>CM077306.1:27500000-28750000 GCA_039655065.1 Glossophaga mutica
TGTATCCACCGCCTTTAATTTCCCATGAGCAAAGATTCTCAAAAACAAACAAACAAACAAAACCCCCCCCAAAAACATACCAGGGATTTTCATTATTCAGTTTGTGTGTCTCTAAGATCTTCTTTCGACACAGGAGTATGTGCTTGTCCACTTAACCCAAACGCAGCATGAACCGCTTTAGCACGTCCAGTTACCCCTTGAGCAGGTCTCAACTCCATTTCTGAAGAGCACACTACGAACCGTGTCATCAAAAGGTAACCATTCATGCTTTCTCAGGATTAGGTATGTGAAGCTCATTCATTAATTTAGAGAACAGAAACAGAAATGTGGTTGTTATTATACCCAGATTGCTAATTAGGAAAACCACCATATTTTCAGTAGGGAGTGAAGGAAAGGACAGGACAAACTACACAAAACAGTTACTATTTGTCTAAATCTAGATCAGCGATGGAATCAGAAGCCTACCTTAATCACAGGTAGGCTGAGAACAACTCTTTCAGAATAAATGGCTACTTTTGTATTGAGTGGGGAAAAATACCTATCTTCTACCTTTTATACCAAATCAGAATGCATTTAACCTTAGACAAAAACCAGAACTAAAATTTGCCTAATGTTTCTACAACAACTTTACAAGAAAGACAGGAATACTGGGGCATGTTAAGATTAGATAGATGTAACTTTGTATTTTTTGAAATCTTTCATCAATTGTAAAACTTAGCCCTGGTATGTTTAGAAACAAACTGTATTTTAACAAAATAGGTTTCTGTATTTGCACAATATAAAGTTTATATTTCAACTGTGAATATTTATTTCACATAACTGTGTTTGTAGACCATCCGGAAATAAATGTGGAGGTCTTACAGCCTCAGAACAAATGAACTTTGGATGTGCTCTATTTTTTCTGACTTCTTTTAATAAAGATTACAAGATGGCATAAACAAAAAAAGCTTTATTTCCTGAAGTATCAATACGAATCCAATTATTGTTTCCTATTTCAAAGCTTGGGTTTTACCATAGGTAGTAGTGACAAGGTAGTCCGAATAAAAAAAATTACACACACACACACACACACACACACACCCCACAGAATTAAAATAAAACCAGAGCAATTAATTTCCTTGTGAGATTGATTCTAATTTACTTCTTACAAAAGGGACACTGTACAATAGGGGAAATAACAATATGTGTTCTCTGTGTAAATATTCTCGTAAGAAAACACAAGCTATCAAATATCAAAAATTTGGGCCCAGAAGCAATAACCAATGAAATATAAGCTATCGTGTTTAACCTGATTTCCTGAAGGCAGGAAGAAAAAGAAGCCAGAATTGATGCGCTGCAGTGCACTCCCTTACCTTGAGCAACAAAGCAGTCCCAGAATTTTCTGAGAGAAATTTAACTAGGAAGGAAATACAAACTTTTAAATATCAGTGAACTCAGCAGTATTGAAAGTAATGCATTAATGCATTTAAAACCTATAATGCATAAGTTGTTTAAATAAGTACAGAAAACCTATGTAACAGTATGGGAAGAAAAATATTTGTTAGTACAGATGATATATCCATAAGCCCAGCATAAAGTATCTTCCATCTTTTATGTGTCATGTACAGGGAGATAATACAAAAAACATAATAAAAGAGTACAGTAAAGACTGTCCTTGGCATTTAAAGTGAAGACATGGTTCTTAACTTGGTGTTGTAAAAATAAACCGTTCCATGTCCAAAGTGTAAACATGAAAGGCCTGTATAGATAAAGGTCTGGATGTTGTTAACAGGTAAGATTTCAAAGTGCATTGTTTTTAAAGAAAGTTGTTTCCTTGTTCCTATTTCCCAAAGTAATACCCCAAAGTCTGAAAAATACTAAAAAGTAAAAAAAGAAATCATCCCCAGTCCTACCATCCAGGAATAGCTCCTATTAACATTATTTATTTTATATTGTCTTTGAGCTCACATATACTTTAAACTGCGATAGTGATGTTTCTGTTGTTTTCGACATCTGAAATGGGCATACAAAGTCATTGAGACTGATGAAACTACTTTTGTCTTTTCTTCAAAAATGTTAAAAAAATACACCAAAAATATGATTGGAGTCTATTCCTGCATCTCTGAAAGATGTGCTCCAAATGTTTCTCTTTAATTTTTACAGCTTTGGCAACATTAAAACCCAGAAAGCTTGAGGATTTGTGTCACTAACTTGCTGGGTCAGGAACTGGGGTCTCACCAGCTTGCATTGTATCTGTCCTCTGAGCCAAGCTGCCAGCAGTGCTGTCCGCAAAGGACAAACAGGGCAATGGTCCTAACAACCTTTGTTTTTTTTGATGTTACAGTTACAGGAGAACATAACAACAATAAGGCTCTGAGGATTGAGCGCTGGCCTGAGAACGAAAGGGTTGCAGGTTCGATTCCCAGTCAGGGTACATGCCTGGCATGCAGGCCAGGTCCCCAGTAGGGGTGCACAAGGCAAGCACACATTGATGTTTCTCTCCCTCTCTTTCCTCCCTCTTTCTCCACTGTCTAAAAGTAAATAAAATCTTTATTAAAAAAGAATTAAATTAAAATAAATAAAATATCTAGGAATAAATTATCAAGGAGGTAAAAGATCTTATCTGTACTTGAAAAATTATAAGAAACTGAAGTGGATACAAGTAAATGGAAGTATATACTGTGGTTAATGGATAGGCAGAATTAACATCACTAAAATGTCCATAGTAAGTAAACAATCTATAGATCAATGCAATTCCTATTAAAATAACACTGGCCTATTTTGCAGAACTAGAACAAATAATCCAAAAATTTGCATGGAACCATAAAAGATCTGAACAGCCTCAGCAATTTTGAAAAACAGGAACAAAGTTAGAGGTATCACACTACCTGATATCAATCTGAACTATATGGCCATAGTAATCAAACCAGCAGGGTATTGGCATAAAAGCAGACATATAGATCAATGGAACAGAATACAGAGCCCAGAAATAAACCCATAACTATATGGTCAATTAATGTTTGACACAGAAACAAGAATATACAACAGGGTAAAGACAATCTATTGAATAAATGCTTTTGGAAAACTGGACAAATACATACCAAAAAACAACTGGACCACCTTACACCATATACAAGAATAAACATAGAATGGATTAAAGACTTAAACGTAAAGCTCGAAACAATAAAACTCCTAGAAGAAAACATAGGCAGTACAATCGCTAGCATTTCTCTTAACAATATTTTTCCTGATCTATCTTTTTGGGCAAGGGAAACAAACAAACAAAAAAATGAACAAATGAGATTATATCAAACTAAAAAGGTTTTACACATAAAAAAATCAGCAAAGTGAAGAGACAACCTACTAAATGGAGGAAGATATTGGCCAATGATACATCTGATAAGGGATTAAGACCCAAATTTATAAAGAAATCATGCTACTTGACACCAGAAGAACACATGATTCAATTAAAGAAATGGAGAAAAGACCTGAATAGACGCTTCTCTAAAGAGGACATACAGATGGGCAATAGACATATGAAAAGATGCTCAATGTTGTTAATCATCAGAGAGGTGCAAATTAAAACCAAAATGAGCTATCACCTCACACTTGTCGGAGTGGTTATCATCAATAAATACATAAATAACAAGTGTTGGTGAGGATGTGGAGAAAAGGGAACCCTCGTGCACTGTTGGTGGGAATGCAGCCTGGTGCAGCCACTATGCAAACAGTATGGAAGATCCTCCAAAAATTAAAAATGAAACTGCATTATGACCCAGTGATTCCACTTCTGTGTATCTGAAGAATCCCCAAACACTAATTCAAACGAATATATGCTCCCCTATGTTCACTGCAGCGTTATTTACAATAGTCAAGATATGGAAACAACCCAAGTGCCCATTAAAAGATGACTAGATAACACAGTGGTGGTATATATATGCAATGGAATATTACTCAGCCATAAAAAAGAGTGAAGTCTTATTTATTTGCAACACCATGGATAGACCTAGAGGATGTTATGCTAAGTGTGATAAGTCAGAAAGACAAATACCATATGATTTCATTTATATGCAGGATCTAAAGAACAAAATGAAAGAACATACAAATAAACCCATAAAAACAGGGAACAGACTGATGATTGCCAGGTTGTACACCTGAAAGTAATACAAAATAATACTGAGGACTTCTGGTCAGGATGGAGGCATAGTAGACAGGCTTTGCTTCCTTATGCAACCACAAGAAAGATCACAACTAACCTCAAAAAAAAACACAGTAAAAAACAACAACAAAAAAAACCCCAGAACTCCCAGAAAATCAAACTGTATGAAAGTCTGACAACCAAGGAATTAAAAAAGCCATGTTCATCCAGACAGGTAGGAGGAGCGGAGACAGGGAGCTGGCTGGGGTGGCAGCTGGTGGAACGGTGGTCCCACATTTACATGTAGTGGGTAAAAATGGGAGGGATATCTTGGGAGTAAGCAATCCCAGGCCCAGGTCAGACTGCACTGCACCAGGATGATAAAGCCTCATACCTTTTGGCTGTAAAAGCCAATGTGAGCTGGGGTGGCAGAAGAAACTGCTCGTCTCTCAGGAGAATCTGTTTAAATGGCCCACATGGTCCTAGAACACATGCAAACTCACCCACTCTGGGAACCACCACCAGGGCAACAGCTAGAAAGGTGCCCGTGCATGTGGGAAGTGGGTGAAGTGACTGGAAAGAGGGCAAGTACCAAGGAAGCCTCCAGTAGCCAGGCAGCAGCAATGTCCCTCCTCCAACCCCTCCCCCACATACAAAGCCACAAAGAAGTAAAGTGGGTGGCTCCACCCAGGCAAATACCTGAGGCCATGCCCCACACAACTTAACAGGTATACTAAGACAGAAAGTCAAAGCAGGTCTACCTAATACACAGAAACAAATACAGGGAGGCTGCCAAATTGAGAAGACAAAGAAATATGGCCCTGGCTGGTGTAGCTCAGTGGACTGAATGCAACCTTCGAACCAAAGTGCTGCTGGATTGATTCCCAGTCAGGGCACATGACTGGGTTGTGGGCCAGGTCTCCAGTTGGGGGCATGCAAGAGGCAACCACACATTGATGTTTCTCTCCCTCTCTTCCCCCTCCTTTCCCCTCTCTCTAAAAATAAATAAATAAAATATTTAAAAAAGAAAAAAGAAAAAAAGAAATACGGCCCAAATGAAAGAACAGAACAAAACCCCAGAAAAAGAGCTAAACAAAAAGGAGACAGGCAGCCTATCAGGTACAGAGTTCAAAACACTACTGATAAGGGTGCTCAGAGAACTCATTGAGTACACCAGAAGCATAAGTGAAGAAATGAAGGCTACACTATGTGAAATAAAGAAAAATCCACAAGGAACCAACAGTGAAGGGAAGGAAGCCAGGGTTCAAATCAACAATTTGGAACATAAGGAAGAAATAAACATCCAACCAGAGCAAAATAAAGAAAAAGGTATTAAAAAAACAACAATGAGAAAATAAGACGACTCTGGGACATCTCCAAACATGCCAAAATCTGAATCATAGTGGTGCCAGAAGAAGAAGAGGAAGAGCAAGAAATTGAAAACTTATTTGAAAAATAATGAAAGAAAACTTCCCTAATTTGGTGAAGGAGATAGACATACAAGTCCACGAAGCACAGATAGTCCCAAACAAGAAGGATGCAAAGAGGCCCACTCCAAGACACATCATAATTAAAATGCCAAAGGTTAAAGATAAAGAGAGAATCTTAAAAGCAGCAAGAGAAAAGGAGAGAGTTACCTAGAAAGAAGTGCCCATAAGACTGTCAGCTGATTTCTAAAAAAAAAAAAAAACCACCAAACAACTTTGAAGGCAAGAATGGAGTAGAAAGGAGTATTGAAAATGATGAAAAGCAAGGAGCTACATCCAAGATTATTCTACCCAGCACAGCTATCATTTAGAATGGAAGGGTAAATAAAGTGCCTCCAAAACAAGGTAAAGCTAAAGGAGTTCATCATCACCAAGCCATTATTATATGAAACATTAAACGGATTTATTTAGGAAAAAGAAGATCAAAACTATGAACTTAAAAATGACAATGAACTCACAACTATCAACAACTGAACTGAAAACAAAAATAAAAAGCTAAGCAAACAATAGAATACAAACAGAATCACAGAAATGGAGATCCTATGGAGGGTTATCAGCAGGGATGGGGGTCAGGGGAGAATGGGGGGAAAAGGACAAGGGAATAAGAAGCATATGGTAGGTACAAAATAGACAGGGGGAGGTTAAGAATAATATAGGAAATGGGGAAGCCAAAGAACTGATATGAATATCCCATGGACATGAACTAAGGGATGAGGGGGAATGCTGGAGAGAATAGGGGTACTGGGTGGAGGGGGATAAAAGGGAGAAAAAAGAATGGGACAACTATAATAGCATAATCAATAAAATAAAAAAAACTTATAAACTCCTACAACTCATCACTTATTTCAATAAAAGTCAATCTTAAGTCCTATTTTCCTTTAAGTAAAAGTATCAGTTGGGAATAAAATGCAGCCTTATCTCTTAGGAACACATGTAAACTATTTATGGATAAATTAGAGGAAATGGAAGATTGGCAAATTCACCTGTAAAACCATCTGCATCTGTAGAATTTTGAGAATGAGCGAGTTTGGTTTTTAATTAGCATTAAAATTTTAGTATTATTAATCTATACAAATTTTTTATTTATTTTGCGAATTTTACATTTTCTATTTCTCCAGTTATAAATCCAGTTTGTTTAGGCTTTTTAATGTTATTAATGTACATTCATATTGATAAGTAAATACATTATATAGAAATAAAGTATTGGAGGTTACAACCAAACTATAAATTCATGAAATCACATTTGACCCATGCACCAATATTTTAGGATAAAATTAGTTTTAAAAAATATATACCATACTTTCTCTTGAAAACAATCCACATGTCCTTGACAATTATCAGAAGCCTATTATCAACCTATATCTAAAATGGGTTAACAAACTTTTTTCTTGCTTTCTCCTTGTGAAGGGACTCTACTCAATTTCAATTCAGTTAAAGAGAAATGCTCCCAGGATGAGCCATCAAGAGTAGTTCATAAGGTTCTATTACGGAATCACAGCAGCTAAAAGATTTTCCCTACTAAAAGACTTTATGATACAGGTATCATTACTATCCTCAATCTTCGGGTGAGGTAGCTGAGACTTAGAACAGGTTACTTGTCCAAGGTCTGGTTCCATAGCCAGTGCTTATCTCTCTATATTATTCTGCTTCCAACATACTAAGTTGATAAAGACAAAAATACGGTAAATCAAAATATGGAAAATTAGCTGTGTCTCCTAGAAGTCATATTACAGATCACCTAAGGAAAATAATATTTTCTCAACTTAATATTTTTTAAATGAAGACTGTGATTCTGTATTTAATCAGTTTCGAATATGCTTTTGCATATTTTGCCCTACACAGTTACCTATGAAATAACACATCACCAGAAAAAAAACAAATCCCTTCTCTGGACTTTGTAATATCTGTGCTCCTACCTGACACTGGTTAATGGCTGAATGGTTGCCATGAAATGGAGACTGTCTTTCTTTATCTCAGTGATGCCGACTCCTGTGTTTACTTCTCTGCAGTTGCTGGCGTAATTTTGCAATCTAAAAAAGGGGAAAATAACAAACACATCAGAGTGTTTTCCACACTACATAAATATCCTTAATAAGGAGGAGTAAAACTTATTCTTCTTAATAAGAACCAGTAAAACTTGACCTTAATACAGGTTTTGAATTTTCAAACTGTATAACAAACCCAGATTTAGTGTATATAATTTTTATATATACACATACAGGTGTGCATATGAGTGTATATTTAAAAGAGAAACAGCCCTAGCTGGTGTGGCTCAGTGGATTGAGCACTGACCTGAAAACTGAAAGATCACCAGTTCAATTCCCAGTCAGGGCACATGCCTGGGTTGTGGGCCACCTCCCCAGTTGGGGCAGTGTGAGAGGCAACCTACTGATGTATCTCTCACATGTTTCTCTCCCTCTCTTTCTCACTCCCTTCCCTTCTCTCTAAAAGTAAATAAATAAAATCTTTTAAAATAAATAAAGAGAAACAAAATTATGTTCCAATATTGTTCTGAGTCTTCACGCCTCACAAATACTAACCAAGGGAAGTCTTCGGCATTTAAAGTAAATTATATTACAGCTTTCACAAAGAAATAAAAAATAATTATTATTTTCTCATTGCCCTTGTAAATCACATTTCATTTAGATTTCTTTATCAAATACTTAGCCTTCAACAGCTCCAAAAATTAAACAGTATTTCAAAATCTATTTATGCCACAAAATGTATTCACAGATACACTCTTTAAATAACAAATATAATCTTAATCACTATCCAATATTGTCTCTGGACCAAATTTTAGTTTTATTTCTATATTATATGTAAAATGTAAATGTTATAATTTTCAGGCACAGAAAATGGTACAGGAACCATAGTAAAGGGACATAATCAACTTGGTAATACTGGGTTACTGAATTGCAAGAACATTATCATTATATATATAGAAATAGTAAATGTGAATTTGTTAGAGCACTACAAGTTTATACATCTGATATCTGTATTATATTAAGAGGTACAGACTCTCATTATTAAAAAGACAGAATATACACTATCAGATAAGCGATGTGTACATTTCTCCATTCAAATCTTTATCCAATCAACATAACTGTTTTTCTGTTATTTCTCAATTAAACAAAACTAAAAACAACAAAAAACAAAAATAAAAAATACCAGTCCCCTCTCCCCACAATGACAAATTCCGGCTGCCCACAACTTTAAGGAACTAGATAGCCAAGGCAGGGGTCAAATTTCTACACCCACTTTCTTGGAATCATTTTCCTGACCTCCTTAAGTTGATCTGCACTGCCCCAGGATGCTGAACGCTTGTGAGACCCTTTCTTCTTTTCAGAGTATTCTTCAGCCCATGCACACTCTGTCCATAATGGAAAAAAAGAGGGAAGGAGAATTTTAGTAAAATAGTTTAAGAATAGACATTGAGGTCATTGCTACATGAAGTAAGTCAGACAGAGAAAAGGCAAATACTGTATACGGAATCTAAAAAACAAACAAACATAGAAAGAAAGATCAGATTTGTGGTTACCAGTGCCAGGGCATAGATTGGTGGAGGAATGGGATGAAGGTGGTCAAAAGGCACAAACTTTATACAGTCCCAAGATAATAAAGTACTGGAGATGTAATGTACAACATGAAGGTTGTAATTACCACTGCTGTATGGTACAATTAAAACTTGCTCAGAATAGATCCTAAAAGTTCTCATCACAAAGAAAAAAAATTTACAACTATATGAGTGATGAATGATATTAATTAAACTTATTATGGTAATCACTTCACAGTACATATACATCAAGTCATTATGCTGTATAGCTTAAAATTATACAGTGATCTATGTCAATTGCATCTCAAGAAACCTGAAAAAATTTCTTTTCTAAAAAAATATAGCATACTTTATTATAAAATGCATTCCCATTACAGAAGAATTAGGTATTAGAAAATATTTAAAGTAACACAAATTACCCACAATTCTTCCAGCTCCATTACTTAATTACAATATTTAGCCTAATTCTTGCTTTTTAATCACTAATAAAATTCTTTTATGTAATTATAAGTATAGCATTTATAGAACAAATGAAAACTAACAATAGCTAACAGTCTTATGATCTTATTGTTTGACAGGCACTGTGCTTAATGAAAGTACAGTAAATGGTCTTCATTGTATTATCTGATTTAATACAAAGTTTTCTGTAAGTTTTACAGATAAGGAAGCTGTGACAATGAGGTTAGATAAGTTGCCCAACAGTCTCTCAGGAAGTGGTAAAAGCCAAGACATAAACCCAAGACTCCAGAGTTCATAAATCTTAACCTCTATATTATGTCTGGTCTTGCTTTAAAATATTTGCAGAGGATAGCCTCAAAAATGTTAAGTCCTTAGTGGTTATACAAAATCCAAAATTTAAAAACAGTGTATCAGAAAAAAATATGAGTTTTTAACACATGAAAATATGCTCAACTTCACCCACAACAAGAGATATGCAAGTTCACTGATGATTTGGTAATATGTAATCTCCTACATTCCTGGTTGGAGTATAAATTAACACAGCCTTTATGGAAGGGGATTCAACAACTGTTGTCAGTTCCAATGCACCTACTGTTTGACAGAGCAATCCCTCTTTTATCCGGCTGATACATAAACTGTATATCTTTATCACAAAATGAAATATCATATTATTTCCTGTAGCACTGTTTTTACAAGTAAAAGATCAGAAGGTAAATAGAGGAATGGCTAAATATATTCAGTATACCTATATAACAGAATACTACACAGCCATAAAAAATGAATATGGAGGCTTTGGCCAAACTGGTAGAGTAGGTAAACATGGTACTCACTACTCACATTCTCCCACAGGAAAATTACAACTAAACTACAAAATACCCATCATTAAGGATATCCTGAAGTCTAGCTGAACACAAGTCCTATAACTAAGGATACACAGAAGAAGCCTCATGAACACTGTTTCGAGGAGCGGAGATGTTGAATGGGCTAGTCCCACACCCATGATTGGAGGTTAAAAATTGAGAGGGATATCTCAGCTGTGGAGGCACCCCCTGGGCAGTGAGAAGTCCTAGCCCCACTCCAGGCTCCCAAGCCTGGAGTTCCAGTGCCAGCAAGAGAAGTTCCTGTAACTCCCGGCTGTGAAAGCCAGTAGAGATTGTGGGTGAGTGAGATGGAGGGCTTCTTGAGTTCCAGACATTCCTCTTAAGGAGCCCACACATGGATTTACTCAACTCACTTACTCTGAGCTCCAGCACTGCAGCAACGCTGACATGTGGGAAAAACTAAATTGTATGGATTTAGGGGCAGCTTTCTCCCAGAGAGAAGTCCTTGCATAGGCCATTGTTCCTTTTCTGAGACTCCCCCCACCCCAGGACCCCCTCCACATTCCCCACAGAGCCAGTGGGCACTGTATCAGAACCACCATCAACCTGGCTAAAACCAGTTCACCCTGCCCTGCTGATTACCCAATACTCTGCCCCATCAAACTTGTGGTTCTCCCAAACCAATTGCAGTTTCATTTCCACATGAATAGCCTGAACTGACTCATGCTAGAGACTCCCCTAAAATCTCTCAAAAGGCCCACAAACCCCAAACAAGCAGCATCTGGCCTCCACATGCCCTGAACCTCTTGCTGTGCAGCCCCTAGCCTGGCACTAGCAGCAGCCAGCCTTGGTTTGCAGCTTGGCTCCTTCTGGGCATCTCCAAGCCCAGCAAAAGTGGCAACCACCTACAGATCGATTTGTAGCTCATGCTGGATGGCCCCAGACAGGGCACAGGCAGCAGCTGACCTTGGCCTGCACCTCCCACGAGGCCCCAGAGCCAGCACACCTGGTGGACAGCTTCAGCGAACACAGAAGCACCACCCAACCACCTCTACGAGTGACACACTGAAGAGGCAGACTCATCAGGCACCAGAATCCTGCTGAAGAACCCTGGTCCATGTGGTGGGCCCCTGCACTATAGCACCTTCACTGTAGTCACAACAGTCCTTGCAGCCCATCTGACTGGGGGATGAGCCCCACCCTCCTTTGATGTGCCAAAAAAAAAAATCAAGGCTCAACTACAACAGGTGAAGGAGCAGAAGAAGGAGAACCACCACCACAGCACATTCTCAGCTGGTATGTCCCCTGCTTTTGTTTATTTGCTATCTTGTGGCTTAGGGTTTTCTGGGTGTCTGCACTGGTAATTGCATTTTGCAGCAATACAGAGCTGAGGTGGCTGCTGACACTGGGTGTCATCTCCTCGATTTTCCTTATCTTCTTTATTGCCATCCCCTCTAGGCTGTTGTTGGTGAAAAGGGCCCCTTTGGAATCATGGTCTATAGCCCAGATACATACTGGTCTACCTTGTTCTGCTGCACCCTGGTTGTCGACACCCTTCATCATTCCTCCCTGCACAGGAAGGTTGGAGTACTGTGGTTGATGCCCGTAAGGTGTCCTCAAGTAATAAGGTGGGAACCATTGCCTGTAGTAGGGTCGGAGCTGTTGGGCCTTGCCTTTGGGAGCACTCT
Organism: Glossophaga mutica; assembly: GCA_039655065.1. Classification (NCBI taxonomy): domain Eukaryota; kingdom Metazoa; phylum Chordata; class Mammalia; order Chiroptera; family Phyllostomidae; genus Glossophaga; species Glossophaga mutica. The sequence goes on from CM077306.1 coordinate 27,512,126, forward strand.
GTGATCCCTCATTCTTTCCCCCATTCTCACTATCCCGGCAATTCTGCTGGTAATTGCATAGAGGACCCCAAAGTTGATGAAAGATAACAATTCAGAGAATCAAAAATCTTTATAAATTCCAAGCAGGATAATTTTAAAAGAAACTACACTAATGTATGTCAAAGTCTAAGTACTGGAAACCATGACAAAGAGAAAATTTAAAAAGCATCCATAAAAAACCATAACACAGAGAGACCCCACCCCCCACTCCCACAACAAAGCCACTGGGCTCTGTGTAGTGAGGATGATATTTGCCTTCTCATTAGAAGCATAAGGTAGAGGATAATGGAATGACATCTTCTAAGTGGTAAGAAAAACCCCAAAATTGTCACTTTAGGATTTTGTAGAATGCTGAGTATGTCCAGAAACAGTAGACTTCAATAATAAATATAAAATAAAGATATTTCATAATACATGAGGACTGAGAGGATTTATTCCCAGCAGGCTTATTAAGAATTGCTACACGAGATTGGGGGGACTTCCTGCCAAGATGGAGGCATAGGTGGACACACTGTGCCTCCTCTCACAACCAAAATTAAGGACAACAAATATTTAGAAACAAGAAAACAACCAGAGCTAATAGAAAATTGAACTGTACAGAAGTCCAACAACCATTCATCCAGACCGGTAAGAGGGTGGAGTTTCGGCAGGAAAAAGTGGAGGTGCGGACCTGGGCATGCAGGCAGCAGCGGCTTGCAGTTCCCAGGTGTGCAGGCAGCAGCTAGGCAACCCTGGGCATGGGGTGGCAACTGTGCAGACCCAGTGAGGCCACCCAAGGCGGCTGGCTGACCAGGTGGTCCCACATTCGTGCACAGATAATACAGCCAAAGGGGAAGCGGTGGAAGGGACTGGAATGCGAGAGAGAGCGGAGCAAGCGCCATTGTTCCCTCTCGGACCCCGCCCCAACATATAGCGTCACAACCCAGCGACTGGGCTGCCCCGCCCTGGGGAACACCTAAGGCTCCACCTCTCATATGTAACATGTGCGATCAGACCAAAAACAAAACAACACAAAACAAAAAACCCACCAAAAATGGCTCAAACCGGAGAACAATTCAAAGCCCCAGAGCCAATTCCTCTAAGCGACCAAGAGATAGCCAACCTATCAGATGCACAGTTCAAAGCCCTGGTCATCAAGATGCTCACAGAATTGGTTGATTTCGGTTGCAAATTAGATGAAAAAAATGCAGGCTACAATACGTGAAATGAAGGAAGATGCATGGGGAACCAATAGAGATGGGAGGAAAACTGAGACTCAAATCAATGGAGTGGACCAGAAGGAAGAAACTAACAACCAAACAGAAGACAAGGAAGAAACAAGAATTCAGAAAAATGAGGAGAGACTTAGGAATATCCAGGACATCTTTAAACGTCCCAACATCCGAATTGTAGGGGTACCAGAGGAGAAGAAGAAGAGCAACAAGTGGAAAACTTATTTGAACAAATAATCAAGGAGAACTTCCCCAATCTGGCAAAGGAAATAGACTACCAGAAGTCCAGGAAGCTCAGAGAGTCCCGAAGAAGTTGGACCCAAGGAGGAACACACCAAGGCACATCATAATTACATTAGCCAAGATTCAAATGAAGCAGAGAATTCTAGAAGCAGCAAGGGATAAGGGCACAGTCACCTACAAAGGAGTTCCCATCAGACTGTCAGCTGATTTTTCAACAGAGACCTTCCAGGCAAGAAGGGGCTGGAAAGAAGTATTTGAAGTTATGAGAGGGAAGGACCTACATCCAAGATTACTCTATCCAGCAAAGCTGTCATTTAGAATGTAAGGGCAGATAAAGTGCTTCTCAGATAAGGTCAAGTTCAAGGAGTTCATCATCACCACGCCCTTATTCTATGAAATGTTAAAGGGACTTATCTAAGAAAAAGAAGATCAAAAATATGACAGTGAAAAGACAGCAAACTCACAGCTATTAACAACCACACCTAAAACAAAAGCAAACACTAGAACAGGAACAGAACCACAGAAATGAAGATCACATGGAGGGTTAGCAACAGGGGAGTGGAAAGAGGAGAGGAGGGGAAAAGGTACAGAGAATAAGTAGCATAGACAGTGGGTAGAAAATAGACAGGGGGAGGGCAAGAATAGTATGGGAAATGTAGAAGCTAAAGAACTATGGGAGTAAAAGACAGAAAACTGTACAAGATCAACAATTAAAATAAAAAATTTAAAAAAAGAACTTATGACACATGGACATGAACTAAAGGGGGGGATGTAGGTGGGAGGGGATGTGCAGGGTGGAGGGGAATGATGGGGGAGAAATGGGACAATTGTAATAGCATAATCAATAGAATATATTTTAAAAAAAGAATTGCTACATGAAGTGTTTTCAGACAAAGAGAAATGATACAAGCTAAAACTGACATATAATAGGGACTGAAGATATCTGGGAACAGTACATAAGAGGAGTATTTTGTAATGATAAAATAATCAGTTCATAAAAAAGGAATAAAATCCTTTCAATACACCTTTAAGAGAATTTCAAAATTCATAATGGAAAGATAGAAAAATCAAAGGAAGAAATAAACAAATCACAATTGTGACTGGCGATTTTAACATACCTTTTCTCAGCAATTGATAGAATGAGTAAATAAAAATCAATAAGGATATAGCAGGTTTCAACAACACTATAAACAACATAACCTAATATATACTCATTGAACATTACACCTTACAAATCTTGAGTGTGTTTCTTTTCCAGCACACACAGACCCTATGCTAGGCCATAGAGACGTCTCAATAAATATCAGAGTATTCAAATCACTCTGAGTATATTCTCTGATCACAATGGAATTGGATTTGTCATCAATAATAAAAATACATCTAGAAAATATCCAAATATTTGAAAAATAAACAGCATAATTCTAAATAAATTAACTCATGGGACAGTGAAGGATTCTAAAGATCAGAAAATATTTTGAACCCAATGACAATGAAAATGCTGCATATTAAACTATGGCAGATACTTCAAAATGATGCAATGAGAAAACTCTGAGTTCAAATGTTTATATCAAATAACAAAAGGGAATGTTAAAATCAGTGATCTAAGCCTCCACCTTAAAAGGCAAGAACCAAAAGCGCAAAGTAAACCCAACATAAATACAACATAGTACTAAAGATAAAGAAGAAATCAATGAAACAGGAAATACAGAAGATGAATAAAGTCAGAGGTTTGTGTTTTGAAAAGATTAATAAAATTGACACTTTGCAAGAATGATCAAAAAAGAGAAAAAAATTAACAGTATTAAGAAGAGATATTTTCACAGATCCTATCATTAAAAAAATAAGATGGATCCAGTACAGAAAACATTATGTCAATACATTTAAAAATGTAGATTAAAAGTAAACAGTTCCCCAAAAAACAGTTTTAACTGAGATAAGAAGATAACACCTGACTACCTTGGCATTAATAAAATTTGTAGTATTATAAATGTTAAATACTAAATATAAAATACAGTAAACAAAAATAAATAATGTTAAAATAATTTGTTATTGAAATCCTCCCACAAAGAAAACTTGTGGCTAAGAAAGCTTGCCGAATCCAAACATTTAAAGAAGAAATACCAGTCTTACATTAAATCTTCCAGAAAACACAGAAGGCATTCCTAATTTACTTTATGGGGTCAGCATATTTCTATATTTCTACCACTAAAAACTTACAAAAAAATTACAGGAAAATAAAACTATACACCAACATTTTTTATAAACATACACAAAATTTTTAACAAAATTTAATAGAATCTAGCAGTGTATAAAAGGGATATTATGTGATGACTATGTGGGTTTATCTCATGTAAGGAAGATTTATTTAAAATTTAAAAATCAAACATTATAATTCACCATGGTAACAGAATATCAGAGAATAATCATATTTTATCTCAATAAATAGAAATAAAACATTTTAAACATTCAGCACCTCTTCATGTTTCAAAAACTTCCAATGAAAAGGCACCTTCTCAATTTCATAAAAGGCTTCAAAATAAACTGCTAACATCTTACTAAATGGTGACACTGCCTTTCTTGTAAGGTTGGGAGGAAGGAAAGGATGTCTGTGCTCACTATTTGTATTCATCATTGTAGTGAAGGTCCCAATCTTATTAATTAAGAATATGACAAAAAATAATTAAACCCATATGGGGTAGCTCAAGACATGGCCCCTTCCACCACCGTGACGAGGGCCAGCCAGAGGGAATGTATGGTGTTTTGGGAATGTAACTCCCTTCTCATTTCCTTTTAGGAGCAGTTTGTTCTTTGACTGCTTCTGGACCTTTTCCTTCTGTACTTGCACACTGCTATAATGTAGCTCCAGGTCATACATAGGTTTGCACAACCTGGACATGTGTTGCCTTTGTCTGGGACCTTTTATAAGGAACCTCAGATTGGATGAGGAGAGGTCTCTCTCACACCTACCCACCATCATTGGTGCACTCCCCTGTAATGTGAGTAGTAAACGGCATGTCCACTTCTGCTGGTCCACCACGTGGTTTTTTTCGGGATATCACGGACACTTAAGAAGCTCCCCAGTTTGGAGCTCATGAACTACAAGTCATAAAGATTTAAAGCAAGGAATTTAACTCTCTTTATTTGTAAGGGACACAATAGTCTATATAACAGAACATTTACTCCTGTTCTATATTCTTTTCTCAGTTCAGAGTCGGCACAGTTAGTACACAGTTTGCAAAGTTTGTTGGAGAACCAAATTAACAATGTAATAAACTAATCCAAGACAGTGAGCAATGAGCTAAACTATTCTTGTTTTATTTAAATTTTAAAATAAATTTAAATACCAGCAAAATCAAAACAAAATATTTAGAGAACTGCATATAGTAACATTTAGATTTGCACAAGTTAAACCGAGAAAACTGCACTTTTGTAGAAATAACAGCTACAAAAGATAACCTCCAAAAGCAAAACATTTACAGGTAAAGTTCAACATTTGATGTACCAATTAGTTTTTACCATGTATAATTTTTATATGAAAAAGAATTGATCCACCTGAATATACTTTTAACAAAATATAAATCAAGTTGGGTAAATAGAAATTATGTAACTGTAGTTTTAGAATAATGAAATTAAATTGGTTTACTGGAATTTAGATGGTACAATTTCTGATACATACTTTAATTTGGAGATTTCAAGTAACTGAAAAAAGCTGGAGACATTACGATTTTTAGATTACAAACGCAATATAGAGATTTCATGTGAGGCTGACTGTAACTATGAGGAAAACATCTGGGGTTAGTATCCCAGAGTCATTCCCCACATCAATGTAGTTTACTTGCAAGGTACCATGCTGAGTTTGCCTTATCTTCTTAAGGTGTGGGCTAAGGTAACGGTCCCAACAGATGAACAGCTGTTAACTGCAGGCGAACAGCTGCACATCAGGCACTGGGTTTTTAATTCAGAATAGAGTGAAGGTGAGCAATACCATATTTCTTCTTTTAATATATTTTATTGATTATGCTATCACAGTTGTCCCATTTTTCCCCCTTCACTCCCCTCCACCCTGCACTCCCCCTCCCACCCACATTCCCCCACTTTAGTTCATGTTCATGTGTCATAAGTTCTTTAGCTTCTACATTTCCCACACTATTCTTACCCTCCCACTGTCTGTTTTCTACCCACTGTTTATGCTACTTATTCTCTGTACCTTTTCCCCCTCTTTCCTCCTCCCACTCCCCTGTTGCTAACCCTCCAGGTGATCTCCACTTCTGTGTTTCTGTTCCTGTTGCAGTTGTTTCCTTCATTTGTTTTTGTTTTTGCTTTAGGTGTGGTTGTTAATAATTGTGAGTTTGCTGTCATTTTACTGTACATGTTTTTCATCTTCTTTTTCTTAGATAAGTCCCTTTAACATTTCATATAGTAAGGGCTTGGTGATGATGAACTCCTTGAACTTGACCTTATCTGAGAAGCACTTTATCTGCCCTTACATTCTAAATGACAGCTTTGCTGGATAGAGTAATCTTGGATGTAGGTCCCTGCCTTTCATGACTTGGAATACTTCTTTCCAGCCTCTTCTTGCCTGGAAGGTCTCTTTTGAGAAATCAGCTGACAGTCTTATGGACACTCCTTTGTATATAACTCTCTCCTTTTCTCTTGCTGCTTTTAAGATTCTCTCCTCTTTAATCTTGGCTAATGTAATTATGATATGCTTCAGTGTGTTCCTCCTTGGGTCCAACTTCTTTGGGACTCGGAGCTTCCTGGACTTCCTGGAAGTCTATTTCCTTTGCCAGAATGGGGAAGTTCTACTTTATTATTTGTTCAAATAACTTTTCCACTTGTTCCTCTTCTCCTTTTGGTACCCCTATAATTCGGAATTTGGAACGTTTAAAGATGTCCTGGAGGTTCCTCAGCCTCTCCTCATTTTTTTTTGAATTCTTGTTTTCTTCATTCTTTTCTGATTGGATGTTTCTTTCTTCCTTCTGGTCCACTCCATTGATTTGAGTCCCAGTTTCCTTCCCATCACTATTGGTTCCCTGTGCATTTTCCTTTATTTCATTTAGTGTAGCCTTCATTTTTTCATCTAATTTGTGACCAAATTCAACCAATTCTGTGAGCATCCTGATCACCAGTGTTTTGAACTGTGCATCTGATAGGTTGGCTATCTCTTCATTGCTTAGTTGTATTTTTTTCTGGAGCTTTGATCTGTTCTTCCATTTGAGCCATTTTTTTTTTTGTTTTGTTTTGTTTTGTTTTGTCATGCCTGTTAATGCTTGAGCGGCGGAGCCTTAGGTGTTCACCTGGGCAGGGCAACTCACATCGCTGGGCTGTGATGCTGTATGTGGGGGAGGGGTCCAAGAGGGAACAATGGCGCTTGCTCCACTCTCTGCCAGATTTCAGTCACTTCCCCAGCTTCCCCCAAGCAAACTGGGCCCTTCTGGTGCTGATTCCCGGGTGGGTGGGCTTGTGCACATTCCAGGATCCTGTGGGTCTCTCCAACAAACTCTCCTGTGAGGCTGGGAGTCTCTCCCGGCACCTCAACCCTCACAGGTATTTTCAATTAGTGTTTTGAGGCTTTATTTCCCTGCACTGGGGCCCTGGGTTGCATGGTCTCTCTCACTCCCCAGTTTCACCTGATTTATCTGTGCGTGAATGTGGGACCAACTGGTCTGCCAGCTGCCTTGCCTGCTGTGCCCCTCCACAATTCCCTCCTTGCTAGGTCCCGCAGCCACCTGCTTGCCTCGACCCCTCCTTGCCTCTCCTACAGGTCTGGATGAATGTGTCTATTTTAACTCCTTAGTTGTTGGACTTCAATACAGTTCAATTTTCTGTCCTTATTGAAAAAAAGTGGTTGTTTTTTGTTTTTAAATTGTTGTCCTTATTTTGGTTGTGCGAGGAGGTACAGTATGTCTAACTATACCTCCACCTTGGCTGGAAGTCCCTGATATTTCATAGGAATTTCTCTTTAGACACCATTAAAGAGCTGTAACTTGATGCTTATGAATGTCTGTATTTGACTTGGTGTTACTGAGAGTTAAACAATTACTGAACTGGCATACCAAAGATTTCCTACAAAGGAAATAATTGATTTTGTGTATATATCTTTTGTTTGCTCACAAAAACCTGCTTGTATCAGTCACTACTTCTGTCCTGCCTCACATCTCAGTACGCTTCCCCCACAGCCATTGCAAGGCAACAGAACCTAACTTTGGCTGCACTGCATGGCTTTGGCATTGCTGTACTAAGGCTTTTACATGATGTGCTCAGGACGCTTCTGAGAAGCTGATTATCATTTGTGGGTGCTCGAAATGCAAATGTGGGGGAATTAACACCCCATGGGACAATCCTTGACTTTGGAGAATGTGGATCATTGAACATTTTTGTGCATGTCTTTTGATAACATAAACATTCATTTCTCATAAGAATATAAATAGAATAGCCCTGGCTGATATGCCTTAGTGGATTGAGCACTGGCCTGAGAACCAAAGGGTTGCTGGTCTGATTCCCAGTCAGGGCACATGCCTGGGTTGCAGACCAGGTCCCCAGTAGGGGGTGCATCAGAGGCAACCACACATTAATGTTTCTCTCTCTCTCTTTGTCCTTCTCTTCCCCTTTGTCTAAAGATAAATAAACAAACAAACTAAAAGAATATATATAGAATAGAATTGCTGGGTCAGAGGTGGTACTTTTTTTTTTAACATTTAATAGATCCTGGCAAATGGGTTTTCATAGTGATTATACCAATCTACCTTTCATCTTCTCCACAAACTCACTCATATTTTATATTATTAACCCTTTAATTTTAGCCATTCTTGTGTGGGTGCAGTGTATCTCATTGTTGTTTCTGGTTTGTATTTTCATAATGGTACTTAAACATTTGACTATTAACCAGTTAAACACACTCTTTTGTGATGTACCAGTTTAAGTTTTAGTTACTTGTGTGTGCATGATCAGGGGAGGGTGTTAGCCTTTTTCTTACTGATTTGAAGTTCTTCATAATGTCTGTATACTTGTGCTTTGTGGAATTTATGTGTTGTGAACATTTTCTACCAGTCTCTGGCTTAATTTTTACTTTTTTTTTAAAGACTTTATTTACTTATTTTTAGAGAGATGGGGAAGGGAGGGAGAAAGAGAGGGAGGGAAACATCAATATATGGTTGCCTCAGGCACACCCCATACTGGGGATATGGCCTGCAACCCAGGCATGTGCCCTGACTGGGAATCAAACCAGTGATACTGTTGTTCGCAGGCCTGTGCTCAATCTACTGAGCTACACCAACCAGGGCACTTTTTACATTTTTAAACTTGTGTTGTGATGGAAAGTATTTTTTAATGGGATACAATCGATTAATATTGTTCTTTATGAATACTATTATTTATTCTTGTAAATTCTTTACTCCTTCTCCGAGGTCATGAAATATTCTCCTTAATCTGTGGTACTCAAACTTAAGTGGGCACCAGCAGCATCTGGGAGTTAAAAACAAACAAACAAACAAACAGATATTTTGACATACCCCCAGAATTTCTAGTTCTTTATATCAGGAAGGAGATCCAAGAATTTGCATTTTTTAGACCTTTCAGATGATGCTGATTCTGGTGATCTGAGGATCACACTTTGAAAACTACTTTGTCTTTGAGAAGCTTACCTTTTACATTTAGACATACTGGGTTAGCCAAAAAGTCCATTTAGTCTTTTCCATAAAATAAAAGATACATTTTTTCATTTTCACCAATAACTTTGTTGATTTTGATATTTTGAGTATGTTGGCTATCTCCCAGTACTGGCTTCTAGTGGGCAAAGGCCAGAGGTGTTGCTAAACATCTTCCAATGCATAAGACTGCCCCACAGCAAAGAATTATTTGGCCAAAAGGTCAATAGTACCAAGATACTTTGCAAACTACTTTTGACAAGTTCAATCAGTCACAGCATCTTCCCCATGCACGGTACATATTTTTTTGTGTGTTTCAGTTGCATTTTTACCTTTCTTGAAATGATAAAGCATAATACACTGAAAATGTTGTGCATTTTCTTACATCTTCAATACCAAAATGGCTGCACAAAAAAATGCATCAATTTTGATTTTTAATGCACATACAAAAAATTTTGATTTTTTGTATTATGACAGCTGTCACAATACAATCTAACAAAATTATTTAGAATGAAGTTCAAGACAACTAAGCACTAGAGCCATGGTACAGAAAAAAAAAATGAACTTTTTGTTCTAGCCAATACAATATTCCTGGGCTTGATTTTTGTGTGTGCTATGAAATGGGGGTAAAAGGTAATTTTTTCCAATGTTAGTCAATTGACTAATATTGCAGTACTAATTATGTTTTAAGTGCCTATATATATTGATCTGTTGCTGGACTCCTTATTTTGTTCCATTCTTCTGTAAGTCTATTCTTGTATTAATGTAATATAAAATCTTAATTACTTCAGATTTAACAAATCTTGATAACCACCAGAGAAACTCTTCCTACTAAGTTTTCCTTTCCTTTTCAAGTGCATCTTGTAAAAGAGAAAAAATATAATGTGTTTCTTTGAGCTTAATGGAAAAATCAGAATTATATGTTTTAGAAAATGAAGACATCAATTCAAATATACATATTAAGGCAACAATTATTAATAAGAAAACAATACAGAAGTACAGACTTTTTGGAAGTTAAGGGTTATTTACTGTCTCTGAAGTATACATATTTGAGTCACCTCTGTTAAAAAGAGACTGAAAGTCAAAAAAAAAAGGAAAGTCAAGAGGATTTTGAAAAATAAAGAAAAAAGTAAATAATATTTGAAAAGTGAGCCCTGGCTGGTGTAGCTCAGTGGATTGAGCGCGGGCCTGTGAACCAAAGGATCGCGGTTCGATTCCCAGTCGGGGTGCATGCCTGGGTTGCAGGCCAGTTCCCAGCATGGGACACATAAGAGGCAACCATACATTGATGTTTCTCTCCTTCTCCCTCTCTCCTACCCTTCCCCTCTAAAAATAAATAAATAAATAAATAAATATTTAAAAAAAATAATATTTGAAAAGTGAAAATATCCAGTGTATGGGCTGAATCTGATCTCCCTAAAATTTATATGTTGAAGTACTAACCCCCAGTATCTCAGAATGTGACTGTATTTTGACCTAAAGCCTCTAAAAAGATAATTAAATTAAAATCAGGCCCTTAGAATGAGCCCAAATTCAATCCGAATAATATTCGTATAAGAAAATATTTGGACATACAAACAGACACCAGGGCTGGGTGCATACAAAGGAAAAGTGATGTGAGCACACAGCAAGAAGCTGGCTGTCTGCAAGCCAAAGAGAGAGGCCTCAGGAGAAATCACACCTGTTGACTGACACCTTGATGTTAAACTTTTGTCCTGTAAAACTATAAGAAATAAATTTCTGTTATTTGAGTCACTCAGTCTGTGAGTAGTTATGGCAACCCTAGCAAACCAACACATCTGGTGCTGGCAAAGTTTTCTTCTAGATGATTACTCATTAAGCAAAATAGGAAAGCCAACAAGTATCGAACAGGCATTGCAGGACAATAATGAAACACTTAGGCAGCGTTTGCAGAACATAGTAGGGAAAATCAAAGCCTTCTTAAAATAGTTTTTGTGGAGAATGCTCTTAAGGAGAACTTTGTGTTAAGTCTTATGCTAAGTGAAATAGGTCAGAAGAAAAATATCACATGATTACACTTATATCTGGAATTTAAGGAAAATAAACAGAATTTAGAACAAATTCATAGATACAGAGAACAGACTGACATTTGCTAGGGTTGGGGAGGGAATTGGGGGAGTAGGTGAAAAAAGTGAAGCGATTAAGAAATACAAACTGATAATTACAAAATAGTCATTAGGATATAAAGTACAGCATAAGGAATATAGTCAATAATATTGTAGTAACTATGTATGGTGCCAGGTGGGTGCTGAAAATATCGGAGGGACACTTTGGTAAGGATATAACTGTCTAAGCACTAGGTTGCACACCTGAAACTGACACTAAAAAATATTGAGTGCAAACTGTAACTGAAAAACAAAGTTTTAAAAAAGGAGGGAAAAGCAGAGTGGGGAGAAAAAAGATATAGATGGGAAGAAAGGGTAGCCCAATAAAACATAGACGTATATCAATAGAATGTTAGATCCAAAGGTAACAGTATTAGAAAACATTTATTTCTTTCAACCCAGTTTTACAGATAAGAAAACTAAGGCCAGAATGCTGATATGTATTTTTCAATTCACTGCATCCAGCAGGTGTCTCATCCTGGAATTTATCTCGACTCTCAGTCCTAAAATCCTTTTGATGCAAGAGATTTGCTGTGAAAGGCAAGAAGCACTTACATCAGATACACAAAGAGATGCTGGAAGCCAGAAAGAGAACGGAAAAGCCTGAAGTCAAGTGGGAGGAAAAAGAAGAAGCTCAGTAAAAGGCACATGATTATAAGGGGCGGTGGATTTCTCTATCACAGAAGTTGAGGTCACTGTTGGTGGGCAGTGGAATTTCAGATGAGTATGTGAGACTGTGGGAGGGGAGTTCATGTCTGGGTTCTGAAGAGAACTTTACTGAGGGAGGAATTCAAGAACTCTGATGGCGTTTGAGGAAGCACCGAATAATAGCTGTTAGAAAGAACATAAGCGTGCTTATAGCTTGAACACTAATGGATCAAGAGGAGGGATCCTGAGAGGGGTCCAAAGACACAGGGGAAAATGATGAACTTCCCTAGAGTAGCTGGGTACCCTGCCTGGTTCAGTTATAATCAGAATATATTCCATTTATCTCAGTTCTTTCCTCTGGGGTTTGAGGTGTCCAGTGAGTACACAATTCTTAGTGACCCAAATAGACAATTCCTCTACCATATTCTTTGTTTTTTTTTTTTTTTTTTTTTTCCTGGTTACCTTCCCTTAACCCCTGTTTTAGCTCTTAATTTTGGCCTCCAATTCTGCTCTCCCGATTTTCAGAGTTCCTCAGCCAGTTGCTGAGAGCCCTTCTTCTTTTTCCTCATTCAGATCTTATCCTTTATCCACCATACCCAAGTGCACACTCAAGAGTGGAGCTGGCTGAGGAAGCCGAAGATGCACAATGAGACCATGGCTGAAGTACCCGTTTCTTCATGGAATGAACAAGATCAACTCTGCCCGGAAACGCTGAGCTAAAGACATTCATAGTTCTGCAGCATTTCGGTTTTCAGTGGTCCTCCTTCCTCTTTTCTTTTAGCCTCTTCTTTTCCTTCTTCCATCCCTCTTCTCCGCTCCTTCTTCCTCTTCTCTACCTCCTCCGCTTCCTCTTCCTCCTGCATCGTTGTGTCTCTGACCAGTTACCAACACTTTGGTACAGAACTTTATTTCTTATCTCGTTAACTCTCTTCTCCTTCCTACGCAAACTAAATCGACCTCCTCTTCCTTGCTTTCCCCACTCCACATTCAAGGATATACTGTATTTTTCAGACTATAAGACGAAATTTTTTTACCACATTTTTTGCTTCAAAACATTTTCCCCTGTTTTCCTCCTCTAAAACCTGGGTGCATCTTATGTGCAGACCCCAGACACACCTAGGTTTCAGAGGAGGAAAACAGGAGAAAATTTTTTGAGCAAGAGATGTGGTAAAAAAAAAATGCATCTTGTAGTCCGAAAATTACGGTAATCACTGGCAACTACAGTATTTTTGGTTCCAGTGAAAAATGTAAATGTGAGGTTTCATACTTAAAAAGCAGAAAAGGTGCTTTTAAAGGTACTAAAATATAAAATAATTTCCTTTATTTTGAAATCTACCCCCCCCCCCGTTCATCCTGTAAGAAATAACAAATATGTGAACAAAAATGTGGTTCAGTGTAACACCACAGGGTGATCTGATAATCAGTTCCAGTTCCTAAATGGGCAGGTCGTGAACAGTAGTCAAAGCCCAGGCATCTAACTTCTTTAGTAATGGGTTTATCTTTGCCTTAAACAAGTCCTGTCTACTCTTCCTGTGCATCTAGGTTAATAGTCCTTTGAAATGCCAGAGCAATCCTCTTTTTCAAGGTTCCTCAAAGGCATAACCACCTTCAAGGGAGCACATCATCTTGTTAACTCTCTCTTAATCCAATCTCCACCTGGCTTTCTCCCACCTTTTAAACTTAATCATTCTTATATTTCCTCCTTAATCCCAAATGCATAAAAGGCAAACTGTCATTCTAGGAAGCATTTTTTAATTTTTACTTTTAGTCTGTTGAGATCTTGCATTCAGGTTTACCCTCTACTTCAGCTCAAATAAGCTCCAACAAACTCAGTAAAATTTTCTCCAGGTTTGGATGTTCTTACGATGACAAACATAGCTAACCACTTCAAAATGGAGTCATAGCTGCCATCCCAGAGAAACTGCCTTCATGTTTTACTCCTCAAACTTTTAGAACATTTAAACTGGGTAAAATAACCTTTGGACTGGGCCAAAGCATGTTGTATTCCAAACAACTGTTTGCAAAGCTAACAGGAAAGCAGACATTCTGACAACCAAACTGAAAATCAAAGGGATTGTTTAGAATTAGTACCATCGACACAGAGAGATCTGACCAGATCACTGGGGAGGAGCAGAGAGGGGCTGCAGGTGGAGGCTGCTCCTGTCAATGGTAAACGGTCTAGGACAGGAGTGCTTGGAATTTTGGGCCAGATGATTTAAAATAAAAGGAGGGCAGAGACTGGCTCTCTGACCCTCTGGCTCTCTTCCTTGAGGATGTCTAGATAATTGTGCTGCAGCTGCCTGTGTTTCCCAAAGGACAGTATTTTGGGTGGGAGAAGAATCTCCCTATATGGCCTAGCATGGGGCTGGCCTGGCAGAGGGTGGCAGGGCTATTCTTTTTTGGGTGCACTAGAGGGGATGGGCTTTGAGACAGAAGCCTACCATTCTTCCACAATTGTGTAGCTTTTGTATCTTATGTTGTTTTAGTTTGTAAACTAATCTTATAGAAATAAGTTAATTAAAAACTAACAGGGGAAGTGATAGGGGAATTCAGGAGTTAAAGATTTTAGCCTTAATTTATAGTCTTAAGTGATTAATGCATCTGGAAAGCTGTTACTTCAAAATTGTGAAGCTTTTGAATAGATTCCTTTCCTTTATCACCAAACCTTTGCCTCCTAAATTTTGTCTAGGGTGTGGCAGCATGCAACAAAAAGAAAAAATAAAGAAAAGTTTAGCCTCTTCAGGAGGATGTGGAGAAAGCAAACTCTTGCACTGTTGCTGGGAATGCAAACTGGTGCATACACTGTGGAAAGCAGTACGCAGATAATTCAAAAAATTAAAAATCAAACTGCCTTCTGACCCAGTGATCCCACTTCTGGGAATCTATTCTAAGGAACCCAAAACACTAATTTCAAAAAACATAAGCACCTCTATGTTCATTGCAGTGTTATTTATACTCGCCAAGATATGGAAGCAGCCCAAGTGCCCATCAGTAGACGAGAGGATAAAAAATAACTATGGGCCCTGGCTGGTGTAGCTCAGTGGATTGAGCGCGGGCCTGCGAACCGAAGGATCGAGGTTCGATTCCCAGTCAGGGCACATGCCTGGGTTGCCAGGCCGGTTCCCGGCAGGGGACATACAGGAGGCAACCGCACATTGATGTTTCTCTCCCTCTCTCCTTCCCTTCCCCTCTGAAGATAAATAAATAAAATCTAAAAAAAAAAAAAAAAATTAAAAAAAAAAAAAAAAACTATGGGACATTTACACAATGGAATACTACTTGGCCATAAAAAGGAAATTTACCCTTTGCAACAGCATGGACAGACCTGGAGAACAATAAACCATTCAGAGAAAGACAAATACCATATGATTTCACTCATTATGTGGAGTCTAATAAACAAACTGAACTAACAAGGAAAATGGGGACAGACTCATAGATGGAGAACAGGATGACAGCTAAGGCCAGGGGAAGTTAGGGGGTAGAGGGATGGAGCAAAAAGGAAAAAGGACTCAAGGACACTGACAACAGTGTGGTGATTTCTGGGGGGAGAGAGTATAAGGGGACTAAATGATAATGGAAAAAATACAATAAAGATTAAACAAAAAAAGTCAGTGCTTCAGGAGTGTGGAGGGCAACTATCATGGAAATTTATTTCTTTCTTTTAAGGGGACAGAGGAAGAGTGAGAGATCTCTTCTTGCTCTTCTTCTAAAGTGATTTTAGTTCAAAATAATCAACATGCCATTGTGGAAGATCTTGAGGCAGCCAACACTGGGCCACAACATTAATTTTAGCTGAGTTATTCTTACTGGCTTATATAGCATCTGGCATCTATCATAGGTAAGGAAATGTCTGGATTCTCTATTTCCCTGAAGAAGTCTATTTGTCCTTATATTTTGAGTTAATTGAGTTAATTGGAGGCCTTGACACTTCAGGTCTCCAATGGATTCAAGAAAACTTGTGATTTTGATTATCTCGCTTTTTATAACTGTAAGTGGAAAGTGAATATCTTCCCAGCTATGTTCTAATTGTGAAAAATTTTCTAAGTGGAGCCATTATAAAATGAAACCAGAGCAGCCATTCCAAAGAAATTACAATTCACACTTGACTATTTGAAACTTTGGAATGCTTGACCTTGGCCAAATGTTTGGGCTGTGGCCAAACCAGCATTGTCTTTCAAACAACTGTTGCAAAGTTAACAGGAAAGCACACATTCTGACCACAAGGCTGTAGGGAATTTTTATGAGTTTATTTGAGTCAAACTGATGACATATATTGGAATAAGATATCAAATACTTCAAAAAATAGCAGTTTTTCAGCTCTTTTATGTATTAAAATTAAGAAGAAAATGTAAGGAAGATTACATGGAGGTGGGAGAAACCAAGGTGAGGAGTGGATTACAGGATAGTAAATAAGATCTGTGCTCTCTTGAGGGTGCTTACATCTTATTGCAAAAGTGTTATTGTTTCTGTGTATCTAGATGTTATTAACCTAGATATACAGAAACAATGCACAGGGTTTATTTAGAGCAAAGATAAACTTTTTACTACAGAAGTTATATGCGTGGAAGGTGATTATCGGTCATGATCTGCCCAGTTAGAACTTTATGATCTGGTCACCCCGTGTGGTTACTGTCCATAAAACACTTTTGTTGCCCCAAACTCCCTTTCTAAAGATAGAATCGGTAACCATGTATGCATAGTGTAGAGAAAGAAGAAACTTTACTGTCCTAGGTTCTTTCCACTGATCTGATAATTAAAGATTTTACTTATTTATTTTTAGAGGAGGGGAAGGGAGGGAGAAAGAGAGGGAGAGAAACATCAATGTGTGGTTGCTTCATGCACACCCTGCACGGGAGAACCAGGCCCACAACCCAGGCATGGGCCCTGACTGGGAATGGAACCAGCAACTCTGGTTCGCAGGCCAGCACTCAATCCGCTGAGCCACACCAGCCAGGCTGGGTCTAATAATTAAATCAACATGAGTCGGATTGATAAGAGAAATAATCAAATATAGTAAATATATACACATCAGTATCACTACATGAAAAACTAAGAGAACCTACATACACAAAAGGTTCAAGCACACACAGTTGAATTGATACAGAGAGATCCGATCAGATCACTGCAGAGGAGTAAGAAGGGGCCATAAGAGGAGGCAATGGTAAACAGCCTGGGGAGGGGATGGCTAGGAAGCTGAATGCCTCCAGAGCACATGGAATAAAAGAGGGCTGGCCCTCTGGCTCTCCTCTTCCCCAAGGATGTCTGGGTGGTTTTGCACAGCTGCCTGTGTTTTCCAACAGACAGTCTTTTGGATGGGAAGGAACACCAGGTACAGCCTAGGATGGGGCCGGCCTGGCAGAGGGTGGCAGGGTTAGTCTTTGGGTGTTCTAGAGGAGACAAGCCCTGAGGTAGAAGCCTGCCGTTCTTCCAAAATTGTGTAATTTTCATTTCAGTTTTAGTCTGTTGTTTTAGCTTATGTTGTTTTAGTTTGTGAACTAGCCCTATGGAAACAAGGTAATTAAAACTAACACCAGAAATGACTGGAGAACTCAGATGTTAGAGTCTAGTTTTAGTTGATAGGCTTAAGTGACTAATACATGTGGAAAACTGTTATTACAAAATTTGCCTGGAGGGTGGTTGCAGGCAGCAGTATAACAGGGTGTGGCCGAGGAACCCCCCAAAGAGGAATTTGTAATGAGATCCAGAACTCAGGGTGTCCAGGAAATATTAAAAATATGGGATGTCCTCACCCCCACAAGTCTGAACTGGGGGATGGGACATATAAAGCAGGGCCATTGAGAGTTATTTTTCATAGCAGCAGTTTTGCAAATAACCTCAGGCATGGTCATTTAACATACAAATGGGCCTGTAACTTTCAACTGGTTTCCTGGATATGTTAAATAGCTGAGGCCATGCCTTGAGCCAGGGAAATGGAAGTGACTTCCACCCAGGATGTAACTGGGAGGCAACTCCCCCTGGTTACAGTGCCTGCCTGAGAGCTTGGAGATGATTCGCTCGGTGCCACGAGCCACGCCTACCTAGACTTAGTGTGGCAGCCCAGAAAAGCAGGAAAAATACGGGAATGCTGGCACGTATACCTGACTGTGGGAGGAGTTAGAAATGAAGCTGCAGAGGAAGATTGGCACTGGGATTTAAACTCAAGTGCAGCAGCCAGGCACTTGGCTTTGAAGAGAGGGGGACCCACAGGTCTTTGGGGCTCCCTTTGCCACGCAGGTTAGGAAGCCAGAAAGCAAGAAGTAGTAGCAATGCAGAGTGCTCTCTTCGCAGTTTGGAAGCATGTAGCAGAAATGCTGCAGGAAGGAAAGGGGTGAAAGCCCTTTCACCCCAGGGCCATTTGACTGGTGGGCCTTTAGAAGCTGCCACGTGATTATAAATTAAGAACTAGAGATCCTGGTGACAAAGCTGGAAGTGCTGGGAACCGAGGGAGGCCTGCCAGCCAAGCATGGATTGAAGAACCGAAAACTACCTGAGCCACAGACTTCTATTTCTTTTCCTGAGATACAGTACCCTGGACCGGGCAAAGCAGGGAAAGGAGGACTGTGTGTGTTTGTGAGTGCTTTAAGGGACTTTGGGATTTTAATGAAGACATTGAGTCATTACTCTTAAGTCTGTATAACTTTTGATAATGAATTAACATTGTGTGAACCCCTTCTCTGGTGGCCAATCAAGGAAAATCATGGGAGGCCACACACACAGTAGCTTTAAAGTAATACAACTTGTACATGCGCAATAAAAGCATGCCAAAACTAGCCAGGAAGGATCTGCCCTATGAGAATAGAATCCCTGCAGCCCATGAGGTCAAACTCTGCTTGGAGTTGGCCTGCTCCCATGTTCTCTGGAGTGTACTATCACTTAACAAATCTGGTCTGTTTCTCTTTCTCCTATAAACTCTGTGTGTTTGGTTCAATTCTTTGTCCTCATCACCAAGAACCTGGTTACCTGTGCCCACCCATGACAGTAGGACCCCAGTTGTTCAGTAACAGATTAAGAACATCCAAACCTGTAGAGAACATCTGTGTAAGAGTTAATTTGATGATCTCACCTATAAGAGGAATCTAATGAACAACACAAACAGAACCAGAGGCATGGAAACAAAGAACAGATTGACAGTGCCCAGAGGAGACAGGACAGGGGGATAAACCGGTAAAGAGGGGGAAGGGACCTAGTTAAGCAGGAAGTATAAATGATCCACTGACATGTGAACAGGGCAGGGGGTGGGCATGGAAGAGCAACAGGAAAAATGGGACAAGAGAACAATAAAAAATTGAACTAAAGAAACTTAACCTGAGTCAAACGGATATCATGCTGGGAAGTGTAGGCAAAAAAGGGCCACATACTAAACCTCACAATCACTTCCGGCCAAGATGGAGGCGTATGCAGACACACTGTGCCTCCTCTCACAACCAAAATTAAGGACAACAAATATTTAGAAACAAGAAAACAACCAGAACTCATAGAAAATTGAACTGTACGGAAGTCCAATAACCATTCATCCAGACCGGTAAGAGGGGCGGAGTCTCGGCAGGAAAAAGTGGAGGTGTGGACCCGGGAATGCAAGCAGCAGCAGCTGGCAGTTCCCAGGTGCACAGGCGGCGGCTGGCGGACCCTGGGCACAGGGGGGCAACTGTGCAGACCCAGTGGAGCCGCACAAGGCAGCTGGCTGACTAGGTGGTCCCACATTCACGAGTGCACAGACCGTCCAGGCAGAGGGGAAGCGGCGGAGGGACCGGAGTCCAGGAGAGAGAGGAATAGGCGCCATTCTTCCCTCTCAGACCCCGCCCCCACCTACAGCGTCACAACCCAGCGACTGGGCTGCACTGCCCTGCCCTGAGGAACACCTAAGGCTCCACCCCTCAAACGTAATAGCCGAGACCAGACTAAAACCAAACCAAACCAAAACAAAACAAAACAAAAAAATCCACCAAAAATGGCTCAAACCAGAGAACAAATCAAGGCCCCAGTCCAATTCCTCTAGGCCGTGAAGAGATAGCCAACCTATCAGGTGCACAATTCAAAGCACTGGTCATCAAGATGCTCACAGACTTGGTTGATTTTGCTCACAAATTAGATGAAAAAATGCAGGCTACAATACGTGAAATGAAGGAAGATGCATGGGGAGCCAATAAAGATGGGAGGAAAACTGAGACTCAAATCAATGGAGTGGACCAGAAGGAAGAAACTAACAACCAAACAGAAAATGAGGAAGAAACAAGAATTCAAAAGAAAATGAGAGGCTTAGGAACCCCCAGGAAATCTTTAAACATCCCAACATCTGAATTATAGGGGTCCCAGAAGGGGAAGAAGAAAAGCAACAAGTGGAAAACTTATTTGATCAAATAATAAAGGAGAACTTCCCAATCTGGCAAAGGAAATAGACTACCGGGACGTCCAGGAAGCTCAGAGAGTCCCAAAGAACTTGGACCCAAGGAGGAACACACCAAGGCACATCGTAATTACATTAGCCAAGATTAAAATGAAGCAGAGAATTCTAGAAGCAGCAAGGAATAAGGGGACAGTCACCTACAAAGGAGTTCCCATCAGACTGTCAGCTGATTTCTCAAAAGAGACCTTCCAGGCAAGAAGGGGCTGGAAAGAAGTATTTGAAGTCTTGAAAGGCAGGGACCTACATCCAAAATTGCTCTATCCAGCAAAGCTGTCATTTGGAATGGAAGGGAAGATAAAGTGCTTCTCAGATAAGGTCAAGTTGAAGGAGTTCATCATCACCAAGCCCTTATTATATGAAATGTTAGAGGGACTTAATCTAAGAAAAAGATAAAAAATATGAGAGTGAAAGGACAGCAAACTCACAGCTATTAACAACCGCACCTAAAACAAAAGCAAACAACTAGAACAGGAACAGAACCACAGAAATAGAGATCATATGGAGGGTTAGCAACCAGGGGAGTGGGAGGAGGAGAGAGGGGGAAAAGGTACAGAGAATAAGTAGCATAGACGGTGGGTAGAAAATAGACAGGGGGAGGGCAAGAATAGTGTGGGAAATGTAGAAGCTAAAGAACTTATGACACATGGACATGAACTAAAGGGGGGAATGTAGGTGGGAGGGGATGTGCAGGGTGGAGGGGAATAATGGGGGCGAAATGGGACAACTGTAATAGCATAATCAATAAAATATATTTTAAAAAATAAATAAATAAACCTCACAATCTCAGGGGCAACCATACAAACTCAGAGACCTAAAGTAACCACAGAGGATGGTCTGAAATTAAAACTTTAACTAAAAGCAGTTTTTGGCAGGTAGTCATGCCCTAGGCTAGAATCTTCCCTGTCAAAGTCAATCTTCACCTTAATGGAGCCAATCTACTGTCTTTTTGCATCTGCTGTAATATAACTCTGAAATGTCACAGTTATTTCCTCCCCACCTCCTTGCACAGGCACCACAAATCCCCTTTGGTACTGTATCGTGTTAATTGTTGACTGTTAACTATTCTGTACCTACCTCTGTAAAAGTGTGTGTCTCTCATTTTATTTTTTATCCAATCCCAGAGGTTTCCCAACTTTGCTTTCTCCGCCTCCCTATCACCAATGGAATTCCTGAAACCCACTTGTGTCTTCTCTTTTGATTCTAATGTGTAAAATAGGGTACAAAGTTGCTATTTTTCCAGCGCATTTTCTCAGTCCTTTGAAGTTCTGCTCCCCAGCAACTGTCATCAGTTTGGCTCAAATAAACTCAAAAAATTCTCTACAGATTTCTATATTTATGTTGATAGAAGCAAAATTTCAAATGCTCCAGAGAATGAGGTTTGGAGTTCTTTCATAATAAATTTGAGATTAAGGAGGAAATTTAGGAAGATTACGTGGAAGTGAGACAGGATAGTCCCACATAACAAAATTATACGCTCCCTTGAGGGTGGTAATGCTTTAGAGAGGTCTGCAAAAGACCAATTCTGACATTTCAAGGGTGTGTTAACCTGGATGCACAAGAACAATGGGCAGGGCTCACCCAAAGCACAGATAAGCCTTTTACAGACCTGGAGCATGACTACTTGCCTAGTTAGAAATTTATGATCAGATTACTCTGTGAGGTTACTTTCTGTTGCTAAATTTGTCAAGTTTATTACATAGGCTTTGTTTTGTTCACAGTAAAAATGAGGTGTATGAGGCAACTCTCAGGTAAAGATGAGGTAAGGTACCTAGGGGCTTCAAAAGATCACTGCAGGATAATGAGACGTTCAGTTTTAGAAAAGTTATTTCTGGTGATAGCTTATTACGGGCAACACCTCTATTTTAAATTCTTTGAGGGACAGGTAAAAGTTTCTAATAAGCCTCTAGGGTCTTAGTTGCCTGCCACTCAAAAATAATTCAAGTGCTAAAGTTGCACATTTTAGGGAGTCCTGTTCTGAACCCCTACAAAACAAAACAGCAATTTAGCTCATTAGCACCAATAGAAAGGTCTTTTTTGTATTCATACAATTATCCCGTTCTTTTCTCATGAAATTCCCTTGCCCTCACCCTGTAAACAGAACACTATTTAAGTTTCTACTTGAATCTGTGCTTACCCAAATTGCAATTCTGCGATTCCGAATAAACCCTTACTCCCTCTCATTTTGGCTTTTTAGGGTTAAGATAATCTTAACTTTTCCCCAAAATATTTCCTTTCTTAAATAAGCCCTTGATAATTTCTGTTTCCCTATACAAAGAAATAACAAAATAATAGCCAAAGCCCATTTATCTACAAGGTATAAAAAAAATTTTAAGAGCCTTTTAACCCTTACAAACAGCATGAAAGAGGAGAGTCAGCATGTGCCCAGCAGAGACCAGTGTATGATGAGACGAGCATGGACAATAAAGCAGGGCCAACTAAGAAGGAAATCTTGGATACATAACTCCAG
Organism: Glossophaga mutica; assembly: GCA_039655065.1. Classification (NCBI taxonomy): domain Eukaryota; kingdom Metazoa; phylum Chordata; class Mammalia; order Chiroptera; family Phyllostomidae; genus Glossophaga; species Glossophaga mutica. Next base: position 27,534,910 of record CM077306.1, read on the forward strand.
AATACTCTTGATTTTATTTCCCACGAATTATCACTGATTTTTTTTTTAACCCTGAGGAGGTCAAAAACTCTTTTCTTAAATATTGTTACATAGGTGATGGGTTCAAGGTCATGACTAGATGCACATTTGTACCTGACTAATGAAATGGTAACCCATAATATTTAAGTCATCAATTTGGTTGTAACATGTTTCATAACAATGTGTGATATTTGATAGTAAACTGTATCTGAGAGATACCACAAACTCTGAAGGTCGTGTTGGTATAGTTTCCCCACCAACTGCACCACCACCACGAACTTTGAAGTCAGTGTTGCATGTGTTTTTCATTTACTACTGAGAATAACTGGAAAATATTTTGCTTCAATAAACCAAGAAATGTCAAAGAACTTCAGCAAATGCTACTTGAGTGTGCTGATGAAAATGTTAGGAGTCAAATATGAAAATGAGAGTACTTTAGAAGATGAAGATTATGTGGAAGTTTGTTCAGAAGATTTGGATACTGAGCAAGATATTTCCAGTGAAGAAAGGGAAGATGAATTAGATGTGAATGAAGAGTATTTTCTTAGATAGGATAAAGAATCAAAATGGAGAAATAAATCCAGTAAGACAAATTAGAAAACAGCCACAGAATATTTTGTGTCAACGTCCATTACTTTGGCCAAACACAAAAAATGTCAAGACAGATCTTGAAACTTGGAACTGCTTTGTCACAAATGATATTTTATCCATCTAATCTTATTTCTTATAAAAAAATAGAAATTTGTATCTCTTTCATATGATGTAAGAGTTCAGGGGGGGAAAAGCCTTCAAAGATGCCTAGGAAGACTTCATCAACCTCCAGATGTGGCTTCCTTTTCATTTCTTTCATTCTTTTTGTTCTTTTAAAATATATTTTATTGATTGTGCTATTACACTTGTCCCATTTTTTTCTCCCCTTTATTCCCTTCTGCGCTGCACCCCCTCCCACCAACATTACTCCCCATTACTCACGTCCAAGGGTCATACATATAAGTTCTTTGGCTTCTCCATTTTCTACATTATTCTTAACCTCCCTTGTCTATTTTGTACCTGTATTTACCCTTCATTTTCCCTGTGCCTTTTCCACCCACTCTCCCCCAACGTCCTCCCCACTGGTAACCTTCCATGTGATCTCCATTTCTGTGATTCTGTTCCTGTTCTAGTTGTTTGTTTATTTATTTTTTTTCTTTTTGAGGTTTAGTTGTTGATAGTTGTGAGTTTATGGCGATTTCACTGTTCATAGTTTTCATCATCTTTTTCTTAGGTAAGTCACTTTAAAACATTTCATATAATAATGGCTTGGTGATGATGAACTCCTTTAACTTGACCTTAACTGGGAAGCACTTTATCTGCTCTTCCATTCTAAATAATAGCTTTGCTGGATAGAGTAATCTTGGAGGTAGGTCCTTGCCTTTCATCACTTTGAATTTTTCTTTCCAGCTCCTTCTTGCCTGCAAGGTTTCTTTTGAGAAATCAGCTGATGGTCTTAGGGGAACTCCTTTGTAGGTAACTGTCTCCTTTCCTCTTGCTGCTTTTAAGATTCTCTATTTATCTTTATTCTAGGTAACTTAATTATGATGTGTCTTGGTATGTGCTTCCTGGGATCCAACTTCTCTGGGACTCTCTCAGCTTCCTGGACTTCCTGGAAATCTATTTTCTTTGACAGATTGGGGAAGTTCTCTTTCATTATTTGTTCAAATAAGTTTTCAATTTCTCACTCTTCCTCTTCTCCTTCTGGCACACTTATGATTTGGAATGTTTGAGTTGTCCTGGAGGTTCCTAAGACTCTCCTCATTTTTTCGAATTCTTGTTTCTTCATTCTCTTCCAGTTGAATGTTTATTTCTTCCTTCTGGTCCAAACCCTTGATGTGAGTCCCGGTTTCCTTCCATTCCCTGTTGGCCCTCTCCATATTATTCTTTATTTCACTTTGCATGGCCTTCACTCTTTCCTGTATTTTGTGACCACACTCAACCATTTCTGTGAGCATGCTGAATACCAGTGTTTTGAACTGTGCATCTGATACATTGGGTACCTCTTCATTGGTTAATTCTATTTTTGGAACTTTGATCTGTTTTTTCATTTGGGCATATTTTTTTGTCTCAGCATTCCTGTTATGTTGTAAGTGTTGGAGCCTTAAGTATTCACCAGGGTGGGGAAACCCACTTGGCTGGGTTGTGGCCCTGTATATGGGGGAGGGTCAGAGAGGGAACAATCCTATTTGTGCAGCTCTTGGCTGGCTTTCAGTTATGTCCCCTGCTACCCACAGGCCAGTTGGGCTCTTCTGGTGCTGATTTTTCAATCAGTGAGTTTGTGTACCTTCTAGGACCCTGTGGGTCTCTCCAACAAACTCTCCTGTGAGGCTAGGAGTTTCTCCTGCTGCTGCAATGGCCAGAGGTTTTTTTAGTCAAAGGTTTTGAAGCTTTAGTTTTTGGTGCTGGAACCCTGGATTGCACAGTCTATTTCACTCCCCAGTTGTTCCTCCAGTTCATCCATGCACAAATTTCGGACCACCTGATTCACCAGTCGCGACCTCACCTGCCAGGTCCTCCAGCTGCCCACCTTGCCACATGTCTTCTCCACTCCAGCTGCCCATCCCCACCCCTCCTACAAGTCTGAATGAACGTTTCTTCTTTAACTTCTTGGTTGTTAGACTTCCATACACTTTGCTTTTATGGAAGTTCAGGTTATTTTTTTGTTTTGTATTTGTAGTCCTTTTGGTTGTGTGAGGAGGCAGTGTATCTACCTAAGCCTCCATCTTGGCCAGAAGTCATTATCTAATCTTAGTATATACCAATAAATCCATTCATTCTATCTTGGTTTTCATGAGAAAGAGATGCTAAATGAATAGACAAAACCAAATCAAAAGCATTTTTAGGGCTGTTATATCTAGCTGGTTTATATGGCAGCCATTGGCTAGATTTGCAGGATTTATGGCCCATAGATGGCAGTGGGATTGTATGTTTTAGACATGGTATCTTTATGGAGATTTAGATGTATTCATAATTGTATCAGATTCAATGACACACTTAAGTACTTAGAACACCTGAAAGTGGATAAATTAGTGGCTGTGAGAGACATTTTCTCAGCATTTGTAGAAAATTGTAGATTGTGTTATTTACTCTATGGGAAAGAATGTAACAACAGACGAAATATTACCTGGATTTAGAGGCAAATGTGGGTTTAGACAATATATTCCACCCAAGCCCAGGAAATAGAGTATAAAAATTTTTGCTATGATTTATTCAAAAGTTTTTCAAAAAAAATCTTGAAATATATACCAATGAGCAGCCCAAAAGTCCTTACTTTATTAGTAATTAACCAACAGATGTAATCCAGAGAGTTGTAGAACCCATTTACTCATGAGGATGTAATATTACAGCAGATAACTGGTTAACCCATATAAATTTTACTTCTGACCTGAAAAACAAGCGATTTTCATATGTAGGTCCTGTTTGTAAGAATAAACCCCAACTACCCCCTGAATCTGTGTCTTCTAAAAACAGGCCCAAAAAATCCAACTTATTCACTTTTGGTGCAGGTTGCACACTTGTATCTCATATATCCAAAAGGGGAAAAACATAATTTTAATTTCAAGTATGAATTTCGATGATGCCATAAATTTAGATTCACAAAAGCCTGACATAATAGAATATTACAACAGCCCTGGCTGGTGTGGCTCAGTGGATTGAGTGCTGGCCTGTGAACCAGAGGGTCACCAGTTCAATTCCCAGTCAAAGCACATGTCTGGGTTGCAGGCCAGGTCCCTAGTAGGGGGCATGAGAGAGGCTACCACACAGTGATGTTTCTTTCCCTCTCTTTATCCCTCCCTTCCTGTCTCTAAAAATAAATTAAAAAATAAACAGAAAACATTTTTGAAAAATAGAATATTACAACCAAACTAAGTCAGTAGTTGACACTGTGGACCAAATGATAGGTACGTACAATGTGGCCAGAAACACCGGAAGACGGCCTATAGTTACAGTCCACATATTTCTGAATATTGTAGAAATAAATGCTCAGACTATTCATATGCTGAACAGCAATGTGAAGATAAGGCACAAAATATTTATTAGAAATCTTATAACACAGTCAGTGCCAGAACAAATAAAAGGGTGTTTGGGAATCTCCAGAGCTGTGCATAAGCCTTTACACCTCAAACTTTATCCATTTCAAACATAAATTGAAGGAAATTCTAACAACAACATAGATATAGCTCCTTTAACAAGCAGGGAAAAAAAAAGATGTTAGGTGCTATGCATCCAAAATGAGTCGCTGATCAAAATATTTTTGCTAGTGTTGTGAAAAGTATTTATGACTTGAGCATAACAATATTTTTTTGTGATGAATGTTACAAACATTTTCCAAAGCCAGCTATTGAAGAGTCGATTAATGTTAAAGACATTTTTGGTTTTTTTTTTTTTAGCAATATCAATGTATCTGTAATTTAAAAAGAAAACTTTTTATTCTTTATGTTTTTATATTTCTTTGCTTAATAATTTCTAGATTGTAACTAAAAATTAAAAACCACATTTTATGTTAATATAATAAATGCAAATTTGCAGTTTTCAAATTTTGTTTCACCTTTCAGCACATACTAGTAATGAATGTGTCTCTTGGATACACGCAACCTACACTGTAATTTTTTTGACTGTGGCCTCCACAGCTTTCAAATATAAGTAATAGAAGATTTATAGCATAAGCCTTTGTGTAAACTTTATGCATATTAGCATATATTTTATTCCTAAACAAAACTGTTTAATATTCCCATTTCACCAAGTAGAAGCACAAATAATGACTTCTGATGTCTTTTAAAAAGTATGTAAAACTTGAATAATTGAAAACTAATTGGATTCCTGAACCAAATTATTCAATCATTCAAGATTATTCATGAGCACCTTTAACAGGCATTCGGTTAGATGTTGGGGATCCAGTACAACAGCGGTAGACCGACCTAGCACCCTGAGCACACCACTCCAGTCCAGATGCTGAGCGGGCAACAGTTAGGATTTGCCACTTTACAAAATATTGTTTCAAGGCTTGTTTTTGTCTAGAGTATATATTTATAATAAAGCCCAGCACACCAAGATTTATAGTTCTTGGTTTTGTGTTTTCTTCTTAAGTAGAATAAAAGCTCCTTGAACAAAGTGAGTGCATTGCAGACAACTGTATGTTCTGGAGTGTTGCAAGATGAGTGTATCCAGGCAGGCACTGAGTGACCCTCAAGTAAATGAATATACATCAATACAAGTCAAGCAGAGATTTTTCTTAACGTGTTTCACTCTTCCTATTGTCCCTGTGATGGTTACTGGTTCTTCCCTAAGAATAATGCAGTAGTAGTTTACACTGTTACACAGGCAGTCACAGAAGATTCTGGAAATCAGTAAAGCAACCAATGAGATGTCAGAGACAGGAATGAGGTGGGGTGGCTAAGAGACAGAAGAAGAGACTATTTGGAGAATATTTAAATTTGGCAAGAGAAGGACAGAGTGACAGAAAAGAGCAAGGACATAAGAACATTAGATGGGAATTGGAAAGCCATTTAGTTTTTTGCATTTATTGTATGAATGAGAAGACTTTTCAATTCCACATGAGACCTATTCCATAGAGGCTGAATTAGAGAAAGATGAGCAGAATGAAGGCTGGTACCGAGGGGAAGATGCTGACAGCCCGAGAAGAGAGGCAGAACTGAAGGAGAAATGAGAGGCTGAATTGCTGACTAGGGTTGAGGGAAGGAGCGTGTTGGTGTTTTTTTTTTTTCCTCCCACTGGGGTGGAGGTGCTGGTGCTGGGTTGTCTGTTGGCAGAAGAAGGAAGTCAGACAGAACGATTGTGGGGTAGGTTTCTTTAAAACAGAAATCAAAGACAAACTTTTCTGAGAGAAAGAAGTACCATCTGTGCAGTAATGCTGTTTTTGCAAATTCCATTGCTAGCAGTTCTCCTCGAAGGTGGTGACAGTGAAGATGGTAAGAACTCCGGCAACTGCCCAGTTGGGTGCAAAAGGTGTGTGTGTGTGTGTGTGTGTGTGTGTGTGTGTGTGTGTGTGTGTCCCTGTGTGGTGTCCTCAGAACACACCTGGAGAGTGAGCATGTCAGCACAGTTCCATTCTGAGTATCCCTTCTATATCACTTTAGGACCCTGTGCTTTCTGAAGGTTGTGCAAGGTGAGGGAAAAGTAGTAGGTTTACGGTTGTGAGCATATGAAACAAAGTTTATTCTTGTTATTATTTATTAATTATTGTATTGTTTTTCCTATGAACAACTGTAAATCTTTTGCCCTAACCCTTATATAAAGCATGGGGCTCTGGGCAGGTGAATGTCTGCTGAAGTAACTATGGTTTCTCCTATCTCCAGATTGTGAGATTTCCCTTTCTGGCATTCTTCTTTCTTCATTCTCTTTCCTTCCCAATGCCTTTTTTCCCCCTCCTCCTATTCTTTTTCCTCAATAGCCTTGCAGGACCAAAGCTTCAGAATCATTGGTACTTTATCCTTACACAATCGCTCCTGGACCCAAAGTTGGGGCTCTGCTTGGCTGGGCGAGGTACAGATTAAGAGATGGAAGAGCAACTCTGGTGGTTTTATTTCCATGCGGCCTTGGTCTGACGGCAACTTCAGCAACAAGGAGATGACAAGAATGGAAGAGTTTTTCCAAGGGAACCACGATAACTTGCTGCATTTACTTCACAGCCATGCCAGTGAATGGATGCTTGAATGTAAGTTCAATTCCCAAAATGAGCTGGTGCAATGTTGGGTGGGGTATGTTTGTCTCAATGACTTTCTTACTCCAATTTTTTTCTGCATTCAATCTCCTTAGCAATCTCTCTGTACATTCATTGTAACCTAATTCATTTCATTGAGCCTAGTCATTATAAACACAATTCTCTCACCCTAAGTTCTTCCTTATTCCCTTGCTCTCATCATTTATGCCATTTTCTTTCAGCAATTTCCTCCCATTTCCAAAGAGAAAAAAAGTCACTCATTTTTTCAGCTTCAAGTACCACCAATTATGTTTTTTCTGAACTTCTGAGAAAACCAAACTTTGTTCCATTACCTCAAATCCCCCAAACTTCTCTTTTCTACTTCCGTTTTTTGCTTACTCTTATTTCATCTTTTTAAACTCCCTCTTTCCTCTAATTTACACTCCCTCATTTCTAGATCCCTTTGAGGTACAATGTACAGTAGGCTGTGAGCTGCACTCTGGGAAAGTCAAGCTAGACTTCTGGCAATTCGCTTATCAAGCATCAGATCTCCTGAACTACCAGAATAGTTCATGGGTGCCATCTCTAAAGGGAGGAACTAGAGCTCAGAAGATGTGCAAAACATTCAATTGGTTCTTCAACAAATTGACAGACTGGATGATTAGCAGCACCTGTCCACGTTTCCTCTTGGGTCTCCTTGATGCAGGGAAGGCAGATCTCCAGAGAAAAGGTCAGTCCCATATCCTTCCTCCAAGAATTTTCTGTTCTAAAATTATACCTTCCTACTATCCCTTCAGATTTAGGATAAGGAGTGAAGAAGGGAAAGGGATAACGGGTGATGAATACTCAGGGTGGGACAGATGTGTCTGTCTAAACTGATGTGAAGATACGAACCTCCAAATCTGTGTTCAGAGGGCTTATCTGAATATCTTTCCTGTCTTCTGCAGTAAAACCAGAGGCCTGGCTGTCCACTGGCCCCAGTCCTGGTCCAGACCATCTGTTGCTGGTTTGTCATGTCTCTGGCTTCTACCCAAAGCCAATTTCGGTTCTGTGGATGCGAGGTGAACAGGCACTACAGGGCTCTCAACAAAGTGATATCTTGCCCAATGCTGATGGGACATGGTACCTTCGGATTTGCTTGGATGTGGAAGCCACCGAGACCTCTGGCCTGTCTTGCCGGGTGACACACAGCAGTCTAGGAGGCCGGGACATCATCCTCTACTTCGGTAAGAAAAAACCAGTGTCCACACTGGGAATAGGAGTAGATGGTCCACAAGCAGACCAAAAGAGTCAGATAAAAAATTTGGAATTTATGGACTCCAAACCCAAAAGAATGAAAATAATTCAATAAATGAAAGAGTTGAAATTAAGTGACCTGCAGATGTAGGAAGATGTTGAGGGTTAGATGAAACATTCATCTCTGAAGAGGGATGACAGAAGAAACAGGAAGAAAGGAGATTAGCGAGGCAAACATTCAAATTTGAAAAAGCAGATGAGGGAAGTGCAGTGAACAAGGGTGGATGTGAAATGACGCCCTTGTGTGCACCCACACCCACAGACCGTCCGAACTCCAAGGGCTTGATCATCGTGGCAGTGATGGTACCCCTGGTGCTTCTTCTGGCAGGTCTTGCATTTTGGCTTAAAAAGCGCTGGTGAGTTTTCTGTATCCATCTGTCCTCTTCTTTCATCCCCTCCTTACTTGTTGTCCTGTTATTTTTTTCCTCTCTCCTTAATTCTTCTTTTCCAAGTCCCTTTCCTGTCACTCTTCCATTATCACCTCCGCCTCACGCACAGTAACGTTCATCTCTGTTCTTATTAGGACACTCTGTGAACCTCCTCGCACTCTTCTTCCTTTGGAGAGATTCCAGCAGCCCAGGGACTCAAAACGCACTTAAAACTCAGCATGGTGATAACGTCCTTTCAACTGTCTTTTGTACAATTTTTGTTGTTGTTTACCTGTGTTTATTTAATGGTCTGTTATTAATGTAAAGTAGTTGTAATTTTGCAGGATTTGCTTTCTGACCTGGTTCTGAGATTTTAAAACTCATATTTTAACTCTGGATAAAATAAGATCTTGGTAACCTCTCTATTTTGGATAATTAATGAATCTCAGGCCCACTTAAGATGTCACTTTTTGGGGGGGTGTTCCCTGATTCACAAGTGAAAACTGTGTCTGAATTCCCACCATACTTTGCCGAGTTTTTACTTTTTATCCTTTTTTGCAGTTATGCAGGTCTCTTTTTGCCTTCTAATTTTTAAGTTTCCTTAGAGCAAAGTCTATATCTTCCTAAAGTTTGTATCATTTATAAAGTGTATTAACTGTATGTAGTATGCTTTCAATAAAAGCCTGTGTTAAGTTTATGCCAAATATATAGTCTTTTCTTATTCTTTATCTTCCTGATGTGTGTTATAGTTGAGACATTTTATGCTTTTTGTTAAAAGTCTTCACACTTTACTAGTTCCTCAGTGACTTCTCTGAGTCCCTGAGGAGAAACACAATTTTGCCTCTGACCATTCTTACAACTGTAGAAACCTATTAGTGTGAAATTTCTCTTCCAAGTATTTTAAACAAAAAGAGAAAGGCAGGATACAGTCCTCGCTATTTGGTGTGGTTCAGGGACAAACAGCAGAGTTACCACCTTGGAGCTTGTTAGAAATCTACATTCTTGGAGCTCACCTCAGACTTACTGAATGGTAATTGCACTTAGGCAAAATCAGCAAGGGGTTCAGTAGGTACATTAAAATTTGAGAAGCACCGATACAGGTGCAGTCTGAGAGGCAGCAGTGCATGTCACAGAAGCAAAAAGAAGATGGTCAAGAAAAGAACACAGTGTTGATAGGACTGAGGTGAGACCAAAGCAAGGAGTGTACACACAGTGCATTCGTACTAGTTACGGCTGTTGTGTTGAAGACTCAGCCAACACGAGGTTAATAAACGCGGATCCATTGCTCCTAGGGAAAATACAGAGTTCCTGTAAATCTCTGGTCTGAACATTTTTGTCAACTAATGAATACACAACTCTGTTTTACATGTGTTCCTGTTTAAAGACACCCTCCTTAGTGTATATATAAGTTCAAATAACTTATTTATTATATACAGAATTTAAAAAAATATTTTATTTACCTATTTTCGGGTGGGGGAAGAGAGGGAGAGAAACATTGATGTGAGAGAAACATCAATCAGTTGTCTCTTGTATGAGTTCCAACCAGGACTGAACCTGCAACCCAGGTACGTGCCCTGATGGGGAATTGAACTGGTGACCTTTAGCTGTGTGGGGTGACACCCAACCAACTGAACCACACTGGCCAGAGCTAGTGTGGTATTTTTTAAATACTAAACACCAGCCTAGCGTGTTTAATATCTTCCTGAACCTGGGTAATGCAATTACAAGTATTTTGACTTTTAGCCACACAGCTGTGCTGTGTATTATGTTTTGTTTTGTTTTCTTTCTTTTGTTTTAAATAAAAAGGTCATTATGTTAGGTAGGATAGAGAGCAAACCACGGCAGGGAGATGGGGGCAGACCTGTCTCACCCACTGACCCAGTAGCCCTGAGCACAAAGTCCCCAAGGATTTGGGTTCCTGTCACCTGAGGGGGAATGTTACGGTAGAATGAGTGACCAGAGGGGAAATAAAGGCAGGGCCCTCACCATTACAGTCTCACAAACACTTGACATAGGAGGCTAAAAGCAAAAGCCCACAATCCTGAGCCTGGTCCAAAAAGGCTGCCAGGAGTCCCAGACAACAAGGGAAACTATGATAATGTAGGAGGTGGGGAGCCTTTGAACGTCTGTGTGTGCCATCTCCACCAGCTGGGCAAAGGAAAACCTTGAGGCTGTACATTCATCCCAAGGTCTGGGAGGGAGAAAGGGAGGGGTCCACAGTGCCCAAAGGAAAACTCCCACAACACAACTTTGGTTAACGGCCTGCCTCCCGTCCCATATGCAAGATGAACACGTAGAGTCTGGAGCAAGATGAGGGAGGATTCAGCTAACAGACCCCCACCCATACCTACGCGGGGGCAGTCACATCTCTCCAGGGGATACCAGCACCACCGTTACCTGCTAATCAAAGTGTAACTCCTTCACCCCCACCCCATCAGCGTATAAGTCCTCAGAACAAAGGACTCACTCTCTTCTCTTGGCCTCGTGACTCTCTTACCACATGGAGGACCCTGGCCAGCCGGCCTCTGGCTTGGGGGTGCCCAGGGCCCCTCTTGTCACCACCAGGTCTGTCCTTTTGCCACCCTTGCTTTGCTTTCCTATTAGAACTTAGCATCAATAAACTTTGCGTGCATGCAGCTAGTAGGCTCGATAGCATGTAAATCTTTTTTTATTTATTTTATTTTTTAATTTTTTATTGCTGCTCTAGTACAGTTGTCTCCATTTCCCCCCCACCACTCCCCCTGCCCCACTCATCCCCACCTCCCACCCTCCATCCTACCCCACGTTGGCTTTGTCCGTGTGCCCTTCATACATGTTCCTTGACCACCCTTCCCCTCACTGCCCCCTCCCATGGCCTGTAATTCTTTACTGTGTCTACGAGAAGAACCAAGTTCCTGGGAGTGTCTCCCATAACAATTGTATGGCAAATTCACAAATCCAGCTCCTTCTCCATCCTAGCTTCATTAGAGCATTATAAATGTTATTTTAGAAGGTTGTGAGCAGCTCCATATGTAGGTCAGCAAATATCTCTTTTTACTTTTTGAAATATATTTTATTGATAATGCTATTATAGGTGTCCCATTCCCCCCCTTATTCCCCTCCACCCTGCACACCCCCTCCCACCCACATTCCCCACCTTTAGTTCATGTCCATGGGTCGTACATACCAGTTCTTTGTCTTCTCATTTCCTATACTATTCTTAACCTCCCCGTATCTATCTTCTGCCTACCACTTATGCTACTTATTCTCTGTACCTTCCCCCCTCTATCCCTCTCCCACTCCCCCACTGATAACCTTCCATGTGATCTCCGTTTCTGTTATTCTGTTCCTGTTGTAGTTGTTTGGGTTTTTCTGTTTGTTTGGTTGTTTTTTTGGTTCGGTTGTTAATAGCTGTGAGTTTGTTGTCATTTTAGTGTTCGTATTTTTGATCTTTTTCTTAGATAAGTCCCTTTAACATTTCATATAAGGGCTGGGTGATGATGAACTCCTTTAACTTGACCTTATCTGGAAAGCTCTTTATCTGCCCTTCTATTATAATTGATAGCTTTGCTGCATAGAGTAATCTTGGATGTAGATACTGCCTTTCAGGACTTGGAATATTTCTTTCCAGCCCCTTCTTGACTGTGAGGTTTCTTTTGAGAAATCAGCTGACAGTCTTATGGGAACTCCTTTGTAGGTAACTGTCTCCTTTTCTCTTGCTGCTTTTAAGATTCTCTCTTTATCTTTCATCTTGGCTAATGTAATTACGATATGCCTTGGTGTGTTCCTCCTTGGGTCCAACTTCCTCGGGACTCTGAGCTTCCTGGACTTCCTGGAAGTCTATTTCCTTTGCCACATTGGGGAAGTTCTCCTCCATTATTTGTTCAGATAGATTTTCAGTTTGTTGCTCTTCCTCTTCTCCTTCTGGCACCCCTATAATTAGGATGTTGGAATGTTTAAAGATGTACTGGAGGTTCGTTTAGGCCTCTCCTCATTTTTTTTTGAATTCTTGTTTCTTCATTCTGTCCTGGTTGAATGTTTCTTTCTTCCTTCTGCTCCAAACTCTTGATCTGAGTCCTGGTTTCTCTCCCCTCACTGTTGGTTCCCTGTAGATTTTTCTTTATTTCACATAATGTGACCTTCATTGCTGCCTGGGCCTTTTTTATGCTGTTGAACTACCCAGTGAGTTCCTGGAGCATCCTGATGACCAGTGTTTTGAACTGTGCATCTGATAGGTTGGCTCTCTCTTCATCGCTTAGTTGTAGTTTTTCTGGAGCTTTGAACTGTTCTTTCATTTGGGCCATTTTTTTTCGGACTGGGTGGACCTGTTAGATAGTAAGGGGCGGAGCCTTATATGTTCACCAGGGTGTGGCAACCCAGTAGCTGCATTGTGACGCTGTATGTGGGGGAGAGGAACAGTGCCATTTGGTCCACTCTCTGCCGGATTTCAGTCACTTCGCCCGCTACCCAGAAGCAAATTGGGCCTTTCTGGTGCTTATTACCAGGTGGGTAGGTTTGTGTACATTCTAGGACCCTGTGGGTCTCTTCAGTGAGCTCTCTTGTGAGGCTGGGAGTTTCTCTTGCTGCCCAGTACACTAAGATCCTTTCAGTGCAACAGTTTTGCAGCGAAAGGCAAGAAGCACTCACATCAGATACACAAAGAGATGATGGATGCCAGAAAGAACAGAGGAGCTGAAGTCAAGGGGGAGGAAAAAGAAGCTCTGTGCCCTGGCTGGTGTGGCTCAGTGGATTGAGTGCTGGCCTACGAAACAAAGGGTTGCCAGTTGGATTCCGAGTCAGTGTGTTTTCAGTCAGAGGCTTTGAGGCTTTATTTCCCCGCACTGGAATCCTGGGTTGTGGGGTCTGTCTCGCTTCCCAGTTGTTCCTCACAGTTTATCTTTTTGGCCTTCCCCTTTCCCTGCTTGGAGTAGAGCACAGGAGACCTCGCAGGACCAGTAGATGCAGAGCTTGTTTGGGGCTTAGGCCTCACACAGTCGAAAGCCAGCTCATAGAGGAAGAGTCCCACCTACTCTGGGATGTGTGCCTCCCCAGGTGCTAGCCCCTGGGACACTGTGACCCAGTGCAGCATACCTCACCGGTCCTAACCACATTCTCCAGCCCTGAGAGCGGTGTGTGGAGGCTGGCAACAGCACATGGAGGCATAAGCTGGCACAGGCAGCCTTGAGTGCCAGGGCCCCATGGATGGAGCTTCCCCTGTGTAACTGTCCGGAGTGATTCGGGAGCACACCCCACACCCCAGGACAGAGAGAGCTGCAAGAAGCGGTGGTTATGCTGAAACCCACAAGTGTACACATACTACAGAGAGTAAGACTGAGGATGAAAACCCATTTGTCCAACCATCTCAAGCTCCAAAGGACAGATAAGCAATAATGGTGAACTTCTGGTCACGGAATTGGTTTTTAGTCTTTTTTGGGAGCAAGGGAATTCCTGTGCTTTGCAGAGGAGGAGGGCTGGAAGCAGGAATGCTCCCAGGCCCCTCATATTGGGGATCCTGTTGATAAAAATCTCTTTCTTTCCCCACATCTTCTCATTATGCTTACACACTGCAACAAATGAATACACCTCAGGCTGCCCAGTACACTAAGATCCTTTCAGTGCAACACATTTGTTGTGAAAGGCAAGACACACACATCAGATACACAAAGAGATGATGGATGCCAGAAAGAACAGAAAAGCTTTAAGTCAAGTGGGAGGAAAAAGAAACTCTGTGCTCTGGCTGGTGTGGCTCAGTGGATTGAGTGCTGACCTGTGAACCAAAGGGTTGCTGGTTCTATTCCCAGTCAGGGCACATGCCTGGGTTGTGGGTGAGGTGCCCAGTAGGGGATGTGCAAGAGGCAACCACACATTGATATTTCTCTCCCTCTCTTTCTCTCTCCCTTCCCCTCTCTCTAAAAAGAAATAAAATCTTTAAATAAATAAAAACAGATAAGATGTTTTTACAAAAAGCAGCAGCTCTATAAAAAGGTATAGGATTATAAGAGGCAGTGCATTCCTCTAGCAGGGAACTTGAGGTTACTGCTTGTGGAGGTTACTGCTTGTGGAGGTTACTGCTTGTGAGGTTACTGCATTCCTCTAGCAGGGAACTTGAGGTTACTCATTCAGATGAGTATGTGAGACTGTGTGGGATGGGAGCTCACATTTGGCTTCTGAAGAACTTTACTGAGAGAAGAATTCAAGAGCTCTGATGTTTTGGGAAGCACCACCTAACAGCCATTAGAAAGAACATGAGTATGCTTGCAGCCTGCGCACCAAATGGATCAAGAGGACGTATATCTCCAGGAAGTTCTAAAGACATAGCAGAAATGATGGGCTTCCCCAGGGTAGCTCGTTACCCCACCTGGTTGAGTTCTAATCAGGACATATCATCACATTTACCTAAGTTCTCTCCTCTGGGGTTTTCTGGGAATGGGTAATTCTTAGTGACCTGAAGAGACAACTTCTTCTCTACTGGCTCTGGTTTCCTTCCCTCACCCATTTTGGGGTTTTTTGTTTGTTTGTTTTTTTTTGTTTTTAATTTTTAATATATTTTATTGATTATGTGTGGGGGCCCCTGTCCTGGGCACCAGATGTAGGGGGGCTCCACCCGCAGAGCCCCATCCCTCTGTCATGGATGAAAATAAAAACTACCAAGACATTTTCTGCTTGGGGAGGAAAGGGGTCAAACTCTCAGAGGAGAATGACCTAGAGCCCCTTCCTCACTAGGCTTTTATTGGGCTCAAATACACCGGAATACAGGTTTAACATATCAAAGAAATCTGAGGGATTAATCAGAGCCAGTGTTTGTCAGGAAAGGGGGTTGCCAAACTTTAGGAGACATACTCATTTCCTCCTGGGACACTTATCATTTAAATGAGAGCACTCTTAGCAAAGCAGGTTTCACAGGACTTTAGAAATTCTTTCTTATGCCCGATCACCCAGGGAGCCTTCCTGGCCCATACAGGGCTGCACCGCTCACCCCCTCAGTTTCAGGCTTTATGCCGATTAGGAAGCAGGAGACATCTCCCAGATGGAAATGAGGACTCGGGCTATGTCAGAATAGCCGGGGGCCGATGGTCCATCACATCCTCTTTGCTGCAACCCACCCCGAGGCCTTCCATGAGGGCCTCCCAAGTGGTCACGTCTGGCTTAGGTTGCCCCTCCCATGAGGAGTCTTACCTGTCATTGACTGCCAACCAAGCATTGGGGCCAGAGAGGCAGAAGCAGCAGTAGCACTCCTGCCAGGGAGATAAGCTTTGTCTCCTTAGTAGGTCACGTCCTCGTGACAGAACAGACCCAGATGAAGTGGGTCCCTTGGGCTCTTACACAGCCCACCATGGGGTGAGGGTTATAACTCCTGAAACCAGGCTGAACGGTCCGCAACAATTATGCTATTACAGTTGCCCCACTTCTCTCCCATCATTCCCCTCCACCCTGCACACCCGCTCCCACCCATATTCCCCCCTTTAGTTCATGTCCATAAGTTCTTTAGCTTCTACATTTCTCATACTATTCTTGTCCTCCCCTGTTTATTTTCTACACACCGTCTATGCTACTTATTCTGTGTACCTTTTCCCCCTCTCTCCTCCTCCCACTCCCCTGTTGCTAACCCTCCATGTGATCTCCATTTCTGTGTTTCTGTTCCTGTTCTAGTTGTTTGCTTTCATTTTAGGTGTGGTTGTTAATAGCTGTGAGTTTGCTGTCTTTTCACTGTCATATTTTTTATCTTTTTCTTAGCTAAGTCCCTTTAACATTTCATAAAATAAGGGCTTGGTGATGATGAACTCCTTGAACTTGACCTTATCTGAGAAGCACTTTATCTTCCCTTCCATTCTAAATGACAGCTTTGCTGGATAGAGCAATCTTGGATGTAGGTCCTTGGCTTTCATGACTTGGAATACTTCTTTCCAGCCCCTTCTTGCCTGGAAGGTCTCTTTTGAGAAATCAGCTGACAGTCTGATGAGAACTCCTTTGTAGGTGACTGTCCCCTTATCCCTTGCTCCTTCTAGAATTCTATCCTTCATTTTCATCTTGGCTAATGTAATTATGATGTGCTTTGATGTGTTCCTCCTTGGGTCCAACTTCTTTGGGACTCTCTGAGCTTCCTGGACTTCCTGGAAGTCTATTTCCTTTGCCACATTGGGGAAGTTCTCCTTGATTATTTGTTCCAATAAGTTTCCACTTGTTGCTCTTCCTTTTCCCTTTCTGGTACCCCTATAATTCGGATGCTGGGATGTTGAAAGATGTCCTGGAGGTTCCTAAGCCTCTCCTCATTTTTTTGAATTCTTGTTTCTTCCTTGTTTTCTTTTTGGTTGTTTGTTTCTTCCTTCTGGTCCACTCCATTGATTTGAGTCCCAGTTTTTCTCCCATCTCTATTGGTTCCCCATGCACCTTCCTTCACAGGGGCAAATATGGGACCACCTGATCAGCCAGCTGCCTTGTGTGGCCTCACTGGCCTGGGGTTCTGCCCCGTGCCTGGGGTCCACCAGCCACTATCTGCATGCCTGGGAACCGCCAACCACTGCTGCCTGCATTCCTGGGTCTGCACCTCCACTTTTTCCTGCCACGACTCTGCCCCTCTTACCGGTCTGGATGAATGGTTGTTGGACTTCCGTACAGTTCAATTTTCTATAAGTTCTGGTTTTTTTTTTGTTTCTAAATATTTGTTGTCCTTAATTTTGGTTGTGAGAGGAGGCACAGTGTGTCGACCTATGCCTCCATCTTGGCCAGATGTCCCCCTTACCCATTTTGTATCTTAATCATCTTCCAGTTCTGCTCTCCCAGTTTTCAGTATTCCTCGACCACTTCCAGAGAGCCCCTCTGCTTGTTCCTCCTTCAGATCTTATCCTTTATCCACCACAGCCAAGTGCACACTCAGGAGTGGAGCTGCCTGAGGAAGCTGATGATCCCCAATGAGACCACGACTCAAGTACCCGTTGCTTCATGGAATGATCAGGCTCAATTCCACCAACAAAAGCTGAGCCGAAGGAACTCATGGTTCTGCAGCACTCCGACCTCCTCCTCTCTTCCAGCTTCTTCTTCTTCTTCTTCCCCCCCTGTTCCTCTCCTCTCCCTCTTCCTCTTTCTGCTTTCCCCTCTTCCTGCATCTTTTATGTCTCTGACCAGTGACCAACACTTTGGTCCAGAACTTCATTTCTTTTTTAGTTAACTCTCTTCTTCTTTCTACCCAAACTAAATCTGCCTCTTCTTTGCTGTCCTCACTAGGCGCTCAAGGACATACCGTGTTTTTCGGACCATAAGACACATCTAGGTTTTAGAGGAGGAAAATAGGGGAAAATTTTGAAGCAAAAAATGTGGTAAAATATTTGATAACATAAATAACATAATATTTCACCAATGTAAATGTAAACAGAACTGGACAGCAGCAATAACAGCCATTATTCCTCCCAAATTTGGGGGGCGGGGGTGGTGGAAAGAGAAGGTGCAAAAAATGCAGTGATCACTGGCAGCTAACATAATTTGGCGGGGGGGGGGCGGAGTTCAGTGCAAAATGTAAATGTGAGGACTTCATACTTAAAAAGCAGAAAAAGCACTTTTAAAGTTACTAAAACACAAAACTTTTTCCTGTATTTTGAACTCTCTCCCTGTCTCTCTTTCCACCTGTAAAAACAAAAACATGGTTCAAAGGAAAGTAACATCACAGCATGATCTGATCGATTCCTAACTGGGCAAGTTGTGAAGACTATTCATTCATGCCCCAGGCACATAACTTTTTTAGTAAAAGGTTTATTTTTGCCTTAAACAAGTCCTGTCTACTGTTCCTGTGCATATAGGTGAAGAGTCCTTTGAAATATGAGAATAATCCACTTTCTTTAGATTCTTCAAAGGTATAACCACCTTCCTTCCAGGTAAGATAGGAGAGTAAGAAGCTCGAAAAATTCCTTGGCAAGTGGAATAGGGAAACTGAGACAGAGAGCTGAACAGACTGGGTTAGCAATTTATGGCCAAATACAAAGGGTCACCTCCCCAGAGGTAATAATATCTAGGCTTCAGCTGAGTTTTAGCTCCAGGCCCAGAAAAGCCCCAAAACCGGATGGGAGATACCAGAACCAACTCGAATGATTAAGTTTCCCTTGCCCCGTCACTGACCAATTAGTGGAGACCATCATCCTGAAAGCACACACCTGGAAAACTGATGAACATTCTACTCAAAGCCTCCTGAGACCTCGCCTAGATTCCTGCCTGCTAGAGAATCATAAAAGCCTCAAGACGAAGGATCGAGCTCAAGCCCCCTCCCTCTGGGGAGCAGCCCATGCCATTCACTTCCTTTCTTCTTCCCTTACTTTCTTCCCACAGTCATGCATTTCCTAAACTCTAAGGCAATGGGCAGCTGGCAGCTTGTCCCAGGCTGATGCCCTGAGCCTGTCCCCAAGGCCCCTTTTTCTCTGAGTTCCCAGTGAGCTAAGGCAGCCCAGCCTGGGCGCTGCTGTTGCTTCTTTTAGGCTATGTCCTTCCTTGTTTTAGTGCCCCCAACGTTAATAAATGCATCCTCAATTCCGGCCAAGATGGAAGTGTAGGTAGAAACCCTTCGCTTCGTCGCACAACCCGAAAGAGGATAACAACCAGTCTAAAATCAATAAACCACCAGAAGTTGCCAGAAAATCAACCTGTATAACCAAGGAATTAAACAGTCGAGCAGACCAACCAGACCAGTAGGAGGGAGACAAGGGAGATGGGCAGATGCAGAGAGTCTGAGGCAAGGTGGCAGACTGTGTGGGCAAGGCTGGCTGAACGGGACACTGAGACTCAGAGCTGACTGTGGACTACTGCGGGGGTGGCCACGGTGGGGGAAACTCCCAGCCTCACACGGGAGTTTGCTGGAAAGCAGGGCTAGAGCCAAGCAGGGGAGCTGCATTGTTCCCACTCTGACCCCTCCCGCACAGGCAGCTCTGCAGCACAGCAAGGAGGGTTGCCCTGCCCTGGTGAATGACTAAGGCCCCACCCTCTTACAGCTTACAGGTGCACCAAGACATAGAAATACGGTCCAATGAAAGAACAGAGCAAAACTCCAGAAAAAGAGCCAAGTGATGAGGAGATAGCCAACTTTCTTGCTCTTCCTCTTCTCCTTCTGCCACACTTATGATTTGAATGTTGGAATGTTTGAGTTGTCCCGGAGGTTCCTAAGCCTCTCCTAATTTTTTAAAATTCTTGTTTCTTCATTCTGTTCCAGTTGAATGTTTATTTTCCTTCTGGCACAAACCGTTGATTTGAGTCCTGGTTTCCTGCCATTTGCTGTTGGCCCTCTCCATATTATTCTTTATTTCACTTTCCATGGCCTTCACTCTTTCCTCTATTTTGCAACCACACTCAACCATTTCTGTGAGCATCCTGAACACCAGTGTTTTGAACTGTATGCACATCTGATAGGTTAGCTATCTCTTCATTACTTAGTTCTATTTTTGGAACTTTGATCTGTTCTTTCATTTGGGCATATTTTTCTGTCTCCGCATTCCTGTTACATTGTAAGGGTTGGAGCCTTAAGTATTCTCCAGGGTAGGGAAACCCACTTGGCTGGGTTCTGGCCCTGTATATGGGGGAGGGTCAGAGAGGGAACAATGATGTTTGCTCAGCTCTTGGCTGGCTTTCAGTTACTTCCCCCGCTACCAACAATCAAATTAGGCCCTTCTGGTGCTGATTTTTGGGTTGGTGGGTTTGTGTACCTTCTAGGACCCTGTGGGTCTGTCCAACAAACTCTCCTGTGAGGCTGGGAGTTTCTCCTGTTGCCGCAATGCCCACAGGTTTTTTTAGTCAAAGGTTTTGAAGCTTTAGTTTTTGGTGCTGGAACCCTGGGTTGCACAGTCTATTTCACTCCCCAATTGTTCCTCCAGTTCATCCATGCACAAATTTCAGACCGCCTGGTTCACCAGCGGCCACCTCACCTGCCAGGTCCTCCAGCTGCCCCCCTACCCACATGTCCTCTCCACTCCGGCTACCCATCCCCACCCCTCCTACAAGTCTGAATGAATGTTTCCTCTTTAACTTCTTGGTTGTTAGACTTCCACACAGTTCGCTTTTATGGCAGTTAGGGTTATTTTTTTGTTTTGTATTTGTAGTCCTTTTGGTTGTGAGGAGGCAGTGTATCTACTTAAGCCTCCATCTTGGCCAGAAGTCGTTATCTAATCTTAGTATATACCAATAAATCCATCGATTCTATCTTGGTTTTCATGAGGAAGAGATGCTAAATGAATAGACAAAACCAAATCAAAATCATTTTTAGGCCTGTTATATCTAGCTGGTTTACATTGCAGCCATTGGCTAGATTTGCAGGATTTAGGGCCCACAGATGGAGGTGGGATTGTATGTTTTAGACATGGTATCTTTATGGAGATTTAGATGTATTCATAATTGTATCAGGTTCAATGACAAACTTAACTGCTTAGAACACCTGAAAGTGGATAAATTAGTGGCTGTGAGAGACATTTTCTCAGCATTTGTAGAAAATTGTAGATTGTGTTATTACTCTGTGGGACAGAATGTAACAACAGATGAAACATTACCTGGATTTAGAGGCAAATGTGGATTTAGAAAATATATTCCACCCAAGCCCAGGAAATATAGTATAAAATTTTTTGCTATGATTTATTCAAAAGTTTTACAAAGGAAATCTTGAAATATATACCCATATATACCCAGTGAGCAGCCCAAAAGTCCTTACTTTATTAGTAATTAGCCAACAGATGTAATCCAGAGAGTTGCAGAACGTATTTACTCTTGAGGATGTAATATTATAGCAGATAACTGGTTAACCCACATAAATCTTACCTCTGACCTAAAAAAGAAACGATTTTCATATGTAGGTCCTGTTTGTAAGAATAAACCCCAACTACCCCCTGAATCTGTGTCTTCTAAAAACAGGCCCCCCAAAATCCAACTTATTTGCTTTTCGTGCAGATTGCACACTTGTATCTCATATATCCAAAAGGGGAAAACCATAATTTTAATTTCAAGTATGAATTTCGATGATGCCATAAATTTAGATTCACAAAAGCCTGACATAGTAGAATATTACAACCAGCCCTGGCTGGTGTGGCTCAGTGGATTGAGTGCTAGCCTGTGAACCAAAGTGTCACGAGTTCAATTCCCAGTCAAAGCACATGCCTGGGTTGCAGGCCAGGTCCCTAGTAGGGGGCATGAGAGAGGCTACCACACAGTGATGTTTCTTTCCCTCTCTTTATTCTTCCCTTCCTGTCTCTAAAAATAAATTTAAAAATAAACAGAAAACATTTTTAAAAAATAGAATATTACAACTAAACTAAGTCAGTAGTTGACACTGTGGACCAAATGATAGGTACGTACAATGTGGCCAGAAACACCGGAAGATGGCCTATAGTTACAGTCCACATATTTCTGAATATTGTAGAAATAAATGCTCAGACTATTCACATGCTAAACAGCAATATGAAGATAAGACACAAAATATTTATTAGAAATCTTATAACACAGTCATTGTCAGAACAAATAAAAGGGTGTTTGGGAATCTCCAGAGCTCTGCATAAGTCTTTACACCTTAAACTTCATCCACTTCAAACATAAATTGAAGGAAATTCTAACAACAACATAGATATAGCTCCCTTAACAAGCAGGGAAAAAAAGATGTTAGGTGTTATACATCAAAAATGAGTCGTTTATCAAAATACTTTTGCTAGTGTTGTGAAAAGTATTTATGACTTGAGCATAACCATATTTTTCATGATGAATGTTACAAACATTTGCAAAGCCAACTATTGAAAATTCTGATTAATGGTAAAGACATTTTTGGGTTTTTTTTTTTTTTAGCAATATCAATGTTTATGTTATTTAAAAAGAAAACTTTTATTTTTTTGTTTTTATATTTCTTTGCTTAATAATTTCTGGGTTGTAACTGAAAATTAAAAAACACATTTTTATGTTAATATAATAAATGCAAATTTGCAGTTTTTAAATTTTGTTTCACATTTCAGCACATACTAGTAATGAATGTATCTCTTCATTCATACATGCAACCTGCATTGTAATTTTTTTGACTGTGGCCTCCAGAGCTTTAAAATATAAGTAATAGGAGATTTATAGCATAAGCCTTTGTGTAAACTTTATGCGTATTAGCATATATCTTACTCCTAAACAAAACTGTTTAATATTCCCATTTCACCAAGTAGAAGCACAAATAATGACTTCTGATGTCTTTTAAAAAGTATGTAAAACTTGAATAATTGAAAACTAATTGGATTCCTGAACCAAATTATTCAATCATTCAAAATTATTCATGAGCACCTTTAACAGGCATTCGGTTAGATGTTGGGGATCCAGTACAACAGCGGTAGACCGACCTAGCACCCTGAGAACACCACTCCAGTCCAGATGCTGAGCGGGCAACAGTTAGGATTTGCCACTTTACAAAATATTGTTTCAAGAAGGCTTGTTTTTGTCTAGAGTCTGTATCTATAATAAAACCCAGCACACCAAGATTTATAGTTCTTGGTTTTGTGTTTTCTTCTTAAGTAGAATAAAAGCTCCTTGAACAAAGTGAGTGCATTGCAGACAACTGTATGTTCTGGAGTGTTGCGAGATGAGTGTATCCAGGCAGGCACTGAGTGACTCTCGAGTAAATGAATATACATCAATACAAGTCAAGCAGAGATTTTTCTTAATGTGTTTCACACTTCCTATTGTCCCTGTGATGGTTACTGGTTCTTCCCTAAGAATAATGGAGTAGTAGTTTACACTGTTACACAGGCAGTCACAGAAGATTCTGGAAACCAGTAAAGCAACCAATGAGATGTCAGAGATAGGAATGAGGTGGGGTGGCTAAGAGACAGAAGAAGAGACTATTTGGAGAATATTTAAATTTGGCAAGAGAAGGACAGAGTGACAGAAAAGAGCAAGGACATAAGAACATTAGATGGGAATTGGAAAGCCATTTAGTTTTTTGCATTTATTGTATGAATGAGAAGACTTTTCAATTCCACATGAGACCTATTCCATAGAGGCTGAATTAGAGAAAGATGAGCAGAATGAAGGCTGGTACCGAGGGGAAGATGCTGACAGCCCGAGAAGAGAGGCAGAACTGAAGGAGAAATGAGAGGCTGAATTGCTGACTAGGGTTGAGGGAAGGAGCGTGTTGGTGTTTTTTTTTTTCCCTCCCACTGGGGTGGAGGTGCTGGTGCTGGGTTGTCTGTTGGCAGAAGAAGGAAGTCAGACAGAACGATTGTGGGGTAGGTTTCTTTAAAACAGAAATCAAAGACAAACTTTTCTGAGAGAAAGAAGTACCATCTGTGCAGTAATGCTGTTTTTGCAAATTCCATTGCTAGCAGTTCTCCTCGGAGGTGGTGACAGTGAAGATGGTAAGAACTCCGGCAACTGCCCAGTTGGGTGCAAAAGGTGTGTGTGTGTGTGTGTGTGTGTGTGTGTGTGTGTGTGTGTGTCCCTGTGTGGTGTCCTCAGAACACACCTGGAGAGTGAGCATGTCAGCACAGTTCCATTCTGAGTATCCCTTCACTATCACTTTACGACCCTGTGCTTTCTGAAGGTTGTACAAGGTGGGGGAAAAGTAGTAGGTTTACGGTTGTGAGCATATGAAACAAAGTTTATTCTTGTTATTATTTATTAATTATTGTATTGTTTTTCCTATGAACAACTGTAAATCTTTTGCCCTAACCCTTATATAAAGCATGGGGCTCTGGGCAGTTAAATGTCCGCTGAAGTAACTATGGTTTCTCCTATCTCCAGATTGTGAGATTTCCCTCTCTGGCATTCTTCTTTCTTCATTCTCTTTCCTTCCCAATGCCTTTTTTCCCCCTCCTCCTATTCTTTTTCCTCAATAGCCTTGCAGGACCAAAGCTTCAGAATCATTGGTACTTTATCCTTACACAATCGCTCCTGGACCCAAAGTTGGGGCTCTGCTTGGCTGGGCGAGGTACAGATTAAGAGATGGAAGAGCAACTCTGGTGGTTTTATTTCCATGCGGCCTTGGTCTGACGGCAACTTCAGCAACAAGGAGATGACAGGAATGGAAGAGTTTTTCCAAGGGAACCACGATAACTTGCTGCATTTACTTCACAGCCATGCCGGTGAATGGATGCTTGAATGTAAGTTCAATTCCCAAAATGAGCTGGTGCAATGTTGGGTGGGGTATGTTTGTCTCAATGACTTTCTTACTCCAATTTTTTTCTGCATTCAATCTCCTTAGCAATCTCTCTGTACATTCATTGTAACCTAATTCATTTCATTGAGCCTAGTCATTATAAACACAATTCTCTCACCCTAAGTTCTTCCTTATTCCCTTGCTCTCATCATTTATGCCATTTTCTTTCAGCAATTTCCTCCCATTTCCAAAGAGAAAAAAAGTCACTCATTTTTTCAGCTTCAAGTACCACCAATTATGTTTTTTCTGAACTTCTGAGAAAACCAAACTTTGTTCCATTACCTCAAATCCCCCAAACTTCTCTTTTCTACTTCCGTTTTTTGCTTACTCTTATTTCATCTTTTTAAACTCCCTCTTTCCTCTAATTTACACTCCCTCATTTCTAGATCCCTTTGAGGTACAATGTACAGTAGGCTGTGAGCTGCACTCTGGGAAAGTCAAGCTAGACTTCTGGCAATTCGCTTATCAAGCATCAGATCTCCTGAGCTACCAGAATAGTTCATGGGTGCCATCTCTAAAGGGAGGAACTAGAGCTCAGAAGATGTGCAAAACATTCAGTCGGTTCATTGTCTTCAACAAATGGACAGACTGGATGATTAGCAGCACCTGTCCACGTTTCCTCTTGGGTCTCCTTGATGCAGGGAAGGCAGATCTCCAGAGAAAAGGTCAGTCCCATATCCTTCCTCCAAGAATTTTCTGTTCTAAAATTATACCTTCCTACTATCCCTTCAGATTTAGGATAAGGAGTGAAGAAGGGAAAGGGATAACGGGTGATGAATACTCAGGGTGGGACAGATGTGTCTGTCTAAACTGATGTGAAGATACGAACCTCCAAATCTGTGTCAAGAGGGCTTATCTGAATATCTTTCCTGTCTTCTGCAGTAAAACCAGAGGCCTGGCTCTCCACTGGCCCCAGTCCTGGTCCTGACCATCTGTTGCTGGTTTGTCATGTCTCTGGCTTCTACCCAAAGCCAATTTCAGTTCTGTGGATGCGAGGCGAACAGGCACTACAGGGCTCTCAACAAAGTGATATCTTGCCCAATGATGATGGGACATGGTACCTTCGGATTTGCTTGGATGTGGAAGCCACCGAGACCTCTGGCCTGTCTTGCCGGGTGACACACAGCAGTCTAGGAGGCCGGGACATCATCCTCTACTTCGGTAAGAAAAAACCAGTGTCCACACTGGGAATAGGAGTAGATGGTCCACAAGCAGACCAAAAGAGTCAGATAAAAAATTTGGAATTTATGGACTCCAAACCCAAAAGAATGAAAATAATTCAATAAATGAAAGAGTTGAAATTAAGAGACCTGCAGATGTAGGAAGATGTTGAGGGTTAGATGAAACATTCATCTCTGAAGAGGGATGACCGAAGAAACTAATTCATTAAAGAAGAAAGATTAGCGAGGCAAACATTCAAATTTGAAAAAGCAGATGAGGGAAGTGCAGTGAACAAGGGTGGATGTGAAATGACGCCCTTGTGTGCACCCACACCCACAGACCGTCCGAACTCCAAGGGCTTGATCATCGTGGCAGTGATGGTACCCCTGGTGCTGCTTCTGGCAGGTCTTGCATTTTGGCTTAAAAAGCGCTGGTGAGTTTTCTGTATCCATCTGTCCTCTTCTTTCATCCCCTCCTTACTTGTTGTCCTGTTATTTTTTTCCTCTCTCCTTAATTCTTCTTTTCCAAGTCCCTTTCCTGTCACTCTTCCATTATCACCTCCGCCTCACGCACAGTAACGTTCATCTCTGCTCTTATTAGGACACTCTGTGAACCTCCTCCCACTCTTCTTCCTTTGAAGAGATTCCAGCCGCCCAGGGACTCAAAATGCACTTAAAACTCAGCATGGTGATAACGTCCTTTCAACTGTCTTTTGTACAATTTTTGTTGTTGTTTACCTGTGTTTATTTAATGGTCTGTTATTAATGTAAACTAGTTGTAATTTTGCAGGATTTGCTTTCTGACCTGGTTCTGAGATTTTAAAACTCATATTTTAACTCTGGATAAAATAAGATCTTGGTAACCTCTCTATTTTGGATAATTAATGAATCTCAGGCCCACTTAAGGTGTCACTTTTTGGGGGGGTGTTCCCTGATTCACAAGTGAAAACTGTGTCTGAATTCCCACCATACTTTGCCGAGTTTTTACTTTTTATCCTTTTTTGCAGTTATGCAGGTCTCTTTTCGCCTTCTAATTTTTAAGTTTCCTTAGAGCAAAGTCTATATCTTCCTAAAGTTTGTATCATTTATAAAGTGTATTAACTGTATGTAGTATGCTTTCAATAAAAGCCTGTGTTAAGTTTATGGCAAATATATAGTCTTTTCTTATTCTTTATCTTCCTGACATGTGTTATAGTTGAGACATTTTATGCTTTTTGTTAAAAGTCTTCACACTTTACTAGTTCCTCAGTGACTTCTCTGAGTCCCTGAGGAGAAACACAATTTTGCCTCTGACCATTCTTACAACTGTAGAAACCTATTAGTGTGAAATTTCTCTTCCAAGTATTTTAAACAAAAAGAGAAAGGCAGGATACAGTCCTCGCTATTTGGTGTGGTTCAGGGTCAAACAGCAGAGTTACCACCTTGGAGCTCATTAGAAATCTACATTCTTGGAGCTCACCTCAGACTTACTGAATGGTAATTGCACTTAGGCAAAATCAGCAAGGGGTTCAGTAGGTACATTAAAATTTGAGAAGCACCGATACAGGTGCAGTCTGAGAGGCAGCAGTGCGTGTCACAGAAGCAAAAAGAAGATGGTCAAGAAAAGAACACAGTGTTGATAGGACTGAGGTGAGACCAAAGCAAGGACTGTACACACAGTGCATTCGTACTAGTTACGGCTGTTGTGTTGAAGACTCAGCCAACACGAGGTTAATAAACGCGGATCCATTGCTCCTAGGGAAAATACAGAGTTCCTGTAAATCTCTGGTGGGAACATTTTTGTCAACTAATGAATACACAACTCTGTTTCACATGTGTTCCTGTTTAAAGACACCCTCCTTAGTGTATATATAAGTTCAAATAACTTATTTATTATATACAGAATTTTAAAAAATATTTTATTTACCTATTTTGGGGTGGGGGAAGAGAGGGAGAGAAACATTGATGTGAGAGAAACATCAATCAGTTGTCTCTTGTATGAGTTCCAACCAGGACGAACCTCCAACCCAGGTACGTGCCCTGACGGGGAATTGAACTGGTGACCTTTAGCTGTGTGGGGTGACACCCAACCAACTGAACCACACTGGCCAGAGCTAGTGTGGTATTTTTAAAATACTAAACACCAGCCTAGCGTGTTTAATATCTTCCTGAACCTGGATAATGCAATTACAAGTATTTTTGACTTTTAGCCACACAGCTGTGCTGTGTATTATGTTTTGTTTTGTTTTCTTTCGTTTGTTTTAAATAAAAAGGTCATTATGTTAGGTAGGATAGAGAGCAAACCGTGACAGGGAGGCGGGGGCAGACCTGTCTCACCCACTGACCCAGTAGCCCTGAGTACAAAGTCCCCAAGGATTTGGGTTCCTGTCACCTGAGGGGGAATGTTACGGTAGAATGAGCGACCAGAGGGGAAATAAATGCAGGGCCCTCACCATTACAATCTCACAAACACTTGACATAGGAGGCTAAAAGCAAAAGCCCACAGTCCTGAGCCTGGTCCAAAAAGGCTGCCAGGAATCCCAGACAACAAGGGAAACCATGATAGTGTAGGAGGCGGGGAGCCTTTGAACGTCTGTGTGTGTCATCTCCACCAGCTGGGCAAAGGAAAACCTTGAGGCTGTACATTCATCCCAAGGTCTGGGAGGGAGAAAGGGAGGGGTCCACAGTGCCCAAAGGAAAACTCCCACAACACAACTTTGCTTAACGGCCTGCCTCCTGTCCCATATGCAAGATGAACACGTAGAGTCTGGAGCAAGATGAGGGAGGATTCAGCTAACAGACCCCCACCCATACCTACGCGGGGGCAGTCACATCTCTCCAGGGGATACCAGCACCACCGTTACCTGCTAATCAAAGTGTAACTCCTTCACCCCCACCCCATCAGCTGTATAAGTCCTCAGAACAAGGGACTCACTTTCCTCTCTTGGCCTTGTGACTCCCTTGCCACATCGAGGACCCCTGGCCAGCCGGCCTCTGTCTTGGGGGTGCTCAGGGCCCCACTTGTCACCACCAGGTCTGTCCTTTTGCCACCCTTGCTTTGCTTTCCTATTAGAACTTAGCATTAATAAACTTTGCGTGCATGCGGCTAGTAGGCTCGCTGGCCTGAAAATCTTTTTTTTAATTTTTTATTGCGGCTCTAGTACAGTTGTCTCCATTTCCCCCCCACCACTCCCCCTGCCCCACTCATCCCCACCTCCCACCCTCCATCCTACCCCACTTTGGCTTTGTCCATGTGCCCTTCATACAGGTTCCTTGACCACCCTTCCCCTCACCGCCCCCTCCCATGGCCTGTAATTCTTTACTGTGTCTCCGAGAAGAACCAAGTTCCTGGGAGTGTCTCCCATAACAATTGTATGGCAAATTCACAAATCCAGCTCCTTCTCCATCCTAGCTTCATTAGAGCATTATAAATGTTTTTTAGAACATTGTGAGCAGCTCCATATATAGGTCAGCTAATTTCTCTTTTTATTTTTTGAAATATATTTTATTGATTATGCTATTATAGGTGTCCCATTGCCCCCCCACTTATTCCTCTCCACCCTGCACACCCCCTCCCACCCACATTCCTCACCTTTAGTTCATGTCCATGGGTCGTACATACCAGTTCTTTGTCTTCTCCATTTCCTATACTATTCTTAACCTCCCCATATCTATCTTCTGCCTACCACTTATGCTACTTACTCTCTGTACCTTTCCCCTCTCTATCCCTCTCCCACTCCCCTACTGATAACCCTCCATGTGATCTCCATTTCTGTGATTCTGTTCCTGTTCTAGCTGTTTGGGTTTTTTGTTTGTTTGGTTGTTTTTTTGGTTCAGTTGTTAATAGCTGTGAGTTTGTTGTCATTTTAGTGTTCGTATTTTTGATCTTCTTTTTCTGAGATAAGTCCCTTTAACATTTCATATAAGGACTGCGTGATGATGAACTCCTTTAACTTGACCTTATCTGGAAAGCACTTTATCTGTCCTTCTATTATAATCGATAGCTTTGCTGGATAGAGTAATCATGGATATAGATCCTTGCCTTTTATGACTTGGAATATTTCTTTCCAGCCCCCTCTTGCCTGTAAGGTCTCTTTTGAGAAATCAGCTGACAGTCTTATGGACACTCCTTTGTATGTAACTGTCTCCTTTACTCTTGCTGCTTTTAAGATTCTCTCCTCTTTAATCTTCACTAAGTTAATTATGATGTGCCTTGGTGTGTTCCTCCTTGGTCCAACTTCTTCTGGACTCTGAGCTTCCTGGACTTCCTAGAAGTCTATTTCCTTTGCCACATTGGGGAAGTTCTTCATTATTTGTTCAAATAGATTTTCAGTTTGTTGCTCTTCCTCTTCTCCTTCTGGCACCCCTATGATTCAGATGTTGGAATGTTTAAAGATGTCCTGGAAGTTCCTAAGCCTCTCCTCATTTTTTTTTGAATTCTTGTTTCTTCATTCTGTTCTGGTTGAATGTTTCTTTCTTCCTTCTGCTCCAAACCCTTGATCTGATCCTGGTTTCCCTCCCCTCACTGTTGGTTCCCTGTAGATTTTTCTTTATATCACATAATGCGACTTTCATTGCTGCCTGGGCCTTTTTTATGCTGTTGAAATACCCACTGAATTCTTGGAGCATCCTGATGACCAGTGTTTTGAACTGTGCATCTGATAAGTTGGCTCTCTCTTCATCGCTTAGTTGTAGTTTTTCTGGAGCTTTGAACTGTTCTTTCATTTGGGCCATTTTTTTTCGGACTGGGTGGACCTGTTAGATAGTAAGGGGCGGAGCCTTATATGTTCACCAGGGTGGGGGAACCCAGCACCTGTGCTGTGACACTGTATGTGGGGGAGGGGAACAGTTCCACTTGGTCTACTCTCTGCCGGATTTCAGTCACTTCGCCCGCTACCCAGAAGCAAATTGGGCCTTTCTGGTGCTTATTACCAGGTGGGTAGGTTTGTGTACATTCTAGGACCCTGTGGGTCTCTTCAGTGAGCTCTCTTGTGAGGCTGGGAGTTTCTCCTGCTGCCCAGTACACTAAGATCCTTTCAGTGCAACAGTTTTGCGCGAAAGGCAAGAAGCACTCACATCAGATACACAAAGAGATGATGGATGCCAGAAAGAACAGAGGAGCTGAAGTCAAGGGGGAGGAAAAAGAAGCTCTGTGCCCTGGCTGGTGTGGCTCAGTGGATTGAGTGCTGGCCTACACAGCAAAGGGTTGCCAGTTGGATTCCCTGTCAGGGTGTTTTCAGTCAGAGGCTTTGAGACTTTATTTCCCCGCACTGGAATCCTGGGTTGTGGGGTCTGTCTTGCTCCCCAGTTGTTCCTCGAAGTTTCTCTTTTTGGCCTTCCCCTTTCCCTAGTTGGCGTAGAGCACAGGAAAGCTCGCAGGACCAGTAGATGCTGAGTCTGTTTGGGGCTTAGGCCTCACACGGTCGAAAGCCAGCACACAGAGCCAGGGTCCCACCTACTCTGGGATGTGTGCCTCCCCAGGTGCTAGCCCCTGGGACACTGTGACCCAGTGCAGCATACCTCACCAGTCCTAACCACATTCTCCAGCCCTGAGAGCGGTGTGTGGAGGCTGGCAACAGCACACGGCGGCATAAGCTGGCACAGGCAGCCTTGAGTGCCAGGGCCCCAGGGATGGAGCTTCCCCTGGGTAACTGTCCGGAGTGATTCGGCAGCACACCCCACACCCCAGGACAGAGAGAGCTGCAAGAAGCGGTGGTTATGCTGAAACCCACAAGCGTACACATACTACAGAGAGTAAGACTGAGGATGAAAACCCGTTTGTCTAGTCATCTCAAGCTTCAAAGGACAGATAAGCAATAATGGTGAACTTCTGGTCACGGATTTGGTTTTTAGTCTTTTTTGGGAGCAAGGGAATTCCTCTCCTTGCAGAAGAGGAGGGCTGGAAGCAGGAATGATCCCAGGCCCCTCAAATGGGGGATCCTGTTGATAAAAATCTCTTTCCTTCACCACATCTTCCCATTATGCTTACGCACTGCAGCAAATGGATACACCTCAGGCTGCCCAGTACACTAAGATCCTTTCAGTGCAACACATTTGTTGTGAAAGGCAAGACACACACATCAGATGCACAAAGAGATGATGGATGCCAGAAAGAACAGAAAAGCTTTAAGTCAAATGGGAGGAAAAAGAAGCTCTGTGCTCTGGCTGGTGTGGCTCAGTGGATTGAGTACTGGCCTGTGAAACAAAGGGTTGCCAGTTGGATTCCCAGTCAGGGCACATACCTGGGTTGCAGGCCAGGTGCCCAGTAGGGGATGTGCAAGAGGCAACCACACATTGATGTTTCTCTCCCTCTCTTTCTCTCTCCCTTCCCCTCTCTCTAAAAATAAATAAATAAAATCTTTTAAAAAACAGATAAGATGTTTTTACAAAAAGCAGCAGCTCTATAAAAAGGTACAGGATTATAAGAGGCAGTGCATTCCTCTAGCAGGGAACTTGAGGTTACTGCTTGTGGAGGGGGAATTCAGATGAGTATGTGAGACTGTGTGCGATGGGAGCTCACATTTGGCTTCTGAAGAACTTTACTGAGAGAAGAATTCAAGAGCTCTGATGTTTTGGGAAGCACCACCTCACAGCCGTTAGAAACAGCATGAGTATGCTTGCAGCCTGCGCACCAAATGGATCAAGAGGAGGTATATCTCCAGGGAGTTCTAAAGACATAGCAGAAATGATGGGCTTCCCCAGCGTAGCTTGTTACCCGGCCTGGTTGAGTTCTAATCAGGACATATCATCACATTTACCTAAGTTCTCTCCTATGGGGTTTTCTGGGAATGGGTAATTCTTAGTGACCTGAAGAGAGAACTTCTCTACTGGTTCTGGTTTCCTTCCCTCACCCATTTTGTATCTTAATTGTCTTCCAGTTCTGCTCTCCCAGTTTTCAGTATTCCCTGGCTAGTTCCTCAGAGCCCCTCTGCTTGTTCCTCCTTCAGATCTTATCCTTTATCCACCACAGCCAAGTGCACACTCAGGAGTGGAGCTGCCTGAGGAAGCTGATGATCCCCAATGAGACCACGACTCAAGTACCTGTTGCTTCATGGAATGATCAGGCTCAATTCCACCAACAAAAGCTGAGCCGAAGGAACTCATGGTTCTGCAGCACTCCGACCTCCTCCTCTCTTCCAGCTTCTTCTTCTTCTTCCCCCCCCCCCCCCCCCGTTCCTCTCCTCTCCCTCTTCCTCTTTCTGCTTTCCCCTCTTCCTGCATCTTTTATGTCTCTGACCAGTGACCAACACTTTGGTCCAGAACTTCATTTCTTTTTTAGTTAACTCTCTTCCTCTTTCTACCCAAACTAAATCTGCCTCTTCCTTGCTTTCCTCACTAGGCACTCAAGGATATACCGTGTTTTTCAGACCATAAGATGCATCTAGGTTTTAGAGGAGGAAAATAGGGGAAAATTTTTGAAGCAAAAAATGTGGTAAAATATTTGATAACATAAATAACATAATATTTCACCAATGTAAATGTAAACAGAACTGGACAGCAGCAATAACAGCCATTATTCCTCCCAAATTTGGGGGGTGGGGGGTGGTGGAAAGAGAAGGTGCAAAAAATGCAGTGATCACTGGCAGCTAACATAATTTGGCGGGGGGGGGGAGGCGGAGTTCAGTGCAAAATGTAAATGTGGGGACTTCATACTTAAAAAGCAGAAAAAGCACTTTTAAAGTTACTAAAACACAAAACCTTTTCCTGTATTTTGAACTCTCTCCCCCTCTCTCTTTCCACCTATAAAAAGTAACAAAACATGGTTCAAAGGAAAGTAACATCACAGCATGATCTGATCGATTCCTAACTGGGCAAGTTGTGAAGACTATACATTCATGCCCCAGGCACATACTATTTTAGTAAAAGGTTTATTTTTGCCTTAAACAAGTCCTGTCTACTGTTCCTGTGCATATAGGTTAAGAGTCCTTTGAAATACCAGAGTCATCCACTTTCTTTAGATTCTTCAAAGGTATAACCACCTTCCTTCGAGGTAAGACAGGAGAGCAAGAAGCTCAAAAAATTCCTTGGCAAGTGGAATAGGGAAACTGAGACAGAGAGCTGAACAGACTGGCTTAGCAATTTATGGCCAAATACAAAGGGTCACCTCCCCGGAGTAATAATATCTAGGCTTCAGCTGAGTTTTAGCTCCAGGCCCAGAAAAGCCCCAAAACCGGATGGGAGATACCAGAACCAACTCCAATGATTAAGGATCCCCTGCCCCGTCACTGACCAATTAGTGGAGACCATCATCCTGAAAGCACACACCTGGAAAACTGATGAACATTCTACTCAAACCCTCCTGAGACCTCGCCTAGATTCCTGCCTGCCAGAGAATCATAAAAGCCTCAAGATGAAGGACCGAGCTCAAGCCCTCTCCCTCTGGGGAGCAGCCCATGCCATTCACTTCCCTTCTTCTTCCCTTACTTTCTTCCCACAGTCATGCATTTCCTAAACTCTAAGGCAATGGGCAGCTGGCAGCTTGTCCCAGGCTGATGCCCTGAGCCTGTCCCCAAGGCCCCTTTTTCTCTGAGTTCCCAGTGAGCTAAGGCAGCCGAGCCTGGGCGCTGCTGTTGCTTCTTTTAGACTATGTCCTTCCTTGTTTTAGTGCCCCCAACGTTAATAAATGCATCCTCAATTCCGGCCAAGATGGAAGTGTAGGTAGAAACCCTTCGCTTCGTCACACAACCCGAAGGAGGATAACAACCAGTCTAAAAACAATAAACCACCAGAAGTTGCCAGAAAATCAACCTGTATAACCAAGGAATTACAGAAACAGTCGAGCATACCAACCAGACCAGTAGGAGGGAGACAAGGGAGATGGGCAGATGCAGAGAGTCTGAGGCAAGGTGGCAGACTGTGTGGGCAAGGCTGGCTGAATGGGACACTGAGACTCAGAGCTGACTGTGGACTACTGCGGGGGTGGCCACGGTGGGGGAAACTCCCAGCCTCACACGGGAGTTTGCTGGAAAGCAGGGCTAGAGCCAAGCAGGGGAGCTGCATTGTTCCCACTCCGACCCCTCCCCCCGCAGGCAGCTCTGCAGCACAGCAAGGAGGGTTGCCCTGCCCTGGTGAATGACTAAGGCCCCACCCTCTTACAGCTGAACAGGTGCACCAAGACATAGAAATACGGTCCAATGAAAGAACAGAGCAAAACTCCAGAAAAAGAGCCAAGTGATGAGGAGATAGCCAACTTTCTTGCTCTTCCTCTTCTCCTTCTGCCACACTTATGATTTGAATGTTGGAATGTTTGAGTTGTCCCGGAGGTTCCTAAGCCTCTCCTAATTTTTTTGAATTCTTGTTTCTTCATTCTGTTTCAGTTGAATGTTTATTTTCCTTCTGGCCCAAACCGTTGATTTGAGTCCTGGTTTCCTGCCATTTGCTGTTGGCCCTCTCCATATTATTCTTTATTTCACTTTCCATGGCCTTCACTCTTTCCTCTATTTTGCAACCACACTCAACCATTTCTGTGAGCAACCTGAATACCAGTGTTTTGAACTGTACATCTGATAGGTTAGCTATCTCTTCATTGCTTAGTTCTATTTTTGGAACTTTGATCTGTTCTTTCATTTGGGCATATTTTTCTGTCTCCGCATTCCTGTTACATTGTAAGGGTTGGAGCTTTAAGTATTCTCCAGGGTAGGGAAACCCACTTGGCTGGGTTCCGGCCCTGTATTTGGGGGAGGGTCAGAGAGGGAACAATGATGTTTGCTCAGCTCTTGGCTGGCTTTCAGTTACTTCCCTCACTACCAACAATCGAATTAGGCCCTTCTGGTGCTGATTTTGGGTTGGTGGGTTTGTGTACCTTCTAGGACCCTGTGGGTCCAACAAACTCTCCTGTGAGGCTGAGAGTTTCTCCTGTTGCCACAATGCCCACAGGTATTTTTAGTCAGAGGTTTTGAAGCTTTAGTTTTTGGTGCTGGAACCCTGGATTGCACAGTCTATTTCACTCCCCAGTTGTTCCTCCAGTTCATCCATGCACAAATTTCGGACCACCTGGTTCACCAGCGGCCACCTCGCCTGCCGGGTCCTCCAGCTGCCCGCCTTGCCACATGTCCTCTCCATTCCAGCTGCCCATCCCCACCCCTCCTACAAGTCTGAATGAATGTTTCCTCTTTAACTTCTTGGTTGTTAGACTTCCGCACAGTTCGCTTTTATGGCAGTTCGGGTATTTTTTTGTTTTGTAATTGTAGTCCTTTTGGTTGTGTGAGGAGGCAGTGTATCTACCTAAGCCTCCATCTTGGCCAGAAGTCGTTATCTAATCTTAGTATATACCAATAAATCCATCGATTCTATCTTGGTTTTCATGAGGAAGAGATGCTAAATGAATAGACAAAACCAAATCAAAATCATTTTTAGGCCTGTTATATCTAGCTAGTTTACATCGCAGCCATTGGCTAGATTTGCAGGATTTATGGCCCACAGATGGAGGTGGGATTGTATGTTTTAGACATGGTATCTTTATGGAGATTTAGATGTATTCATAATTGTATCATATTCAATGACACACTTAAGTACTTAGAACACCTGAAAGTGGATAAATTAGTGGCTGTGAGAGACATTTTCTCAGCATTTGTAGAAAATTGTAGATTGTGTTATTTACTCTATGGGAAAGAATGTAACAACAGATGAAATATTACCTGGATTTAGAGGCAAATGTGGATTTAGAAAATATATTCCACCCAAGCCCAGGAAATATAGTATAAAATTTTTTGCTATGATTTATTCAAAAGTTTTACAAAGGAAATCTTGAAATATATACCCATATATACCCAGTGAGCAGCCCAAAAGTCCTTACTTTATTAGGAATTAACCAACAGATGTAATCCAGAGAGTTGCAGGACATATTTACTCCTGAGGATGTAATATTATAGCAGATAACTGGTTAACCCACATAAATCTTACTTCTGACCTAAAAAAGAAACGATTTTCATATGTAGGTACTGTTTGTAAGAATAAACCCCAACTACCCCCTGAATCTGTGTCTTCTAAAAACAGGCCCCCCAAAATCCAACTTATTTGCTTTTCGTGCAGATTGCACACTTGTATCTCATATATCCAAAAGGGGAAAAACATAATTTTAATTTCAAGTATGAATTTCGATGATGCCATAAATTTAGATTCACAAAAGCCTGACATAGTAGAATATTACAACCAGCCCTGGCTGGTGTGGCTCAGTGGATTGAGTGCTGGTCTGTGAACCAAAGGGTCACCAGTTCAATTCCCAGTCAAAGCACATGTCTGGGTTGCAGGCCAGGTCCCTAGTAGGGGGCATGAGAGAGGCTACCACACAGTGATGTTTCTTTCCCTCTCTTTATCCCTCCCTTTCTGTCTCTAAAAATAAATTTAAAAATAAACAGAAAACATTTTTTAAAAATAGAATATTACAACCAAAGTAAGTCCGTAGTTGACACTGTGGACCAAATGATAGGTACGTACAATGTGGCCAGAAACACCAGAAGACGGCCTATAGTTACAGTCCACATATTTCTGAATATTGTATTTCTGAATATTGTAGAAATAAATGCTCAGACTATTCACATGCTGAACAGCAATGTGAAGATAAGACACAAAATATTTATTAGAAATCTTATAACACAGTCAGTGTCAGAACAAATAAAAGGGTGTTTGGGAATCTCCAGAGCTGTGCATAAGTCTTTACACCTTAAACTTCATCCACTTCAAACATAAATTGAAGGAAATTCTAACAACAACATAGATATAGCTCCCTTAACAAGCAGGGAAAAAAAGATGTTAGGTGCTATGCATCCAAAATGAGTCGCTTACCAAAATATTTTTTGCTAGTGTTGTGAAAAGTATTTATGACTTGAGCATAACAATATTTTTCATGATGAATGTTACAAACATTTGCAAAGCCAACTATTGAAAATTCTGATTAATGGTAAAGACATTTTTGGGTTTTTTTTTTTTTTTAGCAATATCAATGTTTATGTTATTAAAAAAGAAAAACTTTTATTTTTTGTTTTTATATTTCTTTGCTTAGTAATTTCTGGGTTGTAACTGAAAATTAAAAAACGCATTTTTATGTTAATATAATAAATGCAAATTTGCAGTTTTTAAATTTTGTTTCACATTTCAGCACATACTAGTAATGAACGTATCTCTTCATTCAGACACGCAACCTACACTGTAATTTTTTTGACTGTGGCCTCCACAGCTTTCAAATATAAGTAATAGGAGATTTATAGCATAAGCCTTTGTGTAAACTTTATGCGTATTAGCATATATTTTACTCCTAAACAAAACTGTTTAATATTCCCATTTCACCAAGTAGAAGCACAAATAATGACTTCTGATGTCTTTTAAAAAGTATGTAAAACTTGAATAATTGAAAACTAATTGGATTCCTGAACCAAATTATTCAATCATTCAAGATTATTCATGAGCACCTTTAACAGGCATTCGGTTAGATGTTGGGGATCCAGTACAACAGCGGTAGACCGACCTAGCACCCTGAGCACACCACTCCAGTCCAGATGCTGAGCGGGCAACAGTTAGGATTTGCCACTTTACAAAATATTGTTTCAAGAAGGCTTGTTTTTGTCTAGAGTATATATTTATAATAAAGCCCAGCACACCAAGATTTATAGTTCTTGGTTTTGTGTTTTCTTCTTAAGTAGAATAAAAGCTCCTTGAACAAAGTGAGTGCATTGCAGACAACTGTATGTTCTGGAGTGTTGCAAGATGAGTGTATCCAGGCAGGCACTGAGTGACTCTCAAGTAAATGAATATACATCAATACAAGTCAAGCAGAGATTTTTCTTAACGTGTTTCACTCTTCCTATTGTCCCTGTGATGGTTACTGGTTCTTCCCTAAGAATAATGGAGTAGTAGTTTACACTGTTACACAGGCAGTCACAGAAGATTCTGGAAATCAGTAAAGCAACCAATGAGATGTCAGAGATAGGAATGAGGTGGGGTGGCTAAGAGACAGAAGAAGAGAATATTTGGAGAATATTTAAATTTGGCAAGAGAAGGACAGAGTGACAGAAAAGAGCAAGGACATAGGAACATTAGATGGGAACTGGAAAGCCATTTAGTTTTCTGCACTTATTGTATGAATGAGAAGACTTTTCAATTCCACATAAGACCTATTCCATAGAGGCTGAATTAGAGAAAGATGAGCAGAATGAAGGCTGGTACCAAGGGGAAGATGCTGACAGCCCGAAAAGAGAGTCAGAACTGAAGGAGAAATGAGAGGCTGAATTGGTGACGAGGTTTTAGGGAAGGAGCATGTTGGTGTTTTTTTTTTTTTTTTTTAACTGGGGCGGAGATGCTGGTGCTGGTTTGTCTGTTGGCAGAAGAAGGAAGCCAGACAGAACGATTGTGGGGTAGGTTTCTTTAAAACAGAAATCAAAGACAAAGTTGTCTGAGAGAAAGAAGTGCCATCTGTGCAGTAATGCTGTTTTTGCAAATTCCATTGCTAGCAGTTCTCCTCGGAGGTGGTGACAGTGAAGATGGTAAGAACTCCGGCAACTGCCCAGTTGGGTGCAAAAGGGGTGTGTGTGTGTGTGTGTGTGTGTGTGTGTGTGTGTCCCTGTGTGGTGTCCTCAGAACACACCTGGAGAGTGAGCATGTCAGCACAGTTCCATTCTGAGTATCCCTTCACTATCACTTTAGGACCCTGTGCTTTCTGAAGGTTGTACAAGGTGGGGGAAAAGTAGTAGGTTTACGGTTGTGAGCATATGAAACAAAGTTTATTCTTGTTATTATTTATTAATTATTGTATTGTTTTTCCTATGAACAACTGTAAATCTTTTGCCCTAACCCTTATATAAAGCATGGGGCTCTGGGCAGTTAAATGTCTGCTGAAGTAACTATGGTTTCTCCTATCTCCAGATTGTGAGATTTCCCTCTCTGGCATTCTTCTTTCTTCATTCTCTTTCCTTCCCAATGCCTTTTTTTCCCCCTCCTCCTATTTTTTTTCCCCAATAGCCTTGCAGGACCAAAGCTTCAGAATCATTGGTACTTTATCCTTACACAATCGCTCCTGGACCCAAAGTTGGGGCTCTGCTTGGCTGGGCGAGGTGCAGATTAAGAGATGGAAGAGCAACTCTGGTGGTTTTATTTCCATGCGGCCTTGGTCCAATGGCAACTTCAGCAACAAGGAGATGAAAGGAATGGAAGAGCTATTCCAAGGGAAGCATGATAACTTGCTGCATTTCCTTCAAAATCATGCCAGTGAATGGATGCTTGAATGTAAGTTCAATTCCCAAAATGAGCTGGTGCAATGTTGGGTGGGGTATGTTTGTCTCAATGACTTTCTTACTCCAATTTTTTTCCGCATTCAATCTCCTTAGCAATCTCTCTGTACATTCATTGTAACCTAATTCATTTCATTGAGCCTAGTCATTATAAACACAATTCTCTCACCCTAAGTTCTTCCTTATTCCCTTGCTCTCATCATTTATGCCATTTTCTTTCAGCAATTTCCTCCCATTTCCAAAGAGAAAAAAAGTCACTCATTTTTTCAGCTTCAAGTACCACCAATTATGTTTTTTCTGAACTTCTGAGAAAACCATTACCTCAAATCCCCCAAACTTCTCTTTTCTACTTACATTTTTTGCTTACTCTTAATTCATCTTTTTAAACTCCCTCTTTCCTCTAATTTATACTCCCTCATTTCTAGATCCCTTTGAGGTACAATTCACAGTAGGCTGTGAGCTGCACTCTGGGAAAGTCAAGCTAGACTTCTGGCAACTTGCTTATCAAGCATCAGATCTCCTGAGCTTCCAGAACAGTTCATGCGTGCCATCTCCAAAGGGAGGAACTAGAGCTCAGAAGATGTGCAAAACATTCAGTCGGTTCATTGTCTTCAACAAATTGGCAGACTGGGTGATTAGCAGCACCTGTCCACGTTTCCTCTTGGGTCTCCTTGATGCAGGGAAGGCAGATCTCCAGAGAAAAGGTCAGTCCCATATCCTTCCTCCAAGAATTTCCTATTCTAAAATTATACCTTCCTACCAACCCTTGAGATTTAGGATAAGGAGACCAGAAGGGAAAGGGATAATGGGTGATGAATACTCAGGGTGGGACAGATGTGTCTGTCTAAACTGATGTGAAGATACGAACCTCCAAATCTGTGTTAAGAGGGCTTATCTGAATATCTTTCCTGTCTTCTGCAGTAAAACCAGAGGCCTGGCTGTCCACTGGCCCCAGTCCTGGTCCTGACCATCTGTTGCTGGTTTGTCATGTCTCTGGCTTCTACCCAAAGCCAATTTCAGTTCTGTGGATGCGAGGCGAACAGGCACTACAGGGCTCTCAACAAAGTGATATCTTGCCCAATGCTGATGGGACATGGTACCTTCGGATTTGCTTGGATGTGGAAGCCACCGAGACATCTGGCCTGTCTTGCCGGGTGACACACAGCAGTCTAGGAGGCCAGGACATCATCCTCTACTTGGGTAAGAAAAAACCGGGGTCCACACTGGGAATAGGAGTAGGTGGTCCACAAGCAGACCAAAAGAGTCAGATAAAAAATTTGGAATTTATGGACTCCAAACCCAAAAGAATGAAAATAATTCAATAAATGAAAGAGTTGAAATTAAGAGACCTGCAGATGTAGG
This sequence comes from Glossophaga mutica, assembly GCA_039655065.1. Taxonomy (NCBI): domain Eukaryota; kingdom Metazoa; phylum Chordata; class Mammalia; order Chiroptera; family Phyllostomidae; genus Glossophaga; species Glossophaga mutica. The sequence continues at coordinate 27,576,126 of CM077306.1, forward strand.
AAGATGTTGAGGGTTAGATGAAAGCTTCATCTCTGAAGAGGGATGACAGAAAAAAACTAATCTCATTAAAGAAGAAAGATTAGCGAGGCAAACATTCAAATTTGAAAAAGCAGATGAGGGAAGTGCAGTGAACAAGGGTGGATATGAAATGACGCCCTTGTGTGCACCCACACCCACAGACCGTCCGAACTCCAAGGGCTTGATCATCGTGGCAGTGATGGTACCCCTGGTGCTGCTTCTGGCAGGTCTTGCATTTTGGCTTAAAAAGCGCTGGTGAGTTTTCTGTATCCATCTGTCCTCTTCTTTCATCCCCTCCTTACTTGTTGTCCTGTTATTTTTTTCCTCTCTCCTTAATTCTTCTTTTCCAAGTCCCTTTCCTGTCACTCTTCCATTATCACCTCTGCCTCATGCACAGTAACGTTCATCTCTGCTCTTATTAGGACACTCTGTGAACCTCCTCCCACTCTTCTTCCTTTGGAGAGATTCCAGCAGCCCAGGGACTCAAAACGCACTTAAAACTCAGCATGGTGATAACGTCCTTTCAACTGTCTTTTGTACAATTTTTGTTGTTGTTTACCTGTGTTTATTTAATGGTCTGTTATTAATGTAAACTAGTTGTAATTTTGCAGGATTTGCTTTCTGACCTGGTTCTGAGATTTTAAAACTCATATTTTAACTCTGGATAAAATAAGATCTTGGTAACCTCTCTATTTTGGATAATTAATGAATCTCAGGCCCACTTAAGATGTCACTTTTGGGGGGGTGTTCCCTGATTCACAAGTGAAAACTGTGTCTGAATTCCCACCATACTTTGCCGAGTTTTTACTTTTTATCCTTTTTTGCAGTTATGCAGGTCTCTTTTCGCCTTCTAATTTTTAAGTTTCCTTAGAGCAAAGTCTATATCTTCCTAAAGTTTGTATCATTTATAAAGTGTATTAATTGTGTGTAGTATGCTTTCAATAAAAGCCTGTGTTAAGTTTATGGCAAATATATAGTCTTTTCTTATTCTTTATCTTCCTGACGTGTGTTGTAGCTGAGACATTTTATGCTTTTTGTTAAAAGTCTTCACACTTTACTAGTTCCTCAGTGACTTCTCTGAATCCCTGAGGAGAAACACAATTTTGCCTCTAACCATTCTTACAACTGTAGAAACCTATTTGTGTGAAATTTCTCTTCCAAGTATTTTAAACAAAAAGAGAAAGGCAGGATACAGTCCTCGCTATTTAGTGTGGTTCAGGGACAAACAGCAGAGTTACCCCCTTGGAGCGTGTTAGAAATCTACATTCTTGGAGCTCACCTCAGACTTACTGAATGGTAATTGCACTTAGGCAAAATCAGCAAGGGGTTCAGTAGGTACATTAAAATTTGAGAAGCACCGATACAGGTGCAGTCTGAGAGGCAGCAGTGCGTGTCGCAGAAGCAAAAAGAAGATGGTCAAGGAAAGAGAACAGAGTGCTGACAGGACTGAGGTGAGACCAAAGCAAGGAGTGTACACACAGTGCATTCGTACTAGTTACGGCTGTTGTGTTGAAGACACAGTGAACACGAGGTTAATAAACACGGATCCATTGCTCCTAGGGAAAATACAGAGTTCCTGTAAATGTCTGGTCCGAACATTTTTGTCAACTAATGAATACACAACTCTGTTTTACATGTGTTCCTGTTTAAAGACACCCTCCTTAGTGTATATATAAGTTCAAATAACTTATTTATTATATACAGAATTTTAAAAAATATTTTATTTACCTATTTTGGGGTGGGGGAAGAGAGGGAGAGAAACATTGATGTGAGAGAAACATCAATCAGTTGTCTCTTGTATGAGTTCCAACCAGGACGAACCTGCAACCCAGGTACGTGCCCTGACGGGGAATTGAACTGGTGACCTTTAGCTGTGTGGGGTGACACCCAACTAACTGAACCACACTGGCCAGAGCTAGTGTGGTATTTTTTAAATACTAAACACCAGCCTAGCATGTTTAATATCTTCCTGAACCTGGATAATGCAATTACAAGTATTTTTGACTTTTAGCCACACAGCTGTGCTGTGTATTATGTTTTGTTTTGTTTTCTTTCTTTTGTTTTAAATAAAAAGGTCATTATGTTAGGTAGGATAGAGAGCAAACCACGGCAGGGAGGCGGGGGCAGACCTGTCTCACCCACTGACACAGTAGCCCTGAGCACAAAGTCCCCAAGGATTTGGGTTCCTGTCACCTGAGGGGGAATGTTACGGTAGAATGAGCGACCAGAGGGGAAATAAAGGCAGCGCCCTCACCATTACAATCTCACAAACACTTGACATAGGAGGCTAAAAGCAAAAGCCCACAATCCTGAGCCTGGTCCAAAAAGGCTGCCAGGAGACCCAGACAACAAGGGAAACTATGATAGTGTAGGAGGTGGGGAGCCTTTGAAAGTCTGTGTGTGTCATCTCCACCAGCTGGGCAAAGGAAAACCTTGAGGCTGTACATTCATCCCAAGGTCTGGGAGGGAGAAAGGGAGGGGTCCACAGTGCCCAAAGGAAAACTCCCACAACACAACTTTGCTTAACGGCCTGCCTCCCGTCCCATATGCAAGATGAACACGTAGAGTCTTGAGCAAGATGAGGGAGGATTCAGCTAACAGACCCCCACCCATACCTACGTGGGGGCAGTCACATCTCTCCAGGGGATACCAGCACCACCTTTACCTGCTAATCAAAGTATAACTCCTTCACCCCCACCCCATCAGCTGTATAAGTCCTCAGAACAAGGGACTCACTTTCCTCTCTTGGCCTTGTGACTCCCTTGCCACATCGAGGACCCCTGGCCAGCCGGCCTCTGGCTTGGGGGTGCTCAGGGCCCCTCTTGTCACCACCAGGCCTGTCCTTTTCCCACCCTTGCTTTGCTTTCCTATTAGAACTTAGCATTAATAAACTTTGGGTGCATGCGGCTAGTAGGCTCGCTGGCCTGAAAATCTTTTTTTAAATTTTTTTATTGCTGCTCTAGTACAGTTGTCTCCATTTTTCCCCCACCACTCCCCCTGCCCCACTCATCCCCACCTCCCACCCTCCATCCTACCTCACGTTGGCTTTGTCCGTGTGCCCTTTATACATGTTCCTTGACCACCCTTCCCCTCACCGCCCCCTCCCATGGCCTGTAATTCTTTACTGTGTCTCCGAGAAGAACCAAGTTCCTGGGAGTGTCTCCCATAACAACTGTATGGCAAATTCACAAATCCAGCTCCTTCTCCATCCTAGCTTCATTAGAGCATTATAAATGTTATTTTAGAACATTGTGAGCAACTCCATATGTAGGTCAGCGAATTTCTCTTTTTATTTTTTGAAATATATTTTATTGATTATGCTATTACAGTTGTCCCATTCCCCCCCTTATTCCTCTCCACCTTGCACACCCCCTCCCACCCACATTCCTCACCTTTAGTTCATGTCCATGGGTCGTACATACCAGTTCTTTGTCTTCTCCATTTCCTATACTATTCTTAACCTCCCCATATCTATCTTCTGCCTACCACTTATGCTACTTACTCTCTGTACCTTTCCCCCCTCTATCCCTCTCCCACTCCCCCACTGATAACCCTCCATGTGATCTCCATTTCTGTGATTCTGTTCCTGTTCTAGCTGTTTGGGTTTTTTTGTTTGGTTGGTTGTTTTTTTTGGTTCAGTTGTTAATAGCTGTGAGTTTGTTGTCATTTTAGTGTTCATAGTTTTGATCTTCTTTTTCTTAGATAAGTCCCTTTAACATTTCATATAAGGGCTGGGTGATGATGAACTCCTTTAACTTGACCTTATCTGGAAAGCACTTTATCTGCCCTTCCATTATAATTGATAGCTTTGCTGGATAGAGTAATTTTGGATGTAGATACTGCCTTTCATAACTTGGAATATTTCTTTCCAGCCCCTTCTTGACTGTGAGGTTTCTTTTGAGAAATCAGCTGACAGTCTTATGCGAACTCCTTTGTAGGTGACTGTCCCCTTTTCTCTTGCTGCTTTAAAATTCTCCCTTTATCTTTCATCTTGGCTAATGTAATTATGATGTGCTTTGGTGTGTTCCCCCTCAGTCCAACTTCCTCGGGACTCTGAGCTTCCTGGACTTCCTGGAAGTCTATTTCCTTTGCCACATTGGGGAAGTTCTCCTTCATTACTTGTTCAAATAGGTTTTCAGTTTGTTGCTCTTCCTCTTCTCCTTCTGGCACCCCTATGATTAGGATGTTGGAATGTTTAAAGATGTCCTGGAGGTTCCTAAGTCTCTCCTCATTTTTTTTGAATTCTTGTTTCTTCATTCTGTACTGGTTGAATGTTTCTTTCTTCCTTCTGCTCCAAACCCTTGATCTGAATCCTGGTTTCCCTCCTCTCACTGTTGGTTCCCTGTAGATTTTTCTTTATTTCACATAATGCGACCTTCATTGCTGCCTGGGCCTTTTTTATGCTGTTGAAGTACCCAGTGAGTTCCTGGAGCATCCTGATGACCAGTGTTCTGAACTGTGCATCTGATAGTTTGGCTCTCTCTTCATCGCTTAATTGTAGTTTTTCTGGCACTTTGAACTGTTATTTCATTTGGGTCATTTTTTTCCTGTCTGGGTGGACCTGTTAGATAGTAAGGGGTGGAGCCTTAGGTGTTCACCAGGGTGGGGCAACCCAGTAGCTGGGCTGTGACGCTGTATGTGGATGAGGGGTCCAAGAGGGAACAGTGCCACTTGGTCTACTCTCTGCCGGGTTTCAGTCACTTCGCTCACTACGCATGAGCAAATTGGTCCTTTCTGGTTCTTCTTCCCAGGTGGGTGGGTTTGTGTACATTCTAGGACCCTGTGGGTCTCTCCAGTGAACTCCCTTGTGAGGCTGGGAGTTTCTCCTGCTGCCACCTCGACCCCCACAGGTGTTTTCAGTCAGAGGCTTGGAGGCTTTTTTTCCCTGCACTGGAGCTCTGGCTTGTGTGATCTGTCTCCCTCCCTAGTTGTTCCTCTGAGTTTATCTGCACAGGAATGTGGGACTGCCAAGTCTGCAAGCCCCTGCCTCTCCTGGTCTGCCAGCCACCACCTTGCCTGCCCCAGTCCTCCAGCTGCTGCCTTGCCGTGAGTCCTCTCTGCCTCTCCTACCTGTCTGGATGAATGTTTCTTCTTTAACTCTTTGGTTATTGAACTTCCATACAGTTCAATTTCTGTCATTTCAGGTTGTTTTTTGTGTTTAAATTTGTTGTTGTCCTTGTTTTGGTTGTGGAAGGAGGCACAGTGTGTCTATCTACGCTGGCAAGAGGAGGTTGCCCTGGGCAAGTGTAAACCAGCCCTGCACAAACCAACAGCTCAGCACAACCCAGCAGGAGGAGGGACAGAGAGGGAGCCAGGAATTAATGGAAGAACCTGCATTTCTCCTGAGGGACCCCCAAAGTGAGGGAGCTTGGAAATGCTAAGGACTACAAATTAAAGCAGCAACTTGCCAGAGCCTGTGTCTTCCAAGAGAGGGGAAGGACTGTAGGAGGAGGCTGCTGCCAAGGAAACAGTAAACAGCACACACACCGTGAGTGACCCAGTTGGAGGGAGCTTTTACTGAGACTGCACAGGGCCAAATATATGCATATGATGGAGGTCAGCAAGCTACAGCAGGTCACAGGACAAACCCTGTCCTGGTCTGAGACCTGGTGCTCCTACACATGACGAGATCTTGCCCCCTTGCAAACATAGTGGCCAAAAGACGTGCAAAGACAAATATGGCTGACCTTGGCCCACACTGGTTGCAAGGCTGGACACTTCCGCCACCCAAGAAGTTTTGGGCACAGGCTTTAAAAATGGAAGGCAGGGAGAAACTCACTCTCTTGGTGTTTTTGGCCTTCCCCTTTCCCTGGTTGGAGTAGAGCACAGGAAAGCTCACAGGACCAGTAGATGCTGAGCCTGTTTGGGGCTTAGGCCTCACACGGTCGAAAGCCAGCACACAGAGCCAGGGTCCCACCTACTCTGGGATGTGTGCCTCCCCAGGTGCTAGCCCCTGGGACACTGTGACCCAGTGCAGCATACCTCACCGGTCCTAACCACATTCTCCAGCCCTGAGAGCGGTGTGTGGAGGCTGGCAACAGCACACGGCGGCATAAGCTGGCACAGGCAGCCTTGAGTGCCAGGGCCCCATGGATGGAGCTTCCCCTGTGTAACTGTCCGGAGTGATTCGGGAGCACACCCCACACCCCAGGACAGAGAGAGCTGCAAGAAGCGGTGGTTATGCTGAAACCCACAAGTGTACACATACTACGGAGAGTAAGACTGAGGATGAAAACCCATTTGTCTAGTATCTCAAGCTCCAAAGGACAGATAAGCAATAATGGTGAACTTCTGGTCACGGAATTGGTTTTTGGTCTTTTTTTGGGAGCAAGGGAATTCCTGTGCTTTGCAGGAGAGGAGGGCTGGAAGCAGGAATGATCCCAGGCCCCTCAAATTGGGGATCCTGTTGATAAAAATCTCTTTCCTTACCCACATCTTCTCATTATGCTTATGCACTGCAACAAATGGATACACCTCAGGCTGCCCAGTACACTAAGATCCTTTCAGTGCAACACATTTGTTGTGAAAGGCAAGACACACACATCAGATACACAAAGAGATGATGGATGCCAGAAGGAACAGAAAAGCTTTAAGTCAAGTGGGAGGAAAAAGAAGCTTTGTGCCTTGGCTGGTATGGCTCAGTGGATTGAGTGCTGACCTGTGAACCAAAGGGTCGCTGGTTCTATTCCCAGTCAGGGCACATGCCTGGGTTGCAGGCCAGGTGCCCAGTAGGGGATGCGCAAGAGGCAACCACACATTGATGTTTCTCTCTCTTTCTCTCTCCCTTTCCCTCTCTCTAAAAATAAATAAATAAAGCCTTTTAAAAAACAGATAAGATGTTTTTACAGAAAGCAGCAGCTCTATAAAAAGGTACAGGATTATAAGAGGCAGTGCATTCCTCTAGCAGGGAACTTGAGGTTACTGCTTGTGGAGGGGGAATTCAGATGAGTATGTGAGACTGTGTGGGATGGGAGCTCACATTTGGCTTCTGAAGAACTTTACTGAGAGAAGAATTCAAGAGCTCTGATGTTTTGGGAAGCACCACCTCACAACCGTTAGAAAGAACATGAGTATGCTTGCAGCCTGCGCACCAAATGGATCAAGAGGAGGTATATCTCCAGGGAGTTCTAAAGACATAGTGGAAATGATGGGCTTCCCCAGCTTAGCTTGTTACCCGGCCTGGTTGAGTTCTAATCAGGACATATCATCACATTTACCTAAGTTCTCTCCTCTGGTGTTTTCGGGGAATGCGTGATTCTTAGTGACCTGAAGAGAGAACTTCTCTACTGGTTCTGGTTTCCTTCCCTCACCCATTTTGTATCTTAATCGTCTTCCAGTTCTGCTCTCCCAGTTTTCAGTATTCCTCGACCACTTCCAGAGAGCCCCTCTGCTTGTTCCTCCTTCAGATCTTATCCTTTATCCACCACAGCCAAGTGCACACTCAGGAGTGGAGCTGCCTGAGGAAGCTGATGATCTCCAATGAGACCACGACTCAAGTACCCGTTGCTTCATGGAATGATCAGGCTCAATTCCACCAACAAAAGCTGAGCCGAAGGAACTCATGGTTCTGCAGCACTCCGACCTCCTCCTCTCTTCCAGCTTCTTCTTCCTCTTCTTCCCCCACGTTCCTCTCCTCTCCCTCTTCCTCTTTCTGCTTTCCCCTCTTCCTGCATCTTTTATGTCTCTGACCAGTGACCAACACTTTGGTCCAGAACTTCATTTCTTTTTTAGTTAACTCTCTTCTTCTTTCTACCCAAACTAAATCTGCCTCTTCCTTGCTTTCCTCACTAGGCACTCAAGGACATACCGTGTTTTTCAGACCATAAGACGCATCTAGGTTTTAGAGGAGAAAAATAGGGGGGAAAATTTGAAGCAAAAAATGTGGTAAAATATTTAATAACATAAATAACATAATATTTCACCAATGTAAATGTAAACAGAACTGGACAGCAGCAATAACAGCCATTATTCCTCCCAAATTTGGGGGGCGGGGGTGGTGGAAAGAGAAGGTGCAAAAAATGCAGTGATCACTGGCAGCTAACATAATTTGGTGGGGGTGGGGCAGAGTTCAGTGCAAAATGTAAATATGTGGACTTCACATTTAAAAAGCAGAAAAAGCACTTTTAAAGTTACTAAAATACAAAACCTTTTCCTGTATTTTGAACTCTCTCCCCCTCTCTCTTTCCACCTATAAAAAGTAACAAAAACATGGTTCAAAGGAAAGTAACATCACAGCATGATCTGATCGATTCCTAACTGGGCAAGTTGTGAAGACTATACATTCATGCCCCAGGCACATACTATTTTAGTAAAAGGTTTATTTTTGCCTTAAACAAGTCCTGTCTACTGTTCCTGTGCATATAGGTTAAGAGTCCTTTGAAATACCAGAGTAATCCACTTTCTTTAGATTCTTCAAAGGTATAACCACCTTCCTTCCAGGTAAGATAGGAGAGTAAGAAGCTCAAAAAATTCCTTGGCAAGTGGAATAGGGAAACTGAGACAGAGAGCTGAACAGACTGGCTTAGCAATTTATGGCCAAATACAAAGGGTCACCTCCCCAGAGGTAATATCTAGGCTTCAGCTGAGTTTTAGCTCCAGGCCCAGAAAAGCCCCAAAACCGGATGGGAGATACCAGAACCGACTTCAATGATTAAGGATCTCTTGCCCCGTCACTGACCAATTAGTGGAGACCATCATCCTGAAAGCACACACCTGGAAAACTGATGAACATTCTACTCAAACCCTCTGGAGACCTCGCCTAGATTCCTGCCTGCCAGAGAATCATAAAAGCCTCAAGACGAAGGACCGAGCTCAAGCCCTCTCCCTCTGGGGAGCAGCCCATGCCATTCACTTCCCTTCTTCTTCCCTTACTTTCTTCCCCTAGTCATGCATTTCCTAAACTCTAAGGCAATGGGCAGCTGGCAGCTTGTCCCAGGCTGATGCCCTGAGCCTGTCCCCAAGGCCCCTTTTTCTCTGAGTTCCCAGTGAGCTAAGGCAGCCCAGCCTGGGCACTGCTGTTGCTTCTTTTAAACTATGTCCTTCCTTGTTTTAGTGCCCCCAACATTAATAAATGCATCCTCAATTCCGGCCAAGATGGAAGTGTAGGTAGAAACCCTTCGCTTCGTCACACAACCCAAAGGAGGATAACAACCAATCTAAAATCAATAAACCACCAGAAGTTGCCAGAAAATCAACCTGTATAACCAAGGAATTACAGAAACAGTCGAGCAGACCAACCAGACCAGTAGGAGGGAGACAAGGGAGATGGGCAGATGCAGAGAATCTGAGGCAAGGTGGCAGACTGTGTGGGCAAGGCTGGCTGAATGGGACACTGAGACTCGGAGCTGACTGTGGACTACAGCGGGGGTGGCCACGGTTTGCTGGAAAGCAGGGCTAGAGCCAAGCAGGGAGCTGCATTGTTCCTGCTCTGACTCCTCCCACACAGGCAGCTTTGCAGCACAACAAGGAGGGTTGTCCTGCCCTGGTGAATACCTAAGGCCCCACCCTCTTACAGCTGAACAGGTGCACCAAGACATAGAAATATGGTCCAATGAAAGAACAGAGCAAAACTCCAGAAAAAGTGCCAAGTGATGAGGAGATAGTCAACTTTGTTGCTCTTCCTCTTCTCCTTCTGGCGCACTTATGATTTGAATGTTGGAATGTTTGAGTTGTCCCAGAGCTTCCTAATCCTCTCCTAATTTTTTTAAATTCTTGTTTCTTCATTCTGTTCCAGTTGAATGTTTATTTTTCCTTCTGGCACAAACCGTTGATTTGAGTCCTGGTTTCCTGCCATTTGCTGTTGGCCCTCTCCATATTATTCTTTATTTCACTTTCCATGGCCTTCACTCTTTCCTCTATTTTGCAACCACACTCAACCATTTCTGTGAGTATCCTGAATACCAGTGTTTTGAACTGTGCATCTGATACATTGGGTACCTCTTCATTGCTTAGTTCTATTTTTGGAACTTTGATCTTTTCTTTCATTTGGGCATATTTTTTTGTCTCAGCATTCCTGTTAGTTTTATGGGTTGGAGTCTTAAGTATTCTCCAGGGTAGGGAAACCCACTTGGCTGGGTTCTGGCTCTGTATATGGGGGAGGGACAGAGAGGGAACAATGATGTTTGCTCAGCTCTTGGCTGGCTTTCAGTTACTTCCCTCGCTACCCACAAACAAATTGGGCCCTTGTATTGTTGATTTTTAGGTCGCTGAGTTTGTGTACCTTCTAGGACCTTGTGGGTCTGTCCAACAAACTCTCCTGTGAGGTTAGGAGTTTCTCCTGCTGCTGCAATGGCCAGAGGTTTTTTTAGTCAAAGGTTTTGAAGCTTTAGTTTTTGGTGCTGGAACCCTGGCTTGCACAGTCTGTTTCACTCCCCAGTTGTTCCTCCAGTTCATCCATGCACAAATTTCGGACCGCCTGGTTCACCAGCAGCCACCTCGCCTGCCAGGTCCTCCACCTGCCCGCCTACCTACATGTCCTCTCCACTCCAGCTGCCCATCCTCACCCTTCCTACAAGTCTGAATGAATGTTTCCTCATTAACGCCTTGGTTGTTGGACTTATATACAGTTCAATTTTATTGCAGTTCGGGTTTTCTTTTGTTTTGTATTTGTAGTCCTTTTGGTTGTGTGAGGAGGCAGTGTATCTACCTAAGCCTCCATCTTGGCCAGAAGTCGTTATCTAATTGTAGTATATGCCAATAAATCCATTCATTCTGTCTTGCTTTTCATGAGGAAGAGATGCTAAATGAATAGACAAAACCAAATCAAAATCATTTTTAGGCCTGTTATATCTAGCTGGTTTACATTGCAGCCATTGGCTAGATTTGCAGGATTTATAGCCCACAGATGGCAGTGGGATTGTATGTTTTAGACATGGTATCTTTATGGAGATTTAGATGTATTCATAATTGTATCAGGTTCAATGACAAACCTAACTGCTTAGAACAACTGAAAGTGGATAAATCAGTGGCTGTGAAAAACATTTTCTCAGCATTTGTAGGAAATTGTAGATTGTGTTATCACTCTATGGGACAGAATGTAACAACAGATGAAATATTACCTGAATTTAGAGGCAAATGTGGGTTTAGACAATATATTCCACCCAAGCCCAGGAAATATAGTATAAATTTTTTTGCTATGATTTATTCAAAAGTTTTTCAAAGGAAATCTTGAAATATATACTAGTGAGCAGCCCAAAAGTCCTTACTTCATCAGTAATTAACCAACAGATGTAATCCAGAGAGTTGCAGAACCCATTTGTTCATGAGGATGTAATATTACAGCGGATAAGTGGTTAACCCATGTAAATCTTACCTCTGACCTGAAAAACAAGTGATTTTCATATGTAGGTCCTGTTCATAATAGGTCTTCCAGCCAAGATGGAGGTGTAGGTGGATACACTGTACCTCCTCTCACAACCAAAATTAAGAACAACAAATATTTAGAAACAAGAAAACAACCAGAACTGATAGAAAATTGAACTATAAGGAAGTCCAACAACCATTCATCCAGACCGGTAAGAGGGGTGGAGTTACAGCAGGAAAAAGTAGAGGTGCAGACCTGAGCACGCAGGCAGCAGCGGCTGACAGTTCCCAAGCATGCAGGCGGCAACTAGCGGAACCCAGGCACAGGGTGGCAACTGTGCAGACCCAGTGACGCTGCACAAGGTGGCTGGCTGACCAGGTGGTCCTACATTCGCACACAGATAATCCATGCGAAGGGGAAGTGGAGGAAGGGACTGGAATCTGAGAGAGAGCAGAGCAAGGGCCATGGTTCCCTCTTGGACCCTGCCCCCACATACAGCGTCACAACTCAGCAACTGGACTTGCCCCGCACTGGGAACACCTAAGGCTCCACCCCTCACTACGTAACAGCCACGAAAAGACCAAGAAAAAAAAAAACCCACCAAAAATGGCTCAAACCGGAGAACAATTCAAAGCCCACAGCCAATTCCTCTAAGCGATGAAGAGATAGCCAAACTATCAGATGCACAGTTCAAAGCACTGGTGATCAGGATGCTCACAGAATTGGTTGATTTTGCTCACAAATTAGATGAAAAAATGCAGGCTACAATACGTGAAATGAAGGAAGATGCATGGGGAACCGATAGAGATGGGAGGAAAACTGGGACTCAGATCAATGGAATGGACCAGAAGGAAGAACGAAACAACCAAACAGAAAACAAGAAAGAAACAAGAATTCAGAAAAATGAGGAGAGGCTTAGGAACCTCTGGGACATCTTCAAACGTCCCAACATCCGAATTATAGGGGTCCCAGAAGGGGAAGAGGAAGAACAACAAGTGGAAAACTTATTTGAACAAATAATGAAGGAGAACTTCCCCAATCTGGCAAAGGCAATAGACTACCAGGAAGTCCAGGAAGCTCAGAGAGTCCCAAAGAAGTTGGACCCAAAGAGGAACACACCAAGATACATCATCATTAAGTTACCCAAGATTAAATATAAAGAAAAAAATCCTAAAAGAAGCAAGGGGAAAGGAGAGAGTGAGCTACAAAGGAGTGCCCATCAGGCTATCAGCTGATTTCTCAAAACAGACCTTACAGGGAAGAAGGGGCTGGAAAGAAGTATTCCAAGTCATGAAAGGCAAGGACCTACATCCGAAATTGCTCTATCCAGCAAAGCTGTCATTTAGAATGGAAGGGAAGATAAAGTGCTTCTCAAATAAGGTCAAGTTCAAGGAGTTCATCATCACCAAGCCCTTATTCTATGAAATGTTAAAGGGACTTATCTAAGAAAAAGAAGATAAAAAATATGACAGTGAAAAGACAGCAAACTCACAGGTATTAACAACCACACCTAAAACAAAAGCAAACAACTAGAACAGGAACAGAAACACAGAAATGGAGATCACATGGAGAGTTAGCAACAGGGGAGTGGGAGGAGGAGAGAGGGGGAAAAGGTACAGAGAATAAGTAGCATAGATGGTGGGTAGAAAATAGGGGGAGGGCAGGAATAGTGTGGGAAAAGTAGAAGCTAAAGAACTTATGACACATAGACATGAACTAATGGGTGGGGAATGTGGGTGGGAGGGGGTGTGCAGGGTGGAGGGGAATGATGGGGGAGAAATGGGACAACTGTAATAGCATAATCAATAAAATATATTAAAAAATGAAAAAAAAAAAAAAAACCCAACTACTCCCTGAATCTGTGTCTTCTAAAAACAGGGCCAAAAAATCCAACTTATTCACTTTTGGTGCAGGTTGCACACTTGTATCTCATATATCCAAAAGGGGAAAAACATAATTTTAATTTCAAGTATGAATTTCAATGATGCCATAAATTTAGATGCACAAAAGCCTGACATAATAGAACATTACAACCAGCCCTTGATGGTGTTGCTCAGTGGATTGAGTGCTGGCCTGTGAACCAAAGAGTCACCAGTTCAATTCCCAGTCAAAGCACATGTCTGGGTTGCAGGCCAGGTCCCTAGTAGGGGGCATGAGAGAGGCAACCAAACTGTGATGTTTCTTTCCGTCTTTTTATCCCTTCCTTCCTGTCTCTAAAAATAAATTTAAAAAATATACAGAAAACATTTTTTTAAAAATAGAATATTACAACCAAACTAAGTCAGTAGTTGACACTGTGGACCAAATGATAGGTACATACAATGTGGCCAGAAACACCGGAAGACGGTCTATAGTTACAGTCCACACAATTCTGAATATTGTAGAAATAAATGCTCAGACTATTCACATGCTGAACAGCAATGTGAAAATAAGGCACAAGATATTTATTAAAAATCTTATAACACAGTCAGTGTCAGAACAAATAAAAAGGTCTTCGGGAATCTCTAGAGCTGTGCATAAGCCTTTACACCTTAAACTTTATCCATTTCAAACATATATTGAAGGAAATTTTAACAACAACATATAAATAGCTTCCTTAACAAGCAGGGAAAAAAGATGTTAGGTGCTATGCATCCAAAATGAGTCGCTTACCAAAATATTTTTGCTAGTGTTGTGAAAAGTATTTATGACTTGAGCATAACCATATTTTTCATGATGACTGTTACAAACATTTTGCAAAGCCAGCTGTTGAAGATTCTGATTAATGGTAAAGACATTTTTGGGTTTTTTTTTTTTTTTAGCAATATCAATGTTTCTATTATTTAAAAAGAAAAACTTTTATTCTTTATGTTTTTGTATTTCTTTGCTTAATAATTTCTAGATTGTAACTGAAAATTAAAAACCACATTTTATGTTAATATAATAAATGCAAATTTGCAGTTTTTAAATTTTGTTTCACATTTCAGCACATACTAGTAATGAATGTATCTCTTGGATACACGCAATCTACACTGTAATTTTTTTGACTGTGGCCTCCACAGCTTTAAAATATAAAAGATTTATAGCATAAGACTTTGTGTAAACTTTATGCATATTAGCATATGTTTTACTCTTAAACAAAACTGTTTAATATTCCCATTTCACCAAGTAGAAGCACAAATAATGACTTCTGATGTCTTTTAAAAAGTATGTAAAACTTGAATAATTGAAAACTAATTGGATTCCTGAACCAAATTATTCAATCATTCAAAATTATTCATGAGCACCTTTAACAGGCATTCGGTTAGATGTTGGGGATCCAGTACAACAGCGGTAGACCGACCTAGCACCCTGAGCACACCACTCCAGTCCAGATGCTGAGCGGGCAACAGTTAGGATTTCCTACTTTACAAAATATTGTTTCAAGAAGGCTTGTTTTTGTCTAGAGTCTGTATCTATAATAAAACCCAGCACACCAAGATTTATAGTTCTTGGTTTTGTGTTTTTTTTAATATATTTTATTGATTATGCTATTACAGTTGTTCCATTTCTCCCCCACCATCCCCCCATCCCTGCACACCCCCTCCCACCCACATTCCCCCCCTTTAGTTCATGTCCATGTGTCATAAGTTCTTTAGCTTCTACATTTCCCATACTATTCTTGCCCTCCCCCTATCTATTTTCTACCCACCGTCTATGCTACTCATTCTCTGTACCTTTTCCCCCCTCCTCCTCCTCTCCTCCTCCCACGCCCCCATTGCTAACCCTCCATATGATCTCCATTTCTGTGGTTCTGTTCCTGTTCTAGGTGTTTGCTTAGTTTGCTTTTGTTTTAGGTGTGGTTCTTAATAGCTGTGACTTTGCTGTCTTTTCACTGTCATATTTTTGATCTTCTTTTTCTTCTTAAGTAGAATAAAAGCTCTTTTTTTTTTAAGATTTTTTATTTATTTATTTATCTTTAGAGGGGAAGGGTAGGAGAGGGGGAGAGGGAGAGAAATATCAATGTACGGTTGCCTCTTGTGTGTCCCATGCTGGGAACTGGCCTGCAACCCAGGCATGTGCCCTGACTGGGAATCGAACCGCGATCCTTTGCTTCGCAGGCCCGTGCTCAATCCACTGAGCTACACCAGCCAGGGCGAATAAAAGCTCTTTGAACAAAGTGAGTGCATTGTAGACAACTGTATGTTCTTGAGTGTTGCAAGATGAGTGTATCCAGGAAGGCAATAAGTGACTCTAAAGTAAATAAATATACATCAATACTAGTCAAATGGAGACTTTTCTTAATGTTTTTCATACTTCCTATTGTCCCTGTGATGGTTACTGGTTCTTCGCTAAGAATAATGGAGTAGTAGTTTACACTGTTACACAGGCAGTCACAGAAGATTCTGGAAATCAGTAAAGCAACCAATGAGATGTCAGAGATAGGAATGAGGTAGGGTGGCTAAGAGACAGAAGAAGAGAATATTTGAAGAATATTTAAATTTGGCAAAAGAAGGACAGAGTGACAGAAAAGAGCAAGGACATAAGAACATTAGATGGGAATTGGAAAGCCATTTAGTTTTCTGCATTTATTGTATGAATGAGAAGACTTTTCAATACCACATAAGACTTATTCCATAGAGGCTGAATTAGAGAAAGATGAGCAGAATGAAGGCTGGTGCCGCAGCCCGCTGCGGGCTGGCGCAGCCCGCTGCGGCAAGGGTGGTTGTGAGGCTGGGCGAGGGACTGAATATAGGAGAGGACCAAATGCTCAGCTGGCATAAGGCAAGTTTATTGCGAGGTCTTCAGGCTTTAATACAATCTTGAGTGCATAGAGAACAAAGGAGAAGCCTTCTGGCACGTAGCTCATTTCCTTGACCTACAAAGTTTATCTACTCCCTTAAGGTCGGGATGTTCTTAAGCTAACATTGCTACCGGGTACATGATGCGCAGGCCAAAGATATGAGTTGATGGATAAAGAAAGGCGGCTGGTTTATCAAGGGTTCAGAGAACAGTCAGAGCCCAAGACAGCCCCGAGGCCGGAAACCAGGCCCAGTCACCACGCCTGCGGTGCAGGACCCTATCCTCGATCCCTCACAGGCCTCCTGGGCTCCAACAACAGGCTGGTACCGAGGGGAAGATGCTGACAGCCCGAGAAGAGAGTCAGAACTGAAGGAGAAATGAGAGGCTGAATTGCTGACGAGGTTTTAGGGAAGAAGCATGTTGGTTGGTTGTTTGTTTTTTTTTTAACTGGGGCGGGGATGCTGGTGCTGGTTTGTCTGTTGGCAGAAGAAGGAAGCCAGACAGAACGATTGTGGGGTAGGTTTCTTTAAAACAGAAATCAAAGACAAAGTTGTCTGAGAGAAAGAAGTACCATCTGTGCAGTAATGCTGTTTTTGCAAATTCCATTGCTAGCAGTTCTCCTCGGAGGTGGTGACAGTGAAGATGGTAAGAACTACAGCAACTGTAGCCAGCCCAGCTGGTTCCAAAAGGTATGTGTGCGTGTGCGTGTGTGTGCGTGCGCGCATGCGCGTGTGTGTGTTGTGTCTTGTGTCCTCAGAACACACCTGGAGAGTGAGTATGTCAGCACAGTTCCATTCTGAGTATCCCTTCAGTATCACTTTAGGACCCTGTGCTTTCCGAAGGTTGTGCAAGGTGAGGGAAAGTTGGTTTACAGTTGTAAGCATATGAAAGAGTTTATTCTTGTGTTATTATTTATTAATTATTGTATTGTGTTTCCTACGAACAACTGTAAATCTACTTTTGCCCCAACCATTATATAAAGCATGGGGCTCTGGGCAGGTGAATGTCTGCTGAGGTAACTATGGTTTCTCGTATCTCTAGATTGTGAGATTGCCCTTTCTGGCATTTTTCTTTCTTCATTCTCTTTCCTTCCCAATGCCTTTTTTTCCTCCTCCTATTTTTTTTCCCCAATAGCCTTTCAGGACCAAAGCTTCAGAGCCATGGGTACTTTATCCTTATACAACCGCTCCTGGACTCAAAGTTGGGGCTCTGGTTGGTTGGGTGAGGTGCAGATTAAGAGCTGGAAGAGCAACTCTGGTGGTTTTATTTCCCTGCGGCCTTGGTCCAATGGCAACTTCAGCAACAAAGAGATGACAGAAATAGAAGAGTTATTCCAAGGGAAGCATGATGAATTGCTGCATTTACTTCACAACCATGCCAGTGAATGGATGCTTGAATGTAAGTTCAATTCCCAAAATGAGCTGGTGCAATGTTGGGTGGGGTATGTGTGTGTCAATGAGTTTTTTACTCCAATTTTTTTCCCGCATTCAATCTCCTTAACAATCCCTCTACATTCACTGTAATTTAATTCATTTCATTTGCCCTAGTCATTATAAACACAATTCTCTCACCCTAAGTTCTTCCTTATTCCCTTGCTCTCACCATTTATCCCATTTTCTTTCAACAATTTATTCCCATTTCCAAAGAAAAAAAGTCACTCCTTTTTTTTCCAGCTTCAAGTAGTACCAATTGTGTTTTTTCTGAATTTCTGAGCAAACCAAACTTTGTTCCATTACCTCAAATCCCCCAAACTTCTCTTTTCTACTTCCTTTTTTTTGCTTACTCTTATTTCATCTTTTTAAACTCCCTCTTTCCTCCAATTTACAATCCTTCTCTAGATCCCTTTGAGGTACAATGTATAGTAGGCTGTGAGCTGTACTCTGGGAAAGTCAAGGTAGACTTCTGGCAACTTGCTTATCAAGCATCAGATCTCCTGAGCTTCCAGAACAGTTCATGGGTGCCATCTCCAAAGGGAGGAACTAGAGCTCAGAAGATGTGCAAAATACTCAATCAGCGCGTTGTATTCAACAAAATCATGCAGTGGAGAATTAGTCACATCTGTCCACGTTTGCTCTTGAGTCTCCTTGATGCAGGGAAGGCAGATCTCCAGAGAAAAGGTCAGTCCCATATCCTTCCTCCAAGAATTTTCTGTTCTAAAATTATACCTTCCTACTATCCCTTCAGATTTAGGATAAGGAGTGAAGAAGGGAAAGGGATAACGGGTGATGAATACTCAGGGTGGGACAGATGTGTCTGTCTAAACTGATGTGAAGATACGAACCTCCAAATCTGTGTTCAGAGGGCTTATCTGAATATCTTTCCTGTCTTCTGCAGTAAAACCAGAGGCCTGGCTCTCCACTGGCCCCAGTCCTGGTCCTGACCATCTGTTGCTGGTTTGTCATGTCTCTGGCTTCTACCCAAAGCCAATTTCGGTTCTGTGGATGCGAGGCGAACAGGCACTACAGGGCTCTCAACAAAGTGATATCTTGCCCAATGCTGATGGGACATGGTACCTTCGGATTTGCTTGGATGTGGAAGCCACCGAGACCTCTGGCCTGTCTTGCCGGGTGACACACAGCAGTCTAGGAGGCCGGGACATCATCCTCTACTTGGGTAAGAAAAAACCGGGGTCCACACTGGGAATAGGAGTAGGTGGTCCACAAGCAGACCAAAAGAGTCAGATAAAAAATTTGGAATTTATGGACTCCAAACCCAAAAGAATGAAAATAATTCGATAAATGAAAGAGTTGAAATTAAGAGACCTGCAGATGTAGGAAGATGTTGAGGGTTAGATGAAACATTCATCTCTGAAGAGGGATGACCGAAGAAACAGGAAGAAAGGAAATTAGCGAGGCAAACATTCAAATTTGAAAAAGCAGATGAGGGAAGTGCAGTGAACAAGGGTGGATGTGAAATGACGCCCTTGTGTGCACCCACACCCACAGACCGTCCGAACTCCAAGGGCTTGATCATCGTGGCAGTGATGGTACCCCTGGTGCTTCTTCTGGCAGGTCTTGCATTTTGGCTTAAAAAGCGCTGGTGAGTTTTCTGTATCCATCTTTCCTCTTCTTTCATCCCCTCCTTACTTATTGTCCTGTGCTTTTTTCCCCTCTCTCTCTCTCCTTAATTCTTCTTTTCCAAGTCCCTTTCCTTTCACTCTTCCCTTATCACCTCCACCTCACGCACAGTAACGTTCATCTCTGTTCTTATTAGGACACTCTGTGAACCTCCTCCCACTCTTCTTCCTTTGAAGAGATTCCAGCCGCCCAGGGACTCAAAATATACTTAAAACTCAGCATGGTGATAACGTCCTTTCAACTGTCTTTTGTACAATTTTTGTTGTTGTTTACCTGTGTTTATTTAATGGTCTGTTATTAATGTAAACTAGTTGTAATTTTGCAGGATTTGCTTTCTGACCTGGTTCTGAGATTTTAAAACTCATATTTTAACTCTGGATAAAATAAGATCTTGGTAACCTCTCTATTTTGGATAATTAATGAATCTCAGGCCCACTTAAGATGTCACTTTTGGGGGGGTGTTCCCTGATTCACAAGTGAAAACTGTGTCTGAATTCCCACCATACTTTGCCGAGTTTTTACTTTTTATCCTTTTCTGCAGTTATGCAGGTCTCTTTTCGCCTTCTAATTTTTAAGTTTCCTTAGAGCAAAGTCTATATCTTCCTAAAGTTTGTATCATTTATAAAGTGTATTAACTGTATGTAGTATGCTTTCAATAAAAGCCTGTGTTAAGTTTATGCCAAATATATAGTCTTTTCTTATTCTTTATCTTCCTGACATGTGTTATGGTTGAGACATTTTATGCTTTTTGTTAAAAGTCTTCACAATTTACTAGTTCCTCAGTGACTTCTCTGAGTCCCTGAGGAGAAACACAATTTTGCCTCTGACCATTCTTACAACTGTAGAAACCTATTTGTGTGAAATTTCTCTTCCAAGTATTTTAAACAGAAAGAGAAAGGCAGGATACAGTCCTCGCTATTTGGTGTGGTTGAGGGACAAACAGCAGAGTTACCACCTTGGAGCTTGTTAGAAATCTACATTCTTGGAGCTCACCTCAGACTTACTGAATGGTAATTGCACTTAGGCAAAATCAGCAAGGGGTTCAGTAGGTACATTAAAATTTGAGAAGCACCGATACAGGTGCAGTCTGAGAGGCAGCAGTGCGTGTCACAGAAGCAAAACGAAGATGGTCAAGAAAAGAGAACACAGTGTTGATAGGACTGAGGTGAGACCAAAGCAAGGACTGTACACACAGTGCATTCGTACTAGTTACGGCTGTTGTGTTGAAGACTCAGCCAACACGAAGTTAATAAACGTGGATCCATTGCTCCTAGGGAAAATACAGAGTTCCTGTAAATCTCTGGTGGGAACATTTTTGTCAACTAATGAATACACAACTCTGTTTTACATGTGTTCCTGTTTAAAGACACCCTCCTTAGTGTATATATAAGTTCAAATAACTTATTTATTATATACAGAATTTTAAAAAATATTTTATTCACCTATTTTGGGGTGGGGGAAGAGAGGGAGAGAAACATTGATGTGAGAGAAACATCAATCAGTTGTCTCTTGTATGAGTTCCAACCAGGACGAACCTCCAACCCAGGTACGTGCCCTGACGGGGAATTGAACTGGTGACCTTTAGCTGTGTGGGGTGACACCCAACCAACTGAACCACACTGGCCAGAGCTAGTGTGGTATTTTTTAGATACTAAAACACCAGCCTAGCATGTTTAATATCTTCCTGAACCTGGATAATGCAATTACAAGTATTTTTGACATTTAGCCACACAGCTGTGCTGTGTATTATGTTTTGTTTTGTTTTCTTTCGTTTGTTTTAAATAAAAAGGTCATTATGTTAGGTAGGATAGAGAGCAAACCGTGACAGGGAGGCGGGGCAGACCTGTCTCACCCACTGACCCAGTAGCCCTGACCACAAAGTCCCCAGGGATTTGGGTTCCTGTCACCTGAGGGGGAATGTTACGGTAGAATGAGCGACCAGAGGGGAAATAAAGGCAGCGCCCTCACCATTACAATCTCACAAACACTTGACATAGGAGGCTAAAAGCAAAAGCCCACAGTCCTGAGCCTGGTCCAAAAAGGCTGCCAGGAGTCCCAGACAACAAGGGAAACTATGATAGTGTAGGAGGCGGGGAGCCTTTGAATGTCTGTGTGTGTCATCTCCACCAGCTGGGCAAAGGAAAACCTTGAGGCTGTACATTCATCCCAAGGTCTGGGAGGGAGAAAGAGAGGGGTCCACAGTGCCCAAAGGAAAACTCCCACAACACAACTTTGCTTAATGGCCTGCCTCCCGGCACCTATGCAAGATGAACACGTAGAGTCTTGAGCAAGATGAGGATTCAGCTAACAGACTCCCACCCATACCTACTCGGGGGCAGTCACATCTCTCCAGGGGATACCAGCACCACCGTTACCTGCTAATCAAAGTGTAACTCCTTCACCCCCACCCCATCAGCTGTATAAGTCCTCAGAACAAGGGACTCACTTTCCTCTCTTGGCCTTGTGACTCCCTTGCCACATCGAGGACCCCTGGCCAGCTGGCCTCTGGCTTGGGGGTGCTCAGGGCCCCTCTTGTCACCACCAGGCCTGTCCTTTTCCCACCCTTGCTTTGCTTTCCTATTAGAACTTAGCATCAATAAACTTTGCGTGCTTGCGGCTAGTAGGCTCGCTGGCCTGAAAATCTTTTTTTTTATTTTTATTATTTTTTTTATTGCTGCTCTAATACAGTTGTCTCCATTTTCCCCCCACCACTCCCCCTGCCCCACTCATCCCCACCTCCCACCCTCCATCCTACCCCACTTTGGCTTTGTCCGTGTGCCCTTTGTCCATGTTCCTTGACCACCCTTTCCCTCACCGCCCCCTCCCATGGCCTGTAATTCTTTACTGTGTATACAAGAAGAACCAAGTTCCTGGGAGTGTCTCCCATAACAACTGTATGGCAAATTCACAAATCCAACTCCTTCTCCATCCTAGCTTCATTAGAGCATTATAAATGTTATTTTAGAAGGTTGTGAGCAACTCCATATGTAGGTCAGCAAATATCTCTTTTTACTTTTCGAAATACATTTTGATTGATTATGCTATTGTACTATTGATTATACTATTATGCTATTATGCTATTATAGGTGTCCCATTGCCCCCCCCTTATTCCTCTCCACCCTGCACACCCCCTCCCACCCGCATTCCCCAACTTTAGTTCATGTCCGTGGGTCGTACATACCAGTTCTTTGTCTTCTCCATTTCCTATACTATTCTTAACCTCCCCATATCTATCTTCTGCCTACAACTTATGCTACTTATTCTCTGTACTTTTCCCCCTCTATCCCTCTCCCACTCCCCCACTGATAACCCTCCATGTGATCTCCGTTTCTGTGATTCTGTTCCTGTTCTAGCTGTTTGGGTTTTTTTGTTTGGTTGTTTTTTTGGTTCGGTTGTTAATAGCTGTGAGTTTGTTGTCATTTTAGTGTTCATATTTTTTATCTTCTTTTTCTTAGATAAGTCCCTTTAACATTTCATATAAGGGCTGGGTGATGATGAACTCCTTTAACTTGACCTTATCTGAGAAGCACTTTATCTGCCCTTCTATTATAATCGATAGCTTTGCTGGATAGAGCAATCTTGGATATAGATCCTTGCCTTTCATGACTTGGAATATTTCTTTCCAGCCCCTTCTTGACTGTAAGGTTTCTTTTGACAAATCAGCTGACAGTCTTATGGACACTCCTTTGTAGGTAACTGTCTCCTTTTCTCTTGCTACTTTTAAGATTCTCTCCTTCTCTTTCATCTTGGCTAATGTAATTATGATATGCCTTGGTGTATTGCTCCTTGGTCCAACTTCTTCGGGACTGTGAGCTTCCTGGACTTCCTGAAAGTCTATTTCCTTTGCCACATTGGGGAAGTTCTTCATTATTTGTTCGAATAGATTTTCAGTTTGTTGCTCTTCCTCTTCTCCTTCTGGCACTCCTATGATTAGGATGTTGGAATGTTTAAAGATGCCCTGGAGGTTACTAAGTCTCTCCTCATCTTTTTTTTGAATTCTTGTTTCTTCATTCTGTTCTGGTTGAATGTTTCTTTCTTCCTTCTGCCCCAAACCCTTGATCTGAATCCTGGTTTCCCTCCCCTCACTGTTGGTTCCCTGTAGATTTTTCTTTATATCACATAATTCGACCTTCATTGCTGCCTGGGCCTTTTTTATGCTGTTGAAATACCCAGTGAGTTCCTGGAGCACCCTGATCACCAGTGTTTTGAACTGTGCATCTGATAAGTTGGCGCTCTCTTTATCGCTTAGTTGTAGTTTTTCTGCACTTTGAACTGTTCTTTCATTTGGGTCATTTTTTCCTGTCTGGGTGGACCTGTTAGATAGTAAGGGGTGGAGCCTTAGGTGTTCACCGGGGTGGGGCAACCCAGTAGCTCTGCTGTGACACTGTATGTGGGGGATGGGTCCAAGAGGGAACAGTGCCACTTGGTCTACTCTCTGCCGGATTTCAGTCACTTCGCCCGCTACCCAGAAGCAAATTGGGCCTTTCTGGTGCTTATTACCAGGTGGGTGGGTTTGTGTACATTCTAGGACCCTGTGGGTCTCTCCAGTGAGCTCTCTTGTGAGACTGGGAGTTTCTCCTGCTGCCCAGTACACTAAGATCCGTTCAGTGCATCAGTTTTGCAGCGAAAGGCAAGAAGCACTCACATAAGATACACAAAGAGATGATGGATGCCAGAAAGAACAGAGGAGCTGAAGTCAAGGGGAGGAAAAAGAAGCTCTGTGCCCTGGCTGGTGTGGCTCAGTGGATTGAGTGCTGGCCTACGCAGCAAAGGGTTGCCAGTTGGATTCCCAGTCAGGGTGTTTTCAGTCAGAGGCTTTGAGGCTTTATTTCCCCGCACTGGAATCCCGGGTTGTAGGGTCTGTCTCGCTTCCCAGTTGTTCCTCGCAGTTTCTCTTTTTGGCCTTCTCCTTTCCCTGGTTGGAGTACAGCACAGGTGACCTCGCAGGACCAGTAGATGCAGAGCTTGTTTGGGGCTTAGGCCTCACACGGTCGAAAGCCAGCACACAGAGCCAGGGTCCCACCTACTCTGGGATGTGTGCCTCCCCAGGTGCTAGCCCCTGGGACACTGTGACCCAGTGCAGCATACCTCACTGGTCCTAACCACATTCTCCAGCCCTGAGAGCGGTGTGTGGAGGCTGGCAACAGCACACGGCATAAGCTGGCACAGGCAGCCTTGAGTGCCAGGGCCCCAGGGATGGAGCTTCCCCTGTGCAACTGTCCTGAGTGATTCGGGAGCACACCCCACACCCCAGGTCAGAGAGAGCTGGAAGAAGCGGTGGTTATGCTGAAACCCACAAGTGTACACATACTACAGAGAGTAAGACTGAGGATGAAAACCCGTTTGTCTGGCCATCTCAAGCTCCAAAGGACAGATAAGCAATAATGGTGAACTTCTGGTCATGAATTTGGTTTTTAGTCTTTTTTGGGAGCAAGGGAATTTCTGTGCTTTGAAGAAGAGGAGGGCTGGAAGCAGGAATGATCCCAGGCCCCTCAAATTGGGGATCCTGTTGATAAAAATCTCTTTCCTTCGCCACATCTTCCCATTATGCTTATACACTGCAACAAATGGATACACCTCAGGCTGCCCAGTACCCTAAGATCCTTTCAGTGCAACACATTTGTTGTTAAAGGCAAGACACACACATCAGATACACAAAGAGATGATGGATGCCAGAAAGAACAGAAAAGCTTTAAGTCAAGTGGGAGGAAAAAGAAGCTCTGTGCCCTGGCTGGTGTGGCTCAGTGGATTGAGTACTGGCCTGTGAAACAAAGGGTTGCCAGTTGGATTCCCAGTCAGGGTACATACCTGGGTTGTGGGTCAGGTTCCCAGTAGGGGGTGTGCAAGAGGCAACCACACATTGATGTTTCTCTCCCTCTCTTTCTCTCTCCCTTCCCCTCTCTCTAAAAACAAATAAATAAAACCTTTTTAAAAACAGATATGATGTTTTTACAAAAAGCAGCAGCTCTATAAAAAGGTACAGGATTATAAGAGGCAGTGCATTCCTCTAGCAGGGAACTTGAGGTTACTGCTTGTGGAGGGGGAATTCAGATGAGTATGTGAGACTGTGTGGGATGGGAGCTCACATTTGGCTTCTGAAGAACTTTACTGAGAGAAGAATTCAAGAGCTCTGATGTTTTGGGAAGCACCACCTCACAGCCGTTAGAAACAGCATGAGTATGCTTGCAGCCTGCGCACCAAATGGATCAAGAGGAGGTATATGTCCAGGGAGTTCTAAAGACATAGCAGAAATGATGGGCTTCCCCAGCGTAGCTCGTTACCCGGCCTGGTTGAGTTCTAATCAGGACATATCATCACATTTACCTAAGTTCTCTCCTCTGGTGTTTTCAGGGAATGCGTGATTCTTAGTGACCTGAAGAGAGAACTTCTCTACTGGTTCTGGTTTCCTTCCCTCACACATTTTGTATCTTAATCATCTTCCAGTTCTGCTCTCCCAGTTTTCAGTATCCCTTGGCCAGTTCCTCAGAGACCCTCTGCTTGTTCCTCCTTCAGATCTTATCCTTTATCCACCACAGCCAAGTGCACACTCAGGAGTGGAGCTGCCTGAGGAAGCTGATGATCCCCAATGAGACCACGACTCAAGTACCCGTTGCTTCATGGAATGATCAGGCTCAATTCCACCAACAAAAGCTGAGCCGAAGGAACTCATGGTTCTGCAGCACTCCGACCTCCTCCTCTCTTCCAGCTTCTTCTTCTTCTTCTTCCCCCCCTGTTCCTCTCCTCTCCCTCTTCCTCTTTCTGCTTTCCCCTCTTCCTGCATCTTTTATGTCTCTGACCAGTGACCAACACTTTGGTCCAGAACTTCATTTCTTTTTTAGTTAACTCTCTTCTTCTTTCTACCCAAACTAAATCTGCCTCTTCCTTGCTTTCCTCACTAGGCACTCAAGGACATACTGTGTTTTTCAGACCATAAGATGCATCTAGGTTTTAGAGGAGGAAAATAGGGGGAAAATTTTGAAGCAAAAAATGTGGTAAAATATTTGATAACACAAATAACATAATATTTCACCAGTGTAAATGTAAACAGAACTGGACAGCAGCAGTAACAGCCATCATTCCTTCCAAATTTGGGTGGTGGGGGGTGGTGGAAAGAGAAGGTGCAAAAAATGTGGTGATCACTGGCAGCTAACATAATTTGGTGGGGGTGGGGGTGGGGGCAGAGTTCAGTGCAAAATGTAAATATGTGGACTTCATATCTAAAAAGCAGAAAAAGGATATCCGGCCAAGAGGGAGGTGTAGGTGGACAAACTGTGCCTCCTCTCACAACCAAAATTAAGGACAACAAATATTTAGAAACAAGAAAACAACCAGATCTGATAGAAAACTGAACTGTACGGAAGTCCAACAACCATTCATCCAGACCGGTAAGAGGGGTGTTGTCTCGGCGGGAGAAGGTAGAGGTGGGGACCCGGGAACACAGGCAGCAGAGGTTGGCAGTTCCCAGGTGCATGGGCCGTGGCTGGCAGTCCCCGGGCCCACAGGCAGCAGCTGGTGGACCCCGGGCACAGGGGGGCAGCTGTAGGGACTCAGTGAGGCTGTGCAGGATGGCTGCCCAACCAGGTGATACCACATTCGAGCGAGCAGACCGGCCCAGGCAGAGGGGAAGTGGCAGAAGGGACTGAATCCAGGAGAGAGCAGAGCAGGTGCCGTTGTTCCCTCTCTGACCCCACCCCCACAGACAGCGTCACAACCCAGTGACTGGGCTGCCCCACACTAGGGAGTGCCTGAGACTCCACTCCTTACAACATAGCAGAACTCGGCATGAGCAGATAATCCAGGCGAAGGGGAAGCAGCAGAAGGAACCCGAGTCCAGAAGAGAGTGGAGCAGGCAGCACTCTTCCCTCTCGAACCCTGCCCCCACCTATAGCGTCAAAACCCAGTGACTGTGCTGCCCCGCCCTGAGAAACACCTAAGGCTCCACCCCTCATATGTAATAGCCGCGACCAGACTAAAACCAAAACAAAACAAAAAAACCACCAAAAATGGCTCAAACTGGAGAACAAATCAAATCCCTAGAGCCAATTCCTCTAAGCTGTGAAGAAATAGCCAATCAATCAGATGCACAGTTCAAAGCACTGGTCATCAGGATGCTCAGAGTTGGTAGATTTTGCTCACAAATTAGATGAAAAAATGCAGGCTACAATACGTGAAATGAAGGAAGACGCATGGGGAACCAATAGAGATGGGAGGAAAACCGGGCCTCAGATCAATGGAGTGGACCAGAAGGAAGGAAGAAACAACCACACAGAAAACAAGAAAGAAACGAGAAATCAAAAAAATGAGGAGAGGCTTAGGAACCTCCAGGACATCTTTAAATCCCAACATCCAAATTATAGGGGTACCAGAAGGGGAAGAAGAATAACAAGTGGAAAACTTATTTGAACAAATAATAAAGGAGAACTTCCCCAATCTGCTAAAGGAAATAGACTTCCAGGAAGTCCAGGAAGCTCAGAGAGTCCCAAAGAAGTTGGACCCAAGGAGGAACACACCAAGGTACATCATAATTACATTAGCGAAGATTGAAATAAAAGAGAGAATTCTAGAAGCAGCAAGGGATAAGAGGACAGTCACCTACAAAAGAGTTCTCATCAGACTGTCAGCTGATTTCTCAAAAGAGACCTTCCAGGCAAGAAGGGGCTGGAGAGAGGTATTCCAAGTCATGAAAGGCAAGGACCTACATCCAAGGACATACCTTTGCTCTATCCAGCAAAGCTGTTATTTAGAATGGAAGGGAAGATAAAGTGCTTCTCAGATAAGGTCAAGTTCAAGGAGTTCATCATCACCAAGCCCTTATTCTATGAAATGTTAAAGGGACTTACCTAAGATAAAGAAGATCAAAAATATGACAGTGAAAAGACAGCAAACTCACAGCTATTAACAACCACACCTAAAATGAAAGCAAACAACTAGAACAGGAACAGAACCACAGAAATGGAGATCATATGGAGGGTTAGTAATAGGGGAGTGGGAGGAGGAGAGAGGGGGAAAAGGTACAGAGAATAAGTAGCATCGACGGTGGGTAGAAAATAGATGGGGAGGGCAAGAATAGTGTGGGAAATGTAGAAGCTAAAGAACTTATGACACATGGACATGAAGTCAAGGGGGGATGTGGGTGGGAGGGGGTGTGCAGGGTGGAGGGGAATGATGGGGGAAAAATGGGACAACTGTAATAGCATGATCAATAAAATATATTTAAAAAAGAAAACAACAATAACAACAACAAAAAAAATTTTGAGAAGCACTGCTACAGGTGCGGTCTGAGAGGCAGCAGTGTGTGTCACAGAAGCAAAAAGAAGATGGTCAAGAAAAGAGAACAGAGTGTTGAAAGGACTGAAGTGAGACCAAAGCAAGGAGTATACACACAGTGCATTCGTACTAGTTACCACTGTTGTATTGAAGGCACAGAGAATAAGAAGTTCATAAACTCGGATCCATTGCTCCTAGGGAAAATACAGGGTTAGTTTCCCGTGAGTCTCTGGTCAAAACATTTTTGTCAACTAATGATAACACAACTCTGATTTACGTTTGTTCTTGTTTAAAGACACCCTCTTTAGTGTATATATAACTTCAAAAATTTTATTTATTATATGTAGAATTAAAAAAAATAATTTATTTACCTATTTTGGGGTGGGGGAAGAGAGGGAGAGAAACATTGATATGAGAGAAACATCAATCAGTTGTCTCTTGTATGAGTACTGACCAGGATCGAACCTGCAGCCCAGGTACATGCCCTGATAGGGAATTGAACTGGTGACCTTTAGCTGTGTGAGGGTGATGCCCTACCAACTGAA
Organism: Glossophaga mutica; assembly: GCA_039655065.1. NCBI lineage: Eukaryota > Metazoa > Chordata > Mammalia > Chiroptera > Phyllostomidae > Glossophaga > Glossophaga mutica. The sequence continues at coordinate 27,605,096 of CM077306.1, forward strand.
CCACACTGGCAAGAGCTATATGTAGTATTTTTTAAAACACCAGCCTAGAGTGTTTAATATCTTCCTGAACCTGGATAATGCAATTACAAGTATTTTTGACTTTTAGCCACACAGCTGTGCTGTGTATTATGTTTTGTTTTGTTTTGTTTTGTTTTCTTTCGTTTGTTTTAAATAAAAAGGTCATTATGTTAGGTAGGATAGAGAGCAAACCACGGCAGGGAGGCGGGGGCAGACCTGTCTCACCCACTGACACAGTAGCCCTGAGCACAAAGTCCCCAAGGATTTGGGTTCCTGTCACCTGAGGGGGAATGTTACGGTAGAATGAGCGACCAGAGGGGAAATAAAGGCAGCGCCCTCACCATTACAATCTCACAAACACTTGACATAGGAGGCTAAAAGCAAAAGCCCACAGTCCTGAGCCTGGTCCAAAAAGGCTGCCAGGAGTCCCAGACAACAAGGGAAACTATGATAGTGTAGGAGGCGGGGAGCCTTTGAATGTCTGTGTGTGTCATCTCCACCAGCTGGGCAAAGGAAAACCTTGAGGCTGTACATTCATCCCAAGGCCTGGGAGGGAGAAAGGGAGGGGTCCACAGTGCCCAAAGGAAAACTCCCACAACACAACTTTGCTTAACGGCCTGCCTCCCGTCCCATATGCAAGATGAACACGTAGAGTCTGGAGCAAGATGAGGGAGGATTCAGCTAACAGACCCCCACCCATACCTACGCGGGGGCAGTCACATCTCTCCAGGGGATACCAGCACCACCGTTACCTGCTAATCAAAGTGTAACTCCTTCACCCCCACCCCATCAGCGTATAAGTCCTCAGAACAAAGGACTCACTCTCTTCTCTTGGCCTTGTGACTCCCTTGCCACATGGAAGACCCCTGGCCAGCTGGCCTCTGGCTTGGGGGTGCTCAGGGCCCCTCTTGTCACCACCAGGCCTGTACTTCTGCCACCCTTGCTTTGCTTTCCTATTAGAACTTAGCATCAATAAACTTTGCGTGCATGCGGCTAGTAGGCTCGCTGGCCTGTAAATCTTTTTTAATATATTTTATTGATTATGCTATTACAGTTGTCCCATTTCTCCCCCATCATTCCCCTCCACCCTGCACACCCCTCTCACCCACATCCCCCCTTGACTTCATGTCCATGTGTCATAAGTTCTTTGGCTTCTATATTGCCCACACTATTCTTGCCCTCCCCCTATTTTCTACCCACCGTCTATGCTACTTATTCTCTGTACCTTTTCCCCCTCTCTCCTCCTCCCAATCCCCTGTTGCTAACCCTCCATATGATCTCCATTTCTGTGGTTCTGTTCCTGTTCTAGCTGTTTGCTTAGTTTGCTTTTGTTTTAGATGTGGTTCTTAATAGCTGTGAGTTTGCTATCTTTTCACTGTCATATTTTTGATCTTCTTTTTCTTAGATAAGTCCCTTTAACATTTCATATAATAAGGGCTTGGTGATGATGAACTCCTTCAACTTGACCTTATCTGAGAAGCACTTTATCTTCCCTTCCATTCTAAATGACAGCTCTGATAGATAGAGCAATCTTGGATGTAGTTCCTTGACTTTCATGACTTGGAATACTTCTTTCCAGCCCCTTCTTTCCTGTAAGATCTCTTTTGATAAATCAGCTGACTGTCTGATGGGAACTCCTTTGTAGGTGACTGTCCCCTTATCCCTTGCTGCTTCTAGAATTCTCTCCTTCATTTGAATCTTGGCTAATGTAATTACGATGTACCTTGGTGTGTTCCTCCTTGGGTCCAACTTCTTTGGGACTCTCTGAGCTTCCTGGACTTCCTGGAAGTCTATTTCCTTTGCCAGATTGGGGAAGTTCTCTTGTATTATTTGTTCAAATAAGTTTTCCACTTGTTGTTCTTCCTCTTCCCCTTCTGGTACCCCAATAATTTGGATGTTGGGACGTTTAAAGATGTCCTGGAGGTTCCTAAGCCTCTCATTTTTGAATTCTGATTTCTTCATTCTTTTCTGAATGGATGTTTGTTTCTTCTTTCTGGTCCACTCCATTGATTTGAGTTCCAGTTTTCCTCCCATTACTGTTGGTTCCCTGTGCATTTTCCTTCATTTCACTTATTGTAGCCTTCATTTGTTCATCTAATTTGCGACCAAAATCAACCAATTCTGTGAGCATTCTGATCAGCAGTGCTTTGAACTGTGCGTCTGATAGGTTGGCTCTCCCTTGTTCCCTTAGAGGAATTGGCTGTGGGGCTTTGATCTGTTCTCCAGTTTTAGCCATTTCTTGTGGGGTTTTTTTGTTTTGTTTTGTTTTGTTTTTGTTTTTGTTTTTGTTTTTTTCGGTCTGGCTGCAGCTGTTAGTGAGCGGGGGGAGCCTTAGGTGTTCCCCAGTGCAGGGCAGCCCAGCCCAGTTGCTGGGTTGTGACACTGTATGTGGGGGCAGGGTCTTGATGTTTTTAGGATTTATTTCCTGGCGCTGGGGCCCTGGGTTGTGAGTTCTATCTTGCTCCCTGTTTTCGCCCGGACTATCTGCACACGAATGTGGGACCGCCTGGTCAGCCAGCCACCTTGCGCGGCCTCACTGGGTCTGCACAGTTGCCACCCCGTACCAAGGGTCTGCCAGACGCATGGGCCTGGGGTCTTCCAGCTGCTGCCTGCACACCTGGGAACCGCCAGTCACTGCTGCCTGCATTCCCGGGTCTGCACCTCCACTTTTTCCTGCCGTGACTCTGCTCCTCTTACCAGTCTGGATGAATGGTTGTTGGACTTCTGTACAGTTCAATTTTCTATCAGCTCTGGTTGTTTTCTTGTTTTTAAATATTTGTTGTCCTTAATTTTGGTTGTGAGAGGATGCACAGTGTGTCCACCTATGCCTCCATCTTGGCTGGAATTCTCCAGCCCCTTCTTGCCCATAAGGTTTCTACCTGTAAGGTTTTCAGAAAACAGCTGATAGTCTAATGGGAACTCCTTTGTAGATAACTGTCTCCTTTTCTCTTGCTGCTTTTAAGATTCTCTCCTTATCTTTAATCTTGGGTAATGTAATTATGATGTGCCTTGGTGTGTGCTTCCTTGGGTCCATCTTCTTTGGAACTTGGTGCTTCCCGGACTACCTGGAAGTCTATTTCCTTTGCCACATTGGGAAAGTTCTCCTTCATTATTTGTTCAAATAGGTTTTCAGTTTGTTGCTCTTCCTCTTCTCCTTCTGGCACCCCTATGATTAGGATGTTGGAATGTTTAAAGATGCCCTGGAGGTTCCTAAGCCTCTCATTTTTTTTGAATTCTTGTTTCTTCATTCTGTCCTGGATGAATGTTTCTTTCTTCCTTCTGCCCCAAACCCATGATCTGAGTCCTGGTTTCCCTCCCCTCACTGTTGGTTCCTTGTAGATTTTTCTTTATTTTACATAATGAGACCTTCATTGCTGCCTGGGTCTTGTTAATGCTATTGAAGTACCCAGTGAGTTCCTGGAGCATCCTGATGACCAGTGTTTTGAACTGTGCATCTGATAGGTTGGCTCTCTCTTCATCACTTAGTTGTAGTTTTTCTGGCAGTTTGAACTGTTATTTCATTTGGGTCATTTTTTTTTCTGTCTCTGTGCACCTGTTACATAGTAAGGGGCAGAGCCTTAGGTGTTCACCAGGGTGGGGCAACCCAGTAGCTGGGCTTTGACACTGTATGTGGGGGAGGGGTCCAAGAGGGAACAGTGCCACTTGGTCTACTCTCTGCCGGATTTCAGTCACTTCGCCCGCTACCCAGAAGCAAATTGGGCCTTTCAGGTGCTTATTACCAGGTGGGTAGGTTTGCGTACATTCTAAGACCCTGTGGGTCTCTTCAGTGAGCTCTCTTGTGAGGCTGGGAGTTTCTTCTGTTGCCACCTCGACACCCACAAGTGTTTTCAGTCAGAGGCTTGGAGGCTTTTTTTCCCTGCACTGGAGCTCTGGCTTGTGTGATCTGTCTCGCTCCCTAGTTGTTCCTCCCAGTTTATCTGCACAGGAATGTGGGACTGCCAAGTCTGCAAGCCCCTGCCTCTCCTGGTCTGCCAGCCACCACCTTGCCTGCCCCAGTCCTCCAGCTGCTGCTTGCCGTGAGTCCTATCTGCCTCTCCTGCCTGTCTGGATGAGTGTTTCTTCTTTAACTCTTTGGTTGTCGAACTTCCATACAGTTCGATTTCTGTCATTTCAGGTTGTTTTTTTGTGTGTTTAAATTTGTTGTTGTCCTTGTTTTAGTTGTGTGAGGAGGCACAGTGTGTGTATCTACGCCTCCCCTCTTCTTTTTTCTGGATTTAATGCATTGCTTATTTATTAACACTGAACTCATGGCCAACGACACTAACTTATGCCTGAACAAAGCTTATCTACACATGCATTTCCTCTGTAAGGCAAACTACAGTGTATTTGTGCTTAGAAACACTAGACAGCTCCTTAGCACTGTACTTCAAGGATATTTTAAACATCGAAATTACCAATAAAAAGTACAACAATGTGAAAAATAGGGCACTAAATACACCACGAAGGGGACACTTATTTATTATAGTGTGAGAACTGAAACAAGGATAGCATCACCTTGTTCAACTTCAACACAAATGGCAGTGTAAGTTGAGATACCCATGACTGGACTTCAATTACTTTAGAATTCATTAATTAATTCCAAAAATAATTTTTAAGCACTTGCTATGCAGCAGGGACAAACAGTATAAAGTAGTAGGGGAGAGAAAGATCATTACTGTCTTCTGAGCTTGAAAATTTTGCCTTCCTCATTCAATTCCACAAGTTTACTGTTTTCATTATTGTATCTATCTTACTTTCTTAGTACAGCAACTTATTTTGGTGAAACTAGGGGAAAGGGAATTAGTTTTACTTTGTGTAGAGAGCTGAGAGAGGGGGACCAGGGCTAAGAGAACATCCATTGAACCTAGTGCAGGTAGAAGCAGCTGCACATGTTGAAATTTTTGTAAAACAAAGTGAGATGGGCGTAGGAGAAAGATAAAAATAATGGGACAAGGAAGGGCACTCTGTGGGACTGCTGCAATCTTCCTACATGAATTAGGCTGATTGGCTGCTTCTCTAGAACCCAATCTACCTTGTCACCCATGCACAGCAGCCATGTGGTTTTGGGTTGGTTGACTGCACTCTCATCTGTACTTTGAACCTGACCGGCATAAGGCAACTATGAAAAGGCATTCTTTGACAATGTGATAGGTAAAGGGTGGACTGGTAACCTATAATTTAAGCCAAATCATCATATAGATCCCACTTATCCTAGCTCAGAGTGATGGTTCAGGGCTAGGTATCTGCCCTAAGGTGGTTCAGTTTATATGAAGCCTGATTGTTGAGTATGATTGTAGGGAAAAGAGATGCTCCTTCCTGTCCCGGATGTTATGGTGTGAAGTATAAAGCTTGAAACAATTAAAGCTATTTTTTCAACACCAGAGAAGCAAGTTGAGGATAAAATTATCATGCAAGAAGACAGAGAAATTATATACTTGAAATCTGTTAAGAGGGTAGATCTGAAGTGTTCTCAACACAAGAAAGACTAAAACAAGTAACTACGTGAGGTAATGGACATGCTCATTAACTTGTCATAATCACTTCACAGCACACACATAAATCAAAACATTGAGTTGTAGACTTTAAATATATAAATTTTCATTCGTCAATTATACCCCAATAAAGCTGAAAACAACAACAACAACACGTGTTTTAAAAAGGCAGAGACAACAGACCCACAGAAGAGTCCAAGTTAAACTGTAGTTAAAGCCTGAGAGACCCTAACCTCTCAGTTACGTTAAGCCATAAATTTCCTTTATCACCTTAGGCCAACAAGAGAATTCTTTCTTTTCTTTGTGAGAGAAACATCCTTTATGATGTACATGAACTTCAGGGGACTTGGCTAATTGTTACTTTTACTTGCAACATTTTACTTCTCTCTTTCCTTTACTCTTTAAAATTGGTTTCTTGCCCTTTTGCTTTTTCTGTCATGTCTTCATTCTGTTAAACTCTTACACTGTCTTGCTGTTTATCTATGACATCTGTACAATCCCTTACGTGAATTCTTTTCATGTGTTTCTAACAAACCACTGATAAGGAATCAAACTGCTGGTTCTGCTGCTGGGTAAATGAGTAACTCTGGAAATAGTCTCTGATCTTCCTTGATTTCTTTAGTTAAAGGGAGACAAAAATACCTACTTTCAGTGTTCTCAGAGAGATGAAAAAACAATCTAGCACCAGCATATAATAAATCATAAAATGCTGCCACAATGACAGTTACAAATAATCAAAATGCAAGGCATTCACCAGTTTCTCCTAAAATAGCAAGTTTGTTTCTTTTGTTCGTTCGTTCGTTCGTTCATTCATTCATTCATCCATTCCTTACATACTCACCTTTACTATTTGTATCATTAATATATTCACTGAAAGTTGTTCTAAATATATGAGAAGCAGCTGTGTCTCTGGGAATTTAAAATATAATAAATGTCTTCCTCTAAGCTTGTTCTTTTTTTTGATATTTAATCACCTGGAATCAAACTTCAGAAACCTTTCAAGCCTTTCTTCAGCTTTTAGGTTACCAAGTTATTCTTTTTAAAAATTATTTTTCCAACCATTGGTGGGTTTTGTCAACCTCCACATGAGATAAATACAGAGCTTTCCTATCCCTTAACGCACATTCCTGTTGGTTTCCTAAACAAACACTCTGTTTCAGCCACAGTAGGCTCAAGTTTAGGGAATAGGAATTTCCATTACTGAGATTCTCCTCAAGAAAGGATAGACCTTGCCTTGGCTAGTGTGGCTCAGTGGACTGAGCACCAGCCTGCAAACCAAAAGGTTGCAGGTTCAATGCCCAGTCGGGGCACATGCCTGGGTTGTGGGCCAATGTTTCCCCCCATCTCTCTAAAGTAAATAAACAAAATCTTAAAAACAAAAAAAAGAAAGAAAGGATAGACCTTAGTATCAAATGTGAGGCAGGTTCATAACTGAACGTAAGACAACACAAGCTGATATGTAAACTTCCTGGGATTTCTCAATTGATGAAATGAGATGGCTGTGTTGTCAGAATTAATAGGCGGACCACGGTGTTAGGTAAATGAATGATGACAAAGCTGCTCCATTTGTGAAAATATGTCAGGCACTGGGCATCATGCCCCACCCCATCTGTGTCCCATCTCCTGATTATTTGATATAAAAGTAATTTGACCCAAGAGTAAAGATGAAATATTTTAAAAAGTAACATTGTGTTAAATAGTAAAAGTGTTTAAGTTAGTATTTGATGATTTTCTAATGTATTAATTAGATTTTAATCTTGTTCTTAACTTTTTAATGGCATGTTAAAAGATTTTTTTGAAAGAAATTCAGCCAATGTGACCAGGTGGCTATAGTCAGTTTTGTAAATAAAAGGTTTAACACGTCACTGCATCATCACATTTATAAATATTTATGTTAATGCCTTGTAATCATTTAATTAAATTCTTTAATCATTAATTATTTTCCTTGTTTCCAATGATCTTTTGAAAAATCCTTTCCTTATCCATATGTAAGAGGAAGTTTAACTGGTCAAGTCCACAGTAAACTACAAGTTTATAGGAAATTTCTCATTCTAGAAACAAAGATTAAAGGAGAACTAGTGATTTTTTAGGATGCACAATTCCGGTAAAAAACAATTTGAGGGAAATTCCTTCTTACAACAGAGCTGGCCACATCTACATAAAAACTATGTTTTATCACAGGCAGGAGCAAGATAACAAAGAAATTTTAGCAGGATTGAAGGAAAAATTAATTCATATCATATGTCATAAAAATTAGTATTAACCATTCTCCCTTTGAAATTCACTTTCTGTGTGACTTTAATTTGGGGATAGGAGCACTTATTGGTGAATGTGAAAACTGGTGTGGTCTATAAATTTCAGAAATGGTTTATTTATGTGTTGTTCAGTTTTCTGTGGTGATCCGTACATGCAGTACCTCAGTATCTGAAGGGGGTTGCAGACACGGACTATGAAAAAAGTGCCTATCTGTGCTCACACACTTCTGCTTTCTGCTTTTGTTTAATTTTAAACAGTTTGAGATTTTAAAACAATGGTCCCTAAAGATTAGTTTTAGCGCCTGGCTGCTGTGGCTCAGTGGATTGAACACCAGCCTACAAACCAAAAGATTGCAGGTTCAATTCCAGTCAGAGCATATGCCTGAGTTGCCGACCAAGTCTCCAGTAGGGGGCGTGCGAGAGCAGTCATAGCTCTTGCACACTGATGGTTTTTTTCCTCCCCCTCTCCATCCTTTCCCCTCTCTCCAAGAAGTAAATAAATAAAATCTTTAAAAAAAAATTAGTTTTTGCAATCTTACTACCATGCCTTGTTTTTACGTAGGTGAGCACAAGTTCTTTTTTTTTGGTTCATAAATATTTCTAAAGTGACACATATAGCGCATTTTACAGCTTTAAAAGCATTTCTTTGTAAGTAAGCCAGACTAAAAACATATGAGCTAAGATTTTAATTGAGGAAGCTAGAAAAAAAAGAACAAAATGAATTTTGAAAATTAGACTAGAAAATTAACTTTAAAACACTAAAAGTTAAAATAAAAAGCAAAACAAAAATTGATAAGTGTGGGTCAAGTGGTGGAGTAGCTGTATTCACATCCTCCCATGACCACGTCAAAGTTACAACTAAATTACAGAACAACCGTCACTGAGCACTGCCTGAAGTCTAGTTGAACAGCAGTCCTATAACTAAAAATACATAGGAGAAACCACATCAAGACTGGTAAGAGAGACAAAGATGCAGAAAGGGCTGGCCCCACACCCACGTGTGGCAGTTAAAAATCAGAAGGGATAGCCTGGCTGCAGAAGTCCCTCCTGAGGAGCAAGGGGGCCCAGCCCCACATCAGATCCTCCAGCCCAGGGTTTCAGTGCCAGGAAGAGAAGTTCCCACAAGTTCTGGCTGTGAAAACAAGCAGAGGTTGTGGCTGAATGAAATGGAGGGTTTCTGAAGTTCTAAGCATTCCTCTTAAAGGGTGCTCACAAACTTACTTGCTGTCAGACTCACTCATTTTGAGCTCAGGCACTAGGGTGGCAGCTAGAAAGACACCAGGGTTATAAGAGAATGTACTAAGTTGTCTGTCTTTACGTCAAGGGCTAGATGTGCAGCTTTCTCTTAGAAATGCTGGCAGAGGCCACTGTTCCTTTGCTGAGCTCTCCCCCTGCAGGTGCAGGTAGGCACCATATCTGAGTCTCCTAGAGGACACCATTCACCATTCACTCTGCCCTGGTGATTCCCTAAGACCCCACCCCACCCAACTTGTGGGTATAACCAAGACCCTAACAGCGGCTTTACCATACAAATGGCTTGTCTTGCCTCATGCAGCAGACTTTCCTAAAGTCTCTCAAATGTTCACAAACCCCAAACGTGCAGAATTTGGCCTCAATGGGCCCTATACCCCTTGTGAAGTGGCCCCAGACTTGGCATTAGTGGCAGCCAGGGCTCACAGCTTGGCCTCTCTCAGGCACCAGCATGTCCAGCACAAGGGGCAACCACCTCCAAATCACTTTATAGGTCATACCAGTGGCCCCAAGCAAGGCACAGGTGGTGGCTGTCCTTGGCCTGCACCTCCCAAGAGGCCCAAGAATCAACACATCCAGTGACCAACTTCACACACACCAGAGCACCATTTCCACAAACGACACACTCAAAAAGCAGACAGGGCAGGCACTAGAGTCCCATCAAAGTGAATCCTGCTCCACAGTGTAATAGGCTTTGCACAATACCTCCTCCATAATAGTCATGGCATCCTCAAAACCAATCAGCCTGAAGGTCAATTCCCTCCCATTCATATGCCAACAGCAAACAAGGCTCAACTACAACAGGACGGCACATACAATCCACACAGGGACACACCTTGAGCACCTGGCTGAGGTGAACAGAAAGAATATGCCACTTAGCCCCACAGACACCTGCTACATAAGGCCACTCTGCCAAAACTGGGAGACACAGGAGCCCTACATAATATATAGAAACAAGCAGAGACAGCCAAAATCAGGAGACAAAAAAACATGTCCCAAATAAAAGTACAGAACACCAAAAAGGGAACTAAACAAAATGTAGACAAGCAATCTACCAGATGCAGAGTTCAAAACACTGATAAGAAGGATGCCCAATGATCTCGGTGAGAACTTCAATAAAGAGATACACAACAGAAAAACTCCTTCCCCCGCAGGAGCATGGGGTCTCAACCCCTTGCAGGGATCCCCAACCCAAAGTGACAGAGAAGAGGAGCCCGCACAGCAATGATGGTGAAACTCAGTGGGGATTCAGTCTGCCTGGGAGACGAATGAGTCTGCTACACACCCAGACACCACCTTCCCAGGCAAGAACAACCTATGGTTACAGCCTGGGGAGTGCTGCCTGGTCCCTGTCTGCTCCCAAGGCCTCTCTGCTATGCTGGGGTCCTGAGGAGGGATCTGCTGGCTACACCCATCAGTGACATGCGGGCCCTTCTTTTTCTGGGGAGACTCTAAGCAGAGACTCAGTGACTGAACTCTGTGGCTTTTTTTTTTTAATTTTTTTTTAAATTTTTATTTTAATTGTTGATCTTGTACAGTTTTCTGTCCTCTACTCTCACCCGAACCCACCACTCTAGCCCTCCCCTCCTCCCTCCCATTTCCACCCCCCCATAGTTTTTGTCCATGTGTCCTTTATACTTGTTCCTTCCCCTTTACCCCTGAAATTTCCTCCCCTCTCCCCTCTGGTGACTTTCAGCCTTTTCTCAATTTCTGTGTCTTTGGTTATATTATGCTTGTTTGTTTGTTTTGTTGATTAGCTTCCTGTTAAAGGTGAGATCATATGGTATTTGTCTTTCACTGCCTGGCTTACTTCGCTTAACATGATGCTCTCAAGTTCCATCCATGCAGTTGCAAAGGGTATGAGCTCCTTCTTTCTTTCTGCTGCATAGAATTCCATTGAACTCTGTGGCTTTTTAAAGGGAATCAATCTTTCCCACCTCAAGTGCACAGCCAGTGCCTCTGACCCCACTTGTTGAATCACTTGGCCAGCCTCGTCCTGCTGAGTTCAGCTGCACAGAGGAATCAAAGTGCTGTACAGAGCTGGGAATTTTGGAACATGTCTCCTGGGGAAGATTTTGTCCAGGAATCAAACAAGCGGGAGCTGGATAGTGTGGCTATATCACAAGGGGAACACTCTTATCTCCCCTGCAGGCTCATCCTGTGCTACCCTGGGAAGAAAAGTGCTTGCCCCTCACTGACAGGCCTGCAGACAACACCCACAAGGGGAGTCTGTTTGGATCTGCCCTTCCAAGTCCCAGATATACCACCGTGCTTAGCTCAGTTCCACAGGGGAAAGGGAGAGCTGTTCAGAGCTGAGATACTGAGTGTGAGTCAGCTGGGGGTAACTGTCTGGGACAGGAGAAAGTACTTAGCTCAGTAATGCAGGCTTGGTCAGCATCACCCTCAGCAGGAGACTATTTTTATCTACCCTTCAGAGCCCATTGGCTTTGCCAAGCTGAGCTGGTTCCTGCAGAGGGGACAGCTAGCTGCATCCAACCTAGACCTGCTGCATGCCCCTCCTGGGTAAACTAGAGTTGGAGACTCTAGGAGAGACTGAGCGGTTTGGCTCTGGAGTACAGGCTACTTTCCTGTCACTGAGCACCTGACTGCATGACCCCCAAGTAGGGGACCCACTAGCCCCATCCTTCTGATCCCAGTTACCCAGCCCTACAGATCTTGCAGTCTGTGGAAGGGTCTGTGAGTTGAGGCCACCCTGGGAAAACATCAAGAGTAAAAACATCCACATCACAGGGTTACCAGAAGAAGAGAATGAGCAAGGGATAGAGAACCTGTTTGAAGAAATAATGGCTGAAAATTTCTCTACCCTGGTGAAGGAAGATGTCACACACATTCAGGGGGCACAGAGTTACAACCAAGATGAACCCAAAGAGGCCAACACCAAGACACATCATAATTAAAATATCAAAGATTAAAGACAAAGAGAGGCCCTGGCTGGAGTGGCTCAGTGGATTGAGTACAGGCCTGTGAAGTGAAAGGTTGCCAGTTTGATTCCTAGTCAGGGCACATGCCTGGGTTGCAGGTCAGGTCCCCAGTTAGGAGCATGTGAGAGGCAACCGATCCATGTATCTCTCACACATCAATGTTTCTCTCATTCTCTTTTTCCCTCCCTTTCCTTCTCTCAAAAACTAACTAAAATCTAAAAAAAAAAAAAAAAAAAAAAAAAAAAAAAAAAAAAAAAGGACAAAGAGAGAATCTTTAAAACAACAAGAGAAAAGCAATTAGTTACCTACAAAAGAGCTCCCATAAGGCTGTTGACTGATTTCTCAACAGAAACACTTCAGGCCAAAAAGGACTGGCATGAAATATTCAAAGTAATGAAAAGCAAGGACCTTGAAACTGAGATCAAGCAAGGGCATCAAAATTTAGAGGACTAAGACTTCCAGCCAAGATGGAGGCATAGGTGGACACACTGTGCCTCCTCTCACAACCAAAATTAAGGACAACAAAGATTCAGAAATAAGGAAACAACAAGAACTGAGAGAAAAGTGAACTGTACAGAAGTCCAACAACCATTCATCCAGACCAGTAGAAGGGGTGGAGTCAGGACAGGAAAAAGTGGAGGTTGGCAAACCCAGGTGCACGCAGGTAGCGGCTGGCAGACCCCAGGAGCACAGGCGGCAGCTAGCAGACCACGGGCATGGGTTGGCAACTGTGTAGACCCAGTGAGGCCACGCAAGGCAGCTGGCTGGCTGGCCAGGTGGTCCCACATTCACATGCAGATAATCCAGGTGAAGGAGAAGCAGGGGAAGGGGCTGGAATCCAAGAGAGAATGGAGCAAGAACCATTGTTCCCTCTTGGACCCTGCCCCCACATACAGTGTCACTACCTAGCAACTGGGCTGCCCCACCCTAGGGAACACCTAAGGCTCCACCCCTCACTACACAACAGCCATAACCAGATCAAACAAAAAAAATGACTGAAACGGGAGAACAAATCAAAGCCCTAGAGCCAATTCACCTAAGCGACGAAGAGATAGCCAACCTATCAGATGCACAGTTCAAAGCACTGCTGATCAGGATGCTCACCAAACTGGTTGATTTTGGTCGCTAATTAGATGAAAAAAATGAAGGCTACAATAAGTGAAATGAAGGAAAATGCACAGGGAACCAATAGTGATGGGAGGAAAACTGGAACTCAAATCAATGGAGTGGACCAGAAGGAAGAAAAATAACCAAACAGAAAAGAATGAAGAAACAAGAATTCAAAAAAATGAGGAAAGGCTTAGGAACCTCCAGGACATCTTTAAATGTTCCAACATCTGAATTATGGGGGTACCAGAAGGGGAAGAGGAAGAGCAACAAGTGGAAAACTTATTTGAACAAATAATAAAGGAGAACCTTCCCAGATATAACAAAGGAAATAGAGTACCAGGAAGTCCAGGAAGCTCACACAGTCCCAAAGCAGTTGGCCCCAAGGAGGAACATACCAAGGCACATCAGAATTACATTAGCCAAGATTCAAATGAAGGAGAGAATCCTAGAAGCAGCAAGAGAAAAGGAGACAGTCACCTACAAAGGAGTTCCCATCAGACTGTCAGCTGATTTCTCAAAAGAGACCTTCCAGGCAAGAAGGGGCTGGAAAAAAGTATTCCAAGTCATGAAAGTCAAGGACCTACATCCAAGATTGCTCTATCCAGCAAAGCTTTCAGTTAGAATAGAAGGGCAGATAAAGTGCTTCTCAGATAAGGTCAAGTTAAAGGAGTTCATCATCACTAAGCCCTTATTATATGAAATGTTAAAGGGACTTATCTAAGAAAAAGAAGATAAAAATATGACAGTAAAAAGACAGCAAACTCACAGACATTAACAACCACACCGAAAACAAAAGCAAACTAAGCACACAGCTAGAACAGGAACAGAACCACAAAAATGGAGATCACATGGAGGGTTAGCAACAGGGGAGTGGGAGGAGGAAAGAGGGGGGAAAGGTACAGAGAATGAGTAGCATAGATGGTGGGTAGAAAATAGACAGGGGGAGGGCAAGAATAGTGAGGGAAATGTAGAAGCTAAAGAACTTATGACATATGGACAGGAACTAAAGGGGGGGAATGTGGGTGGGAGGGGGTGTGCAGGGTGGAGGGGAATGACGGGGGAGAAATGGGACAACTGTAACAGCATAATCAATAAAATATATTTTTAAAAAAAGTAATAATGGCAATCTTCCCTAATTTGATGAGAAAAAAAGTCACACAAATCCAGGAAACACAGAGTCCCAATCAAGAGGAACCCAAAGAGGCCCACTTCAAGGCACATCATAATAAAAATGGTAAAATTCCAAGACAAAGAGAGAATCTTAAAGGCAGCAAGGGAGAAAAAGGAAGTAACATACAAGGGAGCCCAATAAGTTTAGCAGCTGATTTCTCAATAGAAATACTCCAAGCCAGAAGAGAATGGCAAGAAATACTCCAAGCAATGAAAGCCAGAGGCCTGTAACTAAGATTATTCTACCCAGCAGGCTCTCAATTAAAATGGCAGTCCAAATAAGGAGCTTCCCAGACAAAAGAAGTCTAAAAGAATACACCTCCACCATACCAGCTCTGCAAGAGATGCTAAAGGGACTGCTTTAAGAAAAGGAAGGAAGAGATTGAGAGAGAGAGGAACACAGGTATAAAAAAAATGGCAATGAATAAGTACTTATCAATAACAACCTTGAATGTAAATGGATTAAATGCTCCAATCAAAAGACATAGAGTAGCCGAATGAATAAGAAAGTATGACCCACACATACGCTGCCTACAAGAGACCCACCTCAGAACAAAAGACCTACACAGACTGAAAGTGAAGGGCTAGGAACAAATATCCCAAGCAAATGGACAGGAAAAAAAAAGCCGGGGTATCACTACTCACATCAAACAAAATAGACTTCAAAAAAAGAGCCATAAACAAAGACCCAGTAGGTTACTTCATAATACTCAAGGGAAGAATCCACCAAGAAGGCATAAATATTGTAAATATACATGCACCCAACACAGGAGCACCCAAATACATAAAGAAAATCTTGGAGGACTTCAAGAATGATATTGACAGCAACACAATTATAGTAGGGGATTTCAACATCCCACCATCAAAAATGGACAGATCTTCCAAACAAAATATCAACAAAGATACTGTGGCATTGAGCAATGTCCTAGATCAAATGAACTTAACTGATATATATAGCACCTTCCATCCCAAAGAAGCAAAATGCACATTCTTTTCAAGTGCACATGAAAAATTTTCAAAGATAGACCACATGATAGGTCATTAAACAAACCTCAACAAATTCAAGAAAATTGAAATCATAACAAGCATTTTCTCTGATCACAAGGGACTGAAACTAGAAACAACCCTCAAGGAAAAAACTCAAAAACACTCCAACTCATGGATATTTAATAGCATGCTACTAAACAATGAGTGGGTCAAGAAGGAGATCAAGGAAGAAATCAAAAGGTTTCTGGAAACAAATGAAAATGAGCTCACAACAATCCAAAACTTATGGGACACGGCAAAGGCAGTCTTGACAGGGAAGTTCATAGCTATACAGACCTACATAAAAAAAATTAGAAATATTTCAAATAAACAACCTAACCCTACACCTACAAGAACTCGAGTAACAACAACAAAGACAGCTCAGAGCA
The DNA here is from genome assembly GCA_039655065.1 of Glossophaga mutica. Lineage (NCBI taxonomy): Eukaryota > Metazoa > Chordata > Mammalia > Chiroptera > Phyllostomidae > Glossophaga > Glossophaga mutica. The sequence continues at coordinate 27,620,749 of CM077306.1, forward strand.
AGTAGAATGAAGGAAATAACCAAGATCAGAGCAGAATTAAATGACATAGAGACTAAAAGCACAATTCTAAGGATCAATGAATCCAGGAGCTGGTTCTTTGAAAAGATAAACAAAATCAACAAGCCTTTAAACAGGCTCACCAAGAAAAAAAGAGAGAGGACCCAAATAAACACAATCAGAAATGAAAGAGGAGAGATTACAACTGACACCACAGAAATACAAAGGATTGTAAGAAATTACTATAAAGAACTATATGCCACGAAATTTGAAAACCTACGTGAAATGGACAAATTTCTAGAAAAATATAGCCTTCCAAAACTCAATGAAGAAGAAGGAGAAAGCCTGATCAGACCAATAACAGCTGATGAAATTGAAGCAGTACTCAAAAAAAAAAAAAAAATCCTGACACACAAAAGCCCTGGACCAGATGGTTTCACAGGAGAATTCTACAAGGCATTTAAGGAAGAGCTAACCCCTATCCTTCACAGACTATTCCAAAAAATCAAAGAAAATGGAAGAATTCCAAACTCTTTTTATGAGGCCAGCATCATCCTAAACCCAAAACCAGATAAAGACACAACAAAGAAAGAAAACTTCAGGCCAATATCACTGATGAACATAGACGCTAAAATCCTCAACAAAATATTGGAAAACCACATCCAGCAATACATTAAAAAGATCATACACCATGACCATGTGGGATTCATCTCAGGGATGCAAGGATGGTACAATATCCACAAATCAATAAACATAATACATCACATAAACAAAAGCAAAGATAAAAATCACATGATCGTATCAATAGTTGCAGAAAAAGCATTTAATAAGGTCCAGCACCCATGTATGATAAAAACACTCAGCAAAGTGGGAATAGAGGGAGCATTCCTCAACATAATAAAGGCCATACATGAGAGACCCATCACCAACATCATACTCAATGGACAAAAACTAAAACTTTCTAAGATCAGGAACAAGACAAGGTTGTCCACTTTCACCACTTCTATTCAATATAGTATTGGAAGTCCTAGCCACAGCAGTCAGACAAGAAAAGGAAATAAAAGGCATCCAAATTGGAAAAGAGGAAACAAAACTGTCATTGTTTGCAGATGACATGATAGTGTACATAGAAAACCCTATAGACTCGGCCAAAAAACTACTCGACCTAATAAATGAATTTGGCCAAACAACTGGATACAAAGTCAATATCCAGGAATCAAAGGCATTTTTGTACACCAACAATGAAATATCAGAAACAGAAATCAGGGAAAAAATCCCATTTGATACAGCAACAAGAAAAATGAAATACCTAGGAATAAACCTAACCAAGGAGGTAAAAGACCTATACTCAGAAAACTACACTACACTGAAGAAAGAAATTAAGGAAGACACAAACAAATGGAAACATATACTATGTTCATGTATTGGAATAATTAACATCATCAAAATGTCCACATCACCCAAAGCAATTTATAGATTCAATGCAATCCTTATTAAAGTACCAATGGCATACTTCACAGATATAGAACAAACACTTCAAAAATTTATATGGAACCATAAATGACCCTGAATAGCTGCAGCAATTTTGAGAAAGAAGGGTAAAGTAGGAGAGATCACAATACCTGAAATCAAAATGTATTACAAGGCCACTGTAATCAAAACAGCCTGGTACTGGCATAAGAACAGGCACATGGACCAATGGAACAGAACTTAGAGCCCAGAAATATAGCCAAGTCTCTATGGTCAATTAATATTTGACAAAGGGGGCAGCAACATAAAATTGAGTAAAAATAGCCTCTTCAACAAATGATGCTGGGAGAGCTGGACAGCTACATGCAAAAAAAATGAAACTCAAGCACCAACTTACACCATACGCAAAAATAAATTCAAGGGGAATAACAGATTTAAATATAAGTCATGACACCATTAAAGTCCTAGAGGAGAACATAGGCAAGAAAATTCAGATATTCCATCCAGCAATATTTTCAATGATATTTCCCCTAGAGCAAGGGACATAAAGAAAAGAATAAACAAATGGGATCTCATCAAAATAAAAAGCTTCTGCACAGCTAAAGAAAACAGCATTAAAATGAAAAGAGAATCAACCATATGGGAAACATATTTGCCAATGATACATCAGACAAGGGTTTGATCTCCAAAATATATAAAGAACTCACAGGACTCTCCTCTAAGAAGACAAACAACCCAATTAAAAAATGGGCAAAGGACTTGAACAAACACTTCTCCAAGAAGGACATACAGAGGGTCCAGAGACATATGAAAGAATGCTCAGTATCACTAGCCATCAGAGAGATGCAAATTAAAACCACAATGAGATACCACTTCACACAATTGAGAAAGGTCATCATAAACAAAGCAACAAACAACAAATGTTGGAGAGAATGTGGAGAAAAGGGAACCCTAGTGCACTGTTGGTGGGAATGCAGACTGGTGCAAGCACTATGGAAAACAGGATGGAATTTTCTCAGAAAACTAAAAATGGAACTGTCTTTTGGCCCAGCAATTCTACTGCTAGGATTATACCCTAAGAACCCTGCAATACCAATCCAAAAGAACCTATGCATCCCAGTGTTCATAGCAGCACAATTTACAATAACCAAGTGCTGGAAGCAACCTAAATGAATGGATCAAACCTAAATGAATGGATCATCAGTAAATGAATGGATCAAAAAACTGTGGTACATTTACACAATGGAATTCTATGCAGCAGAAAGAAAGAAGGAGCTCCTACCCTTTGCAACAGCATGGATGCAACTGAAAAGCATTATGCTAAGCAAAATAAGCCAGGCAGTGAAAGACAAATACCATATGATCTTACCTTTAACAGGAACCTAATCAACAAAACAAACAAACAAGCAAAATATAACCAAAGACACTGAAATTGAGAACAGGCTGACAGTGACCAGAGAGGAAATCTTTAATCTGTGCATAAACAGGTTAAAGTCAGGAGGGGATTATAGGGGAAATGGGGAAGGGATTGCGGGAACATGTATAAAGGACACATGGACAAAAACAAGGATTGGGTGGATATGGGGGAGGGCAGCAGGGATAAGTGGGGTGGTGAGGAGGGATGGGAAAAGGCAGAAAACTGTACTTGAACAACAATAAAAATTATTAAAAATGATTTAAAAAATAAAAATAAATAAATTTTCCAAAAAAAACCCCCCAACAAACCAAAATAGTTCAGAACAATTCAAGAGGTCAGTAGTACCGGGTCCTCTTAGAGGTGTCTACATGTACTGTGTTCACGCTGAAGGGAGAAAGAGAAGTGTAGCAGAGTGGATAGAGTATGAAATTTGGAACCATCCTGATCCTGTTCAAATACTGCCATCTAGTTAAGTTACTTAAATATTCTGAAAATCTCTTACTACATCTGTAAAATAAATAGGGTTGCTGTGAGGATTAAATGAGAATACTTATGTACAAAGCATAGAGATAATGAATAACACCCAGCATTATAATGGCTTCCCAGAGTTTCAGAATTAGGCAACGAGGATGTAATTGGTTCAGTTTCAAACCCACTGAGTTTAATACAGCTAGAGGATATTAAAACGAGACTTAATACACAATTTTACATATTTTTGTGTACAAGAATTCAGAGTTGTGCACTAGAAGGAGAAATTTGGAAGTAATCTGTGTATAAACAGGTTAAAGCCAGAGGTGCTCAGCTGATAAAGCATAAGAGAAAAAGGAACCCTAGGAAACAACATTTCAGGAATCTGCCAAAAAAAGAAGAAGTAGTTTGAGAAAGAAGCTGCCTCCGGATTGTTGTGAGGATTGATTAAATAGAAAAAGAATACATAAAACACCTAGCACATAGAGGACACTGCATTCCCTTTCAAGAGTATTTCTATAAAGTCAGGTCAACATCAGAAGTCATTCTGGATACTTCGAGGCATTACTAGGAAATGAGAATTTAGACATGACCCTTTAAAGAAGGTTCCTTATGAAGGGAAAGAATATACCATATTTTGCCATATATAATGTGTGCCCATATGTAATGCATGCCCACAGTTTTGGTCCAAACCTTCAGGAAAAAAAATCTTTCATTTTAATTTTTAATTCAATTTTTTATTTATATTTAGAAACAAAACTGATTATCATATTCCAGGGTATTATTTTGCATACAGATATCATTTTTGCTTTCTAGTGTTTCACTTTTAACACAAAAGCATTAAAAGAATTAATGCTTAAGTAAAAGAATTAAAAACACTTATACAGATACATAATTAGTACTACCCATGTATAATGTGCATCCTTAATTTTCCCTCAAAAATTTAGACAAAAAAAGTGTGCATTATACACGGCAAAAATATGGTAATAAAAACTTTAAGAAATGAGGTATAAAGGAATGGTTGGCCTTTTCCATTAATCACTCTAAAGAAGGCACTAGCAACTTTTTCATACTAAATTCAAGTCCAAAACAAACAGTAAGAGGAAATGCTTCGTGGTAAACAAGGACTTAGCCCTTCTAGCATACAGAGCATCAGCCAGCTGTTACGGAAATTCATGCGACCTTAGTTCATAAGTATGCCACAGGTCCTTTCTGGGCTCCCTTTGTAGATTTTCACATCCCTTGCAAACAAACTAAACAAAGAACTAAAATAAACAGATCCATTTGCAACCAATAAACACATCAATAATATCAATCTTCAAAGAGTGACAATAAAGGAACAAAATAAACAGAATTTATTTGTTTTGTTACTTTTTGTTTACAAAAAGTAAACAGAACTTATTTCAGTTTCCTATTTCAAAAGGTACTTTAGAATTTTAACACCAATCAATGCATGCATCACGCTGTACTTGTTAACATCCACACTGTTAGCTCCAACTCTGTCTCCCCCTTGTATGAGACATAAACTTAGAACTGCCTGCCATATATATCTAGAGAAGTAAGCTACGAGCAATTTTGATCCTATCACTTCTACTACATTCTCCATTCATCTTCCTGTGTTGCCTATACCTTTCATGGCATCCATTAAATAAACATTTATGAATGTTTATTATAGAGATAGGAAGGAAAAATAAAAAGATCCCTGCTATTGCAAAACTTATATATATATTTTTAATATATTTTATTGATTATGCTATTACAGTTGTCCCATTTCTCCCCCATCATTCCCCTCCACCCTGCACACCCTCTCCCACCCACATTCCCCCCTTTAGTTCATGTCCTTGTGTCATAAGTTCTTTAGCTTCTACATTTCCCACACTATTCTTGCCCTTCCCCTGTCTATTTTCTACCCACTATCTATGCTACTCATTCTCTGTACCTTCCCCCCCCTTCTCCTCCCACACCCCTGTTGGAAAGTGAAACCAGCAAATAATACGTTAGGTGCTAATAGAGAAAAAAATAGGACAAAGGAGCGAGGGAGCACGTTGCATAGGGTTGCTCTTGTACACAGCAGTGAGATAAAGCCTTTCCACTAAGGTGACATCTGAATAGAGACCTTACAACAAACACAGGTATTTGAGGAGTGATCCAGCTGGAGGAAGAACAAGTGAAAGAGCCCAGAGGTAGAAGCACTCTTGGTCTCCCAAAATCACTCCCAAAATCACCTCTCCTGTAATGCTCTTAACCAAAAACTTATTCACCAAGACGATACCTTTCTAATCATTCGTCTCTTTCCATACCCATTACTATGGTCCTAATTTCAGGTTTTAGCACTTCTTGCTTTGACAATTGCACCAAATTAGTCTCTGCCTTCATTTTCTCCCTCCATCCCATCCTACATTCTGTCACCATTTGTTCAGGTTACTCCTTCTCTCAAAAATGTTCAATGATTCTACAACACACATTGAATAAAATCTACAATCTTAGTTGGCATTTGAAAACTCCACCAATTCTGCCCCAGCCTGTATTTCCTGTTTTTCCTAGAGCTCCTAGAAAGAGCCAGTAGTATACAGTGGCTAAAACAGAGGCTCTGTCATCAAACTATTTAAATACCTCTGTCTATTTAAATGCCTTGATCTGTCATTTACTACATGTATGATTTTGCACATGTTACTTATATCTCTATGCTTTCAGTTTCCCCATCTGTAAAATAGGGATAATTATGATACTCCCTTTAAGACTTGTTGTAAAGACTTTTTTTTTTAGAGAGAAGGCAAGGTCCGGGGGAGAGATCATCAGCTTGTTCCACTTCTTTATGCATACACTGCCCACAATGTATACTTCTTGCATGTGCCCACAACCTTGGTGTAAGGAGATGGCCAGGGTGTAAAGGTTGTTTAAAAAAACAATCAGTGCATCATCCATGCTACATTATATATCCTTTATAACAAAGGAATTTCAAACATTAAGTTACATATATGCCTCTCCTTCCACTTATTAAATTATGATACATCACCATAGGAAATACAGTCTCAATAAAAAGAGTGATGTTTACTTTACATAAGTTATATCTCAAAAACGTTAAAAATATAGTCCTTCCAAAGAAGAGGTAACTCTATGTATAAAAAACTCTACAAGTTTAACACTAAAAACATGTGTAACTTTGTAAACAGTATGATGCTGTTCTACTAAATGTGTCAATACTTTATAAAATATATTTAACATGTGTGAGGTTGTATGTGTGTTTATCACCATAAAATTCTGCAAGAATATTTTTTAAAAACTGTTAACATAGGCCTGGGAGAAAAGTAGTTAGTTTTCATTTTAAATTCTTCTGAAAGGCATAAGCTTTTTAAAATCATGTACATGTATCATTTTTATTTCTAAAAATTAAGAATTATTTGAAACCAACATATCCCAGGCCCTATGTTTATTTACAATCTGATGGTATGGGCAGGTTCCAAACAGCAATCAGAATCGTAATGACTCTTAAGAAGGGAAAAGCATAGACGGCTCTGGAAGCTTCTGGAATTGGAAGTGTCATTAAGAAAAGGCCTGAAGAATGACCATGCGGAAGCCACCTACAAAGAGACACCAACACGTATCCTGAGCTGAGGCTTCACGCTCAACAAGCCCTCCTTTGCTGGCGGCTTTCCCAGACTCCTCTTTCTTCAGCCAAATCTGAGGAGGATTTTCACGTATGTTGGACAAAGGTGAGGTGCTCACTTCCTCAGCATTGTGTGTTTGAGAATGCTATGTACACAGGCCATTTATCCGAATCCTCCTATGATGAAATGAATGCAAAGCTTATTATAAAAAGAAATTTTAGATTGGATTAGAGAAAATATTATAATCTAAGAAAATTGTTGAAGTTTTGTATGAAACTGTACTTTTAATCATGTAGAATAAATCATCCATTGGAAAACCCCTTTTGAAAATTTACCAAGTGGTGCCAAAACTTTAGTTACAGAAAGGAAATTAAGAAATTCTGTGCATTTCTTTGCTAGATGCCAAATTAATGATTTAGGTAAGAATCTTCAATTTTGTGGAAGAAGTAAATAACTGCTCTTTCTTTTTACTGTTTGTGATGTACCCATCAGTAAAGGAAACAGTAATTCATTGTATTATGCTCAACATACAATTAAGAAGAAATGCTATTTCCAGGCCTCAGAGACCACCATTAAAATTAATGAAATCTTGAAAGCGGAGTGAAAATTCCTCATTGCCAAATGGGTCAGAGACAGTTAACACCTCCCTTCTTGTTTGAAACTACATGCCCAGAGCTGACTTCCGAGCAGGCAAACCTTTCTCCATCCTTTCTCCTTATCTACACGGTAGACAGAAAGGACTCTGAGACAGTGGCATTTTGGCTGGGGTCTCTGAGTCACTGGCTGGATGAGAGCTCTGCCAGGGAGCCACCCAGTCTACATTGGCCGTGATAAACCCTTCTTATGTGAAGTCACTGACGTTTCTTTCAACAGACAACGTTAACTACCGTAACATAGAGCAAAGAAGCTGAACTAGGGTGAGAAGGGCGTGGTGAGTGTAGATACCTATGGTTTTCTAGCAATACATGGGAATTTTGGTGAAAGTCAAAGGAAAACCCACATATTTTTAGGTTACGTGGTATCTTTCACCATTTATAGCTGAATCTGTCAATGTTCTACCCATATCTGAGTATAGTCACCATGGCAGATGCTTGCAGTTTCTATGAACAGTTCCTCTGGACAATTTCTCAAGCACCTGTACCTCTCTGAAAAAGAGCTTTCTCTAACTGAAGGAGCATACTCAGTTTGGTAGCAAGACAAGCAGGAAGGGCTTGGGAGTTAATACCACTAAGACCTTCCATCACTGAGGGACAAAAGGTGGTGGTGAATAAATATCCTAGCTTTCTCATCCCTCAGTGTGACGATTCTGAGCTAGGGTCTACACGATCTATCAGAGATGCTCAGCAGGATTAAACTGAAGTTACCCCTTGTGGTACACTAGTTATTAATGCAGCTTTACTGAATTTCATCCTTCCTAGAATGAACCAAAAAACTCCTTATCACAGCTTCTTTTGGGGGAACCCAAACTAAAACACCATGTAACATTAACTTTCAAAACTATGTCTTTAGGGACCAGGAAGCACAGAGAGTCCCAATTATGATGGATGCAAAGAGGCCCACACCAAGACACATCATAATTAAAAGGTCAAAGGTTAAAGATAAAGAGAGACTCTTAAAAGCAAGAGAAAAGAAATTAGTTACCAGATGGTTGCCAGATGGGATGGGGTAGGGGGAGAATGGGTGAAGAGGTGAAGGGGTTAAGAAATACAAAGTAGGTAGTTACAGAATTGCCACGAGGATGTAAAGTACAATATAGGAAATGGAGTAGCCAAAGAAGTTATATGCATAACCTATGGACATGAACAATGGTGGGGAGATTGCTGGTAGGGGGTGCTAGGTAGAGGGGGGCAAATAAGGAAAAATCAGGACAACTGTAATAGTATAATCAACAAAATATAATTTTAAAAAATTATGTCTTTATAACCCACAAGACTATAACTTACTTCCCTATCAATGTCATGAATTATATGGGAAACAATATATTATATCATTAAATTATTTGACTCTTCGGACATCAAACGGAAGATCACAATTACCCTGTATTTAGAAACTAAGAGAAAGACCAATACTTTCAAGCTTTCAAAATTATGGTTAATTTATGGTAAATTATGGTGCAAATGTGGTTAAGTTTATTTGAAGCACTGAATAAAATGAATCAAACTTCAAAATGCAAACACCAGAAAAAAAAAAAAAAAGCTATTATCTTTGCCTGTCTAGCATATATACTTTCCCCTACTATATAAGTCTGGAATGGTTCTCGGCCTAGTTCCCTAGTGCGTAGAGAAAGTCACTGCACTAGAAAGCATGCTCCTTAAGTACACAGACTTTGTCTTATTTCATCATTTGTTTCCCCACGAACTAAAATCATGTCCAGCACATAACAGGTATTCAATAAGTACCTGTTGATTTGAGACAGGACAGAATGAAGCCAACAGACACGGATGAAAGATTAAGAAACTATGAGAAAGTATCCTGAAAACATCTCATAGTCCTGTGGACAGATCTATCCAAAGTTCTTGGTTATTCAGAATTCCATCAATTCTGTTGTCATTCTACTTCATTTAACTGGATTGTCATTTGCAACCAAGAGTCTAGAAAAATACTACCTCAAGCAAACAAAGAAAATAAATATTGGATAAAAGAAATTGGTTTTAATATTTTTTCATTTTATCCAATAAAACATTCAAAGATAAAGATTTCACACACAGAAAAAGCAAACTCATCTGATATTTCTCTGAAGATTTAAGGAAACACTTTCACAATGACATGACTATTTTTAGTCATGATACAATGTGAGGAACATTTGATACAATGTGAGGAACATTTCTCCTAAGGTTCCCTCTTGACCAAAATATCTCCAAGGAAAGTTTTTGTAACCTAAGCTTGATTCAGTCAATAAATTAACGTTCAAAAAAATAAACAATCTGTAGAATTTCGGGGTGGGGCACATATTCTGGTTCACCCCACCCCAAAGAGACAAACTTTATCTTTCCTTGATTATTTAAAGGCTGATATTTTTTATTTCACTTCAGGCAATAAAAACAGAGATTTTCATAAATAAGAAAACTCACAGATCTCCACACTATGTGGGAATGACAAGCCTGTTGGCAAGTAAGCAGACCAATCCACACTGATATTCCATGATTGATACAGAAAAGGATTATATTTCTTAACAATTAAAATTTTTTCTTAGTATTACTGTTGCTTTGTTATTTCTGAAATTACGTATGCTTTGAAATTTCTAACATTATAGTATAATATTTGTTTACCAAATCAAGATCTTGGTTTAAAAAGCAGAAAAATATTTCTACTTAACATGCCTCTTTTCTAATCTATTCTACCAATTTTTTCCGTATCACTCAGTCCATTCATTTATGAGTGTATATACTCTCTGTGCTTCCCGTAAGACTAAAACACAATCTTATGCCATACGTTCTTAGAGGTGTTACTAGACACTCCTCCAACTAGAAGCAAGAAGGGGGAAACTTCTGGTATATAATATGCCTTATTCTTGTGTTCTTCCAAACCATCCAAGCTTACTGGTACGACATCTATTTCTACTGGATATTCAATTTTGGATAAATTATACTACATAATACTTCATAAGATTTTTAAAACACAGGCTTCTAAACTAAATTGACATGAGTTGAAATCATACATTTAGTATGAAATACTGAATTTAGTATGAAATACTGAATTTAGTATGAAATACTGAATTACTTAACTCTCAGAGCCTGAGTATTCTGATTTCATAAATGAGAAGAAATACAGCCTAATTTGGAGGCATGCATCTAATGTGTGAGGCATGAATTCAGATATTCCTCTCCTTCCTCTTTCTTTGCTGATACAGAATATAGAGACAATGGACCCCAATTCCACTGTTCTACACAACACTTAAGATGTTTTTTTTCAACATTTTTATTGTATTTATTTGTTACATTGGTTTATAAAATTACATAGGGTTAAGGTGTTCAATTCTATAACACATCACTACACTGTACTGTGTGCTCACCACCCCAAGTCAGGTCTCCTTCCGTCACCATTCATCCCCCTTAACCCTCTCCTGCCTCCTCCAACTCCAGTTTTCCTCTCGCAATGACCATACTGTTGTCTGTCCGAGTTTTGCGTGTGTGTAATCCTTGCTCTCATTTCCTTCCCTACTAAATCACTAATCTCCTTTCTGTCCCTATAAATTCCCTTTTCCTGGACATTTCATATAAATGAAATCATACAAAAGCTAGTCCTTTTTTTGTGTCTTTCATTAATCATAATGTTTTGTTAGAGTCTTCAGTGTTGTTGTATATAGCAGTAGTTCATTACTTCCCCCCCTAATTTTTTAATATAGTAAAATACACACAATATTTACCATCTTAACCATTTTGAAGGGTACTGTTTAATGGCATTAAATACATTCCTAATGTTGTACGACTATTACCACCATGTAGCTCAGTAACTCTTTTCATTGTATATTCAGTAAACAGTTTAAATATTTTATGAAGTCCAATTTACCATTTTTCCTGGATTTTTTTTTTTTGGTGTCATATGTAAGAACTTTGTCTAACCCAAGGTCACGAAGATTTTTCTCCCAAGTTTTCTTTTAGTAATATTGTAATTTTAGCTCTTACATGTAGGATTATGATCTTTTTCAGTCAATCGTTGTGTATGATGTGAGCTACCTCAGGTTTTTTGTTTTCATTTGTTGCATATGTATACCCAGTTGTTCTGGCACCATTTGTTAAAAAGATTCTCCTCTCTCCATTGACTTTTCTTGACATTTTTGTTGAAATCAAGTGACCAAAATATTAGGGTGTATTTCTGTACTTTGAGTTCTGTTCCATACTATTTTAATTACCATGCTTTATAATAAATTATGAAATTAGGTAATGTGAGTACACACTGTTCTTTTTTCAAAAATTTTTTTCTATTCTAATCCCTTTGCATTTCTGTATAAATTTTATAATCAGCTTGTCAATTACTACAAAAAAACCTGAATTCATAGGTCAATTTGGAGTTAATTACCATGTGGACTATAATATCGGTCCTTCCAATCCATGAATGTGGGGATTTTACCTTTGGGTTTCAATAGTTTGTCTGTGATATATCTACATAAGGATCTCTTCGTATTGATTCTACTCGGGTTTTGTTAAGCCTGTTGGATGAGTAGGTTGATGTTTTCAACAAAGTTGGGACATTTTGTCTCTTAATTTCTTCAAAGTCCCCCTCCCATACTTTTGAGACTTATGTGTATTTTGGTACTTTTTTTTTCTAATCCTCACCTGAGGATATGTTTATTGATTTTAGGAAGAGTGGGGGGGGAGAGGAAAGAGAGAGAAATCAAAGTGAGAGAGAAACATCCTTTGGTTGCCTCCTGTACATGCCTGACTGAGGATTGAACCCACAACCTAGGTATGTGCTCTGACCAGGAAGCAAACCTGCAACCCTTTGGCATACAGAACAATGCTCCAACGAACTGAGCCACCTGGCCAGGGCAGTGTGTACTGGTACCTTTGATGTTGGCCCACCATTTCTCTCAGGATCTGTTCATTTCCCTTTATTCTTTTTTCCCTTCTCTGTTTTTGTATTGCTGATCTCTACCAGTCTATCTTGAAGTTAGCTAACTCTTTTTCATGCAAATTTGGATCTATTGTTGATCCACTGTAGTGGATTTTTCATTTCAGTTATTGTACTTTTCAATTTCAGTATTTGTTTGGTTCTTTTTTGTGATCTCTCTTTATTGATATTCTCTGATGCAACATTGTTGTAATACTTTTCTATACTTTTTTAAATATTCCTTTTTAAATTTTTCCAGCTTTATTGATGTAATTGATAAATAAAGTTGTAAGGTACTCAAAGTACTACACTGTGTGGATATGATATACATATACATTTTGAAAAGAGTCTCCCCATCCAGTTAATTAATACATCACCTTGCCTCCTTACTTTCCTTTAGTTCTTTGAAATATTACTCTGGTATGAAGACTTATTAGATATTTTTACCTTGTCTTGTTTCTGTGGTGCTACTGGATGCTACCTCCTATCTGATTAACAGTGGGTAATTCCTTACTTCCCTCCCCCCAGGCTGGGCCTCCAAAGGGGGATTAGAACTTCCTCTTTCACACATTGATAACAAACCAGTGCCTTCACAGAGTCCAAAGAAATTAACAAAATGTAAGTTATTTATTTATTTATATTCTCTGCCATCCTATTAGCAATCAGTCAAATTCAGATAAATGTCGAAAGGGATCATTTTAAGTCTTCACCTCATACTACCCAGAAAAATCTTTTATAAGCAATGAATTAGAATGAAAGCTATACCTGGCTATCTGTCACCATAGAAAGCATTGAGTAGAAATTTGTGAGCTTGTCCTAGTAAACTAAATTCTGTACTTCAACCTTTAATATTTTGTGCTAAGTTCTGCTTACAAGGGATAATACCACTGGGGTTGGAAGATGCTCTCTGCTTACCAGATGCTTACTGACAAATAATGCATTCTTGCACTCACTAGCATAAGGCCTGGCACGCAGGAATTGCTAACCTATTGAGTACTTACCATATAGTTCTCTGCAGAGCTGGTCCATGGTGTAATTTCCATGTAGGGTATACATAGAAAATAGACACACTCTGTCTTGCAGAACTTTACATACATATTAATCTTAGTCACTGATGTTTTTTAAAACTTTTAAAATTGGAATTTCAAATGTACAGATATTGTGCATAAATGAAAATACCACAAAAAACATCTGCATACCCATTACTCAGATTCGCCTGTTATAGTGTCTTAGCAACATTTGCTTTATGCAGGCCTCAGAGTTATCTCTGAACCCACTGAGGGTAAGTTAACACACATCATGACCCTTTGACCCTAAATACTTTAGTTTGTTTCCTGAGAACAAGTATAGTCACTTGCACAATCACAGTATGATTATAAACTTTAGGAAATTTGTAGCACTTCCCCCGCTGGTACAGCAAGTCTAGGGGTAGGCATTGTATTCACTTGCCATATCTCTTTAGCTATTTAATCTGATGCATTTATACAGCTTTAAAAAATTTTTGGATATGGACTTTTGAATATAGTCCCTCTGTTCTACTGTTTCTTGTTTTTACTAAAATGCTTATTTTAATTTAGCTGAGGTCTCCATGTGATTAAAGTCAGGTATACATTCTCTCTTGCATTTAATTTTTATTAAAATTTTAATTATGTACAGTTGGTATAAATTAGTTTCAGGTGTATAATATAGTGATTGACATTTTTGTACCTTACAGTGTGATGGCCCCACTAGTTCTAGTGACCATCTGTTACCATGCAAACTTATCACAGTATTATTTACTGTGTTCCTCTTCACCTATTTTTATCCAACCACCTACCTCTTCCTTTCTGGTAAGAATCCTTTTGGTCTCTATGAATCTGTTTTTGTTTTGCTTTGTTATGTTTCTTTACATTCCACATACAGGTGAAACCATATGGTATTTGTCTTTCTCTGACTTATTTCACTCAGCACAATACCCTCTAGGTCCATCTATATTGTTACAAATGTCAAGATTTATTTTTTTTATGGCTGCATAATATGCCATTGTGTGTTTGTGTATCTAAATAACATCTTTACCATGGACACCTAGATTGTTTCCATACCTTGACTGTTGTAAATAATGCTGCAATGAACATAGGCAGGCATATATCTTTTGAATCATTGTTTTTCTCTTCTTTGAATCGCTACCAGAAGTGGAATTGCTAAGTCATACGGAAGATCTGTTTTTAGCTTTTCGAGGAACACTGTTTTCCATAGAGGTTGCACCAATTCCCAGCCACTCCAACAGTGCACAGAGGTTCCCTTTCTCCACATCTTCTCCCGGACGTTTGTTTACTTTTTGATAATAGCCATTCTGACTGGCGTGAGGTGATCTCCTTGTGGTTCTGATTTGCATTTCCTGATCATTAGTGATCTTGAGCACCTTTTCCTGTCTGTTGGCTATCTGTATGTGTCTTCTTTGAACAAATGTCTTTTCATGTCCTCTGTCCATTTTTAATCATATTTTTTCTTTTCTTTCCTTCTTTTTTTTTTTTTTTTGGTTTGTTATTGATGGTGGTTTCCTTCCCTGGGCAGAAGCTAGTTTAATGATGCCCCATATGTTTGTTTTTGCTTTTGTTTCTCTTGTTCCAGAGGACGTATCCAAAAAAATACTCAAACTGATGTAAAATGTTTACTACCTGTATTTTCTTCTAGCAGTTTTATGATTTCAGGTCTTACATTTAAATCTTCAACCCATTTTATTTTTGTGTATCACGTAAGAAAGTGGTCCAGTTTTAATGTTTTTTGCATGTATCTGTCTAGTTTTCCCAAACTATTTGTTAAAGAGACTGTTGTTACTCCATTGTATATTCTTATCTCCTTAGTTTATATTAGTTGACCACATAAGGAGGGTTGATTTCTGGACTCTCTATTCGGTTCCATTGATATTTATATTTGTTTTTGTGACAGTACCATACTCTTTAAATATTATAACTTTGTAATATAGTTTGAAATCGGTGTACGATATCTCACACTTTGTTCTTCCTTAAAATTGCATTGGCTATTCATGGTCTTTTATAGCTCTGTACATATTTTAGGGTTATTCTAGTTCTGAGAAGAATATCATTGGTATTTTGATAGGAATTGTATTGAATGTGTAGACTACTTTGGCTAATGTGGACTTCTTAACGATATTAATATTTCCAATCATGAGCATGGTGTATCCTTGCATCTATTTGTGACTTCAATTTATTTCCTCAATGTCTTATAGTTTTCAGACTATAGATCCTTTATCCTCTTGGTTAAATTTATTCCTAGATATTTTATTCTTTTGATACAATTGTCAGTGAGGTTTTCTTAATTTCTCTTTCTCATATAAAAATAGTCACAGGGATGTAAAGTACAGCATAGGGAGCATATTCAGTAATATTGTAGTAACTGTGTATGGTGTCAGATGGGTATGAGACTTATTGGGATGATCCCTTCATAAGTTATATAAATGCATAATCACTATGTTGTACACCTGAAAGCAATACAGCACTGTATGTAAACTATAATTGAAAACATAAATTTAAAAAATATATAAAAAATTTGTCAAGTACACATGGAAAAGACAAATGAAACAACTGTAAACCAAAATAACTGTTGGGTGTGTTAATGTGATAGGGTTAGGGGGATTTTCTCCCCTTATGTTGCTATTTTAATATTGCTTTTATAATAAATACTTTGAGTACTAAGTTTACAATGTAATGTTCCTACTCTGGAGGAACAAAGATTACTTTGAATTTTGAACCTCATCTGAGAGCCTTGTATAAATTATCTTAGTGATTCTCAGAAAACTTCACCACTGCTTGCCTTTTAGTCCGGTCTTTTCTCAGAGCACCGTGCAATCACTTAGATGTAAGAGCCTCAGCAAAGTATTGGTGTCTGCATTAGTTTTTCATAATTATCCTTAAGAAGATATAAATTGATAGTTTATTCTTGTCAGTTGTCTTTTTTTGATTCAAAACAAGCATTTACTTTAAAATCATAACAGTGGCACAGTAGTGTGATTTCAAAAATCCAAGACTCGTTAATGTGTGTATGTTTCTTTTGATAGTTCCCAACAGTGGTAACCAAGACATGTCAGCCTGGTTCAGTCTATTTGCAGACATGGATCCACTTTCAAACCCAGACGCTATTGGACACTCAGATGATGAACTTCTTAATGCTTGACTGAAGTTATGATGTCTCGTCAGTGGTCTTGAAACATCATATTGCCTTTATGTAAAGGAGTTTATATTGTAATCCACACACAAAAACATTGTGTTTGTGAGTATAACACTTGTCAAGCAACTTTAGACATGGTAAAGACCACATTTAAATTGACTTCTCTCTTTAATATCTTGGATTTGCAGCTCTGATAATGTGTGGGAAATACTTGAAACCATTTAGTTTGAGATAGGTAACAAAACTTATTTTGAAATAACAGCTAGTAAGAATTCCGTCAATGAGCTGGGCTTATTTCTTTGGAAAGCCTTTTATGTGTAAGTTGCCTTGCTGGCTGTGAGAATTCTTTATGTGGATAAAAGACAGCATGTAAACCAGGTTTGATTTAGGGTTGGTTTTTAAATAAAACAGTGGCAAGGAGAATTCTGTTATGGAAAATAGCACTAGAACCAGACCAGTTTTGACTTCACTGGAAAGGCACAATAAGATTTGAGAACTCAGTTTGCTTTAATGAAATCACAGAGAAACTTGGTGCTTGTTTTTTCCACTTAGAGACTAAAATGTGTTATTGCTTTTTTTCCTTCATAGAAAATCATGGACACCCCTCAATCCACTATCGAATTTTCATGGGAAAGTAGCAGGAAGATTTGTTTGTTTAATTCATCCTCTGTAGAAATAGAAAAATGTCTTTCCATATCACAAACTGCAAGAATGTCCAAATACATTGCGACCGTAACACGTAGTATGCATATTCTTCCTGAAAAGAAAGGGAGGACACTCCCTAAGCAATTGACAACAGCATTCCTGAAATTACCTAGAAACTTCTCTCCGAATCGGGGAGAAATTCTAAACACCTTATCCTTATACATATTTGCATACTTACACATTTGTTGACCTGTTTTAACACAGAATACTTCCTGCCAGAGTTACAGAAAGCTGATCAATAAGTGTCTTATTTTTCTACTTTCTCTTTTAATTGGGAGACATCATCCAAAGCTCTATTTGATTACTAAGGAAAAGCTGTAACCCCTTGGGAGGGTTCTGAATCTAAGTACTAGAGGGAAGGATATTTAATTCAAATTAGTGTATGTAAGCTAATGAAAACAGCCACTGTGCACACACACCAATCACTCACTTCCTGGTCTTTTTTCTTGCCTACTCTTCAGTGTTGAGGCAGTTCTCAGGTGTGGTATTTTCGTCACCCAGACCATTGCATTCACGTAAGAAAACATTTTAACTTAATTGTTCGCAGCAGTTTCAATGTGCTCTTAGTTCCAAACAGGCTTATTTATTATTTACAAGAGAATTGCTTGTAACATCTGAGTCATTGTATGGACCGGAGTAGGTGAAATACAGCCCACCTCTCATCCGTAGGGGTCTGGCCCAAGTTCTGAATTGCTCACGAGCTCTGGAAAAAACTACTACTATGGCCGAGTCCTGCATGGGCTGGAAAGACCTTATCTGAGGGTCAGAAAAACAGACCCAGGGATAAGTTAAGTCTTTCTTTAAAATGTTTCTACACGTGTAATTCTATTTCTCTTTATTTGGTTATCCCTTCAGAAGTATTTTTTAACTCTTCTTTTTTATTCAGTGAAATTCCCCAGAATGTAATACTGTCTTTGTTCTGCCAAGATTCAGTCATCTTTGAGTGCCCCAGAAAATGCTGACTTTATGTCTTTGGTTTGTGTCCTTTTTCTCCTCCACATGCAGACACACACACCATAATGCCCAGGAAAATCACTGGTTCCTCAAAGGCAGAAGCCTGAATCCCAGACTATGAATGTATCCACTGCCCTTAATTTCCCATGAGCAAAGGTTCTCAAAAACAAACAAACAAACAAAAAAAAACCCAAAAAAACATACCAGGGATTTTCATTATTCAGTTTGTGTGTCTCTAAGATCTTCTTTCGACACAGGAGTATGTGCTTGTCCACTTAACCCAAATGCAGCATGAACCGCTTTAGCACGTCCAGTTATACCTTGAGCAGGTCTCAACTCCATTTCTGAAGAGCACACTACGAACCGTGTCATCAAAATTAAGGTAACCATTCATGCTTTCTCAAGATTAGGTATGTGAAGCTCATTCATTAATTTAGAGAACAGAAACAGAAATGTGGTTGTTATTATACCTAGATTGCTAATTAAGAAAACCACCATATTTTCAGTAGGGAGTGAAGGAAAGGACAGGACAAACTACACGGAACAGTTACTATTTGTCTAAATCTAGATCAGCGATGGAATCAGAAGCCTACCTTAATCACAGGTAGGCTGAGAACAACTCTTTCAGAATAAATGGCTACTTTTGTATTGAGTGGGGAAAAATACCTATCTTCTACCTTTTATACCAAATCAGAATGCATTTAACCTTAGACAAAAACCAGAACTAAAATTTGCCTAATGTTTCTACAACAACTTTACAAGACAGGAATACTGGGGCATGTTAAGATTAGATAGGTGTAACTTTGTATTTTTTGAAATCTTTCATCAATTGTAAAACTTAGCCCTGGTATGTTTAGAAACAAACTGTATTTTAACAGAATAGGTTTCCGTATTTGCACAATATAAAGTTTATATTTCAACTGTGAATATTTATTTCACATAACTGTGTTTGTAGACCATCCAGAAATAAATGTGGAGGTCTTACAGCCTCAGAACAAATGAACTTTGGATGTGCTCTATTTTTTTCTGACTTCTTTTAATAAAGATTACAAGATGGCATAAACAAAAAAAGCTTTATTTCCTGAAGTATCAATACAAATCCAATTATTGTTTCCTATTTCAAAGCTTGAGTTTTACCATAGGTAGTAGTGACAAGGTAGTCCAAATAAAAAAATTACACACACACACACACACACACACACACACACCCCACAGAATTAAAATAAAACCAGAGCAATTAATTTCCTTGTGAGATTGATTCTAATTTACTTCTTACAAAAGGGACACTGTACAATATGGGAAATAACAATATGTGTTCTCTGTATAAATATTTCTCGTAAGAAAACACAAGCTATCAAATATCAAAAATTTGGGCCCAGAAGCAATAACCAATGAAATATAAGCTATCGTGTTTAACCTGATTTCCTGAAGGCAGGAAGAAAAAGAAGCCAGAATTGATGCGCTGCAGTGCACTCCCTTACCTTGAGCAACAAAGCAGTCCCAGAATTTTCTGAGAGAAATTTAACTAGGAAGGAAATACAAACTTTTAAATATCAATGAACTCAGCAGTATTGAAAGTAATGCATTAATGCATTTAAAACCTATAATGCATAAGTTGTTTAAATAAGTACAGAAAACCTATGTAACAGTATGGGAAGAAAAATATTTGTTAGTCCAGATGGGATATAGCCATAAGCCCAGCATAAAGTATCTTCCATCTTTTATGTGTTATGTACAGGGAGATAATACCAAAAAAGAGTACAGTAAAGACTGTCCTTGGCATTTAAAGTGAAGACATGGTTCTTAACTTGGTGTTGTAAAAATAAACCGTTCCATGTCCAAAGTGTAAATATAAAAGGCCTATATAGATAAAGGTCTGGATGGTGTTAACAGGTAAGATTTCAAAGTGCATTGTTTTTAAAGAAAGTTGTTTCCTTGTTCCTATTTCCCAAAGTAATACCCCAAAGTCTGAAAAATACTAAAAAGTAAAAAAAGAAATCATCCCCAGTCCTACCATCCAGGAATAGCTCCTGTTAACATTATTTATTTTATATTGTCTTTGAGCTCACATATACTTTAAACTGCGATAGTGATGTTTCTGTTGTTTTCGACATCTGAAATGGGCATACAAAGTTATTGAGACTGATGAAACTACTTTTGTCTTTTCTTCAAAAATGTTAAAAAAATACACCAAAAATATGGAGTCTATTCCTGCATCTCTGAAAGATGTGCTCCAAATGTTTCTCTTTAATTTTTACAGCTTTGGCAACATTAAAACCCAGGAAGCTTGAGGATTTGTGTCACTAACTTGCTGGGTCAGGAACTGGGGTCTCACCAGCTTGCATTGTATCTGTCCTCTGAGCCAAGCTGCCAGCAGTGCTGTCCGCAAAGGACAAACAGGGCAACGGCCCTAACAACCTTTGTTTTTTCAGCGTCACTGTTACAAGGGAACACAACAGTAAGGCTTTGTGGTTAAGTTTGGGTTCTATAGTCAGTCTTGGTTCCAACCCAGACTTTGACATTTCCCCGATGTATTACCATGGATAAATTACCTACTCTAATCCTAATTATATTATCTATGTGGTAGTAAAAATAGCAGTACCGGTCTTCATAGGGTTATTATGAAGATTATGGTAAACAGTAAGATATAAAGTGTCTACCACTTGTAAACTATCAGCATTATCTATTTTTATGATTTCAGCTCAATAGCTTTAGCTATGTTATACTTTACAAGGTGAAATGAATTCTATGGACCATTTTCTATTACCAAAAACTTTTGGCTTTCCTAATGAGTGAATAAGCTTACCTAACAAAGTAAGGACATAAATGTTTGCTTTCAGTTTTGTAAGCTAGGCTGTTTTCACGTTCACTACCTATATAACTGACAGTGCAATCGATACTTCCTTCACCAGGTAAACAGGAAAAAAGAGGTTAAAAGAGATGGCTTCTTTAGTCAATACCCCATGGCTATTAAGCTGCAGAACCAGAACTAGTACCCAAATTATGCTGTAAGCCCCGGGCTTTTCTACATCTCCTCTGAAGCATCCCCATAATCTAAAAAATAACTGCTTAATGCCCAGAATTGACATGAATGCTTATCCTCCTGTTTCTTTTCTAGCATTAGAGCCTCCCTAACAGTCTTCTATAAAACATAATGTTTAGCAGGACTAATCCATGCTAGCGTATAAAATCAAAGAAAGTCAAGTATATGGAGATAAATTCTCAGTTTGAACAAGATGCAAACTGTTGAGAAGTTATTTTTTCTTTCTCCTTCTCTTTTTTTAACAAAACCACCAGTGTGAAGATACTTATTAAAGGAATGTAGAAACAATGTTTTAAAGTCTCCAGCCTCTTATCTGCTATCAGACCTCCCCAAAGGCTCATACAGAAAACCTGTACCTAACAGTATTTTTTTTGGTAACAAAGGTCTGGGCAGATAGCTAGGGAGCGCTGGGGAGCAGAGAGAAACCCAGAAGGTGCAAGAGCCTGCACTCCCTGGAAGGGATCCCTGGGGAGGTGTGAGGGAGTGATTGAAATTGCAACCTTGACAGCCTTTCCACACCTTGGGGCAACAGTAAAAAAGTTAGCACAGCCCCAGCCAGCCAGCATGCATTGCCCCAGCAACCAAGCAGCACCCATGTGACCAGAGCCAGAGACAGCTTGCACAGAGCCTGCATGGGGCTGAAAAGGTCACAACACACGTATAAAAAGGTGATGCCCCATTCCTGGCAGAGATTTGGTGTGCCTGGGCAAGCCAAAAACCCCTCCTAACCTGCTTCTGGATCATGGAAGCAGGAGGAGGGGCAGGGACACAGTGTGGGCTGGCTGATGTGCAGCGGACATTAGCCTGCCTGAATTGGCTAACATCTTCGACCCTCCTGCAGCACATCGGGTTT
This sequence comes from Glossophaga mutica, assembly GCA_039655065.1. Taxonomy (NCBI): domain Eukaryota; kingdom Metazoa; phylum Chordata; class Mammalia; order Chiroptera; family Phyllostomidae; genus Glossophaga; species Glossophaga mutica. The sequence continues at coordinate 27,642,981 of CM077306.1, forward strand.
GGGGGGAAATATTTAAAAGAGAGGGCATTCCGAAGCCCTTCCCTTTTTGCGTTCTCCTTGTACAGGTGGGGAGGCAGCCTGCACAGGCTGTCCTGCGCAGGACGTGTGCCCACTCGCAGCTCTTGCACTGCCCTGTTCACAATCTGGGAGAGCCTGGGGATGGAGAGACGGAGACCCATCTGTGTAGCAGCCTTGGACTAGAGACAAATGGAGAGGGGCTCTCTGGGCATGGATGTGGATTTCAGTCTTTTGGGAACAGGGATTTCTGTGTTTTACAGAAGAGAATGGCTTGGGGCAGGGAAGCTCCCAGCTCTTCCAAATTGGGCACCCTCTTAATAAAAACCTTTTTCCTTCCCACCAATCCATTTTATGGCAGTATACAGTGGCAGGTGGCCAAATCCCATTTTGCTCTGTAACACTTTTCAATCATTGTGTTTACATTTCACACAGTAAAATACATTGTATTTGATAACTCAGTAAGTATGTAGTCATGCACCACTTAATGATGGGGATCCATTCTGGGAAATGCGTTGTTAGGTGATTTTTGTCATCATGCAAACATCATCGTGTAAGCTTACACCAACTTGTATGTTATAACCTACTACGCACCCAGACTATATGGTTACAGCCTGGTGCCCAGGCTACAGACCTACACATCATGCTGATGTACTGAATACTGTAGGCAATTATAGCATAATGGAAAGTATTTGTGTATCTAAACATACCTAATCATCGAAAAGGTATAGTAAAAAATGATAAAAGATTAAAAATACTGTACCTGTGTGGGGCACTTACCATGAATGGAGCTGGCAGAGCTGAAGTTGCTGTGGCTGAGTCAGCGAGTAAGTGATAGTGAATGTGAAGTACTAAACTTCCTGAACACTACTGCAGACTTTATAAACACTGTACACTTAGGTTGCACCAAATTTATAAAAACATGAGATTAAACCAAGCATGAGAAAATGATGCAATCAAAAACTCAATAAACAGATGCTGGAGGCTGTGCATGTAATAAAGCATACGGTTTTACAGAAAACTTTCTGTAAGTAGAAAGTACACAAAAATATGAGTATATGAAATACATAAATCAGGAACACTCATTTTTCATTATCAATTACTGTGTACTGTACATAACTTTATGTGTTAAACTTTTATACAACTGGTAGCACAGATTTACACAAACACGAGTAATGCGTTGTGCTGAGACATTATGACAGCTTGGATGCCACCAGGTGACAGGACTTTTTCAGCTTCATTATAATCTTATGGGACCACCACCATATACGTGGCCTGTTGTTATGCATCATGAGACTATCTCTAGCACAAATTTGACACACAAATACTACTCTCCTTATGTGTGAATATACTTGTTTTCTATTCTTCATTAAAAAATTTTTGGCTGGACCCATTTAATTCATTTCAAGAACCAAACAGTTTTAAAAACACTGAACAGAAGAGACACAAAGGCTATTTGTATTATCATACCACACTCTATTAGAAGTTTAAGTTATTTAAAAAATATACCTAATCTTAGCAAGAAAAAAAAACCTGATACTGATATACAGGAGGTCCTTGAAAACATCATTTTATTGTAACATTGATAAGATGCTGTAGGAACTTAATGCTTGCTTATATCAATTTGCCTGTGGTAAAACTGGTATTGTTATAAGTCATTTCATTTAAAGTAGCAGGGGCCATCAATGACGTTAAGTGAGGACTTACTGCACATGCCAGAACACTGCTACGGAGAGTATACAGTAAGTATGTCACTCTCAACTACTTAAAACCAATTGAAAGGATCATTACACCTATAAACTATTTTTGTATATTTAATACTAATGAATCAAATCAAAAATAATCAAATAAATGGGTTTAAAGGGGAACACCTAGCTTGAGACCTAAATTTACTCCTTTCAACCTCTCTGAAGGTGGAGGAAAAAGAGGAAAAAAGTGGGAGAAAGCTTGAGCCATTTTGAGATTCTCTGCATTTGATGTTATGTTAAATATAACACATACATACACACTTGTTATCCCAAAATTCTGGTTAACTTTTTGCACCAAAAATAATTTTTTTACAAAGTAATTTTGTGGCTACTTTTTAGGTGACATTTTAAACTTCACTTGAAGTTGTCCATGCTGTCTAAGTGTATTGTCATACAGCATTCAGTTCTCCCTGGAGCGTATCTGACTAGTCCTATTGTGTGCAAACAGCCTAAACTCTTCTGCCCAGCCCACTGTCACAAAGGAAGGATTAGGCTGATTTAGTGAGAATGAATTGCCAAAACAAAAGAAAAAAAAACCTCCTATGTGTATTTCAGAAAGAAATTAAGTGACTGCCTCAGCTAAATTCTCTTAAAACTGTGAAGTACTGAATTACTTGTAAACACAAATATGCTTCACTGAACTTGCTTATATTTAATGTTTGCTTAGCATTTACCACAAAGATCAGGTACTTTCAAATCTAGAGCAAGTAAGGGAGAAGCAAGGAAGTAACAATTGACAACATTATATACCCTGCTATTTAACACACCTATTTTTCTATTAATTTGTGAAAAAAGAATACATTATTTATCATTTAATTCAGGCTAGAAGTATATGGAAAGAAAATACAAATCTGAGGCAGTACACAGAAAAAACTCTCAAGTAAACAGACTTTATTTTTAACATAAAAGTTCTATTTTGTTGTGAGGCAGCAACAAGTGTTCAGATACAGGGAATACATAAGTACATAGTAACAATATTTATCATATTGGAAATGCTGTTTGGGGGGATAATTTTGTTAGAAAAACAAAATTTAAAAAATTGCCCTTAGAAAAGATTTATACAGCTTCAACAGAGATGAAAAATACAGACTTTAAAAAAACATAAATTATATTCTTCAACAGGATTGTATAAACAAAGTACTGTTCAGGGCTGCTCTGCTTATCATTAATTTAGGCAGAGTAAAACTTAAACCTTAAAGTGCGGAGCTAAGGATTCTTAGCTTAATGCAAACTGAGCACTTCCACTGGTCCGGTTTTGAGACATGAAAATTCCAAGCATTAAGAAAGGAATCTTAAGTTTAGAATGGTAAAGTTAAATTCAGTAGTGGCAATTTTTCTTTTAGTTCCTTTAACAAAAGAAAATCTTGACATCCCAGTCCTAATCTTGGACATACACAAGGCTATAAATTCTGCCATTTCTTTATACCTTCAAGTAAAAGCTAACCATTAAAAACAAAAAGGCTTTCTTATTGCCAGTTATTCCACAGGTAGCAATAGCACCTTCTAAAAGGCCAATTTGGCTTGTCATAAGTGTAAGAAATATTTTAAACAAAATGAAGAATCTAGATTAAAAATAATTTTGGCATCCATGCTCACAATGTTAACCAAAAAACAAAACAAAACAAAACAAAACAAAAAACAAAACCCAACACAGGTATTTTTAAAATATAATTACTCACAAAAGCCATGACAACCAATAGACTTAGTTATGATCAAAAATAGGAAATTTACATGTTTTAACCACCACAAGAAATTAAGGGTAAAAAAAATAACTTAAGAATGACAAAGTAAATAACCACAGAGGAGCTCCTTTTTGCTGAAATATATATATATGCCGCCACCTATTCCTTTTACTGCAATGGAAATAAATTTATTTAAAATTAAAAAAATTTCAATTATATTCCCATTGAAGTTATTCTAATTTATTTGCTTCCTATTCAGTTTTCTGTAGAATAATAATTATGGAATGTAGTTTTAGAAAACAATTATTATGCATTCTAAGGAGACCCATTAAAAAAAATCAACTGTGAACTAAGGGTTAAATAAAGCTGAATGGACCTATGGTTAATATTTTTTTAAGACTGCAATAAAGCTCCTATTTTTAAATATTAGCCCTTTGGCACTGGCAGTTAGAGTTGTTTGTACCTTTTTTTCCCTTCAAATCTCAGGCTCTATTTCTCCCAAACCCAAGGTGTACGCTTGGTTGCCATACAATTCATTTACCTAGAAGTTCACATTCTCCTTAAAACCAAACATCACAAGTTCCATTTATAAGACTATGTGAATAATACATCTTAAACTTGTTCTCCCATTCCTATTTTAAATTACTTTACTTTAGATTAAGGATATATGAAACTCTACAGAAAAATGTGAATTAGACAAACATGCACAACAGAGTAAAAGGAAAAACTTTACGAAGTGGCATTTTAGGTGTGAATACCCTTGTAACTTGTAGGGATGGAGACAGAAGAAAGTGTGAAGCAAATAAAAGAACATGGATTTAACAGAACTCAGGTAATCCAAAAAATGAGGGTTTTTTTGTAACCTGTTTTTAACTTCCTCTCCCTACCATTCAAACTAACTCATCTGATTTCAGTTTTACTTTTTATGTACTTCTGATAGAGCAGTTCTCTGTGGCAAAATGGTAAAGTCAAAGGCAAAAAATCAGGGTTCTCAATAAACCAACCAGAAAGTTTAGATTCTGAATAACTGGGCTTTCACTGATTTAGAAGCCACAATGTACTAATTCCAAGTAAACTAGTTTCCAACAAAAAGATACCAAAATTCATCAGTCTCACCAACTAACCTGATAAGACTTTTATGTTTCAATTTATCCAACTTCCTTAAATACATCTCCATTTTAACTTTAACAGGGCATATTTTTTATTATTAGATGTTTTAAAGGTGCATGAGTATAAGAAGTCCTTACAGAAGTCTTATTGCTACCACTAGGTTTTCTCTGATGTGCTGGATAAACTGACATAGTGACCCTCTGAACTGTATCCCTTTTACAAGTATTTAAAAATTTTCCCTTTTATATGTATAAGAAGATTAAATTATTGCATCAAAAGGTAATATATGAAGACCTTAGAAGGATGTTTTTTTAATCAACAGTTTCCTGAAACTCCCTTTTTAAAAGAGCTGCTCCTTAATTTTACTACTACAGACCCAGGCATGAAATACTGTTGACATGTGTATTAGGAGTGGCTGTATTAGGATGAGCCTAAATTCAAAACTGGATGGATTTTTCAAAGGTCCCTGTTGTTTATGCTTCGGAGCTCTCCTTTGCCTGCTTTCCCCACTGTGTGGAATGTTGGAGGGACAACTAGCAAAACCTGTAGGTAATATCTCAGTGCCAACTACCATAAAGAAAATGTCAGTCGCAAGATTCTGTGACTACGGATTGCTATTCAATGGAATACACTCCTGACAAACTACTAACCCTGACCAAATCCACAAGACAACATCACAAAAGCAAAGGAGGAAATCCATGCACAGTCATTTTAGGATCTCTTGGGACTATGATACAGTGATGATTAAAGGTAGAATAACACCTGTGGTAAAGGGCGACCATGTGACAAATACTGCGCAGAAAACCGAAGGGGATCCTTATTCCTAGCTAGCAGTCAACACTGGGTAGCTTCCTTTGGGCTCACTGACTTTTAAACCAACAACTTCCAATGATGGTGAGAACATATTAAGCACTCGTACCCAGACTACAATTTTTCTGACCACATGGTGAAATGTGTACAGGAATAGTGAAGAAAACAATAGTTTTACAAATATTTCACCCAAAGCACAAACTTCTGACATCAAAAAACATAAATCACATAATGTACTAATATTGCTTTTAATTTCTTTTTACATATACTTGTTCAATGCATTTACCTATCAATTCTTGTTTGGGAGAAAAACATAGTCATGAGATTAAGGTTGCTGGGAAAATGTCAACAATCCCTTTGGTCCCAAAGCTGAAAACAGCTGAGAAAAGCACACATCTAGAAAAGGAAACAAGAAACAGAGGCCACCAAAGAATCTTTTGAACATCTGCTTGCTACGTTTCAGAAAATGTAACATTGGTATTAGAAAATAGTCATTTTCATATAAAAGATGGTTCTTGCAGCATCATTCACGTCTTCAGGAATCATGTTTGCAGGGGTCACTTTTTTGTTCTGTTTTTGTTCATAGAGAAGTTAAATTTGAAAACAAAAAAACAATGTGGTATCAGCCCTCCAAAAGTAAAGAATGAGACCTTTTTGTTTCAACCAGCACTGTAGGAAAATCAGGCTAAGCACTGAGGGCTGGTCTTCACAGGGAGCAAAGCCATCAGAGGGCTGCTTCCTTCCAGAAGCTGTACCGTGACGTGTCACTGTGGAAAGGTGGAGCACGTCATAGCCAATGGGGAGCGCATGATGCCATCACAGTCAAGAGATCTGAGGGAACAACGGCTACACTGCACTGGGACCTATCCTTCAGCTTCCTCAATTGGTTCTGGCGGTGTGAGAAGAGAGGCCGATGGCATGACTGTACTTGTTCCTCGGGAGACTCGGTCTTGCTCCGTGTTTGTAGACAGGGAGGCCACAGCGATTGGCTGCAGCAGAGTGGTTGTCATACCGGTGGTGACTGTCAGACTGTGGCCAGAGCCCTTGAGGGTAAGATCTGGTGTGGGAAGGAGTGGCTTGAGAATGCTGACGAGGCAGAAAGCAGAGCCGCTCTTAGGAATGAAATTCACCTTGTTTTTGTCAGGACAGTAAAAGGCTGGGATTTCATGAAGTTGTTTTGGCCTAGACATCAAACAGACAACCCAATACTTTTAAATCACGAATACCAGAAATAAATTCTTTTATTACTTTTTTAAAACAGATAGTTAAGATACATAAAAAGAATACAAAATTCAAGCTATGTGAAAAGCTTCAAATGCTATGGACCAAAGTGGAATTAGACACACGATTCTAAATACGTATGTCAGAATACCAGACGCACCATGCACGCTGCTGCTTTCAGTGCCCTGGTGAGCCCTAAGTACCACACAGGTAGCCCAGGCTGATGACCACTGCATCTGGACGCAGATCTGAGATAGCCAGTGTGAATAAAGAATTTCCTAAAGTAAAAGAAATTCTAAATGTTTAAAGACAAAATTTGTTGCACTACCATGATTTTCTAAGTCGGTACTATTTTGAAGGGAGAGGGCAAAGAAATGACATACAAAGTTCATCTTTTGCTACGTTCCACCATGGCATGACCAAAATCTGGTAGGCCTAAATATTCTCTTCAAGTGCACTTAAAAATCTCTTTGACTGAAACAATTCTTTGAGTTAACTATGATGGTTTTCTGAGAAACGAACTAGAAATGTAAAATAAAAATAATACCAATGGCAGTCCCTTGTTCTGAAATTTTTATTCAAGCCAAATCCTTCCCTGTCCCTAGGTGCTCCTGAAAATTTACTCAAATTGTTGGGAAAGGATACCAGTGTTAACAGTATTCTATGAAAATAAAAATAAAAAAATAAATTGCTAAAGTAACATGGAATGTCACAAAATTAAAAATAAATTGAGGTGGGAGAACTTAAATAAAAGAAGATTCAGGTTTAAAAAAAAAGGTAATATGACCATATTATAAAAGTACAGTACTCATCTCCTAATAAACAACAAAATCCAAGTGTGCCAAGTCTGCACTAAATTCTGGGGACCCAAAGATGAAACAATCTACAATGGATACACTAAATATACAGATATTGGAGGGACGGAGGCACTAAGGACAGAACTATATTTCAATATAATTAGTCTCCTTGGTAATCCTATGTGTTTAATGCATCTGAAAAACATTATTCAGAGAAGTTCTACATTAATTCAAAGCATCCATAAGCGTTACCAGGCTGCCAAAGGTGTCCACTGCACAAAAAAGGTTAGGAACTACTGCAAGAGGATCTCATAGATGTGGTACAAAAGGGTTAGAAGTGGCACAAGAGAGTATGCATAACCTGTGGGACAAAGGAAGAGGGAGAGTGTGGGTGGAAGTCACATCTCCGCTGGGTTTTAAAGAATGAATGAATATACAACAGATCTGGGGGTGGGTGCTAAAAGAAAAAACAGTTTCATGTAGACAGTACTTTGGGTAGGCAGATATTATCAATTAATAGAGAATACTACCCATCAATAGCTTTGACAAATACAGTAATTTAAGAATAAGAAATTACATGAGGGAGTAGGCTCACATAGGCCCAGTTCCAGCTGACACCTTGCTGGTCTGCTTGCAGCCTGAACCTCCACCTAAGGGCTGTGACAGCAGAGGCCTGGAGCAGCAGACCTTGGTCCCAGCCACTGTGTGACTTCAGCCTAGTCACTGAACCTCCCTGAGCCTCAGCTGTTGCAGCTATGAGATGGGTTGAATATTCCCTACCATCCCAGCCTTATGGGGACTTAATGAGATAAATTTCAGTGCCCAGAGTGGGATCTATGCAGATACGAGCCCCAGACCTCGCCTTGGAAGGTTCCAGATCTGCACAGTCCATCAGGGTCGTCTAGTTATGAAACCCCTGTGGCCATTTAACACTGGAAATGTGGCCTGTTGAAATTGCTATGTGCCATCAGTGTGGAATACACACCAGATTCTGACAACCTGGTACAATAAAAGGAATGTAAAATATTGTATTAATAATGTTTTTATATTGATTACATGTTGAAATGACAATATGTTTGGTACACTGGGTTACATAAAATGTATTATTACGTTTTTAAAAATTACATCATTTAAATTGCCTTATTTGTACACTATTTTTTCTTGAATATGATAAAAACTTAACTCATCAAGCACTTGCAGGCCCACAAATGTGTTCAGGTATATTGCTGATAAGAGGACACACTCCTCTATTTTTACTATCTGAGAGTATGGTTTTCAATTGCTTAAAGAAGACAGGAAGTGAAATATGCCTGAGTTTTCTTTTTTTTTTTCCTTTAACAATTTTATTTATTTATTTTTAGAGAGAAGGGAGGGAGAAAGAGAGGGAGAGAAACTTCGACTGGCTGCTTCTTACACACTCCCAATTGGGGACATGGCCCTCAATTCAGGCATGTGTGCCCTGACCAGAAATCAATCAGCAACCTTTCAGTTAGTAGGCCGATGCTCAATCCACTAACCCATACCAGCCAGGGCCTGAATTTTCTTTTGAAGACAGAATTATTAGAGATAACTTTCTAATACTATGGGTGGGGGAGGCTAATCAATTTTTACATCCTCCTCCAAATGAATCCTAGGTTTTTAACCTAGGTAATTAATTTGTTTGAGGTTATCTTCTTAAAAATTACTTAATACATGTAGCTACTAATAGATTTTGAGAATGAAACCATACATTTCTGAAATACAAATGAACTTTTTGATTGATTTTTTTAAATGAGAAAATCTGAAGAGTTCAATTTCCTTGCTGCTTTCATGAAAAGACTTAAGGAAATGTTTATACAAAATAATATAAACAGTAACTTTGTCTGATTAGCACCCAGATGAAGAAACAGAACACTGAGAGTAAAAAGCACTAAGAAAACCCTCCTTGTGTTGTCTTTTAGTCACTACTCTCGTGCCATCTTTTGGTCACTACTCTGCCAACTGAGAGGAATGATTCCTGACCTCTAACATTTAATTTCTAGAAGCATTATTACCCAAGAAAACGCTACCTACCTCTGTGGTGTAAGACTTATGCTAAATAGAAGCTGCACGTGCTAATATTACTGGGTTTGTCAAAAAGTTCAGTTACTTTTTTTCTGTAAAATAAAAGACACATTTTTCATTTTCATCAATAACTTGCATATTTTGAGTATGTTGGCTATTTCCTACATGGTATAATGGTGAATGTTGTAAACGTCTCAATTTGATCTCTATCAATTTCAACTGGTCTACCTGACCATGGAGCATTGTCCCAGCGAGGAATCTCCAGCATGAAACTTTGCAAACCACTTCTGACACATCCAATCAATCACAGCACCTTTTCCATACACTGCACAGATCTTTTTCTGTGTTTCAGATACGTTTTTGCCTTTCTTAAAATAATAAAGCACAATATGCCAAAAATGTTGTGTATTTTCCTCTATCCTCAATATTAAAATGGCTATACAAAAATTAACCTATTTTGAGAATTAAAAAAAAAAATGATATGAGAGCTGTCACAATACAATCTAACAAAACTGTTTCAAATGAAGTTAAAGACCATTAAGTGCTCATTACTAGAGCCATCTTACGGAAAAAAACTAAGTGAACTTTTTGGCCAACCCAACATATCAAGGTTTTCTTTAACTTAAGAACCATAACTACCAAACAAAACAAAACAAAAAAACACTCTCAGAAATAGTTAAAAAAATTTTTTTCTTAAAAAGTTATTCCGAAAGGATTATATATCTAAATAGAGATAACTGTTTGCTAGCTGCAAAAATGGATGAACAGACTGGACAATTACAGGTTTTCATAACGATGCAAGGAATTCTTTGGTATTATTTTTAGAAGGCTTATGAGATTTTTTTCCTTTTTTAAATTCAGACATAAATTTTCAGCAAAGAAAATGGTAAGTCAGAATTATTTACAATGTGAAGGAGTGAGGGAGGGAGAGAGGAAGAAAGGATGGGTCATGCAATGTTAAAAAAAGTACCTGCATACTGCAAAGAGGTCATAAGATCTAGGAATCTAAGGTAACTAATATTGAGTTCATTAGCTGGGATCAGGACACAGCATGTCTGACTTCATTGAAAAGGACCAAGTACAGGTGGCATGGCTATCGTATGTGGGTACCAAACAGAATGTAGAAATAGAAAAAAGTGCAAAATCTGGTCTTGGGCTTTCTGGACCAAATCCAACTACCTATTTTCTTTCAGGTAAATAAATATACATTTCTAGAAACCAAATATCAACCCTCAATTCACTCCAACCTCTAGTTCATGTCAGAGTTACTTCCTTTAAACCAAAAGTAAGACTTAGGGAAAAATGTATTATTTAAAGAATGATTAAATAAGCAAAAAGTTTTTAATTAGGACCAATAATCAGCCTTTGCTTTCATGCCATTAAATCCAATGGGTTTTGCTCTAACTTTGGCATAGCTAGTGCAAAAAGAGACTAATTTTTAAACTTAGAGTTATTTGTGTTATTAATAGATTAAAATTACCTGTAAGTAATCTACTCTTGGGTTACTACTGTTAATTTGTTTTTGGAACATAATAAAAATTTTTGAAAATGAATAGGTTTTTGTCTGCTACATATCCTTTATATTAGTAAAATTTATAATTAACTATGTACATTTAAAAAAGATTAGGTTTACCTTCTATTAACAGGTGAGTATGACATAAAACATAAAATATTTAGGGTTGACCTTATGTTTTATTTGTCTATCTGCATTTATCCATCCATCCATACACACATAAACACATAGCCCTGTGCTTCCTTCCCTCCTTTACATACAAATAGTGTGTGTGTGTATCTGTATCTATATCTCACATATGGAGTCTTGTGAAAATTTCCAAATGGAACAGTCTAAGGCAGATACTACAGGACACCAACCCACATAACAAATATTCACTCAAAGTCATTGATAAAAGAAATTCAAATTGCTTTTAAGTCAATCAACTATTTCTCTGCACTTAGGCAAACCTTAACTACCAATGAGTAAATGAAAGAGATCAACTCTAAAAAGATCCATTTGGACCATCTGATTTTTAATTAACAGAACTATTATTTTTTAAGAACTCTCAGGAAAAAGTCTAAGCCAGCATTTTGAAACTGAACATAAAAATCATATGAGGTATTTGTTAAAGATGCACAATCCCGGTCCTATCTCCGTATTTACTCTTTAGGCCTGGGAATCTGCAGTTCCAACTAATACCCCAAATAATTTCAGGTATCCAAGAAACAGATAACTCTTAGCTGGCACCAGCCAAGCTTTTAGACTCATGGTGAAAAACTAAATAAGCAATTGCTAAAACACCTTTCAATTACTATCACAAGATCAGGTAAGAGACTGACAGCTGGGAGTTCCTAGTAGAGAAGTTGAAGGAATTCAAATACAGTGCTTTCTGTGTGGCAAATTATTAAGAATTTGGGTTAAAAGAAGCATAGATAAGAGGGGCACTAGACTTCCGGCCAAGATGGAGGCGTAGGCGGACACACTGTGCCTCCTCTTACAACCAAAATTAAGGACAACAAATATTTAGAAACAAGAAATCAACCAGAACTTATAGAAAATTGAACTGTACGGAAGTCCAACAATCATTCATCCAGACCGGTAAGAGGGGCGGAGTCGCGGTAGGAAAAAGTGGAGGTGCGGACCCAGAAGGCAAGTAGCAGCGGCTCGCAGTTCCCAGGTGCACAGGTGGTGGCTGGCGGTCCTCAGGCCCACAGGCGGCAGCTGGCGGACCCCGGGCACAGGGGTGCAACTGTGCAGACCCAGTGAGGCCGCACAAGGCGGCTGGCTGACCAGGTGGTCCTACATTCGCGCACGCAGACGGTCCAGGCAGAGGGGAAGTGGCAGAAGGGACTGAATCCAGGAGAGAGTGGAGCAGGCGCCATTATTCCCTCTCAGGCCCTGCCCCCACATACAGCGTCACAACCCAGAGACTGGGCTGCCCCACACTGGGGAGCGCCTGAGGCTCCACCCCCCACTACGTAACAGCACGCGAGCGTGCGCAGATAATCCAGGCGAAGGGGAAGCAGCGGAAGGGACCGGAGTCCAGAAGAGAGCGGAACAGGCGCCATTCTTCCCTCTCGGACCCTGCCCCCACCGATAGGCCCCCAGCCCAGCGACTGGGCTGCCCCGCCCTGAGGAACACCTAAGGCTCCACCCCTCATACGTAATAGCTGCGACCAGACTAAAACCAAACCAAAACAAAACAAAAAACCCCACCAAAAATGGCTCAAACCGGAGGAAAAATGAAAACCCCAGAGTCAATTCCTCTAAGCAATGAAGAGATAGCCAACCTATCAGATGCACAGTTCAAAGCACTGGTCATCAAAATGCTCACAGAATTGGTTGATTTTGCTCATAAATTAGATGAGAAAATGCAGGCTACAATACGTGAAATGAAGGAAGACGCATGGGGAACCGATAGAGATGGAAGGAAAACTGGGACTCAAATCAATGGAGTGGACCAGAAGGAAGAAACTAACAACCAAACAGAAAACGAGGAAGAAACAAGAAATCAAAAAAATGAGGAGAGGCTTAGGAACCTCCGGGACATCATTGAACGTCCCAACATCCGAATTATAGGGGTCCCAGAAGGGGAAGAAGAAGAGCAACAAGTGGAAAACTTATTTGAACAAATAATAAAGGAGAACTTCCCCAATATGGCAAAGGAAATAGACTACCAGGATGTCCAGGAAGCTCAGAGAGTCCCAAAGAAGTTGGGCCCAAGGAGGAACACATCAAGGCACATCGTAATTACATTAGCCAAGATTCAAATGAAGGAGAAAATTCTAGAAGCAGCAAGGGATAAGGGGACAGTCACCTACAAAGGAGTTCCCATCAGACTGTCAGCTGATGTCTCAAAAGAGACCTTACAGGCAAGAAGGGGCTGGAAAGAAATATTTGAAATCTTGAAAAGCAGGGACCTACATCCAAAATTGCTCTTTCCAGCAAAACTGTCATTTAGAATGGAAGGACAGATAAAGCGCTTCTCAGATAAGGTCAAGTTCAAGGAGTTCATCATCACCAAGCTCTTATTATATGAAATGGTAAAGGGACTTATCTAAGAAAAAGAAGATCAAAAATATGACAATCAAAAGACAGCAAAATCACAGCTATTAAGAACCACACCTAAAACAAAAGCAAACTAAGCAAACAGCTAGAACAGGAACAGAACCACAGAAATGGAGATCATATGGAGGGTTAGCAACAGGGGCGTGGGAGGAGGAGAGGGGGGAAAGGTACAGAGAATGAGTAGCATAGATAGTGGGTAGAAAATAGACAGGGGCAGGGCAAGAATAGTATGGGAAATGTAGAAGCTAAAGAACTTACGACACATGGACATGAACTAAAGGGGGGAATGTGGGTGGGAGAGGGTGTGCAGGGTGGGGGGAATGATGGGGGAGAAACGGGACAACTGTAATAGTATAATCAATAAAATATATTAAAAAAAAAAGAGGGGCACTAAAAGGATACTATATTTCAAAATGATTCTAAGATGTTCATAATGGAGGAAAAAGATAAATTATGTGAAATGGACAAGACTGGATAATATCCACATTGTATTTTGGGTTTCACAGTGAGAAAAAGCCACAAGGATGGCTCTTAGACTAGCAGCCATAGTGAGATTAGAAGGTGAAGGCTAAGTGCTATCACTATATTTCCAAATAACGTTCATCACCCAATTTGCTCAGTCTCCTACACACTTATAACCCTGTAGCCATTGGTTATAAAGTAAGAAGTCACAACTAGGGAAAACCCAAGGCTGTAATACTTTCTGAGCAACTTTTGAGTGTAAAATTGGACTCCCCGACTAGAACCAGACAACAGAAGTATGTGAGCACAGGAGAGCACATATCAAGCGCACCGCTTTAAAATTCTACTTCTATCTTTATCACAGTACCATGAGTCAGCAAAAGTAATAGATTTATGTTTCTCCTGTATTGGCAGACAAAATATTTTTTAAAAAGTGCTTAAAGAAATGAAGACCAAGAGTAGATTAAAACAAACAAACAAACAAACAAACACCAAAGGGAATTTGATCCTTGAAGAAGGAAACCACACTGCGTGAGAACTATGGTCTATCTCGAATACATACACTGCTAGATTCAAAGTGTGAGGTTGACTGTATACAGGTCCAAAAATAACAGCCACAGATGATGTGTTGGAAAGAGCTGAGAAAATGTGAATGACAAATGGTTGTTAGTTGATATTAAGAATTACTGTTAATTTTCTTTGGCGTGATAATGGTACTGTGGTTATGTAGGAGTACTGTGGTTACTTTTAGGAAACAAATATTAAATTGTTTTTAAGGTTAAGTGCCATGATATCTGCAACTTACTTTCAAACAGTTTGGCAAAAACACTGCCACACACAGACAAAGCAAATACAGCAAAATGTTATTACAGAACCTAAGTGGTGGTTATGTAGATGATCACTGTACTATTATTATTCAACTTCTGTGAAAATTCTCATACTAAAAGCTTTTGGGTTTTGAGGGGCAAGTGGGGGTACTTACGAGCATTCCTCAAAGACTTTGACCCTTTCGCAGCCCTCTGGAGGCTCCCTTTTGAACATATAGCTGTTGTTAGGTTTTGGTGAGGTTGCATATTTGGGTAAAGGAGAGTTGTTCCCATTCTCTACAATAAATGACATGCTGGATTACTAAGAAATACTACTACGTAGATGCATAGTCATACTATATTTAATTGTTCTTGCTTTCCCCTAACACCATAAATTACTAGAGGGTAGAAACAGTGTTGTACTCATCAACATCATCCCAATATATAACACGATTCCTGGTAAAGAGGAGATAATGTTTGTTAAATGAATGTATAAACAAATTCTATTTCTTTTCCACTTAAAATAACCACAGCCTAGGCCTCTCACACTGATTTATTTTTATTCTATACAGAGCAAACAGACTCCAATGGCACTTCCATTCTTCTCAGTACAAGTAACTGAAATGGTTCTTCACTGTCTGTTGATAGTTCACTCCTGTGCTATCCTTCAGAATTTCTCAGTTTGATTTCTTAGCTACTCAGGTTACACTCTCTGCTCCAGGTAGTGAGATCCATATATGCCCTGTATGCCAAAGACTTCCTTTTGCCTATCAACTTCTCCATACCTAAGAGAACCTTCTCTGTTAGTTTACCACAACTGCCTTCAATGTCTGGCTCAAAGTTTCTGAAATCTTTCCAAATTGTAACCATAGCAAAGGGAAAACTTTTTACTCTGGTATTCCTGTTCAGTACTGAGGTCTTCAGTTTATACTATATTAACTTGAAACATCTTGATATCTTACATATGTGTTCTGAATTTTCAGTCTGTGTTAGGTAAGCCACAAATTCCTTGCACAGAGCAGCACTGTAGCTCTGTTTTCTTATCAGAGAAGCTCATCAGTCACTAAGCTCTTAATTAAAATCAAATATAGCAGTACACAAAATTTATGACATGCTATCAAAGGGCAGATTTTACTAACCATGGTTTTTAAAATTTGGGGGGGCACACTTGATTGAGCACTAAGTTAAGTACCTAGAGTTGAGCTAAATGGTTTGCATTCACTGTCCTTTTTAATCCTCACAATAAATAAAGGAAGTAGTTAATTATGCAGATTCCTAACAAGAAACACATGGCCCAATCAAAGTGTTTCACTGGGTGTCAAACTTGTATGCACACTGAAATCACTGGAGCATCTCTAGTACTTATGTCCTTCAACCCCCAGGCATTGTGATTTAACTGGTCTGGAGTACTGGCGTTGGACAGCTCGGTTTTATTTAACCTAGAAGCTGGCAAAAAGGGTCCAAATAATAATGTCTTATAATGGCCCATAGTCTGAAGTGACTTCTTGAGAAAATCTTTTGTTGTCTGGACATACTATAGTTTCAATAATTTAGGTGACTGGTAGAAATGGCTAGTTGTAGCAATGAAACATTTTAGTATATTCAATACACTGTGAATATCAGGTCCTAACTAAATGACTACTGAACTGAGCTGTAGAATTTACAAATAAGTATCTTGCTATTGCTCTGAAGCACATGCAGTAACTAGGATTAGGCTAACAAAACAGTGCCCTCAAAAACACAAATGAAAGGTCTTACTTGTTGTAAACGGTAAGTATATTAGTAATTCAATTAATTAATTAATTAGTAATTAGTAATTCAAACTGCTTAGGTCTCCAAGTTTTTCAAGTTGCTTAAGTAGTTTAATACTCTAAGTAGCCCTCCAACCTTTTACTCCAGGTTTCCCTTGAATACTCATTTTGCATTGATATAAACCAGCTTGGTTCTTGTCAGAAATATCACAAATACAGATCCTAAAAAACTCTAATTTAATATGATAGGTAATAAAAACATGACTACTAAGGAGACAGAGAGAATAAGTGGTTTTTTCAGGACAAATTTTCATCTCATTTATACCGAAGGGAAAAAAAAATGTTTTTCACTAATAAGGACCTTGTATTAACAGGTGCAAAAAAACAAAGGAACAGATAAAAGCCTATAAACCCACCCAATTTGACCATCACTTGAGCACACTACAGTAAAAACCTACTGTTTTGTACTCCTATTTTAAACAAACAAACAAAAAAATTTAATGTATTTTTAGAGGGAAAACGGAGGGAGAAAGAGAAGGAGAGAAACATCAATTGGCTATCTCTTGCACTCCCTCAGTCAGGGACCTGGTCTACAACCCAGCCACATGCCCTGACCAAGAATCAAACTGCTGACCCTTCACATTGTGGAATGAATGACACCCAACCCACTGAGCTATACTGGTCATTGCTGTACTCCAATTTTTTTAACTCTATATTTTGAAACGTCTCAGAGTAAACCTTAGCCTTAAATGTATGTGTTTTGCTAGAAATTAAACAGGATAAAAGATCAAATAGGTGGTATTCCCTTATCATCTGGTAACAAATTCCTCCTGCATTGTACCTTTATCTCTGGGATCAACAAGCAGGTCATCAGCTGAACAAGGGCTCTCTTCGCTACCTTCATTGGAGATGGTGAGGAATGACGTGGGGGACACAGACTGAGAGCGGCTGCTGTTGTTGCTTCCCCTGTCTGCCCCGCCGGGGGTCTGCGTGTCGATGCTGCGTGTGCTGCTACTTCTTTGTACAAGGGGGGGAGGTGCACGATGGCCATCTGGAATATCTTGTGGCTGTTATAAAATTTTTAAATATATGTATATTTATCACTGATTTTGAAATTCACACAGAAATGTCCCCAGTGTCAACCTTCCCATTTTTCCAGAAGACTTGTAAGTCTGAAATCCCTGACTCAGTAGGTCTAATGAGAAAGAAGCCTTTGTGTTGCTCCATCAGTGACATCCCTGTCTACTCTGACTGCCCCACTAGAATTGAGCAGCAAGGGTCTGGCACTTGACAGGTGGTCAAGGCTTGCTGAATAATAAATTGTACTAAATTACTTATCATGAGCTAAATATTACTTTAAAAATCATAAAGAAGGGCCATGGTAAAGTGAGAAATCTAGGTTTAACATTAGGTTCTGTATTAGAAGAAAATGTTATCCGCTGTGGGAACTAGCGATACCTGATGTAAGGCCCTGTTACCTTCTCCCCCTGCCAACTCTTCCTGAAAGAGTGTTTTCAACGAAACCTTCCTACATGAGGAAAAGGTTAATCATGACAGTGCTAATTATAGGGGGGAATCAAGGAGAGCAATCTGAAAAAAGCTTGTGGGGCACACTTACCAGGGAAACCAGCTCCATGTTCACCTCTGGCTTATTTACCTTTATTATATCAGGGAAAGGTTCCTCTATCATGCAGTATGGAGGAGAGGGTTTGTGGAGTTGTGTTTTCTCTAATCTAACTCAACCTTTAATTTTAAGTATGAACAAAATACTACTTCAAACTCTTCTATTCTTCTTTCACTGATGAAAGAATATATACTGTGTCAAGGTTTTAAACATAAACGGAAAATTTTCTCACTGTGTCTTACATGTGAATCACTCTTACGTGTATTATAGTTAGTAGAACAGTGCACATTCTTATATGCATGATAGGCAGGCAGAGCTGATGTTGCAGGCAGAGCTGATGTTACAGTTAGCCAAATATTAAGTGACAAACAATAAGAGACAGGTAGATTCATGTTTAGAAAGGATCTGGTGTCATATGCCTCCCTCCCCAACCTATCAGAGTAAGCTAAATTTTTGTTAAATGGAGTTATAGCAATTAGAAATATACTATATCTGTCTAGTGATTTTTAAGTACAGATAAGCAAAAAATAGTTTCTGTTCAAGAATCCAAATTTAAGTCACATCAACTGTTTCTATGAGATTCAAGAAATGAAAAGTTTACATTCTCTCTCAACAAGAAAGAAGACACTTAAGCAAATATGGAAAATAAAATTGTAAATTTTTTAATAATTAGAAGAGGTAATGTGTAAGGATACTTACTATAAGTTGTTCTTCCTTTTCCCCAGTCTCTTTAATTATTATTTCAATTTCCTGATTCAATCCTTCTACACTGTTCCGGAACCGGGAGCCCGTTGATTTGGTGATGGGAATTACTGGAATAAGTGTACTCTTTTGAACAGGAGCCTTGAGAATAAGTGGTAAAGGGGGAGAAGAGAGACTTAATACCACATTTTATTGCTCTCTCACTCTTTTTAATAGCATTCTCAAATTGTTGTTCAAATACAGTTGTTTCCATTTCCCCCCACCACTCCCCTCCACCCCACCCATCCTCGATCCTACCCCCTTTGTCTTTGCCCTTGTGTCCTTTATACATGTTCCTTGATGATCTTTCCCCTTTTCCCTCCAGTTATCCCATCCCTCCACCCCTCTAGTTACTGTCAGTTTGTTCTTTAGTGACTGTGGTTACATTTTGTTTGCCTGCTTTGTTGATTAGGTTCCACTTATAGGTGAGATCATGTAGTATTTGTCTTTCACTGCCTGGCTTATTTCACTTAGCATAATGCTCTCCACACTGTCACGAAAGGTAGAAGCTCCTTTTTATCTGCTGCGGAGTATTCCATTGTGTAAATGTACACAATTTTTTGATCCACTCATTTACTGATGGGCACTTAGGTTGCTTCCAGCACTTGACTATTGTAAATTGTGCTGCTATGAACATATGGTGGGTGCACAAGTTCTTTTGAATTGGTGTTTCAGGGTTCTCAGGTTATAACCCCAGCAGTGGAATTGCCAGGTCAAAAGGCAGTTCCATTTTCAGTTTTCTGAGGAAATTCCACAACTGTTTTCTACAGTGACCGTACCAGTCTGCATTCCCACCCACTATGTACTAGGGTTCCCTTTTCTCCACAGCCTCCCCAGCACTTGTTGTTTGTTGATTTGTTTACGACAGCCATTCTGACTGGTGTGAATTGGTATCTCATTGTGGTTTTAATTTGCATCTCTCTGATGGCTAGTGATGCTAAGCATTCTTTCATATGTCTCTGGGCCCTCTGTATGTCCTCCTTGGAGAAGTGTCTGTTCAGGTCTTTTGCCCATTTTTTAATTGGATTGTTTATCTTCCTGGAGTGGAGTAGTGTGAGTTAATTATATATTTTGGAGATTCAACCCTTGTCCGAGGTATCATTGGCAAATATGTTTTCTCATATAGTTGGTTCTCTTTTCATTTTGCTGATGTTTTCTTTAGCTGTGCAGAAGCTTTTTATTTTGATGAGGTCCCATTTGTTTATTCTTTCCTTTATGTCCCTTACTCTAGGGGACATATCAGTGAAAATATCACTGCATGGAATATTTATTTCTCTAGATTGAAAAAACGTACTTCTAGTTGACATGAGTAACTCTAAAATAAATCAAAATAAAGTTTATAGGACTCGCAAAAAATGTGAGCAATCAAACCTGCTCCTCAGTATACATAAAATACAACCTACCGTATTTTCCTGTGTATAATGTGCATCCATGTTTTTGGACCAAACTTTTGGGGGGGAAAAATCTTTCATTTTAATTTTTTAAGTCTTTTATTTATTTATTTATTTATTTATTTATTTATTTATTTTTACAAACAAAACCAATTATCGTATTTCAGGGTACCCTTTGTATATGGATATTATTATTGCTTTCAAGAATTATACTTCTAACATAAACATAAATAAAAGAATTACAAACATTTACAAAGATACGGAATTAGTACTACCCATGTACAATGTGCATCTGTATTTTCCCTCAAAAATTAGGTCAAAATGGTGCACATTATACACGGCAAAATATGGTAGAGCCAAAACCCCAATTGAGGTAGACTCTCAGAAGTTTATTTACATCTATGAGATACTGTAAAGGGAACAGGGATAAAGGAAAGTACTAAAAGAATGTCAGTCTCAGAAATTCTTTTATAAATTTAAGAGAGCTCAAATTTCAGACATAAATTTAAAGTCCCCTAGTGCCACAGTTAACCTTAGTAACAGCAAGACTGAAATAAGAATAAGGTACCTGTAAAATTTAATTATTTTTATTTTCCTTGTAATGATTTTTTCTTTCAGAAAAGAAAATAATTCATTTTCTTTTTTCCAAAGCCTATCTCTAATTTTTAAAAAATATGTAATTTTTTTCACCAACAGTTACTACTTTTGAAAAGAAATAACTGATTATATAATTACAGTATATTACTGGATTTCCTGACAAAATACTCAAAATAAAATATGAAACTTAATAGTAATAGTGTGCCAGAAAATCATCTTGTACATTGTTCTGCTGCCTGGTAAAGAAATGTGATTAACTCATCCTTCATTTGGAGGTTTATTTGAAAAACCTCCCTTCCTGAGGAAGGTAAGCAAGAAGAAAAGGTAACAGGGCCTCTAATCAATTATTACTAGTTTCATTCAACTGATAACCTTGTCATCTGATACAGAACTTAGTGTTAAACCTGTATTTGTCCTCTTTTATTCCTGCTCACTTATAAAGTTGAAAATTTTTAAAACTAGGCATAACACAGTAACAATCCTTGGAAAAGGTAAGAAATTGGTGAGAAAAAGCTTCAATCTAGAGCACCAAGGCAGTAGTACTTCTTCTTTGCTTGTTGTTGGGCCCCTGAGAGTCTCACTTTCCTCACATGTAACATGGGAACCCAACCACCTACTGGGAGTGGTTCTGAGAATGAAATGAGAGGCCATGTGGCACAGTGCCTGGGCCCATAATGGATGGATGCTCAGTAAACAGTAGCTGCAATTTTTACTGTGTTTCTCCTATCATGCATTTTATTCTTAACATACTCCTTTGCTGTCTTTTCAAAAATTCCTTCAAGTATCATTCTCTCCCTACATATAGTATCTTCTAACTTTGCCCTTTTTAATCCCTCTCTTCCCTATCCTTCTCCCCACATCCTCAGGCTTCTCACATTATTTATTCCCTTTTCACTTCCATCTCTTCTTTCTGTCCCCTCTCCTAGTCTCAGTATCTACTCTCAAGGAAGGAATGTGAAAAATCTTAAGTTTAGATAGTCTATAGGTTTTTTACAGAGAAAATTTATAAAATTAAAAATTTTTTCAAATACACATATTTGAGCCATTGTCTACAAAGTAGGTCTTGGGGCACTGATGACATACCATTTCCAAAATTGGTTTTTGAGGGAAATCTTTGCCACATCAATAAATCTATTCTCCTAGTCTAGTTCATTTTCTCCGAACACTTGTCCTGGTTAAGACCCCCTTTGGCTCTCGTTAAGTGTTAACAACTCTACATCCAACAAGGCTGGTGCCTAAAGCACTTCAGCATCACAGATCAGGAACTAGTTGGAAAAAATAAAACTTTAACTCACTGATACTCTAAATTTATCAAACAAAACACAAAGTGAGAAGAAGGAAGGGAATAATATATATCAGAGAGAAAATAAACAAAAGAGAGTCTAAAAAAGCAATACAAAAGATCAATGTAACCAAGAGTTGGTTCTTTGATAAACAAGATAGACATGATTAATAAACCTTTAGCCAAACTCATAAAAAAGAAAGAGATGGTTCAAATAAATAAAAACAGGAATGAAAGAGAAGTAACAACTAACATTGCAGATATACAAAAATTTTGAGAAAATATGAACAACTATACACCATCAAATTGGGCAATCTGGATAAAATGGATAAATACCTAGAATTTTCACACAATCTTCCAAAAGTGAATGAAGAAGAAATGAAAATCTGAAACAGAGCAATTATAACAAATGAAATCAAATCAGTAATCAAAAAAACTCCTAATGAAGTCCTGGACCAAATGGTTTCACATGTGAATTTTACCAAACATTCAAAGAAGAATTAACAGGTACCCTTCTCAAACCACATGAAAAAATTCAAGAGGAGGGAAGACTCCCAAAGCTATTTTCTGATGCCAGGTAAAAAGAAAGAAAGAAAATTATAGGCCAATATCCCTGATGAACGCAGATGCTAAAACCCTTAACAAAATTTAGCAAATGCAATACGGCGATGCAATAAGATCATACACCACGATCAAGTGGGACCTATTCCAGGAATGCAAAATTGGTACAACCAATCCTTAAATGTAATTCACCACATAAACAAAATGAAGGATAAAAACTTCAAGATTATGTCAACAGCAGCAGAAAAACGTATCTGACAAAATTCAGCACCAATTTATGATAGAAACTCTTGGTAAAGTAAGAATAGAGGGAACATAACTCAACATAATAAACGCCATATATGACAAACCCACAGCTAACATCATACTCAACAAAGAAAAACTAACAGCATTTCCCTTAACATCAGGAACAAGACCGGATGTCCACTTTCACCCATTTTATTCAACATAATACTGCAAGTCGTAGCCACACCAATCAGACAGGAAGAAGTAAAAAAAAAAAAGCATCAAAACTGGGAAGTAAATTAACCAGTAAAACTGTCATTATTTGCAGATGACATAGACTGTATACAGAGAACTCAAAGATTCAACCAAAAAACTAGAACTAACGAATGAATTCAGTGAAGTAGCAGAATACAAAATAAATATTCAGAAATTGGTTGCATTTTTTACACCAATAATGAACTATCAGAGAGAAATTAAGAAAACAATCCCACTTAAACTTGTATCAAAAAAATAAAATATCTAGGAATAAATTACCACGGAAATAAAAGACCTGTACTTCAAAAATTGTAAGATACTTAGGAAAGAAACTGAAGAGGATACAAGTAGATGGACGAATATACCATGGTTGATGGGTAGGAAGAATTATCATCATTAAAATGTCCATACTGAGGACTTCCGGCCAAGATGGAGGCGTAGGCGGACACACTGTGCCTCCTCTCACAACCAAAATTAAGGACAACAAATATTTAGAAACAAGAAAACAATCAGAACTTATAGAAAACTGAACTGTACGGAAGTCCAACAACCATTCGTCCAGACCGGTAAGAGGGGTGGAATTGCGGCAGGAAAAAGTGGAGGTGCAGACCTGGGAACGCAAGCAGCAGCAGCGGGCAGTTCCCAGGTGCACAGGTGGCAGCTGGTGGTCCCCGGGCCCATAGGCGGCAGCTGGCAGACCCCGGGCATGGGGGGTGGGGCAACTGTGCAGACCCAGTGAGGCCGCACAAGGCGGCTGGCTGACCAGGTGGTCCCGCATTCGCGCGTGCAGACAGTCCAGGCAAAGGGGAAGTGGCAGAAGTGACTGAATCCAGGAGAGAGCGGAGCAGGCGCTATTGTTCCCTCTCAGACACCGCCCCCACATACAGTGTCACAACTCATGGACTGGGCTGCCCTGCCCTGGGGAACACCTAAGGCTCCACCCCTCACTATGTAACAGCCCCGATCAGACCAAAAACAAAACAAAACTAAACAAAACACCAAAAATAGCTCAAACCGGAGAACAAATGAAAGC
The DNA here is from genome assembly GCA_039655065.1 of Glossophaga mutica. Lineage (NCBI taxonomy): Eukaryota > Metazoa > Chordata > Mammalia > Chiroptera > Phyllostomidae > Glossophaga > Glossophaga mutica. Next base: position 27,667,198 of record CM077306.1, read on the forward strand.
TCCAGAGCCAATTCCTCTAAGAAAGGAAGAGATAGCCAACCTATCAGATGCACAATTCAAAGCCCTGATGATTAGGATGCTTACAAAATTGGTTGATTTTGCTCACAAGTTAGATGAAAAAATGCAGGCTACAATACGTGAAATGAAGGAAGATGCATAGGGAACCAATAAAGATGGGAGGAAAACTGGGACTCAAATCAATGGAGTGGACCAGAAGGAAGAAACTAACAACCAAACAGAAAATGAGGAAGAAACAAAAATTCAAAAAAATGAGGAGAGGCTTAGGAACCTCCAGGACATTGTTAAACGTCCCAACATCCGGATTATAGGGGTACCAGAAGGGGAAGAAGAAGAGCAACGAGTGGAAAACTTATTTGAACAAATAATAAAGGAGAACTTCCCCAATCTGGCAAAGGAAATAGACTACCAGGATGTCCAGGAAGCTCAGAGTCCCAAAGAAGTTGGACCCAAGGAGGAACACACCAAAGCACATCAGAATTACATTAGCCAAGGTTCAAATGAAGGAGAGAATTCTAGAAGCAGCAAGGGATAAGGGGACAGTCACCTACAAAGGAGTTCCCATCAGACTGCCAGCTGATTTCTTAAAAGAGATCTTCCAGGCAAGAAGGGGCTGGAAAGAAATATTTGAAATCTTGAAAAGCAGGGTCCTACATCCAAAATTGCTCTATCCAGCAAAACTGTCATTTAGAATGGAAGGACATATGAAGTGCTTCTCAGATAAGGTCAAGTTCAAGGAGTTCATCATCACCAAGCCCTTATTATATGAAATGTTAAAGGGACTTATCTAAGAAAAAGAAGATCAAAAATATGACAGTGAAAAGACAGCAAACTCACAATCATTAGCAACCACACCTAAAACAAAAACAAAAACAAACAAAGCAAACAACTACAACAGGAACAGAACCACCAAAATGGAGATCACATGGAGGGTTATCAACAGGGGAGAGGGAAAGGAGAGAGAGGGTAAAGATACAGAGAATAAGTAGCATAAATGGCAGGTAGAAAATAGAAAGGGGGAGGATAAGACTAGTATAGGAAAGGTAGAAGCCAAAGAACTTATATGTATGACCCATGGACTCGAACTAAAGGGGGGAATATGCAGGTGGGAGGGGAGTGAAGGGGGGAAAATGTGACAACTGTATGTAATAGCATAATCAATAAAATATATTAAAAAAATAAAAATGAAAAAATCAAATCAAATCACAATGAGGTATCACCTCACACATGTTAAGAATGGCTATCATTAATAAATCCATAAACAAGTGTTGGTAAGAATGTGCAGAAAAGTGAACACTCATGCACTGTTGGTGAGAATGCAGACTGGTGCAGTCACTATGCAAACAGTATGGAGGATCCTCAAAAAATTAAAAATGAAATTGTATTATGGCCCAGTGACTCAGCTGCTGTGTATATATCTGAAGAATCCCAAAACACTAACTGGAAAGAATATATGAACCCCTAGGTTCTCTGCAGGGTTATTTACAAAAGCCAAAATATGGAAGCAACCCAAGTGCCCATCAATGGATGGGTGGATAACATAGTGGTGGTACACACTTGACACCAGTCAGAATGGCCTTCATAAACAAAGCAACAAATAGCAAGTGTTGGAGAGGTTGTGGAGAAAAGGGGACCCTAGTGCACTGTTGGTGGGATTGCAGACTGGTACAACTACTATGGAAAACAGTATGGAATTTTCTAAGAAAACTAAAAATGGACCTACCTTTTGACCCAGCAATTCCACTGTTTGGATTATATCCTAAGAACCCTGAAACACCAATCCAAAAGAACCTATGCACCTCTATGTTCATAGCAGCACCATTTACAATAGCCAAGTGTTGGAAGCAACCTAGGTGCCCATCAGTTAATGAGTGGATCAAAAAACTGTGGTACATTTGCACAATGGAATTCTATGCAGCAAAAAGAAAGAAGGAGCTCCTACCCTTTGCTACAGCATGGATGGAGCTGGAGAGCATCATGCTAAGCGAAATAAGCCAGGCAGTGAAACACAAATACCATATGATCTCACCTTTAACAGGGACCTAATCAACAAAACAAACCAACAAGCAAAATATAACCAAAGACACTGAAATTGAGAACAGTCTGACAGTGACCAGAGGGGAGAGGGGAGGGAATTTCAGGGGAAAAGGGGAAGGGTTTAGTGCAACAAGTATAAAGGACACATGGACAAAAACTATGGGGGATGGAAATGGGAGGGAGGTGGGAAGGGCTAGGGTGGTGGGCTGGGGGGGAGGGAGTAAAAGACAGAAAACTGTACAAGATCAATAAAAAAATAAATAAAAAAGAAAAGAAAAAGAGAAAAAAAACCATAGTGGTGGTACATATGCAATGGAGTATTACTCAGCCATAAAAAAGAATGAAATCTTACCATTTATTTGCAAAAGCATGGATCAACCTAGAGGGTGTTATGCTTAGTGAGATAAGTCAGCCAGAAAGACAAATACCATATGATTTCACTTAAATGCAGAATCTAAAGAATATAAAAGAACAAAAAGACTCAAACACAGAGAATAGACTGATGGTCACCAGTGAGAGGGATGCTGTGGGACTGGGTAAAGTGAGTAAGAAATACAAATTGGCCCTGGCTGGTGTGGCTCAGTGGACTGAGCAGTGGCCTGTGAACCAAAGGGTCACTGGCTCGATTCCCAGTCAGTGCATATGCCTGGTTTGTGGGCTAGGTCCCTAGTATGGGGCACATGAGAGACAACCACATACTGATGTTTCTCTCCCTCTCTTTCTGTCTCCCTTCTCCTCTCTCTAAAAATAAATAAAATCTTAAAAAAAAAAAAGAAATACAAATAGGTAGTTACAGAATAGTCACGGGGATGTAAAGTACAACATTGGGAATGTAGTCAATAATATTGCAGTAACTAAGTATGGTGCCAGGTAGATACTGAAAATATTGGGGGATACTTTGTAAAGTATATGATTGTCTAACCACTAGACCCACACCTGAAACTAATATAAATAATATTGAGGAATTCTGGTCAAGATGGAGGAATACGCAGACATGCTTTACCTCCTTGCAAAACCACAAGAAGGATCACATCAGAACTAACCTCAAAACAAACAAACAAACAAACAAACAAAAAACCCCCAGAACTGCCAGAAAATCAAACTGTATGGAAGATCGACAACCGAGGAATTAAACAATCCATATTCATCCAGAAGGGTAGGAAGAGCAGAGATAGGGAGACTGGGCAGTAGCCAGGGGAATGGATGGTCCCACATTCATGAGTGGTAGATAAAAATTAGGAGGGCTACCTTGGGAGTAAATGATCCCAGCCCCAGGCCAGACCCTGAAGCCCAGGATTCTAATGGTAGTGATTATAAGCCTTATATCTTCTGGCTGTAAAAACTATTAGGGATCGGAGCACTGGAGAAACTGCCAGGCTCGGGAGAGCCCATTTAAATGGCCCCCAAGATCCTAGAACCTACATAAACTCATCCATTCAGGGAACCATCACCAAGGCAACAGGTAGGAGGGCACCAGTAGAATATGGGGAGTAGGTGAAGTGATTAGAAATGGGGTAAGTGCTGAGCAAGCCTCCAGCAGCCAGGCAGTGACACCGTCCCTTCTCCAACCCGTCTCTCACATACAGAACCACAAAGTAGTAAAGTAGGTTGCCCCGCCCAGGTGAATACCTAAGGCCCCTCCCCATAGAACTTAACAGGTATGCTAAAACAGGGAGTTAAAGCAGCTCTACCTAGTATACAGAAACAAACACAGGGAGGTTGAGAAATTGAGGAGACAAGGAAATATGGCCCAGATGAAAGAACAGAACACAACCCCAGGAAAAGAACTAAACAAAATAGATAGCCAACCTAGCAGGGGCAGAATAAGGATGCTCAGAGAATTCATTGAGTACGGCTAAAGCATAAGTGGAGAAATGAAGGCTACACTAAGTGAAATAAAGAAAAATCCATAAGGAATCAACAGTGAAGGGAGGAAACCAGAACTCAAATCAACAATTTGGAACATAAAGAAGAAATAAACATTCAACCAGAACAGAATGAAGAAAAAAGAATTCAAAGAAATGAGGAGAGAATAAGACAACTCTCACACATCTCCAAAAGTGCCAATCATAGGGATGCCAGAACAAGATGAGGAAAAGCAAGAAACTGAAAACTTATTTGAAAAAAATAATGAAAGAAAACTTCCCTAATTTGACAAATGAAACAGACATACAAGTCCAGGAAGTACAGAAGAGTCCCAAAGAAGTTGGACCCAAAGAGGACCACACCAAGACCCATCAAAATTAAAATGCCAAAGATTAAAGATAAAGGAAAGAGTTCCCTACAAAGGAGTTCCCATAAGATTATCAGCTAATTTCTGGAAACAAACCTTGCAGGCAAGAAGGTGCTGGAAAGAAGTATTCAAAGTCATTAAAGGCAAAGACCTACAACCAAGATTGGTCTATCCAGCAAAACTGTCATTTAGAATGGAATGGCTTCCCAGACAAGGTAACGCTAAAGGACATCATCATCACCAAGCCCTTATTTGAAATCTTAAGGGACTTATCTAAGAAAAAGATCAAAACTATGAACAATGAAATGACAACAAACTCACAAGTATCAACAACTGAACCTAAAAAAATAAAAACAAATGAAGCAAACAACTAGAACAGGAACAGAATCACAGAAGTGGAGATCACATGGAGGGTTATCGGTGGGGTGGGGGAGAATGGGGGAAAAGGTACAGGGAATAAATAGCATAAATGGTAGGTACAAACAAAACTGGGGGAGGTTAGGAATAGTATAGGAAATGGAGAAGCCAAAGAACTTACATGCACAACTGATGGGCATGAACTAAGGGGTGGGTGGCGGATGCTGAAGGGAATGGGGTACTGGGCAGAGCGGGATTAAGGGGAGAGGAAGGAATGAGAAAACTGTAATAGTATATTCAATAAAATATACTTAAAAAAACTTTTAGACTCCTAAAACTCATCACTTAATTCAATAAAAATCAATCTTAAATCCTATTCTCCCAAAGTAAAAATATGGATTGGGAATAAAAAGCAGCTTTCTGTCTTAGGAATACATATACAGTATTTATGGGCATATCAGAGGGAGTGTAAGGTTGGCAAATTCACCTATAAAACCATCTGGGTCTGTAGACTTATGAGAATGAGGGAGTTTGGTTTTTAACTAGCATTCCAATGTTGGTATTATTAATGCATACAAATAATTTTTTTCATTTACTTTGTCAATTTTACATTTTCCATTTCTCCAGACAGAAATCCAGTTTAGGTTGTTTAATGTTATTAGTGTATATCCATATTTATAATTAAATACCTTATATATAAATAAGCTATTGGAGATTACAACCAAACTATAAATTTATGAGATCAAATTTGACCCATGCACCAATATTTTAGGACAAAATTAGTTTTAAAAATTAGGTATGTCTACCCATACTTTCTCTTGAAAGCAATCCACATATCCTTGACAATCATCACAAGCTATCAACCTATATATAAAATGGATTACCAAACTCTCTCTTGCTTTCTCCTTGTGAAGGAACCCTATCCAATTTCAATTCAGTTAAAGAGAAATACTCCCAGGATGAGCCATCAAGAGTAGTTCATAAGGTTCTATTAAGGAATCAAAGTAGCGAAAGGTTTTTCCCTACTAAAAGACTTTATGATAGATGTATCATTACTATCCTCAATCTTCAGGTGAGGTAGCTGAGACCTAGTACAGGTTACTTGTCCAAGGTCTTGTTTCATACCCAGTGCTTACCTCTATTATTCTGCTTCCAACATACTAAATTGATAGACAAAAATATGATAAATCAAAATACGGAAAGTTAGCTGTGTCTCCTAGAAGTCATATCACAGATCACCTAAGGAAAATACCGTTTTCTCAAGTTAATGCTTTTTTTAAAATGAAGGCTGTGATTCAGTATTTGATTAAATACTGAATGTTTCAAATATGCTTTTGCATATTTTATCCTATACAATTACCTATGAAACAATACATCAACAGCAACAACAAATCCCTTCTCTGGACCTTGTGATATCTGTGCTCCTACCTGACACTGGTTAATGGCCGAATGGTTGCCGTGGAATGGGGACTGTCTTTCTTTATCTCGGTGATGCCGACTGCTGTGTTTACTTCTCTGCAATTGCTGGCGTAATTTTGCAATCTAAAAAGGGGGAAAATAACAAGTGTAATCCATACTATATAAAACATCCTAGCTTAATAAGAACCAGTAAAATTCAGCCTTAAAAAATGTTTTGAATTTTTTAAAACATATCACAAAATCTGATTTAGTGCACACAATTTTCATATATACACATACAAGGGTGCATATGAGTGTATATTTTAAAGAGAAACAAACTTATGTTCCAGTATCGTTCTGAGCCTTCCTGATTCCCAAGTACTAACCAACTTTTCGGCATTTATAATAAATTATATTACAGCCCTGGCTGGTATGATTCAGTGGATTGAGCGCTGGCTTGCAAACCAGAGGGTCACTGGTTAGATTCCCAGTCAGGGCACATGCCTGGGTTGCTGCCAGGTCCCCAGTTGGTGTGAGAGGCAACCACACATAGATGTTTCTCTTTTTCCCCTCTATCTAAAAATAAAACTTCCCCTCTGTCTAAAAATAAAACTAAAAAAAAAAATAAAATAAATTATATCACAACTTTCACAAGGAATTAAAAAATAATGATAATTTGCCCAGGCTGGCGTGGCTCAGTGGATTGAGCACAGGATTACTGGTTTGGTTCCCAGTCAGGGCACATGCCTGGGTTGTGGGCCAGGTCCCCAGTAGAGGGTACGTGAGAGGCAACCACACATTGATGTTTCTCTCCCTCTCTTTCTTCCTCCCTTCCCCTCTCTCTAAAAATAAATAAATAAAATATTTTTTAAAATAATGATAATTATTCTCTCATTGGCCCTATGAATCAAATTTTATTTAGATTTCTTTATCGAATACCTTGCCATCAACAGCTCCAGAATTTAAACAGTATTTAAAAATCAACCCAAACAAAACGCATTCACAGTTATAATCTTTAAATAATATAATTTTAATCAATATCCGATATTATTCCTGGACCAAATTTTAGTTTTATTTCTACATTATATGGAAAATGCAAATGTTATAATTATAGGCACAGAAAATGGTAATCATAGCACAGTGCTACATAATCAACTTGGTCATACTGGGTTACTGAATTGCAAAAGCATTACCAATATATATAGAAATAGTAAGTGAACTTGTTACAGCACTCCAAGTTTACATATCTGATATTTGCATTATGTTAACATGCACAGACTCTCATTAAAAAGACAGAAAACACACTCTCAGATAAGTAATGTGTACATTTCTCCATTCAAATCTTTATCCAATTATCATAACTATTTTTCTGTTATTTCTCAAATAAACAAACTAAAAACAACAACAAAATACCCGCCCCTGCACACACAATGAAAACTAAGAAATTCCTGCTGCCCACAGTTTCAAGGAACCAGCTAGCCAAAGCAGGGATCAAATTTCTACACCCACTTTCTTGGAATCATTTTCCTGACCTCTTTAAGTTGATCTGTACTGCCCCAGGATGCTGAACGCTTGTGAGACCCTTTCTTCTTTTCAGAGTATTCTTCAGCCCATGCACTCTCTGTCTATAATGGAAAAAAAGAGGGAAGGAGAATTTCAGTAAAATAGTTAAGGATGGACCTTGAGAGCATTACGCCAAATAAAATAAGTCAGACAGAGAAAAGACAAATACTGTATACGGAATCTAAAAAACAAACATAGAAAAAAGAGATCAGATTTATAGTCAGTGGGTAGATTTGTGGAGGAAATGGATGAAGGTGGTCAAAAGGCACAAACTTACAGTCATACGATAAGTAACAACTGGAGATGTAATGTACAACATGATAGTTATAATTACCACTGTTGTAGAGTATATTTGCAAGTTGTTAAGAGTAGATCCTAAAAATTCTCATCACAAAGAACAAAAATTATTTTAGAACTGTATGAGTGATGGATGATATTAACTAAATTTATTGTGGTAATCATCTCACAGTACATATATATCAAGTCATTATGCTGTACACCTGAAAATTATACAGTACTATATATATGTCAACTACATCTCAAGAAACCTGAAAAAAATTCCCTTTCTAAAAATAAAAATATACCATACTTTTTTATTATAAAATGTATTCCCATTGCAGAATTAGCTACTAAAAATATTTAAAGTAACATAAATTACCCATAATTCTTCCAGCTCCAGTTACTTAATAAAAATATTTAGCTTAATTCTTGCTTTTTATCACTATTAATTTTTATATATGTGTAACATTTATTGAACAAATGAAAACTAACAATAGCTAACAGTCTTATGATCTTATTGTGTGATAGGCATGGTGTTTAATGAAAGTACAGTAAATGGTCTTCGCTGTATTATCTGATTTAATACATAAAGTTTTCTGAAAATTTTACAGATATGGAAGCTGTGACAATGAGGTTAGGTAACTTGCCCTATAGTCTCACAGGAAGTGGCAAAAGCTAAGACAGAAAACTGTAGAGTTCATTCATCTTAACCTCTATACTATGTCTGGTCTTGCTTTAAAATATTCACAGAGGATAGCCTCAAAATGTTAAATCCTTAGTAGTTATACAAAATCCAAAATTTAAAAACAGTGTATCAGAAAAAAATATGAATGAGTTCTTGACACATGAAAATATACTCAACTTCACCCATAATAAGAGATATGCAAGTTAACACTTCACCTATAATTTGGTAGTAATGCAATCTTCTGCATTGCTGGTTGGAGTATAAATTAGTACAACCTTTTTGGCAGGGGATTCAACAACTTCTGTCAGTTACAAATGCACCTACCATATATGATAGAGGGATCCCTCTTTTGGTAATTTATCTTGCTGATACACAAACTGTGTATCTTTCCCACAAAATCATGTATCTTATTATTCCCTGTAGCACTGTTTTCACCAGTAAAAAGATCAAAAAAATGTAAATAGAGGAATGGCTAAATATATTTGGTATACCTTTACAACAGAGTACTGAGCAGCTATAAAAAATGAATATGGAAGCTTTGGCCAAACTGGCAGGGTAGGTAAACATGGTACTCACTACTCACATCCTCCCACAGGAAAATTACAACTAAACTACAGAATACCCATCACTGAGAACACCCTGAAGTCTAGCTGAACACAAGTCCTATAACTAAGGATATACAGAAGAAGGCACATGGAGACTGGTAGGAGGGCAGAGACAGTGAATGAGCTAGTCCCACATCCATATGTGGAGGTTAAAAATTGGGAAGGAGGTACCTCCATGAAGAGTGAGAAGTCCTAGCCCCACATCAGGCTCCCAAGCCTGGGGTTCCAGTGCCAGCAAGAGAAGTTCCTGTAACTCCCGGCTGTGAAGACCAGTAGAGATTATGGCTGAGTGAGATGGAGGGCTTCTGGAGTCCTAGACATTCTTCTTAAAGGGCCCACACACACACCTGACTCAATCACTCTGCGCTCCAGCACTGGAGCAACAGAGAAGTACGGGAGAATTGAATTGTACGGATTTAGGGGCAGCTTCCTCCCAGAGAGACACACTAGTATAGGCCATTGTTCCTTTGCTGAGATACTCCCCCACCCCACATTCTGCTAAGAGCCAGTAGGCACCAGAAAAGAGTCTCCATCAACCAAGCTAAAACCAGTTACCCTGCCCTGGTGTTCCTTGAGACCCTGTCCCACCAAACTTGTGGGTCACCCAAACTAATTCCAGTGTTGTTTCCATATGAACACCCTGAATTGATTCATGCTAGGGACTTTCCTAAAATCTGTCAAAGGTCCATAAAACCCAAACAAGCAGCATCTGGCCACTGCATGCCCTGACCTCTTGATAAGCAGCCCCAAGCTCAGCACAGGCAGCTGCCAACCTTGGTTTGCAGCTTGACTCCATGCAGACACCTCCAAGCCCAGCACAAGTGGCAACCATCTTCAAATCGCTTTGTAGCTCATGCTGGATGGCCCCAAGCAGGACACAGGCAGTAGCTGACCTTGGCCTGTTCCTCCCAGGAAGCCCCAGAGCCAGCACACCTAGTGGACAGCTTCAGAACAGGCTGAAGCACGACTCAGCCACCTCCACAAGTGACATACTGAGGAGGCAGACTCATCGGGCACCAGTCCTGAAGAGATCAAAGCTCCAGAAAAAAATACAACTAAGCGATGAAGAGATAACTGACCTATCAGATGCACAATTTAAAACACTGGTAATCAGGATGCTCACAGAAATGGTTGAGTGTGGTCGCAAAATAGAGGAAAGAGTAAAGGCCATGGAAAGTGAAATAAAAGAAAATTCACAGGGAACCAACAAGTGACAGAAAGGAGACCAGGACTGAAATCAATGGTTTAGAAATGAAGGAAGAAATAAACATTCAACCAGAACAGAATGAAGTCAAGAATTCAAATAAACGAGGAGAGGCTTAGGAAGCTCCAGGACAACCTTAAATGTTCCAACATCTGAATCATAGGGGTACCAGAAGGAGAAGAGGAAGAGCAAGAAATTGAAAACTTATTTGAGCAAATACTGGAGACCTTCCCCAGTCTGGCAAAGAAAACAGATTTCTAGGGAGTCCAAGAAGCTCAGAGAGTCCCAAAGAATTTGGACACAAGGAAGCATACACCAAGACACATCATAATTACATTACCCCAGATTAAAGATAAGAAGAGAATCTTAAAAACAGCAAGAGGAAAGGAGACAGCTACAAACAAGTGCCCATCAGACTGTCAGCTGATTTCTCAAAAGAAAAACTGCAGGCAAGCAGGGGCTGGAAAGAAGTATTTTGAAGTCATGAAAAGCAAGGGCCTACATCCAAGATTATTCTATCAAGAAAAGTTATCACTTAGAATGGAAAGGTAGATAAAGTGCTTCCCAGATAAGGTAAAGCTAAAGGACTTCATCATCACCAAGCCCTTATTAAACGAAACGTTAAAGGGACTTATCTGAGAAAAAGATCGAAAATATGAACAGTAAAATGACAACAAACTCACAACTACCAATGAGTGAACTTAAAAAAAAACAACAAAAAACAAACTAAGCAAACAACTGGACGGGAACAAAAATTACAGAAATAAAGATCACATGGAGGGTTATCAGTGGGGAAGGGGTGGGGGGAGAAGGAAGGAATAGGTACAGGGAATAAGAAGCATAAATAGTAGGTACAAAACAGACACAGGGAGATTAAGAACAGTATGGGAAATGTAGAAGCCAAAGAACTTATATGTACCACCCTTGGACACGAACTAACGTAGGGTGGGTGGTACAGGGCAGAGGGGAATAAAGGGGGGCAAAATGGGACAAGTGTAATAGCATAATCAATAAAATACCTTTAAAAAATGAATAAATTAATGAAAAAAGTAAGATGGATCCAGTACAAAAATCTTTATGACAATACATTCTAAAATGTAGGTTAAAAGTAAATCATTCCCTAAAAGTTTTAACTGAGATAACATATGACTACCTTGGCATTAATAATATTTGTTAAATGTTAAATATGAAATATGAAATACAGTGAACAGCTCTGGCTGGTGTGGCTCAGTGGATTCATTACCAGCCTACGAACAAAAGGGTCATCAGTTTGATTCCCAGTCTAGGGCACGTGCCTAGGTTGCAGGCCAGGTGGGGGGCACATGACAGGCAACCACACATTTGCTGTTCCTCTCTCTCTGTTTCTCCCTTCGTACCCCTCTCTAAAAATAAATGAATAAAATTTTAAAAAGTACAGTGAACAAAAATACTGAAATAATTTATTAAAATCCTCCCACAAAGAAAACTTGTGACTCAGAAAACTTGCTGAATTCAAACATTTAAAGAAGAAATACCAATCTTACATTAAAATCTTTCAGAGAACAGAGAAGATATTCCTAATTTACTTTATAAGGTCATCATATTTCTACCACTAAAAACTTACAAAAAATTACAAGAAAATAAAACTATACATCAATATTTCTTATAAACATACACACAAAATTCTTAACAAAATTTAATAGAATCTAGTAGTGCATAAAAGGTTTATTATATGATGACCACCTGGGTTTATCCCATATAAGGAAGATATACTTAAAATTTGAAAAGCATTATAATTCACCATAGTAACAGAGTAACAGATAATATTTTATCTCAATAGATAGAAATAAAACATATGAAACATTCAGCACCTCATTATGTCAAAAACTTACAATGGAAGGGTGCCTTCTCAATTTTATAAAGGGCATCAAAATAAACAGTTAACATCTTACTAAATGTTGACACTGCTTTTCTTGTAAGGTTGGGAGGAAGCCAAGAATATCTGTGCTCACCATTTGCATTCATCATTTTAGTGAAGGTCCCAATCTTATTAACAATGTGAAAAAAAATTAAAGCTATGGGGGTTAGCTCAAGATAAGACATGTGTATTGTTTTGGGAATGTATTGTAATTCCTAATCTCCTTCTGGGAGCAGCTTTTTGTCCTGTGACTGCTTCTTGACCTTTTCCTTCTGCATTTGCAAATTGATATAACGAACCTTCAGGTCCTACGTAGGTTTTTACAACCTGGACATGTACTGCCTTTGTCTGGGACCTTTTATAAGGAGACTCAGACTGGAGGAGGTGCAGTCTCTCTCACACCTACCTGTCACCTTGGGTTCACTCCCCTGTGAGTAACAAACGGCATGTACACATCTGTTAGTCCACCAGGTAGTTTTTTTGGTTTTTTTTCCAGAATATCACAAACACTTAAGCAGCTCCCAGGTTTGGAGCTCCTGTGCTACAATCCATAAAGATTTAAAGCAAGAAACTTAACTATCTTTATTTGTAAAGGACATGATAGTCTATATAACAGAGAACATTTACTCCTGTTCTATATGCTTTTCTCAGTTCAGAGTCTGCACAGTTAGTACACAGCTTGCAAAGTTTGTTGGAGAACCAAATTAGCAATATAACAAACTAATCCAAGACAAAGGTCAATGAGCTAAACTCTTCTTGCTTTATTTAAATTATAAAATAAATATAAATAGCAGCAAACCGAAATAAAACAAAATACAGGATACAATTGGATATAGTAACATTTAGATCGGTACAAATTAATCAAAGAAAACTGCTCTTTTGTAGAAATAATGGCTACAAACGATAACCTTCAAAAGAAAAATATTTACTGGTAAAATTCAATATTTGATATGTCAATTAGTTTTTACCATGTATACTTTTTATATATAAAAGAATTGACCCACCTGAATATATTTTTAATACAATATAAATGAAGTTAGATAAACAGAAGTTATGTAACTGTGGTTTTAGAATAATGAAATTAAATTAGTAGACTGGAATTTACTTGGTATAATTTCTTATAATATACTTTAATTTGGAGATTTAAAGTACAGTAACAAAAACGAGAAATTAAGATTTTTAGATTACAAATGCAATATAAAGATTTCATGTGAGGCTGACTGTAACTATGAGGAAAACATCTGGGGTAAGTATCCCAGAGTCATTCCCCACATCAATGTAGTTTACTTGCAAGGTACCATGCTGAGTTTGCCTTATCTTCTTAAGGTGTGGGCTAAGGTAACGGTCCCAACAGATGAACAGCTGTTAACTGCAGGCGAACAGCTGCACATCAGGCACTGGGTTTTTAATTCAGAATGAGAGAAGGTGAGCAAATTTTACCCTTTGCAACAGTATGGATGGACCTGGAGAACATTATTCCAAGTGAAATAAGCAAGTCAGAGAAAGACAAATACCATTTGATTTTACTCATATGTGGAAACTAATGAACAAACTGAACTAAAAACCAAAATAGTGACAGACTCATAGAGAGTAGGCTGATAGTTCTAAAGGGGTGAGGGGGGAGGGATGGAGCAAAAAAGAAAAATGAGTCATGGACACAGACAACAGTGTGGTAATTGTGGGGTGGACAGGTGGTAGAGGTGAAAGAGGATATAAGAGGGATAAGTGGTAATGGAAAAAAATACATTTTTTTAAAAAAAGCGTTTTAGTCAAACTGATTACATGTTAGGGAGCAAGATCTCAAATACTTCTAAGAATAGCAGTTTTGCAGCTTCCTTTCTGCATTACAATTAATAAGGAAGATTACCTGGAGGTGGGAGAGTACCAAGGTGAGGACTGGATTACAGAATATTAAATAAGATCTGTGCTCTCTTGAGGGTGCTTACATCTTATTGCAAAGGTGTTATTGTTTCTGTGTATCTAGCTGTTATTAACCTAGATATACAGAAACAATGCACAGGGCTTACTTAGAGCAAAGATAAACTTTTTACTAAAGAAGTTATATGCGTGGAAGGTGATTATCACTCATGACCTGCCCAGTTAGAACTTTATGATCTGGTCACCCTGTGAGGTTACTGTCCATAAAACACTTTTGTTGCCCAAAACTCCCTTTCTAAAGATAGAATCGGTAACCATGTATGAATAGTGTACAGAAAGAAGAAACTTTATTGTCCTAGGTTCTTTCCACTGATCTAATAACTAAAGATTTTCTACTTATTTATTTTTAGAGGAGGGGAAGGGAGGGAGAAAGAGAGGGAGAGAAACATCAATATGCGGTTGCTTCATGCACACCCTGCACGGGAGAACCAGGCCCACAACCCAGGCATGGGCCCTGACTGGGAATGGAACCAGCAACTCTGGTTCGCAGGCCAGCACTCAATCCGCTGAGCCACACCAGCCAGGCTGGGTCCAATAATTAAGTCAACATGAGTCAGATTGATAAGAGAAATAATCAAATATAGTAAATATATACACATCAGTATCACTACATGAAAAACTAAGAGAACCTACATACACAAAAGGTTCAAGCACACACAGTTGAATTGATACAGAGAGATCCGATCAGATCACTGCAGAGGAGTAAGAAGGGGCCATAAGAGGAGGCAATGGTAAACAGCCTGGGGAGGGGATGGCTAGGAAGCTGAACGCCTCCAGAGCACATGGAATAAAAGAGGGCTGGCCCTCTGGCTCTCCTCTTTCCCAAGGATGTCTGGGTGATTTTGCACAGCTGCCTGTGTTTTCCAACAGACAGTCTTTTGGATGGGAAGGAACACCAGGTACAGCCTAGGATGGGGCCGGCCTGGCAGAGGGTGGCAGGGTTAGTCTTTGGGTGTTCTAGAGGAGACAAGCCCTGAGGTAGAAGCCTGCCGTTCTTCCAAAATTGTGTAATTTTCATTTCAGTTTTAGTCTGTTGTTTTAGCTTATGTTGTTTTAGTTTGTGAACTAGCCCTATGGAAACAAGGTAATTAAAACTAACACCAGAAATGACTGGAGAACTCAGATGTTAGAGTTTAGTCTTAATTGATAGGCTTAAGTGACTAATTCATGTGGAAAGCTGTTATTACAAAATTGTGTAATTTTTGAATAAACGCCCCTTTCCTTCATCACCAAACCCTTGGAATTTGCCTCTGGAATTTGTCTGGAGGGTGGTGGCAGGCAGCATTGTAACAGGGTACAGGCAGAAGCCCCCTGCAAAGAGGGATTTGTAATGCGGTCCAGAACTCAGGGTGTCCATCCAGGAAATATTAAAAATATGGGATGTCCTCACCCCAAGTCTGAACCAGGGGATGGGACAAATGAGCAGGGCCATTGAGAGTTATTTTGCACAGCAACAGTTTTACAAATAACCTCATGAATGGTCACTTAACATATCTAACTTTCAACTGGTTTCCTGGATATTTTAAATAGCTGAGGCCATGCCTTGAGCCAGGAAAATGGGAATGACTTCCACCCAGGATGCAACTGAGAGGTAACTCCCCCTGGTTACAGCACCTGCGTGAGAGCTTGGAGATGATTCGCTCCATGCCATCAGGCAGCTCAGAAAAGCTAGAAAAATACTGGAATCCTGGCAGGTGTAGCCGATTGTGGGAAGAGTTGGAAATAGGGCTGCAGAGGAAGATTGGTGCTGGGATTTTAACCCAGGCGCACCAGCCATGACAGGAGGGACCACCCAGCTTTGGGTCTTCCTTTGCCATGCAGATTAGGAAGCCAGAAAGGAAGATGTAGCAGCAATGCAGAACTCTCTCGGCAGTTTGGAAGAATGAAGAATGCAGGAGACATGCACTGGGAACGAAAGGGGTGAAAGGACTCTCCCTAGTGGGCCATTAGAAAGTACTATGTGATTTTGGATTAAGAACTGGAGATACCTGTGACAAAGCTGGAAGTGCTGGTAACCAAGGAAAGTCTACCAGCCGAGCACAGATTACTTGGATGAACCAGGGGCTATCTGAGCCACAGACTTCTATTTCTTTTCCTGAGATACAGTACCCTGCCCGGCAAAGCAGGGAAAGGACTGTGTGTGTTTGTGAGTGTTTTAAGGGACTTTGGGATTTTAATGAAGACATTGAGTCATTACTCTTAAGTCTGTATAACTTTTGGTAATAAATTAACATTGTGAGAACCCCTTCTCTGGTGGCCAATCAAGGAAAATCATGGGAGGCCACACGCACAGTAGCTTTAAAGTAATACAACTTGTACATGCGCAATAAAAGCATGCCAAAACTAGCCAGGAAGGATCCGCCCTATGAGAATAGAATCCCTCCAGCCCATGAGGTCAAACTCTGCTTGGAGTTGGCCTGCTCCCATATTCTCTGGAGTCTGTCTCTCTTTCTGCTATAAACTCTGTGTTTGGTTCAATTCTTTGTCCTCATCACCAAGAACCTGGTTACCTGTGCCCACCCATGACAGTAGGACCCCAGTTGTTCAGTAACAGATTAAGAACATCCAAACCTGTAGAGAACATCTGTGTAAGAGTTAATTTGATGATCTCACCTATAAGAGGAACCTAATGAACAACACAAACAGATCCAGAGGCATGGAAACAAAGAACAGATTGACAGTGCCCAGAGGAGACAGGACAGGGGGATAAACTGGTAAAGAAGGGGAAGGGCCTAGTTAAGGAAGAAGTATAAATGATCCACTGACGTGTAAACACAGCAGGGGGTGATCAAGGGAGAGCAATGGAAAATTAAGACAACAGAACAATAAAAAATAAATGAATAATTAAACTAAAAAAAGTTAATCTGAGTGAAGCAAGTATCATGCTGGGAAGTGTGGGCAAAAAGGGGCCATATACTAAACCTGATAAGCTCAGAGGCAGCCTACATGGCAATCATACAAACTCAGAGACCTAAAGGAACCACATAGGACGGTCTGAATTTAGAACTTTAACTAAAAGCAGTTTTTGGCAGGTAGTCATGCCCTAGGCTAGAATCTTCCCTGTCAAAGTCAATCTTCACCTTAATGGAGCCAATCTACTGTCTTTTTGCATCTGCTGTAACATAACTCTGAAATGTCACAGTAATTTCCTCCCCTCTCCCCTTGCACAGGCACCACAAATCCCCTTTGGTACTGTATCATGTTAATTGTTGACTGTTCACTATTCTGTACCTACCTCTGTAAAAGTGTGTGTCTCTCATTTTATTTTCTATCCAATCCCAGAGGTTTCCCCACTTTGCTTTCTCCGCCTCCCTATCTATCACCAATGGAATTCCTGAAACCCATTTGTCTTCTAATGAATAATGAATGATTCTAATGTATAAAATAGGGTACAAAGTTGCTATTAGCCTAGCATATTTTCTCAATCCTTTGAAGTTTTGCTCCCCAGCAACTGTCATCTGTTTGGCTCAAATAAACTCAAAAAATTCTCTACAGATTTCTATATTTATGTTGACAGAAGCAAAATTTCAAATGCTCCAGAGAATGAGGTTTGGAGTTCTTTCATAATAAATTTGAGATTAAGGAGGAAATTTAGGAAGATTACGTGGAAGTGAGACAGGATAGTCCCACATAACAAAACTATACGCTCCCTTGAGGGTGGTAATGCTTTAGAGAGGTCTGCAAAAGACCAATTCTGACATTTCAAAGGTGTGTTAACCTGGATGCACAAGAACAATGGGCAGGGCTCACCCAAAGCACAGATAAGCCTTTTACAGACCTGGAGCATGACTACTTGCCTAGTTAGAAATTTATGATCAGATTACTCTGTGAGGTTACTTTCTGTTGCTAAATTTGTCAAGTTTATTACATAGGCTTTGTTTTGTTCACAGTAAAAATGAGGTGTATGAGGCAACTCTCAGGTAAAGATGAGGTAAGGTACCTAGGAGCTTCAAAAGATCACTGCAGGATAATGAGATGTTCAGTTTAAGGAAAGTTATTTTTGGTGATACCTTATTATGGGCAACACCTCTATTTTAAATTCTTTGAGGGACAGGTAAAAGTTTCTAATAAGCCTCCAGGGTCTTAATTGCCTGCCACTCAAAAATAATTCAAATGCTAAAGTTGCACATTTTAGGCAGTCCTGTTCTGAACCCCTACAAAACAAAACAGCAATTTAACTCATTAGCACCAATAGAAAGGTCTTTTTTGTATTCATACAATTATCCTGTTCTTTTCCCATAAAATTCCCTTGCCCTCACCCTGTAAATAGAACACTATGTAAGTTTCTGCTTGAATCTGCGCTTACCTGAACTGCTGTGCTGTGATTCCAAATAAACTGTTACTCCCTCTCATTTTGGCTTTTTAGGGTTAGGATAATCTTAACTTTTCCCCAAAATATTTCCTTTCTTAAATAAGCCCTTGATAATTTCTGTTTACCTGTACAAAGAAATAACAAAATAATAGCCAAAGCCCATTTATCTACAAGTTATAAAAAAAAAAATTTTTTAAGAGCCTTCTAACCCTTACAAACAGCATGAAAGAGGAGAGTCAGCATGTGCCCAGCAGAGACCAGCTTATGATAAGACGAGCATAGACAATAAAGCAGGGCCAACTAAGAAGGAAATCTTGGATACATAACTCCAGAATACTCTTGATTTTATTTCCCACGAATTATCACTGATTTTTTTTAAACCCTGAGGTCAAAAACTCTTTTCTTAAATATTGTTACATACATCAGGTGATGGGTTCAAGGTCATGACTAGATGCCCATTTGTACCTGACTAATGAAATGGTAAGCCATAATATTTAAGCTGTCACTTTGGCTACAACATGTTTCGTAACGGCGTGTGATATTTGATAGTAAACTGTATCTGAGAGATACCACAAACTCTGAAGGTCGTGTTGGTATAGTTTCCCCGCCAACCGCACCACCACCACGAACTTTGAAGTCAGTGTTGTGTATGTTTTTCATTTACTACTGAAAATAACTGAAAAAATATTTCGATTCAATAATCCAAGAGATGTTGAACTTCAGCAAATGCTACTCAAGTGTGCTGATGAGAATGTTAAGAGTCAAATATGAAAATGAGAGTGGCCTTAGAAGATGAAAATTATGTGGAAGTTTGTTCAGAAGATTCAGATACTGAGCAAGCTATTTCTAGTGAAGAAAGGGAAGATGAATTAGATGTAAATGAAGAGTATTTTCTTAGATAGGATAAAGAATCAAAATGGAGAAATAAATCCAGTAAGACAAATTAGAAAACACCCACAGAATATTTTGTGTCAACATTCATTACTTTAGCCAAACGCAAAAAATGTCAAGACAGATCTTGAAATTTGGAACTGCTTTGTCACAAATGATATTTTACTTATCTAATCTTATTTTTTTAAACAAAACAGAAATTTGTATGTCTTTAATATGATGTAAGAGTTCGGAGGGGGGGGGAGCCTTCAAAGATGCCTAGGAATGCTTCATCAACCTCCGGATGTAGTTTCCTTTCCATTACTTGTATTCTTTTTGTTCTATTAAAATGTATTTTATTGGTTTTGCTATTATACTTCTCTCATTTTTTTCTCCCCTTTATTCCCTTCTGCCCTGCAACCTCCTCCCACCAACGTTGCTCCCCAGTTAGCTCATGTCCAAGGGTCATACATATAAGTTCTTTGGCTTCTCCATTTTCTACACTATTCTTAACCTCCCTTGTCTATTTTGCATCTGCATTTACCCCTCTTATTCCCCGTACCTTTACAACCCACTCTCCGTCCACCCCGGCCCCACTGGTAACCCTCCATGTGATCTACATTTATGTGATTCTGTTCCTGTTCTAGATGTTTATTTAATTTGTTTTTGTTTTTTTTTTTAGGTGCATTTGTTGATAGTTGTGAGTTTCTTGTTATTATACTGTTCCTATTTTTGATCTTCTTTTTCTTAGCTAAAGTCCCTGTAACATTTCATATAATAAGGGCTTGGTGATGAAGAACTCCTTTAACTTGACCATATTTGGGAAGCACTTTGCTTACCTTCCATTCTAAGTGATAGCTTTCCTGGATAGAGTCATCCTGGAGGTAGGTCCTTGCCTTTCATAATTTTGAATTCTTTCCAGCCCCTTCTTGCCTGCAAGGTTTCTTTCGAGAAATCAGCTGACAGCCTTATGGGCACTCCTTTGTAGGTAACTGTCTCCTTTCCTCTTTCGGCTTATAAGATTCTTGGGTAATGTAACTATGATGTGCCTTGGTGTGTGCTACTTTGGGTCCAAATTCTTTGGGACTCTCTGAGCTTCCTGGACTCCCTGGAAGTCTATCTCCTTTGCCACATTGGGCAAGTTCTCCAATATTTGTTCAAGTAAGTTTCAATTTCTTGCTCTTCCTCTTCTACTTGTAGCACCCCTATGATTCCGATGTTGGAACATTTAAGATTGTCCAGAAGTTCCTAAGCCTCTCCTCATTTTTTTGAATTCTTGTTTCATCATTCTGTTCCAGTTAAATGTTTATTTCTTCCTTCTGGTCCAAACCCTTGATTTGAGTCCCGGTTTCCTTCCATTCACCATTGGCCCCCTCAATATTATTCATTTCACTTTGCATGGCCTTCACTCTTTCCTCTATTTTGCGACCACACTCAACCATTTCTGTGAGTATCCTGAATACCAGTGTTTTGAACTGTGCATCTGATAGGTTAGCTATCTCTTCATTGCTTAGTTCTATTTTTGAACTTTGATCTGTTCTTTCATTGGGGCATATTTTTTGTCTCCGCATTCCTGTTATGTTGGTAAGGGCTGGAGTCTCCAGTATTCACCAGGGTGGGGAAACCCACTTGGCTGGGTTGTGGCCCTGTATGTGAGGGAGGGACAGAGAGGGAACAATGCCATTTGCTCCACTCTTGGCTGGCTTTCAGTCACTTCCCTCACTACCAACAAACAAATTGGGCCCTTGTAGTGCTGATTGTTAGGTCGCTGGGTTTGTGTACCTTCTAGGACCCTGTGGGTCTCTTCAACGAACTCTCCGATAAGCCTGGGAGTTTCTCCTGCTGCCATAATGCCCACAGGTTTTTTAGTCAGAGGTTTTGAAGCTTTATTTCCTGGTGCTGGAACCCTGGGTTACACAGTCTGTTTCACTCCCCAGTTGTTCCTCCAGTTCATCCATGCACAAATTTCAGATTGCCCGGTTCACCTGCCGCCACCTCACCTACCAGGTTCCCCAGCTGCCCACCCCCACCCCTCCTACAAGTCTGAATGAATGTTTCTTCTTTAACTCCTTGGTTGTTGGAACTCCATAAACTTTGCTTTTATGGAAGTTCTGATTATTTTTTTGTTTTCTATTTGTTGTCCTTCTTTTGGTTTTGCGAGAAGGCAGTGTATCTGCCTAAGACTCCATCTTGGCCAGAGGTCATTATCTAATCTTACTATATACCAATAAATCGAGTCTATCTTGGTTTTCATGAGAAAGAGATGCTAAATGAATAGACAAAACCAAATCAAAAGCATTTTTAGGCCTGTTATATCTAGCTGGTTTATATGGCAGCCATTGGCTTGATTTGAAGGATTTATGGCTCACAGATGGTAGTATGTTTTAGATGTGATATCTTTATGGAGATTTAGATGTATTCATAATTGTATCAGGTTTGATGACAACCTTAACTGCTTAGTACACCTGAAAGTGGATAAATTAGTGGCTTGTGAAAGACATTTTCTCTGCATTTGTAGAAAATTGTAGATTATGTTATTACTCTATGGGACAGAATGTAACAATAGATGAAATATTATCTGGATTTAGAGACAAATGTGGGTTTAGAAAATATATTCCACTTAAGCCCAGGAAATATGGTATAAAAACTTTTGCTATGATTTATTCTAAAGTATTTTACAAAAGAAATCTTAAAATATACACCAGTTAGCAGCCTGAAAGTCCTTACTTGATTTGTAATTAACCAGCAGATGTAATCCAGAGAGTTGCAGAACCCATTTACTCTTGAGGATGTAATATTACAGCAGATAAGTGGTTAACCAATATAAATGTTACCTTTGACCTGAAAAACAAGCAGTTTTCATATGTAGGTCCTGTTTGTAAGAATAAACCCCAACTACCCCCGAATTTGTGTCTTTTAAAAACAGGCCGGAAAAATCCAACTTACTCACTTTTGGTGTAGGTTGCTCACTTGTATCTCATATATCCAAAAGGGGAAAAATATAATTTTAATTTCAAGTATGCCTTTTAATGATGCTGTAAATTTAGATTCACAAAAGCCTGACATAATAGAATATTACAACCAGCCCTGGTTTGTATGGCTCAGTGGACTGAGTGTTGGCCTGTGAACCAAAGGGTCACCAGTTCGATTCCCAGTGAGAGCACATGTCTGGGTTGCAGGCTGGGTCCCTAGTGGGGGACCCATGTGAGAGGCAACTACACATTGATGTTTCTCTCCCTCTCTTCCTGTCCCTAAAATATATATGTATTTAAAAAATAAACAAAAGACATTTGTTAAAAATAGAATATTACAACCAAACTAAGTCAGTAGTTGACACTGTGGACCAAATGATAGGTACGTACAATGTGGCCAGAAACACCAGAAGATGGCCTATAGTTACAGTCCACACAATTCTAAATATTGTAGAAATAAATGTTCAGACTATTCATATGCTGAACAGCAATCTGAAAATAAAGTACAAAATATTTATTAGAAATCTTATAACACAGTCAGTGCCAGAGGAAATAAAAGGGTGTTTGGGAATCTCCAGAGCTGTGCATAAACTTTTACACCTTAAACTTTATCCCGTTTCAAAATTAAATTGAAGGAAATTCTAATAACAACATAGATATAGCTCCCTTAACAAGCAGGGAAAAGAAAAAGATGTTAGGTGCTATACATCCAAAATGAGTTGTTTACCAAAATATTTTTTGCTAGTGTTGTGAAAAGTATTTACAACTTGAGCATAACCATATTTTTCATGATGAGTGTGACAAACATTTGCAAAGCCAACTATTGAAGATTCTGATTAAAGACATTTTTGGGGTTTTCTTTTTTTTTAGCAATATCAATGATTCTGTTATTTAAAAAGAAAAACTTTTATTCTTTATGTTTTTATATTTCTTTCCTTAATAATGTCTAGATTATAAGTGAAAATTTAAAACCACATTTTATGTAAATATAATAAAGAAAAATTTGCAGTTTTTATTTTTTTTCACATTTCAGCACATACTAGTAATGAATGTATGTCTTGGATACATGCAACCTACACTGTAATTTTTTTGACTGTGGCCTCCACAGCTTTCAAATATAAGTAATAGGAGATTTATAGCATAAGACTTTGTGTAAACTTTATGTGTATTAGCATATATTTTACTCCTAAACAAAACTGTTTAATAGTCCCATTTCACCAAGTAGAAGCACAAATAATGACTTCTGAGGTCTCACAAAAGATATGTTAAATCTGAATGATTAAAATTAATTGGATTCCTGAACCAAATTATTCAATCATTCAAAATTATTCATGAGCACCTTTAACAGGCATTGGGTTAGATGTTGGGGATCCAGTACAACAGCGGTAGACCGACCTAGCACCCTGAGCACACCACTCCAGTCCAGATGCTGAGCGGGCAACAGTTAGGATTTGCCACTTTACAAAATATTGTTTCAAGAAGGCTTGTTTTTGTCTAGAGTATATATTTATAATAAAGCCCAGCACACCAAGATTTATAGTTCTTGGTTTTCTGTTTTCTTCTTAAGTAGAATAAAAGCTCCTTGAACAAAGTGAGTGCATTGCAGACAACTGTATGTTCTGGAGTGTTGCAAGATGAGTGTATCCAGGCAGGCACTGAGTGACTCTCGAGTAAATGAATATACATCAATACAAGTCAAGCAGAGATTTTTCTTAATGTGTTTCACACTTCCTATTGTCCCTGTGATGGTTACTGGTTCTTCCCTAAGAATAATGGAGTAGTAGTTTACACTGTTACACAGGCAGTCACAGAAGATTCTGGAAATCAGTAAAGCAACCAATGAGATGTCAGAGATAGGAATGAGGTGGGGTGGCTAAGAGACAGAAGAAGAGAATATTTGGGGAATATTTAAATTTGGCAAGAGAAGGACAGAGTGACAGAAAAGAGCAAGGACATAAGAACATTAGATGGGAATTGGAAAGCCATTTAGTTTTCTGCATTTATTGTATGAATGAGAAGACTTTTCAATTCCACATGAGACCTATTCCATAGAGGCTGAATTAGAGAAAGATGAGCAGAATGAAGGCTGGTACCGAGGGGAAGATGCTGACAGCCCGAGAAGAGAGTCAGAACTGAAGGAGAAATGAGAGGCTGAATTGCTGACGAGGTTTTAGGGAAGAAGCATGTTGGTTGTTTGTTTGTTTTTTTTTTAACTGGGGCGGAGATGCTGGTGCTGGTTTGTCTGTTGGCAGAAGAAGGAAGCCAGACAGAACGATTGTGGGGTAGGTTTCTTTAAAACAGAAATCAAAGACAAACTTTTCTGAGAGAAAGAAGTACCATCTGTGCAGTAATGCTGTTTTTGCAAATTCCATTGCTAGCAGTTCTCCTCGGAGGTGGTGACAATGAAGATGGTAAGAACTCCGGCAACTGCACAGTTGGGTGCAAAAGCTGTGTGTGTGTGTGTGTGTGTGTGTGTGTGTGTGTGTGTGTGTGTGTCCCTGTGTGGTGTCCTCAGAACACACCTGGAGAGTGAGTGTATCAGCACAGTTCCATTCTGAGTATCCCTTCACTATCACTTTACGACCCTGTGCTTTCCGAAAGATGTACAGGTGAGGGAATAGTAGTAGGTTTACAGTTGTGATCATATGAAACAAAGTTTATTCTGATGTTATTATTTGTTAATTATTGTGTTGTGTTTCCTACAAACAACTGTAAATCTACTTTTGCCCCAAAACTTATATAAAGCATGGGGCCCTTGGCAGGTAAATGTCTGCTGAGGTAACTATGGCTTCCCTTATCTCCAGATTCTGAGATTGCCCTCTGGCACCTTTCTTTCTTCATTTTCCTTCATTCCCAATGCCTTTTTTTCCCTCCTCCTATTTTTTTTTTTTTTTCCGGATAGACTTCCAAGACCAAATCTTCAGAGCCATGGGTACTTTAACCTTATACAATCACTCCTGGGCCAAAAGTTGGGGCTCTGGTTGGTTGGGTGAGGTGCAGACTAAGAGCTGGAAGAGCAACTCTGGTGGTATTATTTCCCTGTGGCCTTGGTCTGACGGCAACTTCAGCAACAAGGAGATGACACAAATAGAAGAGTTACTCCAAAGGGCCCACAATGAATTGCTGCATTTACTTCACAACCATGCCAGTGAATGGATGTTTGAATGTAAGTTCAGTTCCCAAAATGAGCTGGTGCAATGTTGGGTGGGGTATGTTTGTCTCAATGAGTTTTTTATTCCAACTTTTTTTCCGCATTCAATCTCCTTAGCAATCTCTCTGTACATTCATTGTAACCTAATTCATTTCATTGAGCCTAGTCATAATAAACACAATTCTCTCACACTAAGTTCTTCCTTCATCCCTTGCTCTCACCATTTATCCCATTTTCTTTAAACAATTTACTCCCATTTCCAAAGGAAAACAAGTCACTCATTTTTTTTCCAGCTTCAAGTAGTACCAATTATTTTTTTTTTGAATTTCTGAGCAAACCAAACTTTGTTCCATTACCTCAAATCCCCCAAACTTCTCTCTTCTACTTCCTTTTTTTTTTTGCTTACTCTTATTTCATCTTTTTAAATTCCCTCTTTGCTCTCATTTACAATCCTTCTCTAGCTCCCTTTGAGCTACAATTCATAGCAGGCTGTGAGCTGCACTCTGGGGAAGTCAAGCTAGACTTCTGGCAAGTTGCTTATCAAGGATCAGAGCTCCTGACCTTCCAGAACAGTTCATGGGTGCCATCTCTAAAGGGAGGAACTAGAGCTCAGAAGATATCCAGACTACTCAATCAGGACACTGTCACCAAGCAAGTGATGCTCAGGAGTCTCAGTGACAACTGCCCACGCTATCTCTTAAGTGCCTTTGATGCAGGGAAGGCAGATCTCCAGAGAAAAGGTCAGTCCCATATCCTTCCTCCAAGAATTTTCTGTTCTAAAATTATACCTTCCTACCAACCCTTCAGATTTAGGATAAGGAGTCAAGAGGAGGAGGGATGTGTGATGAATACTTAGGGTGGGACAGATGTATCTGTCTAAACTGATGTGAAGATACGAACCTCCAAATCTGTGTTAAGAGGGCTTATCTGAATATCTTTCCTGTCTTCTGCAGTAAAACCAGAGGCCTGGCTGTCCACTGGCCCCAGTCCTGGTCCTGACCATCTGTTGCTGGTTTGTCATGTCTCTGGCTTCTACCCAAAGCCAATTTCAGTTCTGTGGATGCGAGGTGAACAGGCACTACAGGGTTCTCAACAAAGTGATATCTTGCCCAATGCTGATGGGACATGGTACCTTCGGATTTGCTTGGATGTGGAAGCCACCGAGACCTCTGGCCTGTCTTGCCGGGTGACACACAGCAGTCTAGGAGGCCAGGACATCATCCTGTACTTGGGTAAGAAAAAACCGGGGTCCATACTGGAAATAGGAGTAGATGGTCCATAAGCAGACCAAAAGAGTCATAAAAAATTTGGAATTTATGGACTCCAAACCCAAAAGAATGAAAATAATTCAATATATGAAACAGGTAAAAATAATAGACCTGCAGATGTAGGAAGATGTTGAGGGTTAGATGAAAGATTCATCTCTGAAGAGGGATGACAGAAAAAAACTAATCTCATTTCAGAAGAAAGATTACTGAGGCAAACATTCAAATTTGAAAAAGCAGATGAGGGAAGTGCAGTGAACAAAGGGTGGATGTGAAATGACGCCCTTGTGTGCACCCACACCCACAGACCGTCCGAACTCCAAGGGCTTGATCATCGTGGCAGTGATGGTACCCCTGGTGCTTCTTCTGGCAGGTCTTGCATTTTGGCTTAAAAAGCGCTGGTGAGTTTTCTGTATCCATCTTTTCTTTTCTTTTATGGACTCCCTACTTGTCTTCCCGTATTTTTTTTCTCTTTCAATTCTTTCCCCAATTCCTTTCCTTTTACTCTTCCATTACCACCTCCACCTCTTGCACAGTAACATTTTTCTCTGTTCTTATTAGGACACACCATGTACCTCCTCTCACTCTTCTTCCTTTGGAATGAGATTCCAGCCACCCAGGGACTCAGAGCATATTCAAATACAGCATGGTAATCATGTCCTTCCAACTCTCTTTTGTATAACTTTTATTGTTGTGTACTTATATTTAATGATCAGTTATTAATAAAAGCTAAATGCAATTTTGCATCATTTACTTTCTGACCTGGTTCTGAGATTTTAAAACTTATATTTTAACTTGATAAAATGAGATCCTAGTAACCTCTATATATTGGAGAATAAATGAATGTCAGGTCCATTTCAGATGTCTCTTCTTTCTGTGGGCTTTCCCTGGTTGACAATTGGAAGCAGTGTCTAAACTCCCACCACACTTTGCAGCATACTTTGCTGAGTTTACTTCTCACTTTCAACCCTTTTGGTGCAGCTATGTAGCTCCTGTTTCCCCTTCTAATTTTTAAGTTTCTTGAGAGCAATGTCTATGTCTTGTTGATGTTTGTTTCACTTACAAAGTGTATTAACTGTATGTAGTATGCTTTCAATAAAAGCCTGTGTTAAGTTTATGCCAAATATATAGCCTTTTCTTATTCTTTATCTTCCTGATGTGTGTTGTAGCTGAGACATTTTATGCTTTTTGTTAAAAGTCTTCACACTTTACTAGTTCCTCAGTGACTTCTCTGAGTCCCTGAGGAGAAACACAATTTTGCCTCTAACCATTCTTACAACTGTAGAAACCTATTTGTGTGAAATTTCTGTTCCAAGTATTTTAAACAAAAAGAGAAAGGTAGGATACAGTCCTCGCTATTTGGTGTGGTTCAGGGACAAACAGCAGAGTTACCACCTTGGAGCTTGTTAGAAGTCTATATTCTTAGACTTCACCTCAGACTTACTCAATTATAACTGCACTTGAGCAAAATCAGCAAGAGGTGCAGTAGATACATTAACATTTGAGAAGCACCGATACAGGTGCAGTCTGAGAGGCAGCAGTGCGTGTCGCAGAAGCAAAAAGAAGATGGTCAAGAAAAGAGAACAGAGTGCTGACAGGACTGAGGTGAGACCAAAGCAAGGAGTGTACACACAGTGCATTCGTACTAGTTACGGCTGTTGTGTTGAAGACACAGCGAACACGAGGTTAATAAACGTGGATCCATTGCTCCTAGGGAAAATACAGAGTTCCTGTAAATCTCTGGTGGGAACATTTTTGTCAACTTATGAATACACAACTCTATTTTATATATGTTTCTGTTTAAAGACACTTTCTTTAATGTATACATAATTTCAAATTATTTATTTATTATATGCAGTCTTTTTTTTGAAGATTTTATTTATTTAATTTTTAGAGAGAGGGGAAGGGAAGGAAAAAGAGAGGGACAGAAACATTGATCAGGTGCCTGTCATATGTGCCCCAACGAGGACCAAACCTGCAACCCAAGTATGTTCCCTGAATGGGAATCAAACTGGCAACCTTTTGGTGTGTGGGGGTGATGCCCAACCAACGGAACCACACTGGCCAGAGCTTTATGTAGTATTATTTAAATAATAAAACACCAGCCAAGAGTGTTTAACATTTTCCTGACCATGAGTAATGCAATTACAAGTATTTTTGACTTTTAGCGACACAGCTGTGCTGTCTATTATGCTTAAATAAACAAAAATAGTCATTATACAGTGAATTCACAAATCTAGCTCCATTCTCCATCTATTCCTAGCTTCATCAGAATATTATAAATGTTATTTTAGCATGTTGTGTGCAGCTCCACATATAGATCAGCAAATTCCTCTTCTTTTCTGGATTTAATGCATTGCTTATTTATTAACACTGAACTTATGGCCAATGACACTGTAACTCATACCTGAACAAAGCTTATCTACACATGCATTTCCTCTGTAAGGCAAACTACAGTGTATTTGTGCTTAGAAACACTAGACAGCTCCTTAGCACTGTACTTCAAGGATATTTTAAACATCGAAATTACCAACAAAAAGCACAAAAATGTGGAAAAATGGGGCACTAAATACACCACGAAGGGGACACTTATTATAGTGCGAGAACTGAAACAAGGATAGCATCACCTTGTTCAACTTCAACACAAATGGCAGTGTAAGTTGAGATACCCATGACTGGACTTCAATTACTTTAGAATTCATTAATTATTTCCAAAAATAATTTTTAAGCACTTGCTATGCAGCAGGGACAAACAGTATGAAGTAGTAGGGGAGAGAAAGATCATTACTATCTTCTGAGCTTGAAAATTTTGCCTTCCTCATTCAGTTCCACAGGTTTACTGTTTTCATTATTGTATCTATCTTACTTTCTTAGTACAGCAACTTATTTTGGTGGAACTAGGGGAAAGGGAATTAGTTTTACTTTGTGTAGAGAGCTGAGAGAGGGGAACCAGGGCTAAGAGAACATCCATTGAACCTAGTGCAGGTAGAAGCAGCTGCACACGTTGAAATTTTTGTAAAACAAAGTGAGATGGGCGTAGGAGAAAGATAAAAATAATGGGACAAGGAAGAGCACTCTGTGGGACTGCTGCAATCTTCCTACATGAATTAGGCTAATTGGCTGCTTCTCTAAAACCCAATCTACCTTGCCACCCATCATAGCAGCGATGTGGTTTTTGGGTTGGTTGACTGCACTCTCATTTATAGTTTGAACTTGACTGGCATAAGGCAAATATGAAAAAGCATCAATCTTCACATTCACCAATACGTATTCCTAACCCCAAATTAAAGTCACACAGAAAATCAATTTCAAAGTGAGAATGATTAATACTAATTTTTATGACATATAATATGAATTAATTTTTCATATGTCTTATAGCCTTGAGAACATGATAGGCTAAAGGATGGACTGATAACCTATAATTTAAGCCAAATCATCATATAGATTCCACTTATCCTAGCTCAGAGTGATGGTTCAGGGCTAGGTATTTGCCCTAAGGTGGTTCAGTTTATATGAAGCCTGATTCTTGTGATGGATTATAGGAAAAAGAGATGCTCCTGCTTGTCCTGGATGTTATGGTGTGAAGTATAAAGCTTGAAACAATTAAAGCTATTTTTTCAACACCAGAGAAGCAAGCTGAGGATAAATTTATACATGCAAAGCAGAGAAATTATATACTTGAAATCTGTTAAGAGGGTAGAACTTAAGTGTTCTCAACACAGAAAAAGAATAAAACAAGTAACTATGTGAGGTGATGTGCATGCTAATTAACTAAATTGTCATGATCATTTCATGGCACACACAAAAATCAAAACATTGAGTTGTAGACTTTAAATATATAAAATTTCCATTTGTCAATTATACCTCAATAAAGCTGAAAACAACAACAAAAACAGTAACAAAACATTTTTTTCTCAAAGGCAGAGACAACAGACCCACAGAAGAGTCCAAGTTAAATTCTACTTAAAGTGTGAGTGACCAGACTTCTCAGCTAGGTCAGCCCAAAATTCCCTTTATCGTTTTAGCCCAACAAGTAGGATTCTTTCTTTTCTTTGTGAAAGAAACATCCTTTATGATATACATGAACCTCGGGGTATTTAGCTAATTGTTATTTTTACTTGCAACATTTCTCTTTACTTCTCTCCTTCCTTTACTCTTTAAAATTGGTTTCTTGCCCTTTTGCTTTTTCTGTCATGTCTTCATTCTGTTAAACTCTTACACTGTCTTGCTGTTTATCTATGACATCTGTACAATCCCTTACTTGAATTCTTTTCATGTGTTTCTAACAAACCACTGAGAAGGAATCAAACTGCTGGTTCTGCTGCTGGGTAAATGAGTAACTCTGGAAATAGTCTCTGATCTTCCTTGATTTCTTTAGTTAAAGGGAGACAAAAATACCTACTTCCAGTGTTCTCAGAGAGATGAAAAAACAATCTAGAACCCGCATATAATAAATCATAAAATGCTGCCACAATGACAGTTAAAAATAATCAAAATGAAAGGCACTACCAGTTTCTCCTAAAATAGCAAGTTTGTTTCTTTTGTTCGTTCGTTAGTTCATTCATTCATTCATTCATTCATCCATTCCTTACATACTCACCTTTACTATTTGTATCATTAATATATTCACTGAAAGTTGTTCTAAATATATGAGAAGTAGCTGTGTCTCCAGGTATTTAAAATACAACAAATAATGTCTTCTTCTAAACTTGTTCCTTTTTTGATATTTAATCACAGTCAAACTTCAGAAACCTTTCAGGCCTTTCTTGCCCAGCTTTTCAGGTTACCAAGTTATTCTCTATAAAAATTACTTTTCCTCCCATTGGTGGGCTTTATCAACATCCACATGAGATAAATACAGAGCTTTCTTATCTCCTGATGCACATTCCTCTTGGTTTCCTAAACAAACACTGTTTCAGCCACAGTAGGCTCGAATTTAGGGGATAGTAATTTCCATTACTGAGATTCTCCTCAAGAAAGGATAATGTAAACCTCCTGGAATTTCTCAATTGAAAGTCATTGGCTGTGTTGTCAGAATTAATAGGCACACCAGGGTGTTAGGTAAATGAATGATGACAAAGCTGCTCCATTTGTGAAAATATGTCAGGCACTGGGCATCATGCCCCACCCCATCTGTGTCCCATCTCCTGATTATTTGATATAAAAGTAATTTGACCCAAGAGTAA
The DNA here is from genome assembly GCA_039655065.1 of Glossophaga mutica. Taxonomy (NCBI): domain Eukaryota; kingdom Metazoa; phylum Chordata; class Mammalia; order Chiroptera; family Phyllostomidae; genus Glossophaga; species Glossophaga mutica. The sequence goes on from CM077306.1 coordinate 27,699,168, forward strand.
AGATGAAATATTTTAAAAAGTAAAATCGTGTTAAACAGTAAAAGTGTATAAGCTAATATTTGATGATTTTCTAATGTATTAGTTAGATTTTAATTTTGTTAACTTTTTAATGGCATGTTAAAAGATTTTTTTGAAGGAAATTCAGACAATATGACCAAGTGGCTATAGTCAGCTTTGTAAATAAAAAGTTTAACACATCACTGCATCATTACATTTATAAATATTTATGTTAATGCCTTATAATCATTTAGTTGAATTATTTAAGTATTTTCATTGTTTCTAATGATGTTTTAAAAAATCCTTTTCTTATTCACACATAAGAGGAAGTTTAACTTGTCAAGTCCACTGTCAGTAAGCTGCAAGTTTATAGAAAATTTCTCATTTCTAGAAATAAAGATTAAAAGAGACCTTGTGACTTTTTTTAGTATGGGCAATTTCAGTAAAAAACAATGGGAAGGAGATTTCTTCTTATAATAGACCTGGCCACATCCACACACAAACTATGGTTCACCAGAGGCAGGAGCAAAAGATATGAAGAAATTTTAGCAGAATTAAAGGAAAAATTAACTCATATCATAGGTCATAAAAATTAGTATTGACCACTCTCACTTTGAAATTCATTTTCTGTGTGACTTTAATTTGGGGTTAGGAACACATATTGGTGAATGTGAAAACTGGTGTGGTCTATAAACTTCAGAAATGGTTTATGTATGCTTTGTTCAATTTTCTGTGGTGATCTATACATGCAGCCTCAGTACTGAAGTGGGTTGCAGACACAGACTATGAAAAAAGTGCATATCTGCACTCACACATTTCCACTTTCTGCTTTTGTTTAATTTTAAATGATCTAAGAGTTTAAAACAATGGTCACTAAAGATTAGTTTTTGCAATCTTACTACCATGCCTTGTTTTTACGTAGGTGAGCACAAGTTCTTTTTTTTGGGTTCATAAAAATTTCTAAAGTGACACATATAGGGCATTTTACAGCTTTAAAAGCATTTCTTTGTAAGTAAGCCAGACTAAAAACACATGAGCTAAGATTTTAATTGAGGAAGCTAGAAAAAAAAGAACAAAATGAATTTTGAAAATCAGATGGTAGAAAATTAACTTTAAAACACTAAAAGTTAAAATAAAAAGCAAAACAAAAATTGGTAAGTGTGGGTCAAGGTGGTGGAGTAGCTGTATTCACATCCTCCCATGACCATGTCAAAGTTACAACTAAATTACAGAACAACCGTCACTGAGCACTGCCTGAAGTCTAGTTGAACAGCAGTCCTATAACTAAAAATACATAGGAGAAACCACATCAAGACTGGTAAGAGAGACAAAGATGCAGAAAGGGCTGGCCCCACACCCACGTGTGGCAGTTAAAAATCAGAAGGGATAGCCTGGCTGCAGAAGTCCCTCCTGAGGAGCAAGGGGCCAGGCCCCACATCAGATCCTCCAGCCCAGGGTTTCAGTGTCAGGAAGAGAAGTTCCCATATGTTCTGGCTGTGAAAATTGTCTGTCTTTGAAGTTGTCTGTCTTTACGTCAAGGGCTAGAGGTGCAGCTTTCTCTTGGAAATGCTGGCAGAGGCCACCTGTTCCTTTGCTGAGCTCTCCCCCTGCAGGTGCAGGTAGGCACCATATCTGAGTCTCCTAGAGGACACCATTCACCATTCACTCTGCCCTGGTGATTCCCTAAGACCCCACCCCACCCAACTGGTGGGTATAACCAAGACCCTAACAGTGGCTTTACCATACAAATGGCCTGTCTTGCCTCATGCAGCAGACTTTCCTAAAGTCTCTCAAATGTTCACAAACCCCAAACGTGCAGAATTTGGCCTCAATGGGCCCTATACCCCTTGTGAAGTGGCCCCAGACTTGGCATTAGTGGCAGCCAGGGCTCACAGCTTGGCCTCTCTCAGGCACCAGCATGTCCAGCACAAGGGGCAACCACCTCCAAATCACTTTATAGGTCATACCAGTGGCCCCAAGCAAGGCACAGGTGGTGGCTGTCCTTGGCCTGCACCTCCCAAGAAGCCCAAGAATCAACACATCCAGTGCCCAACTTCACACACACCAGAGCACCATTTCCACAAACGACACATTCAAAAAGCAGACAGGGCAGGCACTAGAGGCCCATCAAAGTGAATCCTGCTCCACAGTGTAATAGGCTTTGCACAATACCTCCTCCACAATAGTCATGGCATCCTCAAAACCAATCAGCCTGAAGGTCAATTCCCTCCCATTCATATGCCAACAGCAAACGAGGCTCAAATACAACAGGGATAAGCCTTGAGCACCTGGCTAAGGTGAATAGAAAGATGTGCCACTTAGCCCCACAGGACACCTACTACATAAGGCCACTGTACCAAAACTGGGAGATATAGGAGTCCTACCTAATATATAGAAACAAACAGAGAAGCAGCCAAAATGAGGAGACAAAAAAAAAATAAAAATAAAAAAAAGAAAAAGAAAACCTGTCCCAAATGAAAGAAGAGAATTCCAAAAAAAGGAACTAAACAAAATGGAGACAAGCAAACTACCAGATGCAGAGTTCAAAACACCGGTAATAAGGATGCTCAATGATCTCAGTGAGAACTTCAATAAAGAGATAGGTAACCAAAAAACTTCATCCCCCCAGAAGCATGGGGTCTCAACTCCATGCAGGGATACCCAACCCAGAGTAACAGAGACAAGAAGAGGAGTCTGCAATAGCATCTGGTGGTGAAAATCCATGGGGATTCAGTCTGCTTGGGAGACGAATGAGTGGGCTACAGAGCCAGACACCACCTTCCCAGGGAAAAACAACCTACTGTTACAGCCTGGGGAGTAAGCAGCCTGGTCCCCAACTGCTGGCAAGGCCTCTCTGCTGTAGTGGGGTTCTTAGGAGGGGTCTGTTGGCCGCACACATCAGTGACATTTTGGGCCTTCTTTATCTGGGGAGGCTCTTGGCAGAGTCTCAGTGATTAAACTCTGTGGCTTTGGAAAAAGGATCAATCTCCCCCACCTCAAGCGCACATGTAGCACCCCCTGACCCCACTTGTTGGATCACTTGGATAGCCTCATCCAGCTGAGTTTAGCTGCACAGAGGAATCAAAGTGCCATACAGAGCTGGGAATTTTGGAACACGTCTCTTGTGGAAGCTTTTGTCCAGGAATCAAATAAGCGGGCGCTGGGTTGTGTGGCTACATCACAAGGGGGACAGTCCTATCTCCCCTGAGAGCTCAGCCCATGCTACCCTGGGAAGATGAAGTGCTCGCCCTGCAATGTACAGGCCTGTGGGCAACACCCACATGGGGAGTCCATTTGGAGGATCTGATCTTCCAAGTCCCAGATACCCCACCCTACTGAGCTCAGTTCCACCAGGGGAAGGGATTGTTACTCATAGCTGAGACATTCAAAGTGTGAGTCCCTTGGAGGCTGTTTTCTGGAACCAGGACAAAGTGCTTAGCCCATTAATGCAGGCTGGGTCAGCATTTCCCCCAGCGGGAGACTATTTTGATCTGTCCTCCAGAGCCCAATGGCTTTGCCAAGGTAGGCTGGTTCTCCAGAGGGTAAAAGCTAAGTACACTCAATCTAAACCCGCAGCACACCTCTTTTGGGAGAACTAGAGTTGGATACTCTGGCAGAGACTGAGTGGTGGCTATGAAGTAGAGGCTACTTTCTTCTCACTGAGTGCCTGACTGCATTACCCCCAAGTATGGGACCTATTATGCCCACCTTTTTGACTTCAAATACCAGTCCTACTGTGGAAGGGTCTGTGAGTTGCAGGCAACCTAGAAAAACATCAAGCATAAAAACATCCACATCACAGGGGTACCAGAAGAAGAGAGTGAGCAAGGTATAGAGAACTTGTTTGAAGAAATAATGGCTGAAAATTTCTGTAACCTGGTGAAGAAAAATGTCACACATGTTCAGGAAGCACAGAGTCACAACCAAGATGAATCCAAGAGGTCCACACCAAGACACATCATAATTAAAATGTGAAAGAGAGAATCTTTAAAACAGCAAGAGAAAAGCAGTTAGTTACCTACAAAGGAACTCCCATAAGTCTGTCAGCTGATTTCTCAACAGAAACACTTCAGGCCAGAAAGGACTGGCATGAAATATTCAAAGTAATGAAAAGCAAGGACCTGCAACTGAGACTACTATCCAACAAGGCTATCATTCAAAATTCAAGGCAAAATAAAGAGCTTCCCCAACAAAAAAGCTGAAGGAGTCCATTACCACCAAACCAGTATTGCAAGAAATGTTTAAAGGGCCTGCTTTAAGAAGAAGAAGGAAAAAAATAAATCAAGAGAGAGGAACAGAGGTATAAAGAATAAAACGGCAATAAATAAGTATCTATCAATAAAAACCTTATTGTAATGGATTAAATGCTCCAATCAAAAGAAATAAGGTAGCTGAATGGAAAATAAAACATGACCCATATATATGCTGTCTGCAAGAGACCCACCACAGAACAAAAGATACACACAGACTGAAAGTGAAGGGATGGAAAGAAGTATTCCACGCAAATGGAAAAGAGGGGACAAAAAAAAGATAGGTTAGCAATAATTGTATCACACAAAATAGACTTCAAAACAAAGGCCATAACAAGAGACAAAAAAGGTCACTACATAATACTAAAGGGATCAATCCAACAAGAGGATATAAATCTTAAAAACATACATGCGCCCAACATCAGAGCACCTAAATATATAAAGAAAATCTTGGTGGACATTAAGAAAAAGAACAACAGCAATATGGTCACAGTAGGGCATTTTACACTCCACTGTCATCAATGGAGATATCGTCTAGACAAAAAAATCAACAAGGAACAGAGACCTTAAACAAGACACTGGATGGAATGTAGTTAACTGATATGTACAGAACATTTCACCCCAAAGCAGCAGAATATATATTCTTCTCAAAGACAGACTAGATGCTAGGACACAAAACAAGTTTTAACAAATTCGAAAAACTTCAAATCATAACAAGCATTTTTCTTACCACATGGCATGAAACTAGAAATCAGCTACAATTAAAAAACTCAAAATCATTCAAACACATAGGTTATATAGCATGTTACTAAATAATGAATGGGTTAACCATGTGATCAAAGAACAAATCAAAAATCCTGAAAAAAATAAGGATGAACACACAATAACCTAAAATCTGAGGAACACAGAGACAGCAGCACTGAGAGATAAGTTCATAGCTTTACAAGCCTATCTCAAGGAGCAAGAAAAATCTCAAATAGATAACCTAACCCTACTTCTAAAAGAACTAGAAAAAGAAAAACAAAGCCCACAGTAAGTAGTAGAAAGAAGGAAATAATAATATCAGAACAAAAATGACACAGAGACCCCCCAAAAAATACAAAAGATCAATGAAACCAAGAACCGCTTCTTTAAAAACATAAAACAAGATGGACAAATCTTTAACCACACTCATCAAGAAAAAAAAAAAAAGAAGACCCAAATACATAAAATCAGAAATAAAAGTAACAACTGACATCACAGAAATACAAAGGACTGTAAGAAAATACACAACTATATGCCAACAAACTGGACAACATGGGCAAATGGATAAAATACTGGAAACATACAATTTTCCAAAACTGAATCAGGAAAACAGAAAATCTGAATAGATAATTTACAACTAAAAAAATTGTAGAAGTAACCAAAAAAACTCCCAGCAAATAAAAGTCCTGGACTGTATGACTACACAGGTGGATTTTACCAAATATTCAAAGAACTAACACCTATCCTTCTCAAACCATTCCAAAAAATTTAAGAGGAGGGAAGACCTACAAGCTCTTTTTACAAGGCCAGCATTATGCTGATTGCAAAAACCAGATAAAGACACTCCAAAAAAAGAAAACTATAAGCCAATATCCTTGATAAACATAGATACTAACATCCTCAACAAAATATGAGCAACTGGATCCAGCAATACATTAAAAAATCATACACAATGATCAAGTGGGATTTATTCTGGGGATGCAAGTTTGGAACAATATTAACAATTCAATAAATGTGATATATCACATAAACAAACTGAAAGATAAAAATTAAATGAGCAGAAGAAAGAAGGAGCTCCTATCCTTCACAACAGCATGGATGGAACTGGAGAGCATTATGCTAAGCAAAATAAGCCAGGCAATGAAAGACAAATACCATATGATCTCACCTTTAACAGGAACCTAATTAACAACACAAACAAACAAGCAAAATATAACCAAAGACATTGAAATTGAGAACAGGCTGACAGACACTAGAGGGGAGAGGGGAGGAAATTTCAGGGAAAAAGGGGAAGGGTTTAGAGCAACACATATGAAAGACACGTGGACAAAAACTAGGGGGGATGGAAATGGGAAGGAGGTGGGGAGGGCTGGGGTGGTGAGCCGGGATAGGAGTAAAAGACAGAACACTGTACAAGAACAACAATTAAAATAAAGAAAAAAAAAGAAATATAAAAAATTAAATGAACATATCGGTATTGGCAGAAAAAGCAGTTGATAACATGCAGCACCCATTTATGATAAAAACTCTCAGCAAAGTAAAAACAGAGAAATCATATGCTAACATAAAAAAAGCCATGTATGACAAACCCACCAGCAACATCATGCCCAATGAATGGATAAAAACTAAAAGTGTTTCCCTTAAGATGAGGAACAAGACAGAAATGTTTACTTTCACCAGCCTGATTCAACATACATAGTACTGGAAGTATTAATACCAGCCAGAGCAATCAGATAAAAACAAATAAAAGGCACTCAAATTGAAAATGAGGAAGTAAAACTGTCATTATTCACAGATGACATATTGTACAAAGAAAATCTTAAAGCCTTCACCACAACACTACCAGATCTAATAAATTAATTTGGTGAAGTATAGGGTGCAAAATGAATATTCAAAAATCAGTGGCATTTTTACACACCAACAATGAACTATTAGAAAGAGAAATTAAGAAAACAGCCCTGGCTGGTATAGCTCAGTGGATTGAGCGCGGGCCTGCGAACCAAAGGATCGCGGTTCGATTCCCAGTCAGGGCACATGCCTGGGTTGCCAGGCCAGTTCCCGGCAGGGGACATACAAGAGGCAACCGCACATTGATGTTTCTCTCCCTCTCTCCTTCCCTTCCCCTCTAAAGATAAATAAATAAATAAATAAATAAATAATAAAAATAAATAAATAAAATATTAAAAAAAAAAAAAAGGAAAGAAAACAATCCCGCCCTGCTTAGTTGGTTGCAGCACCATCAAATAGGACAAACGGTCACGAGGTTTTGATTTCCTTTCCAGAAATATACACAAACTGCGGGTTCAATCCCCAGTTGGGGAGTGTACAAAAAGGCAGCAGATCAATGTTTCTCTCTCCCACTGATGTTACTCTCTCTCTCTGTCTCTCTCCCTCCCTATCTAAAAACAATGGGAAAAAAAGATCCGAGGATGAAGATAAAAGAAAGAAAACAATTCCATTTACTATTGCAACGAAAAAACATGGTACCTAGGAACGATTTTTTTAAATTTTTTTATTTGTTGATAGAGAAAGAGAGAAAGAAACATCGATTTGTTGTTCCACTTATTTATGCATTCATCGGTAGATTCTTGTCTGTGCCCTGACTGGGGACAGAGCCTGCAAACTTGGTGTTATCAGGACAATGCTCTTACCAACTGAGCTAGGGCCAGGCCTGCTAGAAATAAATTTAACCTAGGAGGTAGAAGACCTGTACTTCAAAAATGATAGGATACTGAAGAAAGAAATAGAGGAAGATATAAACAAGTGGAAGCATATATCGTGTTCATGGATTGGAAGACTTAACATCATTAAAATGTCCATACTACACAAAGCCATCTATAGATTCAACACAATTCCCATTAAAATACCAATGGCATATTTCACAGTTCTAAAATAAATATTCCAAAAATTTATATGGAACCAAAAAAGACCCTGAAGAGCCTCAGCAATCTTGAGAAAGAACAAAGTTAGAGGTATCACACTACGTGATACCAAATTATACTACAGGACCACTGTAATCAAAACAACCTGGTAATGGCATAAGACCAGGTGTATATAACAGTGAGAAACCAGAAATAAACCCACACCTTTATGGTCAATTAATATCTGACTAAAGTTGCAATAGCATGCAATGAAGTAAAAACCGTCCCTTCAATAAATGGTGTTAGGAAAATGGGACAGGTACATGCAACAAATGAAACTAGACCACCAACTCACACCATACCCAAGAATAAACTCAAAATGGATAAAAGACATAAATATAAGTCACGAAACCGTAAAAACCCTAGAAGAAAACACAAGCAGTAATGTTTCATGCATCTTCCCATAGCAGTATTTTGCTGGCATACTGCCTAGGGCAAGGAAAAGATAAACAAATGGAACTACCTCAAACCAAAAAGCTTCTGTACAGAAAAAGAAACTAGATGAAAAGTAAATCCACTATATGGGAGAGCATATTCACCAATGTTACATCTGATAATGGGTTAATTTCCAAAACAGAAAAAGAATTTAATACAGCTCAACACCAGGAAGACAAACATTCCAATGAAAAAATGAGCATAGGCCCTAAATACACATTTCTCCAAAGAGGACATACAGACGGCCAACACACATATGAAAAAATGCTCAAAATCACTAACCACCAGAGAGAAGCAAATTAAAACTACAGTAAAGTATCACTTCACACTTGCTGGAATGGCTACTAGCAACAGATCAACAAAAAATGACCTTGGCTAGTGTGGCTCAGTGGATTGAGTGCAGGTCTGTGAACCAAAGGGTCACTGGTTTGATTCTTGGTCAGGGCATATGCCTGGGATGCAGGCCAGGTTCCTGGTAGGGGTGCATGCCAGAGGAAATCCACACATTGATGTTTCTCTCCCTCCCTTCCCCTCTCTCTCTCTAAAAATAAATTGAAAAATTGGACTTCCGGCCAAGATGGAGGCGTAGGCGGACACGCTGTGCCTCCTCTAACAACCAAAATTAAGGACAACAAATATTTAGAAACAAGAAAACAACCAGAACTTATAGAAAATTGAACTGTACAGAAGTCCAACAACCATTCATCCAGACCGGTAAGAGGGACGGAGTTGCGGCAGGAGAAAGTGGAGGTACGGACCCGGGAACGCAAGCAGCATCTGCAGGCAGTTCCCAGGTGCACAGGTGGTGGCTGGCGGTCCCCGGGCCCACAGGCAGCAGCTGGTGGACCCCAGGCACAGGGGGGCAACTGTGCAGACCCAGTGAGGCCGCACAAGGCGGCTGGCTGACCAGGTGGTCCTACATTCCCGCGCAGAGACGGTCCAGGCAGAGGGGAAGTGGCGGAAGGGACTGAATCCAGGAGAGAGCGGAGCAGGCGCCATTGTTCCCTCTCAGACCCCGCCCCCACATACAGCATCACAACCCAGCGACTGGGCTGCCCCGCACTGGGGAGCGTCAGAGGCTCCACTCTTCACTACGTAACAGCACGAGCGCGTGCGCAGATAATCCAGGTGAAGGGGAAGCAGCGGAAAGGGCCGGAGTCCAGGAGAGAGCGGAACAGGCACCATTGTTCCCTCTCAGACCCCGCCCCCACCTATAGCGTCACAACCCGGCGACTGGGCTGCCCCACCCTGAGGAACACCTAAGGCTCCACCCCTCACTACGTAATAGCTGCGACCAGACTAAAACCAAAACAACAACAACAAAAAACCCACCAAAAATGGCTCAAACTGGAAAACAAACAAAAGCCCCAGAGCCAATTCCTCTAAGCAGTGAAGAGATAAGCTAACCTATCAGATGCACAGTTCAAAGCACTGGTCATCAAAATGCTCACAGAATTGGTTGATTTTGCTCACAAACTAGATGAAAAAATGCAGGCTACAATACGTGAAATGAAGGAAGATGCATGGGGCACTGATAGAGATGGAAGGAAAACTGGGACTCAAATCAATGGAGTGGACCAGAAAGAAGAAACTAACAACCAAACAGAAGACGAGGAAGAAACAAGAATTCCAAAAAATGAGGAGAGGCTTAGGAACCTCCGAGACATCGTTAAACGTCCCAACATCCGAATTATAGGGGTATCAGAAGGGGAAGAAGAAGAGCAACAAGTGGAAAACTTATTTGAACAAATAATAAAGGAGAACTTCCCCAATATGGCAAAGGAAATAGACTACCAGGACGTCCAGGAAGCTCAGAGAGTCCCAAAGAAGTTGGACCCAAGGAGGAACACACCAAGGCACATCGTAATTACATTACCCAAGATTAAAATGAAGGAGAAAATTCTAGAAACAGCAAGGAATAAGGGGACAGTCACCTACAAAGGAGTTCCCATCAGACTGTCAGCTGATGTCTCAAAAGAGACCTTACAGGCAAGAAGGGGCTGGAAAGAAATATTTGAAATCTTGAAAAGCAGGGTCCTACATCCAAAATTGCTCTATCCAGCAAAGCTGTCATTTAGAATGGATGGACAGATAAAGCGCTTCTCAGATGAGGTCAAGTTCAAGGAGTTCATCATCACCCAGCTCTTATTATATGAAATGTTAAAGGGACTTATCTAAGAAAAAGAAGATAAAAATATGACAGTGAAAAGACAGCAAACTCACAGCTATTAACAACCACACCTAAAACAAAAGCAAACTAAGCAAACAGCTAGTACAGGAACAGAACCACAGAAATGGAGATCATATGGAGGGTTAGCAACAGGGGCGTGGGAGGAGGAGAGAGGGGGAAAGGTACAGAGAATGAGTAGCATAGATAGTGGGTAGAAAATAGACAGGGGGAGGGAGGGCAAGAATAGTATGGGAAATGTAGAAGCTAAAGAACTTATGACACATGGACATGAACTAAAGAGGGGGAATGTGGGTGGGAGAGGGTGTGTAGGGTGGAGGGGAATGATGGGGGAGAAATGGGACAACTGTAATAGCATAATCAATAAAATATATTAAAAAATAAATGATAATCTTGCTGGATAAAGTAAAAAATAAATAAATAAATAAATAAATAAATAAATAAATAAATAAATAAATAAAAATAAAAATAAATTGAAAAATAAATAAATCAACAAAAAACAAGTGCTGGTAAGGATGTAGAGAAAGGAAATCCTCGTGCACAGGCTGCTGGGAATGCAGACTGGTGCGGCCACTGTGGAAAACAGTATGGAGTTTCCTCAAAAATTTAAACAAGGAACTGCCGTTTGACCCAATGATCCCACTTCTGGGAATATTTCCTAAAAAGCCCAAAACACCCATCAGAAAGAATATATGTAACCCTATGTTCATAGCGGCATCATTTACAATAGCCAAGACCTGGAAAGAACCCAAGTGCCCATCAGTAGATGAGTGGATAAAAAAGCTGTGGTACATTTACACAATGGAATACTACGCTGCAGTAAGAAAGAAGGAACTCTTACCCTTTGTGACAGCATGAATGAGCCTGGAGAACATTATGCAAAGTGAAATAAGTCAGTCAGAGAAAGACAAGTACCTCACATAGAATCTCACATAGACCTCACATAGAATCTAATGAACAAAATAAACTGATGAACAAAATAGATAAACAGAGGCATGAATACATGGAAAAGACTGACAGATGTGAGAGGGGAGGGTCATGAGGAGAACTGAAAGAGATTCACTGATGAACATATATATGGATAGCCCAAGGACACAGACAACAGAGTGGTGAAGGCTGGAGAGTCAGGGGAGGCAGGGGCAGGGTAAAGGGGGTAAGAGGTGAGGAACTGGGGTCATCTGTAACAGTGTCAACAATAAAAAAGGCACTGGCTGGTGTGGCTCAGTGGATTGAGTTGGCACTCACCTTTTACTATGAAGCAAAAGGTCACCAGTTGGATTCCCAGCCAGGGCACATACCTGGGTTGTGGGCCAGATCCCCAGTAGGGGACATGTAAGGGGCAACCACACATTGATGTTTCTCTCCCTCTTTCTCTCTCCCTCCCCCTCTCTCTAAAAATAAATAAATAAAAATTTTTTTTTTTTTTTAAGCAAACAAAGCACACATTCCAATCCTCAAATATACAATGGTGGGCTTTTACAAAAAGATGTCCCACAGAACTTTTATGACCCTGATAGGTTCCAGACGGCTGGTTTAATTTAGAGACATAGTGGTCTCTGCAACAACTCCTTTTCAAATTCTAGGCATGCAGCCAGAAGCCTAAGTATCTTTTCCCAGGTCATGATCTCTCTTAATCCAAGGCCCTTTGACCAAATCACACCTGACTTTAAAAAAACTTCCCAGTGGCACTTTCCCATATTTATTTTTTATAAATTAAATGTATTGGGGTGACAATGAATAAGTATATAGGTTTCAAATGTACAGTTCTATTATACATCATCTGTATGTTGTATTATGTCCACAATCCAAAGTCAAATCATTCTCTGATACTATATATTTGACCCAATTTACCTTTTACTACTCCCGGCCCCCTTCCCTCTAGTAACCTCCATATACTTTTCTGTGTCTGTGAGTTTTTGTTTGTTTTTGTCTTTTTAGGTTGTACCAATACATTCTCATATTGCAAAGGCAATTTGATACAAGAATCTTTCTTTTGATATTTGAATCATCTGAAATAACAGTACATCAAAGAGGAAGGAAGGGAGGGAGGAAGGGAGGGAGGGACAGAGGGAGGAATCCTTCCCCTGACCGGTGTTGCTCAGTTGGTTTGATGTCATTCCACGAAGCAAAAGCTAACTGGGTCCATTCCCAGTCAGGGCACATACCCAGGGTATGGGTTCAGTCCCTGGTCAGGACATGTAGGAGAGGAAAGTGATCGATGTTTCTCTCCCTTTATAGCTCCCTTCATTCCCCTCTCTTAAAAAATTAATAAATAAAATATATTTGTTAAATCCTCATTTGAATAAGAAAAAAGTTAAACAACAACAAAAAAATTTCCTTTCTTATATGTGACACTGAAGTGGAACTAATTTGGTTTGCTTTTTCCTTCTTAAAAAATGTTTTTTTAAATGTGTTTATTGATTTGGAAGAGAGAAGAAGGTGTGGAGAGAGGGAGACAGAAACATCAATGTGAAAGATTAACATCAACTGGTTGCCTCCCATACATGCCCTGACTGGGGATCAAACCCACAACCTAGCTATGTGCCCTGACTAGGAATCGAACCCCCAACCTTTTTTGGTATATAGGATGCTTTTTAAAAGCCTCTAAGGACAAAAGCAGCTGAAAACCTAATTAAAATGAATAATAAAAATTGTATTTACTTACTATATATCAATAATTTTATTAACCAATATCAGGCCAATAAATTCAATAATTTTTTTTAAAAGGAAACAAACAAGTTGTCCAAGTCTCCCCCACCCCTTTTTTTGGAGTGTCCATACTTTATTTTAGTGTAAAGACAGAAGCTGGAAAATATGCTGTATTTAAAATCTTCTTGGTTACCCATCATGTTGTGTACAGTTTAGTTTTTTCTAGTAGCACAGATCCTGGTCCAGGCTACAGGTAGCAGTATATAATCATGCTTCATGTATACTGTTCCAGGTACAGAAAAAAAGCAAAACAATTTTAACTAATTTTAGGAGGCAAAACTTTTTTATGACACCAAAGCTGGCAGAAAAAAAAAACTGGCCAAAAAAAAAGCAAATATTAAAATAATGATCAGCTAATGTCTTTTATGTATATTTGCTCAGAGAATATGTAAATGTGTAGACTCAAATATTTTTGCAAACAAAAACTAGCACCAACTAGAATGGAATTTATCCTTAGAAAGCAAACATTACCATTAAAACTGTCTTAACGGAATCACAGGGAAAGATTAAGAAAATAAAACTATATAGCCTTCTGGTCAAGATGGAGGCCTACGTAGGTAAATGCAGCTCACCTCACACAGCAGAATTACAGCTAAACTACAGAACAAGTATCACTCAGATCCGTCAGAAAATTGAGCTTTATGGAAATCCGACAACTAAGTAATTAAAGAAACCATACTCATCCAGACAGGTAGGAGGAACAAAGGGCAGAGATATGGAATGAGCTGGTCCCAAACTCACATGTGTTGGATATAAAATGAAGGGATATCTAGGGAGTGAGGGATCACAGCCCCATACCAGACCACTAAATCCAAGGTTCCAGTGCCAGGAGGGTAAGTCGCCATAACTTCTGCTTATAAAAAACAGTGGGGGCTGTGTTGGGATTAGAAACTGCAGGATTCTCAGGCATTTCCTCTTGGAAGGCCCTGCACACGGAATTCCTCAGACTCACTTCCTCTAGGTTCCAGCACTGGGAAGCACCATGAAGAGTACCAGTGGCATACAGGGAGGAACTAAAGTGTTTGACATCAGGGCAAGAGCTGGGGGGTCAGCTTCCTCCCACAGAGAACTGCAGAGAGTGGCCACTGTACCTTTTCTTTCCTACCCCACACATAGCCACAGTGCAGTGACACCATATTTGAGTCTCCATCAACCTGGCTCACACAGTAAGCCCCACCCTGATGACTACTTAAGGGTCTGCCCCATCCAACTTATAGGCCCACCCTACCTGGTAACAGTGGCTTTTCTATATGAAGAACTGGGCTATAACAGGCTTCGGACCTTTCTAAATCCTCTCAAACATGCAACAGCTAAGCCCAGACCCCATAACTCTCACTGAGTGGCCCCAGGCCTGGCACAAGCAGAAACCATCTGCAGATTGCTCTACAGCCCCAGACTCAGACTGAACACAGGTGGAAACTGACCTTGGCCTGCACCATCCAAGAAAACCCAGAGCCCACACACCCAGCGGACAGTTACAGACCCCCTTGGAGCACCACCATCCAACCACCTCCACAAGTCACACAGGGAGGGGAGTTGCTGGCCAGGGATCACAGCCAGTCCTACCAGCTGTCTGGACTGGATAAATCCCTCCCCTTGACCTGCTGACTACAATCAAGACTCAACTACAAGAGGAGGGAGTAGTCAGCCCATGCAAACGGTGCACCTTGACTACCCAGCTTGGGGGATAGGGGAGGCTGTACCAATGAACCCTACACTGGGACACCTACTACATTAGGCACACTACTAAGACACGGAGTCAAAGCAGCTCTACCTAATACACAGAAACAAACACAGGGAGGCTGCCAAAACAAGGAGATGAAGAAATATGGCTGAAATGAAAGAACAAAACAAAACTCTAGAAAAAGAACTAAACGAAATGAAGATATGCAATCTATCAGATGCAGAGTTAAAAACAATGGTTATCAGGGTGCTCAAGAAACTCAGTGGTAGGTACTTCAACAGATACAAATGATCAAGTTGAAAATGAATGATACACTAATTGAAGAAAAGAACAACTTATAGGGAATCAACAGCAGAATGGATGAAGTCAAGAATCAAATCAATATTGGAACATAAGAAAGAAAGAGATATCCAATCAGTACAGCAAAAAGAAAAAACAATAAAAAAAAATGAAGACAGCGTAAGGAGCCTCTGAGGCAACTTCAAGGCTCCAACATTTGCATCATAGAGGTGCCAGAAGAAGAAGAAAAAGAGCAAGAAACTGGAAATCTATGTGAAAAAATAATGAAAGAAAACTTCCCAAATTTGATAAAGGAAATAGACATGCAAGTCCAGGAAGCACTGAAGTACCAAACAAGATGGATGCAAAAAGGATCACACCAAGACACATCATAATGAAAATGCCAAAGGTTAAAGATAAAGAATTTCTCAAAATAAACTTTGCAGGCAAGAAGAGATTGGCAAGAAGTATTCAAAGTGATGAAAAAGGTTGAGTTGTTTTTTTTTTGGTGTTGAGTTTTGTAAGTACTTTATAAATTTTGGATATTAATCCTTTATCACATGTGCCAGTGACTATGTTTTCCCATTCAGTGGGATGTCTTTTTATTTACTTTATGAGTTCCTTTGCTATACAAAACCTTTTTAATTTGATGTAGTCCCATTTTTAATTTTTTTCCTTTTGTTTCCCTTGCCTGGCAAGATATAGCTAATTAAAAAAATGCTGTAAGTAATGTCTAAGATTTTGCTGCTTATGTTTTTTCTCTAGGATTTTTATGGTTTCAGGTCTCACATTTAAGTCTTTGATCCATTTTGAATTTATTCTTGTGTGTGGTGTAAGAAGGCCATCTAGTTTTATTTTTCTGCATGCATCTATCCAATCTTCCCAACACTATTAATTGAATAAACCAGCCCATTGTATACCCATTGTATGTGCTTGCTTTCTCTTTTGAATACTGATTATAAAGGTGTTGGTTTATTTCTGGGCTCTCTATTCTGTTCCATTGATCTACATGTCTGTTTCTATGCCAATAATTGTTGTTTAAAAAATTGACAAAGGACCTGAATAAACACTTCTCCAAAGAGAATATACAGATGGACAATAGACATATGAAAAGCGGCTCAATGTCACCAGTCATCAGAGAAATGTAAATTCAAACTACAATGAGATACCATCTCACATCTGTCAGAGTAGCTATCATCAATAAATCAACAAACAACAAGCACTGGCCAGGATGTAGAGAAAGGGAACCCTTTCATACTGTTGGTGGGAACATAGGTTGGTGCAGCCACTGTGGAAAGCAGTATGGAGATAACACAAAAAATTAGAAATGGATCTGCCTTTTGACCCAACAATCCCACTTCTGGGAATGTATCAGAGGAACTCAAAGCACCAATTTGAAAGAACATAAGCACCCCAAGTTATCAGTCAATAGATGAGTGAATAAATCAACTCTGGGACATTTACACAATGGAATTCTACTCAGCTGTAAAAAGAAAAAAATTTTACCCTTTACAACAGTATGGATAGACCTGGAGAACATTATGCTAAGTGAAATAAGCCAGTAAGAGAAAGACAAATACCATATAGTAGAGAGATTGAGCAAAAAAAAAGAATGGACTTATGGACATAGATGACAGTGTGGTGATTGCTTCAAAGAGAGGAGATAAGAGGATTAAATGGCAATGGGGGAAAAAATACAATAATGATTAAATCTACAACAACAACAAAACCAAAGTGATGAAAAGGAAGGACCTACAACCTAGATTATTCCACCCAGCAAAGCTATCATTTAGAATCAAAGGGCTGATAAAATGCTCCCCGGATAATGTAAAGCTAAAGGAGTTCATCATCACCAACCATTATTATATGAAATGTTAGAGAGACTTAGAAAAAGGAGATCAAAACTATGAAAGTTAGAATGTCAAGAAATACATAACTATCAACAATTGAATCTAAAAAAAACTAAGCAAACAAGCAGAACAGAAAACAGAATCAAAGATATGGAGAACATTGGGATGGTGGCCACTGGGGAAGGGAGTCTGCGGGAATGAGGGAAAAGATGAAGGGATTAAGAAGTACAAATTGGCAGTTAGAGAATAGGCAGGGGGATGTTAAGAGCAAGCATAGGAAATGGAGTTACCAAAAATTTATATGCATTACCCATGGACATGAACTAAGGATGGAGCATTGTCAGAGGGAGTAGGGGATGCTGGGAGGAGGGGGACAAAGGGAGAAAATTGAGAAAACTGTACTAGCATAATCAATTTAAAAAATTGAAAATAAAAGTATATAATCACCTCCATAGGTACAGAAAAAAGCATTCAATATATTTGAACATACATTCTGATAAAAACGTTACCAACTCAGAATTGAAGGAAACTTCCAATAAATGGTCATACAGCCTACGTATGTATGATATATTTAATTTTGGAAGTACTAAAAGCATTCCAGTGACAATCAAAAACAACTTGTCTACTATATTCTTCACTGTTTAATAAAATAATCCAAGTCTTAGCTAATCCAGTAAAGCAAAAATAAAAGAGGAATAAAAATAAAAATTACAGAAAAAAATTATAATTATTTGTAGATTATATGATTGTATACAAAAATAAAAATAAAGAAAATATTGAGAATAAAAGCTCATAAATTTTTCTAGGTATCAATTTATACACAAATAAAGACTATAAGGATTTAAAGGAAACAGGCAAATTTTTTTCCAGATAATATGATCTTTACCTTAAAAACTGACAGAATAAAAAGCAAACCATTAGAGGTAACACAAAAATTTAGTGAGGTACAATATCTAGACAGAAAATAAGTATTAAAAACATCAACAGCACCTCCTTTTCAAAAAACAATTTTATTTCCTTTTAGAGAGAGGGGAAGGGAAGGAAAAACAGAGGAAGAGAAACATCAATGTGTGGTTGCCCTCCCATGTCCCCAACTAGGGACCTGGCCTGCAACCCAGGGATGTGCCCTGACTGGGAATTGAACCAGTAACCCTTCGGTTCACAAGCCCGTGCTCGACCCTCTGAGCTACACCAGCCAGGGCAACGGCCCATTTTTATACAAGCAACAAACAAAATGATACCATTTATAATAGCAACACAATCTATAAAATAGCTAAATATTAGCTAAAGAAAGAATATACAGGAATTCTACAGAGCAATTCTAAAAATTACAAAGGTATCTCTGATTAACTGGAGTGGCATGGGATCAGTTATTATAAAAACACATCACTGTAAATTACTCTATAACCTATAAATTCCTAATGAAATTTTAGCTGGATTTTTTTTTTGAGAAAATTAGTGAACTTTTTTTTGTATTACATGGTGTAATAAATGATTACAAATATCTATACCCTTTTTAAAATAGAAGAGCAAAGGTTTATTCACAAGTCCTGAATGCAAAAGATAATACTCCAAAGTTAGCAGAATATAATATAGACAGATATCTTTATGACCTATTAGTGAAGAATCAGTTCTCAAACTAAATCCCCAAATTATTGTAGAATTCTAGAGTCTTATTTAGAAATGGCCTATGGTGTGTTCTTCCCCCATTCTCCATGCACACATACCCATTCCAGTTAACCAGTAAGCCCTAAACGTATTTATGCCCCTTGTTCCTGATCTTGACTTCTAAGGGTTGGCCCTTCCCTGGGGCCTGTCACTAAGTCAAATCCTACCAGACAGGGGTTCTGGTTTTTCCACCTCTTTGAGGATAGGAATGGGCATGTCCAGGTTGGAGGCAGGCAGCACAAACTACTGTTGTACTATTTGCATATTGTTGCTTCTGTACCACAAACTGTATAAAATCAATGGATTAAAAATATAATTAAAAGTTAAAAGTGAAAATTGTTGAATTTTACGATATAAAATTAAGGCTTTCTCTTCTATGAAAAAAAATTAATGTGTGGGAAATTGAGGGAAGTACTTGGAATGCTAAAAATAAAATGTATATTTATATCTCATATATTTATACAAAGAGTAATATGTGATGGTCTTTAGAGTGCTGAGTTAAACAGATTAATAAATGAAGCACACATATAACAACTATTGTTTCAATTAAAGTTGTACTTAAACTCACTAGTAATTAGAGCAATGCAAACTAATACAAGATCTCATTTTACACCATCAAATTAGCAAAAGCAAAAAGCTACAGAAGCTGACTATTTGCAGGGATGTGGGAGAGATGGGAATCCTCATGCATTAACAGTGGTGAAGTAATTTTGGACAGCTTGTGGCAATATTCTTTCTAATGATACACATGTTGACCCTATGATCCCACTTCTGAATATGCATAATAGAAAATATGTACCCAGATCCACGAGGAACATATATAAAAGTGTTTTCTACAGCATTTGAATGGTAGTGAGGTATTGGAAGCATGCTGGATGTTCACCCCTACGGGAACACCGAAGTAAAATGAGGTAGAGGCAAACTATGAGATTCTACACAGCAGACAGAATAACAGAATAGACACAGAGTAATTTAGAAGGTCTTTACAAAAATGCTGAATAAATTGTTAATAAATGAATTGTACAGTACAATACCTTTTGTTAAAATTAAAGTTGTACACATCAAACAATACCACATTTTTTAAGAATCTATGGAAACAGAAGAATAACACTTTAGCACACATTACAATGTGGGGAAAAGAAAGTTGCAATAACTAAATCAAATATTCATACTTTAGAGAGGAAGTCTGTTCAGACTCTTCCATGACCCATAAATGGAGAAGACTAACCCAACAATGTGTACTTTAGATTCCAAGGGCAAAACACAACAAAAGAAAATTGGAGAATGTTTAATAATGCTCTATAGAGTAGAGACGGAATTGGGATAATGGATTGCCCCATAGATAATATCTTCTCAGTAAAATGGTGCAGATGCTGTGGAAAATAATTCAGCAGTTTCTCTAAAAGCTAAACATATGATTCAGCAATTTCATGCCTAGGTACTTACCAAAATGAACTGAAAGCAGGGATTCAAACAGACACCTGTACACCCATGTTCATTTCAACATAGCTCACAATAGCCAGATTTTGTAAACAACCCAAATGCACATTAACAGATAGATGAATAAACAATACGTGGTTATTTCCATACAATGGAATACTACTCAGCCATGAAAAAGATGAAGTTCTGATACACACACTACAACATGAATCAACCTTGAAAGACTATGCTAAGCAAAATGACCCAGATACAGAAGGGCCCAATATATATAAAATACTGTATATTTATATAAATATCTAGAATGGGCAGATTCATAGAAACAGAAAGTTGAATAGTGGTACCAGAGGCTGGAGAAAGGACAGGGAGTTAGAGGGTTTCTGTTTGGGACAAAAAAGAACTTCTGGAAGTAGACAGTGGTGATGGTTGCACAACATTATGACTGTAATTAATGCCGCTAAATTGTATACTTCAAAATGACAAATTCTGTTACATATATTTTCCCAAATTTTAAAAACTTGACTGAATTAACTAGCATACATACATGAGGGAATCCAACAGAAACAGTCTCCATTAAAGTTCTGAGATCAAGCAACCATCAGTGTATAAATTTTAGGTCTAAAAGGAGATGTAACTTAGTCAATTTTTAACCATCAGTGTAAAGAATCTTTTCATTCTTTAAGTGATTTTCATTCTTCACTAACAATAAAGTTTTAATTGTTCTGCTCATCCATTCCTTTGCAAATACTGCTTCAGTATTTATTATGTCAAGTACAGTACTAAGTCCCAGGGATGAAAATATAGAAATGAACAAGACACAGTTCCTGCCTTCATGGGTTCACCATCTAATGAGTATAAGATACATTAAATAAATAATTACACAAATAATTAATTATAATAATAGATGCTATGAAAGAAACTATACCAAAGTAACATGTAGTCATCAACTACCTTCATGATCTTAGACAAAAACTTCCTCAAAACAAAAGCCAGATCTAAATAATTTAAGATCCTTTAGTTAAAAAAAAAAAAAAAAAAAAAACTATAAATCTAAAAGTCTAAAAATTTGCTTCCAGAGTCCCTTTTAGGATATTGGCATTTATAGTCTTAGCAAAGTAATGTAATCTCGATCTACCAACACAAAGATTTTTGACACAAAAATGCAGTTACGTATTCACTTAATGTCAAACAGGAAACAGGTTCTGTGACTTTAAGTGAAATGACATATAACAAAACCAATTTTAGCATAGCCTAATTGATATAGACAAGAGTTAAGTTTCTACAACATCTAATCAACATTATAACAAAATGACAGTATTAAAGGACCTGCTGTATAAAATTAGATGGAAACTAAAGTAATCCTTACTCTTACAAATTTTTAAGTCCAAATTCCATATTAAAATATGATAATATTCTAAACTATAAAGAATAAGCAGGAGAAGGGTATGTCCATAAATTATGCACATGAATGAGAATTACTTTGGGAATTGTTTTAAAGTGCACATTCCCAAGCCTCAACCAAAATCTACTACAAGATATCTGGATATAAGGGCTGGGAATAAATCTGAACTTTTGATAAGCTTCTCAGGTTATTCCAATAAACACTAATGTTTTAAGAATTTTGATCACAGACTAGATTAAAAGCAGTGTAAGAAACGGTCTCAACCCTGGCTGGTACGGCTCATTGGATCAAGAGCCAAACTGAGAAGCAAAGGGTTGCTGGTTCAATTACCAGTCAGGACACATACCTGGGTTCCAGGTGAGGTCCCCAGTGGAGGGTGCATGAGAGGCAACCACACATTAATTTTTCTCTCCCTCTCTCTAAAAATAAATAAAATCTTGAAAAGAAAAGAAAAAAGAAAAGAAAAAAGAAAAGAAAAAAAGAAAAGAAAAGAAAAAAAAAAGAAAAGAAAAGGTTTCAGAGCAAAACATTCCAGGATAAAAATCTTAATGCACCTACCTGTGTAGCTTTGTCTCTCATGCAAGGAGTAGCTTGTCCATGACTGTCACGAGGCCACTGCCCTGCAAGGTATGGAGCAGCAAGTGTATCCAGAGAGGAGGTGCGGCGAATAATAGTAGAGGGGCTTGAGGAAGGTGGTCGTGTTTTGTCACCTAGATTTAAGACAAATATATTTATTTTAAAAATAGATATAGGAAAAAACAAAGTAGAAACTAAGTTTTAAGCTACACAGGAGTTTTCTAACAAATGTAAAATAAATAAATAATAATAAAGAAATATAAGCTGTTGATTCAAACAAACTATACTGAGTAAAAACAGTCGATCTCAAATGTCTGATTTCATTTATATAACATTTTTGAAATGACAAAATCTTAAGAATGGAGGAAAGATGATTGTTTGCCAGGGATTAGAGATGGGGAGGAAAAATAAAGTGCTTGAAGACACACAGGTGTTATAAAAGGGCAACACACAGCGACCCTGTGATAAGGAACTATTCAGTATCCTGACTGAAGTGGCTGATATACAAACATACAAAGAAGAGTAAACAATTCAAAACACAAATGACTTCCGGACAACATGGAGGCATAGGTAGATACACTTTGCCTCCTCACACAACCAAAATAAGGATAACAACAAATTTAAAACAAAAAAACAAAAAAAAACACATAACTGCCAGAAAATCAAACTGTATGGAAGTCCAACAACCAAGGAGTTAAAGAAACATTCATCCAGACTGGCAGGAGGGGCAGAGGAGACGGGCAGAGAGGTCACACAGCAAGGAGGCAGATGATAGACCAGGCAGTTCCACAGCTGCCTACAGATGAACCAGGAGGAACAACTGGGGAAGCGAAAGACACCTGGCAACCCAGGGTTCCAGCACCTGGAAACAAAGCCTCAAAACCTCTGACTATAAATCTGTGGAGGTTGTGGCAGCAGGAGAAACTCCCTGCATCACAGGAGAGTTTATTGGAGAGAGCCACAGGGTCCTAAAATGTACACAAACCCATTCACCTGGGAATCAGCACCAGAAGAGTGCAATTTGCTTATGGGTAGCTAGGGAGGTGACTGAAAACCTTCCAAGAGCTGGGCAAGTGGCATTGTTCCCTCTTAGATCTCTCCCCCACATACAGCACCACAACACAGCCACACAGGTTGCCCCGTCTTGGCAAATACCTAGGGCTCTGCCCCTTACAACATAACAGGTGTGCCCAGACAAGGAAATATGGCCTGAATGAAAGAACAGATCAAAGCTTCAGAAAGAATACAACTAAGCAATGAAAAGACAGCTAACCTATCAGAGGCACAGTTCAAAACACTGGTAATCAGGATGCTCACAGAATTGGTTGAGTATGGTTGCAAAATAGAGGAAAAAGTGAAGACTATGAAAAGTGAAATAAAGGAAAATGTACAGGGAACAAACAGTGACAGGATGGAAACTGGGACTTAATCAACGGTTTGGACCAGAAGGAAGGAAAAAACATTCAACTGGAACAGAATAAAGAAATAAGAATTCAAAAAAAAAAAAAGAAAAAGAAAAAAAGAGGAGAGGCTTAGTAACATCCAGGACAACTTTAAACATTCCAACATCCGATCATAAGGGTGCCAGAAGGAGAAGAGGAAGAGCAAGAAACTGAAAACCTATTTGAAAAAATAATGAAGGAGAACTTCCCCAATGTGGCAAAGGAAATAGACTTCCAGGGAGTCCAGGAAGCTCAGAGAGTCCCAAAGAAGTTGGACCCAAAGTAGCACACACCAAGGCACATCACAGTTACATTACCCAAGAATCTTATAAGCCGAAAGAGGAAAGGAGACAGTTACCTACAAAGGAGTGCCCATAAGGCTGTCAGCTGATTTCTCAAAAGAAACCTTGCAGGCAAGAAGGGGCTGGAAAGAAGTATTCAAAGTCATGAAAGGCAAGGACCTATATCCAAGATTACTCTATCCAGCAAAGTTATCACTTAGAATGGAAGGTAAGCAAAGTGCTTCCCAAATATGGTCAAGTTAAAGGAGTTCATCATCACAAAGCACTTATTACATGAAATGTTAAAGGGACTTACCTAAAAAAAAAAGATCAAAACTAAAGATCAAAACAGTAAAATGACAACAAACTCACAATTATCAACAACTGAACATAAAACAAAAAACAAAAACAATCTAAGCAAACAACTATAACAGGAACAGAATCACAGAAATGGAAATCACATGGAGGGTTATCAGTGGAGAGAAAGATGGGAGAGAATGGGGAAAAAGGTACAGGGGAGAAGAAGCATAAATGGTAGATACAAAATAGAGAGGGGAAGGTTAAGAACAGTATAAGAAATGTAGAAGCCAAAGAACTGATATGTACGATCCATGGACATGATCTAAGGGGTAGGGGTGAAAATGATGGTGGAAGGAAAATAAAGGGGAGGAAAAAAAATCACACAACTGTAATAGCATAATCAATAAAATATATATATTTTAAAACAGTATGTATTTAAGAATTAAAATTTTTCCTCTTAGAATTACTGCTGCTTTGTTATTTCTGAAATTATGCATGCTTTGAATTTTCTAACATTATAGCATAATATTTACCAAATCAAGATGTTGGTTTAAAAGGCAGAAAAATATTTCTGCTTCAAATGCCTCTTTCTCAATCTGTTCTACCAATATTTCCATATCACTCGGTCCATTCATTTATGAGTGTGTATACTCTCTGTGCTTCCCTTAAGACTAAAACACAATCTGATACAGCTGACAATCTTAGACATGCTACTAGACATTCCTCCAACTAGAAGCAAGAAGGGGGAAACTTCTAGTATATATTATGTCTTATTTTTGTGTTCTTTCAAACCATCCAAGCTTATTGATATAATATCTATTTCTAGTGGCTATTCAATTTTGGCTAAATTATACTACATAATACTTTAAAAGATTTTTAGAACACAGACCTCAAAACTAAGTAGACATGAGTTGAAATTGCACATTTAGTAACTCTCTGAAATACTGAATTACTTACACCTCTCTGAGCCTGAGTATCTCATTTCATAAATGAAAAGAAATACAGACTAATTTGGAGGCATGTATCCAATGTATGGGGCATGAATTCAGATATTCCTTTCCTTCCTCTTTCTTTGCTGATACAGAAAATAAAGAAAATGGACCACAAATCCACTGCTCTATACAACACTTAAGATAATGTTCTTCTTTTTAATTTATTTTTTTATTGAATCTATTTGTATTACATTGGTTAATAAAATTACGTAGGTTTCTTCTGGCCAAGATGGAGGCATAGGTGGACACACTGTGCCTCCTCTCACAAACAAAATTAAGGACAACAAAGATTCAGAAATAAGAAAACAACCAGGACTGATAGAAAATTGAACTGTACAGAAGACAAACAACCATTCATCCAGACCAGTAAGAGGGGCAGAGTCGCGGCAGGAAAAAGTGGAGGTTGGCGACCTGGGTGTGCAGGCAGCAGCAGCTGGCAGATCCCAGGCGTGCAGGCGGCAGCTAGCAGACCCCAGGCACACAAGCGGCGCTAGCGGACCCCGGGCATGGGGTGGCAACTGTGCAGACCCAGTGACACCGAGCAAAGTGGCTGGCTGACCAGGGGGTCCCACATTCACACGCAGATAATCCAGACGGAGGGGAAGTGACAGAAGGGACTGGAATCCAAGAGAGAGCAGAGCAAGCGCCATTGTTCCCTCTCGGACCCTGCCCCTACATACAGCGTCACTACCCCGCGACTGGGCTGCCCTGCCCTGGGGAACACGTAAGGCTCCACCCCTCACTACATAACAGCCTCAACCAGACCAAAAACAAAACAAAACAAAATAAAACAAAACAAAAATGGCTCAAACGGGAGAAAAGAGCAAAGCTCCAAAGCCAATTCATCTAAGTGACCAAGACATAGCCAACCTATCAGATGCACAGTTCAAAGCCCTGGTGATCAGGATGCTCATAGAATTGGTTGATTTTGCTCACAAATTAGATGAAAAAATGAAGGCTACAATACGTGAAATGAAGGAAAACGCACGGGAACCAATAGAGATGGGAGGAAAACTGCGACTCAAATCAATGGAGTGGACCAGAAGGAAGAAACAAACAACCAATCAGAAAACAAGGAAGAAACAAGAATTCAAAAAAATGAGGAGAGGCTTAGGAACCTACAGGACATCTTTAAACATCCCAACATCCGAATTATACGGGTCCCAGAAGGGGAAGAGGAAGAGCAACAAGTGGAAAACTTATTGGAACAAACAATAAAGAACTTCTTCCCCAATCTGGCAAAGGAAATAGACTTCCAGGAAGTCCAGGAAGCTCAGACAGTCCCAAAGAAGTTGGACCCAAGGAGGAACACACCAAGGCACATCATAATTACATTAGCCAAGATTCAAATGAAGGAGAGAATTCTAGAAGCAGCAAGGGATAAGGGGACAGTCACCTACAAAGGAGTTCCCATCAGACTGTCAGCTGATTTCTCAAAAGAGACCTTCCAGGCAAGAAGGGGCTGGAAAGAAGGATTCCAAGTCATGAAAGTCAAGGACCTACATCCAAGATTGCTCTATCCAGCAAAGCTGTCATTTACAATGGAAGGGAAAATAAAGTGCTTCTCACATAAGGTCAAGTTAAAAGAGTTCATCATCACCAAGCCCTTATTGTATGAAATGTTAAAGGGACTTATCTAAGACAAAGAAGATCAAAAATATGACAGTAAAAAGACAGCAAACTCAGAAATATTAACGACCACACCTAAAACAAAAGCAAACTAAGCCAACAACTAGAACAGGAACAGAAACACAGAAATGGAGGTGACATGGAGGGTTAGCAACAGGGGAGTGGGAGGAGAAAAGAGGGGGAAAAGGTACAGAGAATAAGTAGTATAGACAGTGGGTAGAAAATAGACAGGGGGAGGGCAAAAATAGTGTGGGAAATGTAGAAGCTAAAGAACTTATGACACATGGACATGAAGTAAAGGGGGGAATGTGGGTGGGAGGGGGTGTGCAGGATGGAGGGGAATGACGGGGGAGAAATGGGACAACTGTAACAGCATAATCAATAAAATATATTAAAAAATAAAAAAACAACTGAGATCTCAAAAAAAAAAAAAAAGAAATAACACAAAGGTACAAGTCAGGAAATGAAGGTACAGTCATGTGCTGCACAACGGCATTCTGGTTTATGACGGGCTACATTCACAACAGTGGTATACCATGTAATTCTAGGTGAGCAGAAGGCTATACCATGTAAGTTTGTGTAAGTGCATACTATGATGCTCACACAACAAAACTGCCTAACAAATTTCTCAGAACATATCCCCATCATTAAGTGACACATAAATTATATATTAATATGAAATTCTAACATGAACAATTAGACAACAGAACATTTCTATTACCACAGAAAGTTCTCTTGAATAGCACTGCTCTAGCACAACCACTATCAGCATAGTAAAGAGGTATGACCAATAAGTAACAGTGGAGATAAAATGGAATAAGAAATAATAATCCAAACAAAGATAGGAAAAAAGAAACAGGATCTTCAAATTCAAGTATGAACTGATCATCAAGTTCTGAAAATACATTTGACAACAGAAATAAAATGTACATCTTTGACTAAGAAATTTCATTTCTAAGAATTTATTCTACAGCTAAACTCATAAGTGCACACAGAATATAAACAAGAATTTTCAACACAGCACCATTTAACGACAAAAAACTAGAAATGATCTAAAGGTTCAAAAGAAATTTGATGAAGTAACATATGGTCCCTAATAAATCTGTATGCACAGTCCCATGTGCATATATTTGTATATGCATAAAACAACTCTGGCATAATACAAAAGAGTCAGCCAGCTGGATTTCTCTCAGAAGAACTTAAAGGTATAGGGGGGTAACTTAAAGGAGGGGGTAACCATTATTGTATTTTTTTTATCATTTTTAATTTTTATCATGTGCATATATTACCTGCATAGAAAGAACAGGAAGGAAGAAAAGAAGGTAGGTAGGAAAAGGAGAGAGAGAAGAGGAAGGAGGGAAAGACAGTATATACTAGTGGGCAACCTAAAATCTGTAATTACAGAATCAAATCCTTGAGGGCAAGAATGCCAAAATAAATTTTAAGTTTACCTCCCAAGGAATTTTACATTAGCTCATAAAAAAAAATGAGTCAGCCCTAGCTGGTGTGGCTCAGTGGAATGGGTGCCAGCCTGCAAAGTGAAAGGTCCCTGGTTAAACTGCCTGTCAGGGCACATGCCTGAGCTATGAGCCAGATCCCCAGTTGGACGCGTGCAAGGGGCAGAGAATTGATGTTTCTCTCCCTCTTATTCTCCCTCCCGTCCCCACTCTCAGAAAATAAATTTTAAAAAGTCGATTGAAAGAGAATGAGTCAATTTAAAATGTAGATTTTGGGGAAATAAACTATAGGTAATTTCATTGCATGCTAGCCTTTAACAGAAAGAGTGTCAAAGACTTCCTATTAAAATAATACTGAAGGAATAAAAGGTATAACCCACAAGGAAATCGGACAGAAAAGGAGGCAAAAGCAGCAAACAGGTTACAACCAAATTTTGGAAGCAGATGTATAAGTGGTAATTTAGCTGCAGTCTGATCATAAAGCTCAACTTAAGGTTTCCTGATCTGCGCCCAACACAAGTTCTAAATTTCTATGAAAGGAAAAGTATCTTGCTATTCACAGGAAAGCAATGAATAATTTGCTGCATTTTCAACTTCCTATATGAATAAACAAACTTTCTTAACAAGTATCAAGAACAAGAAAAAGTATTTCATTTCATTTGAAAATGAAATGTGAATGTTTTCATTTTAAGTAAAACCCAGAAATGACTGTTTGTATAGCAAACAAAAATCCAAGTATCTTTTCCCCTTAAAAAGATACATTTTCTTTTTATTTTTAAAAATATCACTTTTTATGTATAAGTCTATAAACAAGGTCAAGAAATCAACATATGTGTACAATAATTCTGTTAGACCTATATATTTGAAACAGATCATGCTACTTGGAAAGAATTCTTTTAAACACTCAACCAAAATTGTGTCTCAGGATAAATTTTTTTTCATACTATCTTGGGTTTATGGTTTTACTGGCTTTACTATACACCTTGTCAAATTTCCATACTGCAAAAAAGTAACCTTACTAACTTTATTTAAGTTAAATTTAGTAAGCCTACCTTTAGAAAAATTAAATCATATTTAGCTTAAGCCAATGTTTTTAATCAAAATGTATTGTTTTTGCCATATGGGTTTTAAAAATCTATGAAAAGGAAAGGGATTGATTTCCAGAAATGTAAGCTAAGATTAACTATATTTATCCAACAGAATTAGAGGGGAAAATACACAAAATCGATAGGCTTATTATAAGTTGGCCAAATAAAATGATCCACAGAGAAACCAGTCCGTACTCAGAAGAGTATTCATTATAGTTGTATATCTCAAGTCACTGATGTCAAATGCAAGGGGGTTCCCTAAGAAATGCAAATTATTCCAATGGTCTCTCCAAAGCAAAAAGATTGGGGAAAACTGCTCTAGAAAGATTAACCAAATAGTTCTAGACTTAAGGACAGCAGACATATCCTCAGGCATAGTATGTATAGAACTCTTTCCTGGGAAAACTATCCCAAGACAAGGAAAAAACACTTGAGAGTCCTTGCATCATTATTCTACTGTAAGATCCTCCCATCTACCTACCTGACCAGCACAGACAGAACACCTAAAGAGCATTTTTTGTCATGTTTAAATATTAACACAAAACTAGCTAAGTTTTCAACATGCAAGACGAATCTCAAGACAAAAAGAGCTCTGAAAACAATGCAGAGGGCCAAAGAAAACTTTGAGGGTAGTTATACCTTTTAACAAATAGTTTAAGAAGACACTGGCAAGACAAGGAATAATGCCAAAGACAATGACAAGGAACAATAAGAGAGTAAGGCAAGTTCTCTTGAAAAATTACAATATGGATGGCCAAAAGTTAAAAATCAACTGAAAGCATAGAAAAAAAATCTAAGAAAAAGAACAAAAGACACAAAAATAAAAACTCATACAGAAATAAGAACAGTACAGGTTCAACCCAAGAGGTCCCACATGTCAGGAGTTCCAAAAAGATAATAGAAAAGAGAAATGGTAGAAGAATACTTTCCAGAAACAAAGTGTCTCTAGATTTAAAAAATCCAGAACAGAAGAGTAGCAGGAAAGAAGATGGTGGCAAGGTAGGTGGGAGCAGAGCCCAGTTTTCCCAGTGCCCAGCAGTGCTCACCTTCTTCTGAAGAACAGCATGAACAATCAACAGAATCTGAGCTTTTATGAAGTATGGAGGCTAAAAATTGTAGAGGACATTGATAAACAGACGGTGGGGAGATTGCGTTGGGACACTAAGGCCCCTGGGATCTGCGCAGGGACCTAGGCTGCTGTGGCCCCCAGCCCAGAGCCTGCCACAGGATACTTGGAAGAGAGTCACATCACCAGCTCCCTCCCCTACCAGAGCAGGGAGGGCAGCCTGGCACCAGGAGGGAGCTGGATGCTTTAAGTAGCTGGGGGGAATAGAGACGAAGTGGGAGACAACACACAGAGGCAGTCTATACCCGATGGGACTGTGGGCACCAGCTAGGACATTACCAGAGAAACTGGGGAGCCAAGAGACACCTGGAGAAGGGAGACGAGTTGGGCCAGGTTGGACCCCGACCCAAATAGGCTCCAGTCTGGTCAGAAAGTTGGGCTGGGTGGAAAGCTGGGCGCCTGTTAAGAACTGCAGGCTTAAATATGAGGCTTTTACTTAAAAAAAAAAAAAAAAAAAAAAAAAAAAAAAGGCTCACAGATGCTTTGTAAGGAACTCTCATGCAGTAGCTGGCTTGCACTGCTTGCCCAGCAGCTGATTTGCACCGTTCCCAAGCCTGATTCTGACTGTTCACAGCACCACTCACCGTGAGGCTGATTTGAGCCCCATGACGGCGCTTAACTCTGGCCTAGCACAGATGATAATTCGCGATGCTCCTCCAGAGGCTGAGTGCCACCATTTGCCCGGTGGAGGGCTCTGGCCATGGTGGACTGGCAAAGAGCAAGGAGGAGGCACACTGCGCAAACCTCGCACAACTGGTGGATTAAAGGTGCACATCAACACTGGAGATCCAGCAGCTCAGGGAGGACCTGGGCTGGAGGCTAGGCAAATGTGAATGTTGCCACCCAGACCTGGCCCCCATCCTCAAAAAACCATAGGAAGGGAGAAAAGTGAAGCCCGGCCCCTCTTCTCCTGTGGCATCCAGACATAGAATTCAAAATGATGGTTATAAGGATGCTCAAGGAACTCATACACAGCTACAAGTAACTTAGTGAGAACTACAACAGTATAAAACAGGAAATAAAAACTGTAAACAAAAACCAGGAAGAAACAAACAATTAACATTTCAGAAATAAAAAACACACTACAAGGAATTATAAGCAGGCTGGATGAAGCAGAGGACCGAATTAGTGAGCTGGAAGACAAGGTGGAAACACCCAGGCAGAGCAGCTGCACGAAAAAAGACTCAAAAAATATAAAAATAGCTTAAGAGAACTGCAAGATAACATGAAACACAACATTCGAATTATAGGAAGCACAGGAGAAGAAAAAGAACAAGGGACAGAAATCCTCTTTGAAAAAATAATGACAGAAAACTTTCCGAACCTGGAGAAGAAAAAAAACCATGCAAGTTCAGGAAGCACAGAGAGTCCCAATCAAGATGAACCAACCCAAAGAGGTAAGCTCCAAGACATATCATATTAAAATGTCAGTGTTAAAGACAAACAGAGAATCTTAAAAGCAGCAAGGAAGAAACAAGACGTAACATACAATGGGGCTTCAATAAGGCCTTATTGGAGAAAATCTTAGAGGACTTCAAGAAAGATATTGACAGCAACACAATTATAGTAGGGGATTTTAACACCCCACTGTCAAAAATGGACAGAGCTTCCAAACAAAATATCAACAAAGATATTGTGGCATTGAACAATACTCTAGATGAATTGGACTTAACCGATATATATGGAGTCCTTCATCCCAAAGAAACTAAATACACATTTTTTTCAAATGCACATGGAACATTTTCAAAGATAAACCACACGATAGGACACAAAACAAGCCTCAACAAATTCATGAAAATTGAAATCATATCAAGCATTTTCTCCAACCACAAGGGACTAAAACTAGAAACCACCCTCAAGGAAAACTCAGAAACACTCCAACTCATGGACATTTAATAGCATGCTACTAAACAATGAATAGGTCAAGAAGAAGATCAAGGAGGAAATCAAAAAATTTCTGGAAACAAATGAAATGAACTCACAACAGTCCAAAACCTATAGGACACAGCAAAGGCAGTCCTGACAGGGAAGTCCATAGCAATACAGGCCTATCTAAAAAAGACAGAAATATTTCAAATAAACAATCTAACCCTACATCTAAAAGAACTAAAGGAACAACAACAAAGACAGCCCAGAGCAAGTAGAAGGAAGGAAATAATCAAGATCAGAGTAGAATCAAACGACATAAAGACTGAAAGAACAATTCTAAGGATCAATAAATCCAGAAGCTGGTTCTTTGAAAAAATAAAATGAACAAGCCTTTAAGCAGACTAATCAAGAAAAAAAAAGAGAGAGGACCCAAATAAACACAAGCAGAAGTGAAAGAGGTGAGATTACAACTGACACCACAGAAATATAAAGGATTGTAAGAAATTACTACAAATAACTATATACCAAGAAGTTTGAAAAACTAGGTGAAATGCACCAATTTCTAGAAAAATATAATCTTTCACTAGAAAAATATAATCTTTCAAAACTGAATGAAGGAGCAGAAAGCATAAACAGACCAATAACAGTTGATGAAATTGAAGCAATAATCAAAAAACTCCCGGCACACAAAAACTTTGAACCAGATGGTTTCGCAGGAGCATTTTACAAAACATTTAAAGCAAGAGCTAACCCCTATCCTTTACAGACTATTCCAAAAATCCAAGAAGATAAAATATTCCCAAACTCTTTTTATGAGGCCAGCATCATCCTAATTCCAAAACCAGATAAAGAC
This sequence comes from Glossophaga mutica, assembly GCA_039655065.1. Lineage (NCBI taxonomy): Eukaryota > Metazoa > Chordata > Mammalia > Chiroptera > Phyllostomidae > Glossophaga > Glossophaga mutica. The sequence continues at coordinate 27,732,345 of CM077306.1, forward strand.
ACAACAAAGAAAGAAAACTTCAGGCCAATATCGCTGATGAACATAAACGCTAAAATCCTCAACAAAATATTGGCAAACTGCATCCAACAATACATTTAAAAGATCATACACCATGACCAAGTAGGATTCATCCCAGGGATGCAAGGATGGTACAATATTCACAAATCAGTAAAGGTAATACATCACATAAACAAAAGCAAAGACAAAAACCACATGATCATATCAATAGATGCAGAAAAAGCATTTGATAAGGTACATGATATGATAAAAAGCATATAATAAAAACACTCAGCAAAGTGGGAATAGAGGGAGCATTCCTCAACCTAATAAAGGTCATATACGAGAGTCCTACAGCCAACATCATATTCAATGGGCAAAAACTAGAAACCTTCCCATTAAGATCAGGAACAAGACAAGGTTGTCCACTTTCACCACTTCTATTCTACATAGTATTGGAAGTCCTAACCACAGCAATCAGACAAGAAGAAGAAATGAAAGGCATCCAAATTGGAAAGAAGGAAGCAAAACTGTCATTGTTTGCAGATGACATGATAGTGTACATAGAAAACCCTACAGAGTCCACCAAAAAACTGCTCAACCTAATAAATGAATTTGGCAAAACAGTGGGATACAAAATCAATAGCCAGAAATCAGGACTATCGGCCAAGATGGAGGCATAGGTGGACAAACTGTGTCTCCTCTCACAACCAAAATTAAGGACAACAAATATTTAGAAACAAGAAAACAATCAGAACTGATACAAAATTGAACTGTACGGAAATCCAACAACCATTCATCCAGACCGATAAGAGGGGTGGAGTCGCAGCAGGAAAAAGTGGAGGTACGGACCTGGGCAAGCAGGCAGCAGCGGATGGCAGATCCCAGGCATACAAGCAGTGGGTAGCAGACCCCGGGCACAGGGTGGCAACTGTGCAGACCCAGTGAGGCCGAGCAAGGTGGCTGGCTGACCAGGGTGTCCCACATTCATGCGCGCAGATAATCCAGGTGAAGGGGAAGCAGCAGAATGGACTGGAATCCGAGATAGAACGGAGCAAGTGCCATTGTTCCCTCTCGAACCCTGACCCCACATACAGTGTCACTACCCAGAGACTGGGCTGCCCCGCCCTGGGGAACACGTAAGGCTCCACCCCTTACTATGTAACAGACAGACCAAAAAACAAAAACAAAATGCCTCAAACAGGAGAACAAATCAAAGCCCCAGAGCCAATTCCTCTAAGCAGTGAAGAGATAACCCACCTATCAGATGCACAGTTCAAAGCCCTGGTGATCAGGATGTTCACAGAATTGGTTGATTTTGCTCACAAATTAGATGAAAAAAATACAGGCTACAATACGTGAAATGAAGGAAGATGCACGGGAAACCAATAGAGATGGGAAGAAAACTGCGACTCAAATCAATGGAGTGGACCAGAAGGAAGAAACAAACAACCAATCAGAAAACAAGGAAGAAACAAGAATTCAAAAAAATGAGGAGAGGCTTAGGAACCTACAGGACATCTTTAAACGTCCCAACATCCGAATTATACGGGTCCCAGAAGGGGAAGAAGAAGAGCAACAAGTGGAAAACTTATTGGAACAAACAATAAAGAACTTCTTCCCCAATCTGGCAAAGGAAATAGACTTCCAGGAAGTCCAGGAAGCTCAGACAGTCCCAAAGAAGTTGGACCCAAGGAGGAACACACCAAGGCACATCATAATTACATTAGCCAAGATTCAAATGAAGCAGAGAATTCTAGAAGCAGCAAGGGATAAGAGGACAGTCACCTGCAAAGGAGTTCCCATCAGACTGTCAGCTGATTTCTCAAAAGAGACCTTCCAGGCAAGAAGGGGCTGGAAAGAAGGATTCCAAGTCATGAAAGTCAAGGACCTACATCCAAGATTGCTCTATCCAGCAAAGCTTTCAGTTAGAATGGAAGGGCAGATAAAGTGCTTCTCAGATAAGGTCAAGTTAAAAGAGTTCATCATCACCAAGCCCTTATTATATGAAATGTTAAAGGGACTTATCTAAGAAAAAGAAGATAAAAATATGGCAGTAAAAAGACAGCAAACTCACAGACATTAACGACCACACCAAAAACAAAAGCAAACTAAGCACACAGCTAGAACAGGAACAGAACCACAGAAATGGAGATGACATGGAGGGTTAGCAACAGGGGAGTGGGAGAAGGAGAGAGGGGGGAAGGTACAGAGAATAAGCAGCATAGACGGTGGGTAAAAAATAGACATGGGGAGGGCAAGAATAGTGAGGGAAATGTAGAAGTGAAAGAACTTATGACATATGGACAGGAACTAAAGGGGGGGAATGTGGGTGGGAGGGGGTGTGCAGGGTGGAGAGGAATGACGGGGGAGAAATAGGACAACTGTAACAGCATAAATAAAATATATTTTAAAAAAAAGAAATCAAAGGCGTTTTTGTACACCAAGAATGGAATATCAGAAACAGAAATCAGGAAATAAATCCCATTTGATATAGCAACAAGAAAATAAAATACTTAGGAATAAATCTAACCAAGAAGGTAAAAGGCCTGTACTCAGAAAACTACACAACACTGAAGAAAGAAATTAAGGAAGACACAAACAAAAAGCATATACTATGTTCACAGATTGGAACAATTAACATCATCAAAATGTCCATACTACCCAAAGCAATCTATAGATTCAATGCAATACCTATTAAAGTACCAATAGAATATTTCACAGATATAGAACAAACACTTCAAAAATTTATATGGAACTATAAACCACCCTGAATAGCTACAGCAATTTTGAAAAAAGAAGAACCAAGTAGGATGGATCACAATACCTGATATCGAACTATATTACAAGGCCACCATAATCAAAACAGCCTGGTACTGGCATAAGAACAGACACATGGACTAATAAAACAGAATAGAGAGCCCAGAAATAAACCCAAGTCTCTATGGTCAATTAATGTTTGACAAAGAGGGCAGCAGCACAAAATGGAGTAAAAACAGTCTCTTCAACAAACGGTTTTGGGAGATGTGGACAGCTACGTGCAAAAAAATGTAACTGATCTGGACAGCTACGTGCAAAAAATGTAAATTGATCACCAACTTACACCATACACAAAAATAAATTCAACGTAAATAAAAGACTTAAATATAAGTCATGACACCATAAAAGTCCTAGAGGAGAACATAGGCAAGAAAATCTCAGAAACTCCACACAGCAGTATTTTGAGTGATATGTCCCCTAGAGGAAGGGACATAAAGAAAAAAATAAACAAATGGGATCTCATCAAAAATAAAAAGCTTCTGCACAGCTAAAGAAAACATCAGCAAAATGAAAAGAGAACCAACTATATGAGAAAACATATTTGCCAATGATACCTCGGACAAGGGTTGGATCTCCAAAATATATAAATAACTCACACTACTCCACTCCAGGAAGATAAACAACCCAATTAAAAAATGGGCAAAAGACCTGAACAGACACTTCTCCAAGGAGGACATACAGAGGGCCCAGAGACATACGAAAGAATGCTTAGCATCACTAGCCATCAGAGAGATGCAAAATAAAACCACAATGAGATAGCATTTCACACCATTGAGAATGGTCATCATAAACAAAGCAACAAACAAGTATTGGAGAGGTTGTGGAGAAAAGGAAACCCTAGTGCAGTGTTGGTGGGAATGCGGACTGGTGCAACCACTATAGAAAAAAAGTATGGAATTTCCTCAAAAAACTAAACATGGAACTGTCTTTTGACCCAGCAATTCCACTGCTACGATTATATCCTAAGAACACTGAAACACCAATTCAAAAGAACCTATGCATCCCAATGTTCATAGCAGCACAATTTACAATAGCCAAGTGTTGGAAGCAACCTAAGTGCCCATCAGTAAATGAATGGATCAAAAAATTATGGTACATTTTACAGGATGGAATACTACACAGCAGAAAGAAAGAAGGAGCTCCTACCCTTTGTGACAGCATGGATGGAACTGGAGAGCATTATGCTTAGTGAAATTAGCCAGGCGGTAAGGGATAAATACCATATGATCTCACCTTTAACTGGAACCTAATCAATAAAAGAAACATGCGAGCTCGATATAACCAGACACATTGAAATAAAGAACAAACTGACAGTAACCAGAGGGGAGGTGGGACAATTCAGGGAAAAGGGTGAAGGGTTTTCAGGAACTATTAAGGACACATGGACAAAATTAAAGGGGTGGAGACAGGGGAGGGATGTGGGGATGCCTGGGATGGGGAGGGGGGGAGAAGTAGGGGGAAAAAGCAAACAACTGTACTTGAACAACAATTAAAAAAAAAATGAAACCCAGGAAAAAAAAATCCAGGATAACTAGCACAGTGAATGGGGAGGGTAAAAAACAAGCATGAACGAAATAGAAAGAAAGAAGGAAAAAAACAGCCCTACACCAAGGTTATCATCATTTCAGAATGGTAGTAACACTTTCATAAAGAAAACAACACACACATACACACACATACTCTGTTATATATAAAGAAGTAAGAATTAGATCAATCTGGTATCAGACTGAAATTTCAATAGCAATTCTAGAAGCTAGAAAATTAAGCCCTTCCCATCTGCAATAAAAAAATTATTATAAACCTAAAACTGTATATCTAGTCTAACCATCAAGTACAAAGACATATCTGTAAACATTCTAGGTCTTTAAATAAATATATATATATAAATAAATATATATACACACACTTGTATATCTCCCACGTACTATATACCCCCATGTGGAGTACTATCTCTCAAAAAATTATTGGTGGTTATATTCCAGGAAAACAAAATTCAGAGATAAGGGCATCCAAAACAGGAGAGAAATGAAGGAATTTTCAGTCAAGTTTCAAAACAATAGCTATGCAACAGACCTAGAGACTAATGAGCCAGTTTGGATGGCTCTAGAAGGGATCTAGACTCTTTGGAAGACTCTAGAAGGGATACCTCCAAGAAAAATAAGTAGAACTGAAAAGAAACCTGATGTGCTTTAAAAATATTTTAAAGAAAATTTTTGTTACCCAAAGTTTGGGGATGGATTTGTGATAGGTACGTAGAAAATGAAGCAAACAAAAAGCAAGGCAATTTTAACTTCAAAGAGCATGAAAAATTACAGAGAAAGTAAATGTAATTTAACATACCACAAGGTTCTGCTGTAAACAGAATTTACAGTCATAATAATTTAAACATAAATAATGATTTAACCAAGAGTGCTCTAACTATAATGGGAGGATTGTGGAGAATTGAGGTAAGGGAGCTAAGTCTACATTTTCCACAGCAAGAAGTCACTATAAAATACATAAAATTTAAAAAATACTGAAGGAGCAGTGTCAGCATGTTATTTAGATATACGGTATGTAGGTCAACACCAGAGGAAACCCCTAAGAGATGAAACTGGTTATCTCTAGAGGCCAGTAATTGGGAATGGAGAGAGATGTGGCAGGTGTGGTCCCTGAGAAAAAAGATACCCACCCAAGAAGGGCTCTGGTGATTTAACTGGGCTCAAATTAAAAAATAATAATAAAATAAAGTAAAATAAAATAGAGCCTAGCAGCTATTTCTACACAGTGGCCTCTCAAGTAAACTGCATTTCAATGAGAAGCTTGCATTGACCTGTCTGCCTCTGCACTTAACAGCCTGCTTGCACTGTTTCTACCATCTGAGGCAGCCTTTTCAAAGAAGTTCCTGGAATCCTATTTCGACCAAAGACTAAGGCTTTCCCCATCCAACTAGAGTGGCCAGCTACATCCTCATCAGCTTCTTCACCAACCAATCAGAGTGACTCCATTCCAACCAATTAGTACAGTGCTTCTTTGACCAATCAAACTGCAAGTTTAGTTGGAGTCCTGATTTGCATAAGAATGAGCCAATCAAGCACTAAGGGTAGGGACTTCTCTCTCCACAAACCAGGTACCCTGCTAGGTCCCAGAGCACACTTTCCTTTTCCACCAAGACTGAAGATTGCATTTCTCTGGCTGAACTGAGACACCTAAGACTTCTGGCTCTAGCAGAGCGAGCAGACCAGTACATTGCAAAGCAGACCAGCAAGGAGCAGAGCTGTCAGGCCAGAAAGACAGGGAGGGGCCTAGCCCCAGGGTAAGCCTCACCACTGTGCAGTATCACAGTACCAGAATTGAACTGTTTTTGCACTGAGTAAAGTTTCCTCCTTCACCACACCCCAAATGGGGATTCCTATTGGTGCTAATCAGTGCCCTTGGAGGAACATTTGGTTTGACTGTAAGTTTAGTGCTGACATCTTAAATTTTGTACACGTACTTTGAAATAAATAAAATTTAAATTAAAAAATTAAATTTAAAAGCCCTGGCTGGCGTGGCTCAGAGGATTGAGTGCTGGCCTGTGAACCAAAGGGTCACTGGTTCCATTCCCAGTCAGGGCACATGCCTGGGGTACAGGCCAGGTCCCCAGTTAGGGACACATGAGAGGCAACCACACATTAATGTTTCTCTCCCTCCTTCTCTTCCTCTCTGTCTAAAAAATAAATAAAATAAAATCTTTAAAAAAATAAAAATAAGACAAATACACTCCATTTTTTCAAGCAGTTTGGAGATAGAAGTAGTTGACTTTTTCCACTTCCTTCCCTCTATTGCTGAGTTATCATCTTAACCACCTTTACCTCCTTCCCATCCTCAGAAAAAGAAGTGAACTTAGTAGTTTGAGATTTCCAGACTCTACCATGCACTGGATTCCACTGCCTCTCACATTTTCCATGAACTTGTTCCATCTCCTATTTCTGTCCTCTCTTGAAAGACTTGCCATCTTTCATTCTGTAAATCCCAAAACCTGTAACACATGCTTAAGTTTCCCCCATCCTATAAATAAAAAAATTAACCTTAGCCCAGCAGTTCCTCCTATTTTGTCACTTATCTTCCTTTCTTATGTAAGAGTAATTTAGAATCATTACCCCTGCTTCTTCACTCATCATTTCAATCTGATTTGTGCAGCCAACAAGCTACTCAAACTATTCTGTCTCAGAAATCATCAACTGGTCAAAACGCCAAATTCACATGGCTATTCTCCAGACACAGAATTTGAAAATCTTGACGCTCTGCTCCTTGAAATCCGATGTCTTTTGGCTTTCGGAACACTTTTCAACCATTTAGCCTCCTAACACATCCTCAGGCTTATACACTAGCTTTTCTTTCTACCTTTAAAGTGCTTATTTTCTGCCAGAGTTCTGTCCTCAGCCCCCATCATCTTAACCATCCTAGTGATTAGTCATTTCAAGTATTGCCTACATGCAAAAACCTAGCATACAGTACATGTTAAATGAATATTTACTAAAATAAATGTCCCACTTTTTTGTACCCAGTTTAAACTGCACCCAAGTTCTAAAACTGCACTTGACATAATCTAAAAAATTACTTGGATTTCCTGACAGCACAAACTAAATCTGTCTAGAACTGAGCTCATTTTCTCATCCTAAACTTGCACTCCCTACTATGTTGCTTATGTACCACTATCCAAACTATTATCCTCAACTCTCCCTTTCTCAATCTCAGTTTCCAGCAGGATACCACATCAAAGTCTCCTCAATCCTTTTATCCTTGTCATTCCCATGCCACTGCACCTAAATTCAGGTGTTCAATGCCTGTGTAAATTACTCTTCCACAGTCTCTCCTATTTCAAATTCATACTCTACTCATCCTAAACATTTATAAATTCTATGCACTCTTGAGAATGTAAATACTACTAATAAATTAACTTTTAATACCTAAACAATTAGATAATGAGGATAATGATGATATGAAAATAGCTAATACTGTAAGATTCCTATACCAATACAGAGATTACAAGGACTTTATCCTTTTAACAATCCTCTGTTGTTAAGTACTATTAGTATCGCCTCTCTACAGTTACAGTGAATTTGCCTGAAGTTAAACAGACACTAAGTAAGTGGTGTCAAGATTTGAACATTGACAGTCTGGCTCCAAAGTTATGAACAATGCAATATATTCTATTTAAATCCATTCTGAAAACATACTTTTCTGTTCACTTTTCCCATTGTTCCCTCCCTTCTCCCCAACATTCTATATTCTATATTTTAAGACATATAGGACTGAATATGATGTGTATCTTTTGACACTTCTATGATCCAACTGTAAAGTTCTGTTCCTTTCTTTCCAACCCAAATCAAAAGCCATCACTTCCTTTAAAAAAAAAAAAACAAAAAAAAAAAAAAAAAAAAACCTTACCTGAGGACAGGCTTATTAATTTTAGAGGGAGGGGAAGGGACGGGGACGGTCCCTTTTAGTTGGGGGGAGACATTGATTGGTTGCCTCTCCTATATGCTCCAACTGAGGACCAAATCTACAACCCAGGCTTGTGCCCTGACCAGGAATGGAACCTGTGACCTTTTACTTTACAGGATGACTCTCCAACTAACTGAGCCACACCAGCCAGGGCAAAGCCATCTCTTCTGATGGAACTTCTATACCCATTCCCTAAAGAATTATTCATTTCTCTATGAGTTCAGAGCACTTATCATATTACAATATATATAATGTACCAGTCTTACATGGCTGCTTTGTGAGTCTCTGGAGTTCTTGTTTCTTTTACATCTCTGTACTGCACAATTACTAACACAGTAACCAAAGCTTACAAAATTGGACTTAATGATTAGGTCGAGCAGTTTTTTGGCTGAGACTATAGGATTTTCTATGTATACTAACATGTCATCTGTAAACAATGATAGTTTTGTTTCCTCCTTTCCAAGTTGGATGCCTTTTATTTCCTTTTCTTGTCTAATCGCTGTGGCTAATACTTCCAATACTATATTGAATAGAAGTGGTGAAAGTGGACAGCCTTGTCTTGTTCCTGATTTCAGTGGAAAAGATTTTAGTCTTTGCCCGTTGAGTATGATGCTGGCTGTAGGTTTCTCATATATAGCCTTTATTATGTTGAGGAATGTTCCCTCTATTCCCACTTTGCTGAGTGTTTTTATCATAAATGGGTGCTGTACCTTATCAAATGCTTTTTCCGCATCTATTGATATGATCATGTGATTTTTGTCTTTGCTTTTGTTTATGTGATGAATTACATTTACTGATTTGCAAATGTTGAACCATCCTTGCATCCCTGGGATGAATCCCACTTGGTCATGGTGTGTGATCTTAATCTCCAAAATATACAAAGAACTTACACGACTCCACTCTAAGAAGACAAGCAACCCAATTAAAAAATGGGCAGAGGACTTGGGCAGACACTTCTCCAAGGAGGACATACAGAGGATCCAGAGACCTGAATAGACACTTCTGCAAGGAAGACATACAGATGGCCAACACACACATGAAAAGATGCTCGATATCGCTAACTATCAGAGAGATGCAAATTAAAACCACAATGAGATACAACTTGACACCAGTCGGAATGGCCCTCATAAACAAAGCAACAAACAACAAGTGTTGGAGAGGTTGTGGAGAAAAGGGGACACTAGTGCACTGCTGGTGGGAGTGCAAGTTGGTACAACCACTATGGTAAACAGTATGGAATTTTCTAAAAAAACTAAAAATGGATATACCTTTTGACCCAGCAATTCCACTGCTAGGACTATATCCTAAGAACCCTGAAACACCAATCCAAAAGAACCTATGCACCCCTATGTTTATAGCAGCACAATTTACAATGGCCAAGTGTTGGAAGCAACCTAGATGCCCATCAGTAAATGAATGGATCAAAAAACTGTGGTACATTTACACAATGGAATTCTATGCAGCAGAAAGAAAGAAGGAGCTCCTACCCTTTGCGACAGCATGGATGGAGCTGGAGAGCATCATGCTAAGCGAAATAAGCCAGGCAGTGAAAGACAAATACCATATGATCTCACCTTTAACAGGAAGCTAATCAACAAAACAAACAAACAAACATAATATAACCAAAGACACTGAAATTGAGAACAGGCTGAAAGTCACCAGAGGGGAGAGGGGAGGAAATTTCAGGGGTAAAGGGGAAGGAACAAAGGACACAGGGACAAAAACTATGGGGGGGTGGAAATGGGAGGGAGGAGGGGAGGGCTAGGGTGGTGGGTTCGGGTGAGAATAAAAGACAGAAAACTGTACAAGATCAACAACTAAAATAAAAATTAAAAAAAAATTGAACTTAATGAAATAAAATCTGCTAGCCAAGATGCTGAACTAACAGTAAGGTTCTACTTCTTCATCTTCAACTATAAAATACAGACATCACAAACCAGATTCCCTTGAACAAGGTGTAAAATTAGCAGCCGTTCTTTAAATGTCAGAGAAATACTAAATTCTCAAAGCTCTGACCGTCACAAAGTACTGGAAAGTACAACTCTAAGATCCTGCAAATATTAAGTTCTAGTACCCTACTTCTTCCTGATTATTAGTCCAGAGACCTCCGTCTATTGTTGCTGTTCTTGCCACTTCTCCCACCCTCAATAAACAACCGAATTCATAAATAACAAAGTAAGGGGAAAATGAACAAAAACATCACCAGCTATCTACATATCAGACACACTGATACACATACTGTACCAATGCCATTTTCTCTAATGAAAATCAAAAGATTTTCCTTTGGGGTTTCCAGTAACTTTTTTTAAAATTTAGAGTACAGCAAAATCACAGTGGGGTGGAAATAGGGCTTTGAAGTCTGTACTAGGGCCTGGGACCTGAATTTTTACCAAAGACCGTAAGTGATTCTGATAAAGATGAACCAGACCACACTCTGAGAACACAGGCAATGTTCTCTCCAATTGGAAATTTCATACAACCATGAAAACTAAGCCTACACTGGCAATTTATGTTATATCCACTAAAACTAGAAACAAACAAATATGATATACATAGCTAATTTTTATGATGAAGTACAGTGCTGAGTATTTTTAAATTTTCTTTCATGTAATCCTTACCACCATATGAAGTAGATATAGATATCATCATTACCTTTTGTACAGATGAGAAAGTTAAGGGTCAGACAGTTATTCACTTCCCCATATCACATAGCTTCTAAGTGGCAGAATGCAGATGTTAAATGCAGGCTATCTACCCAAAGCCTATGTTCCTAACCTCCATGTTATGCCACCTCTCCATTTATAATATATTTGACATTTTATTGAGTTAGATAGAATCAGGTAAAAAGAGGAAAGGCACAAAAACAAACCTCACCTTCTTCCCCTTTTTATCTACAGTTAACACTGTTGCCTAGTTACCTTCTCTAAGCATGTCCCAGTTGCTAATGACAAACCACACTGCCATGGAAATGGCAGGCACTAAAGGTGGGAAGTTTAAAATATCTGTCAGATGTATTATTGGCAAATATCTTCTTCCATTCAGTAGGCTGTCTTTTCGTTTTGTTGATGGTTTCCGTTTGATGGAGATATTCGCCAATGATACATCTGATGAGATTAATATCCAATATTTATAAAAAATTCAGACAACTTAAAACCAGAAAAACAAACAACCTAATTAAAAAGTAGGCAGAAGACCTGAATAGACACTTCTGCAAGGAAGACATACAGATGGCCAACACACACATGAAAAGATGCTCAGCTTCACTAATCATCAGAGAAATGCAAAGCAAAACCACAATGAGATACCACTTCAAACCTGTCAGAATGGCAATCATCAATAAAACAACAAATAATAAATGTTGGTGAGGAAGTAGAGAAAAGAGAACCCTAGTACAGTGTTGGTGGGAATGCTGATTAGTACAACCACTATGGAAAACAGTGTGGAGTTTCCTCAAAAAATTAAAAATGGAATTGCCTATGACCCAGAGATTCCACTTCTAAGAATCCAAAGAAATTCAAAACACTAATTTGAAATAATATACGCAACCCTATTTTGATTGCAGCATTATTCACAATAGCCAAGCCATGGAAGCAATTCAAGAGCTCATTAATAGACAAGTGAATAAAAAGGTTGTGGTACATGTACACAATGGAATACTACTTGGCCATTAAATACTACTTAGCCATACTACTGGTACCTTTGTGACAGCATGGATGGGCCTAGAGGGTATTATGCAAAGTGAAATAAATCAGACAGAGAAAGACAAATACCATATGATTTCTCTTATATGTGGAATCTAAAGAAGAAAACAAACAAAATAGAAACAGACTCATAGATAGAGAACAGACTGACAACTGTCAGAAGAAAAGGGGGCTGGCGAGCTGGGTGAAAAAGGTGAAGTCCCCTACACATTGGTAGTGACAGAATAGTCAAAGAGATGCACATTACAGCATAGGGAATACAGTCAATAATATTGTGATAATTATGTATGGTGCCAGGTGGGTACTTGAAGCAATGGAACATGATTTTCAAACCACTTTGCTGTACATCAGAAACTAATACAGAATAATAATGCATGTAATTGGAAAAAAAATCTGTCAGGGGTGGGTGCTTGGATTACCTTCTAGCAGCAATTTTCAACCCTTTTCATTTCATGGTATACATAAACTAATTACTAAAATTCTGCAGCACACAAAAAAAATATACTTTTTTGCAAATGTAACAAAAAAAATAGGTATAATTTTGATTCATTCGCACCGACGGTGCTTGCTGTGTTGGCTTTTGTCAATCTTTTATTTGAAAATCTAAGGAAAAGAGGTTAGTGTCCCTGACTAAACAGGTATTGAATGTTTTAAAAATTCTCACTGCACAATGGTTGAAAATTGCTGCCTTATACTCAATAAAAGGGGAGTTCTGGATGAGCCAATGATTAGCTCTAACCCTGGAGAAATAAAGCAACTGGGTAGGAATCTAGCAGAATAGGAACAACCCTCTACATTCCTGAGACCTTCAATTTAGGGACTTTCAGATACTGAATCCCTAACAAAGGCTATGGCATTCAGTTCATCTGACAGGCATCCAGAAAGTGGCAGCCTGATCTAGATGGCCTCTGGAATTTGAGTCACATGAGGTTATAACAAAACTATAAAAGGTAGACACTCCCCCTCCACCAGTAAAGATTTCTACCTTTTACTAAGGCTATAAACTGGGGATAATCTCCCTTTAATCTAAAATACTCTCCTTTTCACCTGGCCAGGTAGCTCAGTTGGTTAGAGTATCATCCTGATGCACCATAATTATGATTTTCATCTCCATTCAAGGGCACATGCAAGAGGCAACCCATAAATGTATAAATGAGTGAACAAGTCAATGTTTCTCTCAAAAAAAATTAATAAATAAAAATTTTAAAGACTCTCCTTTTTCTCTTTCTAGTTTTAGTCTGAGAAAAAAACAGCAAATGGTCTAGTTTGTGTTATGAAGACTTGAAATCTGAAAATTTTTTGTCCCACTCTGCATGAAAGTTTACTAGAGTGAAACAAGAATATGTTCCTGGAAAGGAGGTTATCAGACATACACTTCAGTTATAACTTAGTAACAGGTGGTATCTCTTTTCACACCTGAGAATGCTGCATTAGAGGAAATAGATTTTATTTTTCTGGGGGTTTTTTTGTTTTTGTTTTTGTTTTTTGAGGGGATGCAATGAGAAAGGTTAACTTTACAGCATGACTACTCTAAGGAATGACAGATCTGAGGGAAGTGAGCTTTGGGAAACATGAAGAATAGGCACGTTGGGAGCCTGATATACAGGAAATTGAGCCCTTCTAGAGTTCAGAAGAACAACTTTCTCCACACATTGCCAATATTTAATTTAACTCAGCTCTCCCCAGACTGCTGCCCTGCTTTAAAGGTCAAATAGTTAAGAGGGTCACCAGAATCTATTACCAGAATTCGGTCACCACCTCCTACCTCCATCTCCACCGCCCACTTAGGCAGCTTTCCTTCCCTTTTACCTGCCAGCTCCAGAAGGTTGAAAGTAAACTGAAGCAATCAATTATGTTCACCAGATAACTCTAAGAGTTACTTCCAAAACTAAGCACATGCAATTTTGTGCTATATATTTCCTGGGTTCTAGCCAATACATCATAAAGCTACCTAGATATAATGTAAAACATTATAGTACCACCCAGCAGAGTTCAAATATCAACTCTAACACTTGTTACTTAACCTCTCTAAAACATACTGTGAAAATTAAAATGAGAACTTGTAGGTAAATCGCCCACCATATATATAGTAGGAGCTCAGTAAAGTGATAGCTATTTGAAGGGGAGGAAGTCCTAGTACTTTAAACAAATCAGTTTTAAAAAACCATTTTCAAAAAGTTTAAGACAGCACTTTCACTCTAATTAGAAAGCACCACTGATCATTTTTCAGGGCAATTCTATCCCCCAAAAAAGCATCCATTGTCTAAATCTCCAATAAAATAAATAGTAAGAAAAATTCATCCTACTCCCTGCATTTCTGAATCAACCTTTGAAATCACTTCAACTGTTTTATTTAGTTAGGAAGTACTGTACTAAGTTTCCTGAAATTCCCAGCCATTCTGCCTGAAAGATTTTAACACAAATTCCCTAGATAAGGAAGTATTAACACACATGCTAAAAACCACCCATACATTTCTACACTACATTCTAACAGGAAGGCAATCAGATGATAAAATTTATCCCTTTCTATTTCCATAATTTGAATTTCTCTACTAACTCTTTAGGAATGACTCCAGTGGAACCCAACAACTCCGTGGAGGGCCTTTCCCTGGAAAAATCTCAGGGTATGGAAAAAAACAATTTTTAGATCCCTAAAGTAATAACAAACTTTGGATTTTTTTAAAATATAAATGAATGGTTTTACATCCTCAATACAAAATGAGTATATCAGAAATATGCTCAGACCCTCAGACAAAGCCCATAAAACTTCCAAGGATACCTTGCTTAATTTACTTCACTTCTTGCTACCCACTTACAAAGTCTTAGGAAACGCTAACAAGGCTCCAGGCCTCAAGTCTCTTCAGAGATCCAAATCTGCTATGCTGACGTATTCAGCCCCCAGATCTGATACTGTTTTGTGAAAAATACTTAGCAGCAGACATGTGCTATATTAACATCAACCATGTCACTAAAACAAAATGACAAACCACTCCGAGCCTCACTACCAAAGGAGGGTGAGCAGTAACCAGCGGGCAGCCAGAATCCCAGGTTTACCAAGAACACAAATCAGACAAGCATAGCTTGGCCGCCGCACCTCCAGCGCCGGGACAAGCGTGGAGTGGCAGAGGGATGAATGAGGCGGGCGGGGAGCTGGAGAGGGGGCGCGGGACAGGCCCGGGGAAGGCGGGGCCGCACCACTCGGGCCCCGCCCCCCAACGCCCCGGCTCCGCGGCAGCGCCCCGGTCCCCGCGCGGTAGCAACACGCACCCCGGACCCCTTCCCGGTGTCACCTTCCCCTTGCTGCACGGCCCCCAGAACGTACCTGCTTTGCAAACGGGGGCGCTCGGGCTTCTCTTCTCAGGGGAGCATCGGCCCTGCTCCGGGGACCTCCTCCGGTGCCGGACGCGGGCTGGGGGTGGGGCTGCGCTCACCTCGCTAGTCCACAGGTGGGTGGGCGACGAGGAAGGCGACGACACAGTGCCCAGCAGGGGCGGCGGGGGCTGCGGCCTTGGGGGGCTCCCGCGAGCCCCGGGCGCCGCGCCGCGCGTGGGACTGGTGCCTCGCGTGGAAGTCGCTGACGCACCCGTCTGCGTGGCCACTGTGGGGCTGGTGCGCGCGGCCGCACACCCGCTGCCGCGAGTGGGGCTTGTACTCCGCGAGGCAGTGCGCGGGCCCCCGCCGCCAGAGGGGCCTGAGGCGCCACCACAGCAGCCGCCGTTGTTGTTGCTGCCGCCGCTCCGCGTGGGGCTGCCATGTTGTTGCTGCTGCTTCAGCTGGAACGGAACCGTCGCCCTCATGGGCTGCAGGCGGCTCCCAGCTCCACCGGCCGTGGCGACCGCACCACCCCCGAGGGAGCCGGCCGGTGTGGGGGACCCATTGCGCCTCACTCGCTGGGACATGGTCCACCCTCCCCGGTGAATGGGCGTCTGAGACGGGGGGCGGGGGGGGGGTTGTCGGGTTAAAGGGGAAAGATTCTCGAGGCCAAAGGGAAGGCCCCCGCGACAGGGTGACGAAGCCGGAATCCGGGGTGCGAGGACCGCCTAGACCGCGGCTGGCAGCAACGAGGTGGTGCAGCCGCCGCCGCCGCTTCTCCTCATCAACAATAGTGTCTCCTCTGCTGCCCCCGCCCCCTGCGGACGCCCATTGGTGCAGCGTCAGCCACGCTCAAGGCACTCCACCGCGCCCATTGGCTGCAAGCAGCTCGGCCCCGGATCCCCGGGGCCTTAGAGAGCTTGGGTTTGCGCGGACACCTTCTGCTCTTTAAAGAGGAGACCCGCCCCCGGGGCGGGGGGAGCAGAGGAAACAGGCCTAGTGTATGTGTAGACTGTGTGTGTGTGTGTGTGTGTGTGTGCGTGCGTGTGTGCGTACACACGTGAGTACGGGTACGCGCGCGCCTGGCCAAGCGCGGCTTTCCCTTCCACTAAAGGGAGCCCCGGGCACTCAGATTCTGGAATATTGCCAAAGAGAATGTCCCAAACCAAAGCTGTCCCCAGAGGTGTCTGAAGTCTTTTTCTCATAACTCATTTCCTTTCTTCTCAGTATTCACTGACAGAGGCCTGTACATGGCTTTTTTCTTGATCTTTTTGTTCTGTCCTAATTCCATCAACGTTTGGGCAGAGCTCAAAGGAGAAGAAATTTAATTAATCTTACTGGCATTTTACACCTGATCTCTCTCTTTTTTTTTTTAAGCTCTACAAAGAGCCAAGTCTCAGAGAGATTAAAATTGCTTGTTAGAATGCAGTTTTCGATTGTAAATTATCAAATGCTATTACTACCTTCCGGTATCTCAAGTAATCAACAATTCATTTTAATCAGCTACTTCACAGTTCCCTGATTCCTTGGTAAGATGTTCACTATCTTACAAGTTTGTGAAGACCCCTAGTCTACAAAGGGCCTTACCTGATCTTCACAATCACTATTTGAGACAGAACTGGATCAGTCATTCATATATTTATCTAGCGGAGGAAACGGGTCTCTGTGTTGTGGGCAAGAACTCAGGAAGACCGGCAGTAACATTAGTTCTAAAATAACCTTAGGGGCTTCTCATCAAAGAAAAAAAAATGGTGGACCCTTACCCCACCTACTCACCTTTCAGGTTATAAATTGCTTGTCTATGGCCTCTTTTCCCTTTACTACTTTATTAAATGTACATTCTAGATAGATTTCATTTTGTAAAAATGTGGGAGTGGAAGGCACAGGATGACTTGCTGTAGACCTGAAATTCTACTGGGTCCCTGTGGGTTGTGGTGGAAAGCCTCTGAAGGCTAAAGAAGAGATTCAGATCCCAAATCCACCACTTACTCTGTGACCTTTTACAGGTCACTAGCCAGTTTCCTGTTCTGTAAAAGGCAGTTAAATAATGCTGTCTCTTTCATCCAATTGTTGTGATTATTAACAGAGGGTTAAGTGAGAACGTGGTATGTAGAAGGTCCTCAACAGTGCCAGAGTTTCCATGTGCTTCAGAAGTCCATTGCCTATTCCTTCTCTCTCCCCCATGACAAAGAGAGGCCCCAGGCCCATGAAAATGTTTTGTTGGCTTATGCTCTGGGTAGACCAGACATCACTACCCATTTCCACAACCTGGAGTGAAGACAAAAATAGCCTCTCATCAGACAGACACACAGGAAACTGCCAGCGAGATCCATGCGACGCTAAGGCTGGACTTAAAACAAGAGAGAAGATAAGCCTTTACATAAGGATTTCATGGAAGGTGTATCTGGCACTTTGTCCTGCACAAAGTAGGAGCTCAATATATATTTATTGAATTAAACTGCAAGAATTCACCAGCCCTAGTGTCTTAGGCTTCCTGATCAATCACTTTTGGTGTTACCAAACTAGGGACCTATTTGTCAATAGCAAGAAACTTTTAGCTGTTCTGAACTAAAGTACTAATTTCAGCACAGAAGTTTATTAGATCAAAGAGTTAAAATGTCCCTGGCTCAATCATGAGTTCACGTTTTGTTTCTAGTCATATTTCCTAAAGAAACCCAAAACTCCATAGCTTCAGAAAATGCCTTTTTCATCTTGACCACTTACCTCAATCAGTTTCAGGCTTAACTTTAAACAAATGAGAACATGTCAACTGAAGCAAGTACTAACCATTTCAGCCCCCTCTGTACTAAAGGATATTTGTGATGACTTATAAATCATCAAAGAATGCTAAAAAAATACTCACTTTAGAATTTTTTGGTCTGATTTTAAGATTTAATGGTAATACATAAAAGCATCATTTACTTCTTTATTTGTCATTGAAGATTCAGAACAATGCATCAAGATGATGTACTGGTCTTCAGTTTGCTAGTATATCTATGAAGAGAGTCCTTTTCAAGAATCAACAAAATAAATATGTCTCACTCTGGTTTAACCCTTTTACCCTGTCCTTCTTAGGATATAATTCAAATTTTTCAAGGTTGAAATGTGATTGTATGAAGATGAAGAAGCAGCTTATTGTAATGGTTTACCCATATTTAAACTTCGGAAGACAAAATTAATAGGCTCATTTGCTTCTGTGCTTTTTTAACTCTTTAAAATGATCCTGTCATGGTAAAGAAGGGTAAGTTTTAAGAAAAAGTTTGTAGTTTTTTCTCTCTTCCCATAGTTTTATCAGAATCAGCCATATTCTTTTATAAATCTCTAAAATGTCATTGACTGGAACACTACACAGTCATGCAATAATTATGAAATCATAATTTCCTTTCACTTTAAAATAGAAAAAATAAAATTATGCATTCATTGTAGCTGCAACAATACAAAAATGTTCATGCATTATAAAGAAATACTAGAGGATAAAATACTGATATGAAAATAAAATAGTCATTCTAAATGTGGGATTTGGGGAGGTGTTTTTCCCTCAAGAAATACTGATACACAATTTCCTAATAAAAGAGAATTATCAGAATTTAACTTGCAAAGTGATGACCTCTACTTAAAATCTGACTGTTCCTTCACTGAGACTTTTGTCTGGACCAATTCATCAAGGCTTTCCATCCATAGCACTACATGTTCTGGTGTTACTCTTACCTCTCTGACTACTCCTTGGTCACCTGTGCTGCTCCTTCTCAATCTGACTCTTAAATGATGAGAGTGCCTCAGGACTCTCTCCCAGGCCTTTCACTCTACTCATTCCCTAGACAAATAGCTTCATTTATACATAAAATTCTACTTACCATCACAATGCCATCTATTCAACCTCCTTCTTGGCAGCTTTCCTTGCATATCTCACATGTGCCTCAAAACTCGGTCCACATCTAAATTTGTCATCTTCCCACCACTCACCCAACAGCAACTCGTTCCTCTTCCAGTTTTATCTTAATGAACGGTGCCACTATCTAATCTCTGGTCTAAGTTAAAACCCTTGAAGTCATCTTGGCTCTACCACTCCCTTGTGGCAGGTTCAGTGACTCACCTATCTTAACTACTCTAGCTTCTAAATCTCTTGTGAATCTACAATAGCACTATTCATCAAATTCACCATCTCTTCTAGCCATGCCTCTGTCTTCTTTAGCCCACACTCTTACACTTACCTAGCCAGTCTCCCTAGATCATTTATGTACCAGTTTACATCTCCAAGCACGCCACTTTCTCAGGTTCCCCACTTCTCACCTGTAATCCAGTCCCCTCACCTTTATAGTGATCTTTTATTATAAAAACACAAACTTAATCAACTTACTCTAAGGCCTGAAACTTTCCATTTCTCTTAGGAAGAGGCTCCCAACCCTGAGGCTTACCACGCATTCCATAGGCCCGCCTGTTCTTTCGAGGCTCCAGCCATACTGTTCTTCTTTGATTTCCCTCAAATACTCCATACTCCCTTCCTGAGGCCTTCGCACTTATTTCCTGTGCCGCAAACAGTCCTTACTCTTGTCTCTTGGTCAACTCTTGATCAGTTTTTAGATCAGGGAGGCCATTTAAAATTAGCTTCCTCATGTGTACGGATATACCATACTTCCCTGTTGTAGTTATTATCACACAATTATTTGTTCAGTATCTATAATTTCTTCTCAGTGCTCTACAAGAGCTTATTTGTTCACTCAAATATTCATTGACTGTCTTCTATGTGCAGAGCACTGTGAGAGACATTGGCTCTACATCAATGAACAAACCCACAAGCTCCTTGTCCTTTTGAACATCCTCTTGAACATACACCTGTTAAAAACAATGGACAAAACAGGCATGTGGGCACATACAACATACCACACATGTGAATAAATTACCAATTGCAGAGTTCTATAAAGGAAGCCATTGAGTGCCATGAAAGACAATAACAATGGAGATATAGCTAAGCTAGATGGAAAGGGCTTTCTGAAAAGGTTGGACCTGAAATATAAGAATGTGTTGTCCATGAAAAGAACCTTCCAAACAGGGAATAATTGTACAGAAACTGAGAAAGGAAAAACCTCTGTGTGTTTAAGGAACTCAAGTAAAACTAGTGTCAGAAAAGAGAGAATAGTTCAGAGATAAGATTGAAGAGGTAAATAAAGGCTAGAAGACTTTTAGGCCCTTTTAGGTGTGCTCTTTGTGTAAGCAGAGTGTACCCTCCTCTTGTAGTTGAGCCTTGGTTGCTCTTGGCAGGTCAATGGGAGGGATTTACCCAGGCTAGTCAGCTGCAAGGATTGGCTGCTGACCACCAATCTCTGTCCTCTGTGGATAATCAGCTGTGCAGGGGCAGGGTGGTGGTTCTCTGATGTGGTCTGTAGCTGTCCATGGGTGTGCAAGCTCTGAGGTTTTCCCAGATGGTGTGGCCAAGGTCAGCTGCCTCCTGTGTTCTGCCCCAGGCCACCCTGCCTAAGCTATAAAGCAGCCTGAGATTCCCAGGCAAAGCCAAGCTATGAATCTAGGTTGGATGCTGCTAGTACCAGGGGTGGGGCCACTTAGCAAAAGGTATGGGGGTTGGGGACTTACTGAGGCCTGCTGTTGCTTGTTTGATAGGATTTAGGAAGTTGTGAAGCATGAGTCAAGACCAGCCATCCATATGGAAAAGTTACAGTTAAGACTGAGTGGGCCTATAAGTTGGGTGGGATGGAGTCTCAGGGGATCTCCAGGACAGGGCAAACAGTGTTAGCCAGGTTGATGGAGTCTCAAATATGGTACCTGCCTGCCAGCTCTGTGGCTCTGTTGCGGGAGGGCTCAGAAAAGGGACAGTGGCCTTTGCCTGCCTTTTCATCTGTACAAAGCTGTTCCCCAGCTCCTACCTTGATGCCAGACACTTCAGTTCCTCCATTTATGCTACTGGTGCATTTCAAGCTACTGTGGAGCTGGAGTTCAGAGGGAGTGAGTCTGAATAAGTCCATGTGTGAGTTCTTTAAGGCAACTCTTGGGACTCCAGAATTTTCTTCCACTGACTCAATCCAAGCTGGTTTTTGCCACCAGAAATTATGGGGACTTATCTTCCTGGCACTGGAACCCTGGGGTGAGGGTCCTGGTGTGAGGTTGGGACTACTCGCTCCCAGATATCCCTCCCAAATGTTTATCCACCAAACGTGGATGTGGTACCAGCCCATTCCATGTCTCTGCCCCTCCTACTGTAGATGGTTGTGGTTTCTTTAATTCTGTAGTTGTCATTTCCATTCAACTTAATTTCTGATGGTTCTAAGTGATGGTTTATCTATATTTTAGTTTTCATTTTGATGTGGTTATGCAAAGAGGTGAGCCATGCTTATTCATGCTGCCATCTTGACTGGAAATCTCTCTCTGATTCCTTTTAGAGAATACATGGTATTCTACCATTAGGTGGTACAGTCAAGTGCCGCTTAATGATGGAAATAGGTTTTGAAAAATGTGTGTCATGGTTGGCATTTTCTTCATTGTACAAACATCACTGAGTGCACTTACACCAACCTAGATGGTATAGTCCACTACACACTTAGGCTATTTGGTATAGCTTATTGCTCCTAGACTACAAACCTATACAGCATGTTACTGTACAAAACAACACAAGATTAAATCAGTCACAAAACAAAATGATGCAATCAAGAAATGCATATACATGAGATGTATGAGACTGCTGCTGGTGTGACATGGCAGTGTTTTATGGCAAACTTTTTTTTTTTTTTTTTTTAACAAATAGAAAGAGTACACTCTAAAGTAACGATTAAAAGTGTAGTATGGGCCCTGGTTTGCTCAGTTGGTACGAGTGTTATTTAGATATGCCAAGGTTGCTAGTTCAATCCCTAGTCTGGGCACATACAAAAATCAACCAATGAATGTGTAAATAAGTGTTACAAGTCAATGTTTCTGTCTCTCTCTCTCTCTTCTACTTTCTCTCTTTCTCTAAAAATCAATTTAAAAAGTGTTGCATAGTAAATTCAAACACTGGAAACACAGTCATTTATTATCGTTATAAATAATAATATATGGTATATGCTATACAGGCATACCTCTGAGATATTGTGAGTTTGGTTCCAGATCACTGCAATCAAGCAAGTATTGCAATAAAATGAGGTATGCCTGTACTTTTATAAGACTGGTAGCACAGTAGATTTGTTTATACCAGCATCAGCACAAACTCCTGAGTAATCCATTGTGCTACAACATCACAATGGCTGATGCCACTAGGCAACAGGAATTTTTCAGTTCCCTTATAATCTTGTGGAACCACCATTTTGGTCCATCACTGACTGAAACATTGTATGCAGCGCATGACTGTACTATAGTTTAACCCATCTACTACTGATGGTCATTTAGGTTATTTTCTACTTTTTGATATATTTAACATAAAATGGTCTAATGATATTTTTGCACTTATACTTTGCATGCTTTTGAGAGTATTTAAAATTTAATGTTGTATAAAAGCAGTATTTATGCAAAGATTTAGAAATCAAATAGCTTTAGAAGGCTGATTTTCTTAAGTATCCATTTGCTTAATGTTCATTGCCCTTCCCAAACCCTCCAAAGAATTGTTAAATCTCTACGAAAATGATTAGTGGTTTGTTCTCCCCTAAAAATAAAAAAAAAAAAAAAAAAAAGTCTTAATGGAGCATTCTTTTCCCCTGCTTTGTTTATACTAGACATGTTCTAGGACTCCTGCATATCTGTCAGCATGAAATTTCCCTTCACTTCTTGGGTATGCAGACATCATGTTCCCTCTACCCAGGGTCTCTCATTCTTGTTTATTTGCTTGTTTACCCCTTTTGCAATAGCTTCCTAAGGGTGTATAGAAAGTAAATGTTATAAGACATTGCATGTTTGCAAATGTCTATCCCATCCTTATACTTAATTGATGGTTTGGCTTAGAAAGAATGTTTCCTCAGGAAGTTGAAGACATTACTCCATTGTCATATAGCATTCAGTGTTGCTGTTGAGCAATTGAATGCTACTGTGATTTCTCATCCTTTATGTATAATCTGTTTTTTTCTTCCAGAATCTTTTCTTTAACAGTTTTCTGAAAATTCATTATGCTGGGTTTTTGTTGTTGTTGTTTTTTTAATTCCCTGAGATGGACACTGGATGTTTTTCAGATGGGAAAATGTTATTGTATTATTCTTCAATAATTTATTTCCCTTCACAAAGAAGCCCTGCCCTTCCCTAAGAGAATGACCCATTAGGACTAGAGACCATATCAGCTGGTTTTGGGCTAGGTTTGGCCAATGTGAGATCAAATTGCAGGAACACAGAGAAGTCAGATTATTTCTTTTCTGCTATATCCCTGATGTAGATCCATATCTCCCAGGCTTTAACTATATGTACTAGGCCCTTCTTCTGGACTCCAGTTCTTATTGGGCTGCATTTATACTACCTCCTCCAAACTTGCCCCTTTAGCCCCAGGAGTGGAACAGCTTCTCATTGTTGCTATCTGGACACTATACCACCCTTGTTTGTTCCCTTAATCCTTCTTGCTCACACTTCTATGAGAGTCACTTTGTAAAATCTCTTTATCTGAACCATGAAGGGTGAATTGTGTTTGCTGTAGAAACTCTGATTGATACAGTCTGCTTGCTCTTTCTCTATGTCTCTCTCTTCATCTTCCAAGAAATATTGAGCTTCCTGGATTAACCCTCTAACTTTTTCTTCTGTTTTCCATATCTGTATGATCTTTTTGATCTACCTTCTAGGAAATTTCTGTGTCTTCATCTTCCAACCCCTCTATGAATTTCTTATTTCAGGAATCATATTATTCATTCCCAAGAGCTCCCTTTATTCTCTCATCATCCTTTTATTATAGCATCCATTGTTATTTATTTATATTTCATGGATATAATTTATTTATCTTCCTGCATCATCTCTGTTTTCTCAAAATTCTTTCGTTTTGGTGTCTGCCTTTCATGATGGAGACATTCCTCAGATGTCAAATGACTTTCACATAAGAGCTGTTCGCTCTGTGTACTCAACTGGGGCTTGTCCCTTGGTGGGCTTTACTTTGAGATGATCAAGCAGGAATCCACTTGCTTCATTATAGGATTCCCCAAATGCCATTTTTCTTGTGATATTAATTTTTTTCAGAAGAGAATCGACCAATCTCTTGTCCAGTATTTTTGGAGTCAAGTGCAAGAATTATAGCTTCAAATTCAGAATAGACTTTCATTTAATGGGAATATTTTTTTTCTGGAAGAAATTCCTTAAAGTAAAATTGTGGTATCCAAGGGTATGCATTTTAAGATTTGATAGATTCCAATACAATTTTGGAAGCAGCCAAAGGAAAAAGGTTAATGTGGTTAAAAAAAAAACAACAACAAGCAAATGCATTTTATAAACTTTAAATGTCAGCAAAACTTAATAAAGTGCTTTTCTTATGAAATTAATGTTTCAAGAATTAAAATAGACTGAAATAAATTCTTCTTTTCCATGGTTCTACTTAGCTTCGGAATTAGTGCTAACATAGGTTATTTGAAAGATTAAATTTCTCCTCTTTCTAGAAACAAAATTATATTTCCCCCAAAAGCCATTTGATTAGTACTGCAATAGTGCAAAAATGGAAACCTATAAAGAGGTGCTTGGTCTTATTTATCTACAAGGACCTACAGAAGTACCAATTAAAAATAGTTGCTTATCAAGGAGGACATACAGAGGATCCAGAGACATATGAAAAGATGCTCAGTATCACTAGCCATCAGAGAGATGCAAATTAAAACCACAATGAGATACCATTGCACACCATTGAGAATGGTCATCATAAACAAAGCAATAAACAAGTGTTGGAGAGGTTGTGGAGAAAAGGGAACCCTAATGCACTGTTGGTGGGAATGCAGACTAGTGCAACCACTATGGAAAACAGTATGGAATTTCCTCAAAAAACTAAACATGGAACTGCCTTTTGACTCAGCAATTCCACTGCTACAATTATATCCTAAGATCCCTGAAACACCAACCCAAAAGAACCTGTGCACCCATATGTTCACAGCAGCGCCATTTACAATAGCCAAGTGCTGGAAGCAACCTAAGTGCCCATCAGTAAATGAATGGATCAAAAAACTATGGTACATTTACACAATGGAATTCTACACAGCAGAGAGAAAGAAGGAGCTCCTACCCTTTGTGAGAGCATTATGCTTAGTGAAATTAGGCAGGTAGTGAGGGACAAATACCATATAATCTCACCTTTAACTGGAACCTAATCAACAAAACAAATAAGCAAGCTAAATACAATCAGATACATTGAAATTGAGAAGAGGCCAACAGTGATCAGAAGGGAGAGGGGAGGAGATAATGGGAGAAAAGGGTGAAGGGTTTACAGGAACAATTATAAAGGACACATAGACAATAGCAAGGCGGGGGGTGGAAACAGGAGAAGGAGGTGGGAAGGGCTTGGGTAGTAGGGAGGGGTGGGGGGAAAAGGCAGAAAACTGTACTTAAACAATAATTTTAAAAAATGTTTAAAGAATTTAAAAATAAAAATAGTTGCTTAAACCAGATGGTAACTGATATTTGAGTTTGTGAAAACAGTTTGTGGGAGATCTATCTCAGGGTGGTAACTGCTCTGTAGATTACAAGAATAATTAGGGCAAGAAAACTATTTAAACACACTCCATAGAGAGACAGTCCACAGAACATGAGGATGTTATTTCTGGAGTACTTGAACTATATCCACATCAAAACTGACCTATACAGTGGGGAGGTCTAGGGCAGTAGGCTAGGATGGGACTAAAAGACAGAAAACTGTACAAGAACAACAATTAAAATAAAATTTAAAAAAATGAAAAAAACCTGACCTATATGATCTAGCTTATGCTAATCAAAGTAGGCTTTTTCTTTTTTAAAAAAAATTGCCTATCATCTTACCCCATCAGGTTGCTCCTTATTTTGTCCTAAATTCCTCACTGCATAGCAGACAGTAAAAACTCTTCATAAACTCTACTTCAGAGAGTCTAAATCATATCCAGAAATAGACATTTCCTTTCCAAAATGATTGTAAATAAGTCTAAGTTTTCTGTCTCTATGGTAACAGCTTGATGAGAGAGTGAGGGACTGGTACATAAGATATGCCTTGCCTTTTCAAATTCTGTAACAACCACTCAACATGAATGAGCTCACAGACACCAATTGTTGCTGTCGAATAGCAATCACTTTACCTTTGATGAGCTGGAGCTGGGATTTCTTAACAGAGGGAAACAGAAGAGAAAAAAATATATATATCCAGTCTACATTGTACCTAATCATTCCTTCTTACCTATCCTTTCCTCTATAGATGTAGTTGAATTTTCCTTAAAGAAATTGAGTTAAATTCTGTATATTGGCAAATGTACTGCCCAAGCACTGGTTCATAGGCAACAAAATTTGAGCACCTACTATGTACCAGGTACTGTGTTCTACACAGATATTCACCATTGTCAATAAATACAGGGTTGGGGAAAAGTAGATTACAGTTGTGAATATGCAAAACACAGTTCATTCCTGTATATTATTATTATTATTATTTATTTATTGTGTTATTAATTACTATTAACCTACTTTTGCCCACCCCTGTATTTATGAAAAAATGATTTTAAGAGCACTAATATTACCACTGATCTCTGCTGTCTTTTCTCACTACCATTTAGCTATGCCAGAATACAGAGTGAATTCAAAGGGCAGTGTGCCAAGTCACTGGTCCACTCAATGGGAACTGGATTAGCCCCCCAACTATGTGTCTCCAGTCAGTTGGGAGAATTAACTGAGTCATGATAACCTGTGAGATGACTTAGGCAGCTAACATGTGAACAAACTTAACCACCTATCTCACCCACGTAGTGAAAGTACAGGCTGCCCAAACTTGGAATCCAGAAAACTAAGACTCTTTGTTTAACTCAGCTCCTAAGTAGTCATTACTTATTGGAGCACAAAGACATCTTCTTAGAGATCTCTCTAGGGAGCAAAGGACTTCAGAGGACTAGCAGCTCTTTGACTTATGAATGATGACACTCACCTATCATTTTATTCTTTTTTTAAAAAAATATATTATTTATTTACTTTTAGACAGAGGGGAAGGGAGGGAGAGAAACATCAATGTGTGGTTGCCTCTTGCGCACCCCCCCACCAGAAACCAGGCCTACAGCCCAGGCATGTGCCCTGACTGGGAATTGAACCAGCGACCCTTTGGTTCACAGGCTGGCACTCAATCCACTGAGCCACATCAGCCAGATCATTTTATCCTTTTAAAATATTTTTTAAAGCAATGTCCTTTCTGAAATCTTCTCTAGTAACATGAAATTCTGAGGGAGAGTTGCAGCATAGATTACTTCTCAGTATGTGCATAGTCTATTAATAGTAAGGATGAAAAAGAGGAAATCAAAAGGGAAGTTAAATTCAAGCTCAATATATAAGTTAATAAAATAGTGATTCCACTCCTCCCTGCCTACAACTCAAAAGGCCCCACACTCACCAAAGTCTTAGCTTCTCACCTGTGCCCTCACTCCTGACATGATTTTTCTTCAGTGTTCTGTAAGATTGGCACTTTCAGTTAGTTAATTCTGCTCTTAGGAACTTCCCCCAGTTTCTCATCACTTCCCTTGGTGTGATTCTACTGAAACCTAAAGCTTCTGTAACCCAAGAGCAAGGGACTTGTTAATGGTAAATAACCTTAAACTAAATTTCCCTTTTTTCTTAGTCTGGCAATTATAGCACTATTCTTCCAGGACTCCAGATTCTAAGACACAGGATGATAATAAATAACAGTTTTATTGACAGTTAATATTTATTGAATACTTACTATGTGTCAGGCACTGGGCCAAGTACTGACACCCTATAGCAAATTTATACTTTACAACAACACTATACATGAGTACTGTTAACTCCATGAATATGTATAAAGAAAAGAAGGACAGAATTTTAAGCAGATCATCCAGGAGTGTAGAGCTAGTCAGTACCACAGTCAGGATGAAATTCCCGGGAGTCTGAATCTAGAGGTCATACTCTCAACCACTGCACTGAAGTAATTTTCTCCCTAACTTTTTTACTTCAGAGACACACTCTAGCATAGTAGCAAAGTGGCTTTGGAACCGGATTAACTGCATTCAAATTCCGGTTCTGTGCTTATAATTGCATGATCTGGAGCAAGGTGTTTACTTTCTTTTCATACAGTTCTGCTGAGATTTAAATTCATTAATTCTTGTGACAAACTCTCAGCCCTGTGACCAGCACATAGAAAGCACTCAGTGAATGTTGGCTATTATTGTCTAAGCCTTAGCCAAGCCCTGATAATTGATTCCATCTCATCTATCCAGTTTGTCTCCACTTCATTTTTACAGCTGCAGCTTTAAACGTGCCCTGCAACTAACTTTTCCATATTAGTTTATGTATAGTGGGAAGATTAGTCTTCCTCAGACAATTTCATACACCATTTCCACACTCAAGAATTCAAGAACCTCCATTGGCTCCCTATCACAAATTTTATCAGATCCAAATTTTTCAATTTGGCCTTCAGGTGTATTTCTACAAATTCCCTTGTTTAGCTTCTTCATTCTTTCTCTATCAAGTCCTTTTCCCCTAACTTGCCCTGTGATTTCTTAGTTTGCATCTTTTGTGTTCTCTGGAATATGATTCAGTGAGTCTTTATCATTTAAACCCTTTGTAAAATTATCCCTGGTTCTCTAGGTAAGTATGTTAATGTAGTCAATTAAATTTTCAGGGACTATTCTTCTAAGAAGTTTTCTAAGATTAACTCCACCCAAGCCTGTTCATGCCAATTAATTCCTAAACATGTCTAGAAATATTCTGCATTATGTTGATTCATACTTGTTTGTGTGGTACTTTGATGTTTTTATGCATTCTGAAGTCTCTCAGCAATTTTTTAGTCCTCAAGGAGATAATGGTTTTTCTTCCTTTTCAACCTTTCCTTCAACCTTCCTTCAACCTTTCCTGCTAAGGCAAGTAAATGCTGTTGAGTGACTGATGGTACAAAACAGTCAACAGTCTATGCAAAAGAGAAAGGTCTGTTAGAGGCAAAGCAATACAACACTGGGCCTTCTGTTCTTTTAAGTGCATGTAACAAATAACTGCATTCTGCAGCTTTGCACATCAAGGAATTTTCAGAATAAGGCAAGCTACTTGCCTCTGACAAATAGGGCATCCTTTTAACAGCAGCCAGAAAGTTGATCTCTTGATTCTCCATTCCTGGGTGGTAGGCACATAAGCAGAAGGTGGCAAGGGATAGGCTGCCATAACATGTCTAGAGGACTTTGCTGTGATAACACAAAGCCAGTAACCCCAGAGAGGGGAGAAGAGTCAGGTTTCAACTACTCCTTGTCACCTGCTACAGAAGAGTTAGCAAACTGGCAGCTTTTTCTTCCTCTACTTAGACAAAATGCCCCTCCTTCCAGGCACCTTCCAGGATCCCTGATACAGAGGAGAACCTATACCCTCTCCCCCAGTGCCATGAGAGGCAAAAGAAGATAGGATCCACAGATACCATCCAGCCCCAGGTGAGTAATAGAGAGGAGGAGGTCTAGAGATTTTGATAGTAACACTTGAAATGAGACCCAAAGGAAGTAAGTCCTAGATCACCTTTAACCATTGTGTCAATGACTTTTTTGGTAGAATGACAAAAGGAAGATAATCATTGATACAATTGAAATTAAAACGAAATCATTCCAGTTACACCAAAAAGAGCAGAGAAAGCCTATCAACATTCACACAAAAATATAAAGGCTGATCAAATTCCATGGGGCTTAGGTGTGGCTTTTACTTTTAAGGTGGAAGATATTTAATTCTTCATAATTCAGAAGTGGAAACAAGTAGAATCATATGATTTTGGAGCTCATGTAGTCCAAGTTCCATGTTTTATAAAGAGGAACTGAGGCCCAAAGAGGAAAATTAACTTTCACAGGGCCACAGGAATGGTGACAGAGCCAAAATGAGAGCTCAGGTCTCCTTACACAAGAGTGCAAGGTACACTCACTGAGCAGCAAAGATGTCTGTGCTTAGGCAAGGCTCTCGAGTTCAACTAAAGCCCAGAGAACATGAATAAATATAGTATCTTTCCAGAAAGAAAAAGTTCTACCTGCAGCATGCTGGGTCACAGCACAGCACAGTTTTGCTAAAAATTTCCAAGCTCTCTGATTTGCATGTTGAGCTCCTGTTCAAGTTGTTAGCAGGGGTCAGGGTAGGGGTGGAGAAGGTGGAAGCATGTGAAAAGAAAGAGAAAGATGGAAAAGGGAAAAAAAAACCCAGTATAACCTAAAGCAGAAGCAGTCTTCTTAGTGGCTTAGGCGTATTTAGAGGCAAACTAGGAGCCAGGAGGAACTGGTTCTATCTCTGACACTAACTAACTTTCAGAAGTCATTCAATCTCTCTGGGCCTCAGTTCCCCATCTGAAAAATTAAGGCATTCTACTGTAAATTATTTCTAAGGTCTTTTTCATCTCAAATATTTTAGAATATTAGAATAGTATTGGAGCCTCATTACACTAATAGAATTTTATCACGACCAAGATTAGTAACAGAAAAATATATATAAAATGAGGGTGGTTCACAAGTAGGTGGCTGATTGTGAATTCAACGAAACAGATATTTATTCTGTGCCTAGGCCTAGGACTCTCAAGAATAAGACACTGCCCTTGCTCTTCAGAAATTAGCGTCAGCCTAGAAGGGAAACCTGTAAGACTCAGTATTCACAGATAATCTCTTATCTAAGTACTATACAGTCTGACCAAAGATCAAACACAAGTGTTTTGCCAGAGGCACCGTGGTAGGCAACTTCCTGGTTTATTTTCCCTTCTTAGAGCTCCACCAACTCCCAAATATTACAAGTAGTAAAGGGCTAACTGGTCACTGCAAGAACCACCTGAACAGCATTCCTAATTCATGTTTTCTGGCCAGAAGCACAGTAGGTTGGGCACTGTAATATCATTTTGCTGCGAGTATTGTGAATAATAGATGAAAAGTCATTGACTCAAATTTTATCCCAGATCAAAGCAAAATGCTACAAATCTGGAATGTGTGCCTATTACTCTGCTCTGAAAATGAACAAATCAGTGTAAGTATCTTGTTTGAGAAACTGAGGGTAAGAAGTGGTCTATAACTTATGTGCCTTGCCCCAGCCAGGTGGCTCAGTTGGTTGGAGCATCATCTTGTGCACCAAAAGGTTGCAGGTTTGATTCCCAGTCAGGGCACCTACCTAGGTTGCAGGCTCCGTTCCCACAGGTACAGGAGGCAACTGATCAATGTCTTTCTCTCACATCAATGTTTCTTTCTTTCTCTCAAATTAATAAACATATCCTGGGGTGAGGATTAAAAAATTAAAATATGTGCTTCTGCATAGAATTCTCACTTGCAGAAGTATTCTCAAAACTTGTCAGAGGTCTAAGCAAGGTGCTTAATACAAGATACTTTCTCTATTATAAAAGTAAATTTAAAAGATCTGCTACTGTTGTCTACTACCTACTTAGACAGGTATAGTGATACTGACTTGTCACAACTATGCAACAACCAGGGGAGTGGCTGCATTTCAATTCACCAAACAACCAATATTAATGGCCATGTAGGTATATTATGCAAAATATATACAGATAACCTCAAATTACTTTATTATGTCTTAACTTAGGTGTTGTCCTTTTATTCAAACAGTACATATTTTGTGCAGAACTTGAAATCAGAAAAGCTGGAGTTCATGCTGCCTGTCACCTACCAGACCCAATAAGCCAAGACAGGAATTGAATCTTTACAGGTGTTTTATTCAGATGGTCAGAGACCTCAGAAGGGCAGTTTTGTATCCTAACAGACATTCTTAAATTCTGCTTTAAACTGACCCTTTTTATAAGAAGAAAAGTGTAGGTAAGGGGATTGGAATTCAGGGGAAAAGTTAATCAGATAAAAAGCTGCAGCATTCTTTCATCTGTGTCCCAGGGCATTGGTCTTTATCTGTGTCTTGGGCGTGTCACCCTAAGTACAATGGCTCAGCTGCCGTCTTGATTGCTTGCAGTCCTCCTCAGGCACAAAGGTGGAACTGCTTCTGGTCTCGTGCAGTCTAGGTGGGTCATACCTTCGGTTCTTGAAACAATAGCTTTTACATGCATTGATTGCTAAACTTATTAACTATTACCCAAAACTAAAATTTTTCCAACATTTGAGTCCCCCATCAAAATTACCCAAGCTACAGAAATGAGGGAAAGAGGAAGAGGGACAGGCCTGGAAGAAAATAATTGGACTGATAGGCTCAGCCTCTGAAGAAATAACAGACTTTAGAAGAAAAATGCGTAGTGAATCCTGGTGTGAATGCAAGGGTGCCACCATGAACAGGCATCTTGTGCCTCCTGAGCTAGAAACCATGACGATCAGAACTCTAAACATATTCACATTGCTCTCTTTGTTTTTTTTTTTCTTTTCCTCTACAAGTTTGAAAATAGATTTCAGAACTTGTCCTATCATAAGCCCTAAACCAGTATGAGTCATTCAGTGATAAAGCCACTGACTTCAGCAATGTCTTCCGATTAAGAAAAACATTTCCAAATAGCCTCCAAAAAAGAATAAAAGTACACTGCGCACTTCACTGCACATTAAATGAGCAGACCATTACTATACAGGGCAAATAGAAATAGTACAGAACACTGAGTAAGCTTTTATATCCCACCAAAACTCACCTTAGCAGCAGGAAAGCAGAAATTGCTAAAGGAAAACTATGTGAGTAGAGAACTATTCTCCAAAATATGCTTTAGGCATAGTGCAGATTTCCCTCTTCCTTCCTTTTTGTGGGTGTTTGTGTCATTGGAGAGTTCTTTTAAAAATACTGCATAAACTTACTGCCCCCAAAATTAAAATACACAGTTAAGCAATAAATAAAGAAAACAAAGGAAAAGCATCTATATCATCCCATAAATATAATTGCCATTAATTTTTCTGGCTATTTTCCTGGGCATTAATTTGGATGAGTTTGTGTTATTGGTTGAATCATGTCCCCCTAAAATTTATATTTTTGAGTCCTAACCCCCTGAATCTCAGAATGTAACCATATTTAGAGGTTAGGTTTTAAAAAGGTATTTAAGTTAAAATTAGGTCATTAGGGTGACCCTTAATCCACTATGACTGGGATCCTTATAAAAAGAGAAAATTTGGACACAGACATATGCAGAGGGAAGACTACATGAAAATGCAGGGAAAAGATGGCCATCTAAGAGCCAAGGAGAGAAGCATCATAAAAAACCTATCCTCCTGATTTTTTAATCTTAGATTTCTAGACTACGGAATTCTGAGAAATACACTTCTCTTGTTGTTTCTGTCACCCAGTCTGTGGTGCTTTGTTATGGCAGCTCTACCAAACTGATCTGGTTGTTTCCAATTTTTTCTAATCAGGAACATCCTTGTATTTAACTTTCCGGGCACATGTCCAATTATTTTCTTGGAATACATTTCTTTTCTTAAGTATGTTTTATTGATTGTGCTATTACAGTTGTCTCTTTCTTTCTCCTCTTTATCCCCCTCTGCCTGGTACCCCCATTCCCTCTAGCATTCCCCCCACCCCTTAGTTCATGTCCATGGGTTGTACGTATAAGTTCTTTGGCCTATATTTCTAAACGAGGATTGTTGGGTCAAAGGGCCAGTATCTTTTTATGCTTCTGACATGTATTGTCAAATTGCTCCAGCCAAGGAGGTGGTTTCCAGATACTCCCAAGGTTACTAGTCTTTCAGGTTCCAGAGGTTTTCATAGGTTTTTTCTCTTTTTTCTAAGTATGAGTTTTTCAAATTTTCCATTAGGAATATGTATTGCTTCTTTAATAGTAAAATATGTTTATTTTTCAAAATGCAAAAGAGAGCCTTATACAATAGAAAAAATTTGCGCATTTGACTGAATTGAAATGAAACTTACATAAAACAGTGGTTTGAAGAGACAAAACTAAAAACTTATCAAGAGAATGAAATGACAAGCCACAGACTGAGAAGAAATATATGCAAAAAATATCTGATAAAGAACTTTTATCTACAATAGCAAAGAACTCTTAAAATTCAACAATAAAAAAAAAAAAACTTGATTTAAAAATGGTTAAAAGACCTGAATAGACATCTCACCAGAAGACATACAGACAGTAAATAAGCATGTGAAAAGATGCTCAACATCATGTCATTAAGAAACTGCAAATTAAAACGACAATAAGATGCCATTAGACACCTATTAGAATGGTAAAAATCCAAACCACTGGCAACCCCAAATGCTGGCTATGATGTGGAGCAAGAGCCATTGCTGATGAAAATGGTACATCTACTTTGGAAAAGTGTTGGCAGTTTCTTACAAACTAAACATACTCTTAACATATGACCCAGTAATTGTGTTCCTTTGTATTTATCCAAATGAATTGAAGACTTTTGTCTACCCCAAAATCTGCACTTGGATGCTGATAGCAACTTTGTTCAGAATTGCAACCAAGAAGTTAACCAAGGATAAATAAACTGTGATACACCCATACAATGGAATATCACTCAATGTTGAAAAAGAAATGAACTATCAAGCCATGAAAAGACATAAAGGAAATTTAAGTGAATATTACTAAATGAAAGAAAACAATGTGAAAATGCTACATCCTGAATAATTCCAATTATATGAAATTCTGGAAAAAACAAAACTACAAAGACAGTAAAAAAATTAGTGGTTACCAAGGGCTGGGAGAAGGGAGGGATGAATAGACAGAGCATGAAGTATCTTTAGGGCGTTGAAACTACTATTCTGTTTGACACTATAATGGTAGATACATGCCATTGTGCTTTAGTTGAAACCCATAGAATATACAACAAGAATCAACCCTAATGTAAACTATGGATTTGGGTAGTAATGATGTGTGAACATAGGTTTATCAATGTTAAGAAATGTACCATTGTGGTATGGGATGTTAGAGTGGGAGAGGCTGTGTGTGAGGTCGGGGGTGGCATGAGGGTGGGAAGTGTATGGGAATTCTCTGTACTTTCCACTCAATTTTGCTGTGAACCTAAAACTGCTATAAAAAATAAGGTCTATTTAAAAACAAACAACTGAAAACTCATGGGGAGATGTATATTGGATCAAGTCATTATTAGGAAATCTGTACCCCCCACCACCAAATTTCTCATTTAAGTAAAAGACACCCCCATTCTCTTACTTAAATGAGCTAGAATCCTGGGTGTTATTCTTGACTTCCCTTAATTCACTCCCAATTCTCATCGACTCCTACTTAAAACATATCTGAATATCCTTTCCATCACTGTTTGCACCTCTTGAGGCTGAGACATCATTATCTTTCTTCAGAACTAGAAATAGTCTAAAAGGTGTTCTAGCTTCTATTCTTGCCAGATTTCAATCTTTTCAACACAGCAACCATAGTAACCTTTTGGAAACATAAATTTATATGATTCCACTGTTTAAAATTTGAGTGGATTTCTTTTTCTACATTTTGAACAAAAGCCACACTCTTCAAAGCTGGTCAGGAGTCTGCCTATCCTCCAACCCTAAGACACATCTCTCTCCATTGCTCATCAGGGACCAAGACATTGAGCCTTCCTTCACCAGTTTTCCTGATAGACTCGTTGTTACTCTCTATCTCTGGATCTGGATTATGTCTTTCATAGACCTTTGAATTTTGTAAATTCTTATTTGTTTACTTATTCTCTGTTGATCTCTTCCTAACCTGGCAGCCCCATGAGAACAGGAGTTCATCTGTTCTACTTAGCATGGCTTACCAACACCTAACACCATGCCTGGTGCATTGTAGGCAGTGGGAATAGTACCCCTGGTTCAGGCAATAAGAACTCTTATAAAAATATAAGAATCCTTATAAAAATAAGAATAAACCTGACTGGTGTGGCTTGGTTTGTTGGACATCATCTTACAAAGCAAGAGGTTGCCAGTTGAATTCCTGGTCAGAGCACATGCCTGGGATGTAGGGTCTGGCTCCGGTTGGTCCGTGGTTTAGGCACATGTGAGAGGCAGCTGACACGTTTCTCTCTCACATCAATATTTCTTTCCCTCTCTTCCTTCCTTCCCCACTCTCTAAAAATAAATTTAAAAAATCTTTTTAAAAAACAGAATAAACACCAACTAGGAGTTGGTTTGCTTTTCATCATCTCTGTCTTTAATTCTAAATAACATCAATGATAGAATTCTCCTGGCCAAATTCTTTTGTTGATATATATTATATAACAATTGTTGCTATTACAGATTTTACTAATGAAAGTTTCAAAATGGCACATATTTGTATTAGTTATGCTTCAATAAACACTTTATGTAAAATGATCCTATTTTCTATTCTATTCACTTTATGTAATCGTTTAAAGTTTCATTTGTGTTCAAAATTTAAAACAGTGAAACAGTGAACACTGCAAGATGCAACAGTTTTGTCTGATGAGTGTATTTTAGTCCATTCATAAAATATTTTACTCAATTTAAATATATTTAAAATTTAAATTCATTGTTTTAAAATTGTTATTCTTGTTATTTAATAAGCTAAAATACTATTCATCAGCAGAGCAATATATAAGCATGTTTTTCAATTTTTTTCAGGAAATACATTAATGTAAATAAAAAGTATCAATTATTCTTTGCCATTTTTGAACTGATATTTATTTTATCACTTATTAATGTCATAGTTTTATATATATATACATAGTTCAATAAAACAAAGTTTTTACCCTCATTTTTTTTCCTGGCCATCATTGTTCATTTCATTTCATGACTCTTATTTAAAAATAAATTAGTTGTGTCCTGGCTGGTGTGGCTCAGTGGATTGAGTGCCAGCCTGCGAACAAAAGAGTCGCTGGTTCGATTCCTAGTCAGGGCACGTATCTGGGTTGCAGGCCAGGTCCCCAGTGTGGGGCACACAAGAGGGAACCACACATTTCTGTTTCTCTCCCTCTTTCTCCCTCCCTTCCCCTCTCTCTAGAAATAAATAAATAAAATAAAATATTTTTAAAAATAAATTAGTTATATAGAGGACAGGAGTTAAAAAATTATCTCTTCCAGGTTTCAAATATATTAGATATGACAATGATGGTAGATGATCCAAAAATATTTGTTGAATGTATGAATTAATCAATTTAAAAAGTCATTAATATATAAGGATTTAATGTGTTTCCAAATTAACCAGCCTACATACTAACTACAGACACTAACCATTTTATTTCCAGCTGGCAGACAAATCAAATTTTTTCAAGAAGGAAAACATATCTACCACCCAGATTATGATAATGAAGTCGAGGTTTGACCTAAACCCCGGTCACAAAGCAACGATTTTAAAAATGACCCATAAATTCTGTGAACTAAGCCACCCATTTTTAAAAAGATTTTATTTATATATTTTTAGAGGGGAAGGAAGGAAGAAAGAGAGGGAGAGAAACATCAACGTGTGGTTGCCTCTAGTGCATCCCCCACCAGGGACCTGGCCTGCGACCCAGGCATGTGCCCTGACTGGGAATTGAACCAGCAGGCTGACGCTCAATCCACTGAGCCACACCAGCCAGAACCATCCATTTTTTTAATTGACTGATTTGAGAGAGAGAGAGAGAGAGAGAGAGAGAGAGAGAGAAGGAAGAATAGAAAAAAACATTGATTTGTTGTTCCGCCCATTTATACATTCATTGGTTGATTCCTTCTTGCATGTGCCCTGTCTGTGGATCCAACCCACAACCTTGGCATATCAGGACAGTGCTCCAAGCAACTGAGCTACGTGGCCAGAGCTAAGTCACCCATTTTGGAAATGAAGACTCCTGCGTTTAACAAACAAAGGTATAGAATTGATGAGTACAGAGAGGAGCACTGAATCTCCTGCAATTAGTTCCCTGGGGAAAGGTGGAAAGAGAGGTTTTTGTTTTAAAAAAACAAAAAACAAAAAGAGTAGGCATTAAAACCACCACTTCCTTTACCCGTGTGACTGTGCCCTACTCTGTTTCTAAGACAGTAAGTTCCTATGTTTTCCCTTTATAATAATATAAAGGGAAATGTATTTTATACTACTACAGGGATCAAAGGGGTTCTGGACTTCCAGCTTCATGAATTCTACGCACTGTTCCTGTTTCCTCAGTTTAAATGTCTGTTTCTCTGTCCCACTACAAAGAGAGAGGGTAGGGGGTAGGGAGGTGGCAAAGAAATATTTTCTCTAATTGCAGCTACAAAGGGACTTAGAGTATTGGCTCACACCTTTGAGATGTCAATGCTACCAAGGGTGGAGCTCATTTGAAAAATTCAAGGAACTCTTTGAATAATAGGGAAGTTATTGCTTTGTCTGTTTTAGTTAAAATGTAATCTTAAAAAATAAAGAGTCAGAGTCCAAATCAACTTAATTATTTGAAACCTAAAAATGAAGAGAGATTATTAATAAAGTACTATGTTTCCTTTTTCCTTTTTTTAAATTGAGGAGTTCAATTCCTTTCTATTTACCTATTATCTGTTTGGGGAGGAGTTTATTTACCTAGGTAGAAGACAGCAGAAATGAAACTCTTTAAATTCTGCTTTTGGGTAGAGACTTATGAAGAAAGGAATAGGCAAGCCTTGGCCAGGTAGATCAATTTGTTAGTGTCCGCCCAATACACCAAGTTTGCGGGTTCGATCCCTGGTCAAAGCACATAAAAGAATCAACCAATGAATGCATAAATAAGAGGAACAACAAATCAGTGTTTCTCTCTCTCTCTCAAAATCAATACATTAAAAAAAGTAAACTAAAGAAAGGTTTGAGAAAGTGTAGAGTAACACAGTGTACAGCAACATGACACAAAGACTGTAACTTTCTATAAAATTGGCAACTCTTACATTGCTTCAATTTGCACAGTTTTCTCCTCTCTCAATTTATACTAGTACATGTTCATTTGAATCATAAATGTGTTAATAAAGTCAGGTTTCCAAGTGGACTTGATTAAAGAGTGGCACACCTATATGTTAAGAAAACATATACCTTTGAATTCTGGACTGAATTCCACCCAAGTTTTGGTCTAGAAATGGCAGTTTAGCAGGATTAGTAGCATCAATAACCTTCCCCAAAATGAAATTTTAAATTATTTATTGCATGTTAAAGTTGAAGACACTAAAGTTCTGATTGGGCCCTCATAATTAAAGTGAAAAAAATATCAGAGTAAGGAAAGCAATAAAGAAGGACAGCCATAAAAAATGGCTGTCCATTTCAAAGGAGGACAGACATAAAAAATGGCTAACAGAAAAAGGTGGAAGGGGATATTACAGTCTGGAGGGAAAAAAACTATAAGGGAGATTTTACCTTAATTTTGAAATTTATCTATTTAAAAGTATATCACTCACAATACAACATAAAGATGGTATATTACGAATTGTACACCTGAAACATATATAACTTTATTAACCAATGCCACTCCAATAAATTCAGTAAGAAAAAAAAGTATATCGCTAACTCTTTTCTTTGACATGATCAACTAAAAGAATATATATCCCAGAGTTATAACCAGAAAAATTTTAGGTGAGAAACAGTAAAAGTAAATCTTGACTGTAAAGATGAAAGATACATAGGCAAGTTTCTGAAAGTCAATAGAGCACACAGCTCCACACTTCTGGCTCAGTTCACCATGAAGCAAGAGACTTGACTTAGAGCAAATGATTTCTGAATCCCTATTCTCTCTGCTCCTACCATTCTAAAGGGCTGAATTGAAACTCTTTCTGTCTCATCTTTCCTTTATCAAGTAGCCTTTTCCACTTTTCCTGACCATCTCTCACCAAGTTTAAAAAAAAAAAAAAAAAAAAAAAAACAGTAAAAAAGAGAAGACTTATAAAACAACCAAGCAGGGTTCAAGTATGGAGAGAATTCTGGTGACCCCATTTTGTCCCATGATGCAAAGTTTGTTTTGTGGTTTCACGGAAGCTATTTTGGGACAGGATAACATAGCTTTAAAATTTTTCTTTAAAGTAGTCATTTATCCCATGAATGAGTATTGGACCCTTATCCATGTGGAGGTTTCAATGAGACATGGGGAAAGAATGGAGAAATAGGGTAACAGTAAACTTTCTATGGAAGAAAAGAAGTTTTTACCAGTGGAGGTGGTAGGGGAACTCAAGAGTTAAAAGATTTTGGCCTTAGTTGTTAGGCTTAAGTGATTAATGCAGGTGGAAGACTGTTATTCCAGGAACTAGAATGCAGGACTCCAGGAGGCTGAAAAGCAATTCAACCTGTGTGCCCCTGGGGGTCTGCAAGCAATGGAGCTGGTATCTGAGCCATTGTGTTCCAGGGAGGGAACACCCCTGATGCAGATAAAGAACTGTTGATCAACAGATAAAGGAGTACTAGGAAAATTGCCACTGGAGTACAACTCTCATCCAATTAACTTTTTTTCTAGAACTCTGACCTACCCTTTCTTCTCTTTATAAAAAGGTCAGCTTGAAATGAGATGTTAACACAGTTTTTGAAGGTATATAACCTCATTTTCTCAGATTGTTGGTCATCTGAATTAAACACTGATAAAGATTCAATCATTGTCTCTACTTACTGGTTCTGGTAGTGACAGGCAGCATGAATACTGACTTTTCCAGTTTTGGAGGGAGCAAACCAGCCGCCTCACCTCACAGTTTTAGCCAAGGCTGCCTCTCCTCTCAAGTTTACTCTAATATGCCAAGTATTTCCTCTAGGCTTTTGTATCCATGTAATGCCTAGGATGGAAATTCCTAGAATAGGGGGTACAACACAAAAGCTTACAAAGGTTAGAAAGGTACTGTAAATGGGTAAATCTTGTTGGGTAGAAGACAGTTAGGAAGTGCTAGGTTTGGGGGAGATTTCACGTCCCACCTAAAAGGCATTCAATAAAAATAAATGTTAAATATTTGCAGGCCAGGGACTTCTGGTCAAGATGGTAGCATTAAGTAAACATGGTTATCCTCCACACACAACCTCATCAAAATTACAACTATAGAGAAACCACCATTTACAGCCATCAGAAGTGGAGCTGAATGGAAGTCCTGCAACTATGGACTTAAAGAAGAAACCACATCGAGACTGGTAGGAAGGACGGAGGCCCATAACCAGCTGGAGGTGCCACACCCACATGTGGTGGATAAAAATTGAGAGGGATATCTCAGGAGTCAGGGGTCCAAGCCCTATACCAGGCCCCCCAGCCCAGGGTTACAGTGCCAGGAAGGTAAGTTTCCCTAACTTCTAGGTGTAAAAACCAGAAGGGGATTGAGGCTGTGGAAAACAAAAACTTCAGGAGTCCCAGGCAGTTCCTCTTAAAGTTCCTAAGCACAGACTTACTCAGACTCATACCCTCTGAGCTCTGGTGCAGGGGTGAAACCAGAAAAGTCAGTATTCATGCTACATGTCACTATCAGAACCAATAAGTAGAGACAAGGATTGAATCTTTATAGGTGCTTTAAACAGATGGCTGGTGATTTGAGAAGGCAGTGGTTTATGCATCCTTATGTACTGATATTACATTTCATCTCAAGCCAACTTTTTTCTATAAGGAGAAGAAAAGGTTAGGTAAGAGGTTTGGGATTCAGGGAAAAGGTTAGTCAGATAAAAGCTAGAGTTCAGCAGTTTTCCTAGCATCATTTCATGTGTTGACTGGTGATTCTTAATCTGTGTCCTGGGTAGAAGACTTCTTGCCCTGGAGCACAATGGTTCAGATACCATCTTGATTGCTTGAAGTATTCCTGGGCACAAAGTGTGAATTGCTTGTGGTCTCCTGGAGCCAGGGTGAATTGTACTTCAGTTCCTGGAACAATAGCTTTCTACATGCATTAATTACTAACCTTATTAACTATAACTTAAACTTACTAACTATAAGTTATAACTCTTGAGTTTCCTCCATCAAGGGCAGCATATTGAAAGGCATCAGAGACATACAGGGAGGAAATGAGTTGTCTGGTATCAGGGTGAGAGCTGGGGGGCAGCTTTCTCCCAGAGAGAAATGCTGGCAGAGGCCAGTGTTCCTTTTCTGAACTCTCCTTCCACAGAGCTGCAGAGCCGGCTGGCAAGCACCATACCTGAGATGCCATCAACCTGGCTCACACTGTTTGCTCCAACATGGTGATTCCCTAAGGCCCTGCCCTACCCATTTTTCAGGCCCACCCAAGCTGTTTCCAATGGCTTTTCCATACTAATGGCCTGTCATACCCCATGCTTCAGATTTTCCTAAATTCTCTCAAACAAGCAGCATCTGGTTTCAGCAAGTCCCATACCTCTCGCTAAGTTGCCCCAGGCCCAGCACTAGCAGCAGCTGGCCTTGGTTTACAGTTTGGCCTTGCCTGGGCAGCTCTAAGCACAGCACAAGTAGTGGCCATCTGCAGATTACTTTGTAACTTATGTTGTGTGACCCCACACATACACGAGTGGTGGCTGACCTTGGACATGCTAACAGTAATCATGGCTCAACTACAACTGATGGTTGTACACAACCCACACAGTGGGTACTCCTTAAGTACCCAGCTTGGGTAATAGGGGAGTCTGTGCCACTGAACCCTACAGAACACCTACTACATTAGGCCACATTATCAAGACTGGGAGACATAGTGGCTCTACCTAATACATAGAAACAAACACAGGGAGGCTGCCAAAACAAGGAGACAAAGAAACATGGCCCATGTGAAAGAACAGATCAAAACTCCAGAAAAAGAGCTAAGCAAAATGGAAACAAGCAATTTCCTAGATGCAGAATTCAAAACACTTATTATAAGGATGCTCAAGGAACTTAGATCCTCAACAGCATAAAAAAGATCCAGTCAGAAATGATAACTGAAATAAAGAACAATTTACAGGAAATCACAGTAGAGTGGATTAGGCTGAGAATTAGATCAATGATTTGGAATACAAGGAACCAAAAAATAACCAATCAGAATGAGAAGAAAAAAGAATGCAAAAAGTAATGATACTGTAAGGAGCCTCTGGGACAACTTCAAGCACACCAACATTTGCATCAAGGGGGTGCTGGAAGGAGAAGAGAGAGAGCAAGAAATTGAAAACCTATTTGAAATAATAATTACAGAAAACTTCCCTAACTTGGTGAAGGAAGTAGCATACAAGTCCAGGAAGTGCAGGGAGACCCAAAGAAGATGAACCCAGAGAGCCGCTCATCAAGACAATCATAATTAAAATACCAAAGATCAAGGACAAAAAAAGAATCTTAAAAGTAGCAAGAGAAAAGCAGTTAGTTACCTAAAAGGGAGCTCCCATAAGACTATCAACTGATTTCTCAAAAACAGTCTTTACAGGCTAGAAGGGACGGGCAAGAAATATTCAAAGTAATGAAAAACAAGGACCTACAACCAAGATCACTCTACCCAGCAACACTATCATTTAGAATTGAAGGACAGATAAAGAGCTTCCTAGACAAAAAAAAAAAAAAAAAAAAAAGCTAAAGGAGTTCATCACCACCAAACTGGTATTATATGAAATGTTAAAGGGTCTTCTTTGAGAAGAAGATGAAAAAGATGAATAATAAAATGGCAATAAATACATATCTATCAACAATTGAATCTAAAAAAAACCCAACAAAATAAACAAGCATAACAGAAACAAAATCATAGATACAGAGAATGTTTCAATGGTTGCCAGAAGGGAGGAGGATCAGGCGGATGGGTGAAAAAGGTGAAGGGATTAAGAAGTACAAATAGGTTGTTACAGAATAGTCATTGGGATGTAAAGTAAAGCATAGGGAATAGAGTAGACAAAGAACATATATGCATGACCCATGGACATGCACAATGGTGTGGGGATTGCCTGAGGGCTAGGTGGAGGGTGGCAAAGAGTAATAATTGGGACAGCTGTAATAGCATAAACAATGAGATATAATTTATTTTTTAAAACACATTTTTTATTTCTTTTCAGAGAGAGGGGAAGGGAGGGAAGAAGAAAGAGAGAGAAATATTGATACATGAGAGAAACATCAGTTGGTTGCCTTGCATGCTACCAGCCAGGGACCTGGCCCACAACTCAGGCTTGTGCCCTGGCCAGCAATCGAAGCAATGATCTTTCAGTTCACAG
The DNA here is from genome assembly GCA_039655065.1 of Glossophaga mutica. Taxonomy (NCBI): domain Eukaryota; kingdom Metazoa; phylum Chordata; class Mammalia; order Chiroptera; family Phyllostomidae; genus Glossophaga; species Glossophaga mutica. The sequence goes on from CM077306.1 coordinate 27,776,625, forward strand.
GCCTGAGCTGAATCCACTGAGCCACACCAGTCAGTGCCAATGAAATATAATAAAAAAAAATATTTGCAGGCCAAACAAAACACAGCTTGCTGCTAAGTTCAGCTCTTGGCTCATCATGGTTCTTACTCTTTTCCTAGAGAACAGGGATTTAAGTGTTCTCCTTTCAGCCTTGGCTGGTGTAGCTCAGTGGATTGAGTGCCGACCTGTGAACCAAGGGGTCACTGGTTCAATTCCCAGTCAGGTCATATGCCTAGGTTATAGGACAGGTCCCCCAGTAGGGGGTGCACAAGAGGCAACTACACATTGATGTTTCTCTCCCTCTCTTTCTCCCTCCCTTCCCCTCTCTAAAAATAAATAAAAATAAAATCATTAACTAAGTGTGTGTATGTGTGTGTGTGTGTAAAGTATTCTCTTTTGTATGTAGAAAAGAAAAACTTATTAAGAGGAATATCTAGATGGAGCATGATTTGCTGAGATTCTACATATCTTAGTAGAGGCTATTTCCAGAATTTTAGTCAAACTGTGAATTAAAGAAATCCTGGTTCTATGTTGCAATATACTGATGTGAAAAAAAAAAAAGAAAGGAAAAGAAAGAAAGAAAGAAATCCTGGTTCTGATTTCTTACTTTAATTCTTCAAATCAGTTTTGAGCTGGGAACATAAAATATTTTTGTGTAAATCTCTTTGAAATGATAGAGATCTGCACCCCCCACCCTGCAACAGGTCAAAAGTAAATCACTGACCTTTCTGGCTCTTGCCTACACAGTCAATGTGAGGATATCATTCTTGATGTTCCTAAAATTTTTCCTGTTGAAAGAGGTCCTGTTTTAAAATACATGAAAGTCCTGAATTTGTGTGTTATAGTGGAAACAGCCTTCAAATCCAAAAGGATTGCTGTTTGGAAGATGGAGAGATAATTTCTCTTTTGAGAACATGAGAAAATAGTGGCTCAGATTTAGGTGAAAAATAGTAATAACTGAAAATTAGCCAACCTTTCTAAAATAGGTAACCTGAAGTCATATTTGAGTCAGATAAAATCTATGATACATCAACACTCCCCTGATCATTTGGGGGTATTTTCACTTAGGACAGGTATAGTGATGTCTCTCATTCTTCCCTAGTTCATTATCATCTTTCATAAAAGAATTATCAGTAGCTGCATTTACCACCTAAAATTTCCAAATAAGTTCTTATAATTAGGGAACTGTCAGTTCAGTCACCTGAAGGCATCTTAACAGAAACTTAGAGGACACATGAACTTTATAGTAATAGAAAAATGGTATCTTTTTTTCCTTCTTAATATCTGGAGTAATACTGAAGGCTGTTCAACAATTCTTAAGAATGCAATTTTAAGGTAGAAAATGATCAGAGAAAAGAAAATGAGAAAAATCAAAATAGTTTCCTAAAAAAATTAAATATTAAGGAAGCTGAAGTCAATAATGATTTTAAAAATTTAAATCCTAAGTTTACTCATTAATTGTCTTCATAGAATTCTGTTAAACTTTGATAGAATCCTGGCAAATTCCAGTATTCCACGAGACTCTTTGAACAACTCTAGATTAGACACCTCTTTCAATGTCTCAGGAATTTTAAATTATGTTTCAGTGCAAGACTAAAGTGAATTCATCACAAAATCATACTTGTTAAGTTCTGGCTTCAGCATTTGTGTTGTTCTGGAGAGGAGAGGTAACCTGTAGACTTTCTCATTGTCCAAACTGTCTCAGCCAATAAAAAGCACTGGATTCTCTTAATGTAAATGGTGTTCACAGAGCCTTCCTGCTTATTATTCATAATCAATAAGAAACATTATGAACCAAATTTGAGAAGAGACATCTAGACTTTGAAAAGTATGGCGAGGCCTCCAGTCCGTGAACATGAAATAAGAGAGCCACCTGGTGGTCAACGTGGTGCACAGACTTGACCTAGGCACCCCAGCCTCAGTGATTTTACTGTTTCCTTAACAGGACTGAAAAAAGTAAGAAGTAAAAAACACCATAGTAAAAACCAACAAGATAAAAGCAGTGAAGTGAAGGATCTATTTTCCAAACCACTTATTCTAATTCATTTTTTATTTAAACCATGCTTGCTCAATGTAGTTTATGGGTAATACAGGTATTCATTTATTTATTTTATATATTATTACATTCACATATTCTCTCAGTGCTATCATTTTTGGTGAATTTTAACCTTAAAAATGTGCCACAAATCTCACAGAATAACTTAATAAATGACCTGCAGTTAAATTACTTTCAAGTACATAGAGAACTCAGAGGGACTAAGATGCTTGTTAAAAGAAGTTAAATGAGAATCTACTTTTAAAAAATTATAAAGACTATTTTGGTATCAGCATATCAATTAAAATTGTTACTTCAGAAAAAACTGATAAAACTCTCACTGAAAGCTGACAATATAATAAGGAGATAAAGTAAACAGCAGCTATAAACTATAGAGTAGAGTGGGAAAAAATAAAGCTAAAAATGGAAGTCGTTGCTGGATGGTAGACAATTTGGAATTTCAGCTGAGGAGCTTAAACCATTCATTGGTAACCTGACAAGAGTACTGATAAGATGATTGGCAGCAGAACATAAAATGACTTGGAGTAGTGAGAAATGAAAAAAACAACAACAACACTAAATGCCAATTGTAACAGCTCACAGTGGGGTTTTGAAACTCAATTAAGAAAGTGCAGTGGAGTTAAGAGGAGATAGATTGGTTGTAAGAGTTCTTTAAAGTTTCACTGAAAAAATTTTTCACTTTTCTAAACGTAAGATGTGACTCATAGAAGGCATCACCAATGTTACAGGAAGGGGTTTAAGAAACTTATTTACTTCAAAAACTAAATAAAATTTTTACTTTAAAAGACTCAATTAGTTCTGGTGTTCTTAATGAGAATAATTTGTTTCCTTAAATACATTTTCCTCAGGAATTTATGCCTATTTTCCATGATCTCTTACATAAATTATTCATTGGTTCAATCTATGGAAAGGTTGCTAAGCAAAGGAAAATTTACCTTTGTAAAAATCAATAAACAGAATCCTTATTTAAAGTGAAGTAGGGAGGCGGGAAGGGGGAGCTTGCACACCCTACCTGATCGCAAAGCCCAGGAGGGGAACCTCTGTGTACGTAACAGCCATTTATGTAGCAATTTTTCCTCTCCCTTATTTTCTTCAGACTTGAACATGGCCCACCATCATTCCATGTTCCCAATTGCAATTCTGTGTTGTGTGAGAATAAAAGCTGCCTGACTTTTTATTTACAATCAACGCTTTAATCTTTTCCATTTATCACAATTACCAAGAAAACAAACACACATTTGGGATGCTTGTTTCCTTGAATGGGAAAGTTTTTGGGCTTTTCTACCTTCCTTTCTAATTAAGTAGAGAGGGAAGGAAGAGCTCTAGGACTGAGAAATTAAGCTGGTTGAGAACTTCATGGGGGAGGTAAGCCTGGGTTAGAGAATGGTAGCTCTTGAAAGATCACATCTCTAGTCAACATACCCTCTTCGCTACCTTTCTACCACCCACCATTTTAAGGCCATTCTTGATACTCATTTTTACAGAGTAGGGACAGGGCCACCCTCAAAATGTCCTAGCACAATTCTGTATCTAATAAAGTACTAACTCAACAAGAACAAATTGAACTTCTGTGTGACTTACCTATAGAAGGCTCTGTGCTTCAAGCATTTCTAGGCATAATAGGTAAAAAGTGTCTGCACATATTTTGGGAACCCATGTGAACACATGATGACAAAACTGTTCTATTTTTAAAACCTGTAAAGGCAATCTCCTCTATTAGCTGCACACTCCTGAGATTTTTTACTTCTCTGAAGGATGACCAGTCCTTTACCAAATTAGACCTTGAAGTCACTGTTTTTACCTCTCCAATGCTCACCTTAGTGGTCCCACTGATTCTCTTTAACCCTGACTGAATCTACTTCCTCTTCCCTACCATCACTAACTCAACCTTGGTTCAGGCTCTCCTTAATTTCTGTCGATACAATACTAGTCTCCATGTTTCTACATTTAACTTCCTCTCAATCCATCTTTGCATACTATCTGCTGAGTTACCCAATTTGAAACCCCGTTAAAATTCTTTCACTGACTTCCAGAATACATCCAAACTCTTAGTATAGTATGCAAGCCCTTCTGTGATACAGTCACATCTGAACCATCTAGGTTCCTCTGGGTCATCTCTTTCCATACTTTCGTTTAACCCCTCAAATTCTACTCTTACACAACATCTTCCCATCCCCTTGAAAAAGCTCCACCCTCTCAGGCCTCTAGAGCTTTGTGAGTGGTGTAACTTCAGTTTAGAGAGCCACTGCTCATCTCTCAACTAATTCCTACTCATATTTTAAGCATTAGGAAAGTTACCTCAAAAAGGGGAAATTGCCTCCGACTCACAAGATTGGATTAGGTGTCCTTGCCATAAACTTCCATAACACTGAGCTTTCACTCTGTCACAATACTTAATATCTGCACTATAATTTTCTCCAAATCTACCTCGAGCAACTTGAGGGTGGGACTGTATCTTTATGCCCTACTACAGTTCTTGCTACACATTACGTATTCAAAAAAGTGTTTTTAAGACTTTATTTATATATTTTAATATGTTATTGATTATGCTATTATAGTTGTTGTCCCATTTTACCCCCTTTATTCCCCTCCACCCCGCACACCCCCTCCCACCTGCATTGCCCCACTTTAGCTCATGTCTGTGGGTCATACGTGTAAGTTCCTTGGCTTCTATATTTCCTATACTATTCTTAACCTCCCCGTCTGTTTTCTACCTACCGTTTATGCTCCTTATTCTCTGTACCTTTCTCCCTCACTCCCCCTCCCACTCCCCCACTGATAACCCTCCATATGATCATTTTTTCTCTGATCGTGTTTCTGCTCTAGATGTTTGCTTACTTTGTTTGTTTTTTTAGGTTTGGTTGTTAATAGCTGTGAGTTTGTTGTCATTTTACTGTTCATATTTTTTTATCTTTTTCTTAGATAAGTCCCTTTAACATTTCATATAATAAGGGCTTGGTAATGATGAACTCTTTAACTTGACCTTATCTGGGAAGCACATTATCTGCCCTTCTCTTATAAATGATAGCTTTGCTGGATAGAGTAATCTTGGATGTAGGTCTTTGCCTTTCATGACTTGAAATACTTCTTTCCAGCCCCTTCTTGCCTGCAACATTTCTTTTGAGGAATCAGCTCATACTATTATGGTAACTCCTTTGTAGGTAACTGTCTCCTTTCCTCTTGCTGCTTTTAAGATTCTTTCCTTATCTTTAACCTTGGGTAATGTAATTATGATGTGCCTTGGTGTGTTCTTCCTTGGGTCCAACTTCTTTGGGACTCTCTGAGCTTCCTGGACTTCCTAAAAGTCTATTTTCTTTGCCATATTGGGGAAGTTCACCTTCATTATTTGTTCAAATAAGTTTTCAATTTCTTAGTCTTCCTCTTCCTCTGGCACCCCTATGATTTGGATGTTGGAATGTTTAAAGATGTCCTGGAGGTTCCTAAGCCTCTCCTCATGTTTTTGAATTCTTGTTTCTTCATTCTGTTCAGGTTGAATGTTTCTTTCTTCCTTCTGCTCCAAACCCTTGATTTGAGTCCTAGTTTCCTTCCTGTCACTGTTGGTTCCCTGTAGATTTTACTTTTTCACATAATGCGACCTTCCTTGCTGCCTGGGTCTTTTTTATGCTGTTGAAGTACCCAGTGAGTACCTGGAGCATCCTGATAACCGGTTTTGAACTGCTCATCTGAGAGTTTGGCTATCTCTTTGGTGCTTAGTTGTATTTTTTTTTTTTTTTTTGAGCTTTGACCTGTTCGTTCATTGGGCCATTTTTTGGGGAGGGGTGTCTGGGTGCACCGGTTACATAGTAAGGGACAGAGCCTTAGGTGTTCACCAGGGCCATGCAACCTAGGTCACAACCCATGATGCTGTACGTGGGGGAGGGGACTGAGAGGGAACAGTGCTGTTTGCTCCCCTCTCTGCCAGTTTTTAGTCACTTCCCCTGCTACGCACAATCAAATTGGGCCCTCTGGTGCTTGCTGGGTGGGTGGGTTTTGCGTACTTTCTAGGACCCTGTGGGTCCCTCCAACAAACTCTCCTGTGAGGCTGGGAGTTTCTCTTACTGCTGCTTCAACCCCCACAGGTGTTTTCAGTCAGAGGCTTTGAGGCTTTATTTCCCCACACTGGAACCCTGGGTTGTGTGGTCTGTCTTGCTCCCCAGTTGTTCCTCCCAGTTTATCCGCATGCAAATGTGGGACTGCCCAGTCCATAGGCCACCACCTTGCCTGGTCTGCCAGCTGCTGCCTTGCCTGCCCTGGTCCTCCAGCCACTGCCTTACTGTGAGTCCTCTCCACCCAGCTGCCTGTCTCTATCCCTCCTACCGGTCTGGATGAATGTTTCTTATTTAACTTCTTGGTTGTTGGACTCCCAAACAGTTAGATTTTTCTGTCAGTTCTGGATATTTTTTGCTTTTAAATTAGTTGTTTTCCTTCTTTTGGTTGTGGGAGGCAAAGATTATTTACCTATGCCTCCATCTTGGCCAAAAGTCTCAAAAAAGTTTTTTGATGCCCTTCTGAAAAAAGAACTTATTGGTCACAATGGAAATTGCTTTTCATTTGCAGTTTCTCTTGTGACCCCACACATTTTCTCTCCTTTCTAAATCTATCATGCATGCCTATCAATATAAACTTCAAATTACCTCTATCAAGGTCCTTCCCTCCTAAGAAACTTTTGTCTCCCTATTGTCTATGACACTAAAGCAAGACATCTGGGTCTGGCTTCCAAAAGTCTAATTACCTGTTTAGACTTACTTGTTCTACTTTATTTCTAGTCCCTATACTCCTTTATCTCTGGTCACTTCAAATATTCTGTCTTCACTTTTCCTATTGAAATCCCACTTGTCCTTTCAAGATCCTGCTCAGTAATCATTTCCTCACTAAAGTCTTCTTTGGCTCTTCAAATACATATTGAATATTTAGCTTGTAACTTATCTGGGCACTTACATGACATCTTGTTGGGATGTAACCATTTTCTGGGTAGGCCTTCTTTCCTCCACAGGATGATTTAAGTTCCTGGGGGCGAGGGGAAGGGCAGGAATCATATACAACAATTTGGTATCAATACAACAATAATGATTCAATTTTTAAAAAGTGAGTAATAATATATTATACCAATAAAATGAAAGCCACCCAAATATAGAATTTGGCCTTTAATTTGAAAAACAGTAGAAAGTAAAGAGGAAGATTAATCACTAGCTTAAATTAGTCCTTTGCAAAGAAGGATGTTAATTTGGAAGATGAATCAGATGGGCACAGGTGCAAATGAGAATAACTTTACTTGTGGTTATTGAAACAATGAGCAGGTCATTGTTACACATATTTTCCTGGTCTTCATATTTTCTGTAAGGACATTTAATTACCATCTTGAACATGACCAGAATAGGTTCTACAGAATTGCAATGGTACCCTATAACATATTATATTGTAAGATTTGGCATATGAATCAAAAGGAAAAAGGTATTCCAAATCTATTATCTCTAAAATATTATTTAAGGTGACACAGAGCCAATGGGAGTAGGCTATGCGTTTCCTCAAGCAAAAATTCTTTTGGCATCTAGGTTAAGTGATTAGTACTCTTCAATCACGGTTGTCCTATGGATGGACACAGGATTCTACTCCAGGACACTTAGTTAATACACTGAATTACTGTAGAGTCAAAAACTCTTACCCCATTTTAACAAGGCCTCCTAAAAGTACAAAGATCCAACTAAAAAGATTATTTAATGATGTTAAGCACAAACAGAATGTTAGGTCCATTGAGACTGTTGTTTTGTACCTGGGAGCTTTTCAGTAACTTCAGGTTGCTTCATGTTCTTGGATACTACCACTGAGCCATTTTCATTTTTGAGTTTCTCATGCCATAACCAGAGACTGAAAACTGTAGTTCAAGGCAAAATGGAAAATACATCAGAATCTCATTTTTAACAGTTCTGTGGTTTTGAACAATGTATTTAACTTCTCTGAGCCACAGCTTTTAAATTTATAAAATCAGGACAATAATATGTATTCTATATGATTATTGGCAGAAATAACTAAGACAGTGTCTGGCATATAGTGGGTGTGCAACTGTTACTATAATGTTAGTTGATTTTTTTGATCACACTGAACAATGAAAAGTCATATTAGATCATTTAATATCTTTATGCAAAATACCTAGAATATTACACTAACAACCATAATTTCTGGTGACATCATAAAATCAAAAGATACGATTACTGTTGTCATTAATGTGATCTTTAATAAATGGAATAATGCACCATTTACAGCAAGCCTTTTTTAAACCTAAAGAACTGTCTTAAAATCTCCTTCTCCAATGTCTCTGTATCAATACAATCTTTTTGTTTAGGCTTATATATATCAAAGCATTACTTACAATTATTCATAGAAAACTCTTTAGTGGCTTAATGTCAGCTTTCATAGTGGCATCCATAGATAATACAAAAGAAAAGTGATTTGCTTTATTTCATACACTGATCCATCAAACACAACTTATACAGCATAGCAAGGTCTCAGACAGCTTATACAAAAGCAAAATAACTGAAATTATTCATAAATTCATATATGATATTTTATCTGTAATGTAAGAGCAAAACACACCAACAAAAGATACCCGTTAACAAGAAAGAGGGTTCTGAGGAATTGACAATATTTTTCAGCTTTTCTTATTCCATAAAAGCATCCTCAGAAATGAATACTCTGTAGCTTATCTCTCATGTCTATTCAGAAAAGCATGGCAGCTACACACCTCCGTGTTTCAGCTACAACACCCTAAGTTAGTGTATTTTACAATTATTCACTTATCTTCATTTGAAAACTATCAACAGAAAATTAAGGATGATTCCAGCTTATACAAACACTTATACAATATAATCTCCATGACAACAAGGCATACAAAAACTGTTTAAATAAATAAATGTGACCAGAAAAAGAGAAGCCACGGAAGCCAAGCAATTCAATGTTAAACTAGGACCTATCTTTGAATTGCATTTTTAGTAATTTAGTTTTCGTTTATTGTTAAAATTCTTTAAAAATATGTTTCCCTACCACACTTACAAGGATTGGTAATAAGGTTGGAGAGCCTGAGACAAGAGACTGGTTACAAATAACTTTACTGCTAGGATTTTAAGTATATACCATACCAATTTGGGGCCTGAACTTACCTTTTAAAGAAAAATTTCATTTGGATCTAACAATGGGATAAATAGGTTACCATAAGTTACCTTCTCAAAATACCTAAGCTGTTACTAAAACCATAAACGTTCAACAATTTACTTTTAGAAGAGTTTTATAACGTTAAATTACCTCCTGAGAAAACGTTACCTCAGAGGAACTACCTTACTAAGTTCTCCCATTAAAAAATAAAATAAAATAAAATAATTTGTCCCATCATGTACAACCATTTGACCAAAGAACATAAATAGTTTGAGGATGGTGCTTCAATTCTAAGACCTAAATATGCTGCTACATGTAGCCAAGTAATTGAATCATTTCCATCTCTCTTCAGTAATTATATAACTGGGCATGTTTTTCTGCTTAATGATATTGTGTCTATGTAAAGTAAGTAAAATTATAATATGAAACATTAAATGAACTGTGTGTGCAACAAACACTTTAAACAGTCAACTGGATCTAATTGCTTGTTTACTACCAATTGAAGTTTTGAAATGTGCAAAGGGATGAAAGGGGCCCTGAGTTTTTAAGTAATATTATGTCTTTAGAGTGAGTCTACACAGGAAGATGTTTCTGAAATCTTAAAAGTACACATAACATAAAAATAAAACATATTACCTTTTAAAACAACAAAAAACCAAGTTGTAGTCTAACAGTTATTTGCTTTAAAATTCAATCATAAACTGGACACTCTAATGATATGATTTGTTTCTAAAGATTCCTCCTCTCTTACCCAGATTTCAAAATCTGGGTTTCAAATTAAGTTTAAAAAATAACTGTCACATGTTTAATAATAACACTACAAACATCAAGTAATAACAGAATTGGAATTTTTAAGATATGATAGATTTATTTTTGGCATAATTTTAATACACAGCATAAATTCTTCTTACATATTTACTTTCAAATGCATCAGCCATGAGATAAAATCCTAAATTTTACTTTATATTCACAAACACTCAACTTTAACCAGTCACTTAAGAGTTAAATGAAAGCTGTTATGGTCTAGTCTATGTTGCAAAACAATGATAAGTATTTCAAAAGTGGTCTGCAAAAATGTTCATAGATAATACCTGATTATTGTAGGATTTGCTTTTGAAAGTTAACGTTGCACTTTATGTTTAATATTTGATACAAATAAATATGTAAAACACACGTTTTATGTGGCTCAATCATAATGCTAAGCTTGCTGCAATAGAGATTAAATGATATACAATTCTGTATGCATGGCTTTTTAGTTATAACTAATTAGAATATAAAATCTAAAACTCAACAGAAAATTTAACAGAAAATGTTAGATGATACAAAAATTAAGTGATTTGCTGACAATTTGATGGCTCCATTGTCAAATGGTAACATCCTAATTCTCAGTTCTATCTTACTGAACTATTAACTGGAGTAATAAACTTGAATATAACATGAAATATAATTTTAGTGTTCTTAAATATAAAATTAAAATAGGACTGAGGATAAAATGGTAAAGGACTAAAACAATTTTTGTCTGAAGAACTGAGACTGAAAGACTGAGAAACCTGAAACATATGGAAGAGTAACAATGTTCAAGAGGATAACCTATGGTTTTTGGTTTTTTGTTTTTTTTTACTACCGGATAAGAGAAATGGGTATAAAATGAAAACAGGAGAGAAGCAGAATAGATAGGGGAAAAAATCTTTCCTGATACAGAAGATCGTGAGTCACATAACCAAGGGATAGAATGAGTCAGACATAAACTAAGATGTGACTGAAGGAAAGCAATATTTAGGTGCACTGGAAAACCCTTTCCTCTGTTAGTTTAATTTGGGAACCTGTAAAAAAGCCTTCTTTTGATAGTAACATTTGTGTAACTAACGCAACTGTGATCTGCCAGATTTATTTAATCAGGGACTGTATTTAGGAATGGTCATGCAAGGTAGTTTTGGCTAAAATTTGCAAAGTTCAGAATCTAAAAGTTAAAATGCAATTATATCTACTGAAGAGCAAACTGACAATAAAAGGTATGAATATTTAGGAATATCCTAGTCTGGAAAGACTTCTGGGGTATATGTGGGAATGTTATGCAATTTCTAGAGTTAACTGGTCTAGACAATCAACTAATGTTGATTGTAACTTTAAGGAGTAGCTTGGGAGAGAAGGTAATATATAAAACAATCTGATTAATGTAATTACCTGCACTTCACTGGTAGTAAGTTCAACATAAATATTTAAAAGTTGTATAGAAATATAAGGAATCTCAAATTTTAGGAACTACCTCCAATGAAATACTCATTTCTATAAATATGAAAAAGAAACAAAAAGTTTATTAAAATATATTTCCATTTTAAGTGATTTTGAAAAGAGAGGTTTCCAGAGAATGGACAGTAAATAGCTTCAGCCTATCAGGTATACCATATGGCTTTAGAAGCTAAATTTGAAAATATGTTAAACAAAAACACTTGTCAAATTTTGTGATAATTCCCACTGAAACACATATTTGAGTGTTCCTACCTTTCTTTGTTTTCACATTCAGAGCCAATGTACATTTTCTGGAACATGCAGATACATGTAAAGAAACTATACAAATTGCTTCTTTAGAAGGACATTATCCTTGTATCCTTCCTACATCCTCCTCAATTTGTTTTCTGGATTAGTAAAATTTTCTGAAGTCACTAAAAGCAGAAATTTTCAAGATGGAGTCAAAGGATTAATGAAACTAAAAGTTCATGTTAATTCCTTCAAATGAAGTATGGAATCAATTTATGAAAAAGTCTCTGTTCCCATAAGCCACCTTCACTTTACCCTTAACATTTACTTTACCTTAGTTATTCAATATAAGAATGTTATGAGTTAAGAAAAGTGAAATGATTTTAAGATCATGATGGCAGATATGGGATTTTGTCTTGAATTAGTAATTATTTCTCAAGCAACAATCAGCATAGATAAATCTATACACCTTCTATGTCTGCCTAGCTTTAAAGTCATTAAGGTATCTGGATTTGGCTTATATACAAGCCACAATTGTGCTGGAGTATAATGACTAGATTTCTTACAAAATGTCTGTACATTATACATCCTGTCATACAGTATGTAGGCTATATGGTATGGATGAGAGATGTGGAGAGAGGCAAACCTAGGTTAAAATCCATTTTTGTCTATTACCAGATGTTGATCTAGGGCAAATTGCTTACTTTCTCCTCACTTCAGTTTACTCATCAGTAAACGGGGCATATTAATTATAATCCTTACATGGTTGCTATGAGGACTAAAAGATAGAGTTTGTATAACCCAACATTCAGCATACAACAAGTGGTCAATTAGTATATTTCACTCCTGCACCCTCCCAAAACTTTTTTATGATATCAGGGTTTTCCCCCCAACAATTATGCATTTAAAAATGGGAAACATTTTTAGGAATAATTAAATCATTTTTGTCTAAACACAATTCAAATCAAGTTTTTTCAATGGCTTAGTTGTGGTATGTAATTATAATAGTTAAAGGGCTATTAGACTTTGATCATCTATTATTATGCTTTTAAGGTTGTAATACTCTTACAAATGAATTTAATGTTTTTCATTAATAGCCTTTATTCAAAAGGCACTGAGTGTTTTTATACATGCAACATATTGTGATAGCAATTATAAATTATTAGGTTTAAGAAACATTATTAAATGAATAAAATTGGCAAGTATTTTAAGCAATTTTACTTGCTTGTATATTATAAACAGATTCTAAAAGTAAATCAGTCTGATGTACAATTTAATTTAAAATTTATTAAAATGATCTACACTTTCTACTACTTTTTTTAAGAGTTTACTAAAAAACTGGGGAAGGAAATTATTTATTTTAAACATGCTTGTATTAAATGGGACGCTATAAGGAGTTCTTTGAATTTGGTATATTAACTTTTAAAAGTATTTTATTACTAAACATAAAAAAATGTTGGAAAACTTACAATCAACTGGCCCAAACACAAAGTATAGTAGAATGAAAGATAACTCTTCTGTGAGGAAAAAATCAGTTAGACCTCAAATGGTCACTTACCCTCAATACTTCTAATTGGAGAAGGACTATCATTTATTTTTATTCGAAGATGCCCTACAGATATTTGAAAATAATATCCTGAAATACAATTGAAAGTCAAGGAAACTAAGTGAAAATTTACTGGGAAAAACATGAATAATTTGTTATGCAATAAAATAGTTAACTAAATGGAAAACATTTTATGCCAGAAGATTGAACATATATTAAAGGTCTGAAACAAAATAAGGGCCAATGAAACATAAAAGGTGGAAATATGGGGCATTAATAAAAGAATCTTAGCTAAGAATTCAAAACTGTGTTCAGCAATCTTGCTGAATAAAAGCTAAGTGCTATAATATCTAACTCGAGATCATAGTAGATGGCAAACAAATGGAGGCTTATATGTAAGTCCTAAGTATTTTGGACAGCAAATTTGGAAATATAGCCTGTCTTTAACTAAATGATGACAGAGGGATATGAGTAAGAAAATATTTTTCAGGGGATTTTTGTTTTTCTCTTAGCTTTTTATCCCCCAGAGAAGTCCTAGAACTTAATTAGATAATGAGTACTAAGTACTCCAAGAATCCGTAAAAAATAAGTAAGATTATCACTGTTTACAAATTGAAAGAAAATAATTTGTGCTTATTAAAAAAAGTCCCTTATTTGACATAAAGTGCTTTATTTAAAAAAATGCAGAGATGGTTGTTTTAGAGATGATTATGGGTAGTGAAGAAGAAAAAGCTTTAAAAAAAGTATGATTTGAAAGATACATAACATGTTTCACTAAAAGGTATATTCCAATATAATATAAATAATAAATGCTGCTCATATATCAAAAATCATGTGAAAATTGGCAAAAGGAGAAATTATGAAAATAGGAGTAGTAAAAAAACAGTTTTGAAAAGAGAGAGGTAAGTCTCTAGCTGCTCAAAGATGACGGGTTTGGCAGCAATCCTTCCTTTTGCAGGGTTAGGGTTAGCCAGTTGAATGATTTTTTCCACACAGTGTTTTAGGTCATGGGAAGAAGAGAGGAATCTTTTTCAGACAGTCACCAGGCTTTGCTTGGGAAGAGGATATAAAGACACTACAGGTTCAAAACTATGGATTACTTTTGAAGTTATTTTAAACAGGAAATGTAATTTTATTTGAGTCAAAGATTGCTTATTCAGAGAATAAAGGATATGACACTATATTGCCTTAACCATCTACCTACTTAAAAATTCCATATAAGTATAGCTATATAAGTTTTCTGATAAAAATGTGCTTCTTAAATAAATGAAAATGAAATATAACATATATATAAAAATAAAATAAAAGAGAAAAGGTTAATATTTGACTTCTACTTTGTTCTATGCTCTCTTATGAACTTCCAAAACCAGAACCAAATATGTTTATTAAAATGCCTGGAAGGAAATGTTTAGGATTTGGAAGGTTAAAAGCATTTCAAATTAGGTTTGGTAGTTCCATCTTTACAGCCCTTTGAGACACTGTTTCTGCATTTTCATAAGGAGAGAGAAAGCAAAAAATCAGGTTTCTCTTCTGCAAAATTCATGGTCATAGAGCAGACCTGACAGAAGTATGGGGGAGAGAAATGTTCATATTTTGGAAGAATGTGTGCTCTATTAGGAAGAGAGCTTACAAGAAAGCTTATTTGTGGCCTACAGACTATTGCACATTCAAACAAAACACAATGGAAAAGAATCTCCAACAGATAATATGTTAGGTACGTATCAACATATAAAATAAACTAGCTTGTGCCCAGAAATAAAATATGGATACCAGACACCATTGAAGTCAAACCTGTCTTAATCTGCTCCTGTTTTAATGACCTTTAGAAACTGTTTCAAACTGATTATCAGTAATACATTGTTTTTGCTTTTTTTCTTAAAAAAATATTTTGAGACCACTTTTGATACACACACATATAATTCTGTGGTCATAACAGACAAATATAACTTTAGCGAGACTAAACAAAAGTGCAAAACTTAAAAAAACAAAATTAAAAAATATGGAAGCATAAGCTAAATTTTCTGCATAGCTGAAATCTATTTAAAGCAAGTCCTTATTGTAGGGGTAGGAGGGGGTACTGACAGGAAGATAAAGCAGTTTTAAAAAAAAAGTCTTCTGCGTGTTTAAATGATGCAAAAAATAATTTCACTCCATAGGCCTGAAAACATTTCACAGACAGTTCATTCCTATATCTTTAGACACCATGGTTGTAGCAGTGCCTCCTTCTGCAAGGTAAACAGCGGTGCTAGATTTGGAATGAACTGCTCTGTCACTGCCATTGTTGTTGACCTCACAGTCTAGTTGTTCAGTGGAGATAACCCAGGTGGAAGGGCGCCACCGCTTTAGAGAATAAGGAGTTTTCACACGTTTCTTGATCTTTTCACCAGATCCTGTTTTGCCATCTTGTGTTGACTCACCTACTAAAAAAAAAGAAAAAGTACAGGAAAATGAACTATTATATAAAGAAACTATTAAAAAGTAAAAAATTAGGATTACAACTCAAGAACAGGTCAAACTAATGTCTGTAGGAGGTGCTAATGGACATTTCTTGAAATTGATGATGCCAGACAATATTTTCCTAGGCAAAAATTAAATAACTTATTTTTGAGACTCCTGAAGCCCAATATTTGTATAATCAGTTAAATTATTCTATAGGGCAAAGAAGAAAATATTTAAAAACCACAAAAAGCAAAAACAGAAGAGAAAATTCAAAGTTCTCAGCTGTACTGTCAAATCTTTTGGTTACTGGTAGCAATCCTAACTTGGCAAAATGCATTTAATCATTCAACTTAATGCTCAAAGTGAATCAAATTATAAAGGTACTTGGCATATATTTTACAGAAGAATTACATAAATTCTAGAATACAAATTTTCTAGTAATTCCCTCTTCCCACACCTGACAAGACAATTTACTGATCTGGAGCCCTGCCATAGGTGAAGTGGTCTATAATACGAACCACTCAAGCAAGAGGCTAGATTCTACTGATCAGTTTTTGAGAGCTGAATAATCCTTTTCAGCCCATTTTGTCGTCTTTGACAACAACCATAAAACATGGCTTTGTTTTTCCCTGTAAGTACTGTCTAAACGAGAAATTATTTTGTGTGATGATGACTGTTATAGATTCTGGTGAGCTCTCCAAGTATCCCTTTAGGGCCAGAAACCAAGTATCAAGTTATTTGTTTAAGTTGTTAGGGGGCCCATAGCACAGTGCTATAGTCACATGAGAGACTCAACATATAACTCTTAGGAAAAAATGATAATAAAAAACCAACAGCAATTTTATAGTGACTTCTCTGAATTTTCTCTGGATTGTAAGATTTATTAAGTCTGATAAAATTAAATGTGTATATAATAGATATTAATATGCTCAACAAACTTTCAAAAATTATACTGACATCATTTTACTTGGAGGTTATAATTGTTGAGTATTTATCTTAACCATTCAGAGCAAATATGAGTTGCATTACAAATCAGCAGCTACATAAAGCACACATTACACTGGTACTTACTCTATTGTGATACGGATTTTTTAATTATCAACAACAACAAAAAATACTTTTTTCTTTGCAATAGTCTACTTTTGAGGCCCAGCCAAATGGCTTATTTTATTTCTAAAAGTGGTAAAAATAAAAAATTGCTAGTTTAAACACAATCTGATTCTATCTAAGTAGTTACTTAAATGGTCCCAAAAGACAAGCAGGAGAGATTACATGACCCTGTCCACTTACATTGCAAACCACTGTCATCAAGGACATTTGTGGCTGAAAGATCCAAAGAATTAGGCCTCTGTGCTCTTCTGGGTTTTGATGGTCCAGGATCTGCTACTGTGCTTGGAACACCCTGTGCAAGAACATCTTGCTCTAAACATGGATTACTGTTATTGTTATTAGAATTAGTTCGGCCACCTTCCAGTGGACGTTCCCTCCTGTCCACAAGACGATCCAGAACACCTTCATCATGGCCAGCCTGTTGCTCTCGCCTCAATAAAGGTTCATGCTCATCAGGACTGGAGTTGATATTCAGTCTGGTATCCTCACCAATGAATTGATTCTGCAGCATTTCTTGGGCCCTAAGTGCCACTGTGTTGGCAGTCTGGCCAGATGGTACCACCCCATTGGCATACTGAGCAGTGGCAGCATGGGAGTTAACGCTGTGGTTTCTACCTGCCACACCATTCATGGTGACCGTAACCACATGAGGTTCTACAGCATTAATTGTATTCATCTTGGCAACACCAGTTTCTACTTGTTTCAAATTGGATTTGTGCTTGCTGCCAAATTTCAGACGGGGCTCCTTTGTTGAATTTTTGGTGTTTAAAGGCAAACTAGTAGGTCTCTTAGGAAGGTTCTGTTGCTTGGGAAGAGGATAGAGCTGAGCAGGTGGGACATCAGGAATTAAACATGCTTGGCCGTTGGCAGCCTGTGTGAAGTCCTGCTGTCCAGTCACTTCTACTGCAAGCTTTATTAGTGGGTAAAGCAAGCTAGAACTGGTACTGCTCAGTGGGTCTGGCCCACTGAACTGTTTAAGAGAATGCTCCATGAGATTCTCATCAGAACTTTCCTTGAGGTTCTTATCAACTTCTTTTGGGTCTAGCTTGTTGGTCTCCAAGTCTTCTTCTGTCAGCTGTAAGCAGACAGGGGTTGGCCCAATTGGCTGTGAAATATTTGTGGCATGAAGATTTGTTTCATCTGGGTATGGCATCTCAGATATAGTGGTCATGCCAGTGCTTGGAGTGAGGCCAGTGGTGTTTGTGGTGGTTGTGTTGGTGGACAGGCTGGTGACACTTGTTTCAGGGCTGGGGATTCGAGCTTGTGCTTGCTGTCGTTCATAGTTAATTGAGTTTCGGTTCTTTTCCCCTGTAGTCAAAGGTGTGCTAGACATTGAATGCTCAGAGGAAATATTCTTCACAATGCTGTCAGTGTGATGGATGGAGTCTTCAATGTATGAGGAAGAAGAATAATCTGGATAAGGGCCAATCTTTGGCACACGCCTATTGTGTGAAAGGTTGCTTAAAGAAAGAAAAAAAAAAAGACATATTGACAATGTACATTTATGACAAACTGACTCTCCAAGTTTAACATTCTCTGATTTTAAAGTAAACTGCTTTTTATTTTATTCCTAATCCACATCTTTCTAGAGGTTACTTAAAAATTCTAATCAAATAATCAAGTGTCAATAACTTACTAACTGCTAACTTCATATAATTTAAGCCTACTGAAAAATCTATGCAGATCTAGATGTGATTTTTATAGTTATTCATTATTTTGATTTATAGAAGTTACTTAAAAATCTCTCCTATAGTTTTACAACATTACCAAATATATTTTTATGAATTGTATACTTGTACAACCAGACATAAAGTTTCATGAGAGGAAGAACCATGGCATATATTTCTTTTGTATGCTCATAATTCTAGATACACAGTGCTACTGAACAAGTATGTTACCAATTAAGTTCCAGTGGCCAAATGGTAACAACTAATAGGTAATTCCAAAGTGCTTCCATGAAGAGGCACAGTCTATCAATGGAATGTATCTTCCTGGGTAGACTGAGCCATATCAATGGAAGTCCTAGAGCCTAGATTATAATGCAGAATGTGACACTCAGACAAAGGATCGAAGATTCAGAAATGTTCTCCAGTTATCAAGCACTCTTCATAGTCATTGGCACAATTGGCACAACTTGAGAGTGATGGTTTTTGAGCATCACACTGTAATATATTTGTTATTTAAAATAAAAACCAGGGTTAGTTTTAATAATCAAAGTATAAACACTGGGATTATTAATAGATGCAAGTGCTGTAGAAGAAAAGCAGTAGCTAAAGGAGAGGAAGTACTACAAAGAAAGATTGATCAAGTTATGAGGGGAATGACAAGAAGGGGAAGGTAGAAGTAAAAAGCTGATGTACTGCATAAGAAAAGGAAGTTCAGGAGGTATGGAGGGTAAGAGTCAATACAATGAAACCTAGAGTGGAATGACTGGCATGAACTGTGATTTAGGGGAAACTACTTAGAAGGCAGATCATTGGATGAAGCATGTAAGAGATAGAGATGAATGACACAGAAGGCACAAGGGGGAGTATCAGGGTTTCTTCTTACTATTCAACAAAAGTCCAAAAACACTTAAAGTAGCTAACTCTCGAGAGTCAGCTCAAATAGCACACTAGAGAATCAGCACAAATAGCATGCTAGAACATACAGATAATACAAAGATAAGGCGTGAAGAAAGCAGAAAGCAGAAGACTATCCTTAGGTACATGTAAAGTGAGAAAATTTATGTTTAGAATTGCTACTTTCTACTTTCCTTGATTTGCTGATACAGAAAGCATAAAAGTTTATATACTGAAGGTAATTTAACCTAAACATAAATAGTGTAAACCCAATTTTGGACTTATAGTTCATAATACAAATTATTCTTAGAATTAGAACAATAGAAAATAGCACAGAAAATGATTCAAGAATCAAGTGTATTTTTATCTCAATTTTTTTTTCTGGTAACTTTCTCCTTGATGCCTTTCTGAAAATTTTTAACTTATATTAGATAAAACGACAAATTTGTGGGAACACTTTTTCTTCAATCATGAAAAAAGAAACATAGGTAAGACCAGTCTGAAAGTTCTAAGTTTCAGTAATTTTTTTAAAAGTCCTTTTAACCCTGACCAGCATGGCTCAGTTGGTTGGGCATGCTTCTGCTAAGCAAAAGGTCACTGGTTCAATCTCCCGTCAGGGCACAGGCCTGGGTTACAGGTTTGGTCCCTCCCTGTCTCTCTAAAAATAAATATTAAAAAAATAAAAAGTCCTTTTATTTAGAACCAAAATTTATAGTTCTAACAAAAAAGTCTCATAAAATAATGCTCATGATGAGATGGAAAGATCTTATAAACTGTTCTCATGTAAAAGTAGTAGTAGTATATTCTCTAAGAAAGAGCATTGGATAAGTAGTCTAGAAACAACAGTCTCTATTGAAACAGGTTAGATACATAGGCAAGGTAATAGTTCCATTTCCTTTAAACAAACAAGCAAACAAACAAACAAAACAGCAGAGGAAGAAGGAATAATAACAAAGGATAAATATGACTATGTATATAGAAGTGCTTATATACTTTTGTAACTATGAAAATATTTTACCTTTATTATTGTAGGGAAGTTGGAGCATTAAAAGAGAAAAACTAACCTCTTTTACTATATCTTTGATATTAAAACTCCACAGATTTCATCTTGCATTTATATCAAACAAATATCTTCAGTAACAGAACAGTAATATTGAAAGAAGAAGTACAACTTTACATTGGACTTCTTCTTTCCTGTTCTCTATTTCATCTCAGTTTCTCAATACTGACTGATGGATGCGAAACCCCCTTGGTTCTTACCGCTCATTCTGCATAGCAGTAGACATTGGATTGACTGTTGGGCTCACGGATTTGTTTCTTTCCCATATCATCATAAGTTCAGCCATCCTCTCCTCAGCACACTGTGCAGTAAGCCGAGCCTCTGCATCCTGGTCCCAACAGTCTTCTATTGTCTCCTTGAGTGATCTCACTGCCTGTAATAAAGCACACGTCAAACATTATATCTTAAAAGAAAAAGTATTGAGTTTCTTAGTGACATGAGGTAGAAGAAATATCAATTTTCTTTAACAAATATTTTACATAGCTCTAATAAAATCTTTTAGACTTCAGAGATTTGTAAAATGTCACATTTCTCAAACAGTAAGTAGCAAGGAAGGAAGGAAGGAAGGAAGCTTTAACCTAACTCCTCACCTGAGAACATGTTTCCATTGATTTTTACAGAGGGAGGGAGGGAGACAGAGAGAGGGATATATATGTGATTTGAACATGCCCCAGTTGGGGATCAAACCACAACCAGGAATTGCATGGGCAATCTTCTGGTGCACGGAATAATGCTCCAACCTAACCACGTGGCCAAGGCTGTTAAAAATTTTGAGGAGAGGAAATATGAATAAAGAAAATATTGAGGCAAAATCAGATAAGTACTTTGACAGGGAACTCTATATTAGAAATATATAAATAATGATATCTAACATTTGGGTAAATGAGATAAAGGGGGTATCATTATTAACATTGATGAAGAAAGGCAAACAAAAAAGAAAGATAGAAAAGAAAAACAAGAAACTTTAAAAATCTTTTCTACCTAATGACAGGAAAATCCAAGTTGGGGTTCATGGGTGGGTCATAAAATCAGATTACTGGCTTGTGACCAGATTTAAAATAAATGACTACCAAATCCCCAAACTAAAACACTCTAGACTAGAAAATAGAAAATACCAGGATATAGAGTAGATAGTAAGATTAAGCCTCTTACCATACCATGTCATGATGTGAACATGTATATTTCTTAATGTGTGAGAAAAAATTCTGAATTCTAGATCACATCAAAAACTTGCAGATTTTGTCAAGAGAGAAAATGGAAAAACTGAAATAAATACAAAAGAAATGAAAGAAGAACTTGTAGCTTCTGGAATATACGGTATATTTTAGAAGACTGGGTTTAATGGGTAGAGAAAGAAAAGGACTAGAGGAAAAAACCAACTGTGGAAGAGTTCCAAACTTTTATGCAACAATATATTAAAACTGTTGTACAAAAGAGGTTATGCAGAACTAAGATTACGGGATAACTGGACAAGTGATTTTAGGAAGAGAAAGTGAACAAGCCAGTATTCAAGACAGATTAAGAAAGAGAGGATACGAATTTGGAAAAAAGATGAAAAATATGAAGAATGATGATGTAGTTGAAGAAAACATACCTGAATGTTTTACACATGAGAAAAAACTTATTAAAAAAAAACTAGGGCCTATAATTTTTTGTTTTTCTAATTTAAAACATTTTAATATTAAAAAAGCCTTAAACTGTATGTGTGATTGTTACAATAGTATACTTTTACCATAAATCCAAAAAGTATAGAAAAAGTTATTCATAAACCCAATATTCAGAAGTAACTATGGTTAACATTTTCATATACAGTATGGAATTTTCTAAAAAAAACTAAAAATGAATATACCTTTTGACCCAGCAATTCCACTGCTGGGACTATATCCTAAGAACCCGGAAATACCAATCGAAAAGAACCTATGCACCCCAATGTTTATAGCAGCACAATTTACAATAGCCAAGTGTTGGAAGCAACCTAGATGCCCATCAGTTAATGAATGGATCAAAAAACTGTGGTACATTTACACAATGGAATTCTATGCAGCAGAAAGAAAGAAGGAGCTCCTACCCTTTGCAACAGCATGGATGGAACTTGAGAGCATCATGCTAAGTGAAATAAGCCAGGCAGTGAAAGACAAATACCATATGATCTCACCTTTAACAGGAATCTAATCAACAAAACAAACAAACAAACATAATATAACCAAAGACACTGAAATTGAGAACAGGCTGAAAGTCACCAGAGGGGAGAGGGGAGGGAATTTCAGGGGAAAGGGGGAAGGGTTTACAGGAACAAGTATAAAGGACACATGGACAAAAATTATGGGGGGCGGAAATGGGAGGGAGGTGGGGAGTGCTGGGGTGGTGGGTTGGGGTGGGAGTAAAAGACAGAAAACTGTACAAGATCAACAATTAAAATAAAAATTGAAAAAAAAACATTTTCATATACTTTCCTCAGAAAGTATTTTCTATAGTTTCATTTTCATCAGAAAATTATTCTTTCCCCATTTACTGACTGTTCTATGCTTTTAAACTAGTTTTTTACATTCAATATTTGGAGGATTCTGAGTTTTGTTACTATAAATTATTTTTTTATTTCAATGCCACTATATAGTAAAAGTGTCTTAGGCACAGGGGAATTTCTCTCTTTTTATAAACTATGCACTTGCTATCTGACTCTAGTATTGGATTGTCACTACAGATGAGCCGTACTATGGACTGTAGCACATTTAAGCTAAATGGATTTGTTGGAAGTGAACCAAGCATTATTTTATCCCTTACTTAGCAACTTAGTCTAAATCTGTAGTAAATAGTTTTCAAGTAAATATGCATATGATGCATATCCCACAATGGTAAGGTTGACAAGAGAGACTTCAAAATGATGAGTTCAATTTCTCCAGTGAAACAAACATCTTAAGGAAGATGAGTTGTATTTTACTAGATAAAATTTCAAAAAGAGATTTTTTTTTTCTTTGAGGGATGCTGCACTGTGAGCCTGGCACATTTAATGAATTCTTATAAAGGATTCAGCCTCTCACCTGCTGCCAGGGACCTTTCAAAGACCTATCCTACTTTCCAACTGCAGTTTGGAGGCAATCTTGGGAATATGTGCTTGGCAATAGGTCTTCAAGTGCCTCGTACTTGAAACAGATGCCTTCCTTGAAGGTAATATACTGACAAAGATGACCAATGGAGAAAATATTCAATCTAAATACATCTGTATGGAAATACAGAACATCTCTCTAACTTCTCTCTGACATGCCGCCACCCCACATAAGTCATGATACAAAATGAAAATATTCTAATCCTACCAAGACAACCTAAAATTAAAATGTGAAAATCTATAGTAAAAAGATTTAAGTTGCTTAATGAAATTTTTCTTCATTCTTGTTCTTTAACTATAAAGCAAGAAAATTGTATAAAGTTTCAAAAATTCAACTTTATGCCCTCAGAAATAATCAAATTCCTATTACATTCTTAAATAAGAACTAATTGCTCTGAGAGGGCAGAGGGATGGATCGAAAAAGAAAAACTCATGGATACAGACGACAACGTGGTGACTGGGGAGGGAAAAGGGTAGAGGTGGAAGAAGATATAGGGGGGATAAATAGCAATGGAAAAATACAATAAAAAATTTAAAAAAAAGTAAAATAAAAATCTAAATAAAAAAGAAAAGATTGCTCTGGAAAAAGCAAACAATAAAAATTTCTAGGAATTATAAGTATGACTGTGGAAAGCAAAATTTTAATGAACAGATAACAAATAGAATGATAAAGGTGAAAATAAATGAGTAATTTGAAAGGTAAAACTAAGTAAATCTTAAACAATGTACAACAAAATACTGGAAAATACAAAGAAAAAAACTGAGACCTGAAATGTCAGGTGGTCCAATATTTGTCTAATGGAAATTTGACAAGAAAGAAATACAAGAGAGGAAGTAATTTTTTTTTCAGATTTATATTTATTTTATTATTATTTTTTATCAGTATTTTTAATTGTTGATATTGTACAGTTTTCTGTCTTTTACCCCACCCCCAGCCCACCACCCCAGCCCCCCCACCTTCCTCCCATTTCCACCCCCCATAGTTTTTGTCCGTGTGTCCTTTATACTTGTTGCTCTGAGAGGAAGTAATTTTTTAAATAAAACAGGACACATGGACAATAACAAGGAGGGGTGGAAACAGGCGGGAGGTGGGGAAGGCTGGGGTGGTGGGGAGGGACGAGAGGAAAAGGCAGAAAACTGTACTTGAACAACAATAAAAATCAAAAGTATTCAAAATAAAATAAAATAATAAAATAAAATGATATAAGAAAATTCCTCTGAAATGGAGAAACTTCTGAATTTTCAAGCTGAAAACCTGTCCGGTACAAAGCAAAAGGTGTAAAAAGATCCATGCCTCCATACATTCAGGTGGAATTTCACAATTCCAATGATATAGTAAAATGCTTAAAAGCTTACAGAGAAAAGAAAACAAGATAATAAAACAAAAAGCAATAGAATGAAACTGGTTGGGCCTGGAATTCTCAATAACACATCGGAATGCTAGAGCACAATTGAGTAGTGGCTGCAAAGTTGTGAGAAAAATTATTTTGATCTTGAAATGATTACCTAGACAAATTATTACTTAAGTGGGAGGGCAAGGTAGAAACATTTTTGAATGTGCAAGGATTCATAATATTTACTACCCATGCACATATCTAACACACATTACTTAAAGAGAAACTTCCTAAAAGAAAAAGTGATTTACAAGAAAGGGAATGACATGAAATTTTTTAAAATGTTGCTTCTTAGTAGAACCTCAAAGGAAAAAAAGACAACAAAGAAAAATCAAAGAGAATCCAGTGGATGGTGACTTTCGAAACACTTTTCCTTGAGAAGCAGGGGTTTGCACTAACTAACGTAGTATTTCTATTTCCGTTTCTGAGTCCAAGCACAATACTATTTTTGTGCAGTGCATGTTTACATAATCATAATTCTGCAAAATTTTAATGTTTTTATTTTACTTAAATTTTTAAATCTGTAGACAAAACAAAAATTTATTTAATAAACAGATACAACATTACAAAATTAGGAAAGAGCAAATGAAAGATAACAGGAAGAAAGAATAGATATAGCACTTTAAGTTATAATGGTAACTTCTAGGAGAAAATTAAATACAAAACAAAAACTGCAAAACAATGTTAACAGGAGTTATTTCTAAAGAGTGATGGTAGGGGCAGGTAGTCTTTTCCACTTCCTTTTTTATGATCTTCTATTTAATTGGGTTTTGTTTACGATACATAGGTATAACTTTAATTCTTTTAAAAAAC
This sequence comes from Glossophaga mutica, assembly GCA_039655065.1. Lineage (NCBI taxonomy): Eukaryota > Metazoa > Chordata > Mammalia > Chiroptera > Phyllostomidae > Glossophaga > Glossophaga mutica. The sequence continues at coordinate 27,802,349 of CM077306.1, forward strand.
TGTTTAAAGTATGAAATACAGGGTACTGTCGTCAATAAGGGGTAATCATATAATGGAATACTGACTAAATGGAGAGAAAGAGAAACATTTATATGTATGGACATGAAAAACTGTCCATAATAAAAAAATAAAACTTCACAAATGATGGCAGATAATGAGATAATCCTACTTTTGTAAAAAAAAAAAAATTATATGAGATATACTGTCCTGGCTGGGTAGCTCGGTTGGTTAGGGCATCATCTTGATATGCCAAGATTGCAGGTTCCATCCCTGATCAGGGCACATACAAGAATCAACCAATGAATGCATAAATAAATGGAACAACAATAATGTCTATTTGTCTGTTTCTCTCTCCATTCCTCTCTCTCTAAAATCAAGCAATAAATAAAAATTACATGAGAGTGTGGGTACGTGTGTATATGTAAATATTTATAAGATGTTTTTAGTGTTGTAGCAACAAATTACTGAAATGATGGGTGCCTTTGAAGATATTTCCATGTTGTGAATTGCATTTTTAACATTCAGAATTTATAGATTGTACCTCGTTTTCTTTTTGTTGTAGCTTAAATTTCTATTAGACACTGAATATGTAAGTTTTTATGAATTAACATTTTTGGTACCACATTTGAGAGAGTATGGTGGAATTTCAATAACCTTTAAAATATTAACTTGTTAATCATTCCACTTTTTACCCAATCCGACAAATTTCACACACAATAATTAGTTCACACAATTTTATACTTGGAAAAACCTGAAATTGAAAAGGGGGACTTTTCAATTGAAAACCTTAAAAAGGGGGACTTTTTTATATTGAAAAATTTTAAAACTAAAATCAAGTAAGTTGAATTTATGCATTTGACAGCTCAAAAACTATTAACATTATTAATAGTATTTTTGCTTCAGATAACATTAAAACACAATCATAAGTTGTCTTTTTAATTTTTTAGTTTCTTCTTACCAGGCTGTTTTCTTTCCAAGCTTCTGGGAACTTGGGTCTCTGTTTTTCCCTAGACACCAGAACCTGCATATCTTCAAATGTGGGATGGTTTCCAACTTCTGTCTGAAAAGCCATCTGGTATTCTGGTACAGATTCACCTGTAATTTTTTTTTAAAGGATGGAGTAAAATTTCCAATTATCATAAAATGATAGAAGAATGGGAATATTTCTGATACTACCTGAGCAAAGAAATTGTGTCACAATCTTTTTTAACCCTTTCAGGCATATTTAGAAATCCTAAAGAGACCCCTTTGTGGGTATAATGCATTAATAAATGTTTTACTTAGAACAGTCTTTGATAAGTTATTTTTTGATAAGTTACACAATAGTTTCAATGATGAAAAGCTATTTTTATGTGGTTTCTAGCATTACTAAACTTGGAGGGATAAGATTTTATATATATATAAAGTTTATATATATAAAGTCTGTCCAGAAAAGTTCCAGCCATTTTTTCAATTTAAGTATATTTTATTGATTATGCTGTTACAGTTGTCCCATTTTTCCCCCTTTCCCCCGCTCTTCCCAGTCCCCACCTTCCTCCCAGCAATGCCCTACCCTTAGTTCATGTCCATGGGTCATACATGTTAAGTTCTTTGGCTTCTCCCTTTCCTATACTATTCTTAACACCCCCCATCTATTTTGTTCCTACCAATTATGCTTCTTGATCCCTGTACCACTGCCCTCTTTCTCCCCCTTCCCCCTCCCAGCTGATAAGCCTCCAAATGATCCCCATACCTATGATTCTGTTCCTGATCTGGTTGTTTGCTTAGTCTGCTTTTGCTTTTGTTTTTATTTTTCCAATTCAGTTGTTGATAGCTGTGAGTTTGTTGTCATTTTATTTATTTATGTATTTATTTAGCTACAAGATTTTATGGTTAGGCAAAATAACAAAGGTTACGGTGAGCTCCAAGTTATACACTTAGCATCTAACTTTTGATGAGACAGATGGGCCTGTTCATGACATCAGAAGGTTTAAAGGGATGTCTCCTGACATCAAAGGTGATTCTTGAGAGTGACTGTGGTTTACTCCCAAATGAATACCTTGTTTCGCAGGCTGGCAGTCAATCCACTGAACCATACTAGCCAGGGCTAGAATTTCTTTTTATCACACTGCAGTTTTCCTTCAAGATTTGTGTTTGGCTGGTTGGTTTTAGTGTCAAGCATCAATACTGCATTACCTGTTGTTTTCCAGTCTTCACTGGGCTGCCACGACACCACTGGAAAGTAGAGCATTATCTGCACAGGGCTGGGACTGCTCCTTCACCACAGGGTAGAGGTACGGGGCTCCATGGCCTCTTTGGCAGTCAGTATCTGTTAGTGGTTGTATCGCAGAAGTTTCTCCAGAAGATCTAGGGCCTCGGGGCTGACCAGGTGTCTGTTCTCACTATAGATAAAATTCTCCCAGTGTTTCTGTGAATGTTGTCCCAGGATATTCATTGGAAGTGCAGATCTAGGTCTAGGTGATACTTCTTCAGATACCCATACAGCTCATCTGTACCTGGAACCTTGGCAATGCGAACAAGCTGGTCATAGTTGTCCTGTCCGTGAAAGGATTCCTTTTGAAAGATCATGCTCGCTAACGTACAGCCCAAACTCCACATGTCCAAGCTATAATCATACATCTGGTAGTCCACAAGGAGCTTGGTCCCTTGAAGTACCTGGAGGCCACAAGAACATTGTACTCCTGAGCAGGATGGGTGAACTCTGCAAGACCCCCGTCGCAGCTTTTTCTGTTGGTGATCTATCACGACATTCTGAGATTTCACATCCCTGTGCATGATTCCCTTGCTGTGGCGATAATCCAGAGTTTTAAGTAATCCATGCATACAAAACCAAATATCAAAGTCTGTCAGGATCTGGTAAAGTTGCTTAAAATCTGAATTATTGATTTATTCAAATACTAAAGCTGGTGTCTTTAACACAGTGTCAGTTTAATGATATTTGTCCCACCACAAAGGTTCTCCAGAATCTTAACCTATTTTTTTTTTTTTCTTCACTGGCTTAAGAATTTTTACAACTACTCTCTCATTGTTGGTGATGTTAATGGCTTCAAATACTTTGCTATACTTTCCCCAACCAAGTTTTTGAACCAGCTGGTAATCATTTTGATGACCCCCAACTTGGGATGTGAGCCTCATAGTCCCAGTACTCGCAGCTCCTCAGCTGTTCACCTTGGTGTAGATCCAGGCCCTGTTGTCTGCAGCTGGGCTGGGCAAGGCAGGCAAAACCAGGGGCACCACTGGGAGCCAGAGGAGGAGGAGTAGTCAGGCGGAGGTGGCAGCTGAGGCCGCTGGCTGGGCTGTTGTCATAAATGTTCGTAGTTTTGATCCACTTCTTTTTCTTAAATAAGGCCCTTTAATGTTTCATGTAATAATGGCTTGAAAGTAAGTCCTCTCACTTTAACTTGTCTGGGAAACACTTTACCTGCCCTTCCATTCTAATTTTTTTTTAAGATTTTATTTATTTACTCTTAGAGAAAGGTAGAGAGGGAGAGAAACACCAATGTGTAAGAGATACATGGTTGCCTCTCACATGCTCCCAATTGGGGACCTGGCCCCACAACCCAGGCATGTGCCCTGACCAGGAATCCAACTGGCAAACTTTCGGTTCACAGGCCAGAACTCAATCCACTGAGCCACACCAGCCAGGGCTGCTCTTCCATTCTAAACAATAGCTTTGCTTGGATAGAGTAATCTTGGATGTAGGTCCTTGCCTTTCATGACTTTGAATACTTCTTTTCAGCTCCTTCTTGCCTGCAAAGTTTCTTTTGAGAAATCAGCTGACAGCCTTATGGGAACTCCTTTGTAACTTTCTGCTTTTCTCTTGCTTCTTGTAAGATTCTCTCTTTATCTTTAACCTTTGGCATTTTAATTACGATGCGTCTTGGAGTGGGCCTCTTTGGGTCCAACTTGATTGGGACTCTGTGCTTCCTGCATGTGTATTTCCTTCACCAAATTAGGGAAGTTTTCTTTCATTATTTTTTCAAACAGATTTCCAATTTCTTGCTCTTTCTCTTCTCCTTCTGGCAATGATGCAAATGTTGGACCTCTTGAAGTTGTCCCAGAGGACGCTTATACTACCTTCATTTTTTTGGATTCTTTTTTCTTCTTGTTGTTCTAATTGGTTGTTTTTCGCTTCCTTATGTCCCATATCATTGATTTGTTTCATGGCTTCATCCATTCTACTGCTGTTTCCCTGTAAATTGTTTTTTATTTTAGTTAGTGAATCCTTTGTTCCTAACTGGATCTTTTTTATGCTGTTGAGGTCCTTATTAAATTCCTTGAGCATCCTTATAACCAGTGTTTTGAATTTTGTATCTGACAGATTGATTATTTCCATTTTGTTTAGCTCTTTTTTCTGGAGTTTTGAACTGTTCTTTCATTTGCACCATGTTTCTTTGTCTCCTTGTTTTGGGAGCCTCCCTGTGTTTGTTTCTATGTATTAGGTAGAGCTGGTTTGACTCCATGTGTTGGTAGAGTGGTCTAATGTAGTAGGTATCTTGTAGGGTCCAGTGGTACAGCCTCCTTATCACTCAAGCTGGGTATTCAAGGTACACTCTTCGTGTGGGCTGAGTCCACCCTCCTCTTGTAGTTGAACCTTGGTTTCTGTTGGCAGGTCAATGGGAGGGATTTACACAAGCCACTCTGTTGCAAGTATTGGCTACTGATCACCAATCTCTGTCCTCTGTGGAGGATCAGCTGTGCAAGGGCAGGTTCTCTGATGTGTTCTGTAGCTGTCCATGGGTGTGCAAGCTCTGATATTTCCTGAGTGGTGCAAGCTAAGGTCAGCCCCCACCTATGTTTTGCCCAAGGACCACCCTTCCTGAACTCCAAAGCAATCTGAGAAGGTTGCTACTCATGCTGGGCTTGGAGTTTCCCAGGCAAAACCAAACTGTGAAACTAATCTGGCCACTGCTACTGAACTGGCCTAGAGCTCACTGAGGCCAGCAGTGGCTTGTTTGATAGGATTTAGGAAGTTGTGAAGCAGGAGCCAAGATTATATATTCATATGGAAAAGCAGCTTGGGTGGGTCCACAAGTTGGGTGGGGTGGAGTCTCTGGGGATCTCCAAGGCAGGTCAAACTGTTAGTCAGGTTGATGAAGTCTCAGATATGGCACCAGCCTACCAGCTCTGTGGCTCTGTAGGGGGCACAGGGGCTCAGAAAAGGGACAATGGCCTCTTGTTGACCTGATGCTAGACACTTTAGCCTTCCCCAGTATGCCGCTAGTGCCCTTCAAGCTGCCACCCTGGCGCTAGAGGTCAGAGGGAGTGAGTCTGAGTAGGTGAGTCCATGTGTGGGTTCTTTAAGAGGAATTGATTGGGGCTCAAGCAGTTTCTTCCACCGACTCAATCCTCACTGGTTTTTGAAGCCAGAAGTTGTGGGGACTTATCTTACTGGCACTGGAACCCTGGGCCGATGGCCTGATGTCGGGTTGGGACTCCTCACTCATGAGATATCCCACCTGAATTTTTATCCACCACACCTGGGTGAGAGACCAGCCTGTTCCACGACTACGCCCCTTCTACCAATCTCAATGGATATGGTTTCTTTAATTCCGTAGTAGTAAGACTTCCATTCAACTCAATTTCTGATGGTTATAAGTGAGGGTTGTTCTAGATTTTAGTTTTAATTTTAATGTGGTTGTGCAAAGAGGTGAGCCATGCCTGCCTATGCCACTATCTTGACTGGAAGCCCAGTCATTGTTAATATAATGAAAATGGTTTGTGAGACATCGATGTCAAGAGGCAGCCAAGGAGAGTGCACTGGAATGTGCATTCATTAACAATGACAACTTCACTGTACTAGTCAGTGGAGGCAGTAGACACTGTTGAGTGAACATGTGTACTCTGCGGTCATCACATTCAAGATGACTGAATGAGTAGAGCAACAAATCTGCATAAAATTTTGTGTTAAGCTTGAACATTCTTCTGTGGAAACTATTCAGATAATTCAGAAGGTCGCAGCTATGGGCAACTGGTAATTGGCAGCTTCATTACAACAATGCTCCTGCTCATGCATCATATCTCATACAGAGTTTTTTGGTAAAACATCAAATCACCCAGGTGACTCAATTGCCCTAAAGTCCAGATTTGGCACCCCGTGACTTCTGGCTTTTCCCAAAACTAATATCACCTTTGAAAGGAAAGAGATATCAGACAGTCGATGAGATTCAGGAAAATATGACGGGGCAGCTGATAACAAATGGGAGAACTGTGTGAGGTCCCAGGTGCCTACTTTGAAGGGGCCTGAGGCGTCATTGTCCTGTGTACAGTGTTTCTGGTATCTTGTAACTTCTTTAATAAATGTCTCTACTTTCCATATTACATAACTGGATACCCTCTGGATAGACCTTGTACACTTAATATTTAAAAATATGCTTGATGTCTTATCCCACACAGGGATCAAGAACAATGAATATGAGATGTCCAGATATAGTGTAACAAAGATGTCTATAGAACCAAACATAACTTGGAGGGTTTTATGGTCATCACATCTAACATGTCATTTTTGTTATTATAATACTGCCAGATTGTTATCAAATGTCACAAAAATTTTAATGATAACAGCCATTTAACAGAGAAGTCAATATAGTGATTTTTTAAAAAATTTCCTCTTAGCAAGCAATATCTACATCAAGGATTTTTAAATATTATTAACTATTCCACCACTGTTTAATAACCCTATTCATCACCAACAAGCACAATCAGGGGCTTATAATGAGAGGCTTACCATTTTTGTAAAATGTGATCAAATTAAACTTTAAATAAACATGTTGAGCCACACAGAAGATCTTTGGGACCAACACTTAAAAACCAATGGTCTAGTAAATATTTGGGCAAAAAACTCAGGAAAAATAGAGATCTTTCTTTTCTTTACCCCTTCCACCACTCTATTAAAATGACAGGATAAATTACAAGGAAGAACTCCATGATAAGCACTCAGGTTCTAATCTTGGCTTCCCCTCTACCTCAGAAAAGTAATTTTTAACTCTTCTATGTTTCAGTTATCACCTCAGCAATATGGCAATATCTACCCTTGTTACACACAAGGAGATAATACAGAGGTTAATGACTGAGATAGAAAATACAGTATGAAACATGTAACTTAAGTTTTATGTTTCAATTTGAATATTCAAAAGAACATATAAATACTTGTCCCACACCGGTATTAAAAAAGGTTTACAAAGATTAACTCTGTAATCTGTGCAGCAACCCAAATTATTTTGGAATATTGCACTATATATAAATATAAGTGATATTTTTACATACTCTAAACATTTAAGCAGATAATTATTTTTGATCAATAACTGTAAACACTGAACTTGAAAGACAAAACTAAAGGATTTAATCTTGCCAGTTCCTATATCACTTTCATGAAACCTCATATGATAAAACCTTAACCCACACCATCTGTGAACTCTTAGTTACTGGTTTATCTTATCTGTCTTTTTGACACATATACACAACCCACATAATACCTTTCATCAAGTGTGATTGATTAGTTTTTTTTACTGCAAAATGCTGGTTTAATAAAATAAGTTAAAGTTCACAATTTTACTTATTTGTTTTAATCAGGTCTAAATTATAATGAGAAAGCTTGCTAAATGAAATTGATGAAAAATCTTGTTTTCTGGTTTGCATAAGTAAGAATTATTAAATTTCTACTAAATTTTCATGGTTCTAAATCTAATTGTTCCACAGATGCTTGTTTAGAGCTAACTTCTATTAGGCACTGGAAACACAAAGATGAATGTTAATGACAACATTATCATGGAAGAATTATCATGGAACGTCTTACTGGATTTCCTTAAAATTTCATAATTACTGAATTACTCAAGGGAAGTTTTATAATCCCATTTTCTTTCAAACTGTCTAAGATAGATAAAGTATCAGATGTCATCCCATGCTTCTCACTTCATTGCTACTTGTTAATTATGCCTCTAAGGAATAATTATTCCTCCAAGGAAGCATTAAGGAATTTTTGTCCCTTTCTTAAATTACACTTGTTTTCTTTCTTCCTTTTTCTTTCTCTTGCCTTTTTTTCCCCTTCCTTCCTTCTCAGTCCTTTATACAAACTTTGTAGCATTTCATTCTTCCTTTGTAAAAGAAATACCTAATTCATTTAAATTGCTAATATTTTACAGAGAGTCAGCCTACCTAGTATTCCCATTTATTAATAAAATATGTAGTGCATTTGGAGGTATAGCATATTAGTTTTAAAAATGTTTTACAAAAATTTTATTATTATATGCTATTCTTTAGGCTTATTAATATATTTATGGAATCCTTTTTTCAACTTCCCCCCATTTCATTGTTAAAAGTTTTGAGTGCCCTGTAACCTCTACCTGTGCTTTCTTAGTACGTTTCCCTCCTATACTCTGTAATATTTGTCTTCTCTATTCTATAGAAACTCCTTTAAGAATACCAATGACCTCCTCTTATGCAAATTCAAAGACTGTTTGTCAATTCTATTTCCTTTCAATTACACATATTCCTGTCAAATCTTAGTTCTTAACACTTTCTAACACTGACTTCCCAGATACTATGATTTCTCAGTTTTCTCACTGTTTTTCTGACCATTTGGCTTTGTAACTAACCTATTGGGGGGGGGTCTCCTAATATTCAGTATTTATTCAACAATTTTTCCTCTGTCTCCATGTGTTCTCTTAGGGGAGTGAATCCAATTATAAGTTCTCAAGTACTATGTGCATGTAGACAATTCCCAAATAATCATTTTAATCTTAGTTTTTTATTCTTTTCTTTTTTTAACCCTCATCCAAGGATGTTTTCATTGATTTCAGAGAGAGAGAAACATCGATCAGTTGCCTCTCACACATGCCTGACCAGGGATTGAATCTACAACCAAGGTTTGTGCCCTATCTGGGGATCAAACCTGCACCCTTTTGGTGTATGGGATGATGTTCCAACCAGCTGAGCCATCCAGCCAGGGCTCCTCTTTATTCTTTTAAAAATTATCTTCAGTTGTCTACCAATACCTCATCCAAAAGTCTTCATAATTAACTCCTATTTCCAGCGTAAACTAGTATTTTTTGCTAAGTTCCTGGTGGCCACCCTCACTGTTTCTCAAATCTCTGTATATTTCTCAATTCCTTAAACTTTCTTCCAATTGCCAATCAAAACCACGGGTTCCTTCTCTACATTTTTTCTCACATGTGCATCTTCTTCCTCATTTCCATATCCAAGATTACAGGGTATCTAATACAACTCTTCTTTTTCCTTTACTTTTATGGTTCATTGTGGTTAAATATATATAATATAAAATTTACCATTTTAACCATCTTCAAGTGTATAGTTCGATGGCACTAAGAATATTCATGATATTATGTAAGCATCACGACCGTTAATCTCCAGAACATTTTTCATCTTTCCAAACTGAAACTCTGTATTATTAAAAAATAACACCCTATTTTCCTTTTTAAAACTCCTTCTAGTTCTATTACAACTCTTTCAAGATTTAATTGCCTTTCCCTTTTCAAACATTGAGTATTGCTCTTTATTATTTATCAAATCAAAAACAATATTCTTTAAATGCAGTTTAAAAATATTGTTGATGGCAGTGTACTAATGCTATGACTATAAGAATCATTTTGGTCAGACATACTTCTAAAAAACAACAATCTGGATTAGAATATTTTAAAAAACATCTATCACCTAAATTCTAATAATATAAATAAAAAGTTTCAAAATTCCAGTACTACTGAGATTCTACTACAGTTCCTACTATTTTCAGAAAAACACCTCAACTGAGCACTCTGTATTGAAAAATATACTTCTAAGTAAGACCTATAGTTAATCTAAATAATTATTTTATTTCATTGTATTTTAGAATTATAAACTAGTGTTAAACGCTTAATGTTTTAAAAGCAAAAAATTCAACCTCACTACTAATTTGTTTTATTAAATAATTCCATTTCATAAATTTGTCCAATGTTGGTTCAATTGACAGTTTTTCTTTTTTTGATGCTTTTAATAGTGTTTTCCCTATAAAATAGAGACCATAAATATCAAATCATTTTGTATACCATCTAGAAAAATGCAATGCACATAATGGTAATGTTTCTATATGACAATTATGACAGTGATGTAAAAAGTCCTAACAAGCCCTGGCTGGTATAGCTCAGTGGATTGAGCGCGGGCCTGCGAACCAGAGGATCGCGGTTCGATTCCCAGTCAGGGCACATGCCTGGGTTGCAGGCCAGTTCCCAGCAGGGGACGCATGAGAGGCAACCGTACATTGATATTTCTCTCTCTCTCCCTCTCTCCTACCCTTCCCCTCCAAAGATAAATAAATAAATCTTTAAAAAAAAAAAAAAAGTCCTAACAAAAGGAGAAAAATTATAAACTCATTTGGTTGTTTCAAGTAAGCCTCAAAAAAGCATTTATGTCAAATGAATGTCCTTTCATTGAAAGGAAGGAAGACAGGAAGGCAAGAAGAGAGAAGGGAAGAAAAGAAGGAAGGAAAGGAGGGAGGGAGAGAGGAAAGAGAGAGAAAGAAAGAAAGAGAGTAAGGAGTGAAGGAAGGGAGGGAGAGAGGGTGGGAGGCAGGGAGAAAAAAGAAGAGAAGAGAAGAGAAGAGAAGAGAAGAGAAGAGAAGAGAAGAGAAGAGAAGAGAAGAGAAGAGAAGAGAAGAGAAGAGAAGAGAAGAGAAGAGAAGAGAAGAGAAGGGAAGGGAAGGGAAGGGAAGAGAAGAGAAGAGAAGAGGAAGAGGAAGAGTTATTCATTGGAACACTCATTGCTTCTAATTCCTTATTGGGCCAATTCAGTACACAACATAAATGTAGGTTTTCAAATGCTCAGAGGGTGCATAAGGAAAATGATGACTGCTAAAGCAATCAGAAACCAAACTAAACATAATTAGATAAGTTATTATGAGCAATTAATGAAACTGCACTCAGATGCAAACATGGAGTCCTTTTAAAAAGTTTTCCCTCCTGGCTAATAATGTTTCTGAACACTAGATGGCAATAAACTAAAAGTTTAATTGAAAGTAAAAACAAGAAAGTTGAGTTACTTAATATAGATAAAAAAGAAGATATAACTACTTCACTTCAAATTCATATATCAACTTTTGATAGCACATCTCTTACCTGGGAAGAGGTCTGTGCATCTCATAAATATCTCCCAATAGATTAGTCCAAGAGCATACATGTCTACTTGTTTCAAAGCTGATTCACAGTCCCTCAGGTTTACAGCTCCTTCTAGAACTTCCGGTGCCATATATCTGATTGTGCCAACCTGATTTTTAGAGCAATGTTTTTTAGAAACAGAATGAAAGGCATATATTAGACAGAAGCTATACATAAATTTCACATCAACAATGTCAATGGTAAGTTACTTGACCCTACCCATGTCACTGAAACTGTCTATACCTGATTTTTCAATCTATAAAATGTCCTTCTTGAATAAGCTGTGATAAGTATCCTATTGAACAGAATCAGTCAAAAACAATGATCTAGATCTTCCTATGCATATCAATATTAAAAAACCTGTAAGACACAGTGAGAAAACTACAAAACAATGTGTACACTATTTAGTATTTTTAAAAATTCACAAAACATGAAATGTAAATATATGTATAGATGTTGGTATGTGAACTGAGAAAAAGGTCAGGAAAGAAGTGTTCTATGTTGTAATAGTAATTATCAGAAGGTAACTGTCCTATTTCACCTTGATAATTTTAACCTTTGCTTCAAAAATCAGTTCCTACAAAAAGTTCCTTCTAATACTTATCAAAAATGAGGTGGAATGCCAGTGGACTTCCATAATGAATTGATGAACTTTATGCAATGTTTTTTTAATTTTGTAATTCTTAATATGCTACAACTGGCATATTAAGCTACATTCCAGCTACAACTGGTAGTGTCTAGAATAATTATCCTGAGTAGTTAGTGAATTCTTAAACACAATTCATTATGTTTTCAAAGTATGCCCAAAGTGTGATACCTTCTGTGTAAACTCACCTCACTTATGGCTGCATTATCTTCTTCCCCTGGGCGCACCAGTCTATTTCCAGTCAGCCTCATGGACAACCCAAAGTCACTAATAACACAGGTTCCATCATTTTTCACCAGAACATTTCTGCTGTTTAAATCTCGATGGGAAATTGCAGGTTTATAATGATCTGTTTGGATAATTTCAAATATTTATTAATGCTTAAAGAGCACTATTGGAAGTGAGCACTCAAGTAACAGGGACTACCACATAAATATAAAAGATAATGTTAATTTTCTACCTATTAATTTTCTAATAACAAAAAAAGGACATAAGAAATCAAAATTTCAACTCACAATATCACTATTTTTACTATATTTTATAACATAACTCCTGTTGTATGTATAATTAATTAAGCTTTAAACTTCAGCTCTAACTAATAGCCAACATGCTGTTGCTTCTAATTTTAGCACAAACTTGTTATTTTCTCTTCATTTTATTGTAGCAAAAGAAGGCAACAGAGAAAGGGATATTTGGTATAAACAACAACAAAAAGTCAACGTACCTGAAACAGTGTCGGAAAAAAAAACTGACAGGCCTCCAAAATTTGTGTATGTCCCTTACACTTTTCTCCTATGATTTAACAGATCAAACCTGTGACGGAACATCCCAGTTCTGCCCTGACGTGCAGCCACGTCTTTAAGCCCACCTCCGTTCTTCAAACCGAACTGGAAATAGTTTTACAACAACAGACTGGGACTCCCATCCAAGTGCAGGGTGGGGGGAATGATGGGGGAGAAATGGGACAACTGTAATAGCATAATCAATAAAATATATTAAAAAAAACAAAAAAAAAACAACAGACTGGGAGAACAAGTGATGGAGCTGGTATTTCTCAGCAAGATATGAAAACCTGTTTTCTGACTTCACAGAGAAGCAAAGCACTATTATGTTTATTCTATTACTTGTTTATCACTAGACTGTATATTCCACGAAGGCAGAAAGAACATATTTTTCCTGAATTCAAAAGGATCGACACAGAGAAAATGCTTGCTGACTAAAAGAATGTATCTAACCTAAGCCCCTCATAAAAAACACCACATAATTTTTTCCTCTCTGTAAGGAAACTTGATATAAATCTTACATTAGGGCCACAGCTCTTGAAATGAAAAAAAATTATATAGCAAAATTTCTAAATTTTAAAATAACTCACTAGTTATACAAAGAAATACAGCAATCTAAACAAAGTTAATGATGTTTATTGAGTGTTTATATTGAGGCACAGTTAGACTCAGTATTTATATTTATTAACCTCATTAACAATTATTAGATTGCAATTTTACCAACAATGAAACTAAAGAGAGGATGATGATTTCTTTCATATATAAAAAGAAGCAACAGCACAATTGGAAGAAAAAAAACAGTAGTTACCAAGTTTCTTTATCTAAGAGTTGATTTCCTTTTTTTTAAGATTTTATTTATTTATTTATTTATTTATTTTTAGAGAGAGGGGAAGGGAGGGAGAAAGAGAGGGAGAGAAACATCAATGTGTGGTCACCTCTCATGCGCCACCCACCCCACCCACGAGGGACCTGACCTGCAACCCAGGCTCATGCCCCAACCATGAATCAAACTGGCACCCCCCAGGCTCCCAGGCCCCCTGCTCAATCCATTGAGCTACACCAGCCAGGGAAAGAGCTGATTTCTTTTCCATTTTCTCCCCTTCCCATTTCCTGGGCCCACCTTCCAAAGCTTGTACTAACATGGCTCAACTCAACCCCTAAATAAAGAGCTGCTTTTCTTATTCTGGATAAAACAATAACATAGGTATATGTGGCATAATCTCAAGCTTATATTTATATAAGAAAATTTATGAAGACATTGTAAAACATTTGTATAATGATAATATGAAATCAATACTTAAACTAAAAGATTTTATACATAAGAAAGCCAGGTTAATAAAGAAAAAGAAAACAAAAGGAGAGAGAGAGAAATGAGGAAACAGGGAAAAGAGGAGAAGAGAAAATATGAGACAAGATAGAATTTATCACCAATGCAAAGGGTAAAACTATAGACTGTCCTTTTGAGACTTTTTTTCCTTTAAAGATCTCCTCAGTATTCCTTTTAATCTTTTTTATTGGAGGTGGGATGTTACATAGAAAGGAGCAGAATATACAATGATTTTGCCCTGGGCAGTAGCTCTGCACCAAATATTGTAAAGGAAAGTGAGGACATAATATTAATTATGATTTTAAAAAATCTGAATGAAAAAAGTTTCTGTGGACATTCATGCAAAGAGAGAGAGAGAGAATGAGCATGCAAAGGATATGGAAGGATATACATAACCTAGTTAATAGTAATTTTCTGGTTAGGGTTGAAGATCTGTACCTGATCTTTCTTAGATTTCTTTGTGGTAATAAGTTACATTTTATATTATCACTAGGAAAATATTCATAGGGAGAACCAATTACAAATAAATAGGTTCAATTCCATATTATTCTGGAACAGCTGAATAAATAATAATAGCATTATTCCTTATTACAAAATTTCTATTCTAAATGGCAGTGTTGTATCTGAAGATACTGGGATGAACAGAGTTCTCTGAAAAAAAGTGAAATGACCTTTTAAATGTTTTGAAATATTCAGACTATTTTTAAAATAGTAAAACTGTAAGTTCAAATAGCTACTAAACATATTTTTTGCAATAGCATGTATGTGCGTATACTCATTTTTTAAAAAGGTAAACTAGTAAAAATATTAAGTAATGTTTAAGAGTAGGATTTGCATTTAAATACAACTCTTATTTGATGACAATCACTTTTTTAGCCAATGTTTTTGACTTGAAATCTTGCTGCACTAGGCAAGCCTTGACAAGGGGGATTAGAATGGTATTTTAAGTTCTGTGCTAAGCCAGCTCTTTAAAGGAGCTATAATAATATTTAAGTAAGGAAACACAGTCCAAATAGTTAATGCGCTAAAGCACTAAAGTAAGTGAGTGCATCAAGTTGCTGACATAGGTAGTAACTATGATCAATTCCGTATTCAGGAAAAGCAAGATGTCAAGATAAATGAACTGATAAATCATTCAGGAGAAATTATTTATATATGAAGCAGAAGCTAGAAAAGATGATCCATGCTATTATATAATGAAACAAAGATCTAAGAAATTGATACATTAAGGATTCTCTTCACTACAGAGGTCAGAGAAACTAAAAAAACAATGTTCTGGGCTATAGTATGACAGGAAAATGCTGTAGGCATAAAAGTTTAAGAAAACACAAAAGTAGATTTTTGCAGCAAAGCTAATTTAGAGGTGCTGTGATATGAGGTGTATCTTGAAACAAAGTGAGAAAGCAAACGAATTAAGGAGATGCTTTGAACAACTAGCAAAAATGTACATAAAGCTGAAGAAAACCATAGTTCTGATAAGGAACATAACCCTATAGTTCTGAAACACTGGCAAAGACTGATTCCTCACCATGCATTCTTCTTTTCCTGGTCAGTAACAGAACACAGTATTATCTGAGCAATGAACTCAGCTAAAATAAAACAAAACTATATTCTCAGCATCCCTTGCAGCTAACTGCAGTAACTAAGCATAGACTAAGTTCTGGAAAACAAAACATAAACATAAGAGGGAAACTTCTGGAGGCAGAAGAGGACAATTCCTTCTTCCTCCCCTTCCTTTTCTCTGCTTACTAGTGTAGAGCATAATAAACAATGAGGTGACCTTAAAAATACAAGCCATATATAAATAATGGAGGAGAAATACAGGAGCCTGGTGTTGCCAAATTTTAGACACTCTCCTTCTAGATTCTTACATGAGAAAGAAAAAAAGTTATTCTTACTGAAGCCTGTTATTTTTCCCCTGATAGACTTGACCAAACCTGGCTCTGCAAAGCACTGACTTATAAAAAATACATTTAGGTTTTATACTAAAGTCCAACCAACCTATGGAATAAAGATCTATCTTTAGTTAAAACTAAAGAAGTGATAATGTACTGTAGTTGATTTAAATAAGCAAAATAAATACAAGGAAAATATAATATAGCCTAGTTAAGAGGTTCTTAACCAAGACTGACAGATGAACTTCTGAGGGTCTTAAAACCTTCTAGAATCAAAAGAACATACTTAAAAGAATTGCCTATACATATATCTTTGCAAGGAGAGTGTTCAGAGCTTTAGTTAAATTCTCAGTGGCATCCATAACTCCTCTAGAGTCTTTAAGTTCTTTTTCTTATTCTTCCTATTAGATTTAAAATATATTTCTCATATCAAATCTTTCAAATAACTGGCTAATAATAAAGTTGCTACACATAATATATGCTTTTACTTTGACAACAGAATAAAATTTCTCTTTGTTAATCCTACTCTACATGAGTATCATTCATTTCCTCTTCATTGTCTTACCTCCTCGTGGTAATTCTGTATGAAGATAAGCCAGTCCTCTAGTCACAGAATGAGCCAGACGGCAAGAGCTTACCCAGTCACTTGTATGGAGACTAAGATACTTGCATAGAGATCCCTGTATAGAGGAAAAAATACAACAGCAACAAAAAAAGTGGAATTAATATACTTGAACAGATGAGATTGGGAGCATTCAGGGTGCTACGGCCATAGACAAAATGTAAAATTTTTATTTTTTTAACATTGAAAATTATGGTTATTTCATTTTAAATGCTTTTTTAATTTCAAATTAATAGAGAAAATAAAAGAGTCGTTTAGACTCTTTCTTTACACTATATCTCTTCCCCATTACAAATACAAATTATATTGTTATGTTTTACAAGCACAAAACAGGAGACTTTTGTAAGTATATGTGTCAGTGCTAATCAAGGTGTTCCTCCACAAACTATTTATTACCAACCATTCTGGGATAAGGAGCTTGCACCAGAATGAATGCCACTCAAAGTACTGCTTCATTCATCAAGAAAATCTTGTGGGGGGCATTAGATAGGGGGTACTAAAAAGTTAACTAGTGACTTAGTTAATTCATACTCTGGTACGAGATCCTTATCTCACTGTAGACCCTTAGTAATAACCAGTGTGCAAACAGGCAATGCTCTACTAAATAACTGATTGACTGTTCATATAAATACCAGTTTATATTTATTAAGAACTTACATTGGGATAATACTCCATTACAAGCAAATACTCCATGCGTCCATCTGCAGTGACTCTCTCATCTCCAACTATAAAGCGAGCAATGCTATCATGTTCCATCAAAGGCACTCTGTAAATGTTCTTCTCATTGACAAAATTCTGACGGTTTGCAAAGGAAAACACTTTTACAGCAACAGGACGCTCATCTAAGGAACCTTTATATACTGCTCCATATCGACCCCGGCCAATCAGCTGTAAATTTGTTTTGAAGAAAGCAAGGTATTAATTGACATCACAACGGAACAATCAAATTTACTAAATAAAGTGCAAGTCTATATGTGTGCCATAGTTCTCTATTGTTCAAAGGTTAAATTACTCCATTATCAAGGTACTAATAAAGTGCACCTTTTAAAATATATCACTCAAGAAGCTCCTATTAGACCCAGCCCTCCCAAACACAGCAACTATAAACTCTAAAAAATAAAATTGTAAAAAGAAACTAAAAGTGCTGGAGAATGAACAAAAGGCAACAGACTATGAGAGGAGTCAACACTGAAAAGAAAGGAATAGCATATGAGAATTTACCCAATTTTATAGCTTTTAGCCTGTTTTCAGGCTAAAAGCTATAAAATCAGCTCTGGAGCAGTGGAGCTAAAAATGCAATAGGAAATCCACAATCTCTTTGGCCCCAGGAACAAGAGGACAGAATTTGGGGTAACCACAGCTATAGGAAAGTAAGAAGAGAATTCCAGAAAGAAGAATCAAAGAGGGGGAAACTGAGTGAATGCAAGGGACAAACTCCAGCCAGAGACAAAATAACTGAACTGAGATTTGAGCTTCCGCCTGAGACAAGTTTGCAGTATGTCTAACCAAGATAACTGCCTACTAAAACAAACATTGAAAGTGAACACACTTCAGAAGAATCTAAAGAACACAGGGTCTGCACAATGTAACATTCACAATGTCCAGGATATAATTAAAAGTTACTTAATATACAAAGTACCAGCAAAATGCAATCTGTCTCTTAATTTTTGGCTGCTAGAGCTTTCTCTTACTTTTTAGTGAAATGGGTTAGGGATTTACCATAATCTATTTAAGGATATTTGTTATATTTCACTCACTGTGTCTAGGTTAAAATTTAACAGATAGATTATCCTTTAGAAAGGTTATATAGTTAACAACCTTTTAACCATTCAACATTTGGTCAAATCAGCAATGTTTGAGAGTGTTTCTTTTACTCAGTCCAGGATATTGACAGTTTATCTTTTTTGTCCATTTTTATTAATTATTTCTTTCATATTGATTTATATTCGCTCTGTATAAATTCTTTGTTTCTGTGTTGAATAACTTTGTTACATTTTTCTCTCATATGGAAGGTTCTTAAAATGTTTTATATTATCAAATCTACCACATCTATTATTTAAACAGTCTCTGTAGTTTCAGGACCACAGTTATCTATTATTTAATAGTCTCTGGTTTAGGGATCATAGTTATTTTTATTAATAAAAAATAAAACATTCACCACAATAAAACTTTTAATATAGACTCAGAAATTACCAAATGAAAATTAAACTCTATGGAATATATAATAGTCCTATGTGCCTATAAAAATATATACTATATGTGCAGACAAGTAATATTTATTTTGCTTCTACTATGCATTCCTTGCCTGGCATGTTCTTCTCAGAATTTCATGACTGTATTCCCATACTTGAAAGTTCAAGTCTGTACTCAAAAGGTCATTTCCTTTTTAAATATACTCTTTTTTAAATAACCCCCTTTCCATGGCTTTCTTATCTTCTTACCGGTTTTATTTTTCTCCATAGCACTTACTACTACTTGATATAATATACATTTGTTTACCTGTTTGTAGATTCTCTCCCACTAGAATATAAGCCTCAGGAAGGATATCCGTATAGTTCAGCTACATTCTCAGTGCCTAGAATAGGACTTGGCACTAAACTGGTACTCAATAAATGCTTGTTGAATAAGTAAATAAATGATTTAGCAAGTGAATGAAGTCACTGTCTCAAATATGGGAGCAGAAAGAACAGTTCATAATCTAAGAGCAATCTTACCTCCAAAAGTTTCAGATTATCTAGGTCAAGAGACGGCTCTGACGCTGCAGCCTCCATCATGTTCATACTGTGAAGACCTTGTTTACGGTCTCCTACAAGAATAGGCAAAAGAAGTTACTGTGTGCTTCTCTTAAAATGAAGATTTTATTACACTTTTTATTATATTTCCATTAAAAAGAAGAGTTACAGAACTGTAGGCCGCAAGACTAATGCCTAATGTCAATGGGAGTAAAGTTATTTAGTAAACTGGGAATTATCTATAAATGAAGATGAATGATGACTAAGATGAAAGCTGAATTCTGGGAGATGATTCCAGGTACAGACTTAGTTTAAAACCTTAAAAAATACTACCAAGACATTAAAGATAGTTTCATTAAAGTTATTAAAATTAATGCATAAATGATGATTTCCTAAAAAGCTCATCGAACCTAAAGCTCATTAGAACCAACTGAACATTTGATGATACTGAGAAACTATTATTTTTAAGATGTAAACATTATATTGGGGTTATATATATATTTTAAGTCCTTCTATTTCATCAATAATACTAAAGTATTTATAAATAAATGGTATTGTGATTTCTTTAAAATAATCCAGTGGCTGACTGTGGAACAGAAAGAAGGTATTAGTAGGAAAACTGGGGAAACCCAAATAAAGCCTGGAGTTTAATTAATAGTGATGTACCAATGTTGGTTTCTTAGTTTTGCCAAATGTACCAAGGCTATATATGATGTTAATAATGGGGAAAGCTGTGTGATGGTATATGTACTATCTTTGCAACTTTTCTGTAAATCAAACATTATTCTGAAATAAAATAATTTGAAAAGACAAAATTAAATTAAAAAGTGGCACAGACAAGTGTAGTGAGTGGAGCTATAAAAAATAACATATAGATGTAATCACTGAAGTTGGGTGAGAGGTATTTTGTATACATTTGAAAATTTATAAACACTGAAGGAAAAACGTTTGTTAAGAGAGAAAGATGGGAGCTACTATAGCATCGAAACGTTTTTTAGCATGGAGTTTTAAAAAGGAGAAAATAAATTTCAATTAAATAGCATGTTTAATAAATGATAGAATAAAAGGTGACATTTTTACCTGTCAGCATCCTGTATCCAAAGTATAAGGCAACTATCAAAACAGCTAATACAGAGACTGATGCTAAAGCAATGATTATTGTCTCATCTCGGTTAAATGAATGAGGTGGACCTACAAGCAAACAAATTTTAAAATAGTTATTGTTAAAGAAGATGTGGTACATATAAACAATGGAATATTTCTTGGTCATAAAAAAGAATGAAATCTTACCATTTGTGATAACACGGGTGGACCTAGAAGTATTATGCTAGGGGAAATAAGTAAGACAGAGAAAGACAAATACCATATGATTTCACTTATATGTGGAATCTAAAAAACAGAATAAATGAACAAACAAAACAGAAACAAACTCAAATACAAAGAATAAACTGATAGGTGAAAAAGATGAAAGAAGAAAGAAATACAAATTGGCAGTTACAAAATAGTCATAAGGATGTAAAGTATAGCATAAGAAATATAGCTAACAGCCCTGGCTGGCGTGGCTCAGTGAATTGAGTGCCAGCTTGCGAACCAAAAGGTCGCTGGTTCAATTTCCAGTTAGGGCACATGCCTGGGTTGTAGGCCAGGTTCCCAGTTGGGGGCATGTGAGGGGCAACCACACATTGATGTTTTTCTCCCTCTCTTTCTCCTTCCCTTCCATTATTTCTAAAAATAAATAAATCTTTAAAATAAAAATTTTAAATATGAAAGGCTGTATCAATACATAGTCAAAGCAGTAATGTTTTGACATAAAAGGAAATTTAAAATCTATTTTTAATATTTTATTTATTTATTTTTTAGAGAGGAGAAAGAGGGAGAAAGAGTGGGAGAGAAACATCAGTGTGTGGTTACCTCTCATGTGCCCCCTACTGGGGACCTGGACTGCAACCAAGCCATGTGCTCTAGACTGGGAATCGAACCTGTGACCCTTTGATTCACAGGCTAGCACTCAACCAATGAGCCACACCAGCCAGGGAAAAATTAATAAGTTGTTAATAACTGAAAATTATATAGTTCATCATACAGCTTATTTTATATAGATTATATAGATTTAGAACACTGAAACACCCATTTGTTAGTCCTGGTTGGGTAGCTCAGTTGGTTAGAATGTTGTCCCAATATGCCAAGGTTACAAGTTTAATCTCCAGTTAGGGCACATACAAGAAGTAACCAAAGAATAAACAAATACGTGGAACAACTAATCAATGTTTTTTCTTCTTTCTCTCTCCCCTTCCTCTATCTAAAATCAATCAATTAAACAAAAACCTGTTAGTTAAGCTCTTAATTATTAAAATATTAATTATAATGGAATAGCATAGATGGAATAGTATATTAAGAAAACAATCTTTGGAATCACATTTGGTTTTAAACCTTGACTCTACATCAGAGGTGTCAAACCCATTTTCACCAGGGGCCACATCAGCCTCATAGTTGCCTTCAAAGGGCCAAATATAATTTTAAGACTGTATAAATGTAGTAACTACTCCTTAACTAGGAGCAAGGAGCTCTACATTTGGCCCTTTGAAGGCAACTGCAAGGCTGAAGTGGCCCCCAGTGAAAATGAGTTTGACACCCCTGCTCTACATCATTCTCTCAGTGGCTTTTAGCAAGAAGCTGGTAAACCCATTTTTGTCTATTCACTGAGTAGTTCAAATCTTCTGTTTATTGAATTTTTGACTGCTTATCAATTACTAGAAAGTGGTATTAAAATCTTCCATTATAATTGTTCCATTAACAATTTGTCTCTTCTTTTAGTTGTATCAATTTTTGGTTCATATGTTTTAAAGCCATATTATTAGCTGTATACAAATTTTAAATTGTTCTATATTCCTATTGAACATTTGTTATTATAAAGTTGCCCCCTTTGTCTAAAACAGGCCCATAGTAAATCAAATACACTTGACTATCTATTTCTTAGAAAAATCATCAACATAGGATTATCGAATGATTTCTTTAGAGAGAACTAGAGAATAAGGGGTGGGGGAAGGGACAAAACCATTTAGAAGATGTTCTTAAGTACAGTTAAACTGTTTTTGCATAGTTGTGGGCTCCTGAAAAACCACTGAGGCAGATAAATCAGCCTGATATGAAACCAAAATGTCTGCGATGTTGTTTATGAGAAGAAACTTGAGGCTGAGCGTGTAAGTCAACAAGGATCCTGCAAACAATAGATTCTATAAGGAATGAAAGCAGTTGTGAATCAAAGAATGTTCCTCACATGTGTATGTCTGTTCAAACAGCAGTCTTTTAAGCTTATCTATATGGAGATGGCTTTGTTAATTAACATCTGCAGATTACAAAGCAATGCTAGCATCAGAAATATATAATCTGGAAGTTTTCTTCTGCAAAAGATCCCTACTTTATTCAGCAAAATTAACAAATACGGCACTACCTTTAAAATAAATAATGATATCAAACTCTTTATGGATGGCATTCATTAAAAAAAGAAAAAACACAAGGGCCAGCAATCTAAATAAAAAGCCAGTTATTTTGCAGTGAAATTCAACAGTCTTTTGCAGTAGACATGCTCTTCTACTACCAAGCGGAAACTTAAAATAGTTGAGATGAGAAGAGCTATTTCCAGTCTTAAAAACGGTAGTTAGCCTTGGCTGGTGTGGCTCAGTGAACTGAGGGCTGGTGGAGAACCAAAAGGTCGCTGGTTCAATTCCCAGTCAGGCACATGCCTGGGTTGCGGGCCAGGTCCCCAAGAGGGGCATGCAAGAGGCAACCGCGCACTGATGTTTCTCTCCCACTTTTTCTCCTTCCCTTCCCCTCTCTCTAAAAGTAATTAAAATATTTTTTAAAAATGATAGGCAATAAACAAAGGTTGTACAGGGTATGATTTAAACGTGCTTCATAAGAACTTATCTGGTTGTGCTTGGAATAAAAGGCAAAACAGCCTTGAGCGATATGTTTTCCTTTGCATGTCAGATGTAGACAATCCACGAGAAAAAAATACTGGGATATAAATGTGTGATACTACATTCTACATTTGACCTAACTGAAAACATTCTTAAGCAGAGAACTAGAGGCAGAGTCAATGGTGAGGAGCTAGAACTTAAAAGCTTTGAATAATCTTTATAATGGAAGACAGGGAAAGAAATCTCTGCCCTAGACTTGACTCCACTGTTAGCTGCGTCGGTAGGTAGAAACACATGTGCCAGAAAAATCTCTTTGATGTGGACATGCAGTAGCTAGAATGATTTCTGAAATATGTGGATTCAAAAATTGCATTAATCAATTCATGTACATGGAGTTCCTTTAATAAATATATCTTATATGTCCTGTTGAATATTTTAGAGATATCTAAATAACACACCAAAAACTAAATGAATTATCTCCACCCATGCCAAAAAAGGGGTCAATTTCCTTGTTCGTCAGTGCCACTGATAAATGATTAGTACAGCAGAGCTAAAAATGTCAGAAAAGAGGCCAATGAGTACCTACAATTAAATGTTTTTTTTTTTTTTAAATTGAACCGTTTTGTACAAAATACTCTTTAAAAAGTATACTTTAGAGCAACAAGTATAAAGGACACATGGACAAAAACTATGGGGGGTGGAAATGGAAGGGAGGTGGGGAGGGCTGGGGTGGTGGGCTGGGGTGGGAGTAAAAGACAGAAAACTGTACAAGATCAACAATTAAAATAAAAATTAAAATAAAAATTAAAAAAACAAAGTATACTTTTCTCCTGCTTTCATGAGTTAAATATATTGGAGCAACTTCTTTTCTTTATCCTCATCTGAGGACATTTTTATTTTCATTGCTTTTAGAGAGAGAGAGGAAGGGAGAGAGGGAGAAAGAAATATTGATCTGAGAGAGAAACATCTACTGGTTGCCTCCCATGTGCGCCCAGACCAGAGCAGGGATTGTACGTGACAGGACCAGGGATGGAACCATCCACCTAGGTATGTACCCTGATTGGGAATGAACCTGCAACCTTTAAGTTACAGGACAAAGCTCCAACCAACCGAGTCACACCAGCCAGAGCTAAGCAATTTTTCTTCTACATGATTGGGGACATAATTTTGAATAACCATTAATTTATGGTGATACTCTCAAAGCCTATTTGAGATTCTCAGATCATTATGTTTTTTACAAATTACTGAAACTGATTTTCAATTTTCCATCTCATCCTTCGATATTTGTGATGTTGCCTTAATGTTTTTTATAATCTAATTTGGGCTTTAAAAATAGACAACCTAACCTGTTATAAATGAATGTAAAGAATGCAGACTAAAAAAACGAAAGGACTTTTCTAAGTAATTAAGAGTTTTAGTACAAAAATTCTGTAGCATCCATCTTGGGTGATTATAGTGAAGAAACTTCAAACAGGCTTGGTACTGTGGCAGTCCATGAAATTATACATTATCAGAGCCCACTTAAATTCTGATTCCCAAACATATCTTTCTGTGTTTGGCATGAGAAATTGCTCAGGATGTCAAAAGGTCTGCACTTCCACAATGCAGCAGCTATTGGTGCTTTGCAAGGGGGATAGGGGAAGTAAGGATTGTCTAGTTGGCCTTTTTCGAGGACACCAACATGTTTGCTATCCATGCCAAATGTGTAACAGTTAAAAATGTTGCAATGAACAAGTTTCAGAGTTCAGCTTTATAACAACTATAAATAAATAAGCTTGTAAAATGTTTCTGGAGAATGTCAGAAATTGGTTTTCTTAATGACAGCATACAGTAGATTCCATCCACTTACTATATACTTTTCTGAATTTTCCTACATGCAAGAACATTTTTGTAATGTTTGTCTTCTGTGCTGTTCCTATAACTTTGCTACTGAAATATATTAAACTGCTTTTAAAAAGTTGGTTATACTAGGTGACTTTTAAGGTCCTTTTAATCTCAAAATTCTGTGTGACTTGTCTAATGTTTCTTGAAGCCTCGGCATTCTCTTTGATTTTATTTGCAAATTTACAAAGAAAATGCAACATAACTTTTACATAAAAATATTCACTAACCCCAAATCTGCAATGGAAAACATTAATTCATATACAGGAGAGTCTTAAGTAGATTTTTAAATATGTTTTAAAACCATGCTAATGGTTAAATACTTCAAATGGAAAACTTTCCAGGATATGTAACATGGTCTAAAAATATGAGATCCCTGAAAAACTGCCAGACAAAAATATTTCAATGTGTATTTACATATGTGTGCAATAAAAGAGGCCTTAACCAGAAAACGCCTAATTTTTGTTTTCTGGTTTTTTTAAATTATTTTTCTTTTTTACATACATATGCTATACCTGAAATTGTTTTGTTCCCCTAGCTCATAAACCCTCTTCTCCTCCCTTTTAGTTTTTTCAGTTAACTACTCAGCCAAATGTAAACACTGCTATGTATGCCTGCGTGCAATGGCTTGGATTGTACAAGCAAGTGCTTCCTGAATGCAGAACAGACAGGGAACTGCTGTCTGCCTTATTGGAGCCTGGGATGTTTCTGTTTACAAATCCTGGAGCCAGGCAGGGGCCACTACTGGAGGCCTGCTGTTTGCTTCCTTGCTACACTGAGCCTTTGTCTGGGTCTGTGTCAAAGAAAGAACAACATTGTTGCATATGCAGCAAGCGACAAAGGAAATCTTAAATATAACACACTGGTGGTGATATTGACTCCTAAATCTTTTACAACTCTGCATGAAAAAGCAAATCAGGGATTAGAGTGTTTTTAAATTTTTTTTTAAGCAATGTACATTTCATAAAAGCAGAGAAAAAAACATTTAAGATAAAAATAATTAATGTGATCAGAGTTAAATGAATTCCTTAGCAAAATAATTCAGATTGCTAAATATTGTTTCTGTAATGATAATATATTTGCACAGCTCAATGTTTTGAAAAAATATTTCTACAAGGAATAAACAATTTTGATTTATTTTAATTAATATATTTAGAAATGGCAACTACACAGTAATCATAATCAGATTAATGTTTATGTTTAATGTCCTAAAAACAAATTGAGAAGGGGCAGATTTCTTGTTTTTTCCCTCAAGTTGGTATTTAATACTATTTAAGACTTTTAAATTTAACATGCCAAAATCATTGTGAATAGACTTAACTTGTAAGAAACAAACACAACAAGTAACAACAATAAACACAATCAGTCCATACTCTGCTGAATCCAGGCATTTTATGGCTAAATTATAAAAGGAATATGGGACCACTAAGGGAGAGAGAAAGAGGAACAATCTAAATTAAACAACCACCAAAAAACAAAAACAATATGTCTAAAAGGAAAATAGGAAAGACATTCAATCCCTAGCTTTCTTATTACCTGTTAGCTTTGTAAGATTTATCATTTTAATTTCTTCAAAATTGGTATTTTGTGATTAGGAAACTGAATTTCAGCATTATGTTTCTTTATTAAAGAATGGATTAAAACTAACAGTTAATTACATTTCATTGGAATAGTCATTAAATAAGTAAAAATATCATTTAATAGATTAAGAGTTTTTAGTAAATCAAAAAATAGAAGATAAAGATTAATTTGCAGACTATCCTTACATTTAAAAAAATCCATTAAAGTATAACAAAAACACCATTAAATATGTTCTCAAATTATTTTTGGTATAATTCTATCAGGCCTAATTGCCTCTATTCTGTTCAGATTTTATTTTTGCCTTTGTACATAGATAGAATAAAACAAAAGGTGTTGTTACTCCATGTAACAGTTTTGAAGATGACTTTTTTTGAAGAGGATTGTTTTAATACTTCTTAGAAAACATCAGTCAAGACCTCAAACATCCAATTAAGTAAGAAAAGTCAATTTCAGCCTAAATTAACATTAGAAAAATAGAAATCTAATTACTGCAATATTTGTTATTTAAAACAAAACAAAACCACATAAAAATTCTCACAATACAGACTCATACCAAAGAGTCAAATCACCCAGAGATCCTTAGTCTGTTTTCCTAACTGGCACATACATGACACAGATAAATTCAGAATTCATACAAAAGACCCTTGTTCTCAGAAAATGACCATGAAATAATTTGACTATAAAAATGGAAATTATATTTTCCAGTTATTTGCTGACTGGACCAAAAAAATATGAACTGCATTGTACAGATAACCCCCACTCCCATTTGATTTCTTTAAATTATGACAGTAACTTGTGCTCACTTTTATAAGAAAAGCAAGATAGACATATAGAAAAAAATAATTAGCTTTTTCTAGGTTTCCCATACAGCTTTCATTTTTAAACCATTTTTAAAATTATAAAACATAAGCCAGATACACAAGTGTTTATAATGCAAATGCACAGTTTGATAAATTATTATGAAGCAAACGTTCATATAGGCTACCACCTGTGCCCAGAAATAAAACATCGAGAATCCTCAAAACCACCTACCTGCTCTTTGTTGGTCATAACAGCTTTTCTCCTCCCTAGATACAGCCATATCCTTACTTTTGTGCTAATCATTTCCCTGCTTTTCTTAACAGCATTACATTCTCTGTGTGCTAAGTTTTGCCTACTTCTGAATTTTATATAAATGGAATTTTTATGCCTTGCTTTTGTTTAATAATGTTTTCAAGACTTAACCATGCTGTTGTGTACAGATGAAATTCATTCAGGGTTACTTTTCTATATAACAAATGCAGTTATTTTCCCTTGTATTTTGTCTGGAACTTATTATAATGATAAGTAAAGATCAATGTAGGCAATCCCTATTAAGCATCATAAGAACATTCCATAAATACGTGTGTGTGTGTGTGTGTGTGCGTGTGTATGTTTTCAGTTCTATTTAGTATTTTTAAATTATCCAGTTTTGTTGGCAAGAGAAAATATTAAACAAAGCAGACAAATGAAAAGGCTGCACATCCTCTTGCTATTTCTAATTTTGGGGCAGCAGAGGTACTAGCTAGCAACCAAGAAAGTCAGAGTTAATAGAAGATGCACTCTAGGGTAGGGACAGAGCAGAAATAAAAGCTTTTTGAAAGGTTACTTTATGCTACTCTAGTTTTACAAAAGATCTATATTAATATCTGTTTTCATTACCAAAAGAAATCTGCCCTGGTTGATGTGGCTCAGTGGGTTGAGTGCTGGCCTGCAAATCAAAGGGTTGCTGGTTTGATTCCCAGTCAGGCCACATGCCTGGGTTGTGCCCTGGCTGGGGGCTTGTGAGAGGCAACCTGTGGATGTACCTCTCACACATTGATGTTTCTCTCCTTCTGTCTCTCCCTCCCTTCCCATCTCTCTAAAAGTAAATAAATAAAATCTTTAAAAAAAAATCTGACGAGGATTTTTACTTTTAAGGGAAAAGGCAAAAAGTATGTAACGTTCAATGTTTGTTTTGTAGTGAACCATTATGGAGGCAGCACAGAACCTGAACAGAACTACACTCAGCAGCTCAGCATCAAGCTGCTACAGCTTTGAATTATGTCTGTGAACATCTATGCTTTATCTTGATTTTTTTGTGCATCTGTTAGTAGTAAGATGTGTCCTAAGGTTATTGCTTCTTTGCTTTACACTATTTCAGCATACACAATATTTCATAGGAACACTATTTTCAGATAGCAGAGGAAACCTGTATCTAAAACCACTGGAATCCTTGAAATTCATCTCTTTCATAGTTCCCAGATTGTTCCCTTATCTCCTACTCTCAAAGCACATACTATATCTTTATTTAATAATTCTCTAAAAGGACCTTCTAAACATATACATCTGGTCTTCCATTGGATAGTAAAAGGAATAGTGTCTTCAGCAGATCATCATTGAGTATTCTCACCCAAACTGTCCATAAATATTTGTTCAGTTCCTAATCTCCTTTGCTCTTGTTTAACCCAAGCTTACTCTCTATCTCTCGCTCTCTGTCTCGCTCTGTCTGCTTCTTTCTTAACTTTCCTTTTTTTAAATGTTCCATTCTTTCTCCTTGTATATTCTTCCTGTCTGAAAACCTGTCCTAGAGGCATCCACATGTTCTGCTTAAAAGCAATGATGACATTCTGGACAATACTGGAAGTTCTATTTCTAATCCACTCTTTTCATGGTTTTTAAACAAAAACATATAGAAAAATCCATAGTTACGATCTTTGTGAAGTAAAGGTGTGATAAAAGCAATGTAAGTTAAAAATATTTTAGTACTGTATCAAATTGCAAAAGAAACCACATTAAACTTTTTTTCCATTTTATGAAATTTATTGGGGTGACACTGGTTAACAAAATTATACAGGTTTCAGGTGCACAATTCCACAATACGTCATCTGTACACTCTGTTGTATGTTCACCACCACAAGTCAAGTCTCTCTCCATCACCATTTATCCTCCCCATATTCTCCTCTACCACGCCGGGACTTCCCTCCTGCCCAGCAATCATCACACTGTTGTCTCTGTTCGTAAGTTTTTTCTCTTTTCTCTTTTTACTCAATCCCTCTATCCCCCCAATCCAGACCCCCAATGATGCCCCTTCAAACAGCTTTCAACTTACTCGATATCTATATTAATCTTTTTAAATGAGTGACCGTTCAGTAGCTCCAATCCTTTGATAGATCTAGCACTTTTAAAAATCATCAACTAAAAATTTTGACCTAACAAAAAAGGAAAAATTACTGATCCTTACGATAAAAAGGCCATTTCTTTCCTAACAGGCTAATATTAAACAATGTAGAAAATTACCTAACTAAAACATTTGTACTAAAAGCTAGCAGAGTGGGAAATAATTTTGATTTATACCATTTTGGGGTACATTTTGGTTACCCCTTCTTATATGCAACCATTTTTATTTTATTTTTTTTAATATATTTTATTGATTATGCTATTACAGTTGTCCCATTTCTCCATCATTCCCCTCCACCCTGCACACCCTCTCCCACCCACATTCCCTCCCTTTAGTTCATGTCCATGTGTCATAAGTTCTTTAGCTTCTACATTTCCCACACTATTCTTGCCCTCCCCCTATTTTCTACCCACTGTCTATGCTACTTATTCTCTGTACCTTTTCCCCCTCTCTCCTCCTCCCACTCCCCTGTTGCTAACCCTCCACGTGATCTCCATTTCTGTGGTTCTGTTCCTGTTCTAGCTGTTTGCTTAGTTTGCTTTTGTTTTAGGTGTGGTTCTTAATAGCTGTGAGTTTGCTGTCTTTTTACTGTCATATTTTTTATGTTCTTTTTCTTAGATAAGTCCTTTTAACATTTCATAGAATAAGGGCTTGGTGATGATGAACTCCTTTAACTTGACCTTATCTGAGAAGCACTTTATCTGCCCTTCCATTCTAAATGACAGCTTTGCTGGATAGAGCAATTTTGGATGTAGGTCCCTGCTTTTCAAGACTTCAAATATTTCTTTCCAGCCCCTTCTTGCCTGTAAGGTCTCTTTGGAGAAATCAGCTGACAGTCTGATGGGAACTCCTTTGTAGGTGACTGTACCTTTATCCCTTGCTGCTTCTAGAATTCTCTCCTTCATTTGAATATTGGCTAATGTAATTATGATGTGCCTTGTTGTGTTCCTCCTTGGGTCCAACTTCTTTGAGACTCTCTGAGCTTCCTGGACTTCCTGGTAGTCTATTTCCTTTGCCGGATCAGGGAAGTTCTCCTTTATTATTTGTTCAAATAAGTTTTCTGCTTGTTGCTCTTCTTCTTCCCCTTCTGGGACCCCTATTCAGATGTTGGGACGTTTAACGATGTCCCAGAGGTTCCTAAGCCTCTCCTCATTTTTTTGAATTCTTGTTTCTTCCTTGTTTTCTGTTTGGTTGTTTCTTTCTTCCTTCTGGTCCACTCCATTGATTTGAGTCCCAGTTTTCCTCCCATCTCTATCGGTTCCCCATGCATCTTCCTTCATTTCACGTATTGTAGCCTGCATTTTTTCATGTAATTTGTGAGCAAAATCAACCAATTCTGTGAGCATACTGATGACCAGTGCTTTGAACTGTGCATCTGATAGGTTGGCTATCTCTTGGTTGCTTAGAGGAACTGGCTCTGGGGCTTTCATTTGTTCTCCAGTTTGAGCCATTTTTGGTGGTTTTTTTTTTTTTTTTTTTTTTTGGTTTTGGTCTGGTCACAGCTGTTATGTAGTGAGGGGTGGAGCCTTTTGTTCCCTTGTGCGGGGCAGCCCAGTTGCTGAGTAGTGACGCTGTATGTGGGGGCAGGGTCTGAGAGGGAACAATGGCACCTGCTCCGCTGTCTTCTGGATTTCAGTCCCTTTCGCCGCTTCCCCTTCACCTGGATTGTCTGCACACGGGAATGTGGGACCACCTGGTCAGCCAGCCGCCTTGTGTGGCCTCGCTGGGTCTGCACATATTGCCACCCCGTGCCCGGGGTCCACCAGCTGCTGCCTGTGCACCTGGGAACTGCCAGCTGCTGCTGCCTGTGTTCCCGGGTCCGCACCTCCGCTTTTTCCTGCCACGACTCCGCCCCTCTTACCAGTCTGGATGAATGGTTGTTGGACTTCCGTACAGTTCAATTTTCTATCAGTTCTGGTTGTTTTCTTGTTTCTAAATATTTGTTGTCCTTAATTTTGGTTGTGAGAAGAGGCACAATGTGTCCACCTATGCCTCCATCTTGGCTGGAAGTCCCATTTTTATTTTAAAAGGAGAAATTTATAACACAAAAATGAGTTGGCACTAAATATATAGGTGCTAAAAAGCTGACTTTTAAATTTAGAAAGTAAGTCTTTTTTGTTTCCTAATATTCTCACTTTGTTGTAATAGAAATATATCCACATGGCCTCATGGTAGATGGAATGTACCTCCTCATGCCTGGACTTTGAACTTTGCCATGTGACTTGCTCAGACCAATGGGAAACTGGCAAATACCCTAAAACTAACAAATGATCTAAAATACGCCTGGGTAGCTGTGTTTGTGCTCCTTGTGGTCAAGTAAGCCACTATAAGAAGAACTAATTCTGAGTAGATGTTTCCTTGATTCTGAGCCACAGAGAGAGAAAAGATGGACTGATCCTGTGGTCTGGGGTTGAGGCCAGCCTGTATGAGACAAACTCCAGCTAATCTATAGACCTGTGATCATGAGAATAAATTCTTGTTGTTAAATCTACTGAGTTGGGAGGTGGCTTATTAATGAAGTTTATTGATTATAGCTGACAAATACATGAATGAATACAAATACCTACTATTGCCTACATAACAACTTATGGACATATGTACGAATACATAAAACTTTCAGTTATCTAAAAATTAGGAATAGTTTTTCAGTTATCTAAAAATTAGGAATAATTTTTCAGTTATCTAAAAATTAGGGATAGTTCTGCCTGTGTTTTTTTCACAATTATAGATGTACTAACATCTAGACAAAAGAGTCTGTAAATAATACCTATAATGATGCCTATATAATAACTCCACTACTAGCTACAAAATGATTTTTAACACTGAAAAAATATTTAAAATATAGCACTTCAGTGCTTTGTGGAATAAAACACAATACAAAAATAAACATTTTATTTTCCTTTTGTGAACTTCAGTTTTGCAGGAGAAAAGTTTTGTGGACATTGGTTGCAGAACAATGTGAATATACTTAATACTGCTGAACTATACACTTAAAAATGGTTAAGATGGTAAATTTGTTGTGTATTTTACCACAATTAAAAGAAACAGTCTAAGAGAATGGTTCTTACCTTTTTTAGATGACTGTTAATTTTTAAAATATCAAGTATATATACAGAAAAACCAGAATTCAGTAATAAAATTTTCAGTATTTATAAAATGCTTTATAGATACTGTTAGCATTCATTTCAGTGTATTTTTAATCTATGATAAAGGAAATTAAAATGTCAATTTCCTTTTCCTTCACTTCAAAACACTGACCTCTCTGGTCAGCAGCTTTGGCAGCTAGAAATACCACGTGATTTGCTCAGGGTTTTGTTTCTGAAATGTGTCTGATTAACTTTTTTAAAGAGAAAAAAGTAATCTTTTATTTCCTCAAAATACACAGTAGTGGACAGAAGTCTTCCAAAACATGGAATGAAGGGACTCAGGGAGAATACCAAAAAAATTTCCTGGTAGTGAAATAACTACAAATTACTGTTTTAAATATAAGTATACATTTTTATTGAAAAATTGTTAATATCACTTTTAAAATCTCACATAAAAATTAGTAGAAAAAACTCTATTTCACGGTAATAAAAAAAAATAACAGGCAAAAAGAAAAAAAAAACTCCATAAACTCTGAAACAGAATTTTAAAAAATGTCTTCTCTTTTCTCCATCTTAAAATACTTCAAAATTAATCAACATGAGTTTCTTTTCTTAACATGTAAACATTCAAATGTTGCTATATCATAATACTAAACTAATAAATCTTGTTGAGGAAGTCATTTTCACCAAGCCTGGTCTAGCTACATCAGTTTTCCTACTAATCAACCACTAATTTATTCATTAATTTAACAAATCATTGAACATTCTAGAAATGCAGAGGAATGAGCAGAAAACATAGGGATATGTAATAAAATAGGTTGAGACCTGTGGAATGATCCTAGAATTGAACAGTAATCAAATTAATTGGCAAGAGTATCAGAAAATTTAAATAATTTCAAAAATTGGTTAAGATTTTTGGAATTAGTAAATGCTTGAGCGAATAAATGGAAAGTGAACCTGTCAACAAAAGAAAAAACGGTCCAATGATATACATAGTTGGGTGACTGCATCCTTGATAATGTAACTTCTCCTTACTACTTTAAAAAAACTTCATAGTAGACTTGAGGATATGGAAGGAACTGGGAGTAGAACTGTAAAATGGGAAAGAATATCTGGAAAGTACTTCTATCTTCCACCTTTACCCCAATTCTTACATTCATATATTAACTCCAAAGCTCCCAATGTTCTCCTCCTACCATCATTCCCCATTACTGATAAAATTAGCAAAGAAACAAACCAATGAACAAAAAACATAAAAGAAAAAAATAAATTATGTCCTTGTGTACAATTTTGAATTTCAAAAAAAGTCAGGTATCAAATCATAAACAAAAATGATGAAACTAATTGAGAGATCACAGTAGTTAAAACACAGGATCACATTTTTCTTTCAAGCACAAGAAAATTTCAAACTTTACTATGTGCAACTAAATCTTCCTAATACAAATGCCATTCTCTAGTGTACAATACTATTCATCCAGAAATCCAGGTCTTCATCTGTTCTGTATTAATGCTATTTCTGAAGTTGAAACATCTTTTCTGGATTTCAGGGTAACTACAGAATAGTAGGTAGAAGCTACACTCACCTGCTCCTGGCACCAAACCAGATTTAAAGCTATATTATAGAGCAACTAACCACACAAGCAACATACCCAAAAGGGGATTCCAGAAGGCTCCAGACTCTGCTGGGAACAACTCTGTCTCAGGGTGGCAGGGGGTGGGGAGGCAGCCCCTGAATACCTCTCATACATAGTGATAGAGGTTTACCCTTATAATCAGCCAGCATAAAGGATTAACTCCACCCACCAAAAGGGCAAACAGCATTCAAGACTCAACTACAACAGGAGGGTGCACATAACCCACAAGACACATCCCTAGAGCACGGAGCTCAAGTGATCTAGAAGATTGCAATACTGAGCCCAACAAGACGCCTTCATCATAAAGCCATCATAACAAGTTTGGGGTCACAGCAGATCTATCTAATACACAGAGGCAAAATGGGGAGACAAAGAAATATGCCCCAGAGAAGAAGAAATAAAAGCCAAGGAGGAATTAGAACTGTCATTTTATGCAGATGACATAATACCACACAAAAAACCCTTAAGACTCCACCAAAAAAATAACTAGATTTATAAATAAATTTGGCAAAGCAGCAGGATACAAAATTAATATTCAGAAATTGGTGGCATTTTAATACAGCAACAATAATATATCAGAAAGAGAAATTAATAAAATAATCCCATTTACTACTGCCACAACAACAACAAAAAAAAATAAGGTCCTTAGGAATAAATTTAACCAAGGAGGTTAAAGACCTGAACTTGAAAAATTACAGAACATTAAAGAAAAAAATTATGGAAGCTACAAGTAAGTGAAGTGTATACTGTTTGTGTATTGGAATAATTAACATTATTAAAATGTATATATTACCCAAAAACAATCTACAGATTCAAAGTAATTCCTATTAAAATACCAATGGCATACTTCACAGATCTAGGACAAATATTTCAAAAATTTATATAGAACCAAAAAGACTCAGAATAGCCTCAGCAATCTTGAGAAACAAGAACAAAGTTGGAGGTACCACAATACCACAATAGTTTGATATCAAACTGTACCACAAGGCTATAGTAATCAAATCAGTCTGGTACTGGCATAAGAATAGGCATATAGATGAATGGAAGAGAACAGAGAGCCCAGAAATAAGCTCATGCCTCTATGGTCAATTACTATTTGACAAAGGAGGCAAGAGCACACAACAGAGTAAAGACAGTCTCTTCAATAAATGATATTGAGAAAATTGGACAGTTATATGCAAAAAAATTGAAACTAGACCACCAATTTATACTGTACACAAGAATAAACTCAAACTGGATTAAATTTGTAAGTCACGAAACCATAAAAATCCTAGAAGAAAATATAAGCAGTAAAATTTCAGACATCTCTCACAGCAATATTTTTGCCGACATATCTCCTCAGGCAAGGGAAACAAAGGAAAAAATAAACAAATGGGACTACAAACTAAAAAGGTTTTGCACAGGAAAAGAAACCATCAACAAAATGAAAAGGGAACCCATGAATGGAAGAACATATTTGCCAGTGATACATCAGAAAAGGGGTTAATTTCCAAAGTATATTAAGAACGTATAAAACTGAACACCAGGATGACAATCTAATTAAAAAATGGGCAAAGGATCTGAATAGACACTTCTCCAAGGAGGATATACAGATAGTCAACAGACATATGAAAAAAATGCTCAACTTCACTAATCATCAGAGAGATGCAAAGTAAAACAACAATGAGTTATTACCTCACATCTGCCAGAATGGTTATCATCAATAAATCGCAAACAACAAGTACTGGCGAGGATATGGGGAAAAGGTAACCCTTGTGCACCACTTGTGGGAATGAAGACTGACTACTGTGGAAAACAGTATGAAGTTTTCTCAGAAAATTAAAAATGGAACTGCCTTTGTATCCCACTTCTGGGAATATATCCAAAGAAACCTGAAACATTAATTTGAAAGAATATTTGCAACCCTATTTCACTGCAGTGTTATTTACAATAGCCAAGATCTGGAAATAGCCCAAGTGCCCATCAGTAGATGAGTGGATAAAAAAAAAAAATGGTACATTTATATAATGCAATACTACTTGGCTGTGTAAAAAAAAAAAAAAAAAAAAAAAAAAAAGGAAATCTTACCTTTTGTGACAGCATGGTTGGACCTGAAGATTATTGTGCTAAGTGAAATAAACCACTCAGAGAAACAGAAATACCATATGATCTCACTTATATGTGGAATCTAATGAATAATATAAACCAATGAACAAGACAGAAACAGAGGCATAGATACACAGAACAGACAAACAGCTGTCAAAGGGAAAGGGGGTGGGGAGACTAGAGGAAAGAAGGTGTAGGGATTAGCTGAAAAAACATGTGTGTGTGTGTGTGTATGTGTGTGTGTGTATATATATATGACAGACAACAGTGTGGTAATTGCCAGAGGGAAACTGGGGGTGGGGGTAAGTGGAAGTGGGTGAAGTGGGGGTAAATAGGGACAGAAAGAAACTTTGTTAGGAGCAATGGGTACACAATGCAGTGTGCAGATGATGTTTTATTGAGCTGTACACTTGAAACCTGTATGATTTTGTGAACCAATATCACCCCAATAAATTCAATTTAAAAAAAAAAACTCAAGGAGACATAACAAAATGTTACTTAATTGACTCCAGATCCAGAAATGAAAATTTACAGAATACATTTTGGAAACAATTGGGTAAGTTAGAATATATGCTTGGTATGGATTATACCATAGAATTGTTAACCTTATTAGGTATTATAAAGAAATTGTGGCTATAAAGGGGAATGTCTCTATTCTTAGAAGATGCAGGCTAAAATACTTAGTGTTAAAGTATTATGGTATCTGCAATTTATTTTCAAATGACTCAGCAAAATGTTGTATTATTTAAATATAAAGAAAAAGCAGCTCTGACTGGTGTGGCTCTGTGGATTAAGCTCTGGCCTATGAACTGAAAGGTCTCTGGTTTGATTCCCAGTCAGGGCACATGCCTGGGTTGCAGACCAGGTCCCCCGTTGGGGGCGTATGAGAGGCAATCAGTCAATGTATCTCTCACACATCAAGGTTTCTCTCCCTCTCCTGCTCTCTCCCTTCCCTTTTCTCTAAAAATAAATAAATATTATACTTCAACTTTTCTATAGATGTAAATTTTTTAAAATAAAAATTGAGAATAAAATAAACAAATGTCTCTTCTATTTTTTAACTTTTTGAACAGGTAATATGCTAATATGAATATCTCTATATTCATTGAACAACAGACTCCTTCATTAACCCACATTCCCACATACACATACAAGTTACATTCATACATATACAAGTAACTAATATTTGTACTTTTTTGTGTATCCTTTCAGAATTTTTTTATGTGTGTAGAAGCAAATTTGAACACATGATCATATCCACCACTGCCCACATTTGCAATACTTAACAATATGCCAAGAAGATCTTTCTAAATTAGACCAGAGAAAGCTTTTAATTCTTTTTTTAAAGCTTCATACTATTCCATTATGCTGTTGTACCAAAATCTTTTAACCTGTTCTCTATTAATGCACATTTAGTAATTTCTACTATTTTACTATAATAAACAATGGTGCAATTAATGACTTTGTTTACAATCATTTCAAAAATATATGTAGGATAAATATGTAGAAAAAATTCTCAGAATTGGAATTAGTGATTTTGGAATTTATATATCATAACTCCAAAATAACATATTGATTAAAAAGATTAAACATACCCCACAATTCTAATATCTTCTGGATACATTCTATAAGATTTATTTCCCATTAAATGAATTAAGGAATAGAAAGTATGATATGAAATGCATCTCAACACTTTAAAAGAGTTGTTACTCATAAAACACATAAATGAACAAGAACAATCACATGTGCATTATCAACAACAGTCCTGGGAGATCTCTGTAATTATCTGTAATATCTGTTCCACCCAGTCTATAATCACATAAATTGTGATTCTGTGACATTACCAAACAATTTGAACACCCTGCAAAACACATCATTACCATGCACTGTGTCTTAGCTAATTGGTACTTATTTATTACCATGGCATGATTTTGAAAATGGATAATCACTTAAAAAAATCATTTAAGAACAACATAACCATTGAATGCCTTGGGCACTTAGTCTCTCAAATACTTGGGCAGCTGAGTGAACTCAGGCTATATTATATTATATTACATTATATGCCATGTAGAACAGACTAAGAGAGTTGACTTACTTCCTAGAAGTAGTTATACAAAAAAAAGTTCTTGAGAATTGTTTATTACAAATTTTGAGGCTGCCAAAAAATCTTCTAAAGATCTCATGCTACTGCCTCTAGGAGTAAATGCCCATGCTGAGATATATGCATAGAAATAAGCAAATAAAGTAGTGGGAAAAACGGAAGTCTACAACAATATCCTGAGGATGTTTGTATGTGCTTAATAAAGCATATCACTACAGTCCAGGACTAGAAGTACTAAAATGTGCATGAGGCCCTGGCCGGGTAGCTCAGTTCGTTAGTGTCGTCCAGATAAACCAAGGTTGTGGGTTAGATCTTCAGTCAGGGCACATACAAGAAACCAATGAATGCATAAATAAATGGAAAAACTCTCTCTCTCTCTCTCCCCCCCTTCCCCTCCTGCCCCACCTTCCTTTAAAATCAATGAATAAAATAATAAAATAGCTTGAGATAAGGCACCAGGAAACAGGTGGCAAAGAAAGATCAGGGAGCTGAAGGGCAGTGGCACTGCTAGACTGTGACTGGTTCTTGGAAGAACAAAAGAGACAGAGCAAAAGACTTTGGAGTGGAGTAGAAACAACTTCTACCATTCATTTTGCCACGTGGTCTGTGTACTGCGTCTCTGAGAACCCCATTCTCTCAAAAAATTACATTGTGTAGCTGTAAGAAAATAATGTGCTAGGTATTTTGATATCGTGATATAAGGGGCAATCTTACCCACTCTGCCTTCATTCTAGTGTGCCTTCCTAAAATGTAAAGGCTAGAAAGCAAAAAGCCTACATTTCCTAGAATCTTCTGCAGGAATTCAGATCTGAAGTTACATTAGCCAACTGAATGCACTTACGAAAGATTTGAAAGGCAGCACTGAGATGGATCTGTTCTGCTGTTTCTAAAAGCAAAAATGGCTAGTGGAAACTTAATTTTTCTGTGGCTGCTATAACAAATTTAGTACAATGTTTATGAAATAAAACAACAGATATTTATTCTCTCATGGTTCTTCTGGAAGACAAAAGTCTGATATCAGTTTCACTGGGCTGAACCACAGTGTTCACAGGGTTGTGCTCTCTCAGAGCTCTAGGCTTTTTCCACCTCTGGTGGCTGTTGGCATTCCCTGGCTTGTGGTTGCACCATTATAATCTCCACCTCCAGAGTGACATTGCCTTCTGTCAAACTTCCCTCTGCCTCTCTAAGGACGCTTCTAATGGCATTTAGGGACCACACAGATAATCCAGAATAATCTACCCATCACGAAGTCCTTAATTTAATTAAATCACATTTGCAAAGATCTTTTTTCCAAATGAAGAAACATTTACAGTTTCCATAGATTACAACCTGATATGTTTGGGGAACCACAATTTAGGCTACCATATGCTGTGTCAGCAGAGACATGTGTCCAATCACCCATTTCATGGGTATGGAAAAAAAAGCATGTAAGTATTCTGCTGGCACAAGGAGTGGCAGGTGTTGCAGTATTCTGGAGACAGCAGCAGTCATGGTTTCCAGAGTGTGGTGAATTCCTGATCATGTGAATGCATTAGGGTTCTACAGCAATAAGTTTTCTCAGAAGGATGTTAACTCCCTTCTCCATGTTCTGTAGTATTGCTTTGGAAGTCATTCTTAAAAGCTCAAGCTAGATTCTCTCTGTCTTTTTTTTAGAGATACA
This sequence comes from Glossophaga mutica, assembly GCA_039655065.1. Classification (NCBI taxonomy): domain Eukaryota; kingdom Metazoa; phylum Chordata; class Mammalia; order Chiroptera; family Phyllostomidae; genus Glossophaga; species Glossophaga mutica. The sequence goes on from CM077306.1 coordinate 27,842,623, forward strand.
CTTTAAGTGTTTAACCTTGTTTTGAAGTTGTCAGTGCATTCCCAGCCAACACTGTGTCTGCTCAACTACTACTGAATTTTATTTATCAAAAAGATAAGAAATAACAAGTGTTTCAGAGGCTGTGTAGAGAAGGGAAATCCTCTGCACTGTTGGTAGAAATGTAAATTGGTGCAGAGATTATGGAGTTTCCTCAAAAAATTAAAAATAGAACTACCATATGATCCAGCAATTCTGAAGAAAACAAAAAACACTAACTTCAAAAGATATATGCACCCCCATGTTCACTGCAGCATGATTCACAACAGCCAAGATACAGAAACAACGAACAAGATACAGATACAGTGCCCAACAATGGATGAGTGGATAAAAAATGGTGATACACACACTCACTCTTAGAATAGATTATTATTCAGTCATAAATAGAAGGAAACCTTGCCATTTGCAACTACATGGGTGGACCTTGAGGGCATTACGCTAAGTGGAATAAGTTACACAAAACACAGTATGATCTGACCAATATGTGGAATGTAAAAAAAAAGTGAACGCATAAATACAGAGAACAGGTTGGTGGTTGCAAGAGATGCAGAGTAGGTGAAAGGTGTGAAGGGGTCAAAAGGTATAAACTCTCAGTTATAAAATTAAAAAATCATGAGGATGTAATGTACAGCAAGGTGACTATAGTTAACACTATATTGCATATTTGAAAGTAAATCTTAAAAGCTCTCATCACAAGAAAAAAATATTTGTAACTATATATGGTGACAGAAGTTAACTAAAGTTATTGTGGTAATCATTTTGCAACATATAAAAATAGTGAATCATTATGCTGAATACCTGAGCCTAATATAATTTTATATGTTAATTATACCTCCGTTAGAAAAAATAACATATTATTTTAAAGGCAGGTGCTATTCAAATAATGTCTAATTTCATCTTGGTTTTGAAAATATTTTCAGTGCTTTCATGTATCTATTATTCTACTTTTTATGGTACACCAACATATGAAACCACTAAATATTAGATGAATATTCAATTTTGTAAATATGAAAATATGCAGAAAATTCTCAGTAATCAGAGGTACTACAAGGAAATGAGGCACAGATAAGGAAGGTAAAGAGGAAACACACTTGGAACTAGAAATCATAAAAGATAAGAGTTGAAGATGTTAAAATAAAGACATGGGCCCTGGCTGGTATAGCTCAGTGGATTGAGCGCGGGCCTGCGAACCAGAGGATCGCGGTTCGATTCCCAGTCGGGGCACATGCCTGGGTTGCGGGCCAGTTCCCGGCAGGGGACACACGAGAGGCAACCGTACATTGATATTTCTCTCCCTCTCCTTCTCTCCTACCCTTCCCCTCTAAAAAGATAAATAAATAATAAATTTAAAAAAAAATAAAATAAAATAAAGACATGGAAATTATTTCTTGATCTACATGCAAATCTGTCTAGTATTTAAAAAGTCAGACGACTTTCTTTTTAAAGATTTTCTTTATTTATTTTTAGAGAGAGGGGAAAGGAGGGAGAAAAAGTGGGAGAGAAACATCAATGTGTGGTTGTCTCTCACACAACCCCTACTGGGGACCTGGCCAGCAACTCAGGCATGTGCCCTGATTGGGAATTGATCCAGTGACCCTTTGGTTCACAAGGCTGGCAATCAATCCACTGAGCCACACCAACAAGGACATTAGACATTTATTTTTAAATATCAGTCAATTCCACAATATATGCTTGGGACTTAGATTTCACAGAGCAAAAGTTTTCATGGAGTTTACTGGTAAAGCCAGGTTCATCAACAGACTTTATTCTGTCCATCAATACAATCAAGTCACAAAATTTTAAAACACCAACATGAAGAGGGATTTTAAAAAAAAATACAAGCAAAGCAGGTAGATATGGGATGGAATTGATAATCAGAGCAGAGCTAACAAAACTTTGGAATAAAAACTGACCAAAAGTACGCAACATATAAATAGAATCTTGCTACTACTGCATTAAAGAATTAATATATTTTTAAAAACTTTTTATTTATTGATTTTTAGAGAGGAAGGGAAAGAGAAAGAAAGAGAAACATCAGTTTGGTGTTCCACTTATTTACGCATTCACTGTTGATTCTTGTATGTGTCTAATTGAGTACTGAACCCGCAACCTTGGCTTATGGAAATGAAACACTAACCAAATGAGCTATGCCACCAGGGCAAGAATTTTTTTTTAAGATTTTATTTATTAAGGTTTAGAGAGGAGAAGGGAGGGAGAAGGAGAGGGAGAGAAACATCAATGTGTGGTTTCCTCTAGCGCATCTCCTACCAGGAACCTGGCCTGCAGCCCAGGCATGTGCCCTAGACTGGAAATTGAACTGGCCACCCTTTGGTTCGTGGGCCAGTCCTCAATCCACTGAGCCACACCAGCCAGGGCAGAATTAATATTTTTAAAAGACACACTTTTCTCTATTTCTCTTGTACATTTTCCTCTAATATTTTTATTTATTTTTTCCAAGATTTACATTTTTTAAAAGATTTTATTTATTTTATTCTCTAGAGAGAGGCGAAGGAAGGCAGAAAGAGAGGGAGAGAAACATCAATGTGTGGTTGCCTCCTGCACGCCCCTCACTGGGAATCTGGCCTGAAACCTAGACAAGTGCTCTAGATTGGAAATTGAACCAGTAACCCTTTGATTCACAGGCCAGCACTCAACCACTGAGCCGCACCAGCCAGGGCTCTAACATTTTTAGTAAGTATAAAACGGAACAATATATTTTGTTTTGCTTTTTTAAAAAATGCTTCATAAATTACTAAGCAAAGCCTTTTTAGCCATCTTTAGGGGCCATTTTCTGTCTATTCAACCACTTTAATACAATCACAAAAGTAGTAAAAACTGAAAAATCACTATAAATCCACAACAGTTAAATACCTACCTGTGGCCCTACGCCAACTAGTATCAGCTTCTTTAAACATAGGCTTTCTTTTCTAGCTTGGTATAAGATAAAAATATTTGCTGTCACACACCAAAATTAGAATTTCTAATCTTAACAGCACAGCATAAATTACAATGTGATTTCTTAAACCCAGCTTTACATGCAGTTCAATCTTTTCTCATCAACTTGATTCAACCATAAACTTAATGAATAATGTAAATAAAAGAAAAAAGTATATTTATACTGAGGTCATCCAAGAACCTTCAACACTGAATACAATGAATTGAGTTTAAATGTTTAAAAAATGACTAATTTTTGCCTTCTTTTCTACTAATTTAGTTACTTTGTTTACTTTATAGTTGGGGAGGTTAATTATAGCAACTTGGGAAATCTTATCAAGAAATTGTTACAGCCCTGGCACGGTAGCTCAGTTGATGAGAGTATTGTCCCCATATACCAAGGTTGCAGTTTTGATTTCAGGTCAGGGCATATACAAGAATCAACCAATGAATGTATAAATAAATGGAACAACAAATCTCTCTCACTCACTCTCTAAATCAAAATGTTTTAAAAATTTTTTTTAAAAGAAATTGTTACAAAATAAGAGTCTAAATCTTGCAATAATTATACACTTCCCTCAAACTGTGGAAATTTACAAATACATTAAGATGAATTAGGCATATAAGAAGGTAAAAAAACACTGTAGATATAAATTTATTTACTTAAAGACTGATTTTATTTTTAAACAAAGTAGGTTCTACAAAGTTTCTCATGATTGGAAGAGACACAGGAAAATATGGTTCCCTTTCCTAAAGTGTCAGACTTCTGGTTTCAGGTAGTATGTGGACATGTAATAATAAAAGTTAGTTTTCTTTCTTTTATCTGCTTACTGAAGAAAACCTCAATTTGGTAACAGTGTTACTGCTATTACCTCTCCAATATTTGCTGTTCTCCTTTTGTAACAAAGAAAGCATGCTTTAATTAAGTGTTAGACAATTTGGCAAGCAATAATATCTAGCTAGTTAATAAGATGGTTTTATTTTTATCTTACTTTTGAATAATTAATTTTTAAAGTTACCCTCTATTTATGATACTTGCTTTACACTTATAGTAGTGATGAAAAGTTTCCCTTTGAAATATATAGTTTTTAATGAGATGATCTAAACAAAAATATTAAATAATATATCATATAAATACAGAAAACATTTGCAATATGTACCTAGTGGTATACAGATGTTGTGAAAAAATCATGAAGGGGTCCTTGAATTTTAATTAAGTATTTTTCAAAAAATCTTTTTTCTGTGCCTCCCAAATGAATGAACAAACAAATATAAATGGGTCCCCTGTTTGAGTGGAATGGTTATATAACAATTGAGTAATGGTTAAAACCAATAGAAAGTAATGGTTAATAATACATAATATGTAAGCAAAACACCTAAGTTTTAATCCTGGCTCTACCACTTACTAGCTGTGTGACTTGGTAAATTACATATCCGTGCCTCAGTGCTCTCAATGTAAAATAAGAATAAAAGAGTAACCATCTCATATGTTTCTGTAAGGGTTAAATAGAAAGGTTTAATGTAGAAAGAGCACTTAAAACACTGTTAGCACACACTGAGTACTCAAAAATGTTACTTAGCTAGTTTTGATTTCACTATATATGTTAAGTGGCAGAATTCTTTTTATGTTTACTGAAAAAAAGACGGCTCATTCTGTCTAATAACTATAATCCTGACAAAGTGAATTAAAATTTCACTACTAGACTTATCCCATCTGGAATAACATTAAGAATCTTAAGTTTACTGCAAGTATTTTATGAAGCAAGACCCATTAAATAAATATCTAACACAAATATCCTTAAGGCCAGGAGGAAAAAGAACTAAGAACAACATCTGTTGCTAGGGAAAGGAAGGCCAGTGCCTGAAAAAGTTAACATATCATATTGGATACAACAGAGGAAGGATTTTTCTAAGAAAAACTAAAAGGGCCTCAGAAAATAAGATCTCAAGGGTTGAAAAGTACCTGATCTTAATTAATTCCAAAATTATGTCTAGAGTCAGGTCTACTTATATACTAAATAGGCACAGAACTACCAGCAAGTATTTTTTAAGGTTCCCATATAATGAAAGCAGTCAAATATGGCACTAACTCCCTTAAAAAGAGACAGGATACTATAGACTTGCCAGTAGAAAACATTTGTAAAATTAATAATTGAGGTATAAAGATCCAGAATGAGTTATCAGCCTATAGATCTCCTTATCTCTACCCAGTTTTGTCTTAGAGAATTAATCTGATAATGTGGTTTCTGGATGAACACATGCTTATGTAAGCCTCTGGTGGCAACCTTAAATCTAAACCTCAGATCAGCAAAATAACTGACATAGATTTCTAAATATCAGAAGTTCTTTTCCATTCTTTTTCTTTTTCTTAAAGGGTAATAATTCTTCTAAACAGAGGATAACAACATGTATACTACACTTAAGATGCTGGGATTGAAGGAAAAAGCCTTTTCAAGAACAGAGAGCTAGTGTCTTTACTGGCCAATCAATGGTGATCTGTACTCCAAATAGAACCTTAATTTTTATGGCACATAACAATGGCTTATATTCCTTTTTCCAACATTAGTAATTAACTATTTAATTATTTTAAAACAGACATTGTGTTCATATCTCAACAAAAAGCATCAGTAGACTTCCCATTCTGCTCAATTTTTTAGGAGACAGCCACAATGAATAGCCTATGGAGATTTCATTTATTTGTGCCCTAATTGCCTACAAAAAACAATGCAAGGCAGTTTTGTAAGACTACATAATATTTGAAATTAAAAAAATAGTTTTAGAGCTACAGAGAGGTGGAGTAACGTTTCTCCAGTCCTCTAATTCTACATCAACGTAATCCTTGAATGATTATTACTGTGAGATTCTGTGGCTCAGCAAAATACCTACAGTCACTTATGGTCATGTGATTAGCCTGTCAGATTTTCCCTGACAACTTCCCCCCACATTATTCTTAAAGATCCACTGCTACCATATGCTTTAGTTTATATCACTTAAGTACCTCATGGTCTTCACCTGCAACTGAAGCTGGAAAAAATCATTTTTCTGAGGAAAGAGAGCTATATCTTGTTAGTCTCAGTAATCCATACATTCCTTCACTGCTGCTAGGTCTAACCCTGCTCAATGTACATTATAGCAGTAAGAAGGCAAATAAATGTGGTGATACTGTATAAATGCATGCTTGATGAGAAAGATGTAATTCCAGTAATGCAATGAATGGCTTGATCAGGAAGTAAACTGCTCTTCTGAAAACAATCTAGAGAGACATGAGTAGGATTAAAAGAGAACATTATGTACCCTGTTTTTCCCTAGAGCAACAATTTCCAACCCTTTTCATCCTCTGGTACACATAAACTAATTATACTAAATTCTGAAGCACATGAAAACATGTATTTTTTGCTGACCTGACAAAAAAACAAGTAATAATTTTGATTCATTCACACCAGACAACCTTTGTAGTGTTGGCTGTTGTAATTTTTTAAATTAACAATCTAAGGAAAAAGAGGTCCATGCCTCTGACTACATAGCCAGGTATTGCATGTTTTAAAATTTCTTGTGGTACACCTGTTGAAAATGCTACGCTACAGTATAATCTCACTGTGTGGCCTTTAAAAAAAGCAATAACCTACTTATCATTTTAACAGTATGAAAATACCCTACAATTGTACTTTTGGAGTAAGTTTCTTTGAAAATGAGATTGTGTTAACAGCATCTACTTAGGAAAAGTTTTCTATATTCCTGAATATAGAATATAGAATATATTCAGGAATATAGAAAAATTAAAATCTATTTTTCGATTTCAATGAAGCAATCTCAAAATGCTTCATTTTGGTGGGATAGGTGAAAGAACAGGAATGATTATGAATTTCATGTACTTTTTTAAAAACTGGTATTTTAGAAAGACAGAAACATCATTTTCTTGTTCACTTATTTATGCTTTCATCGGTTGCTTCTTGTATGTGCCCTGACCAGAGCTGGAACCGCAACCTTGGCATATCAGGATGACACTCTGACTACCTGAGATACCCAGCCAGGGCTAGCTTTTTTATAATTTTGCTATAATGATTATAAAATAAGGGAGTTAACAATATTTTTGTTTTGTCTGCACTTGCTATCTCATGAACTATTTTGTTGCATTTGTGCTTTTAACTGACAGTAGAAACCAGCTTCCAATAAACACCTTGTCCATTAGTAAATGAATCCATTAAATTCATTTTTTGCCAGATGTAAAAAAAAAACTTATTCTTTTCAAGCATTTTACAATACAGTCATGTGCTGCACAACAATGCTTTGGTCAACAACAGACTTAATGATATGCGATGGTAGTCCCATAAGATTATAATGGAGCTGAAAAATTCCATCACATAGTGACATCTTAGTTGTCAAAATATCATAGCACCACCTATTACTCACGTGTTTGTAGAGTGCTGGTGTAAACAAACCTACTGTACTGCTAGTCATATCAAAGTGTACCACATGTGATTATGTACAGCACTAATACACAATCATGGTAATAAATGACTATTACTGGTTTATGTATTTACTATACTGTTTGTTTGTTATTTTAGACTGTTTTTTTCTAATTAGAAAAAAAGCTTGTTTTAAAACAGTATGCCATGTTATACCAGCAGTAGCCTCATACATCTCATATTTACTAGGTCTTTTGATTACATCATTTCTCTTGTGCTTGATTTAATCTCTTGTTGTTTTATAAACTTAATGTAGCCTAAGTATACAGTGTTTATAAAGTCTACAGTACTGTACAGTAGTCCTAGGCCTTCACATTCACCCATCGCTCACTGACTCACCCAGTGAGCAAGCATTCCTAGTAAGGACCCTATACAGTTATGCCATGTTTTTTAGCTTGTCTACTGTATTTTTACTCTACCTTTTCTGTGTTTAAATATGTAAATACTTACAATTGTGTCACAACTGCCTATAGTGTTCAGTACAGTAACATGCTGTATAGCTTTGGTAGCCTAGGAGCAACAGGCTATAACAAACAGTCTAGGTGTGGCTAAACCACCCAGGTTTGCATAACCGCTCTGTGATTTTCACATGACAAAATCACCCAATGATGCATTTCTCAGAACGTATCTCCATTGTTAGGCAGTCCATGACTGTATTTCAGAATTTACACATATGCACATATCCCTTTGTTTATCAAATTATTTATTCAACAAGCAATGCACTCCCACTATGTGTCTGACACTGCAGTGACACTGTGGAGAAAAAGAGACATGAAAAAAAAAAGTCCCTATCACCAAAGACTTTAGAGTTTAATAGAACAAACAAAGAGACAATTATAAAATATGTAAACATTTAGATATGATACTTAAAACTTATTTGCAGAAAGTGTAGAAAAAAATATGGGTGTGTGTGTGTGTGTGTGTAAAAAGAGAGAGAAGAATAGGCAAATATAGAAATATGTTACAATTGATGCATCTGGAGAGAGGGTATATGGGAGTTTTTATAAGTTTGAAATCATGTCAAAAAATTTTTAAAAGATTTTATTTATTTATTTTTAGACAGAGGGGAAGGGACAGAGAAAGAGAGGAAGAGAAACAAAGTGTGGTTGCCTCTTACATACCCCACACCCGGGACCTGGCCTGCAACCCAGGCATGTGCCCTGACTGGGTATTGAACCGGCGACCCTTTGGTTTGCAGGTCAGCACTCAACTCACTGAACCACACCAGCCAGGGCGAAATAATTCAAACTTTAAACTTAAAAAAAATTTTTGTTGATGGCCCAAAATATTAAAACTTGACATTTATTGTATATCGATACAATGATAGGCAAAGGTTAAAGAAAGATAAGCTGTAAGTCAAATCTTCTAGAGAAAGACAACCACTTAACTAACCATTCCTCCTGAGTAGTATGGTTATTCATTAGGACAGAAGGGCTTATTTTGACTAAACTACCTAAATATCAAGGAGACATCTTCAAAGAGTTTATATATGCTGACAGCACTTTGAAAGTATAAAATGCTATGCAAATGCAAGGCTTTAACAAGAGCCATTGGAAAAATGTAATGTGATATATGGAGACGTTTCAGTGAACACTGGTCTCAGAGAATAAGTAATAAACATTTTATTTTAACACCTTCGTTAAGATATAATTTACATATTATGAAATGAATATTGAACTTTTACTGAAAGATATTAACAGTGTCTCCTTAGAAAGAACCAAGGTTTAAAAAATTCTTTTAATCTGACAATGCATATTAAGTTACTACTTAAAATGTAGCTCCAGTCATCCCTATCAACAGAATTGTCATTATCAACAGAAACTGGCAAGGATGGGATGAAATGGCCAGATTTTAGACTATTTTAAGTCATTTTTCTCAAAGCTAGTTAGCAGTATAGTTAGTACTCCATTACAGGTACGTACCATAGTGTATTTCAAGTAATCTCCTATTCTTGGACATTTTGGTAGCTCCCAATATTATGAAGTTACAAATAATGCTTCAATGGATAACTCTATGCATATATATTTTTGTACTGTGGGGGGTGTATCTTCAAGATAAATTCCTACAAATGGGAGTGTTGGATGAAAGAGTAAGTACATGTGCAGTTTTCTTAATACTGTCCAAATTCCCCTCCATAGGACCTTGAATGTACTACATATTGATTCACTTGGTAATATACCAATACCTTGGAAATCCTGGTGCACCACTTTTAGATTTCAGGTATTAGCTAGATACAGTCTCATGATGCTGGAACTCTCCCTTTCACTCCTGCCAAACCTGAATGTTTCTATATATTTTTAAATTTTGCAAATCATGGGAGAAAGGAATTACAAGGAAAGGTAAGTTACTTTAACTACTTACTAAGTGGTGTTGTATCTGGAGGTGGAAAATTCTCAGTAAAGTTGACATTACACAAGTCTGTGCTACAGCAGCAAAAACGATATGTTCCATTCTGAATTGAAGGAGGAGTGGTAGTTACTACGCATTCTTCATAGTGACACTCCTGGGGATCCCCAATGTGAGACCAACATCCTACAAATTGATATTAATGTAAACTGTTAAGAGACAATATAAGTAAAAGTAAAATGAAAATAAACTAAGAAATAATTGAAATAGTTGCATCCAATGTGACAGAATATTTCAGTTATAAAATACTCTTGCAGATCAATAGGAGACACATTTCTTTTAAATAACAGGAAAATGGCAAAGTATAAATAGGCATTTCATTAGGGTAAAGCCAACAACAAACTGTTAAACTTCATCATTAATACAAAAGTTATTAAAGCAACAGTAAGGTTTCACTTTTGTCTACATTAAATTGATCTAGGTTTAAAAAATAATGATATATAATTGTAACAAGGATTTCATAACACTCTCATACACTGCTCAAGGGAATGTAAATATAAATAGCATTTCTAAAAAGCCACGTAGAAATTTTTATGAACAGCCTTTAAAATATTCATGTTTTATAATCTAATAATTCTACTCTGAGATATCTATTACAAAGAAATAATCAGGTAAAATCAAAGGTTTATTTTCAAAGATGTTCACTAAAGTAGTCTATACTACAGTGAAAACCAGAAAACAACATAATGACCAACAACAGAGTAATGTACAAATAAAATGTGATATGTGTAAACAATGAAACATTGTGCAGGGGGTAAAAATCTTTTTTTATTTTATTTTATTTTATTTTATTTTATTTTATTTTATTTTTGCTTCATCCTTTTTTTTATTTTCTTTTTTAAAATATATTTTATTGATTATGCTATTACAGTTGTCCCATTTCTCCCCCATCATTCCCCTCCACCTTGAACACCCCCTCCCACCCACATTCCCCCCCTTTAGTTCATGTCCATGTGTCATAGTTCTTTAGCTTCTACATTTCCCACACTATTCTTGCCCTCCCCCTGTCTATTTTCTACCCACCGTCTATGCTACTTATTCTCTGTACTTTTCCCCCCTCTCTCCTTCTCCCACTCCCCTGTTGCTAACCCTCCACGTGATCTCCATTTCTGTGGTTCTGTTCCTGTTCTAGCTGTTTGCTTAGTTTGCTTTTGTTTTAGGTGTGGTTGTTAATAGCTGTGAGTTTGCTGTCTTTTCACTGTCATTTTTATCTTCTTTCTCTTAGATAAGTACCTTTAACATTTCATGTAATAAGGGATTGGTGATGATGAACTCCTTGAACTTGACCTTATCTGAGAAGCACTTTATCTTCCCTTCCATTCTAAATGACAGCTTTGCTGGATAGAGCAATTTTGAAGGTAGGTCCTTGCCTTTCAAGACTTCAAATACTTCTTTCCAGCCCCTTCTTGCCTGGAAGGTCTCTTTTGAGAAATCAGCTGACAGTTTGATGGGAACTCCTTTGTAGGTGACTGTCCCTTTATCCCTTGCTGCTTCTAGAATTCTCTCCTTCATTTTAATCTTGGCTAAGGTAATTATGATGTGCCTTGGCGTGTTCCTCCTTGAGTCCAACTTCTTTGGGACTCTCTGAGCTTCCTGGACTTCCTGGTAGTCTATTTCCTTTGCCAGATCGGGGAAGTTCTCCTTTATTATTTGTTCCAATAAGTTTTCCACTTGTTGCTCTTCTTCTTCCCCTTCTGGTACCCCTATTCAGATGTTGGGACGTTTAACAATGTCCCGGAGGTTCCTAAGCCTCTCCTCATTTTTTTGAATGCTTGTTTCTTCCTTGTTTTCTGTTTGGTTGTTTCTTTCTTCCTTCTGGTCCACTCCATTGATTTGAGTCCCAGTTTTCCTCCCATCTCCATTTGTTCCCCATGCATCTTCCTTCATTTCACGTATTGTAGCCTGCATTTTTTTCATCTAATTTGCAAGCAAAATCAACCAATTCTGTGAGCATCCTGATCACCAGGGCTTTGAACTGTGTATCTGATAGGTTGGCTATTTCTTAGTCGCTTAGAGGAATTGGCTCTGGGGCTTTCATTTGTTCTACAGTTTGAGCCATTTTTGGTGGGTTTTTTTGTTTGTTTTTTTTTCTTTTGGTCTGGTTGTGGCTGTTACGTAGTGAGGGGTGGAGCCTTAGGTATTCCCCTGTGCAGGGCAGCCCAGTCGCTGAGTTGTGACGCTGTATGTGGGGGTGGGGTCTGAGAAGGAACAATGGTGCTTGCTTCACTCTCTCTTGGATTCCAGTCCTCTCCGCTGCTTCCCCTTTGCCTGGATTATCTGTGCGTGAATGTGGGACCACCTGGTCAGCCAGCCGCCTTGCGCGGCCTCACTGGGTCTGCACAGTTGCCACCCTGTGCTCGGGGTCCACTAGCCGCCACCTGTGCGCCTGGGGTCTGCTAGCCACTGCCTGCACACCTGGGAACTGCCAGCCGCTGCTGCTTGCGTGCCCGGGGCCACACCTCCACTTTTTCCTGCTGCGACTCCACCCCTCTTACCGGTCTGGATGAATGGTTGTTGGACTTCTGTACAGTTCAATTTCTATCAGTTCTAGTTGTTTTCTTGTTTCTAAATATTTGTTGTCTTTAATTTTGGTTGTGAGAGGAGGCACAGTGTGTCCACCTACGCCTCCATCTTGGAGGGAAGTCCAAAATGTTTATTTTAAATGGGGAAACATTCATGATATAACTTAAGATAGAAAAAACCAGTGTGAAACAATTTATACAGTATTATCCTAACTTTGAAAAAAGTACACATAAACATAAACATAGAGGAACACTGAAACACACCTAATAGAACAGAGTAAAAAGAATTCTTAAGAGTACGAACAGTAGATGTTTGTTTCTCTTAATTCTCTATTTTGTAAACATCATACAAATAGTATATATTAATATCATCATAATAAGAAAGGTGTTATTAGAATAAGCTAAAAGTCAATGTCCATTTACAAATTTGGAATTTGTGGGTAAATATATACATGGATATATGCTTCTAAAATATTGCTTTTCAGGAGGTTTAAATCTACCTCAATGTTTTTCAGATAAACTTTGATTGTGTGAAACACAAAGTTATTTCAGATAAGAAATGTATTACTTACCTTGTTTTACAAGATTTATGTCACCTTTTGATTTTTCCCAGAGACCATAGCAGGTGCTACCTTTTGAGCATAATATGGTTCCATTTTCATGAGAGATTCGACTCTCACCTATCCCAAGGTCTTGATAGGGATCTTTAAATGCACATAGACGTTCTTGATTCTGAGAAGCTAAATTAAAGAAAAGAATAACAAATTAATATCATGATAAATTTGCAAAACATTATTATATAAAATCTTGAGTCTTTTTAAAAGGCTTTGTAAATTTCCCTACTAAATCCCTAACAAGGGTCAAATAAATTTGTAATTTTATATTTATTCAATGACTTCTCTCTGCTCATTAATTAATTTGTAACCTCCAAATAAGAAGCAAACTTGAAAATTCATTTCCCAAAGACAATTCACCTCTAACACAAATTATTTTCATCACTTTTTCCTATTACATAATTTTGGTGTCTGAATAAAGAAATAGCAAAAAAAAAAGTCCACGCTCTAAATTATCAAACCTCTAAAACAAACAAATGAACCAGCCTAGAGGACAAATAATTTTGGGAAATTCTACAGTATTCACTTTTATCATATTTTACAATTAGTTGTAGGAAGCTAAACCTACATCATTAGGCATGGTAAACTAAGAATGAGGAGAGTGACTACAGTTTCCTTTGGATGGAGACAGAACTGTTCTAAAATTAGATTATGGTAATACTTGCGCAACTCCATATATTTACAAAAAATAATTGTTCACTTAAAATGAGTGAATTTCATGGTATATAAATTGTATCTTTTTTAATTTTTAAAAGATTTTATTCATTTATTTTTACAAAGAGGGGAAGCGAGGAAGAGAGGGAGAGAAACATCAATGTGCAGTTGCCTCTTGCACAGCCCCAACTGGGGGTGTGGCCTGCAACCCAGGCATGTGCCCTGATTGGGATTCAAACTGGCAACCCTTTGGTTCACAGGTCCATGCTCAATCCACCAAGCTACACCAGCCAGGGCATAATTATATCTTAAAATATTTGTTTTTAAAAACTAAGGCTAGCCTTGATTGGTATGGCTCAGTAGGTTGGACGTTGTCCTGCAAACTGAAAGGTTGCAGGTTTGATTCCAGGTCAGGCATACGCCTGGGTTGTTGGCCAGGTCCCCAGTTGAGGGCATGTGAAAAGCAACCTATCCATGTTTCTTCCACACATCAACATCTTTCTCCCTTTCTTTCTCCCTCCCTTCTCCTTGCTCTAGAAATAAATAAATGAAAACTAAAGTTTAAAAAAAAAGCCCATGACTACTAGTGAGAGCAAAATTAAAATGACTTTCTGTTATTAAAAATATCAATATGATAGCCATAAGAAATGCTCAGTAATTCCTCATACTTAAGGGACAACCCAATTTAATATCAATGCCAAACAAGTTTTCTCCATATACATACTCTGATTTAAATTTCAAGAGAACATTTCCCACATAATTTATCATCTAACAAATAATTACCAATATTACTGAGAATACCAAATAAGTAAAAGGTTATCAAAAGCAATAGTTAAGTCTTTATTTGGTTTCTTAAAGTAGACTTTCCTAATGTGTTCGACTAGTCAAAATAACAGTCTATTACACTTAGCCAATATATATATTCCTCATGGGCCTCTGATTTACTTTTTCATTTTGGGTGTATCTTATTTGGAATGGCTTAATTCACTAGCACCTTAGAACTGGAGATAATTCACTTAAATGATGTTTCTGAACCTACAACACTAAGGCTCCAACTTGAAGAATAACTGAAAAAGCCAACAACTCTGTGCCCAAGCCTGTCTGGACTCCTAGAGCTGTCATTTTTCAAAGTATTGAACTAGGCCAATAGTGTATTCACAAGTAGGTAATACAGAGTTCTCAAGCATCCTATACTGATCTTTTTGGACACAGACACTAATTACTAAATTTAGTAACCACAGACAATAACTACTGAAAAATAAATGTCACAATTTAAAACCATTTCAGGCAGTCTTCTAGAAGATATTTATTAATATCAACTAAATGGCCAGAAAAAAAATACGGTAAAAAAAATAATCCTAGGACATTAACCTAATTACCATTCTATCATATTTTTAGCACATGTACTCACATATTCAAATTCCTTTAATGATAAGCTTAATTATACTTATAAATTATCATACACATTTAATACCAGTATTTCCTAATTTGCAAAATTTACCAAATTATTATAGAAATTAAAGTCAAATATATTTCTGTACAAAGTAGATACAACACAAGATTCAAACTATGAACAAGAACTCTGTAATATGAAAAAACATAACTATCTATGAGGCATAATTCCTTTCTCCTGTCACACTTCATTTCTTGACTCAAGTTAAATGTTCCTTACCTACTACCAGCTATTGAAGTTACATAACCCACTCTTTTTTCCCTTTTTGTCTCGTCAGAAAGGTCAGATGAATTTAAAAACTCCATATCTCTTGTTTTCCACAACCAAGACATCCTAATTTTTCCCTCTTCTCTTCTTCTGTTATCCATTTTGACTAGAATTTTGCATTGAACACTGAGTTCATGAATAGGGATCTAACTGTACCTGGAAATATACAGAGCATACATAAATAAGTGCCTCATTTAATTAAAAAAAGAAAAAGTATATCCTTATGAAAAAAAGATATAAAACAAAAATTTTTGCTCTTCCTATATCTCTTCTACAACTGTAAAGTAGCTAAAGGCCTGAATACATATAAAATTTTTAGTGACATTATTAAATAACTTGGTGGTTGAAACCTAAAATTCTCCTTACAGAAAAAGACAAAAAAACAAACAAATTCAACCTCTCCTATGTTTCCCTCTCTCCTGCCCCACTGAATTGATTATCAAAGCAATAAAGGTACAATCGGAGGGGACTGAATTACATCTTTAATATCCCTCAGTTTTCACTAAATAATATTTTTCTTAAAATAACTTCAGCCTACTTTTGAAGAACTATTTTATGATGCTGATAATAGTATAGGTCAATTGTAATTTGCTATTTTTAAGAGTAACTTTCAAATTATGATTTGGCAAATTCTTATACAATATAAAGGTGTTCTAGCAAGAATTCTAACTAAACTGCACTGATCAAAAAATAAAGAAAATTTATTTTGTAAAACAGTGTTTGAAGCCTTTTAAATACTATTTGTAGAGTCAGTATCAGCAATATAGCTGTACAAAGTTTTGAATTCTTCATAAATAATGTAGAAAAGTAGGGATGAAACAAAGAGTACAACGAGAAACAGTATAGCCCAGCATTATATTGTCACAGATCACATAGTACAGAGACCTGATCATTTACATGTTGTTGTTCTAAATTTGTCCTCAGCTAGACAAATTTTGTTCAGTCAAATGTGGTCAATTAGCTCTTTTAAAGGACATTCTTAATCAGGTACAGTGATTAGACACAAATCTTCTTTAAAAAAAATTGCTCTCCTCATTTTAAAAAGTTGGTATTTGATTATAATAAACACTAAAACCAATTTGATTAACATAACTACATATCTAAGCAATAATCATCTTGTCCTTCTAACACAATAAACGAAGCTGTAAAATAGTATAAATGTAGAGGCAATATTATATTATTTTCCTTCACATATCTAGCCAAATTAATTATTTTCTGTTTACATATACTTCCTGGATCAGTATTTGCTAATCAGATGCAGCATTCAATGCTCAGGAACAGATGAAGCATGTATGGTAAACTCAGTTGTCTTGAATGTCCCACTTCATGCTCTACCACTATCAAGAAAGTAGGGTGTAAAGATATAGCATAGTCTGATCATGTCTGTATCAGTTAACTGCCATTATAGATACAAATCCATAGTAAGTATTATAAACACACTGAAAAATACTAATTATTTGCTTTCATGAGGGGAGGAAAGGAAAAACTGGCTACTCTGAGCATCAATTATTTGCCCTTTTCCCTTTTTACCAAATATGCTTACATTATTTGAATTTTGATGAAAATATATTCATGTATTTATATATTTCAAAAACAAAAGTGTCCTTGAATTACTTATTTTTACATTAAAATTTTTTTCATTTTAGAATAATTACAGATTCATAGGTAGTTGAAATGAGACTTCTAAAAAAAAAAAACAAACAACCAAACAAAAAAAAACTAACAGCCCTGGCTGGTGTGGCTCAGTGGATTGAGCACTGGCCTGCAAACCAGGGGATTGTGGGTTCGATCCCCAGTCAGGGGACATGCCTGGGTTGTGGGCCAGGTCTCCAGTTTGGGGTCACACATTGATGTTTCTCTCCCTTTTTTTTCTCCCTCCCTTCCCCTCTGTCTAAAATATAAATAAAATATTTTTTAAAAATCAACAGAATTCTAAAAAAGAAAAATCACATCATATCAATGGATGCAGAAAAAGCATTTGGTAAAATACAACACCATTCCTGATTAAAAAAAAACAACTCTCAATAAACAAGGAATAAAGGAGGACTTCTTCCAGCTAATAAAGCATATGTACCAAAAAACCTACAGCTAACATCATACTTAATTGTGAGAAAATTGAAGCTTCCCCACTGAGATCATGAATACGGCAAGGATGTCCCCTCTCATGCAGTAAAAGGAAATAAAAAAGCCCTGGTCGGGTGGCTCAGTTGGTTGGAGCATCATCCTGTAACACCAAAAGGTTGCAGGTTTGATTCCTGGTCAGGGGCATATATGGGAGGCAACCTATCTATATTTCTCTCTCACATGGATGTTTCTTTCTCTCTCTCAAATCAATAAACATATCCTCAGGTGAGGATTTTTTTTTAAAGGAAATAAAAATGATACAGATTGAGAAAGAAGGTATATATAAAACTGTCTTGTGGGGGGAATATTAGAGCTAAAAAGAAATGAGCTTCAAGACATGAAAAGACCTGTAGGAAACTTGAAAGCCTATTACTAAATGAAGGAAGCCAATCTGAAAGAACTGCATATTATATGATTCCAACTACATAACATTCTGGAAAAAAGCAAAACTACAAAGACAGTAAAAAGATCAGTGTTTGTCAGGGCTTCAGGGGAGAGAGGATGAAGGGACAGAGCACAGATTTTTAGGGAAGTTCAACTATTCTATGTATTCCAAATGGTGGATACACCTCTTCATACATTTGTCCATAAAATGTAGAACACGAGTGAACCCAAGAGTGAACTGTGGACTTTGGGTGATGATCATGTGTTAATGTAGGTTCATCAGTTCTAACAAATGTACCACAGTGATAC
Organism: Glossophaga mutica; assembly: GCA_039655065.1. NCBI lineage: Eukaryota > Metazoa > Chordata > Mammalia > Chiroptera > Phyllostomidae > Glossophaga > Glossophaga mutica. The sequence continues at coordinate 27,860,792 of CM077306.1, forward strand.
AGGATGTTGACAGTGGGTCAGCTGTGCCTATGTAGGGAATGGGTTACACAGGAACTCTGTACTTTCTACTTTATTTTGCTCTGAACCTAAGACTGCTCTAAAAAAATGAAGTTTATTAATTTTTTTTAAATGGAGGACTTCTGAAAAATGCAATAATTTATTTTGAAAAGAAATCTCTGATAAAGAAAACACAAAGTAACTTGTTAGGGATGATTTTTCATGGACATGAAAGGAAGGTGAGGGTTCTTGTGGCTATACCACTCAAATCACATCTAAAAGGTGCTTCTCACATGGTCTAACGTATTGACAGTGGAATATTTATTATTTCCTAGCACACCAAAGAATTATCATTATTTTATAAGAGGAAAATTCAGACTTTATATTTTAGATAATTTTATTCATTTTCTCATAATTTATGAATAGAGAAAAGAACAAATACTATCAATACTGAGTGCCTATTCCATTTACTGGCTGCAGAATTATATGCATTTTAGAACACCTTTCATTTTGCAATGGTCAGCAATAGATTAAGAGACATCCAACCATATACTTTACCCTTCCTACTCTCCATTCCTCTCCTTTATCCCTTCCTCACATAAATCTCTTTCTTATAACCACATATATTCAGCATGCCAACTTCCTTTAGATGCAGTTTCACAAATATTTAATTCTATTATACAAGTCCTAGATATCACAAAAATAAAACCTGGAGCATGTATGGGAAAATCCCCCATAGAACATTCTTCTTCTTAACATAAACTAGGCTTACTCTTTGAAAGTCATGTCCACAAAGTAAATCTAATAGATTGAATACCTCACTCTGCTTAGGAGTTTGCGTTTTTATCTACTGATTTATTTATGTCAAATTAAAGAAGATCTGTGTGTGTGTCCACTTCAACTCACACACAAAAGTCCTCTTTAATTTGACTTAAATAATCAGTAGATTTTGAAATAAGTTTCTAAAATGCAGATGATTCATATCTAATACTTCCAACAGAGTGATAACAAGTGTATTTCTGAGGCAGTGTCTACAAAGGAAGTCAAAGAAATGAAGCATTTATCCCAAACTTCAAAACCTCTATGGAAGAGACAGAAAGCACATGAATTGTTGCCAGGGGCTAGGCGAAAGGGGAATAAGACATGATTGCTTAATGGGTAGAGGTTTCCCTATTGGGGTGCTGAAAAATGTTCTGGAAATAGTGGTAATGGTTGTGAATATACTAAATGCCACTGAACTGTATACTTCAAAATGGTTAAAATGGTAAATTATATGTTGTGTGTACATTACCCCAATTATTAAATAAAGAACACAATTGTCTACTAGTAAGCCAGACATTAAAGAGAGTCATCAAATCATAAATGGGAAAATAAATAAATAAATAAATAAATAAATAAGATCTCTATGGACATTTCAGAAGTTGAGAGCCAAACCACCATGAATACCAGTCTCTAGTTTATAGTTAAACAATTCGGCTCTCATCAACCACTAGAATGTATCAACATTGTTTTATTTCTGATGTCAGAACTGCCATTTTCCCTCATCTGCCTCTCTAGCCAGGATTGATAGGAACAGTTACAATGAAACATTGAAGATTTGTCTATTTCCTTCAATCAATTATTCCCTGAAGGTTGACAAGGCAAGGTGGTTTTTGTTTTTTTTTTTTTAATCTAGCTAATTTTTTTTAATCTAGCTAATGACCATCCTAGAATGTCAAAATCAATTCAAAGCTGAGAGGACTTCTTTATTGCATTTCAAAACGTATAACTTGGTAATATATACTGTAGCTTTGGTCAAAAATTGTATCCTTCTTTAAAACAAGCTAACTTCCTCAAATTATAGCAAACATTTGTTTACTTGAGAAAGAAAAACATTATACATTTAACTGTTAAATGGAAATTACAGTTGGTATCTTGGTGACCCCTCTCAATAACCCTATGAGGTGGGCATTCATCATTTCAATTTTACAAAGAAGGATACTAAGTCATACACAGGACTAAGGAAGTTATCCCAAGTCACTCAGCTGTTAAGTATCAAGGTAAAGATTCAAATCCATGTTTGTCTGATTCTAGAGTACCTATCAATTAGACATTTGGTTAACTTATCAGAATAATTTAGATTTTTACTTTAATTCTTTTTCTTTTGAATTTATGATTATTTTCAATCAACTTTTTTATATTTCAAACTGTTTATAATAGCAAAAAGCCAAAGGTACAAAGAGTAATCATCTCTGGGTGGACATGACTGAATTAACAACAATAATAAATTAGAACAATGATAACAATACACTATAATAAAAGTTATGTGAGTAACTCTCAATCTCAAAAAATCTTATTGTACTCTACTCACTGTTCTTTCCTCGTGATGACAGGAGATGATACAATGTCTACATGATGAGATGAAGTGAGGTAAATGACATAGGCATTTGTGACATAGCAATAGGTTACTACTGATTTTCTCACTACATAGCTACTAAGTGACTGACAGGCAGGAAGTGTATACAGCATGGATGCACCGGACAAGGGGATGATTCACATACCTGGTGCAACAGAGCCAGATGGTGAGAGATGTCACCATGCTACTCAGAATGGCATGCAATTTAAATCTTTTTTTTTTTTTAAGATTTATTTATTTATTTATTTATCTTTAGAGGGGAAGGGTAGGAGAGAGGGAGAGGGAGAGAAATATCAATGTACGGTTGCCTCTCATGCGTCCCCTGCTGGGAACTGGCCTGCAACCCAGGCATGTGCCCTGACTGGGAATCAAACCGCGATCCTCTGGTTCGCAGGCCTGCGCTCAATCCACTGAGCTACACCAGCCAGGGCTAAATCATGAATTGAAAGACCTTATGCACCTATGCACCCCTATGTTCATGGCAGCACTATTTATAATAGCCAAGTGCTAGAAACAGCACTTAGCCAAGTGCTAAGAGCCCATCAGTAGATGAGTGGATCAAACAACTGTGGTACATTTGTACAACGGAATACTGCACAGCAGAAAGAAAGAACTCCTAACTTTTGCCGACAGCATGGATGGAACTGGAGAATATTATGCTAAGTGAAATAAGCCAGTCGGTGAAAGACAAATACCATACGACTTCACTCATAAAGGAATCTAATGAACAAAATAAACTAATGAGCAAAACAGAAACAGAGACATGGAAACATGGAACAGACTGACAGCAGCCAGAGGGGTGGCAGGGGAGGGAAAAGGATGGAAAGAAGGGAAAGGGACTAGTCAAAGAACATGTATGAATGACCCATGGACATGGACAACAGTGTGGGGACTGACTGTGGGAGCTGGGGGCAGGATGGGTGAAGGAGGGCAAAGTTGGGACAACTGTAATAAAATAACAATAAATAATAATAAAAATTAAAATAATAAAACGTATTAATTATTTATTTCTGGAGTTCTCCATTTAACATTTTTGAACTGCAGGTTAACTGAAACCACAAAAGCAAAACTGCAAAAATGGAGGGAGTACTGTAATCAACAGAATTAAAGATGGCAGATAGAACTTCTGAAATGAAGAGACTATAAAGTACTTATTCAAAAAAACCTGGCCATGGTATCAATTAGTCTGAGATCCACAATTTGACCAAGTCATTTCCTTGTTTAATTTTCATTTCCAAAATCCTTAAGATAGTATACAAAGACCTGCATACTGTAACAACTGCAAATCCCCCTAGCTCCATGCAGACAGCAGCCATACAGAATCATTCTTTCTCACCTGAGTCTTTGTGCATTCTCTGCCCTTTACCTAGAATGTGTTATTTACTTAACCCCTATTTATCTTAATATTATTTTCCAAGGGATCTTTTCCTAATCACCCCAGACCAGTGAGGGTGGAACACCTACCAGATGCTCCATAGCATTCTATATATACTTCACTATCTTCCACACTTCTTAGCATTTATAATGCGCCTGACTTATTCACCAGATTATAAATTCTATGAGAGAAGGGCTTGAGCTCTTGTTCACCACTGTGTCTTCAGCACACAGCATTATACATGGTATTCAATATATGTTTATTGAATAAGTGAATGATTGATGTACTTCCTTTCCCTATTTTTTGCCAAGGACAAAAAGTATTACTAAAACAAATATTTTTTAATCAAAAAAGGTAGAGCACATCAGCAAAATGAAACTCTATGTCCATGCAAAATCTAATGCAATAGTAGCTTCATTTACAACAGCTCCAAAATGGGAACAATTCAAGTACCCATAAATTGGTGATTAGATAAACAAAACACAGTACCATTGAGCAGTAAAAGGAACAAACTACTGACACATCCAACAACATGGATAAATCTCAGTATCATTGTGCTGAGTGTAAGACACTACACACAAGAACATATCATATGATTCAATTTATATAAAATCCTAGAAAATACAAAGTAATATCAGTGGTTGTCTGGTACTAGGGGCAGGGGAAAAATCAGACTACAAAATGCACAAGGAATCCTTGGGGAATGATGAAAATGTTTTGTATGCTGACTGTGGTTGTGGTTTTCACAAGTATTACAAATTATAAAAATTCATCAAATTGTACAGCTTAAACATATGCAGTTTATACTTCAGCTAAGGTATTTTTTAAAAGGCAGGAACATAATATAATGCTAAACAAGAACAAGACAGCATACTTCAAGTGAATTTTTCATGCATGTTACAAACAAATTATATAGAGAGATGTTTTACTGAGTTACAGAATGTTGTGCCTAATCTATAAGTCTCTTAAAAGCAGGTTTTACAGATGAATATAAATTTTCCCTTAAGTTTTGGTGGCCAGAAGTTTTTAAGACCGTCACTGTCTGTCTAGGCAATTGAAGAGTCGTATAATGCCCACTTTTTTCAGTAGCTGTAATATATTTATCTGTACTGGAGAAGTCTAAACGCCTTATCTTTACCCTGGAACAAAGTTCAGGGACTAATTCTGGGTATGTGTGTTTGGCTTCTGTTTATCTAAGTGTCAAAATGAACTATCTAAAATACACAACACAGGATCCTTGCAGCAATGGGGAAAATAACTGAATAACTGAAGCAACAGTATCCCTTTCCTAGAATACAAATTTCTCAGGGCCAGCACAACTAAAATGTCAGAGTACCACTACAATTCCATTATGAAAATTACAAAGGAAAGAGTGTCTTAAACTAATAGAAATTCCCTATAAAATTTGGCACAAACTCAAATTTCTAAATTCAATTATAATAAATCAAGTAAACAAATTCTTTATTTTTCAATCCTTTCAAAAACGAAATAATTATCCCTTAATTTATATATTTCTACATCCAGATTAAAGGGATTAAACCATCATTCTACTGAGCAGTCCCATAATATCAAAGACAGAGCAGAGTGGGAAGATTACAACCTTCATAAGACACCTCCCTAGAATGTTTTTAGATTTGATGCTATGTCGGGAGTCCCTGAAACCACCCCAGAGTTTGGTGATTCACTGGGAGGACTCAGCACATCATTTTGCTCACAGCTATGATTTAGTATAGCAAAACAATACAAACCAAAATCAGCAGAGGGAAAAGTCACATGACACCATGTCTAGAGGAAACCAAGTACACATTTTCTAGAGTCTTTTCTCCATGGAGTCCTCCAGGATACACTGAAGTCCTCCAGCACTAAATTGTGACAACACAGGTAAAATGTCTAACTTAGGAAGTTGATCAGAGACTCACTATGCCAAGTTTTTACTGGGAATGGTCATGTAGGTATTCTCTGCTTAGGACATACCAAAATTCCAGTCTTCCAGAAGAAAAGGAAGTGCTCAATATAAATCATATTGTTTGTACAGTTTAGGCATAGTAAACAACCCTTATTGGTTATGAAATGGTGGGAACACTCCCAAAATCCAATTTCTCAGATGCCAACCAAGAGCCAATCTTGTAAGCAGACCTTTCAAAGGATAGCAAGCTTGCTATGTTAATTCTATCTGCATACATACCTACAGAGAAAGTCAACCAAAAGCTGATTAAACATACACAGACCTACATACTCAACAACAAGTCTGAGCTGACAAAAATATGTCAGATAATCCAAGCTCTTCCAGACACCAATGAGATACATTGCTCTCCCCAAACTCAGGGCAACAGTAAACCATAGAAAAGCAGATAAGCCAAATCCAAGCCTCCAGGAAGCTTATACTGATATATCCTGAGGCCTACTATAATCAGTCACTAAAGAGTCAGTCAAATATTTATTGAATACCTATTATATGCCAGGGACTATTCTAAATCTGGAGATATTGTGGAAATAAGGTACAGTTTATATATATAAAACATAATAGATGGTGACCCTAATCTCAAAGTTCTTATATTCTAGTAATAGAAAGAGGCAAATAATAAAACTGTGTGGAAGTCAGGAGCGAGTCTCCCACAGCACCACTCCGGCATGCAGATTATTTTGGCTGAAAACAATTAAATCCCAACAAACTGAGAAAGAGTTTTTTTATACCTCCCTCTTTCCTTCTTAAAGAGATTCAAATAGAAAAACCTACTGTAAGAAAGGAAACTTAGTATAATTACCATAGCATTTTCATTGTAGGACATACGAATTAAGTTGATAGACAGGAAGGTCACATGCAAATATCTGTTCACTAGATTCCCCTCTATCCCATTGTTTCTAAGTTGCCTGGAAAGAATTTGTTTGCTACTTTCTCATCTACCTGTGAATTGTCTACTTACCCTTTGAAATCCCAGAACCCTTTCCCACTTTTCTCTTGTCCAAAATGACATATATACCCTATTTTACCTCACGGTCTTTGGAATGTTCATGCTTATGTGAATGCCCCATATGCATGTATTAAAATTTGATTTTCTCCTGTTAATTTGGTATATGTTGTTTAAATTATCTGACTGGCCAGAAGAACTTAGGGGTAAGAGGCAAGTTTCCCTGCTCCCGACAACTGTAAACAAAGAAATATATATGAACTTCATAGGCTTTTGATGACTCGGTTTTCCTCTCATGTTGCAATTAGTTGTCATTCTCAGTAGCTACTCTTACACGAAGAGTAGATTTTAGAATATCCTAAAAATAGTCTTTATTTACATAATTAAGCACAGCTTTCCTGGAGAGCAGCTTAGTGTTTCGTATTAAAAATTTTTAATATGGATGCTTTTAAGCCCCCAAATTGCCATTCAAGTTTTTATACTAAAAATATAGAGAATATGTAAATATGTGTAAGTGTATTTAATGGAGCATCATTTATAATAGTAAAAGTCAGAAATAATGAGTTCATTAATCATAAACATTAGGTTATCAAAATCATGGTACATCTAAAATAAATGCTATGCAGCCTTGAAAAACTGTTTAGATTTGATTTGCTAACATTGGAAAAAGAACTAATTGCATTTTTAAATGGAAAATACCGTATTTAACACTGTCACAACATAATTCCATTTTTGTAAGTGTATGTGTGTGTGGGGGGGGTGTTTGGAAGGAAATATTCCAAAATGTGGTGGGATTATGAGTTGGTACTATTTATATACTCTTGTAAACAACAATATAAATGGAACCTGAGCTGCCATGCCAGAGGAACTGCCTTGCACATCTCATGCCTCTGGGGACTTTAACATCATCATATTATAATTTTGTGGCCAAATATTCATTTTTGCAATTCGGATTGTGATTTTGCCTGCATAACAAATAGCACTCTTTGTTTTTGCAAGATCCAAGTGACCAGAGACCTTGACTATATCTTATTTTATAAAAGCCCTACTGAAATTCAGATACTTGCCACATCTTGTACCACCACCTGCTGATACTGCTAGGCTAATTTAGCTGAGACTGAACAATCTGGATGCCCTCAACTAATCAGAAAATGTGTTATTATTTATTATTATTACTTATTATTTCTCTTCCCTTGCCAACCAAGCCCCTTAAAAATCAGTCTTGCATTTTCTGCCTTTAAAAACCCTGCCCTAACTCCCCTGCTCTGGAGCATATTTTCAGTTTATGCTGAAGGCTATGTCTCCCTGGTTTGCAAACCATATATAAATAAAACTCTCTTTTGCCTCTCAGAAGGGTCTTCTGGATTTTTTTGTTCACACTATTATATTAAACTAATATGAGAAATGTAGAAGCTAAAGAACTTATGACACAAGGACATGAACTAAAGGGGGGAATGTGGGTGGGAGAGGGTGTGCAGGGTGGGGGAAATGATGGGGGAGAAACGGGACAACTGTAATAGCATAATCAATAAAATATATTTTTAAAAAAGCTAAAAATAAATAAATAAACTAATATGATATCAAAACTGAAGGCCTAACAGGCCCATCATTATGGTTTACAGACAATCAACTAGCAAAAACAGAAACAAATGTAAAATTCTAGCAATTATAAATTATTGTCCATATTTAATTATATAGGATTCTCTCACTAGTATATTAATTTTCAAGTTTAAAATTCTTTATAGAAATTATGCTTGTATATCTTAAAGGATATCTATTTAAAAAGAATTGAGACACTATCTTGAAGTATTTGGTGATGGAATGTAGCAAGATCATCACATGTTTACTTTTAAATATGTCTGCTTCATTAAGAACATTATTTGGGTTTGTTTTTTAAATATTAAAAGCCTAAGATATACTTCTAAATGGAGAGTTAATTCTAGGGATAAAGAAAAGCAAATAAAAGAATGGATTGTTTAATCCAAAGTTAATATTGATCACATTTCTAGGTGCTGTAAAAAAACATTGGCAACCTCAATGAAAACTTTATTGAAATGAGTCTGACATACAAAACACACTCACTAAAGTCTTCAAAGATCATGATGTCACTACATATATAAATATAAACACAGAAACAACCTAGGCAAGCATGTGGAGCAACTAAAACTCTCATATGCTGCTGGTAAAAATGTAAGACAGCACAACCACTTTGGAAAAGTTGGGCAGTTTCTTATAAACGTAAACATACTAACCATGCTACTCAGCAATTTCCCTAAGTACTCCATGAAAGGAAAACATATTTATACAAGACATTTATTTATAGCAGCATTATTCACAATAACCTAAAAAGTACTACTCAGCAATAAAAAGGCATAAACTACAGATCCATGCAACATGAGTAAATCTAAAAAACATATGATAATGCAATAAGTAAGACACAAAAGACTACACACTATATGATTCTACATGTAAAGTATGTTTTACTGGTTTATCTACAATAAACCAGTAAAACATGGTGTAGTGTGGAAAACATTGAAGTGAAAATCAAATAACAGGTCTTTCTAATGATATAATGGAACACAGAGTTTTGTTTTGTTAAAAATCAAAAGGCCCAACTTTTAAATTTTCAATCTATCAAGGTTTTCTTTTTCTTTTTTTATTTTCCTATCACACTAATTCATAAAGGCCTTTTCTTTCCAGAGATTTGATGTACTCACTTCTATTTTTTTAAATTTGCTTAGTTGCCCCCCAACCTTTATAAAGACTTTATTTTTAGAGTAGTTTTAGGTAGACAGCAAAATTGAGGGGAGGGTACAGAGATTTTCCTTACACCCTCTGTCCCCACACATGCATAGCCTCCCTTATTATCAACATCCTCAGTGAGGAAAGCCTTCCCTGAGAGTTATTTAGCAAGATTTTTAAGGAAATAACCCATTTCCTATTTGAAAGATTAAAATTTCATGAAATTTTGCTGAGTAAAGCTGAATATTATTGTGAATAGAAAAAACAGTAGAAATCTAGACTGCCAAAAAGTATGAGAACAGAGAATAATAGTGTTATTTCTTTCTCTAAGGCAGTGAAGTTCTCAACCAGGGGCTATTTTATCCTTTAGGGGACATCTGGCAATGTTTGGAGACAATTTTAGTTATCTCAACTGCAGGTGGTGGTGCCACTGGCATCTGTGGGTATAGGCCAAGAATGCTGCTAAAAATTTAAATGCACAGAATCCCCACACAAAAAAATTGTCTGTTTTTTCTTAAATCCTTCACCTTTTTCTCCTAGGTCCCCAACCCTCATCCCTCTCACAACTGTTAGTCTGTTCTCTGCATCTGTGAGTCTGTTTCTGTTTTGTTTGTTTTGTTCATTAGATTCCACATATAAAGGAAACCATATGGTATTTGTCTTTCTCTTCCTGGCTTATTTCACTTAGCATAATACACTCCAGGTCCATCCATGCTATTGAAAAAAGTAAGATTTCCCTTTTTTTTTTTTTTTTTTTTTGCCAAGTAGTTTTCCATTGTGTCAACGTACCGCAGTTTTTCCATTGTGTCAACGTACCACTCATCTACTGATGGATACTTGGGCTGCTTCCAAATCTTGGCTATTGTAAACTAACACTGTAATTAACATAGTAATACATACATTCTTTCAAATTAGTGTTCCAGGTTTTTTTGGATATATTGCCAGAAGTTGAGTCACTGGATCATAAGGCAGCTCCATTTTTAATTTTTGAGGTAACTTCAAACTGTTTTGCACAGTGGCTGCACCAATTTGCATTCCCACCAACAGTGCACGAGGGTTCCCTTTTCTTGAACATACAAGTAAACACAAAGGCATATTCTTTCTTGAACCAATCCTGAATAATTTTTTTATGTGATACATACAGGAAATCTCATCGTACTGACAGGGATGGCCATAATGAAAATGATAAACATTCAAAATTGTTAGTAAGGATGTAGAGAAATGGGAACATTCATACACCACTGGTTGGAAATAAAAACAGCGCAAATGCTTTGACAAACAGTCTGGCAGATTCTCAAAAGGTTAACTCTATGTTTAACCTTTGTTTAAACTCTATGTTTAAACTCTATGTTTAACCATTGGTCATTGTTCTTAGTAATTGCTAAGGCCAGTAATTAATTTCCTAGATATGTACCCAAGAGAGCTGAAAACAAATATCCACATAAAGACTTGCACACAAACGTTCAAAGCAACATTGATCATGAGACAAAACTTCAAAATAACCTAACTTTTATCAATTGATAAATAGATAAGTAAAAAAGTGATATACCCATACAATGGATTTTTGGATCATTAAAAAAAAAGTACTCATATGGACTTTCTAAGAACCTCAAATAGACAAAACAATACTGAAAGAGAAAAAACAAAGCTGGATACCACAAACTTCCTGATTATAAAACACTGCAAAGCTACAATAATCAAAACAGTATGGGTACTGGCATAAAAACAGATTTACACAACAGAACAATACAGAGCCCAGAAATAAACCCTCACATACATGGTCAAATAATCTTCATTTTGATAAGTCTTGCCAAGACTACACAATGGGGAAAGAACAGTCTCTTCAATAAATGATTCTGGAATAACTGAATATCCAAATGCAAAAGAAAGAAGTTGGATCCTTTATTATCTTACACCATATACAAAATTAACTCAAAATGTATTAAAGATCTTAAATAAGTTAGAATTACAATATATTACTGGGAAAGCAATAGAAAAGTCAAATTTTCCATAAAAGTGCAAGAATTCTTCCTACATGAAATATCTCTAATAGATGATCTACTTAAATGTTTTCAGGAGCTTGCTAATTCAAAAGATAAACCATGGTTTGTTGCAAACCACAAGGCCAAGATGCAAATGAGATCTCTTTATCAAGATAAAATAGGTTTTTCGTGAAAATGGCTAATCTACTATCATTATTACCAATGATGTGCCATTTTACAGTTAAATTACAACAGTGTAAAAATTCTTTTCAAGTCATAACCTAGTACACACACTATAAAAACATATAAGTGAAACAAAAACTTCATGAAACAGTCTTTATTCTTTCTTTTTTTAAGATTTTATTTATTTATTTTTAGAGAAAGGGGAAGGGAGGGAGAAAGAGGGAGAAAAATATCAAGTGTGGTTGCTTCTCGCACAACACACACAGTGGGGACTACAGAGAACTTGGCCCACAACCCAGGCACGTGCCCTGACTTGAATCGAACCAGCAACCCTTTGGTTCACAGGCTGGCACTCAATCCACTAAGCCACACCAGCCAGGGCTCTTTTTCTTTTTTAATGCTAGTCACAGACCAGAGATAACTCAGATGCTCAGGAGACAAAACTCTCCCAAACCACCATGGAAGTACAGCTCTGTATAATTACGTCTTTTTAAATGGAAACATGGTAGTAACCATGGATTGTTATTGCTCCCAACCCATGTTAGGTTAACTGCAACTGATTTTGCACTTACCCTCTTTAACCAGGTGGCTGTATTTTAAAAATTTTTTAAATTGACTTTAGAGAGAGAGAAATGAAGGAGGAGAAGACACAGAACGAGAGAGAAACATCAATTTGTTGTTCCACTTATTTATGCATTCACTGGTTGCTTCTTATATGTGCCCTGACCAGAGATCAAATACACAACCTTGGCATATTGGGACAACACTCTAATCAAATGAGCTAACTGGCCAGGGCTATGTGGCTGTATTCTTTTTTTATCAAATTCAAGTTGACTCCCATCCCTGTGCTCATAGTTAAAGAATTTGTTGGGGCAGGTGAGAGTGTGGTGATCTTCCATTCATACATACACTTCTTACACACATACAATACTGACACATATGCCCATACATACAGGATAGATGGGTGAATATTTATTTTCTAGAACTGACACTTCTTTCAATTAATTTACATATCTGTTATAATCATAGCTACACATTCTGTGTAACCACATCTATAAATGTTCCTGAGAATTTATGCAACCAGTTAACAGTTTGGGAAACACAAGTTCACTTTTAAATAATTTCTCTCAAATTATATTTTTCTTCCTATTTGTAACATGTTCTCTCTCTTGCTCTCTTTTTCCTCAGAAAATAACAAATTTCAGAGTTTGATAAAAATTTAATGAGTTATTCTAACAGAAAGAAAATATTAACATCATCAATTCAAAACACCAAGACATTAATTTAAGGTAGGTCCAGGCAGGCCCTTGTAAAAAACCTTAGGATCTAAGCCATGGTTCCAATAAGGAAAATATTACCACAAAAGCATCTTTGCTCTTCCCTTCCAGAGATGCTTACTATCTGCTGCTCTACCACAACACTGTAATTAGACAATGTCTCTAGTGAAGTGAGCTTTAGTCTTTACCTCTATTCTAAAGGGTTTTAAATCTAAAGGCTTCAAAATTTTGTACAGGTAAATATGTGCATTTTTTAAATGAAAAATGCCCATAGCTTTTATCGTAAAGGAAATAATCTAGAGGTATGGCAGACATTGTAAAGAACCTTGAGGAATATCTCTTCATCATCTAGCAAAGCTCTCTGCTGTCCAGCAACTACCTCTTTTCCTCAAGGAAAAGAACTATGACTTTATTCCATTTAAAACCACAGCAACTTCCCCAAAGAATATTTATTAGGTAGAGCATATAATATCAACAAAATCCACTGTGAAACACAGAAAAATAAGAATCTATTCAAGCTACAGAGGGTTGATCTAAAAAATTAAAATATTACTCATGATCCAAACTACTACTGGATATACCAGCTGACAGGCAATTTGTCTGACTTACAATGAGTGCTACAGTTAGTGAAAAGATGTGTTTCTTCCTTGTCAGGAATTCAGGTGAGCTCAGAGACATTACCGAATTTTGGCAAGACCTTCAGGCAACTTTGTTCAAAAGACTAGATTTTTTAAGTAATTGAGTTAACTTCAATCCCACTGAGTTTCTTCATCATCATTAAAATAATGATGTGGGTCAATAATATTGTAATAAATATGTATAGTGCCAGGTGGGTACTGGAAATACTAAGGAGGAATACTTTGTAAAGTATATGATTGACTGTATTATGCTGTATACCTGAAACTAATACAAATAACATTGAATGTAAATGTAATCGAAAAATAAAATAAAATAAAAAGATCATGATATGGATGACTATATTAATTTCCTAGGACTAGGAAACAAATTACTATAAACTGAATGACCTAAAACGATGGAAACTTATTGTCTCACAATTCTGGAGACTAAAAGTACAAAATCAAGGTGTCAACAGAGCTGTGCCCCCACTGAAACCTATAGGGGAGAACCTTGCCTTGGCTCGTCTAACTTCTAGCCAGCAATCTTTAGGTGTTCCTTGGCTTTTGGGTGGTATCACTATAATCTCTGCCTTGGCCATCACACTGCATTACCCCAGTGTGTCTCCGCCATTACCTTTTCTTTCCCTTTTTTAAAAAGTTATGTTCATTTATTTATTTTTAGAGCATAGGGAAGGGATGAAAAATGAGGAGAGAAAACACTGATGTGTGAGAGATACATCAATTGGTTGCCTCTCCCATGCCCCCAACCAGGGACCCAGCCCGAATTCCAGGCATGTGCCTCAACTGGGAATCAAACCAGCAACCTTTCAGTTCACAGGCCAGTGCCCCATCCACAGAGACACACCAGCCAGGGTTCCCTTCACCTTTTCTTATAAGTGTACCACCAGCCACATTGGATTAGGGCCCACCCTAACTCAGTATGATCTCATCCTAACTTGATTACCTCAGCAAAGACCCTAGTTCCAAATAGGATCACATTCACAGGCACTGGGGTTAGAACTTCAATATGCCTTTTGGGGGGGGGGACACAATTAAACCCACAATAACTATTTTTCTACTAAAGTGGTCACCCACAGGTTTATCTTTATATGTAATTAGAAGTTTATATGCCTGTTTTCCTACCATAACTACAACATAAAGTTGTATATTGCTGTATGCAGTAATCACTACTCCTAACCTTAGCATACTAATGCCCTTAAAAAGACAGAAATCAGAATGAAATAGGAAGGACTGCCCTATTTTCTAAAAGGTTCCTGAATTAATTAATATTTTAAGAGTGACTAATCCATTTCTAAGTAGAAGCTTATCCATGCATATTTAATGTAAGGAAATGGAATTCCAACAAAACTTCCCAAAAGAGTGGCTTTGTAATCCAATTTAATGAACATTTTTTAGTCCTCACTTCCATTAATTGCCCCTAAGACATATGGCATTAATAATTATATATACCTCCTTGGTTTTTAACCTTAATTTTTAATCTTGATTTTCTAATTTCTCTGGCTATTTCCTAGTCTATTTTTCAAGTCCCACCACCACCTCTCTGGACTTCCTAAATGTTGGCAATCTCTAGGGTTTTACTCTGATCTCTTTTCTATTCACTCTATACTCCATCCCATGAACAACTCACTAGTTTCAAATACCAGCTGTTCACTAATGACTTAAAAACCTCAAACTTAAATCTGTTTCCTGAACTCCAGAATACATCAAATTAACTGTTGAGACATTTTAACTTGGTAACTTCAGACTCAGAATTTCTCAAAATGAAATCATTGTTTTCCCTCTCTCCATTTTCAAACCTGTTACTTTTCTTGTAAATGGAAGGTGGGGAGGGTTGTAAAAAGGTGATAGTAAGGATGATAAATGAGAGGCAATACAGTTTTAAGGTTAAGAGCACAGAATTTAGAGCCAGATTGCATGGATTTAAATCTCGACTCCACAGTTACTAGCTGTGTGACCTTGTAGTTTTAGCAGTATATGTTTCTAAAAGCAAAAGTTAAGCCAAATAGTATGACATCACTAGGCTCTATTTCTATCTATTCTCTCATGTTCTCCCTGAAATTCTTTCTTGAAACTCAATCTAGGTATGTTCCTGTAACCTACTCCTCATTATTTCATTTCCATCAGGAACTACCTTCCCCCAAATGACAATATCCAATGAAAAAAATGACACTTAATAGCCCTAAAGTGCCTGGAGGTCCAATAAAGATAAAATTTACACATAAATCCTGCTTGCCCCCAATCCAGCCAAGCAACACTCTTGAATATCCTGGACAGCTGCTACTTTACTAGCTGCATATGGTTATATAATTTTAACATCACTGGCCTACAGAATATGGTCAGATCAAACTTCAAAGTAGCCAAGTATACTGAACAGTTAAGAATCCCTTTATCATTTCAGTTTAAGAAAAATAGATCTTTTGCTGCCTTTGGTATGTTTTTTCCTTTTTTAAAATATATTTTATTAATTATGCTATTACAGTTGTCCCATTTCCCCCCTTCATTCCCTTCCACTCTGCACACCCTCTCCCACCCACATTCCCTCCTTTAGTTCATGTCTATGTGTCATAACTTCTTTACCTTCTACATTTCCCACACTATTCTTGCCCTCCCCCTGTCTATTTTCTACCCACCATCTATGCTACTTATTCTCTGTACTTTACCCTCTCTCTTCCTCCCACTCCCCTGTTGCTAACTCTCCATGTGATCTCTATTTCTGTGTTTCTGTTCCTGTTCTGGTTGTTGGCTTAGTTTGCTTTTGTTTTAGGTGTGATTGTTTATACCTGTGAGCTTGCTGTCATTTTATTGTTTATATTTTTATCTTCTTTTTCTTAGATAAGTCCCTTTAACATTTCATATAATAAGGGCTTGGTGATGATGAACTCCTTGAACTTGACCTTATCTGAGAAGCGCTTTATCTGCCCTTCCATTCTAAATGAAAGCTTTGCTGGATAGAGCAATTTTGGATGTAGGTCCTTGCCTTTCATGACTTGGAATACTTCTTTCCAGCCCCTTCTTGCCTGAAAGGTCTCTTCTGAGAAATCAGCTGACAGTCTGATGGGAACTCCTTTGTAGGTGACTGTCCCCTTATTCCATGCTGCTTCTAGAATTCTCTGCTTCATTTGAATCTTGGCTAATGTAATTACGATGTGCCTTGGTGTGTTGCTCCTTGGGTCCAACTTCTTTGGGACTCTCTGAGCTTCCTGGACTTCCTGGAAGTCTATTTCCTTTGCCAGATTGGGGAAGTTCTCCTTTATTATTTGTTCAAATAAGTTTTCCACTTGTTGCTCTTCTTCTTCCCCTCTGGTACCCCTATAATTCAGATGTTGGGACATTTAAAGATGTCCTGGAAGTTCCTAAGCCTCTCCTCATTTTTCTGAATTCTTGTTTCTTCATTCTTTTCTGTTTGGCTGTTTTTCTTCCTTCTGGTCCACTCCGTTGATTTGAGTCCCAGTTTTCCTCCCATCACTATTGGTTCCCTGTGCATTTTCCTTCATTTCACTTAGCATAGCCTTCATTTTTTCATCTAATTTGCGACCAAAATCAACCAGTTTGGTGAGCATCCTGATCACCAGGGCTTTGAACTATGCATCTGACAGGTTGGCTATCTCTTCATTGCTTAGATGAATTGGCTCCAGGGCTTTGATCTGTTCTCCCGTTTGAGCCTTTTTTGAGGGAGTAGGGGGGGTCTGGTCGCACCTGTTACGTAGTAAGGGGCGGAGCCTTGGGTGTTCACTGGGGCAGGGCAGCCCAGTCGCTGGGTTGTGAAGCTGTATATGGGGGTGGGGTCCAAGAGGAAACAATGGCACTTGCTTTACTCTCTCTCATATTTCAGTCCTTTCTGCCACTTCCCACAAGCAAATTGGGCCCTTCTGGTGCTGATTTCCATGTTGGTGGGCTTATGTACGTTCTAGGATCCTGTGGGTCTCTCCAACGAACTCTCCTGTGAGGCTGGGAGTCTCCCCCAGCACCTCAACAACCAGAAGTGTTTTCAATTGGGTTTTTACACTTTATTTCCCAGCACTGGGGCCCTGGGTTTCGAGGTCTGTCTCGCTCCCCGTTTTCGCCTGGATTATCTAAACGAGAATGTGGGAACACCTGGTCAGCCAGCCGCCTTGTGTGGCCTCACTGGGTCTGCCTGTTGCCACCCCGTGGCTGGGGTCTGCTAACCACCTCCTGCACACCTGGGGCTCCTGTGCGCCTGGGTCCGCCAACCTCTGCTTTTTCCTGCCATGACTCCGCCCCTCTTATTGGTCTGGATGAATGGTTGTCGGACTTCTGTATAGTTCAATTTTCTGTTAGTTCTGTTTGTTTTCTCATTTCTAAATCTTTGTTGTCCTTAATTTTGGTTGTGCACGGAGGCACAGTGTGTCCACCTATGCCTCCATCTTGGCCGGAAGCCAAAGTAGTCTGGTATGTTTTTGATTAAAGTGAAAACTTGTGAAGCAAATGCCAAGACTATATGATAAAATGACTTTAAATGCTTTAAAATCTAAGAAACAGAACAGATGTACATATCTGTTACACATTAGATATCATAATCTAGGATCACATTGGATTTAAAATTATAAAATGAATAGTCAACATAGAATGTAATTACAGAAAGAATGAGAGAGGCCATGCCTTATAGTCAATTCATTATTGATGGCCAATGCAAGGTTTTTCAATCTCAGCATGTCTGGTCTTTTAGAGCACGTAATTCTTTGTTGCAGGGGTTGTCCTGTACCTTGTAGAATGTTTGGCAGCATTCCTGGCTTCTATCCAGTAAATGTTAGTAACATCACCTAGATGTTACAACCAAGTAAGTGTCTCCAATTATTGCCAAATGTCCTGGGTACAAAAGTACTCCTGGTTTAATATCAACCACTGTGCTAATAAAATGAAACATTGTGATACAGAATAACTTCAAATAACCATTAAGAAGTAAGTCATTACCTGATATTAGGTAGTACTTTCTATTTATACATGAATATGAAGAAACTTTCCTCACATTTATGGTCTGAAAATTAACAGTACTTTAAACTATAAAATGAAAACAAATTCCAAGGGAATTTTCTGCCTGCACGATCCCTTAATAAGCCATCTCTTCCTAAAAAGGAGAAGAAAACTAACATTTGTGATATAAAATCTACTATCCTATACTGCATCATATTAGTTATTTTAAATAATTTATTATGGCCCTGGCTGGTGTGGCCAATTGGATTGAGTACCAGCCTATAAAATGAAAGGTAAATGGTTTGATTCGCAGTCAGAGTGCATGCCTGGATAGGGAGCTAGGTCCCTGGTTGAGGGCTGCAAGAGGCAACCACACGTTGATCTATCTCTCCCTCTCTTTCTCCTTCCTTTCCCTCTCTCTAAAAATAAATAAATAAAATCAAAAAATTATTATGTTTAATGATAAAAAACCTTACAGTGATTAAGTATAATATTTATATATAAAATACTTCTGAAAGAATGTAAGAAACTAGTATAATGGTTGCTTTGAAATATGAATGCAAGGAATAAGATAAGAGATTTGGAATCAGTAAAAATTAGTAGTCATAAGCCCTTCTTCAGCACCTGACTTGACACACTATCAATCTTATTCTATAATGCAATTAACTTAGCCTGTTCAACAATTCTTGAATATCCATATACTCAAACTTCAAGGAATATAAAGAGGAAACAGTCCCTCCTCTCAAGAAATGTATAATCTAATGGCAAAGACAGCTACATAAACAGTGAATGATAAAAAGAATTTAACAATTCTTTCAACAAATATTGAATACTACTATGGACTAAGGTGAATCCCCCCAAAATTCAGTGTATCCCCTAAAGTTCAGTATAACCCCCACTGTGACTCTATTTGGAGACAGGGTTTTTAGGGGGTAAAGTTACATGAAGTAAAAAGGGTAGGGTCCTAGTCCAATAGCATTATCAGTCCTATAAGAAAAGTAAAAGAGAAAGATTTCTCTCTCTTTCTATAGCACACACTGAGGAAAGGCTCTGGGGTCACACAGTGAGAAGGCAGCGGTCTACAAGTCAGGACAAGGGCCCTCACCAGAACCTGACCATGTTGGTAACCTGTCTCGGACTTCAATCCTCCAGAACTGTGAAAAAATAACTTTCTTTTGTTTAATCCATCCAGTCTATGGTATTTTGTTGTGCAATTATTTATTTATTTATTTATTTTTAGAGAGGGGGAAGGAAGGGGGAAAGAGAGGAAGAGAAACATCAGTATGAGAGAAACATTGATCAGTTGCCTCTCGTTCATGCCCTGACCAGGTATTGAACCCACAACCTAACCATGTGCCCTGACTAGGAATCAAACCAGCAACCTTTTGCTTTACAGTACGCCACCTAACCAACTGAGCTACACTAGTCAGGGCTTGTTGTGTAATACTGTATTAAGCAAATTACTACAAATAGTGTGTCAGAAACAACATTAGGGATTGGAATTAAAAGATACTTATTCTGAGTTCAAGAAAAAAAAATTCTGCTTTCAAGGATTCCTCTCTTTAATAGGTAAGAGTACAATGTGATAAATGCTCTACTAGAAACAAACAAAAAAATAAATAAATGCACTAAGACAAGTCTAACATTGCCTCATCCCTCTAGGAAATATCAAGAAATACTTTAAATGTTCACATCACAGAGATGCAGTTTGAACTGAAGTGTAATAGACAAGGAAGGATTCCCAAGACAGACCAGTAGAGAAGAAAATTCCAAGCAAGAGGAAAATTCCAAAAACAAAAGCTTGGAGAGAATGTGTTAAGTTCCAGTAACCATAAATAGTTCAGTATTGCTGGAATGTAGACCAAGGAAGAGAGTAGTAGGAAATGATGCTGAAAATGTAAGCAGGAACCAGATGATGGATGTGCCATGATAAGGAAATTGAACTTCATTTTGTAGGCCACAGGGAACCACTGAAGAATTTTAAGCAGGGGAATAAAATGAACAGATTTGTATTTTAGAAAAGTACTCTGGCAGAGTATGAAAAAGAGATTGGGGGAGGGGAAAAAGAGGCATTGTACCAGTTAGAAAGCCACTGCTACAATAATCCAGAGAAAAAAATGATAAAGGCAGAAACAGAGAGAAATAAGAAAGGAATCATTAGGGAAATATTTATGAAACCAAATGAAACTAGCACAGGCCTTGAAGTCACACAAAAAATTTAACATTTAACCTTACTTAGCCTCTTTGAATTTTAGTCCACTTACCTGTATAATGATAATTTTTTAATCCCAAGAGTTATTTTAAGAGTTGAGAAAATAATTTCTGTATGCTACATAAACTATGATTGTTTCCAGATGTTAATTTCCTGAGAATGGCAGGATTACCATGGTGACTAGTTGGACATTCTTGTGAAAACAGGTATGGAAGTTAAGAGAATAATCAAGAACCAAAGGTGACCCCTGTGTTTGTGGCCTAGGCAAAAAGGTTAAAACATCTGTATCAATAATTTGGCCAGGAAAATAAAGGAAGAATAATTTTGGAAGGAAAAGTGCCATGACAGAAGTAAATAAAATGCTAGTCTCAAGCAAAAACTTCTAGCTAGAGGCACGAGGAAAGATGGAGTGGATTTGTGGTAGACCCAAAAATTAGCCAACAGGTAACAGGCATTCAAGAACATTATGAGAAGAAAACCACAGGAATAGAAACTTTAAATCATTAAGTTCTGATGAACTACAGAGAGAGTGACAGGTGTGTGTGTGTCTGTGTATGTGTGTGTTAGGGAATGAGTAACAGGAAAATAAAAGGTTAGTAAGGCAGAATGTTATACTCTATCATCCAAACTTTAGTCTGCAGATAGAAAGCTGCTATAGATCTTGGAGCATGTAAAAAGTGGCACTACAATTACACATAGGGAATAAGTATAGTGGCGCAAAAATAAGGAAGAACTATAATAGAAATAGATGATAGATGAGTCAACAAAAGGTATGTTTCATACTGATACAGTGGAGAAAAGACAATGAAAGAGGTATCATACTACTTGACTTCAGATTATACTACAGAGCAATAATCATCAAAACAGCATGGCATTGGCAGAAAAAGAGACACACAGACCAATGGAACAGAACTGAGGGGCTAGAAATAAAACCACATGTATATGGGCAAATAATTTTTGACAAAGGAGTGACTAGAGAAATATTTAAGAGGCCAAAACAGACAATGGAGAAAAGAAAGCCTCTCAATAAATAGTGCTACAAAAACTAGAAAGCCACATGCAAAAGAATGAAATTGGATTAGTTTTTCCCCAAATACAAAAATTACTCCAAAATGTATCAAGATCTAAATATAAGATCTGAAATGATAAATTACAGAGAAGAAAACAGGTACTAAACTTACGGACCTTGGTCTTAGAAAACATTTTATGAATTTGACCCCAAAGGCAAACTTCTGCACAGCACAGCAAAACAAACCAACAAGAAAACAAAAAGGCAATCAACCTAATGGGAGATGGTATTTGCAAACAATAGCTCTGACAAAGGATTAATATCCGAAATACATAAAGAACTCATAAAACTGAACACTAAACAAACAATCCAATTTAAAAATGGGCAGAGGACCTGAACAGACAACCTCTCCCAAGAAGACATATAAGTGACCAACAGATACATGAAAAGATGTTCAACTTCACTAGCTATAAGGGAAATGAAAAGCAAAACCATTCAATAAAATGAGATACCATTTCATACCTGTTAGAATGACTATTATCAACAAGACAGGTAATAACAAGTGTTGAACGAGGGTTTCCATTTCTCCACAACCCTCATTCACTACCGGTGGGAATGTAGACTGGTACAGCCACTATGGAAAACAATCTGTCAGTTCCTCAGAAAATTAAGAATAGAGTTACCATATGAACCCAGCAATCCCTCTTCTGGGTGTCTACCTGAAAAACTTTAAAACGTTTTTGCAAAGATATATGCATACCTATGTTCACTGCAGCATTATTCACTATGGCCAAGACATGGGTGGAGACAAAGTGTCCTTCAAAAGAGGATTGGATAAAGATGTGGTACATATATACTATGGAATACTACTTAGCCATAAGAAAAGACAAAATACTGCCATTTATGACAACATGGATGGACCTTGAGAATATTATGTTAAGTGAAGTCAGTCATAAAAACCTAAGAACCATGATTTCACTCATATGTGGGATATAAAACTGAAACTCATAGACACAGATAACCAGATGGTGGTTACCAGAGGGGAGAGGGAGAGGAGGTAGTAAAAGGAAAAGGGGACCAAATACATGGTAATGGAAGACAATTCGACTGTGAGTAGTGGGCACATAATGAAATATACAAATGATGTATCATAGAAATGTACACTTAAAACCTGTATGACCTTATTAACCAATATCACCCCAACAAATTTAATAAAAATAAACAAATATGCCTGACTGGTATAGTTCAGTGGGTTGGGTGTTATCCCAGAAACCAAAAGGTCACCAGTTCCATTCCTGGTCAGGGCACATGCATGGGTTGCAGGCCCGGTCCCCAGCCAGGGCATGTTCAAGGAGCAACTGATCAATGTTTTTCTCTCATATTAATGTTTCTCTCCCCCTCTTTTTCCCTCCCTTCCCCTCTTTCTAAAAATAAATAAAATCTTTATAAAAATAAATAAACAAATAAAGCTGGAGCCAAAGGTATTAAGACAGAAAGGAGCCAACACAGGACAATTTTAGTGCATGTGGCACTAAATTAGTAATACATAAATTATGGAATAATAGTTATACTCTAATGACCTATGTTTAAACCCATAGTTTAATGTGAAGAGTTGTAAATTACTGACCGTAAACAGTAATTATCATCTGTGATTTTGATGGGGTTCAGAACATGCTATTCCAAAATATGGCACCTTGACAAACTGAATATTTTGAGCTGAAAAATTTTGAGAAATCACAGGTGCAGAAAGGACTCTCTGACTTGCCCCTTCTACCCTGAAGCAGGCCACAAAACCTCACGTGAGAGGCACCCTCCCTTTAGTAAAGGAGCATCCTTATCTCCAAAGACAGAGGGACACCTAGAGGAATCCAAATGAATTGCCTTTGGGATCCCCAAATTTATTAATTTATTACATTTAGCTCTTTCCTTTTGTCCTATCACATTTTTCTACAAATTTCTACTCTTCATCAAACCTAGTATAAAAATGCTCATGCTAATCCACATCTTTGGGTCTTCATTTCCTTAGGAAGGCTCATGTGTCATGTTAAATAAGTTTGTGTGATTTTCTTGTTTATCTGTCTTTTGTTACAAAGCCCAGGCAAAGAACCTAAAAAAACAGAAGGAAAATATTTTTCCTTCCTTACAATATCATTCTACGTTTGCAACATGTGACAGTCAGAATCTCAATCTAAGATTTCAGGTCGAACTGAAAAGCCTATATAAACAAACATAACAGAAAATAAGATAAACTGAGAATTCAATAGCTATAATGATTGTTGCATCAAGCAGTGTTAGGAACTGAAAAATCAGTTAACAGTTGGAAACACCAAGATATATCAGAACTAGCACAAAGGAATCTTTTAAAATCTTAACTATATTAGGAAGATGACTCTCATGCTTTGCATAGATACCATATATCAAAGCACAAAGTTTTTCAGAGGCTTTTATTTTAGCCACCCTAAAATAACACAAACCTAGCACAGAAGCACCTGTAAATGTATACTACTACAAGCGAAACCATGAATAAAGCATGACATTCAGCCAGGTAGAGTCTTAGTATGTCTAATTTACTGATTTAATTATTTTGCTGTCGCTTTCAGATTAAATGAGAGCTGAAAAAGGATTTTAAAATCCACAAAACAATAAAGTCTATTCAAGCTCAAAAATCAAAACTTGCATTTCAAAAATTTCTGACAGACAATACTAGAAATGTCTGCACTAGCCTTTATTATATTCAGAGAATACAGAAATGTATGTTCAGCTTCTCTAAGCTAAGCCTTTCTATCTTGATCAACACATTCACAGAAGTTCCCTTCAGCTTGCTCTTTCCTATCTTATATTAAAACTTTCCTAATAGCCTAACTGACTCTCCATCTTATCATGCAATCTCTACACCAAGTTAAAAACTCCTAATTTTTTCCTCACAACCTCAAACCATTCCACTTGTGGAGCCTAATTACTAACACCTCTTTCATTTACAGGGCTCAAACATCGAGAAAATCTTTCTTCTCAACCATTTGCTTTCTATACTCTAATACAGACCCCCTCCATCCACAATGATCTGGGGCAGAGAGTTTTGTTTTGTTCCTTTGCTCAAACATAAAGGCTCAATCCAAAGCTGGGCTTATCTTCTTTTCTTATGTCTAAGATTTTAGTCAGATAAGGCAGTTCCTTGTTTTAGTTTCAAAGATTTTATTTCCTAAATCTTACACTAGGGCAAAAATTTTAAAGATTTTATTTATTTTTTATTTTTAGAAAGACAAGAAGGAGAAAGAGGAAAAGAAATATCGTGTGAGAGATACATCCATCCATTGCCTCTCACGCGCCCCCTACTGGGGACCTGGCCCACAACCCAGGCATGTGCCCTGACCTGGAACCAGCAACCCTTCAATTCACAGGCTCACACTCAATCAACTGAGCCACACCAGCCAGGGCAAGGCAGAGATTTTTCAAAAAATGATTATATGCACAAAATGCTTAGGTAGAGAGTAAGACACCTTTTTTATAACAATGTTAAGGTAAAATTTGTCACAGGTGAATGAATCTGCCTAATGAGTTAGTTGAAATACAGTCATAAGTTTTGATGACTTTATCATTTTACTACCTCAAGAACTTCTTCTACCACAATATTTTTAGATTTGGGGACTTCTGGCCAAGATGGAGGCGTAGGTAGACACACTGCCTCCTCCCACAACCAAAACAAGAACAACAAGTTTAAAAACAAACAACCAGCACTGACAGAAAATTGAACTGTACGGAAGTCCAACAACCAAGAAGTTAAAGAAGACACATTCCTCCAGACCGATAGGAGGGGCGGAGATGGGCAGCCAGGTAGAGAGGACTCTCGGAAAAGCAGCAGCTGGAGGACCAGGGTGGGCAAGGAGCAGCTGGCAGACTGGGTGAGGCAGCAGCTTGCAGACTGGGCAGTCCCACATTTGCGTGGGATAAACCAGGAGGAACAACTAGGAGTAAGATATACCACACAACCCAGGGTTCCAGTGTGGGAAATAAAGCCTCAGAATCTCTGACTGAAAACACCTGTGGGGGTTGAGGTGGCAGTAGGAGAAATTCCCAGTCTCACAGGAGAGTTCATTGGAGAGACACACAGGGTCCTAGAATGCACACAAAACCCACTCACCCACCCAGCAATCAGCACCAGAAAGGCCCAATTTGATTGTGGGTAGCTGAGGAAGTGACTGAAATCCGGCAGAGAGCGGAGCAAGCAACACTGTTCCCTCTCCGACCCCTACCCATGTACAGCTGCGTCACAGCGCAGCTACTTGGGTTTCCCCACCTGGTGAACACCAAAGGCTCCTCCCCTTACTCCATAACAGGCTCGGCCAAACAAACAAACAAAAATGGCCCAAATGAAAGAACAGTTCAAAGCACCAGAAAAAATACAACTAAGCAACAAAGAGATAGCCAACCCATCAGATGCACAGTTCAAAACACTGGTTATCAGGATGCTTCAGGAACTCACTGGGTATTTCAACAGCATAAAAAAGGCCCTGGTAGCAATGAAGGTTGCATTATGTGAAATAAAGAAAAATCTACAGGGAACCAACAGTGAGGGGAAGGAAACCAGGACTCAAATCAAGGGTTTGGAGCAGAAGGAAGAAACAAACATTCAACCAGAGCAGAATGAAGAAACAAGAATTCAACAAAGAGGAGGAGAGGCGTAGCAACCTCCAGGACATCTTTAAACATTCCAACATCTGAATCATAGGGGTGCCAGAAGGAGAAGAGGAAGAACAAGAAATTGAAAACTTGTTTGAACAAATAATGAAGGAGAACTTCCCCAACCTGGGAAAGATTCCTGGACTTTTAGGAAGTCCAGGAAGCTCAGAGAGTCCCAAAGAAGTTGGACCCAAGGAGGAACACACCAAGGCACATCATAATTACATTAGCCAAGATTAAAGATAAGGAGAGAATCTTAAAAGCAGCAAGAGAAAAGGGGACAGTTACCTACAAAGGAGGGCCCATAAGACTGTCAGCTGATTTATCAAAAGAAAGCTCGCTGGCCAGAAGGGGCTGGAAAGAAGTATTTCAAGTCATGAAAGGCAAAGACCTACATCCAAGATTATGCAGCAAAGCTATCATTTATAATAGAAAGACGGATACAGTGCTTCCCAGATAAGGTCAAGTTAAAGGAGTTCATCATCACCAAGCCCTTATTATACGAAATGTTAAACAGACTTATCTAAGAAAAAGAAGCAGATCAAAAATATGAACACTGAAATGACAACAAACTCACATCTATCAACAACTGAGCCTAAAAAAAACCCCAAAAACAAACTAAGTAAAGAACTAGAACAGGAACAGAAACACAGAAATGGAGATCACATGGAGGGTTAGCAACAGGGGAGTGGGAGGAAGAGAGAGGGGGGAAAGGTACAGAGAATGAGTAGCATTGATGGTGGGTAGAAAATAGACAGGGGCAAAGCGAGAATAGTGTGGGACATGTAGAAGGTAAAGTACTTATGACACATGGAAATGAACTACAGGGGGGAATGTGGGTGGGAGAGGGCGTGCAGGGTGGAAGGGAATAAAGGGGGGAAATAGGACAACTGTAATAGCATAATCAATAAAATATATCAAAAAATAAAAATGATAAAATAATATTTTTAGATTTGTAAGGGACACATACCTACCTTTTCAATGTTTTCCTTTTAAGATTTTATGTATTTATTTTTAGAGAGACAGGAAGGGAGAGAAGAAAGAAAAGGACAGAAATATCAATGTGAAACATTTATTGGTTGCCTCTCGTACACACCCTGACCAGGTCCAAACCTGCAATCCAGGCATGTGCCCTGACCAGGAATCAAATCGGCAACATTTCGGTTTGCAGGATGGCGCCCAACCCACTGAGCTACACCAGGCAGGGTTTGATGTTTTATTTTGAAATATTTTAAACTTACAGAAAATTTGCAAAAATAGTACAATTGCAGTATAACATTAACCAAGCTTTCCAGAATATTCACATTTTACACAATCATCGTTTCATTATAGAAACCAGAAAATTAACACTGATACAACTCATAACTTACAGACCCTATTCAAATTTCATTAATTGTCCCACTAATGTCCTCTTTTTGGTCCAGAATTAAATCCAGAATTCCACAAACTACTATGTTTCCTTTGTTTCCTTCAACATGATAGTTTTGTGTGTTTTTGTTTGTTAATAACTTAAATGACCTTAAGACATTTTAAAAAAATAGTAAGTTATTTTATAAACTGTTCCTCTATTTTGGTTTCTCACTGTTTTCTCATGAGTAGATTGATATTAAGCTTTTCTGGCAAGAATACGATAGAGGTGAGGCCCTGTCCTTATTGGTGCATCCTTTTTTTTTTAAGACTTTTTTTAAAGATTTTATTTATTTATTTCTAGAGAGAGGGGGAGGGAGAAAGTGTGGGAGGGAAACATTAATGTATGGTTGCCTCTCTTACATCCCCAATTGGGGACCTGGCCTGCAACTCAGGCATTAGTTCTGATTGTGAATAGAACCGGTGACCCTTTGGTTCACAGGCCAGCACTCAATCCACTGAGCCACACCAGCCAGAGCTCAATGCATCTTCTCAAGAAGCATATAACATGTTAATGTGTCACTTGGTTAGGATGGTGCCTGTAGTCTTCTCCACCGTAATTAAGGTTTCCTTTTGTAATTAAAAATATCTTGAGTGATGAGAACCAAAGGCCTGCAACCAAGACTACTTTACCCAGCAAGGCTTTCAATCAAGATAGAAGGCCAAATAAGGAGCTTCCCAGACAAAACAAGTCTAAAAGAATACACCTCTACCAAACCAGTTTTGCAAGAGATTCTAAAGGGACTGCTTTAAGGAAAGGAAGAAAAAAGAGAGAGAGGAACAGGTACGAAAATGGCAATGAATCAGTACCTATCAATAATAACCTTAAATGTAAATGGAGTAAATGCTCCAATCAAAAGACATAGAATAGCTGAATGGATAAGAAAGCATGACCCACACATATGCTGCCTACAAGAGACCCACCTCAGGACAAAAGACCTACACAGACTCAAAGTGAAAGGCTGGAAACAAATTTTCCAAGCAAACGGACAGGGAAAAAAGGCTGGGGTAGCAATACTCATATCAGACAAGACAGACTTCAAAAGAAGAGCCATAAAGAGAGACCCAGAAGGTCACTTCATAATACTCAAGTGTAGAATCCACCAAGAAGATATAAACATTGTAAATATATACGCACCCAACATAGGAGCACCTAAATACATCAAGACAATCTTAGAGCACTTCAAGAAAGATATTGACAGCAACACAATTATAGTAGGGGATTTTAACAACCCACTGTCAAAAATGGACAGAGCTTCCAAACAAAATATCAACAAAGATATTGTGGCATTGAACAATACTCTAGATGAATTGGACTTAACCGATATATATAGAGTCCTTCATCCCAAAGAAACTAAATACACATTTTTTTCAAATGCACATGGAACATTTTCAAAGATAGACCACATGATAGGACACAAAACAAGCCTCAACAAATTCAAGAAAATTGAAATCATACCAAGCATTTTCTCCAACCACAAGGGACTGAAACTAGAAACCAGCTTCATGGGTCTGAAAATCCCAAAACCATCAAAATCATGGAGATTGAATAGCATGCTATTAAACAATGAATGGGTAAAGAATGAAATTAGGGAGGAAATCAAAAAGTTTCTGGAAACAAATGAAAATGAACTCACAACGACCCAAAACTTATGGGACACAATGAAGACAGTCCTCAGAGGGAATTTCATAGCAATACAGGTTTACCTAAAGAAGATAGAAACATTTCAAACAAACGACGTAACCCTACACCTACAAAAACTTGAGGAACAACAACAAAGACAGCCCCGAGCAAGTAGAAGGAAGGAGATAACCAAGATCAGAGCAGAATTAAATGACATAGAAACTAAAAGCACAATTCTAAGGATCAATGAATCCAGGAGCTGGTTCTTTGAAAAGATAAACAAAATCAACAAGCCTTTAAGCAGGCTCATCAAGAAAAAAAGAGAGAGGATTCAAATAAACACAATCAGAAATGAAAGAGGAGAGATTACAACTGACACCACAGAAATACAAAGGATTGTAAGAAATTACTATGAAGAACTGTATGCCAAAAAATTTGAAAACCTACGTGAAATGGACAAGTTTCTAGAAAAATATAGCCTTTCAAAACTCAATGAAGAAGAAACAGAAAGCCTGAACAGACCAATAACAGCTGATGAAATTGAAGCAGTAATCAAAAAACTCCTGACACACAAAAGCCCTGGACCAGATGGTTTCACAGGAGAATTCTACAAAACATTTAAGGAAGAGCTAACCCCTATCCTTCACAGACTATTTGAAAAAATCCAAAATGATGAAAGAATCCCAAACTCTTTTTATGAAGCCAGCATCATCCTAATCCCAAAACCAGATAAAGACATAACAAAGAAAGAAAACTTCAGGCCAATATCACTGATGAACATAGACGCTAAAATCCTTAACAAAATATTGGCAAACCACATCCAACAATACATTAAAAAGATCATATACCATGACCAAGTGGGATTTATCCCAGGGATGCAAGGATGGTACAATATTCGCAAATCAGTAAATGTAATACATCATATAAACAAAAGCAAAGACAAAAATCACATGATCATATCAATAGATGCGGAAAAAGCTTTTGATAAGGTACAACACCCATTTATGATAAAAACACTCAGCAAAGTGGGAATAGAAGGAGCATTCCTCAACATAATAAAGGCCATATATGAGAGACCTACAGCCAACATCATACTCAACGGACAAAAACTAAAATCTTTCCCACTAAGATCAGGAACAAGGGAAGGTTGTCCACTTTCACCACTTCTATTCAATATAGTATTGGAAGTCTTAGCCACAGCGATTAGACAAGAAAAGGAAATAAAAGGCATCCAAATTGGAAAGGAGGAAACAAAACTATCATTGTTTTCAGATGACATGATAGTGTACATAGAAAATCCTATACACTTGGCCAAAAAGCTGCTCGATCTAATAAATGAATTTGGCCAAACAGCCGGATACAAAGTCAATATCCAGAAATCAAAGGCATTTTTGTACACCAACAATGAAACAACAGAAGCAGAAATCAAGAAAAAAATCCCATTTGATATAGCAAAAAGAAAAATAAAATACCTAGGAATAAACCTAACCAAGGAGGTAAAAGACCTGTATGCAAACTACACAACACTGAAGAAAGAAATCAAGGAAGACACAAACAAAAGGAATCATATACTGTGTTCATGGATCGGAAGAATTAATATCATCAAAATGTCCATACTACCCAAAGCAATTTACAAATTCAATGCAATACCTATTAAAGTACCAATGGCATATTTCACAGACATAGAACAAACACTTCAAAAATTTATTTGGAACCATAAACGACCCCAAATAGCTGCAGCAATTTTGAGAAAGAAGAACAAAGTAGGAGGGATCACAATACCTGATACCAAACTGTATTACAAAGCCACTGTAATCAAAACAGCCTGGTGCTGGCACAAAAACAGGCACATGGACCAGTGGAACAGAGTAGAGAGCCCAGAAATAAACCCAAGTCTCTACAGTCAATTAATATTCAACGAAAGGGGGCAGCAACATAAAATGGAGCAAAAATAGCCTCTTCAACAGGTGGTGCTGGGAGAACTGGACAGCGACATGCAAAAAAATGAAACTCGAGCACCAACTTACACCATACACAAAAATAAATTCAAGGTGGATAAAAGATTTAAATATAAGCTGTGACGCCATTAAAATCCTAGAGGATAACATAGGCAGGAAAATCTCAGATATTTCACGCAGCAACATTTTTACTGATATATCCCCTAAAGCAAGGGACATAAAGGAAAGAATAAACAAATGGGATCTCATCAAAATAAAAAGCTTCTGCACAGCTAAAGAAAACAGTATTAAAATAAAAAAAGAAAAAAAAAGAAAAAAAAAGAGAAAAAAAAAAAAAGTTTAAAAAAAAAAAAAAACAGCCCTGGCTGGTGTAGCTCAGTGGATTGAGCGCGGGCCTGCGAACCAGAGGATTGAGGTTCGATTCCCAGTCAGGGCACATGCCTGGGTTGCAGGCCAGTTCCCGGCAGGGGACACACGAGAGGCAACCGTACATTGATATTTCTCTCCCTCTCCTTCTCTCCTACCCTTCCCCTCTAAAAGATAAATAAATAATAAATAAAATCTTAAAAAAAAAAAAAGTTTAAAAAAATAAAAAAAGAACCAACTGTATGGGAAAACATATTTGCCAATGATACCTCAGACAAGGGTTTAATCTCCAAAATATATAAAGAACTTACACGATTCCACTCTAAGAAGACAAGCAACCCAATTAAAAAATGGGCAAAGGACTTGAACAGACACTTCTCCAAGGAGGACATACAGAGGATCCAGAGACAAATGAAAAGATGCTCGATATCGCTAGCTATCAGAGAGATGCAAATTAAAACTACAATGAGATACCACTTGACACCAGTCAGAATGGCCTTCAAAAACAAAGCAACAAACAAGTGCTGGAGAGATTGTGGAGAAAAGGGGACCCTAGTGCACTGTTGGTGGGATTGCAGACTGGTACAACCACTATGGTAAACAGTATGGAATTTTCTAAGAAAACTAAAAATGGATCTACCTTTTGACCCAGCAATTCCACTGCTTGGATTATATCCTAAGAACCCTGAAACACCAATCCAAAAGAACCTATGCACCCCAATGTTCATAGCAGCACAATTTACCATAGCCAAGTGTTGGAAGCAACCTAGGTGCTCATCAGTTAATGAGTGGATCAAAAAACTGTGGTACATTTACACAATGGAATTCTATGCAGCAGAAAGAAAGAAGGAGCTCCTACCCTTTGCAACAGCATGGATGGAACTTGAGAGCATCGTGCTAAACGAAATAAGCCAGGCAGTGAAAGACAAATACCATATGATCTTACCTTTAACAGGAACCTAGTCAACAAAACAAACAAACAAACAAGTATAATATAACCAAAGACACTGAAATTGAGAACAGTCTGACAGTGACCAGAGGGGAGAGGGGAGGGAATTTCAGGGGAAAAGGGGAACGGTTTAGTGCAACAAGTATAAAGGACACATGGACAAAAACTATGGGGGGTGGAAATGGGAGGGAGGTGGGGAGGGCTGGGGCGGTGGGCTGGGGGGGAGTAAAAGAAAACTGTACAAGATCAACAATTAAAAAAAAAGAAAAGAAACAAAAAAAATAAAAATGTATAGAAGAATATAAAATAAAAATACCCTCACAGACACACACACACACACACAAAATATATTTTTTATTAATAATTTCTTCCATTTTGTTGAAATTATAACATTTTGGACATATTGAGTAAAGTAAAATATATTACCAAAACTAAATATATATATATATCTTGAGTAGAAGATACTTTGAAACCATGCATATATCCTTTTTCTCACCATACTTTCATCCACTAATTTTAGCATCCACTGATTGGGCATTGATTGGTTCTTGCCTACAACAAGAAACTGCAGTGTTTGCCCATGATATTTTTATTTCCATCATTTATTCTCCATTTAGAATGCTATTTTTCATATTTTTTCCGTTTTCAAATTTTGTTTTTTACTGTTCAGTTACAGTTGTCCCTCTTTTTTCCCCACTGCTCACTCTTATCTCATCCCACCCCACTCCCACAGTCAATCTACCCCATTGTCAGTGACCAAGAGTCCTCTATCAGTGTTCCTTTGCTTGCCCTTTTCCCATCTTTCCCCCATTATCCCCCTCTCCCCTCTCCTCTGGTCACTGTCAGTTTGTTCTTTATTTCCAAAGCTCTGGTTCCATTTTGCTCATTTGTTTGTTTTATTGATTAAGTTCCATTTATAGGTGAGATCATATGGTATTTGTCTTTCACTGCCTGGCTTATTTCACTTAGCATAATGCTCTCCACTTCCATTCATGCCGTTGCCAAGGGTAGGAGCTCCTTCTTTCTTTCTGCTCCATAGTATTCCATTGACTGAATGTAACATGGTTTTTGATCCACTCATTTACTGATGGGCACTTACGCTGTTTCCATCACTTGACTATTGCAAATAATGCTGCTGTGAACACTGGGATGCATAGGTTCTTTTGAATTGGTGATTCAGGATTCTTAGGGTATAATCCCAGCAATGGGATCTCTGGATTAAAAGGCAGTTCTGCCTTTAGTTTTTTTAGGAAATTCCATACTGTTTGTTTTCCACCATGGCTGCACCAGTCTGCATTCCCACCAACAGTGTACTAGGGTTCCCTTTTCTCCACAACCTTGCCAGCACTTGTTTGTTGATTTATTAATAATGGCCATACTGACAGATGTGAAATGGTATCTCATTGTGGTTTTAATTTGCATCTCTCTAATGGTAGTGATATTGAATATTTTTCATGTGTCTATGGGCCCTCTCTCTGTATGTCCTCCTTAGAGAGGAAAGCAATTTAAAAGAGATGTCCCTTACTGTTCCTGTGAACCTAAAGCTACTCTAAAATATGAAGTTTATTAATTAAAAAAATAAAAAGAGCTACTCCTTCTCCACTTTTGTTTATGGTAATATGGACTTATATTTTATTCTATGGATTCTGATCCAATGCCATCACTAAATATTTTGTCCCAGCATTGGCCTAAGCAAGTGCCTTCAATCTAGTTGTATTCTTCCTACATATCCTCATCATTTTTTGAACACTTTCTTTCTTTCTGGTACCATTAAATATTTCAGGTTCATCTTTATTTCCTGACCCCAGAGCTGTGTTCCTTTTATTGGAGAATGTTATTTAGAAACCCAGATCTGGGCAGCAGTGTGTTCATTGATACTATACTATAGTTACTTCCAGGTCCTCTCAGTGGAGAGACTTAAAAACCTACCTCTCTTTATCCACAATATTTTTATTTATTTGTTCATTACAAGTATATAAATTGCTAATAACAATCCAGGAATGCTAACCCATCCCTCTATGAAAAAGAAGCTTACTAACTGGAGTACAATTAATTGTGTACATTTTGCCTTTAGCTTCATGATTTTTTCAAAGTAACTTAGGCTACTTCTTTTCTTTTTAATCCCCTTCAGTGTCATTATATTATTCATTTATAAGACAATTAGGTTCATTTGTTATTATTTATATACCTTTTTGAGTTCTTTCCACATCCTGTTTGATCTGAATGGTTTATTTATTTTTGAAATCACATACCTGTTTTAATGAACATGTGAGAAGAGTACTTTGTTTCTTTGACTAATGAGTGGGAATGGGAAGGAAAGTCATTATCTTCTTGACAAAGAAACACACTGTTCCTGATATTAAAGAATCAATTCAAGACATTCCAGACATGTCCAGACACAGGACACTCCATCCCCAGTATCCTAAAACTAAAATATACTACAAAGTAGATACAGATATAGATAAAAAGAAACAAAAAAGTACTCATACAACCATTGTTTGATGCCTTACCCTGTGTTTCCAAGATAGTTCAAGTGGAATGTGAAATAAAAACATGGGTAGACTTCCTGTTTCCTTGTAGGTCCTACGCCCTACTTCCTGCTTCTTTCTAGTCTCAAAGATAGAAGACTGATTAGTGCCTGAAAATCTCTAATATAATTAATACTGATACCTACAAGAATCTAAATTTTTGTTTATATTAAAAACACTGTTGCATGCATCCACTGTCGCGGGCACAGTGGTAAGTACTTCACATACACTTATCTAAATAAATGACAGTTTGGGGGAAGACCATTAATTCTGCTATGGTTCACATTGATTTGTTTCCTCCCTAGATTTTTACACAGTACTGTGGCAGTACAATCAAAATCTAGTGAGAGATAATGAAAAGCTAACAGCATAAAAGCTAACAGCATAAATTTGTCACAACCAATATTTTATGAGAAATAATTTAACCTACTGGTGCAAACAGGTGAATGTTTAAGTTAGAGCTAAGAAGAAACTATGTAATACATGGTCTCTGTGAGGAAATGAGAATATGAAATTATTTTGCTAACTAAAACCACACAGCTTTTAAAAATTACTTCATAAAAAATAATTTATGTGACAACCCACAAACTTTTGGACATCAAGATCCAGCCATTAGATCTTTTAACATTTTATTCATAATCCCAGCTATAATTATCATCCAGTTATACTTCATTTTCATACCATAGATTCATTTTTCTCAATCAATCCTCTGTTTTCTTATGAAATCCTGAGTTAAAAGAACCTCTTCAAAAAAACCACTAGTTGTGCAACTCCAATGTATATTTATGAAGAATGCAATGTAAAGATAGTATTATTAAGGAGTATCTGAACTAGACTGATCACACCAATATTTATTTACAGTAACCAGTAAGGTGCACCAAATGGACAGAACAAATGTAAGCATGGAAAATGATGGCTGAACAGGATCACTCAGGTATACTTACCCAGATGACAGTCACTACTAATTATCAATTATAGCATCACCACAGCTTTAAGTTTATTAGACCATTCTTGCCATCCCTGCATAGCAGCCAGGGCACAGTAGTGATAAAGAGAAACAGTTGAATTACCAAGTCACAACCTCTATCGTGCTTAACTCCAAGTTGGAATGACACCACGACCCAAAAAGTCTGCCAATCTCTGGCACAGAGGTTTACTTATTAAGGCTTTGTCTGGTTTCCCCTTAAAACCAGGGTCAAACCATAATAGATTAGTCATCTGTAGCTAGAGTGCAATTTTAACTTGCTAAAAATATTCCACGCTCATGAAATTATGTGAAGGTCCCAGAAAACAGAACAGTAAGACTCCTGTTCTATACTGGTTTTAAATTTCTACTAAACAATTTAATTCTGTGCAAATGGTTAATAGCATATAATCCATTTCCTTAATGATTACAACATGGGATCTTTCTTATGACAATCTACTAAAGGACTGGCAAGGATCCTTAGAAAAACAACAGTCTCTTCCTCAACTACAACATACAAAGAAAAACTGTATTAATTACCATTTTGGGAGGAGGGTGCTCACAGCCCCAGGAGGCCACAAGTTATTAATACTTCAAACACAGAAGGCAATGGTGTTCTAGAAGCAAATACAACCAAGGACTCCTATCATACTTTGTTACTCCTACTACTTGCAGGCCTCTTTCAGTTCATCTTCTTTGGGGACTTTCTGTGCTTCCCAACCGGTATGTCTCTTTTCTTTGGTAGGCTAGGGAATTTTTAGTCATTATTTCTTCAGTTAGGTTTTCAATCTCTTGCTTTCTCTTCTCCTTCTGGTACTCTGATGATACAAGTGTTGATGCACTTGATGTTGCCCTAGAAGTCCTTTAAAATAATCTTTTTCTTAAAATTCTCACCTGAGGATATATTTATCGATCTTAGAGACTGAGGGAGAGAGGAAAATTGATGTGAGAAACACCCATGGGTTGCCTCCTGTATGCATCCTGACTAGGGATGGGATTCACAACTAGGTATATGCCCTGACCAGGAATTGAACCTACAACCTTTGGTGTACAAGATGACACTGAGTCACACTGGGTTGGGCCTATTTTCTTTTTGCTGTTCAGCTTGGGTGTTTTCTGCTTGGGTGTTGTCTTACAGATCACCAATTTGATCCATTGCTTGATCTAATTGGTTATTGATTTCCTCTAATGTATTCTTCATTTCAATTATTGTATTTTTTTGGCTTATGAGTATACCGATTATAGGGAATTTTTTAAATATATTTTATTGATTTTGCTATTACAGTTGTCCCATTTTCCCCCCTTAATTCCCCTCCAACCCACATTCCCCTCCTTTAGTTCATGTCCATGCATCCTAAGTTCTTTAGCTTCTACATTTCCCATACTATTTTTGTCCTCCCCCTGTCTATTTTCTACCCACCATCTATGCTACTTATTCTCTGTACTTTTCCCCTCTCTTTCCTCTTCCCACTCCCCTGTTGATAACCCTCCATATGATCTCCATTTCTGTGATTCTGTTGCTGTTTGAGTTGTTTGCTTAGTTTGCTTTTGTTATAGGTGTGGTTGTTAATATCTGTGAGCTTGCTGTCATTTTACTGTTTATAATCTTCTTTTTCTTAAATAAGTCCCTTTAACATTTCGTATAATAAGGGCTTGGTGATGATGAACTCCTTGAACTTGACCTTATCTGAGAAGCGCTTTATCTGCCCTTCCATTCTAAATGAAAGCTTTGCTGAAGAGAGCAATCTTGGATGTAGGACCTTGCCTTTCATGACTTGGAATACTTCTTTCCAGCCCCTTCTTGCCTGAAAGGTCTCTTCTGAGAAATCAGCTGACAGTCTGATGGGAACTCCTTTGTAGGTGACTGTCCCCTTATTCCATGCTGCTTCTAGAATTCTCTGCTTCATTTGAATCTTGGCTAATGTAATTACAATGTGCCTTGGTGTGTTGCTCCTTGGGTCCAACTTCTTTGAGACTCTCTGAGCTTCCTGGACTTCCTGAAAATCTATTTCCTTTGCCAGATCGGGGAAGTTCTCCTTCATTATTTGTTCAAATAAGTTTTCCACTTGTTGCTCTTCTTCTTCCCCTTCTGGTAACCCCATAATTCAGATGTTGGAACATTTAAAGATGTCCTGAAAATTCCTAAGTCTCTCCTCAATTTTTTGAATTCTTGTTTCTTCATTCTTTTCTGTTTGGTTGGTTGTTTCTTCCTTCTGGTCCACTCCGTTGATTTGAGTTCCAGTTTTCTTCCCATCACTATTGGTTCCCTGTGCATTTTCCTTCATTTCACTTAGCATAGCCTTCATTTTTTTCATGTAATTTGTGACCAAAGTCAACCAATTCTGTGAGCATCTTGATCACCAGTGCTTTGAACTGTGCATCTGATAGGCTGTCTATCTCTCCGTTGCTTAGATGTATTTGCTCTGGGGCTTTGATCTGTTCTTCTGTTTGGGCCTTTTTATTGTTGTTGTTATTGTTGGTCTGGTCGCACCTGTCAGGTGCGACCTACGTATCAGGGCCGGAGCCTTAGGTGTTCACCAGGGTGGAGCAACCCATGTTGCTGAGCTGTGATGCTGTATGTGGGGGCGGGGTCCGAGAGGGAACAATGGCGCTTGCTCTGCTCTCTCTCAGATTTTCGTCCCTTCCGCCCCTTCCCACAAGTAAATGGGCCCTTCTGGTGCTGATTCCCAGTGTAGGTGGGTTTGTATACGTTCTAGTACCCTGTGGGTCTCTGCAACAAACTGTCCTGTGAGGCTGGGAGTCTCTCCCCGCACCTCAACACCCCCACAGGTGTTTTCAATCGGTACTTTCAGGATTTATTTCCTGGTGCTGGGGCCCTGGGTTGTGCAGTCTGCCTAGCTCTCCAATTTCGCCTGGTTTATCTGCTGACCACGGTCAGCCAGTCACCTTGTGCGCCTCACTGGGTCTGCCAGCCACCGCCTGTGCACCCTCCTACCCCGGTCCACCAGCCACCACTTTTTCCTGCCTCAACCCCTCTCCACCAGCTGCCGACCCCACCCCTCCTACTGGTCTGGATGAATGTGTCTATTTTATCTCCTTGGTTGTTGGACTTACAGACAGTTCAATTTTGTCAGTTCTGGTTGTTCCCCCCCCCCCCAAATTTTTGTTGTCCTTAATTTTGGTTGTGTGTGGAGGCACAATGTATCTACCTATGCCTCCATCTTGGCCAGAAGTCTCAATTACTGTATTCTTAATTTCTGACTGGTTCTTTTTTATATGTCCTATATCTTTGTTAAACTTTCCTCTGAGTTCATCTATTCTATCCTTAAGTTCATTGAGCATCCTTATAATCAGTGTTTTGAACTCTTATCTGGTAGACTGCTTGACTCTATGTCATGTAGTTTGTTTCCTGGAGTTTAGTCTTCTTCTTTCATTTGGGACATGTTTCTTTGTCTCATTATGGTCAACTTCCCGTATTTATTTCTAAGTATCATGTAGATCTACTATGTCTCCTGATCGTGATAGAGTGGCCTTATGTAGGTCCACTATGGGGCCCAGTGGTGCAGTGTCCTTGGTCACCTGAGGTGGGTCCTTTACAGGTGTCTCTGTGTGGGTTGTGTATGCCCTGCTGTTGAAGCTGGCGTCAACTGCTTGCTATTGGCATGTCAATGGGTGAGGCTGGCCCTCCAGCTGTCTGGTGGCTGTGAGGGCTGGTCACAACTACAGTGGATGAGCTGTAGTGTGGTGGCTGACCCCACAGAGGAGGAATACCTTTAGTGGGGCTCTGGTGACAGCTAAGACCACCCTTCAAGTGTGTTATTCGTGGAGCTGGTTGGGTGGTGTTGTGGTGTGGTCTGAAGAAGGCCCCTGAGTGTGTTGGGTCTCGAGCCTTCTGGGAGACACTCCAGTGAAAGACAGAATCAGCACCCACTTGTGTAGAACCTGAGATTGCTTGGTAGAAGCTGCAAAGTACTATGCATGATTTTGCTGAACTCGGAGATGTTTTTAAGAGGCTATACTGTGTACTGAGCCCAGCTATTACTTACACTGGGCTTGGGACCTTTTGGAGAACACCGTGATGAGATGAGCCCAGCTACCACTTGTGCTCTGTTTGTGGCCACTTAGTTAAAAGCATGATCTAGGCTAAGACTGACTGCCACTTATGCCAGGCTTGGGGCCACCTAATGGGACTTAAAATGCAACCTGATACCAGGTGCTCCTTGCACTGGGTTTAGAGCCACTTAGCAAGAGCTACAAAGCGTAATGACGCAGGCTGCTGCTTGTTTGGTGTTTGTGGGCCTTTGATACATTTAGGGAAAGTACACACAGTAAGTCAAGACATGCCCACTTGTGTGGAGGACACTCTAAATGACTCTGGCAAGGTGAGTGAGTTGAGCCTCTGAGAGGCTCTGGTGGGGTAGGGTCTCAGGGAATCGCCAGGACAGGATGAACGGTGTTAGCCAGGTTAATGGAGAACACAGATTTGGCATCTACCTGCACCTGATAGGCTGATTGGGGGAAGGGCTCAACAAAGTAACAATAGCCCCTCTAATCTTCATACTGATGCTAGTCAATTTAATTCCTCCCTTATATCACTTTAGTATATACCTGGCACATTTTTCAGCTGCTGTCCCTGCAATGGAGCTTAAAGTGAGTGAGTTTGTGAGCAAGTGACTACAAGATCCCTTTAAGACCAGCACCTTGATCTCTGGCAGCCTTTAGTCTATCTCAGATACAATACTGGCTGTTTTGCACAGCCAGATGTTATGGGAACTCCTTTTCATGACACTGATGCCCCAGTTTAGGAGCACAATGTGGGGCTGGGACCCTTCACTCTTCAGTGGGAACCTCCACAACAGAGATATCCTTCCCGATTCTTAATCACCACAGGTGTAAGATTACCCATTCTATGTCTCTGCCCTGCCTGCCAGCTTCAATGTGACTTCTTCTTTATATACTTTGTTATAGAAATTTTCTTCCGCTAGTCTTCACATGGTTCTCAATAATGGCTGTTCTATAATTTAGTTGCAATTTTGATGTGGTCATGGGAGGAGATGAGCACACACTTTATCTACTCTACCATCTTGACCAGAAGTCTCTAAAAAGTCTTTAAATACTTATCAAGCTCCTAATGAGAAATACAAGTTTTCTAAAACTACTTTTTCACTTTGAAAGCTCAAATTTTATTACAAATTTTAATTTTATTTATTACAGTAAATTCTATTAGCTGAGTCCCTTGAACTCACAAGATCACTTCATTCAAATTCAAGAAAATGTCTGCCAAAATCTAAATAACCATAGTTTATCTCTGTTCTTTTGAAGTTAAAATGGTCTTCCATGAAAAAAAGAGCTAATTCTACTCTCAATTCAATTACACAAATATTTTTGCTCAAGGCAACATTACACTTTGGTATGCAGCAGAAATAGTTGTACTTCCCATTTTGCTACACAAAATACGAAAAACAATTACTCAAAGGGCTAGATTTAATAAAATTAATAATTTTCATTGCTTCCACTAAGGATATTCTTGAGTGAAACTGATCTTTTTTTAACTGCAAGTTCTTAGTAAAGATCATAATGAAAACTAGTGTAATATCTGCCAGCAACTTGACATGCTAAGGAGCCAGATTTTTAACACACTATTGCTTGCTTTTTCACCATCAGTGTTTCAGATATCAACGTAGTAAAAAAATGAATATCTTAGAACTATTAGGAAAATATATTTGACCTTGCAGGTCTTCTGAAAAGGTCTAAAAGATTCTTGAGGGATCCATGAACCCTTCTTAGAGAGTGAATGAACTGATGATGTATTACTTAGTTGCTCTAGTGCAGGTATCACTATCTATATGAAATCTCTTTCTCCTCTGGTCAAGTGGTCATCTACATACTACTTAAACACACACACACACACACACACACACACACACACCCCTTTTCTTCTGGTCCACTAAAGAAACATTAGTGAAACAAATGTATATGTAGAAACACCTGATAGAATGTTTTCTTTTTTTCCAATGCTAACTCTACTCAAATTATTCATAGCCACTTTTAAGGATGTTAATAATCAAAAAGTTCAAGTGTTTTCAAACACATGCATTTAAGTGAAATATTCCTATGTTTTCTTTAAAATATTTTTTTCAAAAATTAATTAAAATCTCTGATCCACAACTATAAACTCTAAAAAGGAATGCATATTATCTCCAACATCTGGTGTTCATTAATTATTCATTTGTTAAATAAACTGGTTATCTCTACTGGATACTCACTTATAAATCCATACATGTGGGGAATGACAAAGTTTTAGCCCTAAAATGATTTTAAGTAAGTCATTTTATTAGGTTTTAATCATAAAAAAGACTTACAAATTTAGCAAAAAAAACCAAAAACAAAAACCCTGGAGTACCAGAGCAATGTAAAAAACAGAAAATAAAAGCCCTTAGTATCTCACTCTTAAGTGAGTGCATATCCTAATACAGGAAAAGTAAAAGGAACAAAATGTTTTTGAAATGAAAAATATAAAATCTCAGGAACCTAAACAAATAAGATTTCCTTGATATAATTTTAATTTCTTTTTATTAAATATATTTTATTGATT
Organism: Glossophaga mutica; assembly: GCA_039655065.1. NCBI lineage: Eukaryota > Metazoa > Chordata > Mammalia > Chiroptera > Phyllostomidae > Glossophaga > Glossophaga mutica. The sequence goes on from CM077306.1 coordinate 27,903,472, forward strand.
ATGCTATTACAGGTGTCCCATTTCCCCCCTTTATTCCCTTCCACCCTGCACATCCCCTCCCACCTGCATTTCCCCCTTTAGTTCATGTCCATGGGTTGTACATATAAGCTCTTCATTTCTACATTTCCTATATTATTCTTAACCTCCCCTATTTTCTAACTACCATTTATGCTACTTATTCTCTGTACCTCCCCCGACCTCCCATTTCCACCCCCCCGCCACTGATAACCCTCCATGTGATCTCCATTTCTGTGTTTCTGTTCCTGTTCTAGTTCTTTACTTAGTTTGTTTTTGGGGTTTTTTTTAGGCTCAGTTGTTGATAGATGTGAGTTTGTTGTCATTTCAGTGTTCATATTTTTGATCTGCTTCTTTTTCTTAGATAAGTCTGTTTAACATTTCGTATAATAAGGGCTTGGTGATGATGAACTCCTTTAACTTGACCTTATCTGGGAAGCACTGTATCCGTCTTTCTATTATAAATGATAGCTTTGCTGCATAATCTTGGATGTAGGTCTTTGCCTTTCATGACTTGAAATACTTCTTTCCAGCCCCTTCTGGCCAGCGAGCTTTCTTTTGATAAATCAGCTGACAGTCTTATGGGCCCTCCTTTGTAGGTAACTGTCCCCTTTTCTCTTGCTGCTTTTAAGATTCTCTCCTTATCTTTAATCTTGGCTAATGTAATTATGATGTGCCTTGGTGTGTTCCTCCTTGGGTCCAACTTCTTTGGGACTCTCTGAGCTTCCTGGACTTCCTAAAAGTCCAGGAATCTTTCCCAGGTTGGGGAAGTTCTCCTTCATTATTTGTTCAAACAAGTTTTCAATTTCTTGTTCTTCCTCTTCTCCTTCTGGCACCCCTATGATTCAGATGTTGGAATGTTTAAAGATGTCCTGGAGGTTGCTACGCCTCTCCTCCTCTTTGTTGAATTCTTGTTTCTTCATTCTGCTCTGGTTGAATGTTTGTTTCTTCCTTCTGCTCCAAACCCTTGATTTGAGTCCTGGTTTCCTTCCCCTCACTGTTGGTTCCCTGTAGATTTTTCTTTATTTCACATAATGCAACCTTCATTGCTACCAGGGCCTTTTTTATGCTGTTGAAATACCCAGTGAGTTCCTGAAGCATCCTGATAACCAGTGTTTTGAACTGTGCATCTGATGGGTTGGCTATCTCTTTGTTGCTTAGTTGTATTTTTTCTGGTGCTTTGAACTGTTCTTTCATTTGGGCCATTTTTGTTTGTTTGTTTGGCCGAGCCTGTTATGGAGTAAGGGGAGGAGCCTTTGGTGTTCACCAGGTGGGGAAACCCAAGTAGCTGCGCTGTGACGCAGCTGTACATGGGTAGGGGTCGGAGAGGGAACAGTGTTGCTTGCTCCGCTCTCTGCCGGATTTCAGTCACTTCCTCAGCTACCCACAATCAAATTGGGCCTTTCTGGTGCTGATTGCTGGGTGGGTGAGTGGGTTTTGTGTGCATTCTAGGACCCTGTGTGTCTCTCCAATGAACTCTCCTGTGAGACTGGGAATTTCTCCTACTGCCACCTCAACCCCCACAGGTGTTTTCAGTCAGAGATTCTGAGGCTTTATTTCCCACACTGGAACCCTGGGTTGTGTGGTATATCTTACTCCTAGTTGTTCCTCCTGGTTTATCCCACGCAAATGTGGGACTGCCCAGTCTGCAAGCTGCTGCCTCACCCAGTCTGCCAGCTGCTCCTTGCCCACCCTGGTCCTCCAGCTGCTGCTTTTCCGAGAGTCCTCTCTACCTGGCTGCCCATCTCCGCCCCTCCTACCGGTCTGGAGGAATGTGTCTTCTTTAACTTCTTGGTTGTTGGACTTCCGTACAGTTCAATTTTCTGTCAGTGCTGATTGTTTTTTGTTTTTAAATTTGTTGTTGTCCTTCTTTTGGTTGTGGGAGGAGGCACAGTGTGTCTACCTATGCCTCCATCTTGGCTGAAAGTCCTTTAATTTCTTAACGTGACTCAAAAAAATTAACTTTCTAGAGTATGATTCTAATCAGAATTCTAGTTTAAATTGAAAAATATTACTTTGTTCAAAAGTATGCAAGAAAAAGTGCAAATCTTTCTATGAATATCATTTCTCATTAACTGAAAAAATGGGGAGGCCAATAGTAAAAAAATGCTATGTAGAAAAAGTTTAGAGGGCTTTAAATACTTAAATTAATTTGTAAAAGTATGCTAAATCCATTTGACATAATAAATACGAGTCACTACGTAAAAACGTCTATTCTACCTCCCACTACCACCTCGCTCCCTTTCCCACCTGCTCCTCTTGGGTCTCAAAGAAGGCTGGGGTCTTGATCAACTGAATGTTTGGCTGTAATCCAACATTACCTTGTCAAAGTCCTGGCAAATATTAGGCATTACAGCCTTCTCCTAAAAAAGAAGAACCACAGGCAAAGTTGTGCTGACAACAGAGCTCTTACAAAAGGCACCCTTGAATCTTTTTTGCTTCATGTTCGTGTTAAACCACCATTGTGATTTCCAAAATTGTAATACATCATAATTACAGAACAATCCTAAAAGGAAAAGTAGATAGTCTTGAAATAATTCAGTGATAAAAATTAAATTATATTTATTTGTTAAGAAGCTGGGTTAATATGTTGAGACTCCTTGGTAACTGCCACATGATCCCTTAATCTGGTACTTCAACAAACTTTTATAAACTATATGTGTTATATATTGTTAAAGATTAACATTTTTGCTCACTTTTTTTGCTTTAAAAATAAATCTCTAAAAATACTGCTTATTTATATCAACTTAAAATGTTACATAACTAAGATTTATGATCTTACTGACTTACACAAAAGAAGACACTGACAAAATATATATATTAGGAATTAGCAACCTATATAGAAGATGAAGTCATTTTAGTTAGCATGCAAAGCTTGAAGTGTGGCCTTACTGAAAGATATCTAAAAATTCACTGACCCAATAAAATCATTGGTATCTATTCTCATTTCATAAAACTTTTCCCTTGTAACGGTTTGTATCAGCTACCAGAAAAATTTGTACTCACTGTAGTAAAAGAAAAACTACAACAGATTTAAAAAACAAACTTTGATTCACTTTTAGAACCATGTTCCTTTAGGTATTATCAACGCATACCATCCAAATTCATGATGATTACACATAAAGGAGAGATGAGATGCAAGGTACTGTTGGCAATCTTCACCAGTTCCCCTTCACTCACTACTGTTGAGTTGGGTGGCAAGCAAACAAAAGACATTTGCATATTTGATAGGTTGAGTGACATCTAACTGAAAGAAGGCTGCCAACTTTTGCCTGGCTTAAATAATAAGAATGTTATAAAATGTTCATTTCATTGTATGCCCTTTCATACAATATGAATTTGCCTAGTTATGTATTATTTTGAAACAGTTGTATTTTTTAAGTTACTAATTCAAAACTATTATATCTAAATCAAGTATAATTTAAGACTTCAAAATTCAGTTTTAGAAGTATAGATTACAGAAATAGAATTAATGTAAATTAATAGGTTGAACTGATTTACATCAATAGAAAAAATATAAGAACCTAAAAACTAATCAAAAATAACTTTCACAAGGACTAGCTAAATTAAGTATTAAGAGAATTTCTAATAATAAAGTTAAAGATTTAAAACTATGCACTACATAGCTAATTTATTTTGAGACTGAGAATAAGTATCATTTGTTATGAAAATCATCATGTAGGAATAAAAACATAAATTTAAAATTTCTCCTTAGATTTAGTATAACCATTATGTTCACTAACCATGAAAAGAGAGCAATGTGTGTTATTACTATATTCTACTAAAATGTAAGACTACTTCCTCTGTTAGGACTTCAAAAAGAACCAACTTTTCAATCAAGGCATAGTTAAAATCTGTCTGTGTATTATTTCAATTTGAATCTAATTCTGCAAACAATACTACATTAAACATTAGCTAAAGCCACTGGGTAACTGAGGAAAGGCAGGATATTCTGTATTCTATAGCTGTACTAAACTATCCTTTCAACCTGCGTAAGAGGGCAGAAAGCAGATATTATACATTAGGAAGAGCAGCAGGCTCCTCAGTAACTGAGTGAAAAAAAAAAAAATCACAAGCAATTTGATCTCCCTAACAGTATTTAAAATAGCACAAGAAATGACCTGATGGCAAAGAAAGTGCTGGGATTTCTCCTGCTTCTTTGCACCTTAAGAAAATGCTGATAAAACTATTCTTGCTTGTGTGCTACTTATGCTAATAGTAATGTATTATAACGATTAGCATCAATTTTACCAACTACACAGTGATAGCTGGTAATCTCAAAATATACTGACAAATAAACTAGGACCTGCACATAGTACTATAGGCCTTTAAGCCTTTATTATGAAACCCTTATAACCAAATGGGTTTTAAGTCCTGAGTTTCTAGATTTTAGAAAAATATCATGTGTATTTACCTTGTATTACACAACATTCTCAGAAGAGTCTGGGGAAGCTGCTAGTAATTAAACACATTAAATATTTCTTCAGCAAAAAGTATGACTATTCATACTTACATAAAAACTGTAAAAAATTTTGTATCAGCCTAAAATCCATTTTGCTACCAAATGAGAATGCTGCAAGCTAACAAAATACTTAATACTGCCTTAAATTTGAAAATTTCATAAGAGATTAAAATGTTAATATTCAACTACCATTTTCACATCTTTAATTGCATTTAATCATTATAACACCTTAGGAACTGGGGGCTTAGCAGAGTTCAGTAAACACACGCCTTTAAAAGAATCTAAAATTTAGGGCTCCTCCCGAAGAAGTATGTTAGCTAAATCCCTGAATGAAATTAAAACCCACCAGTCCACACTGATGTGAACAAAGAACTGAATAAAATAAATGTGGAGCCCTGACTGGTGTGGCTCAGTTGGTTGGGCGTTCTCCCACAAAGTGAAAGTGGTTCAATTCCACTTTCAGTTCGATTCACCAGTTTGATTCCCAGTCAGGGCACATGCATGGGTTGTCAGGTTCAGTCCCCAGTCAGGGTGCGTTCAAGAGGCAACTAATCTATGTTTCTCTCTTACATCTATGTTTCCCTCCCTCTATTTTCCCCTCCCTTTCCCCTCTCTCTAAAAATTAAAAAAAAAAAAAAAACCCTCTTTAAAATAAATATGGGCAAAGTAAAGTTCTTTCTTACAGAGAAATTACTAAATGTAGAAGAAACATTAAGTTTAAGGGAAAAAATTACCATTTGACAAACATCATCAATGAATGCTGAATCTAGTCTGAAGAGAAAGGCTATTCACAGAGTCTCTTCAGAAGTTGCTTTTAGTTACAAAGGGAAAAATAGTAACTATATCAGGCAGATATCATCTTAACCAAGTGATAAAAGTTAACTTCAACAGTAATGAAGCAAATTGACACCATGTGCCTCTGATATGATGCAATGAGAAGAACCCAAAATTATTTCTCTCATAGTTCTACTAAAAATGCATTACCTGACTTAAGCATGGGAAAACATTAGATAAATTCAAATTGAGGGATATTCGACAAAATAATTGATCTGTACTCTTCAATATGTCAGGGTCATAAAAGACAGATTGAGGAACTGAATAAATAAGACACAACTAAATGTTATAATGATACTGCAGTGGTCTCATAGGCCAGAAAACTTTTTTTTCTTTTGCTGTAAAGGGCATTATTACAGTATAGGAAATGGAGTAGCCAAAAAACTTAAACACATGACCCATGGACATGAACAATGATGTAGGGATTGTCTGAGGGAATGAGGGGTGCTGGGTAGAGAGGGGCAAATGGGAAAAATTGGGACAACTGTAATAGCATAATCAATAAAATATAATTTTTAAAAATGTACTTTTTTAGAAGATTCTAATTAAATCTACTTTTCAACATAAATACTATTACTGTGATACAAATGGGTTCAAAAAGAGAAAGATTCAAAAGAGACTGAGCAATGACTTGAATTATCTACTTCTGGAAAGGCTGTATTATTAAAATTAAAGAGATAATTGCAAAAGATTAAGAAATCTAACAGTGAATATGATAAAAACAAGGAGCAACAAAGTCATTGTGTGTGTGTATCTATTTTGTTTCTTTGCTTTTTGTTTTTAAGGATGAGAGACCTGGTTATGATTCTGTTGGTAAGTAAGATAATAGGGGTAAGGAGCCAGAAGGATATACTGATTTAAGATGATCAATGGAATAAGCAGTCAAAAAAGGAGCTATAGAGTGAAAGTGTTTATGAAAAAAATGTGGTGAGGTTGAAGTACCAATTGCTCTTTAAAGATTTTATGCATATCATGCAGGTGTCTTGGTCTGATATAGGTATGGTAGTAATTCCACATCTCTTCCCAATAGATAAAAATAGTAATTTATAGAAAATCCTCTCAACTTCATGAATGTTTTAGTCCTTTATGAAATACTTCAAGCTACCTTGACTGGTGTGACTCAGTGCATTGGGCATCCTTCTGCAAACGAAAAGATCTCTGGTTCGATTCCCAGTCAGAACTCATGCCTGAGTTGTGGGCCAGGTCCCCAGTTGGGGGCCTGCAAGAGGCAACCAATTTATGTTTCTCTTACACATCGATGTTTCTCTCCCTCTCTTTCTCCCTCCCTTTCCCTCTACCTAAAAATACAATTTTTAATAAAATATTTCAACCTTTTGATAATTTATTATAAACCAACTTGCATATAAAATATACCAAAGACATTTCTCCAGAGAACTGTCAAATACTTACATGGCTTTTTCAGCAATCCCACTTCAGCAAACCATGCTTAACTGAAGTCCTAAGGTTGTTTGTAGAGTAGTATAGATATGGAGTAACTTAATGGGCTACATAAATCATGATGAAATTTCATTTTGAGACTAGAAATATTTATTGCACCTTGGAGCCTGAGGTCTTCTTAAAACTGAGAATTAGGGAAAAGTTGTCTGACAAAGCAAAAATGTTTTAACAGAAAACATAAGCTTCACTTACTGGCAAAATTGAAAGATTTTACACCTGCTAGAAAATGTGAAAATGTTGCCACCGTTAAAATAACGATTGCCTAAATATGTGTTTTCTTCACTCTTACTCTTTCATGTCCCTCTAAAGTTTCCTAAGAATGGATTTCTTGGAATAGTTAATATTTAAGAAATTTAACAACCAGACATTTTTCCTTCTATCTACTTGATTATATATGACATTACCTACTAACCAACCTTCAGGTTTCACTTCTTGTCTTCAAAAACATCAAATAGTCGACTCTGCCTACTTAGTTTTTTTCTTTTTCATTAGAACTTCTACACAATCCGAATTCACGTTCTTCATCCCCAGGAGGACAGTTAAATGATACGTTTGTTCTTTTATATTTTTTAAAGATTTTATTTATTTATTTTTAGACAGGGGAAGGGAGGGAGAAAGAGAGGAAGAGAAACATCAGTGTGTGGTTCCCTCTCACGCACCTCCTACTGGGAACCTGACCTGCAACCCAGCCATGTACCCTAGACTGGGAATGGAAGCAGCAACCCTTTGGTGGTTCGCAGACTGGCACTCAATCCACTGAGCCACACCAGCCAGAGCATTATATTCACCCTTTAAGTAGGCACAGTAATTACAGGACTAATAGAAAAATAAATGGAAGTTATTAGGAAAAGATATATTGGCTAACTAGTCAATATAAGGGATAAAAATTAAGTAGTTGCTCTTTCCTATTAATACAACTTCACAAAGAATTTTAATTAAATTAGTAGAAAGCTACACAATAATATTTCAAGAGTGCAGTACACTATGATGAATATCAAATCTAAGAATTAGCATGCAGCCTATATTCAATACTAATCAATAAGTCAGGATGGTGACCCCCCAAAAAGGCACAATAAATAGGGCTTTTGGAGTCTGTAAATGTACAGGGTGCTGGTCATATATGTGTTTTTACTCTGTGAAAATTACTTTTTGAAAATTCATCATGCTCTGTACTTAGGATTTATCCAGTTGCCATATACCTTAAAAAGTCAAATATGGAAGAATTTGGCTCTTAAAAGCTAATCTCCAGTTAGTTTGGACTTAACTGTTTTTTTCTTTATGAGTCTATAATATGTAAAATAACCTTTATTTTTCAAAATTAAAGGTCTGGGAAGTGAATAATAATGCTGTTCTCCCTCAAAGAGATACTAATTATAAATACTTTAAGAGAATTATAAATAATTCCCTTAAATTCAAGATAGTTTCTTACAGGATATGAAAACAATTAAGAGCTTTAATATATTGGGATATTACAGGCTAGAAAAATCTTCTTCTGAGAGTCTAAAAACCTGTCTTTAAATTTATACTCTGTACATCCACTGTTTTTTTAAAAATAGAAGAAAACAAAACCACTAAAGCTACATATCTTGTAAATTTTTAGAAATCTACTATTAAAATTATAAATTTTCCTGCTGAGGTATTAGGAAACAGACTCTTTCAGCCAAGTCAGATCTTCTGGCAGTTAGCCATAAACCTTCATTTTATTTAAATTTCACCCTAATTCTGACCTGGCTGGTGTGGCTGAGTGGATTGAGTGGTGGCCTGCAGATCAAAGGGTCCCTGGTTCAATTCCCAGGGCAACCTAGGGCACATGCCTGGATTGCATGCCAGGTCCCCAGTAGGGAGCACATGAGAGGCAACAACACATCATTAATGTTTCCTCCTCTCTCTCCATCCCTTCCCCTCTCTAAAAATAAATAAATAAAATCTTAAATTTTACCCTAATTCTTGCCCCCATTATTCTATTGCCTTATAGAGCTTTTATTTACTATAAGAGAACTTTACTGGTCAAACTCTGTTATTGCTCTTAATTTAAAGTCTAGTTAGATGTAAAATACTTTTATGATGAGACATTAGAGACTGTAGTCATGTCAACTTCATTCTAGAATACGAGTATGAAAACTACCAGTCTTCAATATTATTTGAAAGTAACTAAAGATGAGAAAAGGTTGCACTGAAGAAACATTACTAAGGATCTATGAACGAGCACTTCCTTGAAATGGGGGGAAAAGAAGAGTATCAACAAGAACAACAACAAAAAATCTTGAAGTAGTACAATGAATACGTGTTTACATGGGGGGGCAGTAAAAGATTACATGTGCTTTAAATGAGAATATGATTGAGACATGACCCAAGTCTTCAAACATTGCAATAATAAGCCTTTTACGAACGGGACAAACAGGAAAGTCCTCATTTACAAAGGGTTGTATGACTACAAATTATTCTTGCAGTCTGTATTTTCTGCATCATAAAGGGAGTACAGGGACATGGACTCTACACTTATACTTTAAACTACTTCTTGAAGTAAAATATTTTCCATATTTACATTTTTCCAAAAATATGTTTTAAAGTACAGATACCACTAACACATATTTGTAGTGCTTACTGAAAACTTGAAATAACATAGATCTCTAACATAAACATTGAGGGAAATAGGTTTTCAAAACTAATTCAACTATACATTCTAAATCCAGAAACAGTCCCACCTATTTTTAAAAAAACAGTGTACTGCCCTAGTGGTGTGGCTCAGTGGATTGAGTGCCGGCCTGTGAATCAAAGGGTCACAGGCTTGATTCCTGGTTATGCCTAGGTTGCAGGCCAAATACCCAGTAGGGGTGCACGAGAGGCAACCACACATTGACGTTTCTCTCCCTCTCTCCCTCCCTTCCCCTCTCTAAAATAAATAAATAAAATCTAAATAAATTAAATAATTAAAAAACAGTGTATCACAGAAGTGAGCAATGATATCAAAATGGTGACAGTACTATGGGGAAAACCTCAACCATCCTTGTCCCTCTTGACTGCTACAACTGCCTACCAGTCTTCCTGTGTCTCTCATAGATCTTCTCTCATCCTTTTCCACCTACAAGGCAAGTCTATCTTTGAAAAATGAAAATTAGGTCACGAAATGACCCTGCTTAAAATTTTTCAAGACCATTTTCCATTTTCTAAGAATGAAATTCAAACTCTTCATCTTTCTATGGTGCCCTTGAAGGCCACATGATTTGGCTCCTGCCTGCCTAACCCACTTGTCACACCCCTCTCTGTACCCTGCACTAGCCACACCAGTCTTCTTTCTCATCCTGTAAAATACCAAGTTCTTTCCTATCTCCCAGCCTTTGCACTTCGTGTTCCTCTACCTGAAATGCTCTTCCTGCAATTATTCACATATCTAGTTAATATTAATTCTTTAGATGTCACCTTGTGAGGAAGGCTCACTGACCATCTTAACTAAAGTGGCTCCCCCTAAGTACCCTGTAATATAGCCCTATGGCGTTTATTATAATCTCTATTACCTTGTACACTTATGTATTTACTATTTATTTATGATCCATCTTCTCAAGAAGTATGTAAGCACCATTGGAGGCAGGGATCCAGATACTTTGTTAATGGCTACAAGATAGTATGATAATCTCTTAACCTAACACAGATCTACATAAATACATGTAAAAGCTAGAATACAAAATGTAAGGGCTTCTACCTATTTTTGCTCAATATCTCCTTATAACACTACTAAACAGTGTTCAAATACCAGAAGACATAGAAAAACATAAGAATATTAAAAAAAAAACAGCAGGTATTTTTATCTTAGTTCATTTCAGGAGTGTTCCAAATGCCTTCTCCTTAAATTTAGGAAGTCTCCAAACTTATTTTAACTGATTCCCTATAGAAAAGCGCTAGTCTGAGTTGCCTCCCGGAAGGGCTAAGTAGCCTCCCCACCTCCTTCATTAAGGGTACTTGGCAACATTAGGTGCATCACAGCATATAATCTGCTTCACATACAGCTCTTTTTTTTTTTACAGCCACTTTTTTTTTCACCTGCAATTTAAAAAAAGGTGAGAAATTTTCCCCAAAACACTGAAAAAAGAAAACCTCTAAAAATGACAGGATGAAATTGATTTAAATTATCTACACCTCTCCCTATAGAAATGTAGTCATGGAACACTGAAACCATGCCCTCGCTGGTGTGGCTAAGTGCACTGAGTGCTGGCCTGCAAACTGAAAGGTCACAAGTTCAATTCTCGGCCAAGGTACATGCCTTGGTTGTGGATCAGGTTCCCAGTTGGGGGCATGCAAGAGGCAACTGATGGATGTTTCTCTCACACATAGACATTTCTCTCCCTATATTTCTCTCTCCCTTCCTTCTAAAAAGTAAATAAAATCTTTAAAACAAAAACAAAACATTGAAACCAGTGAATCATTTTCTCTTATTAGTGTGATACGCTGAAATTACACTGTAGAACAAAAGTTTGTTCTACAACAAACACAGTCCAAACACTGTGACTCAGTTGTTTAGAGCATCATCTCACAGAACAAATGGTTGCAGGTTCAACGCCCAGTGAGGGCACAAGCCCAGATTGTGGATTTGATACCCAGTTGGGGGGTATACAAGAAGGCAACCAATCAGTGTTCTCTCTCACATCACTCTTTCTCTCCCTCTCTCTCAACAAGCATGTCAACAAGCATGTCCTTGAGTGAAGTTAAAAAAAAAGTTTTCAAGTTTAGGGAAACATAGTATTTTTTTTAGCAGAAAAATTACTCGCTAAACCTGTTCCCAACCTTAGTATAATGAAGATATATCAATAAAAGTTTCATGCTCAAGGAAACTGTAAGGCATTCATCTTAAGAAAACATATTGTTGCTGCATCTGTAAAACCCAAAAAATTCAAGCATACATTATCTGTTATGAACCATTTAATATATGTCATAAAACAAATTACTTAATAATAACACTGTAACTTTTTCCTACATCTCTTTATGAGATCCTCTGCCTTTTATTATTTGCTTTTAATTCCCAGTGTTTCCTTTTATCTGATATAAATTCTGTAGTCAGACTAAGTAACAAGTGTGCCAAAACAAAACAAAAAGTGGCCAAATGAAAGAACAGTTCAAAGCGGCAGCCCTGGCTGGTGTAGCTCAGTGGATTGAGCGCGGGCCTGTGAACCAAAGGATCGCGGTTCGATTCCCAGTCAGGGCACATGCCTGGGTTGCAGGCCAGTTCCCAGCATGGGACACATAAGAGGCAACCATACATTGATATTTCTCTCCTTCTCCCTCTCTCCTACCCTTCCCCTCTAAAAATAAATAAATAAATATTTAAAAATAAAAAGTTTTATCTTAAAAAAAAAAAAAAAGCGGCAGAAAAAAATACAACTAAGCAACAAAGAGATAGCCAACCTATTGGATACACAGTTCAAAACACTGGTTATTAGGATGCTCCAGGAACTCGGTACTTCAGCAGCATAAAAAAGGCCCAGGTAGTAATGAAGGTTGCATTATGTGAAATAAAGAAAAATCTACAGGGAACCAACAGTGAAGGGAAGGGAACCAGGACTCAAATCAAGGGTTTGGAACAGAAAGAAGAAACATTCAACCAGAGCAGAATGAAGAAACAAGAATTCAAAAAAAAAAAGGAGAGGCATAGGAACATCCAGGACATCTTTAAACATTCCAACATCCGAATCATAGGGGTGCCAGAAGGAGAAGAGGAAGAACAAGAAATTGAAAACTTGTTTGAACAAATAATGAAGAAGTTCCCCAATCTGGCAAAGAAAATAGACTTCCAGGAAGCTCAGAGAGTCCCAAAGAAGTTGGACCCAAGGAGGAACACACCAAGGCACATCATAATTAAATTAGCCAAGATTAAAGATAAGGAATCTTAAAAGCAGCAAGAGAAAAGGAGACAGTTACCTACGAAGGAGTACCCATTAGCCTGTCAGCTGATTTATCAAAAGAAAGCTTGCAGGCAAGAAGGGTCTGGAAAGAAATATTTGAAGTCATGAAAGGCAAGGACCTATATCCAAGATTACTCTATCCAGCAAAGCTATGATTTAGAATGGAAGAGCAGTTAAAATGCTTCCCAGTTAAGGTCAAATTAAAAAAGTTCATCATCACCAAGCCCTTATTATATGAAATTTTAAAGGGACTTATCTAAGAAAAAGAAGATCAAAAATATGATCAATAAGATGACAACAAACTCACAACTATCAACAACTGAACCTAAAAAAAAAAAAAAAACTAAGTAAACAATAGAACAGGATCAGAAACACAGAAATGGAGGTCACATGGAGGGTTACCAATGGGGAAGTGGAGGGGGAGTATGGGGGGAAAGGTACAGGGGATAAGTAGCATAAACGGTAGGTAGAAAATAGACAGGGTGAGGTTAAGAATAGTATAGGAAATGGAGAAGCCAAAGAACTTATATGTACAACCCATGGACATGAACTAAGGGGGCGGGGAATGCAGGTGGGAAGGGGTATGCGGGGCAAAGGGAAATTAATTAACTAATTAATTAATTCTGTGGTCAAAGTAGATATGGCCAGATACTTCAAAAACTCCAGCTATCAAGAATTAAAAGTAGTGAAAGGAACATGGCTGGTAATTACAATCCTAAACAGTATGAGCAAGCTCTCACATGTATCACTCTGTTCTGGAATGTTACTTTCATTATTATTTCCTTAACTATCTATACTCCCCTCACAACCTTTACCCCCACAAAGGATGATACTCATTAGCCAGATCTCAAGTCTTCAGAGCTGTGTACAATAGTTGAGCCAATCTTAAACAGCGCAGAATATATATACACCAAATAACCTAACCTTCATCACCCTTAGCTCATCCAGGGGCTTGGTAGGATGACCGAGGATTTACTCAGGTTGCTGAATTTTCCCCTCCTCATCTGTTGTATAGTTAAACTCACTTGACTAGGCCTGTTAGCCTCTGTCCCTTGCTCCTTAGGGTCAGCTCACACGTACCTTTACCACAAATTAAGTCACTGTGCCTTGGCCACAGGGCAGCTCTTCTAAAGAATATCTCCATAATCAGGCCAGTTCCCTTAACCCAATCTCAAGAGAATCGTAAGTTCTACTACATGTCTGTCCTGCCACAATGACTTATCCAGTGCCCAAATTATTACTATCTTTTGTTTTCGTTACTGCCTATATGCATTCTGTGTATCTTACTTCAAACCTGGATTTTTTAACCCAGGCAAAAGTTGAGCATGCACCACTGTATTTATGGTCTCATCCTATAACAGGGTAAATTTGTCAGACATTGGCACCATGACTCCTACTTCTTCATACCCTAACACAGTTAGGGTATTCATATTCAATGTATATTACTTGGAAAAAGAAGTGATCAAGCAGTAGTAATCTTTCTGTTAATGAATCAAATATAGTGATACCTCAGTATTCATTGGCTTCAGAGCTCATCAAACCCTGTACTCATCACATTTTGACAAGGAAAAAACATATTTCAGCACTTGGTGCTTGCTCAGGACTCCTCGCACTTGCTGTAAGTTATATATGAGTCATGTTGCCCCACAAGAGAAAATGCTTCATCGTTTTTGGCACTCGTCACAAGTTCCGGAACAAATTAACAATGAGTATGGAGGTACCACTGTATTCTTATTACACAACTGATGTGAAGATATTAATTTATCCTAACTTTATTACTTTACAGAGAACAATTCACAGAATTTCAAAGATATAAGGCATCTCAGTGTGATCAATTCTCTCTTACAAGACGAAGATGTCTGGAGAGAAAATACAATTGAGTAGAGACTTTCAAAAATCAAGAATACCTCTCTGGATGGTGTGGCTCAGTGGACTGAGCACCAGACTAAGAACCAAAGGGCTGCAGATTCAATTACCAATCAGGGCACATGCCTGGGTTGCAGGCCAGGTCCCCAGCAGGGAGCGCCAAGAGGCAACCACACAGTGATGCTTCTCTCCCTCCTTTTCTCCCTCCCTTCCCCTCTGTCTAAAAATGAACAAATAAAATCTTTAAAGAATGTACATATACCTTGGCTTGAATTCCAGTTCTGCCACTTTCTAAGCAGATGGCTTTGGGTAATTTATTTAACTTCTGTGCACCTCAGTTTCCTCATCGATGAAAAAATAATATATATTTCAGCAAATCTAATGTAAGGTTCATATAAAATAAAGTAAAAATCTTAGCATAATGCCTGTCACAAGGGGGTATTAAATAAATAATTCAATAAGTAATTTGTTATTATTAGAAGTATATACCACTAGACAAAGTCTTAGTCTGTTAGTCATCTTTTCTAATTCTAAAGTAGGAAAAATAGGGGGTAGGTGGAGGTAGAAGAGGGTATGGGGGATAAATGATGATGGAAGGAGATTTGACTTGGGGTGGTAAATACACAATACAATATACAGATGATGCATTATAGAACTGTATACCTGAAACCTACATAATTTAATTAACCAATCACACCCCAATAAATTCAATAAAAAAGTAAATAAATAATAGGAAAAATACCTACCTTTCAGCTACTTTGATTAGAGAAAAGCATATGTAAAAATACTCTGCATTATGATTGATACACAGTAGACATTCATAAAGAGGGATGTTACTGTTATTAAACAATAGCTATTTCATTTTGTTACTTACAACAGCACTACTGTAGTCCTCTGTATTCAAATATTACTTTATTAATATCACATATTTTTGGTAAATCTTTTATATAACAGGTTCCTTCACACGGTAATGAAATATTCATTAGCAATAGAAATTCACTGCTTCTCCTATATAATTCTCAAGATAATTACTGAGGACATGACTCCGTGGTCTCTCACAGAAATCTCTCCAAACACCTTAAACAGATGCCATCTTCGAAAACAACAAATTCTCTAATTATTGCCCTAAATAAGTAAAATGAGCTGAAAAAGATTTCAGGAATCAGCTCACCTAAGTGACAGGATGAAAAACGCAACTCACAGTAATTTTAGTACTATTCATTGTATAAACTTCCAATATTGTCATTCATTTAGTTGTTCAGAGTTCTCTTTTCAAATACAATTCTTTGCATTAAGTAATAGCCCCACAACTTTCCAATATCAAAGTTATTATTTAAAAATGTCTGAACTCCCAAACCTACAAGAGCTTACACAATCAAAGAATAGTATGCTTCTTTGCAGCCTATACCAGTACAGAGATCAAAGGCAAGGGCAACAAGGCCAGATCAAGCTGGGACAATTTGGGTGAAGAGAAACAGACAATATATCCCGTATTTTGCAGTATGTAATAAACACCCACATTTTTGGCCCAAACTTCCAGGATAAATATCTTTTGTTTTAATTTTTTAATTCAATTATTTATTTATATTTAGATACTTGTTTTTTGTATTATAAAGGAATTTTAGCATTTACCTATTTTGCATACAGAAATCATTATTACTTTCTAGAGTTGCAGTTTTAACACATAAGCATAAATAAAAGAATTTAAAACATTTATATAGACATAGAATTAGTACTACCCACATATAATGCACATCCTCATTTTTCTCTCAAAAACTTGGGCAAAAAAGTGCACATTATACATAGCAAAATGCAGAAAGAAGAAATTAAGTAAATTACTTTTTCTCCCTCCTCCCTCAGACTTCATCCAACCCTGTCCCTTTACATTTGCTACCATTTTTCTTTCCTACATCTGTATCGATCCTGTGAAAGATGACTATAATGAAGAGCTAGAATGACAGAAATACTCTAGTTAATTCTATGTATTCCCATACACTAACTGCAGAGAATAAATAGGTTCTAACTCAAACTTATTCTGAATACATTAATGAGTACACATGCTCAAGCATTTTAAGCCATTAATATTAGTCATCCTTTTACTTATTTAATGCCCCCCAATTATAAGCTAGAAACCCAAATAACCAAGGTTCTTTGAAATTTTTTAATTAATATACTAGATAAGGCTCTATGCCCTGGCTGGTGCGGCGCGCTCGCTCTCTCTCGCTCTCTCTCTCTCTCTCTCTCTCTGGATGAGTGGATTGGCCAGTTGATTAATTTTCTAATGATTTGTTTCTTTTTCTTATTGATTTGAAGATGATATATAATAGAAATTATTTTCTCTCATCAAAATTGTTCATCTTGTCCTGGCTGATGAGGCTCAGAGGACTGAGCGCTGGCCTGTGAACCAAAAGGTTGCCAGTTCAATTACCAGACAGGGTATGTGCCTGGGTTGTGGGCCAGGTGCCCTAGTTGGGGGTATGTAAGAAGCAACTGATCAGTGTATCTCTCGCACATTGATATTTCTCATCCTCTCTTTCCTTTCCCCTCTCTCTAAAAAGTAAATAAATACAGTCTTTAAAAAATTATCTTTTCATTTATGACATTCTAGGTTTTATGTTATCTGAGAAAAACCTTCATCGTATTAACAATTACCAAAAATTCTATTTTATAGCATGTAGGTCTATAGTTTTTTTCAATGTTTAGATAATTTGATCCCCTTGGAACTATTCTTAGTGTTGTACATATATAATTCAATAATAGTACAAAGTAAATACTATTATCCTTATTTAAAGATGAGGAATTTTAGCCCTGGCTGATATGGCTCACATGAGTGAATAAGTGGATTGAATGCTGGCCTGCAAACTGAGAGGTCACTGGTTTGATTCCAGGTGGAACCACAAGCCTGGGTTGCAGGCCAGGTTCCAGACAGGGATGAGTGAGAGGCAGCAGATCCATGTCTTTCTCATAAAATGATGTTTCTCTCCCTCTCTTTCTCCCTCCCCTCCTCTCTCTCTAAAGGTAAATAAATAAAACCTTTTAAAAATAAAATAAAATTAGGTAAGGCTTTACACTAGAGCTAAAAATATCTGGGTTCCCAACTTCAGCAATTTTAAATAACTGATATTAATCACCTACTTACAACAATCAAAAATATTTATTATGAGATTTCAGAAGTATATTAAAAGAAGTATTTACTTCCAAGAAGTATTTCAAATTAGCCCCTAAATGATACTTTTCACTACTCAAATAGGACACTTTCTCTACTTGGAATTCAGTGATTAAAAGACAACCTAGCTATACAAGCAACAATAGAGAATAACAGTTAGAAGCATGGGCTGCCTTTATCCATTATATCTCTCTGCCTGTGTCTATATTCCAGCTCTACTAGCTGTGTTGCCTTGGGCAAGTTTAATGCCTCTGTTCCTAAAATTCCTCATCTTTATTTTTTCTAAAGATTTTGTTTACTTTCAGAGAGAGGGGCCTCTGCCTTCCCTCTCAGTTCACTGGCTGGGACTCAATTCACTGAGCCACATCAGCCAGGGCTAAAATTCTTCATCTTTAAATAAGGATAATAGTATTTACTTTGTACTATTATTGAATTATATATGTACAACACTAAGAATAGTTCCAAGGGGATCAAATTATCTAAACATTGAAAAAAACTATAGACCTACATGCTATAAAATAGAATTTTTGGTAATTGTTAATACGATGAAGGTTTTTCTCAGATAACATAAAACCTAGAATGTCATAAATGAAAAGATAACAATTTTTTAAAGACTGTATTTATTTACTTTTTAGAGAGGGGGGAAAGGAAAGAGAGGATGAGAAATATCAGTGTGTGAGAGATACACTGATCAGTTGCTTCTTACATGCCCCCAACTAGGGCACCTGGCCCACAACCCAGGCACATACCCTGACTGGTAATTGAACTGGCAACCTTTTGGTTCACAGGCCAGCGCTCAGTCCTCTGAGCCTCATCAGCCAGGACAAGATGAACAATTTTGATGAGAGAAAATAATTTCTATTATATATCATCTTCAAATCAATAAGAAAAAGAAACAAATCATTAGAAAATTAATCAACTGGCCAATAAGCATAAGATTAAAAGCCCAGCTTCACTAATTAAGCCCTGCACATGAAAACAAAACACAATGCTTTTTGCTTTGGTAAAAATTGAAAAGATTGATATTATACAGTATTTGAAAAAGGTATATAAAAATGAAAATTCTGATATACTACTGATGGAAATAGAAGGGGAGGAAATTTGGAAGTTCACATCAAAATTTAAATATGAAAATTCCTTGACCAAAGAATTTTGTTTCTAGAATTATTCTGTATGAGTAACCACAAAAATCTGTGTATGATATAAATAATTCCACCTTCATTTAAAAAACAAACTAGCAAAAGGTTAAAGGGGGCCAAATATATAGTGATAGAAGATGATCTGACTTTGGGTGGTGAGCACACAATGTAATATATCAATCACATATCATAGAAATGTACACTTGAAACCTATATAATCTTATTAACCAATATCACCCCAATAAATTTAATTTTCAAAAATAAAATAAAAAACAAACTTTAATTATACAAAATTGTTTATTTATAACACATACCAAAAAAACTATGAAAGTTTTATATGCCAATCTATTAACAGTGGTTACATCTAGAGAACGGGATTAGAGAAAAGCAAAGAAAGAAAGAGTCTTTTAATTTTATTATCATTTAAAAATCTTTTTTATAATGATTTTGTATTACAACTTTAGGATTGTAAGAAAAATATTTTTAAAAGAAATAAAGTCAAAGTATAAAAGCAAATTAAAAAAGTCTTAAAATATAAAGCAAAGTCAATACAAATTTATTTTATTATTTCCTCCAGTCATCATTGGTCCTATTTCCCACATTCCTTTTCTAAATAGAGAGATCATATTTCCTAGAGGTTGGAGGAGACCATAAAATGTAATAATGAGGTGTAAATAGAAGTGATATGAATCTCTTCTGGGCAGAACACATAATTGTCGTGAAAGATTTTTCTTATACTTTATTTTACTTCTGGCACACAAACCGGCAACTTTCAAGATGGGGATATTCTATCATCCCAGATCCCTGAATGATGAGCAGAGTAACACTACCAGTCCTCAATGGATTATATAGTGTGAACAAGAAATAACCATTGCTATATTAGAATAACCTAGCCTATCCAATTGATAAACTTCCATAAACCATGATTTAACACACTGGCTTTTACTTGCAAATAACTAGAATTTAATCTGTTTACAAATAATGAATTTAATCAATTGTCATTAACATGGTGAGGTGAAATATAAACCTATTCACTTTTCAATGTACAAATCTAAGCTGACTTAATATGACTCTAAGATTACTATCTTGCTCTCAGAAGAGGGACTTAGCAGCAAGGATCAGTAAAACTGAATTTTTCATACACCTAAGTAAGTGGGTAAAACACTGATTACTGGAGAAGAGCCAGATAAATGGAAAAACTTAGTGCTAAAGGTTAAACTGAATTTATAGATCAACATTTTTCATGACATTTCATCCAGCGAACACATTGGTTTAGCCAAAAGAAAAAATCATTAAATATCCCACAAAAGTTATCTCCCACAAAAAATTTTGTTTCAATAAGTAACATGAATAATTTCACCTCTCCATATCATTAGGCTATTTCTAATCTTGCCTTTCTTGTCATCATAATATAGCCCTTTGTGTAGTAACTAAATATAAAAAGTTACTTTTCAACTAGACTGATCCATAGGGATTCTAATCACTAACAACAGATGGAAACATTAAAAACTTATCCTCAACTAAATATGTCATCATCACTCATCTGATCTAACTGGTGTTCCTTCTCAAAACCGAAGCTTTGAATCTTCAGTGAAAATTTTTATTATCCATCAACATTTGAGTAATACACACAAAACCCAAAACATCCATTGTGATTTACAACCAAATAAGAGATCATAACTAAGGCATAGTTCAGTCTGAGCAAGTAATGCTGAATGATTAAAATGCCAGTAAGATTTTCACATGCCTAAAATATTCCAAGTATTTTATACCTCAGGCTAACACTGTATATATCATATTAATGCTCTGCTCTGGAATGCCAGAGCTCAGTTTTATTCATCTGTAAAATAAGGAAAAAAGTAATAGTATGAATCAATCTGTTTAGAGATTAATGAGATAACAGAGTAAATATGTAAGGCACTTATGGATATACAGGGTAGAGAAAAAGTAGGTTTATAGCTGTTTCTATGGGAAACAATACAATAATTAATAAATAATAATACGAGAATAAACTGTTTCATGTACTCACAACTGTAAATCTACTTTTGCCCCACCCTGTATTAAAGGCTCAAGAAATGTTCATGTGTCACCCCACTTCTCCCCCAACATATAGATTTACTCACTAACTGCAGCCACAATTAAATTACATAAAGTATCTTAAGTCTAACCTCATCTAAGACATTTGATTTTCTAAATTTTTAATTATTTGTAAGGTTTAAAGCACAATATGAGTTCAGGAAGACAGAGATCAGCAGATGTGGTCAAAAGTAATACGGAGCAGATTGTGTAGAAAATTTTGAATGATTATGACTTTTATTCTCAGATGGGGAGGCACTGGAGAGTTTTAAGTAAAGGAATGTCATGATTTGACTTAAGGCTGAAAAGGGTGACCCAGGATAGATATTGAAAAGGAACTGTAGTAAAGGCAAAGGTTTTAGAGAAAACAAAGACTACTCAAAAATACCAAGTGAGCCCAGGCTCAGCAGATTAGGCATCGGCCTGCAAACCAAGAGGGTGCTGATTCGCTTCCCAATCAAGGAACAGGCCTAGGTTATGGGCCAGGTCCCCAGTTGAGGGTATGCGAGAGGCAACTAATCAATGTTTCTCTCACACATCAATGTTTCCCTCTTTCTTTCTCCCTGCTTTCCCCCCTTTCTAAAACTAAAAATAAATAAAATCTTATTTATTTATTTATTTTTAGAGAAGGGAAAAGGGAGGGAGAAAGAGAGAGGGAGAAACATCATTATGTGGTTGCCTCACCTGCACCCCCAACTGAGGCCCTAACCTGCAACCCAGGAATGGCCCTGACTGGGAAATGAACCAGCGACCCTTTGGTTCACAGGCCAGCACTCAATCCACTGACCCACGCCAATCAGAGAAAACAAAATCTTTAAAAAAATAAAAAGTGGAAACTTCTGGCAAGTATGGAGATGTAATTAGATATACTTTGCCTCCTTGCACAACCAAAAGAAGGACAACAACAAATTTAAAAACAAAAACTAAGCCCTGGTGGTGTGGCTCAGTGGATTGAGTGATGGCCTGCAAACCAAAGGGTCACCAACTTGATTCACAGTCAGGTCACATGCCTGGGGTGTAGGCCAGGTGTCTAGTAGGGTCCACATGAAAGGCAAACACACATTGATGTTTCTCTCCCTCTCTTTCTCCCTCCCTTCTCCTCTCTCTAAAAATAAATAAAATCTTTAAAAAAAAACAAAACAGAACTGCCAGAAAAATCGAACTATATGGAAGTCCAACAACCAAGGAGTTAGGGAAGAAACATTCATCCAGACTGGTAAGAGGAGTGGAGACACACAGCCCAGGCAAAGAGGATGACTGGCAAGGTGGCCACAGGAGGACTGGGTAGGTAAGGTGGAGGCTGGCACACCTGGGCAAGACAGCGGCTGGCAGGCCAGGTGGTCCCACATCTGCATGCAGATAAACCGGGGAGAACAACTGGGGAGTGAGACAGACAACAAAACCCAGGGTTCCAGCGCAGGGAAATAAAGCCTCAAAACCTCTGACTGAAAAAACCTGTCAGGGTTGCGGTGGCAGGAGACTCCCCAGCCTCACAGGAGAGTTCACTGGAGAAACCCATGGGGTACTAGAATGTACACAAACCCACCCACCCAGGAATCAGCACCAGAAGGGCTGTGGGTAGCAGGGGAAGTGACTGAAAGCCAGCCAAGAACCATGCAAGTGGCATTGTTCCCTCTCAGACCTCTTCCCCACATACAGCACCACAACGCAGTGATGTGAATTGTCCCGCACTGGCGAATACCTAAGGCTCCACACCTTACTAAGTAACATGCGAGCAGAGACCAAAAAAAAATGGCCCAAATAAAAAAACAGATCAAAACTCCAGAAAAAATACAACTAAGCAACAAAGAGAGAGCCAACCTATTAGATGCACAGTTCAAAATACTGGTAATCAGGATGCTTACAGAATTGGTTGAGTATGGTCGCTAAATAGAAGAAAAAGTGAAGGCTAAGAAAAGTGAAATAAAGGAAAATATACAGGGAACCAACAGTGATGGGAAGGAAACCGAGACTCAAATCAATGGTTTGGACCAGAAAGAAAACAAAAACATTCAACCAGAACAGAATGAAGAAACAAGAATTCAAAAAAATGAGGAGAGGCTTAGGAACCTCCAGGACATCTTTAAACATTCCAACATCCGAATCATAGGGGTGCCAGAAGGAGAAGAGGAAGAACAAGAAATGAAAACTTATTTGGAAAAATAATGGAGAACTTCCCCAATCTAGCAAAGAAAATAGGCTTCCAGGAAGTCCAGGAAACTCAAGAGTCCCAAAGAAGTTGGACCCAAGGAAGCATACACTAAGGCCCATCATAATTACATTAGCCAAGATTAAAGATAAGGAGAGAATCTTAAAAGCAGCAAGAGGAATGGACCTTCCCATAAGGCTGTCAGCTGATTTATCAAAAGAAAGCTCGCAGGCAAGAAGGGGCTGGAAAGAAATATTCGAAGTCATGAAAGGCAAGGACCTACATCCAAGATTACTCTATCCAGCAAAGCTATGATTTAGAATGGAAGAGCAGTTAAAATGCTTCCCAGTTAAGGTCAAGTTAAGGTCAAGGAGTTCATCATCGCCAAGCCCTTATTATATGAAATGTTAAAGGGACTTACCTAAAGAAGGTAAAAAATACCAACAGTAAAATAACAACAAACACAACTATCAACAGGTAAATCAAAAAAACACAAAGACGAAAACGAAAACTCACTAAGCAAACAACTAGAACAGGAACAGAATCACAGAAATGGATATCACTGGGAATCCAGTGGAGGGTTATCAACTGGGAAGTGGAGGGGGAGTAAGGGGGAAAAGGTACAGGTAATAAGAAGCATAAATGGTAGGGTACAAAAGACAGGGGGAGATTAAGAATAGTATGGGAAATGGAGAAGCCAATGAACTTACATGTATGACCCATAGACATGAACTAAGTTGGGGAATGCTGGTGAGAGGGGTGTCCAGGGTGGAGGAGAATAAAGCAGAGAAAAAAAATGGGACAACTGTAACAACATAATATACTAAAAAAATAATAATTAACAAAAAATTAGAAATAACAAGTGAGAAGATAATGGTGGCTTTTAGATTATGTGGTACCAGTGAAGGTGGTAAGGAAATAAGATTCTAAATATATTTTGAAGGTGGAGCCAAAACATTTTTGTATCAGACTGGATGTGAGTATAAAAAAAGGAGAGGATATGGGGGGAGGGAGAAAGGGGTATTGGAGGAAAGGACATCAACATAATGAAGACTATATATGACAAACCCACAGCTAACAGAATACTCAATGGTGAAAAATTCAAAGCTTTTCCTCTAACATCAGAAACAAGACAAGGATGCCCACTATAGCCACTTTCATTCAACTCAGTACTACAAGTCCTAGCCACAGCAATTTGGCCAGAAAAATAAAAGGCATCCAAATTGGAAAGGGAGAAGTAAAATCACCACTACTTGCAGATAACATATTATATATGGAAAAACCTAAATTCTCCACCAAAAAAACTTTTAGAATAAACAAATCCAGTGAAGTTGCCAGAGACTAAAATAATGTATTTCACTCTTATGTAAAATATAAAACAAAAAAATAATAAACAAACAAAACCCATAGACATCAGAATAATGGTTATCAGAGAGGGAGGGGGCAGAAGGAGGGCAAAATGTGCAACAGCGGTCTAATGTATGGTAGCAGAAGGAAACTAAACAAGGACATTAAAATCCTCAACAAAATATTAGCAAACCAAATACAGCAATGCATAAAAACGATCATATACCATGATCGAGTGGAATTTATTCCTGGAATGTAAGATTGGTACAACATACTCAAATCAATAAATGTGATTCACCAATAATCCAGGGGTGTCAAACTCATTTTCATCAGGGGGCCACATCAGCCTCTCAGTTGCCTTCAAAGGGCCAAATGTAATTTAAGGACTGTATAAATGTAACTACTCTTTAACAGTTAAGCAAGAGCTCAAGGCTGCTACCGGGTAGAAACAAAGTGCTGAGTCAGATACAACAAGGTGGAGGGCAGATTCAGTCCGAGAGCCTTGTGTTTGCCACCTGTGACATAATCAAAATCAAGGATAAAAGCCACATGATGACATCAATAGGTGCAGAAAAAGCACTTGATAAAATCCAGCGCCCATTTACAACAAAAACTTACAGCAAAGTAGGATCAGAGGGAACATACCTAAACACAATAAAGGCCATATATGACAAACCCACTGCCAGTATCATACTCAATGGGCAAAAGCTACAAGTGTTTCCCTTAAGATCAAGAAGGAAGTGTTTCCCTTAAGATCAAGATAGGGATGTCTGCTTTCACCTCTCTTATTCAACATAGTACTGGAAGTCCTAGCCACAGCAATCAAATATGAAAAACTAAAAGGCATCCAAATTGGAAAGGAAGTAAAACTGTCATTATATGCAGATGACATGATACTGTATATAGAGAATTCTAAAGATTCCAACAGGAAACTATTTAAACTGATAAATGAATTAGCAAAGTGGCAGGATACAAAATTAATATCCAGAAGTCAGTTGCATTTTTATATGCCAATATCAAACTAACAGAAAGGGAAATTAAGAAAATCCCATTCACAATTGCTACAAAAGGAATAAAATAGTAATAAACCTAACCAAAAATGTAAAAGACCTGTACTTAGAAAATTGTAAGACATTAAAGAAATTGAAGATGATACAAATAAGTGCAAGCACATACCATGTTCATGGATAGGAAGAATTAACATCATTAAAATGTCCATACTACCCAAAGCAATCTACAGATTCAAGGCAATTCCTATCAACATTCCAATGATGTATTTCACAGAATTAGAACAAATATTTCAGAAATGTATATGGAACCACAAAAGGTTCCACATAGCAACAACGATTCTAAGAAAGAAAAACAAAGTTGGAGGAATCACGCTATCTAATATCAAACTATGCTATAAGGCCATAGTAATCAAAACAGCATAAAAAACAGACACACAGAACAATGGTACAGAATAGAGAGACCAGAAATAAACCCACATCTTTATATTCAATTAATATTCGACAGAGGAAGCAAGCACATACAATGGACTATAAATAGTTTATTCAATAAATGGAATTGGGAAAACTGGACACATGCAGAAAAATGAAACTGTTACTTCTTACACCACGTACAAGAATAAATTCAAAATGGATCAAAGACTTAAATGTCAAACCTGAAACCATAAAAATCAGAAAAGAAAACGGGCAGCAAAATCTTGGACATTGCTTATACCAATATTTTAACAGCTATATCTCCCCAGGCAAGGGAAACAAAAGAAAAAATAAACAAATGGGACTTCATCAAACTAAAAAGTTTTTGCACAGCAAAGGAAATCATCAACAAAATTAAAAGACAAGAGAAGGAATGGGAGAACATATTCGCTGATACAGCTGATAAGGGGTCAATATCCAAAATTTATAAAGAACTTACAAAATTCAACACCAAAAAAAATCCAATTAAAAAAATGGGCAAAGGACCTGAAGAGATACCTATCCAAAGAGGACATACAGATGGCCAATAGATGTATTAAGAGATGCTCAACCTCATTAATCATCAGAGAAACGCAAATTAAAACCATAATGAGCCCTGGCTGGTGTGGCTCAGTGGATTGAGTGTTAGCCTGCAAACCAAAGGGTCACTGGTTCAATTCCCGGTCAGGGCACATGCCTGAGTTGCAGGCCAGGTCCCCAGTTGGAGGCACTCAAGAGGCAATCACACATTGATGTTTCTCTCCCTCTCTTTCTCCCTCCATGCCCCTCTGTGTAAAAATAAACAAACAAAATCTTTTAAAAAAACAACAATAATGAGTTATCTTCTCACACCTGTCAGAATGGCCATCATCAATAAATCAACAAACAACACATGCTGGAGAGGATGTGGAGAAAGGGGAACCCTTTTGCACTGCTGGTGGGAATGCAGCTTGGTGCAGCCACTGTGGAAAACAGCATGGAGATACCTCAAAAAATTAAGAATGGATCTGCCTTTCAACCCAGCGATCCCACTTCTGGGAATATATCCAAAGGAACCCAAAACACTAATTCTAAAGCACATAAATAAGCACCCTTATGCTCACTGCAGTGTTACTTACAATTCCCAAGATAGGGAAGCAGCCCGAGTGTACATCAGCAGATGGAGCTGATATAACAACTATGGACCTAGGCTGGTATGGCTCAGTGGATTGAGTGCTGTCTTGTGAAACAAAAGGTTGCAGGTTCAATTCTCTGTTGGGGCACACACCTGCGTTGTGGGCCAGGTCCCTGGTTGGGGGCATGAGAGAGGCAACTGATGGATGTTTCTCTCCCTCTCTTTCTAGCTCCCTTACTCTCTCTCTAAAAATTTATAAATAAAATCTTAAAAAAAAACAACTATGGAACATTTATACAATGGAATATTATTTGGCTGTAAAAAAGAAGTTTTACCCTTTGTGACAGCATGGATGGATCTAGAGAAAATTATGCTAAGTGAAATAAGACAGTCAGATAAAGACAAATATCTTATGACTTCACTCATATGTGGAACCTAATGAACCAACTGAACTAACAAGGAAACGGGGGACAGATTCATAGATGGAGAACAGCGTGACAGCTGGTGAGGGTAGGTTAGAGGGTGGAGGGATTGAGCAAAAGGAATAAGGACTCATGGACATGGAAAACAGTGTGGTAATTGCTGGGGAGAAGGAAGTTTAAATGGTAATGGAAGAAAATACAATAAAGATTAAATATTTTTTAAGAAAGAAAAAAGAAGGAAGCTAGGCTTTTAGTGGTGAGCTAAGTGTATCATAGTATATCAAAGGTATATCAAAGTATAATGTTGTACACCTGAAATTTATATAATGTTATTAACCAATGTCACCTCAATTTTTTTTTAACTTTAACATTTTTACATCAAAAGATATTATTAGGACAGGAAAAAAAACAACTTCAAGAATAGGACAAAACATTTGGTTTCTTAGTCCATTCAGGCTGCCATAACAAAATACCACAAACTGGTAGCTTATAAACAATGTCTATTTCTAATGGTCTGGAACCTGGAAAGTCCAAGATCTTGGTTCCAGCAGATTTAGTAACTAGTGAGAACCCATTTCCTAGATGGCCATCTTTTTGCTGTAACCTCACATGGCAGAAGAAGGGAGGGATCTCTCTGAAGTCTCTTTAATAAGGGCACCAACCCCAATGATGAAGGTTACACCCTCATGGCCTAATCACCATCTAATACCATCCCAAAGGCCTCATTATTTAATACCATCACCTTGGGGACTATGATTTCCACATATAAATTTTTGTGGGGACACAAACATTCAGTCCTTAGCATCTGGAAATCATCTATCTGAGAGGGTGTTAATATTTGGAACATAAAAAGAACTACTACCACTCAACAACAAAAAGACAAACAACCAAATTAAAAAATGGACAAATGTTGTTTAAGGGTACGAACTTGCAACCAGTAGATAAGTCCTGAAGATATAACACACAGAATAGTGGTTATAGACAACAGTATTGTTTTACAAATGCTGAAATTGCTAAGAAACTAGTAGATCTTAATTATTTCTATTTCAAAAAAGAATTATGTGACATAACAAAGGTGTTAGGTAACTCAATCATACTGCAATATATAAATGTATCAACTCAACAATGTATACTTTAAAATTATACAATGTTATGCCAATTATATATCTAGAAAAGGAAAAAGAAAAAATGGACAAAAGACTTGAACAGATGTTTCTCCAAAGACATACAAATGGTCAATAAGCACATGAGAAGATATTCAACATCATTTATAAGAAAATGCAAATAAAAACCACAATGAGATATTACTTCACATCCATTAGGATGGCTATAATAAATAACTTTTAAAAAAATAATACAGAAAACAATGAGTATTGGCATGGATATGGAAAGAATGGAACACTTGTATATTGTTGGTGGGAATGTAAAACGGTGCAGCAACTATGGAAAATAATGTGGTGGTTCCTCAAAATCCTGAACATAGAATTAGCATATGATCCAGCAATATACTCCTAGGCATATACCCATAGGAACTGAAAGCAGGGACTGAACAGATACTTGCATACCAATGTTCATTGCCATACTGTTTACAATAGCCAAAAGGTGAAAACAACTCAAGTGTCCATCAACTGAAGAATAGCTAAACGAAATGTGATATATACATATAACAGAATATTATTCAGTCTTAAAGATCAATGAAATTCTGACACATGCTACAACATGGATAAAACCTTGAAAACAGGCAAGGCAAAATGAACCAGTAATAAAAGGATAAATATTATATGATTCCACTTACATAAAATACCTAGCATGGGCAAATTCTAGAGACAGAAAGCAGATTAGAGGTTACTAAGGGCTGGGAGGAGGGAAGAATTGAAAGTTATTGCTTAATGGTTACAGAGTTTTGTTTGGTGTGATGAAAAGGTTTTGGTGATGGTTGTACCACATTATAAATATAATTAATGCCTGACTTGTACACTTAAAAATAGTTAAAATGGCAAATTTTATATTATACTATATGATTTACCCTAATTTTAAAGTTAATAATGTAATATGCCAAAACTGCTAAATTGTATACATTACTAAAACAGTGAATGTATGGTTATGTGAATTATATCTCAATAAATCTGTTTTAAACATTTACTTACCTAAAGTTAAAATGATATCAATTAGATCTCATTGATTTTAGAATATAGATTATTCTGTCAAAAATTGTACTGAAACTGACCTTGGCATTATTTACCTTAAAATTAGACAAGATTGTGAAGAAGTCTAAACTTTTAACTATTTAAGGTCTACCCTAAGGTCTTTTCCAACTCTAAAATTCTAGGATTCCAACTATTTTAAAAGCACCCTCCCCCCAGTGGGAGTGGCTCAGCTGTTTTGGTGTACTCCCACACACAGAAAAATCAATTGTTTGATTCCCAGTTGGGGCACAGGCCTGGGTTGCCATTAGGTACTGGGTTGGGGTGCATATGGAAGGCAACTTTTCCATTTGTCTCTCTTGCATCAATATTTCTCTTCCCCTCTTTCTCCCTCCCTTCCCCTCTCTCTAAAGTTAAAAATATTTTTTAAAGCACCCTTTATGTCTAGTTGTTATTGTTCTTCTATTTTCATTAAAGCATATCTCTAAAGAGCCTTTATTTACAAAACTTTTGTGGTCCTAATTCAAAACAGATAATCAAGATACAAAATATATTTGTGCCCTGGCCGGGAAGCTCAGCTAGTTAGAGTGTTATCCTGATATGCCAAAGTTGCAGGTTTGATGTCCAGTCAGGGCCTATATGAGAAGCAACCAAGGAATGCATGGATAGGTGGAACAACAGATTGATGTTCCTCTCTTTCTTTCTCTCTCTCTCTCTCCCCCTCTCCCCTGCTGCTGCTTCTCTCTCTCTCTCTCGCAAAAAAAAAAAAAAAATAAATAAATAAATAAATAAATAAATGTTTAATGTACTTGCAAAAATTAAGTTATATTTCTTTCAAAGTATTGCTTTTACAATTTCAGAATGACTCATGGTTTTCCCCAACCTAAATCAAATTCAAAGTACTATATACTCAGTAATAACAAATATATCATTCAAAAAGTGCTATTCACTTTCCATTAACTAAGTATACCACTGGCCTTCCTCATACCATAAGCAAAAGTGTGGTAAGCACTTTAAGCATCTTACAGATGTATACCCTTACTTTACAAAAGAGGCAATTTACCCAAAGTACCGGTAAACAGCTAATGGTACCACTAGCAAGAAATTCAAATATTCCTAGCTTCCAACTCTGGTTGCCTGTTTGACCTAAAAATTATCAGCTTTTAAGGATAATTAAAGCCTAGAAGAGGAGCAGCAATAAGGATGAAAAAAAAAACTGGGGGCAGGGAGGGGGATAGCACTAAGAGAAGAGACAATCTAGGGAGATTTAAAACAAAACAAAACAAAAAACACTGAGGGAAAAGAGAGGATGGAGAGGATCTAGAACTAGGGAAGTGGAAAGTCACTGAAGTCAGGAGAGGAGAGTTTTAAGAAAGGGGTGACCAAAACTTGTCAAATTCAGTAGTAAAGTCAGAGAACAAGATTAAAAAGTGACTGGATTTGGCAATTAGGAAGTCACTGCTGACCTAATAATATGTATACACTGCATGAGAGGGACAATTAAGGAGTTGAGAATACGGAAGTCAAGTGTTCAATGCTCTTTCAAGAAGGCTGGCAGAGAAGAAACACATAAAAGAAGAATGGAGATCAGTTAGAAGATACACAGGAATATAGTCTCTTTTCCTGTGTTGCAGAATACCTACAAGAATTTCTTATCCTGAAAGGATGGACAGAGAAGAAATAATACAATGCTAAGGGTTTGCAAAATACCTGCCTTTGCTTTAAATAGCATGAGATCTAATTCTCTTTTGTAAAGTGATATAGGCTATGGCATGAGATGGTTGGGGGAGGAGGTGCAGCACTTATTTTTCTTTGTAACCACCACCATTTTAAAAACTTTGCAAAAAGGAAACATTAATAAATGTTTGTTGACTCGACATTTTATTTCTCCTTCCATATGTTATCTATTCTATTAATTTCCCCTTACCCTCTCAGCTGCTCCCATGGGTGAATATTAGAATAGAAACTAGGTCTGGTCAAACACTATGTTAAGTACAATTAACAGCAAGCAATAAATGTTGTATACTAATAGTTCTGGTAAGGCAATGTATTCTAAAATGTTCATGTCATTTATTTACAGGCCAATTTCTAGGCTGACATAGACTATACAAAAATTTAGATGTGTTCTTGTAATCCAGTAGTCTTAGCTATAACATCCATCTCATGGACAACAAAAAAAAAAAGTTTAAGAAAAAACAAATCAAGTTTATTGTTCTCAAAATTCTACCAATGTCATCTTTATTGCTCTGGAAGAGATTCAAAGACTAGGGGAAATAGTTTGGTAACATAAGAGTCTTTTCAACACGTATAAGTGTTATGTAAGTTGGTGAAAATTCATGACTTCCTAGATATCATAGCACTTATATTTAATTTTTTCCAGCAGACATCAATCAAATCAAAATACAATTCTTCTTTGTAGACAGAAATTTAATATATGCAGTTTATCCACCTGTAGGGCTCCATGGAATATTAATTTGTAACCAAAACTGAAACAGTCTTGTCTAATTTAGTTTAGCACTAACTCTTGTGAACAATTCTGATCCAAATGTACTAAAAATAAAACCAAATGTACTAAAGTAGAAGCGTGTTTCTACTACCAAGTAATTTTTCTTTTTTGCACAAGGAGAGGGAAAATAAAATGGCCAAAGTAAAAGTACAAGCTAGCCTTGGCTAGTGTGGCTTGAGTGCCGGCCCAACCAAAAGGGTCGCCGGTTTGATTCCCAGTCAGGGCACATGCCTGGGTTGCAAGCCAGGTCCCCAGTGTGGGGCATGCAAGAGGCAACCACACATTTATGTTTCTCTCCCTCTCTTTCTCCCTCCCTTCCTCTCTCTCTAAAAATAAATAAATAATATTTTTTTAAAAAGTATAAGCTAAATGAACATATACAATACCAGATTAGCAAAGCACTTTTCATTAAATATCATATTGCCTTTAACCAAGAATAGGCAAGAAAAAAAACTGTGCAAATTTTAAGGAAACAAAAGCTTTTGGGTAATTACTTAAAGAATAAAATAAGAAATGCTTAGTACAAATGTTGACTGAATAAAAGATCCAGAATAGGTTATATTTAGCACAAAAAGTAAATAGTAAAGTAAAACCTGACAGAAGAAATCTTAGATCCAGCAGTTCTCAAACTTTAGAGTACATAAAATTTACCTGGGGAATGTTTGTTTAAAATGCAGATTCTAAATCTCACTGTCCATATATTCAAATTAAATAGGTATGAGGTAGTGCCCAGGAACTGGCATTTCAAACACAATCTAGACCAATCCCATATTACAAATGAGAAAACTATGTTAAGTAATCTATTTGTCTAGAATCACATAGAATCCTGGTCTCATTAACTCAAAGCAGTGGTCTTCCTACTACACTACTTAATGTACTTTATAGCTGAAAGAACTGGTACAAAGAAAGAATGAATTACTAATATATTGTTTGAGTAAATGAGCAATCTTGGAATACCTCCTGGCTCCAACTGCTTTTTATTATTCATTTATTTAGTATTTCTTATACACCTCCTATGTACACATAGCAAGACAGTAGATTACAAAACAATTTAAGATATAAACCCTGTCCTCTACAAGCAATTATCAGTTAGGAGGACAAGCAAGGAAAATACCTAAAACTGATATCCAACAACAGCAAGACAATATGAGTAAATGCAAAAATAAGTGGTTTGGCCAACTATAATTAACCAATTTATACTGACTTCACTCTGTACCTTTTATATATAGTTAGAATTTATCCATTACAGAAAAATACAATTTCTTCCCTTTCACTGTCAAGAAAGTTCTCCTTTAGTAAAGAAAAGCTACTGTCCTTGTATGGAATTAGTATCTCTCTCTCTCCATATTTCATACACACACCAACACTAATATCACCACCACCTCATATGCCAGGACAGCTTTTGTAGACACCAAAGTTGGTATAATTTTTATGCAAAGGTCTGATTAAGAGTTTGACTCAGTTCAAATGGTAAAGAGAAGCTCCCTCCTGGATTATCTTCCTGATCATATATGGTAGATCAAAGGTCTGGTTTCTTCACACCTCCAGTAGAGTATTATGCATTCATATAATACCACAGCCTCATTATAGTCAAAGTGTACTTTGCTACTACCCCTTGTCTTTGGGCTTGGCCAGTGAGATGTTATAGGACCAGAGTCTTGAAATGGGCTCATGGGATTCAGCTTATCCTCTTGTACTTCTGCCATTGCCATGAGACAAGTTTCCCCAGAGAGATTTTACCCTTCCCTCCAGCCTGGGCCTCAGAATGAGACAAGTGAAGCAGAATAAATGCTTATTGTTATATAGCACTATGATTTTGTGGTTGCTAATTATTATTCAGCAAAAGCTGACTGAATCACAGTATTTCAAAATCTAAACAAGACTGATTAATTACATAAAGCAGTAGTTCTCAAGCTTGCCTGAGTGAGAATTTTTGGGGTTTAAGTTTTTTAAAAAATATATAGGTCCCAGAGAGATCCATTGAGTACATCTAGACTGTGGGCCAGGAATATGCATTTTATCAAGAAGAAAAGGTAATCCTGTTGCAGTGCCCACATCTTGAGAAACACCAAAATAAAGATTATTAAGTTTCCAGTTCCTCAACAATATTCACTAACTGTTCAAGAACACTAATTAAATAAGTGAATCTTGCCTGAGAATGTATGTGTTCATAAAGAGATGTATGTAAAACTGAAATCTAGTCAAGTGAATTACTTCAAGAGCAGGAAGAAGCAGGTGCCACTGATGTCAATTCAGCCATGGACACATCTGTGCCATCCAAGGAGGATTATGAGGTGATGCAGGTCCCCCAGTTTCTTCAGAGTGTCCTGGAGACCCTTCCAGGTGTGGATACCAACAATGAAGCTACTTAAAATGTCATAAGCTCCCTGGCCTCCCAAGTGACTAAGGATGGTGTGGGAGTCAGGAGTGAGTCTCTCAAAAATATGCCACCCTGGCATGCAGATTATTTTGCTCTAAAAACAATTAAAGCCCAACAAACTCAAAAAGAGTTTGTTACTTCCCCCTTACCTGCCTAAAGAGATTCAGATAGAAAAATCTGCTTCAGGAAGGGAACTTTAGCATTTTAACCTTAGCACATATGAATTGACTACCTCACTCCTCCTTAATTCAAAATTATACACAGAATACATCTCATTTTCTCTCACTGTCTTCAGAATTTTCATGTTTATGTGAATTCTCCATGGGGGAATATGCACACATATTAAATTTTATTTTCTCCTGTTAATCTGCTACAAATCATTTAAATTATTAAATCAACCAGAAGAACTAAAGGGGTAAAGAGAAAGTCTCCTAGGCCCAGACAATGGCAAGGACAAGAACTAAGACTGGAAGTAAAGGGTAGCTAATCTGCTCAGGGGGTTGCATAGGGTGGAGTGGGATATAGTTAGATACATTATCTGTAACAATTACAAACTAAGTAAACTTGGTAACTTTCTTCTTCCAAGAAAAAAAATTTACAGAGGCTTACCCTTAAAAAGGTATGGCATTGTACTGTATCTTTTTATTAAAATAAATAATTCATTTAAAAACCAAACAAGCATATCATATCTTTATAAATTCTAATGTTCTGCATACCCATTGTTCTTAGAATTAAGGAATCCAAGAACTATATAGAGTGAGTGGGAAAGAGGGATTCCAAATAAATAACCATGACCCCCCCAAAGAAGAATGTGATATCAGTATGTCTTCCAGTATCTTTTCCTTTCAGCTCTACTATTTGCACCTGTTTGGTTACATCACTGCATCTATGTATCCCCAAACGTACACATGCCCTCTTCAGTCACCTTGCACTTAATGAAACTGCACTAGCCACTCCAATATTAAGCAAAGCAAACGTTTACACATTTAAAACCATGACATTTGCATAATCAGTGCAATACAAAGATCGTGTTAAGTGTCCCTGCTCTTTGCAAAGGTTGATCTGGGTGAGAACATGTCTCTATCTCATGTTCTCAATTAGAGTAAGAACTTGTTGGTATCATTAATGTTGTAGGTAAGGGTGCAGGCTATAATCTTGGCTCCACAATTTACTGACTGTGTGGTGAGTTATTTAAATTCTCTGTACTTCACTCGCACTCTCTGTAAAAAGAACATAATTAAACCTGCAGTATAGAATTGAGGATAAAATGAAAAAATACATGTAAAGATATTAGAATAATTGCTGGCACATAGCAAGCAATAAATACTAGCTGTTATTGCTGTTATAGATCTGAAATCCAGCTTCACAAATGTGGGCATTTGCTGCTATCTACTGCTAAAGAAAAAAAGAAGACTTTTTAAGCAGTAATTCCTTTAATCCATCCCTTTGAAAGGACATTAGTCTAATATTTTATTTATCAAATTGAAATTAAGTGTTTTAAAAATCAATGTTCTTTCTTTTACTTTTATCAGTTCTAATTATAAAAATAATAAGCCTATCAACTATAAATGAGAGTCTAGATGCTAAAAAAGGTAAAAAATAACAAAGACCACTGAAAAGTCTATGCTTTGAGATTTCTGCTCTTAGAATGACTGCTTAAGTTTAAGGCTTTTATGTTCTGTATGTTTTACAGGAACCACATAACTTATGGCTACAGAATTTAAATAGCTAACACAACATAAAGAAATCTAGTAAAAATTATTCATTTTTTTTCCCAAAAGGAACTGTAATGACTAAGAATATTAAAATATAAGTTTTCAAATGTAGTTAAATCAGAAGTTCAAATATTTTAACTCAACTATATAAATTTATCATAAGCATAATAGACATTAATCAAAAACATCAAAAGTACAAAAGGAAATTTCAAATTTTCTTTCAATATTTTCCCAATGCAGATTTCTGTGTCTAACATGATGAGAAATTTATTGAATATGAAAAATACTTATAAAAATAAAAAAGCAATTGAAAAACTGTCATGTTGTCCTTGACTAGTTTTTAAAGGCATAATCTATTAAGCCATCCTAAACCAAATTTAAGAATTTTATGTCTAATCCACTCCTAAAAATTTCTAAAAAAACCTATCATCCAAAGACTGCTTGAAAAATAATTGCAAAAGAAACATGAGGCTTTTTTTAAGGTGTCTGAGAACGAAAAAGGAAATATTCTAAGGAAGGGATGACTAGCATTTCTGTTAAAACTTCAGTAAAATGACAAAGAACTTTCAAGACTCAAATCTCCTAGAAGTCTGATGTGAGGTCAAAGTTGTCTCAGTGACAGGACAGCCAATAAATGCCAGATGACTAAATGTAAAGAGATCAAAAACACCTTTAAACATTTATACTTCCAAAAGTATACAAAATAGCAATGTCCAGATTGAAAAAGATGCAAATATAATTACTAAAATACTTTGGAACAAAATAACACTAATGATAAAAATAATTAAAGTATTATACAATGTACTAAAAATCTCACGTTTTATTCAATTCATTCAGTAACATTTTTGAATAATGAAAGGAACATGGACTCCCAAAGAGTGATCTAAATCTAAAAATAAGATTCAAGTGTTTTATAGTTGATATCCTTTTTACTACTGTAAGCCAAATCCGCTTCTTTAAGTTAAAAAAAAAAAGAAAGTCTACAGCTCTGTTTCCAAAGATCTCATAATAGACACTATCCACTGGTGATTAAAATATTTTTAATCTTTGCATTACCTCACAGCTAAAAATGTCAAGAAACCACACCCAATATGTCTTTTTACCCCCAAGGGAGGTGTGAGGGGGTGGGAAATATGGGAGTGGGAACTCAAAACTACACCAAAGCCCAAAAGGTTATTTCCCTGGATGGATCGGGAAAGGAGTGCAGG
This sequence comes from Glossophaga mutica, assembly GCA_039655065.1. Classification (NCBI taxonomy): domain Eukaryota; kingdom Metazoa; phylum Chordata; class Mammalia; order Chiroptera; family Phyllostomidae; genus Glossophaga; species Glossophaga mutica. The sequence continues at coordinate 27,940,827 of CM077306.1, forward strand.
TACATGGTCTCGGTTCCCTCTACAGTGATCTGGGGACGCATCAAAGGGCGAGCGCAGGCCTCGGCCTCTGCGGGATCCCTCCCTCGCCACCCGCAGGGTAAGTGGCCCGGACGCGCTAGCCTGAGCTACTCACCGGCCGCAGTGCTGACCAACAGGACGGTCCACAGTAGACAGGGCACCCGCCAGGGCCGCTGCAGCAAGGAAGTCATCCCTGGTTCAGCCAAGAAGCAGGAGAGCAGAGAAAAGAAATATGGAAAGTAAACACAGGCGGAGAAACACGGCCGGGAGGCTTGCCTTCTTTCCCGTCTGACTTACCCGGCCGTATTACAATGCAGTTTGAAAGGACAAATGGCAAATGAGAGGACCTAGCTGCAGAGCTTTCATTCCGCTGTAGGAATTCCCTTCATTTCTCTCCCTCGCAGCTCGGGGGATTCATTCGCCTAGGACGGGGTGCCTCAGCCCCGCAAACTGAAGGCATATCCGTGGGGAGAAGCAGGGAGACAAGAAGCAAGCCCCGCAGTTATTTCCCTCGTAGTTTCACGATATCAAAAAAATATCCAGGTCTAGGAGAAAACATATCCAGGGTGCAGAGGGGTGTAGAGCGGGGATTCGATGGGGGAGCCGAAGATCAGAACTAGTTCCCGACTGCCGGGAAAGGCGAAGCCCGGCGAGCGGCAGCGGCGGCTTCGGCGCCCGGCGGCCCGAGACGCATAGCCCGTGACTTCGGGAGAGCAGGATTCCTTTGAGTTTCGCTTCGGTGCTTCCTTCACTCCAATTTCGAGAACACCAAATTCTCTTCCTCCACTGGATCGAAAAAGGTGTCTGTCTCCATGGACAAACCCACAGCCTCCACGCCTTCGTGGAACGATGCTGTGAGGGTCTGGCCGGAGGGCTCAGGGGCAGTGGGAAGCGGGGGAGGGGAAGGGTCTGCAGGCTGGGCCCAGTGCTCCCAGAGACAGCGGGCGGAGGAGAGGTGCCGGGGAGGGGAAGGCTGCCCTTTCTAGCCCTCCCGGGTGCGCTCCTCTTTCTCTTTTTTTATTGCTACCGCTCGATCTCGCTCGAGGTAAGTTCCACCATGAAAGCCTTGTCTTCTCCCGTCAATGGCTCCCGTAAGCGAATCACAACACTCCCACCCACCCCCCTTCAGAGGAAGCCGCCGTCGCCTCGTTCTCCCGCAGTTCTGAGCTCCGGGCGGAGCTCGGGCGTCGGGGGCTGAGGGCGGGGGGACGGCGGGAGAGCGGATGTAGATGGCTGGGAAGGGGAGGTGGACACTGAGGCGGCGAGACACCCAGCACCCCTCCGGGAAGCACTTCCAGTGGCTCCGAGCAGACCAGACACAAAGGGGGGAGTCGCCGCAGCTGCCAGTCTGCGGCGCTCGGTCAACTGAGTCGCCCCGCCTCCGCCGCCGCCGCCGCCGCCTCCTCCTCCTTCTCCACCTCCTCCTCCTCCGCCTCCGGCTCTTCCCGGCCCTGTCTGTCTCGGGCCTGTGGTGCAGCGCGGCCGTCCGCTGCGGCGGCAGCACCGGCTGTGGGCGCGAGGAAGCAGCTCTGCGCTTGCGCGGGGCCCCGCCCGGCCCCGCCCCTCACTCTGGGGTTGACTGAGGCGGACACGGCGGCCTTTGCGCGGCTCGTCTCACCCAAACTGGCGAGGGCCGGGTGGGGCCGGCAGTTGGTGATAGAAGTGGCTTTTCTGCTTCATACACATATATTCCCGTAGAAGAACACTTCTTTGGGATGTGTGTGTGTGCGCGCGTGTGTGTTTGAGAGAGCAGCCACATTTTTCTGTCCAGCCTTTGGCAAATTCTTTCTAGCTGGGTGATTTAGCTCCAGGCTGGCGTCGCGGTCTTTTCTGCGACTGGGCGTAAAGCCCTGAGGGGCAAAACTGCTCCCATTGTTTGTTGGTGCTGCAGCTTCCCTGTCTCTAGCCTTAAGAATCCAGCCGGTCACGCTTTTCCCAGACCGGAGACCCCAGCTTCCTCGGCCTCCCTAGCAGACTGAAACAAAAGCCGGAATTGGAAAGACCACACCTAAATTGATATTTTTGTTCTTATCAGCGTCCCGCTTTCCTCAAGCACCCATTCCCGTGGACCTCCTTAGATGACAGGAATACTGAACATTTCGAAGGATGCGAAGCCATAAAGAAAACTTAAAATTGTATACACTGCCCTGCTGTTCATGTATGTACACATCTGTCTGCAGCGAGGTTTTCACTTCGAAGGTGGGCCTTTATTCACAAAGGCTGGAGGGCTTTAGGGGATTTGGGGGGCATGGGAAAGAAAAAAATGCGGTAAGGAGTTGCTGCCTCGGGATCGAGTGGGATCGAGTCTTCGCACCCAAGGAAACAGAAGGTCCTGTAGGTAGCCCCCTTGAATTTGGAAGGGATCGTCTTGGTCGTTTTTTTCAGTTGCAAAATCCCAAGAAATCAAGCTAGGGGAAGAGATTCCACCACCTACCCAGCCTGCAGCCCTTACACACCCCTACAGGACCAGACCAACTTGGGTGGGATTTTGCTGGAGGAGAAGGTAGAAGGCGAAGTGCGTGGCGCCATGATCGGAAGTCTGGTTTTAATTCTTAGCTGCTAGGTGGAAAATTTGCGTGGGAGGGCGATCTTAGAGATGAAATCTAGCCTTCCCTTCTCATACTAAGCAGAAGGGTTATTCTGAAAGCTGGTTTTGCTGGTCTTTCATTCTGGCTTAGGGCATTTGCAAAGATGCATTACTCACTGCTGGAGGACTGTCTTCAAGTCCTCTTTTATCTCTTTCTCTGAACTTGATGTAAATAAATCTCTACATTCCGTAAACTAGTTGCTGTTATTACACTAAATATCTTCTGTAATTAGATGTTGTGTATTACCAGTCTAGGATTCTCAGACTCTTTGTAGTGGAAATACTTTTATACGGCATACACTTCAGGCAGAGAGAAGTATTTCTATCAAGTAAAACCCTCTTTTTAAAAAATTAGGAGGTGCATATGCTTTGATTCATTAGCTTTATTACTATATTTTGCTTTGACCAAGAGGCCTAAAATTTATTTTAAAAAACCCTTGGTATTGTTTTACCATTTGACTTTCAAGAAATCAGATCTAGCCGTCAGAGAAATAGGATGTTAAGTATGTTAAGGTACAGAAAGTTTATTAATTGATAGCTTACTGTTTTGGATTCTCATATTGGGATCAAGTATATACTTATTATTATTTGCATAAACGTTTTCTTAAGAAACAACAAATACCCTTGTACATACTGTAAATATGTGATTAATTGTATAGAAAAGAAGGGTCCTAGAAAATTCAAATGAAAGAAATATGTGCCGCTGACGTGATAATTAGTAGACAACCATTTAGGCAACCCTCTTCCACTTTTGTTACTCCATTTAAGACATGGTCGTTAACTCCGTATGAGACAGAACATGAGAGAAGAACTAGAATTTGACAATCAGTCTGTCCACTAAGACAAGAGAGTTCATTCTGATAAAGAAAAAGGATTAGCACAGCAGGCAAGTTTTAGTATCTGTACTAGTCAGGATAAGCTAGGTTTTAACAAACATCTTTGCAGTTTATTGCAACAAAGGTTTATTTCTCACACATTACTTTTTTGACACAAGTTATCAGATAGCCTACCACAGTGGAATTCACTAGGGAACAGACATTAAAACTCTTAGATTGTCATGCAAGAGATTATGGGGTAGAGTTCTCAAGAACAATCTCTTTGGAGATGGAGGGTCATAAGGTCAGGCAGAGGGAAAAGTTGCAACCAAGGCTTTAACCAAATTTTGCAAAGGACACTGAGGGATGGACCTTCAGTATTGTCCTAAATTGAGGCAGGGGGGCCAGGTCTTTATAGTCTCATATCCAGTAGGGCTGCACCTAGAAAAGGGAGCTGACCTTGGTATAGAGAGCTTTCTTCAGCAAAGAACAACCCCAGAAAGGGACCCAGCTGAGAGCTGTCAGCCTCCAACATTTCCAGCAATTGGGAGTGGTTGTGCTTCAGTCCTAAAGGGTAAATCTGAGTAGTTCAGCACAATATCCACTACATAGACTCTGCTGATTGTAGTCACTGAAGTCCCCAGAGTGATGGAAGCTTCAAACAGATAGTATATGCTTTCAAGATTGCCACTGTAGAGATCATGAAATTTAATTGCTAGTGCTGCAGTGTCTTGGTATGTCTGAGGAATGAAAAGGAGGCCGGTTTATTGGAATACAGAAGATCAAGTTAGAGAGGTAGGCATGTACCACATCATACAAGGTGTGGATCATTTGCCTATTTGTTCAGTTCCACTCCCTTACCTTTTCTTCTTTTTTCATGGGCTGACTCCTGCAAACCAAATTTCCAACACTCCCTTGCCCACTGGCTTCTGGTTAGGTTCAATGGTAGGCACAAGATTAAGTAAATCCAGGCTCCCTAAAATGGAACAGCAGCTCCCTCTTATTCCTCCTTTTGTTCAGCAAATATTTATTGTCCACTGTACTCCAGGCTCTGTACTAGGCAACTTTGAATACAATGAGAAAAACAGTCAGTCTCTGCTCTCACAGAGTTCTGTGATATCAAAAAATTTATAGTTCCTCAAACATACATGCCTTTGCACCTTTGCATTTTCTATTTTGTCTGCCAAGAATGCTCTTTCCTCCTCTGATTGACTCATTATTATTTTTTACCATTCAACACCCAGCTCAGATGGTACTGCTACCTCTGAGAAGATTCCTCTGACTCCACACCCCAAACAGAATTAATTCTTCTTTGTGTTACTTTTATTTTCTTTTTATAACTTATAATATTTTTAATAATAAACATGCAATAGCTTTATAATCAGAAAAAATGGTGTAGTGTTTTTAAAAGAACAGATATGATTGATGCCTGTATGGTGCCTGAATTTCAAATTAGACAGGTTTTTTTGTTTTCTTCAATAAAGATATTTTCCTTTATTAAATTTTAGGTACCTCCACCTATCCCAAATTGATTTCATAATCAGTCTTTTATACCTTTTGTATGAATTAGTCAATAACATACTTTCTAACAATTAATCCAGAAAACATTTGTTAGGGTGGAAAAGAATATAAGGGTATTGATTGGGTTTGGGAGTTATCCAAAATGAAAACAGATACTGAAAGAAAAAGGAAGGAAGCACAGAGACACTTGATTACTTCATAAATTTTCCTAGGTTAGCCATGTCTGTGGCTAAGGCATAATAGACTATGCCCATTTTATTTTGAAAAGTGAAATACATGTCTTTCCAAAAAAGCAATAACTCAAGTGTATATTTCAAAGAACTAGAGTCAAATATTGAACTAGGGTCTCCTAACTCAGGGCTCATTTTCTTCATCTTGTTATCTCTTTCTATTCAACTTTATTATTAATCAACTCTTGATTATCAGAATTACATGTCTGTTACTTTCAAATCTGTATTAAAGTGTTACCTACTCATTTATTCTGCTGATATTTATTAAGCATCTGTTATGTGCCCATAAGTGAATAAAACACGAAGATTTCTGTCCTCTTGGAACTTCATTCCAGCAAAGAGAAACAAACAAAAAACAAAAAAATGAAAAATAAGTAAAGTATGTAGAAGGTGCCAAGTATATGGAAAAAGAAAAGGAAGACAGGTTAAGAGTAATTAAGATATTGGGGTAGGGCACTGGCTAGTGTGGCTCAGTTGATTGAGCACTGGCCTGTGAACCCAAGAGTTGCTGGTTCAAATCCCAGTCAGGGCATATATCTGAGTTGCAGGCCAGATCCCCAGGGGTGTACAGGAGGCAATGGACTGCTGTGTCTCTCACACGTCAGTGTTTCTCTCCTTCTCTTTCTCCCTTCCCTTCTCTCTCAAAATAAACAAAGAAAATCTTTTTTAAAAAAAGAAAAAATATTGGGGTAGAGAGGCCAATCAAGTCATAGTGTAAAATATGATTGGATAAGTCTTGTTGAAAAAGTAAAATTTGAATAAAGATGTGAAGAAACTGGCCTCTTTGGAAGAACTAAAAAGCCTGCATGACCAGTCACCAAGAGCTTAGAAGACACTGGCAAAAAAAAACAAAAAACGGTGGTAGATTATGTTTTGCATTTGATCTTTATCCTACCAGCACTTGGCAGCTATTTAAGGATGTTAGGAGAAATACCATAATCAAATATGCATTTTGAACAAATCATCAGACTGGTAGAGGGAGATTGGTTCAGAATGAGTTGATCAGGAGATCATTTGGGAAGCCACCTAGCCCAGCAGGAGAGAAGGTCTATACATAAGAATCCTTTAGACCAAGAGAGTTATGTATCCAGAAGTTAATATAAGAACCAATAGCACATAGTCATAGCTAGTTATTAACAATTAGCAACACTTTCAAAGATAATTCACTTCTGACTTTAGACTAGTTCTTTGCATCAGCCTCAAAGGTACCAAATCTGAAAATTACCAGTTATGATAGGAACTCTGGCACCAGGAATAAAGTATGGATGAAATGGCCACAAGGAGGGCTGCTATACTTTCAGAAAGAGACAGAAACCTAAAACTGAAGTGAGTTTTAACCCAAAGGTTAAAATACTAAGCCCTAGAACTATCTATCACTGCATAAACCTTTCCTGTCTGTGACCATGGGAGAAGGTGGGACTAAGCTTTTAGCTGGGACCCAGATAAACTGTGGTGAGAAGAGTCTGGACAACAAGAGCAGTGCTACAGGAAGTTTGGCTACTCTGACATGTGTGGCAGAGACATAGGTGCTCCACAAATGTATCATTTGCTTCCTAATATTTCCTGTTCCTTTGTGGAAATGTAGTACAGGTAATTTGTGTCATTTCTAACCAAAGCACAGAAGAGTCAGTATTACACTCCAACTATCTTTTCCCCTGCCACTAAGCAGGCTTAATTGCCACTAAGCAACTAAGAAAGTCAAGTATGCCAGGTAGTACAGCTACAAAATGGTGCAGCCACCATTAGCTTGGGTCCCTGATAACAAAGCAGAGCCCACTTTAATCTACACTGGACATGGATCTGGAGTAAAACAAAAAAACAAAAAAAAAACAACTTTTATATTAATCTACAGAAATTACAAGATAGTTGTTGAGCATAATCTAGCCTATGCAGATGAATCAACACATGTTATCTTCAACAGATACAGTACCTTGTCAGCACATTTTTATAAAACAGGGCTATGATTCAAACATGAGAAGTATGAAGGAGAATAGCTAGTTTTTTTTAATTACTGAAACAAATCATCCATTAAATAATATGTAATTTCATAATGACCAACATAATGGTCTGGAGCACCTGACTTTTTTTTATGGGTATCAAGGGTACATCAGACACAAGGCAAATAACAAAGACTGACTATTGGAAGAAAACTATCTGAAACTATGCATAGTGGTTAAAAGAATCAAAGTAAGAAATGGAAGACTTTGAATATGGAATGTTTGGGTTGTTTTGCAGTTTTAAGATTTGATTACTTACATAGCAGGAGAACCATGTCAAGTTGTGAAGTTACTTGATCAATTCGAAGAGTACCTTTTTTTTTTTTTTTTAACCAAATGGCAAAATACAACATCCATAGAGTATCTCCTTATGTTGTAAATCATCTCAATCTCTCATGTTTGGGATTAAAAGAAACAATTACATATAGTGGGGGCGGAAATATTAAACCAGAAAACCAAATTTTTAGGAACAGCTCTGCTCCTGATTCTATGACTTTGAACGAGACATTTCTCTTCTCTAGGCCCCAATTTTTTATCTGTAAAATAAGTTTGGATGAGCTAGTTCTGTTTTCTTTTAGCTTTAAAACTCTTATTGACATCCTGACATTCCTATATTAAAAAAATTACATATAGCCCCTGGCTGGTGTAGCTCAGTGGATTGAGTGCGGGCCTGCGAATCAAAGGATCGCGGTTCGATTCCCAGTCAGGGCACATGCCTGGGTTGCAGGCCAGTTCCCAGCATGGGACACACAAGAGGCAACCATACATTGATATTTCTCTCCCTCTCCTTCTCTCCTACCCTTCCCCTCTAAAGATAAATAAATAAATAATTACATATAATGACAGATTTCATTTTTACCCTAAAGAATACAAGTTGAAAACAGAAATATTTAGGGAAAAGCATTTCTACAGCATATTACTTTACATTAATGGAAATGTGGTGATTCTTTGTTTAAAATTATTTTATGAAATAGTTGAAGCTATTTTTATAATTTTGAGTCCTGAGTTATGTAGTCTTACAGGAATCTTTGGTTTTTACATTTTTCTTCTTAATGTTGATTCCCACTGTTCATAGCAAGAATGTAGAAGCAAGATATTTTTCCACTTACATCCTAATATGTGATCAAAATATGCAATTTGCCCTTTATGATCCCCCAAAAGGTCTGAATCACATCTTACAACTTATTCAGAAATATTATGACTTGTGAAAGTTACTAATCAATCAGTAAGCATTTGGTAAGTTCTTTCTGGGTGTATGACTTTGTATAATGTTATATCAATATTAAATTCTTTATGCTTACCCAAGGACTTTTTTTTATTGTTTTCAAAGAGAGAGGAAGGGAGAAAAAGAGAAACATTAATTGGTTGCCTTCTTATACATGCCCTGACAGCTGATTGAACCTGAAACCTGGGTATGTGCCCTGACCAGAAGTTGAACCTGTGACATTTTGGTCTATGGGATAATGCTCCAACAAAGTGAGCCATACTGGCCAGGGCAATATTAATTTTTTAAAGCTTCACAATTTGCATATCATCCTTGCTCAAAGGCCATACTAATCTTCTCTATCATTCCAATCTTAGTATATATGCTGTCAAAATACACACTCAATTTTTAAAATCTCTGTACATCAGCATGATGGGTGTAACATAGTTACCTCATGCTGAAATAATAAAAGCATAAAGTATTTTTCTCCAATTAGTTCAAGTATAATTATATGATCTGTGAAAATATCATTTCCCCAGAAAGATTTTATAATATTAAAGAGCAGTGACTAAATCATATGCTCTTACACACACACAAAAAAATGTTCAATAAATTGTCACTGGAGTGAAAAGCCAGAAAACTGAGAGCACAGAACAAGATGAAAATATTTTATCCTGCAAAGGCTATTTGTACCTTGAGTATCAGAAAAAAATCATAATGAATATTTGTTCTTACAGCACATTCTACAAATGTTTGAAACTTTCTAATTGTTAAGCATGTCAATATTATTCTCATTTAGATGCTGAGGCAGTTGCATAAACATTGAAATGCACAAAAGTTAGAAAACAAGTCTGTCTTATGGCCTTGCATTCTAGTTTTTCTGGCTTTTGATAAATATTTATCTAGCCTCTCATAAGGACCACCAAACAACTGCACTACACTATCTGCTTGCAGGAAGTACACAAATAATTTCAAGAGCAACTGAAACTACTGTAATACCCATCCTCACAACCTTCACCCTGTTGTGTAAGATAAGTACACATTCATTCTTCTTAGAGGCTTCTGATATACTGAAATATCTACATCAAAACTTTCCTCCTCTTCTTTTCTTTTTAATTGGCTTTTTAAAAAAATTGTTGTTCAAGTACAGTTGTCTCCATTTTCCCCTCACCACTCACTCCCACCCCACCCTTGATCTTACCCCTCTTTGGATTTGTCCATGGATATTCATACATGTTCCTTGATGACCCTTCCCATTCTTTCCCCCATTATCCCCTACCCTCCTCCCCTCTGGTTACTGCCTGTTTGTTCTTCATTTCATTGTCTCTGGTTATATTTTGCTTGCTTGTTCATTTTGTTGATTAGGTTCCACTTATAGGTGAGATCATATGGTATTTGTCTTTCACTGCCTGGTTTATTTCACTTAGCTTAATGCTCTCTAGTTCCATCCATGCTGTGGCAAAGGGTAAGAGCTCCTTTCTTTCTGCTGTGTAGTATACCATTGTATAAATGTACCATGGTTTTTTTATCCACTCATTTGTTAATGGGCACTTAGGTTGCTTCCAACACTTGGCTATTGTAAATTGTGCTTCCATGAACATTGGGGTGCATAGGTTCTTTTGAATTGGTGTTTCAGGACTCTTAGGGTATAATCTCAGAAATGGAATTGCTGGGTCAAAAGGCAGTTCCATTTTAAGTTTTCTGAGGAAATTCCATACTGTTTTTTCCACAGTAGCTGCACCAGTCTGCATTCCCCACAATAACATACTAGGGTTCCCTCTTCTCCACAACCTTGAAGGCACTTGTTGATTTGGTTATGATGGCCATTCTGACTGGTGTGAAGTGGTACCTCACTGTGGTTTTAATTTGCATCTCTCTGTTGGATAGTGATGTTGAGCATCCTTTCATATGTCTCTTGGCCCTCTGTATGTCCTCCTTGGAGAAGTGTCTGTTCAGGTCTTTTGCCCACTTTTTAATTAGGTTGTTTGTCTTCCTTGAGTGGAGTTGAGTGAGTTCTTTATGTATTTTGAAGATCAAACCCTTGTCTGAGGTGTCATTGACAAAAATGTTTTCCCATATGGTTGGATCCCTTTTTTCATTTTGTTGATGGTTTTTTTAGCTGTGCAGAAGCTTTTTACTTTGATGTAATCTCATTTTTTAATTTTTTCCTTTATCTCCTACAGGGGACTATTCCATGTGGCATGGGGAATGTAGCCCAGCCCCCACTCAAAAAGGCCAGTAGGGAGCAAGGTCCGGCCCACAGGACCCACACCCACGGATAGGTTCTCCTGTAGGGAATCAGGCCTGCACTGTACCTAGGTTGCTATGAGACTTGCTTTTGCTGAAACTCCCTCACCCTGGATTGAGGCAGCAAATGTTTACTGCGTATCTCTAAAGTAACTTCCTAAAATCTGTGTTAAACCTCCCAAGTATGAAGTGTAACCAGTTCAACCACTTTTCCCCTTGATCTGTAACATCCTTCTCTTTGAAGTAATTAGCAACATTCTTTCCTTTGTTACCTGTAAAAGGTAATCACCTACCACAAACCTGTGCATAGTAAATGAGGACCATGCTTGTTGTAATGTACCCAGAAAAGCAATAAAAGCCTGTCCAGGCAGGGGTCGGGCCCTCTTTCTCAGAGAGTGGCCATGCTGTCCCTTTTTCTCCACAGGACTTCTGTAGTCCACATGAATTTGTCCATTGCAGTCACAACACACAGAACCCGTGGGTCAGGGTCTGCATCAATCTCCCTTGTCCTAGGAGATATATCAGCAAAAATATTGCTTCTTGGCATATCTGAAATTTTACTGCCTATGTTCTCCTCTAGGACTTTTATGGTGTTGTGACTTATGCTTAAGTCTTTTATTCACTTTGAGTTTATTTTTGTGTATGGTGTAAGTTAGTAGTCAAGTTTCATTTTTTTGCATGTAGCTGTCCAAAACTTTCTTCTTAATTTAGAATTTCCCTAGTTAAAATAGGTTAGATATTTAGAGCTAAAAATGTGATGTTTTTATTTTCCAAACACTAAACTAGTCGTGCTTAAAATTTGAACGTCTTCCATTCAAATGTATTCTTCTCCCTTCAACTAAAAGACCAATTTTAAACCCCCATTGCAGTAGGAAACTGAATTATACAACAAATTTAGGATAAAATCTTTGTCTCTGTTTGGTCTCAAAGGTGTTCAAAAAGCAAGATGACCACCCACTCTTTTTTATGGAAAGAAATCCAAGTTCCCCTTATAAAAATAACCATTTAAAAGAAGCCTGATCATGGGCAATCCTTCTTAGAGCATGCCTCTATTTCATCCAGCAGGAAGCTCACAGTATCTGTGGCATCTTTAATATTCTTTTTTTTTCCAGAACCATCATTGCCTTCTCATGACTGACTCATTTCTCCTGGGGGGATTCTCTTCTAGTATACAATTCTCATATTAATCTAATCTTTCAGTATATATTTGCTATTACCCAGAAATTGGCCATATTTACTCTTCTTAAAGCACAGGAAAAAAATGAAACTACCAGACTGGGGGAAGGTTCTTTTTTAAATATTACAGAATAATTTTTCCATATACCAAAAATAAATGTCTTTAGGAAAAGGCAACAAACACAAATTATTGTTAAAATGGTTTCACAGCTAAGGATTACTCATACACATTCTGTTTGCCAAGTTTTATGTAGGACATCTGTCAGAATCTTATTTGCCATTGTCTCTCTTTCCTACATCTTCCTCTAAGAAATTTTTTCTCTTGGCACAAAACTTCAGTAATAGGAAAAAATGGGGTGGAGAGGAAAATTTGGTGGGCCTCTGCAACAATTTCCAATGAAAAGGCTAATGATCAATATCACGTAACCAGTTGTTCATTACCCCGCCTATCCTTAACCAAGGACAATCCAATAAGATAAATACTAACTTCGTAACTTATGAACAAAGGTCTTCACAATCACAGAGTCTGGACATGCTGAGCCTTTTACTGTTTGCTAAACATACCAGGCCCTTTCCCAAATTACACCTCCTTTATAATTAAAAAAATAAAATGCAGGAGGAGGTCTATCATTTTCTACAGATTATTCCCTTCATATTCAATGCCTTTGCCTGCATCTTTTCCAGGCAATCTCCTACTCTTTTTTCAAAACCCAGCATAATTTTCACCTGCCTGGTGAAATGCTTTTCAGTTCCCAGGTCAACATTACCTGCCTTTTCCTCAGTGTTCCCAAAAACCTTTGTTCACACTTCAAAGTAGTGTAACATTCCTCTTCTATTTTTATTGTTCTTTGTTTTGATTTCAGAAGGGAGGGAATGATGGGTAATTTTTAATGTTATTTTATTCTTTATACTTTTCTACATTATTTGACTTTCTACAATGTATTTTTTTAATTAGAAAAATATAAAAGTTATTTCAAAATAGTAGTTCAGGACAAAGAAAATTTTTTTTAAAAAAGTAGTCTTTAGTATCCAAAACAAAAATTATATTCAAGGTAAAGAAATGCAAAAAAAGCCCTGGCTGGCATAGCTCAGTGGATTGAGCGCGGGCTGTGAACCAAAGGGTCACAGGTTCGATTCCCAGTCAGGGCACATGCCTGGGTTGCGGGCCAAGCCCCTAATGGGGGCCACGTGAGAGGCAACCACACATTGATGTTTCTCTCCCTCTCTTTCTCCCTCCCTTCCCCTCTCTAAAAATAAATAAATAAAATCTTTAAAAAAAAAGTTTAAAAAAAATAAAAAAATTAAAAAAAAAGAAATGCAAAAAAAAAAAGCAAACTCTTTGCATATTATCGAAAAACAAATCACTTCATAGATGATACTTTATCATTGGCATCATATCCTAATAGTTATCAAAATCTTCTGTATTTTAAAAAATATTTTATTTAGAACTCTGAATTATTACCAGTTAGATTTGTGACTTTTTTTTCGAGCTTATTGTACTATATCATTCATGTAAGCCTGCTAAAGCCCTTGGTGGAAGAGAAGTGGTGTAAATAATCCATTTGGGCACTAGATTGTTAACTGTCCCTGGCAGTTGCTACGAGATCCACATATATAGCTAGGATGGGAATACTTCTTTAAGGCAAGACATCATGAACACAGCAAAACAACAACCACATGGCCAAAACCCATAATGTAAAAGAGATCCCACATGCAGTCAACAAAAGCACAACTATATACAAAATATCATAAATAATATGCAGAAGGTTCTGATGTTTATTTTCATCTCTTCTTCATTATAGAACTGATAAAAACCTTTAGCTGCAAATGGCTAAGTTGTGTTTTCTTATATGTTTTAAGTTATCCTCTTCTGCTGATATGCTTTTATGTGTTCTATTCTTGTGCAATGCACATCTAGCTAGGATGCCAGTGGCTTATGAGATCAGTACCTTTATTATTTGCAAAAGCAGTGATTCTTTCTAAACCTGTAATTTATGAATGATTACTTCAAATTGTATTGTCTAGTAGGCTTGACCAGTGCTCTGCCCTAACCCATTGTCACTCAGCTGTTTCCATGCCTGATGTTACCAGCAATGTTAGACTTCAGTTCTTGAGTTCAGCTAAGAAAGAATTCAGAGCTCAAGCTCTAAATTCAGAACTCTAGCGCAAGAATTTTATTTAGAAAGTCACAGAGGTTGAAGAAGTGATCCAGCTGGGCTGCTTGGACTCAGGGAACAAGTTACAGAGGCAAAAGAAGGGCCCTTGGAGCTTAGGAGAAAGAAAGCAGAGGATACACACCTAAGGAAAGAAGTGGGGAAGAGGCAGTGTGGGGCTCTAGAGAAAAAGAGCATCACTGGATCCTTCAACTTAAGGGTTTTTTATCTATTCTCTAAAGGTGGGAATTTTAAAGGAAGTCTCAGTGGAGGATGTCCATAAAAGCTTTATCAACTTTTCAGGCGTGTCCTTTCAGGGTTGTAGTCTCTGCTGACTGGTTGGTGCTAGGGCAGGGGTCATTAGTCAGTACAGCTGGTCCTGATGTCAGCCATGGCATTGCTCCACCTGATTTTGCTGCTTTTCTGGGCCTGGAGCTGAAACACAGTTGAGGCCTACATGTTATCTCTATTTTGACCAAAATTCTGTCTCTGTGGTCAAAAACCCAAGGCTTTGTTCCTAAGATTCTTTTTTTTTTTTTTAATATTTTATTTATTTATTTTTATTATTTATTTATTTATTTATCTTTAGAGGGGAAGGGAAGGAGAGAGGGAGAGAAACATCAATGTGTGGTTGCCTCTTGTATGTCCCCTGCCGGGAACTAGCCTGGCAACCCAGGCATGTGCCCTGACTGGGAATTGAACCTTGATCCTTTGGTTCGCAGGCCCACGCTCAATCCACTGAGCTACACCAGCCAGGGCTTGTTCCTAAGATTCTTTGATGTGGATCAGAACCTCATTGTCCTGAGGGCTTAATGTTTAAGAGAGTGGTCGTGCAAGGGAGAAGGCAGGTGACTCGGTGCAGGATGGGGGCAGTGAAGCAGCTATTTGTCTCAGTATCCCCATTCTACTTGAGGAAAGTTGCCTGGCTTTTTACTATCCTTCCTCAATGTGGCCAGCATTTTCTGAACTATGTTGCTGATGAGAAGCATAATTTGAATACTTTGACTTTTTCCAACCTTACACCAAAAAAAGTGGGCTCCATTGCATTTCCTCTGTAACATCAGTTAAAACCTTCTTGTCTATATCCCTGTACATGTTTTACTCTTGAGCCATTTAAATCTCCCACTTGAGGTCTACAGTAGCACTTATAGCATTATATTGCAAATTATCTCCTTGGGAAGCCAAGATATTATGAATTACTTAAGGGCTGGTACTTTAGCCTCAGGATTTAGTGCTAAGTCTGACTGACACATATTAGGTCCTCAATAAATGCAGTACTTACTTGAATGAATAAATGAAAAAGATAAAGAATAACTTTTTTAAAAAAATTAATCCTCACCTAAGGACGTTTATTGATTTTGTTAGAGAGAGAGGAAGGGGGAAGAGAGAGAGGAGCACTGATGTGAAAGAGAAACATCCATCAGTTGCCTCCTGTACACGCCTTGACCAGAAATCAAACTTGCAACCCTGTGGTGTGTGAGACAACATTCTGAGCAACTGAGCCACCCATCCTGGGCAAGAATAAATTTTGAGGAGCAGAGAAGCATCAGGAGAAATTTTCAAATGAATTTAAGATATGAAATGAATTTCCTGAACTAAAACTGTTACAGAATGGACCTGTGGGGGGGACCCAGATACTGTTACTCAAACAAGCCCCTTCCCCCAGGGTCTTTCCATACTTGTTTCTTCTTGCCCGCTTCCCTTAGGAATTGTGGCATTCAATGCCAGTTTTTGTGAAAAGGAAAGGAACTATTTATTCAAAAGTTATACAGGTTTAGAGCCATGGCAGAATGTCACCATTAAAACCCCAAAGTTCCTTTAAAACACCCACCAACACAGACACACAGTCCTGCCTTCCTCACTTTGTCCAACCAGGGCAGTCAGGGGTACCATATCTTAGGAAAAAGACACAGAAGCCTGTAGGTGGGCTACACTCCCAGTTCCTTCCAGTAATGCATGCTCAGCTAGCAGGTCTCCAGCAGTCCCCAGCACCATCAGCTGTGTCACCTCGATTTCCAGTTCTTAATCCAAAACCATGTGGCACCTTCTCATGGTCCACCAGCAAGAGTCCTTTCACCCCTTTTCTTCCCTCATGGTCTCTCATTGTCCACCCCCCCCCACATAGTTCTGCATTATCCTTCTGCATTCTTTCAAACCGTTAAGAGAGAGCGCTTTATGGCTGCTACACCTTGCTTTCCTCCTTCCTAAAACACATGGTCAAAGGAGCCCCCCTCTCTGCTCCCAAAACCGTGTGGTTAGTATGCAGCATGGCTGCCACGCTTGGGTTTAAATCCCAGCCCAAATCTTCCTCTGTAACCCCATTTCCAACTCCTCCCACAATTGGCTACACCTGCCAGCACTCCAGCAGTTTTCAGTCTTTTTTGGCCTCCATAATAAGTCTGGGCAGGTGTGGCCCCATGGCCTGGAGCTAACCATCTCCAAGCTCTCATGTGGGCATTATAACCAGGGGGAGCAGCCTCCCAGTTGCATCATGGGTTAAGGTCACAACCATCTCCCTAGCTAGACTTGTTGATATGCAAAATAACTATTTTTGCATATCAGGTATGAAGCTATCCTGTTATTGATGTGCAAAATAACTCTTAATGGCCCTGCTCCATGTGTCCCATCCCCCATGGCAGCCCACCTTGTGTGTGGAGGGATACATTATATTTTCTTGGACACCCCAAGTTCTGGACCCCATTAAAAATCCCCCCTTTGGGGGAGCCTGGCTATACCCCATTACAAAACCCTATTTAAAAATGGCAAAGTATCTATATAGACATTTTTCCAAAGAAGGTATTGAAATTACCAGTAATGATATGAAAAGATGCCACTAACAAAATGCAAATCAAAACCACAATGAGAGCCACTTCACACTCACTAAGATGGCTAAAAAAAGGCAAAAGTGTTGGTAGGATGTGGAGAAATTGGAACCCTGATGCATTACAGGTGGGAATGTAAAATGGTGCAGCTCTTTTGGAAATTAGTTTGGTAATTCCTCAAAAGTCAAGCATAGAGTAACCATATGATCCAGTAATTCTAATCCATGGAAACATTTCTATACAAAAATTTGTACACAAATGTTCACAGCAGCACTCATTATGTTCATCATAATCATAAAGAAGAAACAACTCAAATGGCCATCAACTGATAAACGGATAAACAAAAGTGGTATGTCCAAGTAATAGAATGTTATTTAGCCATAGAAAGTAGTGATGTACTGATATACTACAACATGGGCTAACCTTGAAAACTGAGTGAAAGAAGCCAGACACAAAAGACTCTACATTGTTTGATTCTGTTTATATGAAATATCCAGAATAGGCAAACCTAGAGACAGAAATTATACTAGTGGTTGCCTGGAGTTGGAGGGAAAGAGAGGTTGGGGGTAAATGGAGAGGGACCCATAATGAAAATGTTACAGAACTGATTGTGGTGATGGTTTACAGCTCTATGAATACTCTAAAAACTATTGAATTGCCCCCTTTAAATGAGTATATTGTATTCTATGTGAATTATATCTTAATAAAGCTGTTTTTAAAAAGGAACTGAAAGGCACTTGTTAGTAATAATTAAATTTCTAATCCTCAAACTTTCACTTCTTTTGCAGTATGTAAGAACAGAACCATACTTGAGAGAAATCCAATAGATCTTAAAGAAAAAATTTGAGTTCTTATATTAACCATAGAAGCAGAGCAAAATCAAGATGATAAATTGAATCATTCTTTTCTCATGGGGATTTACCTGATATTATCAGCATTTTTATACACAATTAGGTTTGTTGAAAACAATGACTGAAATCTTAAGCTATTTTAGTTTATTTGAAGGGAATAAAAACTCTTAACTTTAAACTTTA
The DNA here is from genome assembly GCA_039655065.1 of Glossophaga mutica. NCBI lineage: Eukaryota > Metazoa > Chordata > Mammalia > Chiroptera > Phyllostomidae > Glossophaga > Glossophaga mutica. The sequence goes on from CM077306.1 coordinate 27,958,631, forward strand.
GGCCTTAAAGTAGATACTAGACTTTGTAAGCTTTGCTTACACTACTGGTGGGCTTTCTACTTCCTTCCAAACTCTTGAAAAAGCAAGTGGTATGTTGAGCAAGAAATAGAACTGTGATGATAGAATTTCTTATAATAATGTTACCTGCATCCCTATTGAGATATCATTTATTTGGTGACAGGCTTGTTTTAAATTTTCCCAAACAACTGCCAGCCAATAATACTATCATTTAATCCCATGCAACAATTACAGCAACCCAGATGATGAAGCCAATAACCAATGGTACTAATCTATTATAGTGCTAAACCTGGTTGCTGGTCTCTGCATCACAAAGGATTTTGTACTAAGATTAAAGAAAAAGTATTAATGATGTCAGAATGAAAAACAAATGGCAAGATCAGAATGAGTGAAGTCACTAGGATTTACTTAGAAAATCAGCTGAAATTTTCAAGCAAAATTTGCAAATAACATCATAGCAGGAATAGGAAGGTGCTTGCCTTCTAGAACAATTCCAGGAGGATGGATTTATATGATTTGTTTCAACAATCTTAAAGTGACATTTACTTAACTTTACAGATTACAAAGCATTTTCATAACTATTTTTGCATTCGAGCCTTCCTCCCGTGGGGTGGCTAGAACAGGTATTACAGTACTTGTCTCATCGTCACTATCATAACAAACGACCTATATTGAGTTCTTGTATCCCAGGCAAAAAGGGATGTTTTGACCGTGTTTTGACTGTGTCACAGGGAAAAATAAAATTTCTCAGAAGTAATAGCTACAAAAGAAATCCCACCATCATAGTAGTTAACAGAGACAGAGTTTATAAAGATAAAAAAACCTGGTGACTGAAATGAATCTCATAGTAAAATGCACATGAAAAACGTGAATCCTGAGCATAACCATTTCAGTAAAATAAAAATGAGAATAAAAAAATATTGGAAATAGTTTCACTGTCACTGCATAGAAATTTGATGAAGGATTAAATTGGTTATAATTCTTGTTTAAATGGGTATATTAATAAAAATATGGTTTAAAGTGTCGGGTTAAAATTATGCACCTATTCAAGTGGGGGTGGGGTGTGAATAAAAAATAATGAGAAGTAGCCCTGGCTGGTGTGGCTCATGGGTTGAATGTGGGCTGCAAACCAAAAGGGTCGCCAGTTCAATTCCCAGTCAGGGCACATGCCTGGGTTGTGGGCTGGATCCCCGGTAGGTGGCCACATGAGAGGCAACCACAAATTGACGTTTCTTTCCCTTTCTTACTCTCTCCCTTCTCTTCTCTCTAAAAATAAATACATAAAATCTAAAAATAATAATAATAATAATAATAATGAGAAGTAAATGGCAGGATCAAATTGACATTATTGACTTGATTCTTAGAATCCTTCCTGACTTCTTACCAATTTAACACCACTATAGAATGTAAAATAAATCTCGTCAAGCTCTCTATCTGTAAAACAAAAAGTGTAACTATAGGAACTACCTCATCATGTTGTGGATTAAATGAGATAAGGCTTATAACATGGTTAGCATAGTAGTAACACAAATGGAGGGTATTTTAACCCTATCTTTCTGAAGAGTTTATTGTATTTTTTCAGTGAACCAGTCCATTATCTTTAAAAATAGGTCTTCTGCTCACTAAATCACATTACTTCATCTGTAAGTACTTTCTTGTAATTAATGAAATACCCAGAGAGATCTCTGATGACGCTACAACAGAGCTCTACCTCTGACTACTTATATATGTTAAAATAGACATTTTAATTTAGAAACATTGTCCCAAGCAACTACTCGAATACAGTTAATTAAATGTACTCCTGAGTGTTTAGAATACAAAAAAATAAAAATACCTATAGTTTTGTTTTTTTCTTTAATTTGACACCTGAATAGAAGTTATTTGAGTTTGGCTTATCCACCCCAAAATTACTTTATCTCTCTTTCAAAAAAAAAAAAAAGGTAGACCACTCTGACTGGTATGGCAAAGTGGGTTGGGCATCATCCCATAAAGCAAAAGGTCACCAGTTCGATTCATCTTCAGGGGAACATGCCTGGGTCCCCAGGCCAGGTCCCCAGTGGGAGCAGTTGGGGGCATGCTAGAAGTAAGCAACTGATGTTTCTCTCACACATCAATGTTTCTCTCCCCCTCTCTCTCCCTCCTTTCCCCTCTCACTAAAAATAAAATAAATAAAACCTTTTTTTTCAAAAAAGATAGACCAATGAAGCAATTTCATTTCACTAACAAAAATGAAGTATCCCAATACTGGGAAATTCAGCCTATCAGTCTTCTCATACAGAAAACACACATGAATAAAATACACCCACTTCAGAATTGTTGTGAGGACTAATTAATATCTTTAAATTGCTTTGAAATTCCCATATGAAAGACACCTAATCTGATCTTTATCTAGAAGATCTGGATAATATGTATATGGGAAGACACTATTCATGTAGAAGCTAAAATTGGCATTTGCTTGTGTAACTTGAACTTCTACTTGGCAACAAATATAATTTAGCAGAGAGAGTGCTGTCATACAATTTTTAAAGTGTATGTCTCAAAAACATATAATACTTATTTGGTTTTTCATTATTTCATTCTTCACATATGATACCAACCACAGGTATGCAAAGTGCTCAACTTAGCCTTCGAAAAAATATGGCACATGGAACTCTTTTGTGTGGTTATGCTGTTATTTTAAAAAATCTCTCTTGCTTTTTCTGTAACCAAAAATATGCAATTGTTAATTGTTTTCCTCCAGGTTCAGAATTTGTTGTACAAATTGAATATCCCATAATGAGTTGACATTAACTTCACCAGGCATGGGAAATTAACAGTTGCGGTTCAGTTTAGAATCCTTTTGGGTTGTTTTCACAGCTGGAGTTTTTTAGACCTTAACTTGAAGTATAAAAACAGCAGAGCAAGGCTTCTATATGTGGTCAGTACACAATTGATTCTACCTGTGATAGTATAAGGGCTGAATTTTTTTGACACCTGTGAAATGGAATTGGGCATCAGTTTCTGGATTTTTTCCGTGAATTCTACCTTGCAAAAAGCACGAATCCTACAGGCTCCATCCTCCGCCCCCCTCCAAGAAGGTGCTTCCCCTGCATGTGTCCAGCTGGCTATTCATTCTTTTTTAACAGAAGATTTCAGAAGTATATTACTTTGAAAGTGAAAATTCCCCATATTCCAACGCCCCAGAAAAAAAAATACTACTAGTAGTTTGGTATATACAGCATGGGGCAAAAGTAGGTTTATAGTTGTGAGTATGCAAAACAGAAAAGTTTATTCTTGTATCATTATTTATTGATTATTGTATTATTTTTCATATGAACCATTGTAAACCTACTTTTGCCTCATCCTCTATTCTTCCTTTTCCCTTTAAAACACATGCACACACACAAATATATAACTAATATATAGATATATGTGTATATATTACATACATGTATATGCCTTCCAAAATGTTTGTATTCAATATCGATTTACACAATTATATATCTTTATTTATATATGTAATTAGTATTTACAAATATGGGATTATATGATGCATACAATATTGCAGGGCTGAGATTAGGATAAAGCAAAAGAGGAGAGAGACTAGAATGTAAAATTTAAAGAGATACTCACTTTCAGGGGCCAACCCTGCACTCCTACAACCCTAACAATGAGGGCTACCTTAATATTGTGTTCTGGGCCTAGGCCTTGCTTCTCTAGTCTCAGTCTCTCCTGAAACTTGCTTTTTATTTTTCCCATTTAATTTATCCTAAATAAATTTCATATAGAATTATTTCTTTTCAGTGGCTGCATAGTCTTCCATTTATGAATAGATAATAACTTACTTATCCAATCACCTTTTGAAAGATGTTTGTTTCTAATTTCCAGTGAGCATCCTTGTGCCTAGCTCTGTTAAAATTTCTCTATTGAATTTCAAAAGAGAACAACTGGGTCCAAATCTAGTATGCACTTAACTTTTTTTTAATACATAAAGGCATTTTGACTTTAAAAATAATTGTAGCAGTGCTGGCTGGTATGACTCAGTGGATTGAGTGCTGGCCTTCAATTCCTCATACCAGGAATTGAACTCAAGCCAGTTCAATTCCTGATCAGGGCACACACCTGGGTTGCGGGCCAGGACCCTGGTTGGGGGCATGGGAGAGGCAACCAATCAGTGTACCTTTTGCACGTTGCTGTTTCTCTCTCTCTTTCTCCCTCCCTTCCCCTCTCTCTAAAAGTAAATAAATAAAATCTTTAAAAATAAGTAAATAAATAAAATCTACCTATGTCAAAGAAAATTAATCAGATATTATCACACTTCTCCTCTTTAACACCAAGTACGAAAAGACAGTGAAATAATATTCACAAAATTTGATGAGAAATTACTGTGATCCAAAAACCCTATAGCCAGCTAAGCTGTTCTTCGCATACCATGCAACAGAAAGTATTCTCACAAATTCTTCATTCTTTCAAGGACCCAGAAGGTATACTATCCATGCGCAGTATGTACAACAATATTACTCAGAGGATTACTCTAGCCGACCTCCAAATGATTTAACTAAAAAAAATCTTGAAAAGGAAATGCTATGATAAAATAAAAAGAAATAAACAATGATCAACTAATATAGAGTTTAACACAGCTCAGTTATAATTTTTTTTTAAATGTTAACTAAATTTTCTATTTATTTACTCAAAAGTTTCCTGAGAAAAAGAAACTAGGACTCATCATTCCCTGTTAAGCATTTTTTAGTGAAGTTATTTCTTGGCAAATAACACCTACTCACTTGAGAAATTTTCATCACAAAGCAGAGGTGGGAAGAAATTAGCCCTCAGGTGTTTGGGCTGCACAGTGTGATCAACTGACTTTAGAAACTCAAGCCAAGTAATAAACAAAGAGTAAACCTGAATGTCTGTGCAGGACCCAACTTGATGGGGAATCAAGGGAATTCTAAAAACAATCATCCAACATTACATGGTTTGGGCTTTTGTTTTTTAGAATACTATAATTTTTCATAATCTTTGCCTTGAATTTTCTGTTATTGGATATATCTCTTCCTGTGGATTCTTCTGAAAGTCTCTCTTCATGTCATCCTGAGGGTCAGGTTTGTTCTAGAAGTGCAATGAAAAGAAAGCTAGACCTAGTCAAAGCCTGGATTCTAGTCCAGCTCTGCCAGTTAGGACAGGGTCCCCATCCTCCAGGGCATGAAACAGTACCAGTCCAGGCCTGTTAGGAACCGGGCACACAGTGCAGGCTAAGCTTGAATGTGCTTGAATCATTCCGAAACCATCCCTACCCTAGTCCACCCCTAACTTGGTCCATGGAAAAATTGTCTTCCATGAAACCAGTCCCTTGTGTCAAAAAGGCTGGGGGTTGCTGAGTTAGAAGAGTGATCCTATGGCTAGTGATTAAAACACTCTTACTGAGCCTCGTATCTTTATTCCTCACTACCATAGTTAGGGTTGAAAAATTAATGGATGTGGGAGGGGGGAGATAGGGGGAAAAGGTACAGGAATAAGAAGCATAAATAGTAGGTACAAAATAGAAGGGGAGAGATTAAGAATAGTATGGGAAATGGAGAAGCCAAAGAACTGGTATGTACAACCCATGGACATGAACTAAGGTGGAGGGAATGTGGGTGGGAGTGGAGGTGCAAGGCAGAAGGAAATAAAGGGGGAGAAATGAGACAACTGTAATAGTGTAATCAATAAAATATATTTTTAAAAATTTAAAAAGAAAAATTAATGGATGTAAAATGCTTTGAACATTCTCAGATGCTATTGTAACAGTAACATAGTATCATTATTCTTTTACTTTGAAATCACCATTTTTTAAAAGATTTTATTTATCTATTTTTAGAGAGAGGGGAAGGGAGGGAGAAGAGAGAGAGAAACATCAATGTGTGGCTGCCTGCCACGCACCCCTCACCAAGGTCCCAGCCCACAACCCACGTATGTGCCCTAAACCAGGAATGGAACTGGTGACCCCCTGGTTTGCAGGTGGCACTCAATCCACTGAGCCACACCAGCCAGAAATGAAATCACCATTATTATATCACTCTTAATTGATTAGCACCCTTAATTGGATTTTTATTTTCCTCCTTTAAATAATGTGGGGTTTTTTCAATTACAGCTGACATACATATTATATTATACTTTCAGGTATACACCTTGGTGATTGGACATTACATACCTTACTAAGTGATCATCCCAATAAATCTTGCATCCATCTGACACCATACATAGTTATTAGCATATTGACTATATTTCCTATGCTGTACTTTATACCCCCATGTCTATTCTGTAACAACCAATTTGTACTTCTTAATCCCTTTACCTTTTTCACCCATCTCTATCCCCTCCCATCTGGCATCCACCAAAATGTTCTCTGTATCTACAAGTCTATTTCTGCTTTGTTTATTCATTTATTTTCTTTTAGATTCAGTTGTTAACAGATATGCATTTATTACCATTTTCTTGTTCATATTTTTTATTTTTTTCCTCTTCTACAAGAAGACCTTTTAACATTTAATATAATATGGATTTAGTGATTATGAACTCCTTTAGCTTTTTCTTTTCTGGGAATCTCTTTATCTGTCCTTCAATTTTAAATGATAGGTTTGCTGGGTAGAGTAATCTTGGTTGTAGGCCCTTGCCTTTCATCACTTTGAATATTCTACCAATAACTTTTGGCCTGCAAAGTTTCTGTTGAGACATCAGTTGACAGTCTTATAGGAACTCTCTTGTAAGTAACTGTCTTTCTCTTCCTGCTTATAAGACTCTGTCTTTGTCTTTAACATTTTTTTAAGTTTATTTATTTATTTTTAGACAGACAGGAAAAGAGGGAGAAAGAGAGGGAGAGAAATATCAATGTGTGGTTGCCTCTTACGCTCCCCTCACTGGGGAACCTGGCCTGTAACCCAGGCATGTGCCCTGACTAGGAATCGAACCCACAACCCTTTGCTTTGCAGGCCCATGCTCAATCCACTGAGCTACACCAGCCAAGACTGTCTTTAATATTTTGCTTTTTAATTATGATGTGCCTTGGTGTGAGTCTCTTTGCGTTCATCTTGTTTGGAATTTTCTGTGCTTCCTGGACTTGTATGTCTGTTTTCTTACCAAGTTAGGCAAATTTTCTGTCATTATTTTTTCAAATAGGTTTTCAGTTTCCTGGGCTCTCCCCTCTCCTTCAGGCACTCCCATGACATGAATATTGGTATGTTTGAGGTTGTCCCAGAGGCTCCTTACACTGTTCTCATTTTCTTGGATTCTTTTTTTTTTAATTTTTATTTATTTATTTTTTTTACTCTGTGATCCCTCAACATTTTATTCACGTCTAAAAATAGCAATTAAATACATGATTACACATTCTTCAAGAGTAGAGATAGTTTGTCTTTCTCCTACCCCCTTCGCTAACTCTTCATATGTAATGCCCTGATAGTAAATCTCTCTCTCAGTGAAAAAACATATCAAAGTCAGTGGCGATCACACACCTTGGTAATAAAGAGCCTTAAGGAAGGAGTGACGATCAGTTCCCTGAAATAAAGACTTTTCTATTTCCATTTCTCGCCGGGTCAGCTGTTTGCTCTTTGCAAATCTCTGCAGCAGGCAAAGGATGCGCTGATGCTCTGAGATCCTTTCTTCAATATCTTGAAGACAGTTCTGTATTGCTTCAGGGGTTGCCCTCAGTCTCGTACTCTTTTCACCTGAAATATGGCTCTTCCAGATCAAGATTTCTGTTTCATTGAGCCCTAGTTCCCTGAGAGAAGCAGTTTCCTGGTCCTTCTCATTCATGTAGTGTTTGGAACTGGGACAGCGTCATAGTCCCAGCTGCTTCCTTCCCAAAGGGCTTGTACATAGTACCAGGAGCAAAGCTGTCCTTCCCACGCAAGGCATGACGTGTCAATCAAAAATTGAGCCTAGTTGGGTTCTGTCATTACTAAATAACTGTAAGTAATATTGAATGAAGCTGGATCCAATCTGCTCTCAAATTGTCTTGTCTCCCATTCTGGTGCATTGCCCAGCCACGCTGAGACCCACGGGCCTGGCACTATGGTAGCAGCAGAGGTGGCAACACAGTGTGGTCTCTCTGTAAATTATTCATTTCAATTCATGTATCCTTCATTTCTGACTAGTCCTTTTTTTAAGCTGTTGAGGTTCCCACTAAGTTCATTGACCAGTGTTTTGAATTCTGCATCTTGTACATTGTCTCTATTTTGTTTAGTTCTTTTTCTGGAGTTTTGTTCTGTTCTTTCATTTAGAACATGTTTGTCTCCTCATTTTGGCAGCCTCCATGTGCTTATTTCTATGTATTAGGTAGAGATGCTATGTCTCCCAGGCTTGGTAGAGTGGACTTATATGGTAGGTGTTCTATAGGGTCCAGTGGCACAGCCTCCCTGATCATCCAAGCTGGGAATTCGAGGTGCACCCCTCCGTGTGAGCTGTGTACACTCTCCTTTTGCAGCTGAGCCTTTTGATTGCTGTTGGCATGCCAATGGGAGAGATTTGTCCCCAGGGAAATCAGCTGCAAAAACTGGCTACAGCCACCAACCACTCACCTCAGATCACCATGGAGGATCAGCTGTGCAGGAGCCCACCTCAGAGAGCAGGACTTACTTTAGTGGGGTTCTGGTACCCACTTAGTCTGCCCTTTCAATGTATCACTTCTGGAGGTGGTTGGGTGGTGATGCTTCAACATGGTCTAAAGCTATCCACCAGGTGACCTGGCTCTGAGGCCTCCAGGAGGTGCAGGCCAAGGTGAGCTGTTACTTGTATTCTGTCCAGGGGCCACCTGTCATGAGCTACAAAGTGATCTGCAGATGGCTGCTATTTGTGCTGGGCTTGGAGGTAACCAGACCAGGCCAAGCTGCAGACCAAGGCCAGCTGCTGCTAGTACCAGGATTGGGGCTCCTTAGTGAGAGGTATAGGGGCATGCTGAGGCCAGGTGCTGCTTGTTTGAGAGATTTTCAGATAATCTGAAGCATGAGCCAAGACAGGCCATTCCTATGGAAAAGGCGCAGGAAACAGCTTGGGTGGGCCTGAAAGTTGGGTGGGGTGTGACCTCAGGGAATCAATGGGCAGGGTACACAGTGTGAGCGAGGTTGATGGAATTTGCTCTTAAGGTTAGTATCACCCTGGCTGGGTGGCTCAGTTGGTTGGAGCATCCACCCATACACCAAAAGTTTTCCAGTTCAATCCCTACTCAGGTATATACCTAGGTTGCAGGTTCAATCCCCTGTCAGGGTGCATACTGGAGTCAACTGGTGGATGTTTCTCTCTCTTTCCCTCTTCCTCTCTCTCTAAAAATAAATAAACATATTTTTTCAAAAAACTTAAAAGAATAGTACAGCAAGGTTATTTATTTATTTATTTTTAAGCCTTATATGAGGACATTTTCATTTGTTTTTTCAAAGACAGAGAGGAAGGATGAAAGGAAGAGAGAGAGAGAGAAGTATCAATTGGCTGCTCTTGCACACACCCAGACCAGGAATCTGCACCAGTACCGGGGATCGTTCACGTCTGGACTGGGGGTTGCATGTGCCTGAGCCAGACTGGGGATCAACCTGCAGCCTAGCTATTTGTCTTGACTGGGAATCAAACCTGCAACCCTTTGGCTATAGGATGACACTCCAACCACTGAGCCACACCTGTCAGGGCAAGTACTGCAAGGTATTATTAGTAATTACCCTTAAGTAATAAAATAATGGGTAACTTCTATTTCTTATCCAAATTTTCTAATTTTTCTACTGTGAACTCAGATTACTAGTGTAAGTTTTTCAACAAGTAAAAAAATGAAAGTTTAAAGATAACCATGACTTATTATAATAGCAACATAATCAAATTAGGAAAACATTACCTTTTAAAATGAAATCTCTTCTGGACTCACTGGGGGATTGCCAAGTCTGTGTATGTAATGTTAAGAATAAAGTGCCTCAGAAGATAAATGATTATCTTTTACTTGTATGTTTTAACATTTTTATAAGGACAGGAGCATGTCAAAGGGATTTAAGAACCAACCTGAAAGAATGCCAGATAGCCAGACATGGCACAATTTGAGTAACAAAATTAATAACATAGTGTTGGGTTGTAACTTGAAGTTATGAATGAGTGGGGAAAAAGAAACAAATCTTTCTGTCAGAAAAATTCCATTTAGTATATATAGATACTCTCTCTTCCAGGAGGTGAGCTTAATTTCCGTTCCCCTACGCCTGTTTACCGCCACCCCCCACCTTTTTGAGAGTAGACTCAACTTAGTGATTTGCTTCCAAAGAACAGATTACAGAAAGGGAGAAATAATAACTTTATAGATAAGAAAACTGGCCCTGGCTGGTGTAGCTCAGTGGATTGAGCGCGGGCCTGCGAACCGAAGGATCGCGGTTTGATTCCCAGTCAGGGCACATGCCTGGGTTGCCAGGCCAGTTCCCGGCAGGGGACATACAAGAGGCAACCGCACATTGATGTTTCTCTCCCTCTCTCCTTCCCTTCCCCTCTAAAGATAAATAAATAAATAAAAAAATCTAAAAAAATAAATAAATAAAGAGACATAAGAGTAAGGGTGAGATGCCCTTGAAAAATATCCCTGAATTTTTTTTAATTCTCACTCGAGGATATGTTTATTGATTTTAGAGAGAGAGAAACATCAATCAGTTGCTTCCCCTAAGTGCCCTAACCAGGTATTGAATCCACAACCTAGGTATGTACCCTGACTGGGAATTGAACCTGCAACTATTTGGCTCACAAAACAACACTCCAACCAACTAAGCCACCTGGCCAGGGCAATCCCTTAATTTTATAAATTGTGTGTGTGTGTGTATGTGTTTTATTTTATTTATTTTTAGAGAGGGAAAGGTCGGGGGGAAGAGAGGGAGAGAAACATCAACGTGTGGTTGCCTCTTGAGTGTCCCTTACTAGGGACCTGGCCCACAACCCAGGTGTATGCCCTAGACTGGGAATTGAACCAGTGACCCTTTGGTTCACAGGCTGGCACTCAATCCACTAAGCCACAGCAGCCAGGGCTATAAATTGTGTTTTAAGGTAAAACATATTAGCATTTGGTCTAAAAACTCCAAGCTAAGCATTTATGAGGAAATTATTAGGATGTTCACATAAGCAATATAAGGGCCTGCCTGTCCTTGCCTGCAGCTTTATTCATCTGTCCCTGTTTTCTGGTAGAAGCTGAGGATTTAACATCTAAAAGAACATTTTCCCACTGATTTCTCATGCTAGCCTGGGCCTCTGAGAACCAGCAGGGTGAGCCTTCTAGTGGAGCTCTGAATTTGGGAGGGCCAGCAGGGGGGTGATTATGCAGACAGAACTTTCTGCATTTTCCCTTCTTCTGCTTGGCAGCACAAGTACAAAGTTCTGAAGATAAAAGGCTTCTGTTAATACCAAATCAGTGCAAGTTGAAGAGATTTCTTGACTATGGTTAGGTCATAACCACAATCTTTTCCTTCCTTCCTTCCTTCTTCCTTCCTTCCTTCCTTCCTTCCTTCCTTCCTTCCTTCCTTCCTTCTTTCCTTCCTTCCAAAACACATTTATGAATCAAAGTCAGGATTTTTTCTCCCCTGGGCTATTTTCCAGCTTCTGTGTTCTAGGAGTGTGGCAAAGATTCAAATACAGTTTTAATGGTTTCCAAGAATGAGTAGAAACAAATGCCTTAAACCCTGGCAGCTCTTTTTCAACTTCCAAGGAAGGAGGGAAATAGGAAAACAATAGAAATTGTCTTTTCCTCCTTTATCACATGTTGTTTTGTACTTCATAGATACCTACTTTCTCTATTTATAGTTCAAAGAGTTACCTCCATACACTTCAGGGACCCACACTCACTTTTACACCAAGACCTTGTCGTCATCACTGCTCCACTTCTTTCACTAATGTGCTCTCTGGCCAGTTTCTTCCCTCATGTGTTCATTTATTCATTCAAAAACTATTAATTGAGCAGGTCCTCTTATGCTAAATGTGGTAGGTGCAGGAAGAAATAGATCCTGCACTCCAGGGATTTACAGTCTATTGGAGGAGGCAGACATACCTGCATGAATAAATTAATGAGATGTGAGCCCTGGATTGAGTGCTGGCCTGCAAACCAAAGGGTCACTGGTTTGATTCTCAGTCAGGGCATGTGCCTGGGTTGTGGGCCAGGTCCTCAGTAGGGGGTGCACTAGAGGCAACTACACATTGACGTTTCTCTCCCTCTGTTTTACCCTCCCTTCCTCTCTCTCTAAAAAAAAAATAAAATATTTTAAAAAGATTAAAAGATAACTGAGATATGATACAGAAAGATTTAGGGTAGAGGGATGACGGAAATGTTAGAAGAGTGGCTTGGGAAGTCTCCTTTGGGGAGGTAATTTATGACCTACATCCTGAATGAGAAATCAGCCCTGTGGGCTGAAGGTAGAGTACTCCAGAAGCAGGAGCCAAGAGTACTAAGACTGACTCTGAGGCAGAAATGAGCTAAAGTACTCCCAACTGGAAGGCCCTGGAAGGCCCAGACCAAGCAATGGAATGAAAAGAGACAGGCCAGAGAGATAAACAGGGTCCCATGTCAGGTCCTTGTATGTCCTAATAAGGAGGATTCAGCTTATTGTCATGGGAAGCTATTACAGTTACAAGCAGGGCACTAATATGATTGATTGGTCAGTCACTTTTCTTTGGAGTGGGTAACATTTTCCATATACACTTTACTAAAATTTACCAATTGTTTATATTTTCCCTCATTTGTTTTCTCTGTCCTGTAAAACAAAAATATCAACAACAAAACCCTCTCTCTGAACTCCCTATTTCCCTTCCACTTGCTAAGCTCACATCCTCTGGCAGCTTCTTCTCAAGGCTACCTGCCCTCTACCTGGATTGCTACCCTTCTATTACCTCCCCTTTCACTTGGCTAACACCTATTTCTTCAGGTCTTAACTTAGAAGTTACTTCTTCAAGGAGACTTTTGAGGAGACATTTCCTGACCCCTAAATTGGAAAATCTCTGTGTTCCTAGTCCTTTCCCATCACTTCATTCTTCACACCTTGTTGTGCATTACCTACATAGCACTTACTCTCTCCCCTGTGCTCCACAAAAACAGAGACTCCAGTTTTCTTGGTCATCACTATATTCCTAGCATCTGAAACACAGTGCTCAATAAACAGTTGCTGAATACACCTACAACTGATCTTCACTCATTTGGTAGCTTGCAAGGGCAATATATTATTTAAGTGAGTGCTATATACGATGACAATGTTTTTTGTAATCTCAAAGGTTTCTGTTAACTCTGCAAATGGATTGTTAAATTAGGAGACCAACAGTGGGAAATGAAGTTGCACTGGAGGCAGTGAGTGGACACAGGAGATTGGATAACTGACGGATTTATGACCTTATTCTCTAGAGGCACCAACTCCCCACCCAGAGTCTCTTCAACAGCCCAGACTGGCTCATTCTGTTATGCATGTCTCTATCTTTTTCAGGCCCTAGTTCAAACACGGAAGCTTTGGGATAATAACAGTTTGGCCTGAGGGAATTCCGTATCTTTGGAGTGGAGTTTATCCCTGGACCCTAGCTTCTCTGAGTGTGGAGGGTTGCCCTGCTGGAAAACCTCCTCTTCTCTTTGACTTTGGTCTTCACTGTGAAATCTTGGGTACAGACAACAGGAACAAAATGTTGTAAGAGTTAGGACTCTGAAGTCACATAGCCTGGGTTCCATTCCCAGCTCTTGTGCTTTCTAGCTATGAGACAAATTGCTTTACTTTGCCTAGTCTCTAAGTTTCCCTCTCTTCTTCTGACACATGTCTCTTTCAGAGAGGTGGTGAGAGGAGAAACAGATCGTGAAATCAAAGCTCTTAGCACTGTGCCTGGTGCACAGTAATTTGCTCAATAAATATTACCCATTATTAGTACATCAGAGTAAGAGAGTGCATCTGTCACCTAGGGATGACCCCTCCCTCCAGAGTCTCTCAGACGATAAAGAGAAGGCACGAATGTTAGCTGAGACTAACTGCCCACTTCTAAATTGTCCTTAGATTGTGAATTACCAAGTGCACTCAACATCTTTATATTTTGCCACCTCTGTAATAACCAACACTTTTTGGAGTGTGGGGGAGGAAGAGACTTTCCTCTACTCTCAAGGTTCTTTCAGCTGATCTAATAATAACATAGGCATGAGATAGATTAGAAAGAGGAAATAACCAAATTTAATTACATACATATGTATGGGAACCTTGCATAGATCAAAGAGACAGACTCCACATATTTGAGAGATTCAGAGACAAAAAGGGAAATTGAGGTATACAAGACATTCTGAATGTACCTTGGCACGTCAGAAGGTAATTGCAGGGATAGCACATATTCAGTAATGTTTATTTACTTTTAGAAGGGAGGGAAAAAAGAGAGGGAGAGAAATGTCAATGTGTGGTTGCCTCTCACATGCCCCCTGTTGGGACCTGGCCCACAACCCAGGTTTGTGCCCTGACTGGGAATCAAACCAGCGACCCTTTAGTTCACAGGCTGGTACTCAATCCACTGAGCCACACCAGCCAGGGCTAATTTTAACTCTTACCATAGGCCTGGCTCCTAATTTAAATTTTCTAGATAGTTAAATTTGGGGCAGCAGAAATTTCTCTTGAGCCTGCAGGGTCTCAGTTGTCTTTAGCTCAAAATAATCTGCATACCACTGAGGCACATCCTGGAGTGGCTTGCTCTGAACCCCTGCAGGATCTAGGCTGCATTCCTTCTATTTCTGGAGCATTTAGTAGTCTCTGGATTCAACTCTCAAGTACAGACGCCTGACTTCATAGGGGTCAAAGATGCCCTTGTGCCAACTTTTATTGGTTTCCCTGACAACTTTCAGATCTCCAGCAGGTAGAATATCAGCTAGCAGAATACTGCCCACTCGGCACGGGTGGGGCCTGGGTTTTAGTTTTGCAAATATAAAGACTCTCTTTTGAAATAAACATTTTAAATATTTGCTTAGGAATCAGATTAGGTTTTAGAAAGCATGGGTCAGAGTGTGACTATTCTGACTTCTGGAAGACAACAAGAGCTCCCAAGGAGGTGATGAGAGAGGTACAGGGTCAGGAACTTCTAGGTTTTCAAATGGGCAGTGATGCCAGTAAAGCAGATTTGGAGAAGATGAAGAAATTTTTTTTTGGCACATGGTGAATTTGAGTTGCCTACAAGACATCCAAGTGGTAATACTGAGTACAGTATATAACATTTATACATTTGTATGTTTACAGAAAAAGTTCTGAAAGGACACAAACCAAGTCTTTAATATCTGAGTGATAGGGTTATGAGTGATTTCATTCTCTTTTGTATACATATAATTTTTTCTATGATGAATTTCTATGTATTTTTTTTTTTTGTTGTTATTTGTATATGCAGGAAGCATCTTGAGGCACCCATGTTGCCCTGTGTACCTATCCTAAACTGCTTGTTCTTATCTACTTCTCCCTTTGCTTCCTGTGAAGTGAAGATCTTTCTGGATTCCGACCTCAGGAATGGGACTCCTCCCCCACCCAACCCCACCACAGAGGGATTCTTTTTCCTCAGACAAGATTCCAAACACAGTCTTTTGGCCTTGTCACTTGTTTTTTTATTCTAGTACAATGTGGGCTCTTCCTCTGGCCACAGTGCTTTTGGCCACCCTGAGTAATATAGAAAATATACTGGAATACACAGAAAGGTGCTCTTTCTTTCCTCTGATGTATTATTTCACTTTGTGGAATTTTTTAAAATATCTTTTTAAAAAAGAATGTGTTTATTTATTTTTAGAGAGAGAAGAAGGGAAGGAGAGAGGGAAACATCAATGTGTGGTTGCCTCTCCTGTGCCCCCTACTGGGGACCTGGCCTGCAACCCAGGCGTGTGCCCTGACTAGGAATCAAACTGGTGATGCTTTGGTTCACAGGCCAGCACTCAATCCACTGAGCCACACCAGCCAGGGCACTTTGTGGAATTTTTTAGTACTTTTGAGAATTTGGAGAGAAAGGTGATAAGTACAAAGTAAAGGTTTGGAATAATGTAACAGATTTATGAAGTGTGGGAAAGGACATGGCTTATTTAACCTTAAATTGAACTAGATAACACACTATTCTCTGTCTCCACTGAGGAAAGATTGTACATCTGTAATAATGTCAACAATAAAACTAAAGGAAAAAAACAACAACATAAAAATTAAAAAAATTAAAAAAGGTCTGCAGTTGCAGAAAAAGGGATTCTGGTTAGATCAGCAACTTTTACACTTTGGGCTATGGAACCTTTCCTTTCTGTGAAAGAGAACCTGGGAGCCCAATATATTTATGAAAAAGAAAAAAAGGGAATGGTGCCTACTGAAGCCTGAGTGGGGATTGCCTATATTTGCCAGCTCTTTTTCCCTTCAGAGGACTTGTCAAAGCAGTTTGAAAATCAGTGGCTTAGATGAAGTCAACAAAACTATAGCCAGCTGTTTTGTACAGGACATAAGCTAAGAATGTTTTTTCTCCTATTATTTTTTAATCCTCACCCTAGAATATGTTTACTGATTTTGGGGGAGAGAGAGAAACATCCATTGGTTGCCTCCCATATGCACCCCGACTGGGGAGCTCACCTGCAACCTACGTATGTTGTTTGATCAGGAATCGAACCTGCAACCTTTTGGTGCACAAGATGATGCTCCAGCCAACTGAATCACCCAGCCAGTGTTGTTTTTTTCCCATGTTTAAATGGCAGGAGAAAAAGAAAAAAAATTATCTTATATGACATGTGGAAATTACATGACATTCAAATTTCAGTGTTCATAAATAAAGTTTTATTGGAACACAGCCATGCTTATTTGTCTATGGCTGCTTTTGTACTATGATGGCAGAGTTAAGTAGTTGCATTAGAGATCTTCCTTTCTGTAAAGTCTAAAATATTCAGTGGTCCTTTGCAGGAAAAGTTTGCCAAAGTCTGGTTTGGGTGGAAGGCTTAAATGAAATTGTACTGCTTTTAAACCTGGGATATAAGATTAACTGTTCCTATGATTTCTCCTTTTGGAAGGCATTAAAGTTAGACTAGGCTGTGGTTTAAGAGGTCCTGTTTGTGTAGAGGAGAAATGACTGGTCTCAAACCTCCCAGGATCCCTGAAAGTCTGTCTTCAGCCCTGGGAGGCTGTGGTTTCACCCTTGGGCTCCAGCCAGTCGCCTGCAGATGGCTAAAGGGAAAAAGAAGGCAATTACCTGGCAGGATGCCAACCCTACTACCCACTCCGCTTTTCCAATTTGGAGCCTTTTATTCCCGGCAGTTAAGAAAAGGATTTCCTTCAGAAGAATACAATTGCAGTAAAGCTCTGGCCAGCCAGTCTCTAGATTTCACAGTGTGAGAAAACATCTGTGATTTGGGAAGGGGTAAGAAAACCCAATCTTAGGAACTGTTGAGAGATGGAGGAAAGTGCTAAGGAAGAGTATAACAAAGAGAAGAGCAGCCCTGGTTGGTGTGGCTCAGTGGGTTGAGCATGGGCCTGTGAACCAATGGGTCACTGGTTTGATTCTCAGTCAGGGCACTTGCCTGGGTTGCAGGCTAGGCCCCCAGTATAAGGTGTGTGAGAGGTAACCACACATTGATGTTTTTCTCCCTCTCTTTCTCCTTCCCTTCCCCTCTCTCTAAAAATAAATAAATAAAATCTTGAAAAAAAAGAGAGAAAAGCAGATCTACAAGTAGAGAATGATAATAGTGCTTTTTTGAAATTATTACCTATCATTTAAATCAAATCAGATAATTTGCATTAAGACATGACAGTTCTTTGGTCTCCAATCCAGCATTTCACACATATGTTTCTCCAATATATTAAAGAAATGGAAGCTGCAGTTCTATTCTGTCACAATAACTCTTCTGTGATTCTGGTTCTTCTGCCATAAAATGGGGATGAGACCTTAATACTGTTGGGGTCAGGGAAACTTTCCCCCTACCCCTTTAATTCTTCCACCTGGTCAGATAATTCAAATGACATGACAGATTAACAAGAGAAAATCAAATTTTAACTCATGCACATGGGGAATTCACATAAGCCTGAAAATTCCAGCAAGGCAAAATGATATATACCGTATTTTTCAGACTATAAGATGCAATTCCCCCTGCGCGACCGCCCCCCCCCCCCCCCCCCGGCCCTGCAAATTTGGGAGGAATGATGGTTGTTAATGCTGCTGTTGAGTTCTGTTTCCATTTATATTGGTGAAATATTATGTTACTTATGTTATTAAATATTTTACCACATTTTTTGCTTCACAATTTTCCCCCCCTATTTTCCTCCTCTAAAACCTAAGTATGTCTTATGGTCTGAAAAATATGGTATATATAAAATTTTGGGCAGTAGGCAATTCTCAGGTAGATGAAAAATAGCAAACATTTGGTAAACAAATTCTTGCAGGGCCACCCGGAAACAATGGAACACATAGGGGAATCTAGGGAACATATTTTTGCTTGGCTTCTCCTTGTTTGGTACTTTATTAATCTGTGTTAAGGTAAATATGTTAGGTTGCCCTTCCTGAAGAAGGTTTTTCTGTCTCAATCTCTTTAGGTGGCTAAGGGGGTGGAGTTTGTTGGGTTTTAATTGTTTTTAGCTTGGAATAATGTGTATGCCAGGGTGGCACATTCGGGGGACTCACGCTGGACCCTCACAATACCTTTAAAACCATGGGGTGACTTCTCAGCCTGAAGCATAGTGACTAGTCACTGGGGACTAAGAAGAACATGTGTGGGGAACCGATACATTTCAAATAATTTATTCATTTCTACTTTACACTTCTCACTTTGTTCTTTAGTGGAAAAGACTTGGTGATTACAGTGATGAACCACAAAGCTGTGAAAAAAAATCACGACTTCTGCAGGGAAAAAACAAACAACAAAACAAATAACTGGTATCATAGCTTAAAGTAAAACATATTGTGGCAGTTTTTGCAGGACAATACCCAACTGAGCCACACTAGTCAGGGATAGCTTCATTCCAGATTTTTATAAAATAAAAACAATACATGTGAAAAGTAACATAAGTACATATATTTTTAAAAATTAAACAATACTTGCCCTGGCTGGTGTAGCTCAGTGGATTGAGAGCGGGCTGTGAACCAAAGGGTCACCAGTTTGATTCCCAGTCTAGGGCACATGCCTGTGTTACGGGCCAGGTCCCCAGTATGGGGGCGTGTGAGAGACAACCACACATTGATATTTCTCTCCTTCTCTTCCCCTCTCACTGAAAATAAATAAAATCTTTAAAAAAAAAGTTCTTGTTTAAAAAAAAAAAATTAAACAATACAGAAGGAAAAGCAAGTATTCTTTCCTATCCTGACCCTCAAATCTTCAATTCCTCTCTCCAAAGTGGCAACTGTTGATAGTATCAATTTTTCTCTTTCTAAAAAAGTTAATAAACATATCCTCAGGTGAGGATTTTTTAAAAATATATTTTTATTAACTTAACCTCAGTATATGTGAAAGAAATCTTATCTCCTTGTCATATTTTGACTATTTTACACTATTTTTGCCATACAAGGTTCTATGTGGTTAACTTTACCTTTTCCTTTATCTTTTCCTGTTTTCCAAATTTCACGTATTTTAGAACTCATCCCCCCATAATTGTAAATTTCTTTCTGTCTCTCTTTTAAGACCTTAACAGTTTAGTTCTTTGTTTATTAAAGAGATTCTGGCCCTGGCTGGTGTAGCTCAGTGGATTGAGCATGGGCCTGTGAACCAAAGGATCATGGTTCGATCATGGTTCAATTCCCAGTCAGGGCACATGCCTCGGTTGTAGGACAGTTCCCAGCAGGGGACACACGAGAGGCAACCATACATTGATATTTCTCTCCATCTTTCCTTCCCTTCCCCTCTAAAGATAAATAAATAAAATCTTTAAAAAAAGAAAAAAAGAGAGATTCTGGCCCTCGCTGAGTAACTCAGTTGGCTGGCACATTGTCCCAATGCACCAAGGTTGTGGGTTCAATCCACATGCAATCCACATGTGGGGTCAAAGCACATGCAAAAAGTAACCAATGGATGTATAATTAAGTGGAACAACAAATCAATTTTTCTCTCTTTCTCTCCAAAATCAGTAAAAAAGAAGAAAGCTTTATTTATAAAGATTTTGTTCTTTTGGCTTTGTTTAGTTTGGCTTTAGGTTTTTTCATTGCTACATTCATTCTGAAGGTGAAAAAACAAATGACAAAGAAAAACTACTTAAATGTATGCCAAGAATTTTTGATTCAGCAAGGAATCCAACCTTTTAAAACTGGAGATTATTATGCTAAGTGAATTACCATATTTTTCAGACCATAACACGCACCTAGGTTTTAGAGGAGGAAAATAGGAAAAAAAATTTTGAAGCAAAAAATGTGGTAAAATATTTAATAACCTAAATAACATAGTATTTCACCAATGTAAATGGAAACAGAACTCAAAAGCAGCATTAACAACCATTATTCCTTCCAAATTTGGGGGGGCGGGGAAGGGGGGTGCATCTTACAGTCCAAAAAATACAGTAGTCAGTTAAAGTCAACTACCATACAATTTCACTTTTATATACAATCTAATGAACAAAACAAACTAACAAAATAGAAACAGACTCATATGGACAGCTGTAACAAGGGAGGGAGCTTGGGGTGTTGAGTGAAAAATGTGAAGGGATTAAGCAAAACAAAACAAACTCAAAAAGACAACAGTATGGTGATTCAGAGGGAAAGGGGAGTGGAGGGGAGGTAAGAGTTTATAGTAATAGGAGAATAAATGGTGATGGAAGACTTGACTTGCAGTGGCAAACACACAATACAATATACAGATGATGTATTATAGAATTGTACACCTGAAACCTATGTAATTTTTTAAAATTGTTGTTCAAGTACAGTTGTCTCCATTTCCACCCCACCATACCCCACTCCATCTCCACCTCCCACCCTCAAACCTACCCCCTTTGGCTTTGTCCATGTGTCCTTTATACATGTTCCTGATGACCCTTCCCCTATTTTCCCCCATTATCCCTCTACCCGCTCCTTTCTAACTACTGTCAGTTTGTTTTTTACTTCAGTGTCTTTAGTTGTATTTTGCATTTGTTGATTAGGTTCTGCTTATAAGTGAGATCATATGGTATTTGTCTTTCACGGCCTGGCTTATTTCACTTAGCATAATGCTCTCCAGTTCCATCCTTGCTGTTGCAAAGGGTAGGAGCTCTTTCTTTCTGCTGCATAGAAAAAATTCCATTGTGTAAATGTACCACAGTTTTTTGACCCACTCATTTATTGATGGGGTACTTAAGGTTGCTTCCAGCACTTGGCTATTGTAAATAGTGCTGCCATGAACATTGGGGTACATAAGTTCTTTTGAACTGGGTGTTCCAGGATTCTTTGTGTATAATCCCAGCAGTGAAATTGCAATCCCTATTAAAATACCAATGATATATTTCACAAACATTTCAAAAACTTGTATGGAATCATAAATGACCCCAAATAGCCACAATTTTGAGAAAGAAGAACAAAGTAGTAGGGATCACAATAGCTGATATAAAACTATATTACAAGGCCACTATAATCAAAATAGTCTGGTACTGGCATAAGAACAGACACATAGACCAATGGAAAAGAACAGAAAGCTCAGAAATAAACCTAAGTCTCTATGGTCAATTAATATTAAACAAAGGGGGCAGAAGTATAAAATGGAGTAAAATAAAAATAGCCTTTCAACAAATGGTGTTGGGAGATCTAGACAGCTGCATGCCAAAAAAAAAAAAGAAAAAAAAAGAAGCTTGAGCACCAACTTACACCATACACAAAAATAAATTCTAGGTGGATAAGAGACTTAAATATAAGTTGTGACACCATTAAAGTCCTAGGGGAGAATATAGGCAGGAAAATCTCAGGTATTCCACGCAGCAATATTTTCAGTGATATGTCCCCTGCAGCAAGGGACATAAAGGAAAGAATAAACAAATGGGACTTAATCAAAATAAAAATCTTCTGCACAGCTAAAGAAAACAGCATTAAGACTTCCAGCCAAGATGGAGGCGTAGGCGGACAGACACACTCTGCCTCCTCTCACAACCAAAATTAAGGACAACAAATATTTAGAAACAAGAAAACAACCAGAACTAATAGAAAATTGAACTGTATGGAAGTCCAACAACCATTCATCCAGACCGGTAAGAGGGGCGGAGTCGCGGAAGGAGAAAGTGGATGTGTGGGCCCGGGAACGCAAGCAGCAGCGGCTGGCAGTTCCCAGGTGCACAGGCGGTGGCTGGCGGTCCCCGGGCCCACAGGCAGCAGCTGGCGGACCCTGGGCACAGGGGGGCAACTGTGCAGACCCAGTGAGGCCACACAAGGCGGCTGGCTGACTGGGTGGTCCCACATTCGAGAGCGCAGACAATCCTGGTGAAGGGGAAGCAGCGGAAGGGACTAGAATCCAGGAGAGAGCGGAGCAGGCTCCATTGTTCCCTCTCAGACCCCACCCCCACATACAGCGTCACAACCCAGCGACTGGGCTGCCCCACACTGGGGAACACCTAAGGCTCCACCCCTAATACGTAATAGCCGTGACCAGACTAAAACCAAAACAACAACAACAAAAACCCCACCAAAAATGGCTCAAACCGGAGAAAAAATAAAAACCCCAGAGTCAATTCCTCTAAGCCGTGAAGAGATAGCCAACCTATCAGATGCACAGTTCAAAGCACTGGTGATCAGGATGCTCACAGAATTGGTGGATTTTGCTCACAAATTAGATGAAAAAATGCAGGCTACAATACATGAAATGAAGGAAGACGCATGGGGAACGGGTAGAGATGGAAGGAAAACTGGGACTCAAATCAATGGAGTGGACCAGAAGGAAGAAACAACCAACCAAACAGAAAACAAGGAAGAAACAAGCATTCAAAAAAATGAGGAGAGGCTTAGGAACCTCTGAGACATCGTTAAACATCCCAACATACGAATTATAGGGGTCCCAGAAGGGGAAGAGGAAGAGCAACAAGTGGAAAACTTATTTGAACAAATAATAAAGGAGAACTTCCCCAATCTGGCAAAGGAAATAGACTACCAGGACGTCCAGGAAGCTCAGAGAGTCCCAAAGAAGTTGGACCCAAGGAGGAACACACCAAGGCACATCGTAATTATATTAGCCAAGATTAAAAGGAAGGAGAGAATTCTAGAAGCAGCAAGGGATAAGGGGACAGTCACCTACAAAGGAGTTCTCATCAGACTGTCAGCTGATTTCTCCAAAGAGACCTTCCAGGCAAGAAGGGGCTGGAAAGAAATATTTGAAATCTTGAAAAGCAGGGACCTACATCCTAGATTGCTCTATCCAGCAAAGCTGTCATTTAGAATGGAAGGGAAGATAAAGTGCTTCTCAGATAAGGTCAACTTCAAGGAGTTCCTCATCACCAAGCCCTTATTATATGACATGTTAAAGGGACTTATCTAAGAAAAAGAAGATAAAAAATATGACAGTGAAAAGACTGCAAACTCACAGCTATTAACAACCATACCTAAAACAAAAGCAAACTAAGCAAACAGCTAGAACAGGAACAGAACCACAGAAATGGAGATCATATGGAGGGTTAGCAACAGGGATGTGGGAGGAGAGAGGGGGGGAGGTACAGAGAATGAGTAGCATAGATAGTGGGTAGAAAATAGACAGGGGGAGGGCAAGAATAGTATGGGAAATGTAGAAGCTAAAGAACTTATGACACATGGACATGAACTAAAAGGGGGGAATGTGGGTGGGAGGGAATGTGCAGGGTGGAGGGGAATGATGGGGGAGAAATGGGACAACTGTAATAGCATAATCAATAAAATATATTTTTTAAAAAAAGGAAAACAGCATTAAAATGAAACAAGGACCAAACGTAAGGGAAAACATATTTGCAAATGATACCTTGGGTTCATCTGCAAAATATATAAAGAACACACATGACTCCACTGCAGGAAGACAAACACCCAATTAAAAAATGGGCAAAGGACCTGAACAGACACTTCTCCAAGGAGGACATACAGAGGGCCCAGAGACATATGAAAGGATGCTCAGCATCACTAGCCATATGAGATATACAAATTAAAACCACAATGAGATACCACTTCACACTGGTGAGAATGGCCATCATAAACAAATCTACAAACAAGTCTTGGAAAGACTGTGGAGAAAAGGGGACCCTAGTGCACTGTTGGTGGAAATGCAGACCAGTGCAGCCACTGTGGAAAGCTGTATGTATTTTCATCAGAAAACCTGTATAATTTTACTAATCAATGTCACCCAGTAAACTAAAAAAAAAAAAAAAAACAACTATGTCGGCCAACATTTTGTGGAACAAATATTTTTGCACTAAAATGAGTCAATGACAGGAAGTTATTGAGTTGGCCAACAAGTCCATTTAGTTTTTTCCATAAAATAAGACACATTGCTAATTTTCACCAATACCTTTATTGATGTGGGTATTTTGAGTATGTTGGTTATCTCCTGAGTGGCAAAACATTGCTTGTTCTCAATTAATGTTTGATTTGATCACTATTAACTTCAACCTCCAGCACAAAACTTCGCAAATCACTTCTGACAAGTTCTATCAGTCCCAACATCTTTTTTTATAAAAGATTTCACTTTAAAAAGAAGGAAAGGGAGGGAGAGGGAGAGAAACATCAGTGCATGAGAGATACATGGATGGGTTACATCTCCCATGTGCCCAACTGGGGACCTGGCCTGCAACCCAGGAACATGCCCTGACTGGCAATAACAGGGGACATTTTTGTTCTCTGGCTGGTGCTCAGTCCACTGAGCCTCACCAGCCAGGGTACCTTCCTTGATATAATAAAGCATACTACACCAAAAATGTTGCATATTTTCTTCCATCTTTAATATTAAAATGGCTACACAAAAAATTCACCAATTTTTTTATATGCACACTGGTATGACAGGTGTCCCAATACAGTCTAACAAAATTGTTTTGAATGAAATTAGACAACTAAGGACTACTGGAGCCATCTTATGGGGAAAAAACCAAAATGAACTTTTTTGCCAAACCAATAGAATCTGACCCATGAGATCAACAATCCTAATTTTTCTCACCTTTGAAAACATTGTTAAAAATACTTTTTCTGCCCTGACTGGTGTAGCTCAGTGGATAGAGCGTGGGCTGCTAACCAAAGGATCACCAGTTCGATTCCCAGTCAGGGTATATGCCTGGGTTGCGGACCAGGTCCCCAGGATGGGGCACTTGAGACAATCACAGTGATGTTTCTCTCCCTCTCTTTTCGCCGTCTCTTCCCCTCTGTCTAAAAATGAATAAATAAAATCTTTTAAAAATACTTTTTCTAAGAAGGTTTATTAAGGTTACACTAGCTGCTGAAACAAAAATCTCTATTAGGTTGAATCATATCATTTTTATAGGTCAAAAAATTGGCAATTTCATGTTTCAAACTAATATAACCCAAAATGTAACAAACTTCTTTCTTCCTCTATAAGGTCCAAAATGGATATTCCTAATCTGTGGGTGGTTACCCTCCAAGCCAGTGGTGGTTTCAGAGACCCAAGTTTCATACCTTATAGGTCCTATAATTTAACACCTGGCTCCCAAAGTTGCTGTTTCTCTATCAACAGAGGGGATGGGACAGAACAGGGCACTGAAAATTGTACTGAAGGATTTTTATGGACCAGGCTGATAAGTGGTATATTACACCCCTACCACTCCATTAGCTAGAACTCAGTAACATCTAACTATAAGGAAGGCTGAGGAATAGTGTAGTTGGGTGTCCAGGGATAAGAGAAAATGGGTCTGGTAAATAAATGGTTGCTGGTAGCTACCATAGGTTCCCTAATCCCTTCCACTGACTTTCCCCCTGGAATATGTAACTCTTGGGTCTCCTTGTTTTTAAGTAGAACAGATTTTGAGTGATAATACTTTGTATTTGTTCAGTTTATAAGGAATTCTTGGATAAATGATGAGTTTCCAAGAACCCTATCTGTAAAAATTATTTCAATTCTATAGAAGAAACTAAGGCTTAGAGAGGGCATGTTGATTTGTCTAAGGACATGAACAATGAAACCAGCTTGTGACAGCCACAAGGATACTAATTTGTATAGTGCTTTCTGGCTTATGCAACACTTTCATGTATATTATTTTCTCTGACCACTAGTGCAGGGATCTTCCCATTCTGACAGTTCGTGGCCTCTTCATCATGCCCAGCTGGTTATTAGCATGGTGCTGGCCCAGCAGATTATAGGATATAAATAGATGCATTTGTTGTCCAACCAGCTCTTTTCCTGGAGTCAGGCACATTTACTCCTGCTAGAAACCAAGCCCTGGCCTGCTTCTTGGCTCAGGTTAGGAAGGCAGTGGTTTTGAGGCCCTAAGAATTCATGTGATGGCTTACCCACACTTATGGCACAGCACGGTTCTTCAGGTGAGCACCAAATTGCCAAATTTCAAAGGATGCTGGGAAATTTTATGGTGCAGATATGATGTACAATGAGTGATAGTGATAGTGCAATGATGGAGTACAATGGGATGCAGCTATCTGTACAACTTATTACCTGCCATGGGGTAGGTCTTTGCTGCTGTTCTTTCTTCAGTGTATAGTATCTTGCTACTAGAGCAAAAGGGATTTCTCTTCCATAAACTCAAATTCTTCTTCACAGCTTTTGCTTTCAGAAGGTCTGTATTTGTTACTTTTTTTTTTTAAATTTATTTTTAGAGAAAAGTAAAGGGAGGAAGGAGAGGGAGAGAAATATCAATGTGTGGTAGCCTCTCACATGCCCACAACCGGGGACCTGGCCCACAACCCAGGCATGTGCCCTGGCTGGGAATCAAACCACTGACCCTTCAGTTCGCAGGCCAGCACTCACTCCACTAAGCCACACCAGCCAGGACTATTTCTTATCTTTTACTGAGATCTCTACTTGTTGCTTCCCTGCATTCCCCCTTCAAGCAGGTGGAGAGTTAAGTAGAAACCTTCTTTATCAGGAAGGTTTGAAATTTGAAGTTCACTCTGTGAACTCCCTGAGGACAGCAACTGCTGTTGTCTTCTTTCCTGAATTCTCCTGGCTACCTAACAAGTACCTGGCCTCTCATGGGTGCCCCAAATGCTTGCTGATCAAGAATGTTGTACAACCCCAGCTGGTGTAGCTCAGTGGATTGAGCGTGGGCCTCTGAACCAAAGGGTCACTGGTACGATTCCTAGTCGGGTCACATGCCTGGGTTGCAGGCCAGGTCCCTCGTAGGGGGCATGCAAGAGGCAACCACACATTGGTGTTTCTTTCCCCCTCCTTTCCCACTCTCTAAAAATAAATATTAAAAAAAGAAAATAATGTACAAATATCTTGGAAATTTTCAGAGATAAAAAACTCCAAATTAAAGCAAAATAATGTATTATTGCTTTAAAAAATAAAGACTTTTAATTATGATCACTTTTAAGCATACAGAAAGCACAACACATCCATATACCCAACCACCATGTATTTCAACAAGATTCCAACTTTCAGGCTGTTAAGAAATGTTCCAACATAGAGTAGCGTGCACTTTTCAGAATCATAGAGGTACAGCTGGAGACTGAGGATGAGCCAGAGCCAAGTTTTAAAAGATGGCCTTATGGCCTTAGAGATGCAACAAATGAACTGAAAACTCTTCATGGACAGAGAACTGTAGCAAAGTGTTCTGAGGTTGAAGCTCTGGAGAAGACAGCTCAGCCAAGGCCTTGATAAGCATACCGAGGACCCAGAAGACAGTAGAGAGATATAAAAGTTAGTTTAAACCAGAAAATATAAATTTACTTTTTTGAAGAGAAGGGGTTACAGTGCAATGAAAAAATCAGTAAGTTTTTAAGCAAAGATTATTTTATGTGGCCATCACAAAAATTTTTTTTTCAAATTTACTAATCAAAATTAGGTATATAAAATTCACCTGAGCTTCCCATTTCAGACTAAGTTCCCAAGGCTCTTCAATAGGACAAGTACTTCATTTTTAGCACAAAGAACCTAACTTACCTTTTGGTTAGCAATTTAAACAGTTCAGACTTTACCATTTCAGAAAGCTGATAGCTTTGTGATTCAACTTAAGTTTTCCCCAGGCCTGTAGGAGACCACTCAAATTGACTAGGAGTTTAGTATTCTCCAAGTCTATCTTGTTTCAGATATAAAGCTTTGACTATACACTGCCCTTGGCAGTCTGCGGGGCACTTTCATCTAAACGTTGAAAATAAAAATTTGTTAAGTTCCCAAATCAATGAAGTGTCTGGGTGAGGCAAAATAACAACATTGTCTGGGGGGAAATAGAACCAGCTTTATATTTTAAAATTTTGTCTACAGACGGCTACATGTACTTCATGCAGCATTTACTTCGATCAAAATACCTAAATTTGAAATGTACTTACATCTCTGAAATTTGTGCTATCTCATTTTCTACAAACCAGTTATGAGAGGTAAAGTTGACCATTATTTCTGACCTACAAATAAGAAAGTGAAGAGGGGCTGTTCACTTGCCCAGAATTACATTAAAAGCAGAGATGAAACTCAAAGTTATAATCATTCTAACTACCTCAAACCCCTGAATGCTTTTACTGAACTGGGTGTCAGCACAATGCTCATGGCCTAAATGGAAATGAGAGGCCTATGAAAGTTGTAACTGTCGTGACTATATGGCAGTCAGTCAGGCTGCTGTTCACATATTTAAACACTATCTTTTAGAAATAAAAATTTCTCTTTGGTGTGCTATGTGCTGGTTTATACCTCATGTCTACTGACATTTTATTTTTGCACAATTTGTTTTCCCCTCCCCCCATTCTTTACTATATAAAATGAGTTTGTATTAGATTACTTTAGAAACAAATCAGAGTCTAGATTAATAATAACAACTTTCTTGTTGTACTTTTTGAAATTGCAAGCCAAGTAAATAAAACTAGGGACACAATTTTGTTCTTTCTGAAGAGATGCCCAAAATTTTTGCACACTTAATTTTAAAATTTTGAATACAAAATACAGCTTTACTTAAATAGAGGGAGAAAGAGAGGAGGAAAAGGAAAAAAAAAGTCTAAAGGGACAACAGAAACATATTCGAGTGAGATTCTTAAATTGGTCTGTCTAATCCCTGCCTTACCAAAGGCTAAGTTTCAAATTAATGATTCACAACTCTCACTTTTCAGATATGATAACTGAAACAGTAATTATCAAAAGCTAAGGGCTAAAGAGTTTCTAACTAAATAAAATAGAGATCACAGAACTGCCTTAAAATACAAAGAAAATATTTTATTTATATAACAAAGACTAAGAAACAATGACGTTGATAAAGTTAACAGAGTTGATGTCAGGACACAAATAGGTTTGAAAAGCTATAGATGAATAATCACTTTGTTTCATACAACCTTTGTTCATCCTTGCTTATTTTAGAGAGCATCTGCGGTATATTCCTGACTGAATCTTAAGCACAGGTTTGAAAAGCTATAGATGAATAATCACTTTGTTTCATACAACCTTTGTTCATCCTTGCTTATTTTAGAGAGCATCTGCGGTATATTCCTGACTGAATCTTAAGCACGATGTATCCAGGTTATTCAATCATGATTCGTTCCATTAGTCCTCATTATCTTTCTTTTTTTTCTTTTTCTTCTTTTTCTCTGGATTCTGAAAATAAACAAGAATGCCTTTAACGTATGGGTGAGTAGTAACTTTTCCTCAAAAAAGGAAAGTAGATCTATTTCTTTTATTTTATTTTTTTTATTTGTCTTTAGAGGGGTAGGAGAGAGGGAGAGGGAGAGAAATATCAATGTACGGTTGCCTCTCGTGTGTCCCCTGCTGGGAACTGGCCTGCAACCCAGGCATGTGCCCTGACTGGGAATCGAACCGCGATTCTCTGGTTCGCTGGCCCGTGCTCAATCCACTGAGCTACACCAGCCAGGGCTATTTCTTTTAAATTTTATTCCCTCCCTTATTGACAGCAAACTCATTTTATAGTAAGAGAAATAGCCTTTTATAATAAATACAATAATGTCACTTTATTTTTACCTCACCATGAAGAAAATTATTTTTTAACTGCTTGGTCATTTCTGATATACAGAGTAGAATAAAATATGGAGACACTGCCCATGCCAATAAAGTAGTGGAAATTAAAAACAAACATACAGCAATTGCTGTGCTAGTGCAT
Organism: Glossophaga mutica; assembly: GCA_039655065.1. NCBI lineage: Eukaryota > Metazoa > Chordata > Mammalia > Chiroptera > Phyllostomidae > Glossophaga > Glossophaga mutica. The sequence continues at coordinate 27,988,711 of CM077306.1, forward strand.
GGTTCTTCCTCAGAAAGTGGTTCTTCCTTAATGCGTTTCTTCTTGTCCTTTTTCTTCTTCTTCTTCACAGATATCTCCTGGTCTTCCACCACTAGTACCGCTTCTGCTTGTTCTTCTTCTACTTCTTCTTCAACTGAATTGGGTAAGTGTAAAGGTACAACAATTAACATGGTGTCAGACCTCAGTCCCTCCAAACAATTTGAATCTTAGTTTTTTCCTGTCATTCTGGTCAATCATCCAGTGTTTTATATAATTTTAACTGAAAAGGTCCTTTCAACACTTACTTAGTGTAGTACCACTAACTTTACAAAGGATATAAAGCTCAGAGAGAAGTACATTTCTCATAATCATGTAGGTATGCATAGAAATTAGAATTAAAACAGATCATCTCGTCCACACGCCCACTGTTTTTTGGAAGACAGTCAATTATATTAGAAATTTAAGAGTGTGTGCTATAGATTCAAGACATGCATTAATTCATCCTAAGCAATGGCCCTGAGTTAAGTCATTTAACCTCCATAAAGTCAATTTCCTCATCAATAAAATTTAGTAATGTCTATCTCATTGGATTACTAGGATTTAGTGAGATAACACATACAAAATACTTTGCACAATGCTTGGCACATTAGAACAAATAATAATAGGTAGCTATCATCAGAAATTCATTCACCATAGCATCTGCCTTGTACTAGGCTCTATTCTAATCACTCGAAGATACAGCAAGGCACAAAACAGACCAAAAGTCCCTGTCCTTATGAATCTTTTATTTTAGTAGAAGGGGAGAGACATGACACACTCATTATACAGTCTTTTTTTACATAGAATCAGTGCCAAGGATAAAAATAAAGCAGGAAGAGGAACACCTAGAAGATGTAAGTAAATGAATAACGCAAAAATCTTGAGGGAAACATTCCAGGCAGAGATAACAAATGCTAAGGACACCCTGGAAGAAAAGGATGGATGGCAGGTCCAATGAATACTAAGAAGAGCCAGTGTGGCTGTTACATTAAGAAGTGGTAGGTATTATAGGTGGTTAGGTTCTGGATACTTTCAAAGTAGAATTAAAGAGGATCTTCTGCAAGAATAGATTTGGGTTATAGGAGAAATGATCCACGAATAAAAGGTCCAAGTAACCAGAACTGCCATTTGTAGGATGGAGAAAATGGTGGTACAGATTGGGCGTGGCAAGGATCCATGAATTTTAAGTTTGAAAAGCTTATGGATTTATAAGTGAAGATATAAATCTGGAGTTTGCTGTTTTCAAATATTACCAATTGGTTTAGAGACTCCTTACTGCTCAATAAGAAAATAGAAGCACAGTAGTTAAATAAATGTTTTCTTCATCTAGGGCAGGAGCCCACATTTGCTGATAGTACATTTTTGACCACTGAGCTATTTAAAAACCAAAAATTAAGTCAGTCATTGCTTTAATGCCTATCCTGCAAGACTATTTGGTAGGCACTCAACATAGGTCCAGCTATTAAATGGATGGGGGTACTTGCTTACCAATTCTGCAAGACAGCCCAGTTTACTGGAGGGCACCTTTTAAATATCATTACTATAATGGCAGGCTACCTTGTATATTATCACTCTTTCTAATCCATTCCATATAACAAAAACAATGAAGAAAACCACTGCTGTGTCAATTCTATACTTAACTATGTAACAAAATACCTCATTAACTTACTTAGAAAACACATATTTTTTTTCCTTCTAATTTAGGCTGATTCTGAAAATAGCTCATTAGTATAATATGCAATTCCAATATTCATAGAAATGCTTCTCACATTCCTCTATGAAATGTGGTAAATTTAACAATATCCTATCTATTCTCAGAGAACAAGATGGCTTATCAAAACACTATTAGCTTTCAACATGATTTCACAATAAAGTCTAATGACACATACTTTCAGACTTATCAAGCCTGAACTTAAGGAATAAGAGTATAAATGACATTTAAAAATTAAAACTAACCTTTAACTTTAACCTTAGATTTTTTGGCCTTCTTTTCAATTACTTCATCCTCTTGATCCACCTGTTCTATCTTGCGTTTTTTAGAAAAGGTTGGCAATGTGGAGTCACCAGAAGGATCGTAAGTCTTCACTTCACTGAAAGAGCAAGAGAGTTTTAGAAAATCTCTACAAATATTTGCAACTGCAATAATTCTAAAGAGATTTAAACAAAATGCCATTAGATTAATACTTACATGAACTTTATAAAATGCTGTTTCATTTTAGTGGCTTTGGGGCACTTTATGAAAACTAAGTTTCCAAAAGGAAAAGAAGTATTAATATATTCCAGGTAGGTCAATCACACTTCGAGAGAAGTGGTGAGCTAAATGAATTCTGAGTAACCAATATGACTATGGTATAGAAAAATATTCAATCACCAGAGAGGAAAAATGGGAGAAAATCGCTTTACATCAAATGATTACATATCAGAAAAGCAAAAACTGAACCAATTCAAGTTTTAAGTTAAATTGGTAATTTACCTTACCAATTTAAGGTAAACTCAGTGAAAACCAAACCAAAGCAAAAGACCTCAATCAGGTTTACTCTCACAACTGGTGCTTTAAGTGCATGTGTTTAAAGTTATAAGCATAATGACAAGAAGGTATTAAAAACTGTACAAAACAAGCTAAGGACTGTTCTATTTCTTTAGCTGACTTACAGGCTCATGACTTTCACTTTCACAGATTAAAACCATCTATAATTTAAAAAACAAAGACCCACATCTGTCAACTAAGGACAACAAATCAGACTTGGAAAATTCACAAACTATAAAACATTTTTTTCTGAAGTTGTGTATTTAAACATATAAACATTTTTAAGGCTTTTAATGCAGTCTGTTCCCAGAAAAGCTGTCCTACGTTCCACCTCCATCATAACAACCTTATCAGTATTAAGCATCACCTCAAATAAAAACCAAAACACCTCTTTCCACAAGTATCTTTTTGTTAATTTTATGGTGAGGTCTAAAAACTTTACCATGCCTCTTAGCTATTTGCCTCTTTAAAAAATAGGTTTGTTAGATTAACTCTGAATGAGTATTCTTTTTGATACATGGTATACTATACAGGAACTACGAATGACAAATATTGCCTATCAACACTTGGAAATGAGTAAGGTAAATATTAAGGAAAAAGCCAAAGCAAATATATGTGCCGATTACAATGTAAATATGTGTTTTTGATTAAAAACCAGAAATGGGGTGGGGGTGTAAATGGCAGGGAAGTGGAGAGGGCTGGGAGTACAGTTTCTTTTAAGATAGGAAACTGTACTTGAACAGCAATTAAAATAAAACAAACAAACAAACAAAACCCCAAAGTAGAAAAAACTGTAAATGGCAAAAAAGGGGAAGGAACAGAGGTGCTTCTGTTTGCAATACAAAACTGCTGTCAATAATTAACATTTAAATAAGCAGGAACTGTCCAGCCATCCTCCCCATGTACTCACCTTTTATGTTCATACTTTTCTGCCTTTGCTAATGCTTTTCCTGTTCCACTTATTTTCCTTATCTAAGAAAATAAAAATCATTAATATTCTAAGGCATAATCTCTTTAGAGTATATACTCTAATATATCAACTATTGGTAAATATAAGGAAAACTTAACACTAGGCACAAAAATATATTAGACATACTAAAATGTATTATAAAACTGTTTAGCAGGTAAAGTAAGTACGTAAACTACTCATAGTTGATTAACCTTCAACAGGTAACACTTCAATAGGCATGGTGTGTTTCTTACCCCTCTATCTTCCAAGGCCCTCAACCTGGCCTCTAATTTGGCTCTGTTCTCAACTCCCATTGCAGAACTGGAATCTTCACCAAAAGCATCATACCGGATAGCCAAAACCGTTTTGGCTGCCAACATTCGAGAAATCTAATAGAGAACTTGAAGTCAGAAACATTCACACTAGGATTTTATTTAAGCCAGGAATTACAAAAGTAATCTGAATCATACAACTCAAGCCATCTATCTTGTATCTGAAATCTTTGCCACAATATAATGGCTAACACATTATATATGATCACTATCATTTTGGAGATGAAAAGACCTTTTAATGGTTCACATCTAAAATAAGCACAAACTCTTTTTCCAAAGCCCCCTTTTAGTTTCTACTCAGGGACATTAGTTCTACACCATGAGGTCAACAAGAAAAAAGTGTAGTCCCCCTTTCAAGCTAATTAACACTTTATTTTATTAAACCTTTATTTCTCCTCTCTGCTCTTTATTTTATAGAGAAGAAAAGGGACAGATGAAGAGACACAAAGAAACAGCAATCCGTTGTCTCTCACGTGCCCCCAATGGGGGACCCTGCCCCACAACTCAGGCCTGCACTGTGACCAAGAATTGAACTAGTGACCTTTCAGTTTGTGGGATGACACCCAACCCACTGAGCCACACCAGTCAGGACTTTTGATGTGCCACCCACTCCTCCCCTTACCAACAGGTGAACTCTAGGAAAACACTAACATAGTGAAAGAAAATGGCTTTAACAGGACCAATATACTTCCTTTAAACTTTTTCTTTCGGTATAAAAGTGCTTTTTTATTTAAAGAACTCACCATTCTCTATTCAATAAGAAAAAATAGATTTATTGCGTACTATAGGTAAGAGGAAAATGGGTTATTTGGAGGGGAAAAAAGAGAAAAAGGCCTACCTCAGAACAACTAACTTACCTTTCCTTTGTGTTTGGGACTTGTCTGGCCTACAAGTGAAGCATGATAAATGAGACCATACTTAGGGGTATCTCGTCTAGACTTTAGAGCTCTGAAAAGCGCCTTTTCTGCTCCAAGAATCTGAACGGTAGAAGCTGCATGTTTGGCCAAATTCAAGAGAGAACCTTCAAAACAAAAGAAGTAGTTACCAGAAATTGGTTTTTAATTAGTTCGAAGTTCTATACACGAAACACAAGACCTACAGCCTACATGATTCCATCCTTGCAGCTGAGGATATCTGAATGACGTATGTGATCAATGAAGGGTCTATTCTAATTTAAATACTTTGCTATAGATGACACATTAAGATCTTCCGTGATGGCCAGTAATATAAAATAATGAACCTCACTGTATCGCAAGTATTCGATTATACCATTTGTGTAGCATCCATCTTTACAGTATAACCATACACATGTATTTTTATTACATATTAACTCCCTTATTTAAAATTTATTTTATGCCAAATACATTAAAATATAAAACAGCATATTCAATTGGGAAACATTCTCAATGACGTTTCAGCCAATAATGGACTCCATATACGACAGTGGTATGCCATATAGCCCAGGTGTATAGTAGGCTATACCATCTGAATAGATTTGTGCATTTAATGATGACCACACAATGATGAAATGGCCTAATGACAATACATTTCTCAGCACGTATCCCCGTCACATAGCAGTGCATAGCTGTATCATCACCTCCTGTTGTGAGTTCTTAAAACTACTCAAATTTTAATCCGATAAATTTTTTAAATTCCATTTTTCAATTAAAGTTGACCTTCAATTATTATTTTATATTAGTTTCAGGTGTACAGCATTATGGTTAGCCAGTCATGCACTTGATCCCCCTGACATTTCAAGTACTCATTTGGTACCTGAACAGTTATTACAATATTATCAACTACATTCCCTATGTTGTACTTTTACATCCTTATGGCTATTTTGTAACTACCAATTTGTACCTCTTAATCCCTTTAACTTTTTCACCCAACCCCTTAAACTCTTGGCAAGCATCAGTTGATGACTTTGTAATATTATGAAATATTAACTGATTTCATCCTCTTGCATTCATCTGATTATTCTACTTAACCACAACAAACTTCTGACAATGGACAAGTGTCTCAGAAGAGGTAGTGACTAAAGATGCCTTCATTATCCAAAAGGAGAATTCAGGCATGCAAATAAAAATCATCATTGAACACCGGTCCTTGGTCCTCACCCATATACTACCTACTTCTATTATCTAAAGTTTTTTAACAACATAATTTAAAGATTAAAAATAAATCCTTGCAAGAACACTCAATTCTAAACACCCACGTTTACAAATTAATTAAAATTATCACCTGCATGAGCAATAAGCCGTGCTCCAACCAATTCCCCAACCATGACAGTAACATTGGGTGCAATGGCCATCATTCGGTTTTGTAGGTATTCATAGAGCTGGGTTCTATATTCTGAGATTTCAATCACCTAGCATAAGGGACAAAAAATGAGTAACTCATAAATGATTAAGAGCAAAAATAGTGTAAAATTCACGTCTAAAGCACTGGAGCTCTACATCTATCATTAGGGTAGCTGTGCAATCCTGAGAAAACTAATCTTTCTTTACCTAAGTTTCCTTTAAAATGGCTGCTGTGAAGATTTTTTTATCAGATGATGTATTTAAACAACTTAGTATACTGCTAAAAATGTCAGCCAATATTACTGTTATTTTAAAAATCTCCAAGGGCTGAACATTTTTGTCATCCACCGATTCTTGTATAGCTATCTCCAAAGGAGAAAGAAAAAGTCACTACAGGCTATAAACACAAAAGTCAGAATTAAATAATTCAAGTTATCCTCTACCTTCTTACTGAATTTATTCTGACAATGTAACAATACACGTATATTAGTACTCTTAAATTTATTTTAGTACATATTTCTCTAAGTATATAAATTAAGATGGCATCAGATGAGGTAGTGACTGAACACCCTCATATTATTTATCAGGTGAACAATAAGTTTAAAAATCATCATTGCCATCAGAAAATTATTATTACAGTACTGGTATCACTAGTTTCTCTATGTGTACAGTTTACCTGAGTGCAGAGATGCAGAATGTTGCAAATATCTTCTTCTGAAACTTCTGTTCCCATTGATATCTCTGCAGCTGCTTTCACTTCTGCTTCAACTTCCTCTGGCAGTAATTCAGAAAGTTCAGCTGAGGCATAATTCTTCCTATCGCCTATGGAATGTTTGCAGAGGATGAAGGAGAATCACTCTTCAACAAATTATACAAAATCCACCAAACAGTCAAAAGAAAAAGTAGAGATAAGCCAATGAAAAGGGTGCCTAAACAAAACAAAAGGAGAACAAGTCTGACCTAGTAATTTTCCCTGTGTAAAGGCTTGATTTTAGAGATTGTAATCTTCCCATCACTTCCCTCAAAAGAGAAATCTACCAACCACCACCATCAAAAAACCCCTAGAATACCCCATTCAATAGGACTAATGACATTGTGACAATTTGTAGTTAAGATTATACTGAAGCTAGGACCGTGAATTCTAGGAGTAATATTGTAAAATGTAATATAACTCATTTATTAATGCTCAGCATCCTCTGCTAATATTACTATTTTATTAGTATAGAATATAATGCTATAGATAGCAATTATTACCTTTAATGTTAATTATTAATATGCTTCAGGATATCCCCCATCTACAGTTGCCCCTATTAATGGCAAATTCATTATGAGACACATTCACCAGAAAAAGCCATTTTAAGAAAAACTGAATTAGAGATGAACATTCTGTAGCACAGGCCCTCAAAATCTAAGTTAAAGTTAATTTTGTTTTTGAAATCTAAGAGATTTTAATATGGTTACACTCCTAAAATGTAAGTTATTAAAAACTCTGAGAAGTGAGTTGAGGGAAAAAATTGCAACTCATGGTTTTGGATGCAAATAAATTATTTTCAATGCCTTAAAGCATAAAGGTAACTCACCAACTTTCTGCAAACACTTGCAGTATGTCAAGTTATCTGAAATAATTTTTCCTAATTCAGGAAAATGCCAGCCGTACCATTCTCTACACCGCATAATGTAGTTGTTTAGTTCTTTATCTAAGTCATCCAACAAGGCTGTGGTAGGTTAAAATGAAAAAACATGAAGTTAAATGGTTTAATTGTGGTAAAATATCCACAAAATCTACCACTTTAATGATTTTCAAGTATACATTTCAATAGCATCAAGTACATTCACAATGCTATACAACTATTACCACCATCCATTACCAGAACTGTCTTCATCCCAAACTGAAATGCTGTACTCATTAATCCCCCACCCACACTTTCCCCCAGGCCCTGGTAATCTCTTCTACTGTCTATGATTTTCCTATTCTAGGTACCACACAGCATTTGTCTGTGTGTGACTTATGTCACTTAGCATAACGTTCTCAAAATTCATCCATGTTGTATGTAGCATATATTAGAATGTCATTCCTTTTTAAGAGTATTTTATTATACATATATATATTTCATTTATCCATTCATCTGTCAACGGGTTATTTCTACCTTTTAGTTATTGTAAATAATGTTGTTATAAACAGGGGTGTACTGTCATTTGTTCGAGTACCTGCTTTCAATTCTTTTGGGTAGATACCCAGAAATGCAATCACTGTTTAAAGGGATTTCTTAAATTGAGAATTAAGATTCTGACATTTCAAAAAATCATTTAATGATACAGAATGACCTAATAAAGCCAGGCCAAAAAAGCGAAACACAACATAATACAGATCCCACTATGGTTTTAGGATTTTTCATGGAAAAGGACAAATGAATTGGTTTACATTAACGGTGTGATTCACAATATTTCCAAGTAGTCCAATTATGGATAGTTCTTCCTTTTTCTAATCTGAATCCAATTACTTATTAAGAATTCTGGTTATTCCGTCTACGGCCATACCACCCTGAACGTGCCCGATCTTGTCTGATCTCGGAAGCTAAGCAGGGTCGGGCCTGGTTAGTATTTGGATGGGAGAATTCTGGTTATTCCCCTTGACAGGTGTGACTCTGTTGGTTGGGCGTTGTCCCACCAAGCTAGTGGTTTACATTCCCAGTCAGGGAATATGCCTGGGTTGTGGGTTTGGTCCCCCTTCTCTTCCCCTCTCTTTAAAAATAAATTTTGAAAATCTTGAAAAATTCTAGTTAACCTGGCTTTCTCTAGAGAATTATAAAAGATAGTTTTAACAGGAAAAAAAAACATGTAGAACAGAGCAGATCTCATATACACTATACTTACAAATTGCCTGGACAATCATTGTGTCCACTTTGTCAGCACTAAATTTCAATCTGTAACGGGACAAGCTGGGGAGAAGGAAGAAAATAACTAATTGCTAAGATAGCATTGATGAAAAGCATTTAACTAACATCTTAAAGCTTTTAAAACTCATATCCCTCCCTCAGAGCTACATCATTTTATTTTTTTTCCTACATGGGAAAATCAGTTGCTGCATCAGAAAATACACATTTAATAAGAAAATAATACATCTGTCCCGCTGTAATCTATAGTTCTGAAACATTGATTTATGAATGACATCTTGGATAATCCTGTGTAGTGCCAGTCATAGTGATTAATAATTTATTTTTTGCAGCATATCAATGCTTTAATCAGCAGATAGGAAAAAAAAATGCAGCATTATAACACCTGAAAACAGAAAGCCATGGAGGAATAATACTGTATAGAAGGCTTTTTTAATCTTGGCACTATTAACATCATAAGCCTGATCGTCTTTGTTGGGGGGCAGGGGCGGCATTCTGTGCATTGTAGGATGTCTGGCAATATACCTGGCCTCTACTCATTATGTCAATGACAAATCCCATTTGAAGTTCTAACCACCAAAAATGTCTCTACGCATTGCCAAATGTCTTCTAAGGGATATGTTCACACTACTGTAATCAATGCCAATTTAATCACAAATCTGAATAGACTCAGTTTAGTTATTTGTGCTTAGAAATGCTTATTACAAAGTTCTTCCTGACTTTTGGTCATTTTGCCTATCTCTGTAACTCAGCGGAGCTTTAACCCTCCAATAATCTATGCTCAGTATTTTCTGTTCAAAGGTACAGACCTTTGTTTACTATAGTATATCTTTTTTCCTGTGTTAATATTTTTCAGAGCTAATGCTTCTGATAGTGCTTTGCTCACAGAGTTGCTAAATTTTGAGTAGTCTACCCTTAATCTTACTGTTTCTTCACAAACCCTGTCTTTTCAATGCAACTTCACAGAATGTCAAGCTTTTCAGGAACACATATATTACTGAACAGCACTAATGAACTTCTGGTTAAATATGATAGGTTAACATTCTTTTCTTTGCCTTATTATAAAAACAACAAAACTCAGTAAAATAAGCAACACGATGAACACATACACAAAAAGGAGATCACAGCAGATGAGAAAATTGAGAGGACAACAGAGTAGCAAATGATTTAGCAGACATAAGGGGTGGGGAGAGAAAGCCCAAAAGTTGTGGGATCCAACACCAGAGGGGTACAGAATGCCTACAGTGAGATTTAGAGTCCAAGCAATGAAGCCAGAATGCCTGGGTTCAAATCCTGGCCTCCTCATACACCAGCTGTATTGATCTTGGGCATCCATTTCCTCATCTGTTAAATGAGGGCACTACTATTGACTGTCATGAGAATTAAATCAGTGTATGTAACATGCTTGTAACACTACTGCACAACTGTTTATTAAATGAAAGCCAACTTTATTTTCCAGTAAATCTCACCTATGGGCCAATCCAAGACACATAGCTGTCATTTCACGAGGTTCTACCCCAGGGATTAACCCATCCATCTGTGAACGAATTCCTCTCATGAGTTCATTAACAACAGGACTATGGATGCAACTGAGATTCAGCTTTTCCTATGAAAACAAGAACATCTGTATTAAATAAATACAAGCTGTAAAACGATAAATACGGTTTAACTTAGTTTTGCTCTTTTTGTTAGTTTGAGAAATCTTTTACTTGCATGATTTAGCTTCTTTAAAAAAAAATTAAAGGTAAAACACGCAGAAGAGTTTAATCAACAGTACTAGAGAAGGGCACTGAATAAAAAGCAAAATTCTGAGTCTTAGGCCCTTTCCCTACAGATAAATAACTGTTAGCATCCCTTAAGTACTTTTTCATAATACAGTTTAAGGTTTTACACACCCCACACAGACAGGATAATTTTTTTCTCTATACCTTAATTTTGTCACATTGTAGTGTATTTGCTTATCCTTCATACGAATGTACAGTTCTAGCCCATCAAATATAAATATACAAAATTGTATATATTACATCATGTTTAAGAGACAACATATTTAGAGTGTATGAGTAATATTCAGTTTATACTTTTTAAATGGAGAAAATGGAAAATATTAAAGATGCCTACAATCCCTTCATTCAACAATCTGTCATTTTGCATGCCGTTGTGGGTGTCTATTTATTATTCTAAAAATTAATGTCTAACAGTAAATATAAACTAAGACTTATGGGCACTTCAAAGGAAGAAGATGGAAATTAATACCATCACAGAAAACTTTATAACTTGACTGTATTAGAAATAATCTGTTTACACAAACCTCTTAAATTCAGAATCCTAGCTTTAATACCCTTGAATCTCTTCAGTGCTTTCCTACAAACAAACACATGCTCTGGCTGGTGTGGCTCAGTGGATTGAGCATGGGCTGCGAACCAAAGGGTTGCCGGTTCAATTCCCAGTCAGGACACATGCCTGGGTTGCAGGAAAAGTCCCCTGTGAGAGGCAATCACATCTTGACATTTCTCTCCCCTTTCTCCCTCCCTTCCCCTTTCTAAAAAAATAAATAAAATAAAAACCTTAAAACAAACAAACAAACGAACAAAAAACCACATACTAAGAAAGAAATGTCATGATTCCGTTAATGTTGGGGGGCGGGAATGGCTAAATCAAAGTATGGCAGGATATACACAAAGTATTAACAGACTATCTCTGGGTGGCAGGGTTAAAACTATTTTTTAGAATCAATTTTTGATATATTTGTATTTTCTTTTACTTTTTATTTTTTCAAATTTATTAACGAGAGAAAGAGAGAGAGAGAAAGAAACAAACACTGATTTGTTGTTACACTTATTTATGTGTTCAATGGTTGATTCTTGTACGTGCCCTGACCGGGGATTGAACCAACAACCTTGGGATATTGCAATGATGCTGTAACCAACTGAACTACCCAGCTAGGGCAGCGTATTTGTATTTTCTACAATCAATGTATACGCTTAGTCTTGATAACCATATTGGAAATAATTATTATGTAGCCTAGGGAAAAAAGGTAAAGTATGAGAACTCACAACAAACAACTCATTACAAAGACTAGGCTTTGTAGTCACTATGCTTATGGTGAGTTCTGATCAGCAAGCATGAAAGAAAATCGTTAACTTTACCTTTATGACCCCTCCTAGTTTAGCATCAGCTACAGCCAGGGGTTCATGGGCTTCTTTTACTATTTTCTTCAGAACTTTCTTCAGTTGCTTGTTGATTTTGCCCTCCATCAGGGCTGTGAATGCTTTCGAAGAAAAAGAACAAGAGTTCTCTCTCAATTTTTTAATTGTAAGAGCTTAATATCTTATTTAAGTTTAAAAAAAAAAAAAGCAAAATAAACATTCCCTTTCAAAAGGGCTATATTTAACATTATTTCTAAAATGAAATGATAGACATAAAAATATTTACAAGTTACACATTTCACAATCTCATCTGATCTTGCCTCCCTCATTTCTACTCCAGAACCAGGAGTTACACCAGATCCAGCCTTCCTTTGCCTATGTATGCCACGTGAATTTTCTTTGGAACTCAGACCCAGAACCACGTCAGAAACATCCTACTTTGGAATGACAAATAGATGCTCTCTCCTATGTTATGACAGATTGGCCTGATGCTCTGGATTGTGAAATACCCTAAAATCCTGTCAAGACTCTGGTTAAAAAAAAAAAAAAAAAAGGAGTGTATTCATTTTGAAGGTTCTGTTGCTATATAAGTATATTTGAGTGGGATCTAACCTTTGCTAATACCCAATCCACAGATGTCATCAGGCCAATGCTTATAAACCTTCAATGATGGAGAACTTACTATGAAGGCAGCCTGTTCAACTTTAGGACAGCTTTCATTTTAGGTTAAGCTCTAAACCTGCTACTTTTATAACTCTCACCCTTCCTTAGACCTATGCTTACTTCTTCTGGACCCACATGAACACCTCTCCTGGTATTTGTTTGGATTGTAGTTGGATTTCAAGTAAGCCTGTGAGAAAGGAAGTCTGTCAGAAAGTTTAAAGCCAAGCATTTAGTCAGCCAGATACTTGCTCTTCCCTCCTAACCACATCTCTTGTGGAAAGTGGACTACAAGTCAATTTCATCTGTTATCTAGGAAGATGAAAGATGAACATAACATCTGGCTACCACACAGCTCTTTCAGAGTTCTCTACATTCTAAGAAAATAAGATGCAATTTATTTTTGTTGAGGTCTAGCCTTTTACATTTTGTGCAAGAACCCCTCAATTATCTACCTTTCTAATAGTTGTATTCTTTCCGTAAAAGTTGATCTTTCATAATTAAAAACTTTTATTCAAATTCCTGCTCCTAGTTCTCAATTTTCTGTATCTACGATTGCACTTTACAATTTCTTAAAAGTAAAACTTTCACCGTGACCAGTGTGGGTAAGTTGGCTGGGTGTCAACTGTTCCGTTCCATCCCCAGTCAGGGCTCATGCCTGGATAGCCGTTTAATATGATTGGGGTGTGAATGAGAAGCAACCAATCAGTTTCTCTCCCTCTCTTCCCCCACTTTAAAAATAAAAAAAATCTTTTTTAAAAAGCAAACTTTCTACCCTAGATCTACTGTAACATTTACATTTATCTTCCCTTTATCAAAAAGTATGTTCGCTACGGTCCATAATCTGTACTTTTAAAAGGTGATATATATAGATGGTGACAGAGGGGAAGCCGAGTCTTTCCCCTACTTCTCTTTCCCACTGGCCACTGTTCCTCATTCCATAGTTTTCTCACTTAATCTGAATGTGCGCTGGCCCAAAGTTTACTGTGACTATTCACAAGACTTGCATTTTGAAAATCTGACCAATAGTAAAAGTAAACTTCTTCATGAAAATGGTGTATCTGAACTTCTGGGACCAATATAAATCAACATCATACCCCATCAGATTCCTTCTTAGGCTACACATTTTTTAATGCATACCGACATCTACATTCACTGAATTTTGGTCTGTCACGCAAAACTGCCTTGTAATAGGCAGTTGCAAGTTGAATTCTCAGGAATGATTCTGTTCTCTTAGTAATAAGCCAATGTTCAAATTTCTGATAAAAATAGATGGGAAAAGGCACTGACTGTAGAGGTTTCTAAAACCAGATTCCTGACAGAGTTCTACTTTCATTCATTCACCCCAAAATATTTATGTGCCAGAATCTAAGGATTTGATAGTAAACAACATAGTCTTTACATTCATGGAACTTAGATTAGGGGGAGGGTCAGAGGGTTCTCACGTAGCGTGGCATTTTCCCTACGTATCTTATAAGATTATACAATCGATAGGGAAATGTGATACATCTCAGTTTTATATGTAAAATAGCGATGTTCCCTGCCTCACAGGATTGTTTTAAGATTTTGGAACAACAAATGCAAAATCTGACAATCGATATGTAATAAACGTATTAGCTATGATAAAATCTTTATTCATGTTTGGGGAGAGGTTAGACTTCTCCACTTAATAGGTTAATACGGACTGGTCAGAAATAGCCTGAAAAGATTAAAGTTATATGCAAAAAGAAATGCTAAATAGGATACTTAGGATCAGGGCTAGAATACTTTACAACTCCAGGAGGTGCCGTACAAATCAGTCAATGTGAATAATGCACTCACCCCAGAACTGCAGAATAGCTAACACAATCTTGCTTGGGATTTTACCAAAATTCTACCCATATTTAATTTTAAAGCTGTGATGAATAGAAGTATCTTTAAAGAAACTCACCAGGCAAAAATTACCATAGGTGTGCTTTACAGTGCTATGAGGCTTTTATTACCAAAACAGCAGCCCTAGAACTATTTTTAAAACTTAAAAAAACGATTGTTGGGTAGGGAAGAGAGATGAGACGGATGCAGTTATAAAAGGACTAAGTGGCAAGGGGAAAATAAACAATAAAATTGGCCCCATTGTTAGGTCTTCCTTTGGCATACCCCACTGCCAAGATTGGGATGGCCCATTAACATCCAGCATATTTAGTAGGATTCCTAATTTTCACAAGATAACTACACCCTTCTCTTGCGGCTGATGAACAAAATCATTTGAGTCTATCAAATTCTTGCCTAATTTTAAGCCATATTCTTCCGTATGGCCCTTCATTTTCAAATTATATCACTGAGCAGTTGGCTGACTTGAGAATTTAAGCAACTGAAAAATTTATGACTAGGCTTTTATATCTGGTCTTGTTTTCCTAACATTAAAAAATCTCTTAAAAAGCCCTAGCTGGTATGGCTCAGTGGACTGAAGGCTGGCTTGCGAACCAAAAGGTCGCCAGTTTGATTACCAGTCATGGCACATGCCTGGGTTGTGGACCAGGTCCCCAGTAGGGGGGTGTGCAGAAGGCAACCACACACTGATGTTTCTCTTCCTCTCTGAAAGTACGTTTAACACACATACATACCAAAATCCCTCAAAAGCTCTGGCCAGGTGGTTCAGTTGGTTGGAGCAGTGTCCTCTAAGCCAAAGGCTGTGGATTCGATTCCTCATCAGGGCACATATGGAAAGCAACCAATTGATCTTTCTCTCTCATATCGCTCTCTTCCCCTCCCTCCCCCCTCTGTAAAAATCAGTAAACATATCCTTCAATAAAGATTAAAACAAAAAACCACCTACTGAAGGCAGGCCAAATAAATAAACCCTATTACTGTGCGTCTGCTGTCCTATCATGAGGGCTAATTGAAAGATTAGTCATCCATTCTTCTAAATCATGTAAAACCACACCCTTCTTAGATAATTCTTATATCTGTTTTCATATTAAAATGCACACAAACCTAGAAGTACCAGATTTCCTAAAACTTTCATTTTTTAAGTTTATTTATTTATTCTAGAGAGATGAGAAGGGAGGGAGGAAGACAGGGAGAGAAATATTGATCAGTTGCCTGCCATACACCTGCACCTAGGGATCTCTGGCCCACAACTGGGGACATTTCTGTTTTCAGGATGATGCCCAACCCACTGAGCCACACCCATTAAAAGCCACCCTAAAACTTTTAATAATGTGCTTTTTCACGCTAAAAATGTATATCCCTGGAGAACCATTTTATTATTTCTTCAACAGTGATTCCTGGTTATTCTCAACTTTTCCCTTGTATTAAAATGATCAGAGCTCTGTGCTTGACCACATTACCTGGATCCCTTGTAGAATAGTTTTTACTGAATTGTGCTTTAGCATTATGCTGTTGGTTTCCACAGGGAGATCAATTTAATCACTTCTCAGCTCTCATCACATGGGGGAGGGGGGAACCAGCCCTATGGTGAAAAAAGCTAACTCAATGTTGTCTCAGTGGTAGTGACGAATTTGTTAGATCACTTAAATTCATTTCCAAAAATAATGCATCATTGACAACACTGAGTAAGGTTAACTTAGGCAACTGAAGCAAACCATTTTTTAAATAAGGACAACAAATTGCCAAGATTAAAAACAAAAACAAAAAAGCCAGTCTTTGACTTTACCTGCCAATGCTTCTGCTGTATCCTGAAATTTCTCAAAATGTTTTAGCTTAACTCTAGAATTAAGAAAGAAAAAAAGTTATGAGGGCACACTGATTTCTGCAAAAACCACATATTTAGGCAGAGTGTCAGACTGTTTCCAAAGCATACACTGATAGAAGAAATTTTCCTATCAGTGGATATCAGGGTACAAAGTTAGATATTCCTCACAAAATGACCAGTTCTCTAAATGTACACTAGCAATGTTAGGACTATTATAGAGGAAGCTGTAGGCTTTGGAGGAAACACAGAACAGCCAAAAGGTTTGTTCTATGAATCTAAACCACAGGAAATATGCAGAAGCTTCAACATAATCTCTGCTACTTAAAGCTAGACACGGATGCCTTTTGCTATAAAACATACAAGTGGCCTAAGAAAAGGTGTAAGAGTCTGTCTTAGGTCAGCAATCTCATGGCACCGATTTGTCCATCCAGTAAAAATGCCATTAAACAACAGTTTATTGTCAGATTGGATTCCTATTAGTCTTATTTTACCCCTTTCCTCCCCATACACTTATGTGCAGAGTAACATAATTTTATATGGAAACAAATACATACATTTAATTCATTGTTGTCTCAGTGGTAGTGACGAATACTTGAGTGAGATCACTTAGATTCAGTCCCAACAAGAATACATCATTGACAACAATGAATTAAGTTAACCCAGTTAATTAAAGCATATACCCCTTTAAAAAGAGAAAAGTAGTCTGCCATTGTGTCTAAAATAGTATGATCTTAATCGAGGTTTTCTTACCTGGTCAGAGAACATTCTGGTGGTCCCTTACACACTCAACAACACAACGATTTAAGAAAAACATAATAATAATTTCATCTATTCTGCCTCACCACACCCCCACCTGCACCCTTCTTGAAGTGGCATTTGTTCATATCTTTGTACATGTGCAACTGAAGGATGCACAAAAACATGACGAAAATGAGAACACATTATACAAAATCTGAAGCTTGATTTTCTCAGCATATCACGAACCTCTTTCCAGATCTGTACTCTTACAGATATACTAAAATTTGTTTAACAATTACACTACTGATGGACATTTATTTCAAAGTTTGGGTTTTCACTACGAATGTTCAAACTACGTATTCTGTTTCTCTATTTAGTATGACATTTCTTTGGGTTCAATACTCTTCAGCAAGCTTTAATAGTTTCCTTCTATTCTTGCAAGTTTTTCTTAGCACTAGCAGAATTATTAAATGCCCCTCAGCACCCAAGGACATAATCCAAACTCACATCTGTCAAGAGATCAGGTAAGTCCTTGCTAGGATCACATTCACCAAATGGGCTATTTGAAAAGGTGATCCACAGCTGGTGAAATAGCTGCCCTGAGTACTTTGAAAAGCCAGCTCTCTCCGCTACCACTCATTTCTTAAGCTGGGCATCAACATTATACTCTATTTTCTACTCCAGAGACCTTGGGGAACTCGGGTATACCTTTTTCCAGGATTTATTAGCTACTTATTATTCCAGAGGGAGCTAGGAAGTAGAAGTCATTAAGAATGAGGACTTCTGGCCAAGATGGAGGCGTAGGCGGACACACTGTGCCTCCTCTTACAACCAAAATTAAGGACAACAAATATTTAGAAACGAGGAAACAACCAGAACTTATAGAAAATTGAACTGTACGGATGTCCAACAACCATTCATCCAGACCGGTAAGAGGGGCGGAGTCGCGGCAGGAAAAAGTGGAGGTGCAGACCCGGGAACGCAAGCAGCAGCGGCTGGCAGTTCCCAGGTGCACAGGCGGCGGCTGGCGGTCCCCGGGCCCACAGGCAGCAGCTGGCAGACCCTGGGCACAGGGGGGCAACTGTGCAGACCCAGTGAGGCCGCACAAGGTGGCTGGCTGACTGGGTGGTCCCACATTTAAGCGCGCAGACGGTCCAGGCAGAGGGGAAGTGGTGGAAGGGACTGAATCCAGGAGAGAGCGGAGCAGGCTCCATTGTTCCCTCTCAGACCCCACCCCCACATACAGCGTCACAACCCAGTGACTGGGCTGCCCCACACTGGGGAGCGCCTGAGGTTCCACTCCTCACTACGTAACAGCACAAGGGTGCGCAGATAATCCAGGCGAAGGGGAAGCGGCAGAAGGGACCGGAGTCCAGGAGAGCGCGGAACAGGCGCCATTCTTCCCTCTCGGACCCCGCCCCCACCTATAGCGTCACAACCCAGCCACTGGGCTGCCCCGTCCCGAGAAACACCTAAGGCTCCACCCCTCACTACGTAATAGCTGTGACCAGACCAAAACCAAACCAAAACAAACAAACAAACAAAAAAAAAACCCCACCAAACATGGCTCAAACCGGAAAACAAATCAAAGCCCCAGAGCCAATTCCTCTGAGCCGTGAAGAGATAGCCAACCTATCAGATGCACAGTTCAAAGCACTGGTTATCAAAATGCTCACAGAATTGGCTGATTTTGCTCACAAATTAGATGAAAAAATGCAGGCTACAATACGTGAAATGAAGGAAGACGCATGGGGAACGGGTAGAGATGGAAAGAAAACTGGGACTCAAATCAATGGAGTGGACCAGAAGAAAGAAACTAACAACCAAACAGAAAACAAGGAAGAAACAAGCATTCAAAAAAATGAGGAGAGGCTTAGGAACCTCCGGGACATCGGTAAACGTCCCAACATCCGAATTATAGGGGTCCCAGAAGGGGAAGAAGAAGAGCAACAAGTGGAAAACTTATTTGAACAAATAATGAAGGAGAACTTCCCCAATCTGGCAAAGGAAATAGACTACCAGGAAGTCCAGGAAGCTCAGAGAGTCCCAAAGAAGTTGGACCCAAGGAGGAACACACCAAGGCACATTGTAATTACATTAGCCAAGATTAAAAGGACGGAGAGAATTCTAGAAGCAGCAAGGGATAAGGGGACAGTCACCTACAAAGGAGTTCCCATCAGACTGTCAGCTGATTTCTCCAAAGAGACCTTACAGGCAAGAAGGGGCTGGAAAGAAATATTTGAAATCTTGAAAAGCAGGGACCTACATCCAAGATTGCTCTATCCAGCGAAACTGTCATTTAGAATGGAAGGGAAGATAAAGCGCTTCTCAGATAAGGTCAAGTTCAAGGAGTTCATCATCACCAAGCCCTTATTATATGACATGTTAAAGGGACTTATCTAAGAAAAAGAAGATCAAAAATATGACAGTGAAAAGACAGCAAACTCACAGCTATTAACAACCACACCTAAAACAAAAGCAAACTAAGCAAACAGCTAGAACAGGAACAGAACCACAGAAATGAAGATCATATGGAGGGTTAGCAACAGGGGCGTGGGAGGAAGAGAGAGGGGAAAAAGGTACAGAGAATAAGTAGCATAGATGGTGGGTAAAAAATACACAGGGGGAGGGCAAGAATAGTGAGGGAAATGTAGAAGCTAAAGAACTTATGACATATGGACATGAACTAAAGGGGGGAATGTGGGTGGGAGAGGGTATGCAGGGTGGAGGTGAATGACGGGGAGAAATGGGACAACTATAATAGCATAATCAATAAAATATATTAAAAGATATTGTCCTTTGTGATATGCAAAAAAAATGAAACTGTAAATTACATTAAAAAACATTTGAATACCACTAACTTAAGAGAAACTAAAAGTTAAATCAATCATCAGTCTATATTTTTGACAAGTATTACTTTTAATAGAAATTTATACTCATAATCAATGTTTTCTTTAATTTTTAAGTTTATTTTTCAAACTTACACTTATATTTTATTGATCATGATAGTACAGCTGTCCCAATTTTTTCCTCTTTGCCCCCTTCCACCCAGCAATCCCCCACCATTGTTCATATCCATGGGTCATGCATGTAAGTTTTTTGGCTACTCCATCTCCTATACTGTACTTGACATCCCCATGGCTATTCTGTACCTACCTATCTGAATTTCTAAATCCCCTTACCTCTTCATCCATTCTCCCACACTCCCCCATCTGGCAACCATCACTCTTCATATTCACAATTCTATCTGTTCTTGCTCGCTTAGTTTGTTTTTTAAATTTAGTTGTTGATAGATATGTACTTATTGCCATTTTATTGTTCATTGTTTTGATCTTTTTCTTTTAAATAAATCCCTTTAAGATTTCACATAATAACAGTTTGTTATCCTTTAGGGGGTTTTTTGGTCTGGGAAGCTCTTTATCTGCCTGTTTTCAAATTATCTTACAAAACAGTAATTTTGTGTTGCTGCTAAATCTAGTCTGTAACTAATACAAATTAGTACTGATGACCTATGCTCCAAATAAGGAAATCTAATGATGAGACTCATACCAATATCATTACTGAAATACATTTCAAAACAAAAGCTATAAATATAGTCCTGGCCAAGTGGCTTAGTTAGCTGGAGCATTGTCCTGTACACCAAAAGGTTGTAGGTTTGATTCCCAATCAGGGCACATACCTAGATTGTGGATTCAATCCCCTAGTTAGGGCATAAGAGGCAACAAACTGATGTCTCTCTCTCGCTCTAAATCAATAAGCATTTCCTTGGAGGATTAAAAAAAAACACATTATGAATGTAACACATATGAAGGAGGGTGGGAGGAAATGTAAAAAGAACCCCTAAATGTGAACTGCTAAAGTCTTAGTTTTAAGATGACTTACATTTTATTTGCTTTTTCTGGAGTTTCAAATTCTTTCCACAAACTATCAACCTCTTGAAGTTTCTTCTCATTCAAAACCTGTAATAAATAGTTGAATAATTTTCTTTAAACAGCACAGCCTAGGCAAGCATATATGGCTTATACTTTTCAAGTACAACTGTACACGTAAAATGAGGGTGGTGGAAGCTATTTTTCTCTCCAAAAGAATGAACCAGTTGTTTCACCAGCATAAATTTTGGGTCAAATTAGTAGCTCAAACAGCACATTTAATAACTAGATGGAATTCAGATCTTATTATCTTGTGTGTGTGGGGGGGGGGAGGGTGTCTTTACTGAAAACTTTCTATTTTAAGGACCCCTTAACTCCTCCAAAAGGCATTATCATATTCATAGACTTTCTTTAGAATACTTTAAATATGCCATTATTTTATACTACCAATTAAAGGAATCTACCACCAATTTGTAAGACATCCCAATTTTAGGGATGCTAAACATAAGGAAAAATTCATATTAGGACTGATCCTTTCCTATCTTGTACTTGAGCAGTTGACTTATCACATAGGGTATTGGTGAGGGTGTACAGAAATAACTTTTATTCACTCTTGATGGCAATTTGGTAGCATCTGTGAATATGAAGTATGCATATCCTATATGATCAATTAACTACTTTCCATAGAATAAATTATTTACTGCTATAATCAACCTAACATGAAGTATTGACTTCTCTAAAACTAAGACACCATCAATTCCAAGACACATCCTGACGTAAGAAAATTTAAAATGCAAAGGAAAAAAGGGGTACTTTAAATCTATGAGTCATTAACATTTAGCCATATATTCTTCAAGAATTTTGACTGCAACATTTATGTATACTTAGTAATCCTACTGTATACTTAGTATATCATGTATGTACCATAATTCCAGGCTTCAACAACCTAGAATTGTGGTGTATCAATACACCATCATTTATGTTTTCCTTGATAAATATTTAGGTTATTTCCAAATTTTCCTTATCCTTCAGAAAACACTTTTTTGTATGCACACATGTTGCACTTCTATAGAACAAACTACTGGAAGTGGACTTAATTGATCACACAGGATATGCATATTTTATGTTGACAGATGTTATCAACTCACCTTCAAGACATTGTTAGTTTCACTTAACTCAAGAGTGAGTAATGCTGCAATTACAGACAACTCCCAACCAGGAAAAATGAACAAAGTCAGCTTCTAAGTTTTAATTATTTTATTGGTTTTCTTAAAAATAACAAGTATTTAATGTAATAAGTACAAACAGAAGTATACTTTCAAATATCAGAAGAGAAATTTGGGCCCTGGCTGGTGTAGCTCAGTGGACTGAAGGCCCGGACTGAGCATCAAAGGGTCGCAGGTTCAATTCCCAGCCAGGGCACATGCCTGGGTTGCGGGCCAGGTCCCCAGTTTCGGGTGAGTGAAAGGCAACCACCTACTGATGTTTCTCTCCTTCTCTTTCTCCCTCCCGTCCCCTCTCTCTAAAAATAAATAAATAAAACCTTTTAAAAAGATGAAAAGCATAAAAGAGAGAGAGAGAGAGAGAGAGAAACTTGGAGAGTGAAGATCTCTCCAAATCAATACTTTGGTATGTGTCCTGTCAGACTTTCTACACCCATATCACACACAGTTTTTTGACTGACAACTAGAATCATACTATACCATACTATACATCTTGCCTAACTTTTGCGGGGCCTTATATCAGCATATGTGAAAATTTATTTTTTATTGCTGTATTCCCAGAACTCTGAAGAGTGCCTGGCATGCAGGCTGCACTCAATTTACCTCATTCTTCCTAACATCTCAGTAGGCAGCATCCCACTATATGAATGTCATACTGTTCAATCATTTCTGAGCTTAACTCTTAACTTCAAACTTTCCCTATTAAAACAACCTGATCTCAATTCGATTACCACCAGCCCAGATTTCTCCCCTAAGCTTCAAATCTGAAATGACTACTGCATTTCTACGTGTAACAGACACTGCAAGGTTCACAGGGTCAACCTGTTAACTCTTTAGCTTCCCCCGTTCAAAAACCCAACAACCTGTTTCTCTTCTCTTCCTTATCAGCACGCACCCGCTTATTAAACCAACGTCCCACATTCAATCAACCCATCAGCCAATCCTGTCAGTTCCACCTTTAAAACTCTACTGATGTTTTAACTTCACATCAACCTTAAAGCATATTTATCTTGTCCAGATTAATGCAAAAAAAAAAAAATCCTTACTTCTTTTCCTACCTCCCTGTAATCATTAAAAGACAAAGTACACCATTCCTCTCCTTAAAACCTTTAACTCACTCTTCAAAACACTCAGAATAAATCCCTTCATAACTTGTAAAATCCCAATACGGCTTCTGTCCATCTCTCTAATCGCGCCAAATCCTCCAACCCAGAACCGAGCATCCCAAAACGCAGGGCCACGTGTTCGCTGACACGTGCGCCTCCGAGGCCCAAAGCCTTCCTCTTCCTATCGGAACAAGAGAACATGAAAGGTACCCGTACTACCCCGAGCAGTGCCATCCTCTCTTCAAGTCTCTCCATTTCTTTGCCTGCCCAACACTCGCCTTCCCCCTCCAACGGCTCAATCTTCCACCTACCTTAAAGATGGCGTAGCCCACGGACGTTTCAAACAGCACCAACATGGTTAGGCAGGGTAGGGGCGCTGCGCAGCCCGCCTCGAGTTCTTTCCCCAATAGAAAAAGACCAGATTTGCGGCGCAAGGCCGCGGCTGGCCAAGCACAAACGCGCACGCTTCCCTGCAAAGAACAAGACCAAGTTGCGTAAACGTTCCACACTGAACTGCGAGCAGACCACGAGAACGCGCGTCTCCTTCTCCAAGGATTCTGGGATGCGACACACCGCCGACGAATGACGTGACGCACAGAGGGCCGTCACTTCCGCAATATTCCCGCCACAGAGGACGACAAAAATATCGCGAGATTTCTCAAGGCAACGAATCTTTGTCGTCCTGACTGCATAGAAATCTAAAGAAAACTTTGCTTGTTATTATTTTTAGCTGTCTTTTACGGTATATTTTACTTTGCGACACATGCAGAATTGTCTCGGTGCTTGCCTCGGACATACGTAATTAGGGAATTGCCAGCCGCTAGACTTTCTCCTATCTTGAAATGAAATCCTCAGAATGACAACTATGGTTGTGACTGTTTATCCGCCCAAACTTGTTTTTTTTGCACAGATGTCTTTCAAATATACGTGGGCCTCTCCCATTTTTTTTTCCTGCAATGACTTACGGTGTGAATTTAGACTTTCTGTTCTTTTCTTGGTGTAATTTGCTTTTCTGGTAACTTTCAGTCTCAGTGATTGGTTTAAATA
The DNA here is from genome assembly GCA_039655065.1 of Glossophaga mutica. NCBI lineage: Eukaryota > Metazoa > Chordata > Mammalia > Chiroptera > Phyllostomidae > Glossophaga > Glossophaga mutica. The sequence goes on from CM077306.1 coordinate 28,013,214, forward strand.
CCCCAATTCTTTCACAAGTCTAGCAGTAAAATAGCAGTAAAATTTACTGCTGTTCACAATAGCAGTAAAATTTCTTTCCCTGTTCCCAGGGCCCTATACCCGGAGTACCTGTAAATATTAAGTTGCAACCTCCTGGAAGTTATAGAACGCTAAGTAACTTGATTTGCACAAGGAGCCCTGCAATCTGGCATCAAGAGAAATGAAAATCTTGAACTAAGTAACAGAAAAGATGAAAATGGGGGAAAATCAAGAGGTAGAGGAACCTAGGGTACAGACAAGAGCATGATTATTATGCCATAGGATCCAGTGTGGTTGGGGAAGCAAGTGAAACCAAAACGGCTTGATTGAGAGTGGGGAGTGGGAGGTGGGGAGAGGGGACTCAGATGAAGTAGAAACATTTGTCTTTATGGTGTTATAAAACTTGCTTTTTCCCCCCCATTTTGGTCTGGTCTCCTTAATGGAAGTGCCATCTGCTAGAGAATGGAATCTATATCTTTTACTTGTATCCCTATAGGGCATACATGAAGTAGGATGTCATTAAGTCACTTGTAAATATTTAGTGAATGAGTATCTGCAAGAAGTAAAGTTCTTTTGCTTATGTCTAAAGCTTGCACCCTTTGCACAAAGAGAAGTGAAACTATTCAGTGAGAAACTTCTTTTCTATGTCATTTCCTAGAAGTTGTCTGCACAATGCCAATACATATCATCAGCTCAGTGGTTCAGAGCTGACTCTGATTTTGTATTTGCATCTTGACCAAATGTGGTAATTGATGATTCCTTGTTGCAAGAAAAAAGTACAAGTTTCAATACTTTAAGTACTAGATCCAGGGGAGACAACGCAAGGAAGTGTAAGGATAAGAAAATGAAAGAGTATAGATAACCCAGAAGGGCAGATAAATTTAGTAATGGCTTAACGTGGTGCAATGACAAGGAAAAGAAACAGTTCTTCTGTTCTCTCTCCACCCCCAACCCCATCCCTGTCCCAACTACTGTAGACTGTAAGGTCCATGAAAGTTCATTGCCAGATCCCCAGTACTAAGCTAGTATCTGGCACATAATAGGGACTCCATAAATATGAATAATGAATTAGTAAGTGAACAATTGGAATGAATGAATGATGGGATTAAATTATTTCAAGGTGCTAGCAGAGGCTCCAGGTACTTTTTGAGGCCTACTGATAGTAGCAAAAGATATCTTTTTGCTCAGAGACTTCCTATGTGTCTTGTAACTGAAATGAGATATTCTGGATGGTGAACATCTTTCATGTATTTGACAAATATTTGAGTATCTACTCTGTGCCAAGCATTCTTACAGGCACTTAGGACATAGTGAACAAAACACAGAAAAATCTTTATATTATAGAACTTACATTCTAATGAAGAGAAGCAGAAAATAACTATCTAGCATATTAGATAAGCATAATACTAAGCAGAACACTTAGCATAATACTAAGTGCTACGAAGAAAAACTAAACAGGATAGGGGAATAAGATGTTCCAGGATGGCCAGGAAAGTCCTTATTGAGGAGGTGACATTTGAGTAAATGACTTTATGGAGCTGTCTAGAGAAAGAGCCTTCCAGGCCAAGAGAAAAGCATATTCAAAGGCAAAAAGGCAAGAGTGTGCCTGGTACAGTCTCAGAACAATAAGACTGGTATTGGAGTGGCTTGTAAATGATTTCTGTTTAAAACGAATGAGTTAACATTTTCATTAATGTAATGACTAGTATATTTGGTTATCTTCAGTGCTCATCATATGATGCAATCCTCACAAGAAACCTAAACAGCAGTTACTCATTATCACCCTCATTTTCCTTGTCAGAGAAGTTAAATAACCCAAGATAATACAACCTCCCTCCCTGTTTCCATTAGGAGTTGCCAGAGGATGGAGGTGGGGATTGTTTCTATTGTACAATCCCTGAGGTGCTGCCTACTATTCTGTATTCCCTCGTTCCAGTTCCAGCTACTATTGCCGTCCTTCTGCTCTGTTGACTGCTGCCACTTTATTGAATATGAGTGTATCTCACACCATTTTCCGTCTTCTGCAGATCACCACCTTTAAGCATTCATGTTCCTGTCCAGGTAGCAGGGAATCAGCTTTTGTGTCTCCTAACCTGTTCTCTCAAAGGTGTCAGCTCTTTTTGACATGTTTTTCTTTTTGCTAAAGATATTTCTTTCCAAGAGACCATGGGTGCTTGGAAGAAACAGGCATATTTGGACATATGTTGGAAGAGGGACAGAAACAGGCTCAAACCTCAGACTGTTCTAATAGCCATGCTTTCTTGCTTGGTCTGGCTCATGCAAATATATGTACAGTGATTTTTCTCTCATGACCCTATTGTCTCTCTCCACTTCAGCACTTTCTGAGGATTTCCTGCCATCAAATCAGTACTGTTTGGTAATCAAGGTGGCTAAGAAAGTACCGGGAGCCGAAAAGGTCCAATTAAGGGCTTTTATTTGTGGCAGGACACTGCTATCAGGCGGGCTGAATCTGAGCAGACTACAGCAGCAAGGAAAAGGGTAGGAGGGTTTTTAAGGGTGTGTAGCAGACCCCAGGGAGGGTGAGTCACCCTGCAGATCGGTCCCAGGTGTCCAAGGTATAGGTGTTTGCAAGACAATGTCCTCTGGTCAGGGATGGCTGATTCAGTGACAGAAAGCCCAGGAGATTTATGGGCCTTGTTTCTGGGAAAAGTTCGAGGGAGAGGAGAGGGGCAGTGAGGATTCAACAGGTTTCCAGCAAGAGGTTGGCGGCTATGCCTGAGTAGCTTCTGATAATAGGGAACCTTGTAGTCAGGTATTCGGCCAGTGACACATACCTTCTTTGTTCCAGCATAGGTGGTGGCTTAGGTCCTCCATGTCCCAGTACATTCTAACAAGTTCCTATAAGAACTTCGATGTCTTTCCTTCACTTTACCCTGTGGTCCCTGTAAATCAAGAGCATCCGTTTCATTGAATTCCTCACTATTTCAGTTAAAAAGTTTCCCGAACATTAAGACATAAAGTGTTTGAAAGCTAGACTATCCAGAGAACAAAGAATGGTGATTCTGTGTCACCTAACCCTACAGTGCAGCCCAAGGAAGTCTCATCACTGATTAGCTAAAATATCGTTACACCCACTCATCACTTTCTTATGTGCTTGGACAAAATGAGTCATTTCCTCTGAACTAATCAACTCTGGATGCATTGTCAAAATTGTGCTTCTCACTTGTAAAGCAATGGTCCACACCTTGACCTATAGTGTGATTTGGCCCTGAACAAATGATTAGCTGGCTTCTATCTTTGACATTCATATATTTGCTCTAACTTCAACATTCCTTGCCCATGGGGAGCTTACATTATCTTAAAAAAAAAAAAGTATCTATGCATGTTAAACAGTTGTAAGATTCCAAAGGACAGCTCATTCATTTATATTCCTACTACGTGCTGGACCCTATAATTTGTTCTCATCATTTAAGGAGATGCAAGGCATAATCCCTGCCCTCAAGGAGCTGACGATTGATGGAGAAAGCAGATGAGTACAACGGAGTTACAATACGAAAGTAAGTAATGAGCAAAATGAGTTCAGATCTCAGCTTTGCCTCTTACTATTTATGGGTCCTTGGGTAAATGATTTAACTTCTCTGGCACTTTCCTTGTATGTAAAATAAGAGTAATATCTACCTCACAGAGTTATTGTGACTATTAAACAAGATCATGTTTTTATTTGACATAAATTAAGTGCTCAGTAAATGGCAACCTTTTCCATGCAATTAAATCAATACAATAATTCAAATAGACCAGAGGAGGGAGATATCAAGAAGTAAGCTAATGAAATGTGGAGCAAAATTGATACTACCTGCTTCTACTAAGGGTAAACATGCACATCACATCCCACAGAAAGGAAACACACACCAGTTTGTACTCTGAGAAACAAAAACAAGACACAACAAAACCAAGCTCTAGTTCTAGATCCTAAATTAAATGAAATCTTGAGCCTTTCTGTAAATTATTGACTCCCAAAGAAAATCAATTCTACCCCTGACTTCTGCAATGCTGATATCTGAAGATGGAAGAAAGTTTTACAGATAGGATAATTGTGTGAAAAAATTACTATTTTTCTTTTATTAACAAACCAATTGTAAATTTGGCAACCTTGGTAACTTTGTGAGTATTTTTCCTTTAATGCATACCTTATTTATTTGTTCTATTTTGTTTTTTGATGAACAAACCATTTAGAAACTGACCTTAATAACTTTCTTTGGAAGTAAATTTTCTGTCTAAATAATTTACCTATTGGCCCTGAGTAGGCTGCAGTACCAGAGAGGAGCACTAGATGGACTCTTCACCTAGACATAATCTTTCTGGCTCTTGAGTTGACTCTCATGTGGCCATAGAACTTTACTGACTAAATCTCTTTCTTTGTTTCTGGTTCTGTTACTACTTACGGCCAAGTCTGGATGTTGTTCTGGTTTTGATTTGTGTTTAACTGCTGGTGGCAGCAACATGAAATCTGGCATTTTGTTCATTTATGATATGGTCATTTGATGTATGTTAGATGGCAGTCAGATGGACACGGAATCTTGTTACAGTTGGGTAGCAGAAGGCAGAGGATCTGACTGTCTCCTTATGTTTTCTTTTTGATTGTTTGTTTGTTGTGGCACTCTGTTTTATTTGTTGTGCCTGTAGGTCATTATGAATTAAACAACCGAAGACATTTTATGCGTCTGTGAACAGAAAATGGCTCTTCGAGATCTGGAACTACTGTAACCAACTTGTGTGCTCTGTTTCCTTTCAACCCTTGGCTGAGGTTGGAAAACTATGGCTGCTGGTTTTCTGTTTGTATATAAATGAAAAAACTTTTTCCCTCCCTACAAATGAAAAATAGCTAGACTTTATAATGATTCAGATATTTCTATATCTGTGACTACCCACTCCTTCTCTGAAAACTATTGAAGATTTATTGGTCATAAAAACCTGTCATTTGTATGTAATCAGGAGTATCATCATCAAAGAGGAGAAAATCTATACAATGAAAGAAAAAATTAAATTAAAAAAAGAAAAAAATGCAAATTCTTTTCAGTGTATGTTAAATAATTTGGCCTTGCCCAAAGAGAGGTCTGGCCTTTGCCCTTGGCTTCTGGAAGCTAATCTATATCATACCTGATGGGACTATCTTTGTTTAGGGTAGAGATTGGCCATTAGAGAAAGACCAACTATGTGATCAACCAGGAGATGAGTTCAGCCATGTAGGCAATCAGTCAATCAATCAATCAGTCAGTCAGTTATGCCTAAGTGATGAAGCCCCAATAAAATCTCTGGACCTGGTTGGTGATAATCTATGAATATTGTCACATCTCGATGCTGGGACGGAAACAACATCCTTACTGATGGGAGAGGATAATCGAAGCTTTGTGTTTGGAACTCTGCCAGATTTTGGCTTATGTGTTTCTTCCCTTGGCTAATTTTGACCTGTATCCTTTCCCTGTAATAAATTGTAACTGAATATAACAGTTTTCTGTGAAATGTGTGAGTCTTTCTAGCAAATTTTTGAAACTGAGGGTGGTTTTGGAAACCCCAAATTCGCAGTCAGTGTCAGAGTTGCGAGCAGTGTCATGGAGGACTATGTGCCGTCTAAACATGATAGTTGGCTCTAAACTTTGCTGTTTGGCTAACTCCAGGCAAATGCATTTAAAACAAAGAATAGAGGACTTTAATATGGCTTAATTTGGTTTATCTAACAACTATATAAATGAGACTGAATGTGTGATAGAATGAAAATCCGAATACAGTAGGACTTATTCTTCATGACTTGAATGGAGTTTAGTAATCTCCTGAGAAATCTAAAGTGTTCTGGAGGCATGACTTTTTCTTTCTCCTTTCTCAAAGGAAAATAGAAAAGTCCACAAAAATATGCAAATGAACTAAGTCAAGATGTGAGACTTGTCAAGATGTTAATAAATCCTAAAGTTGTGCCCCCAGATTGATCTATAATCTAACTGAACAAGTATTTAAAAACACAGTCCATAATGGCACAGGGAGAGGTCCAGTTATAAAGTTCTTCAGAAATCCCTAGCTTGCCCAAGATTTAGATAAGATCTTCTATTGTGTGAGTGTGAAATATTTTCTGAGCAAATACAATAATTAAAAAGTAGTAAATTAGACTATAAATTATCATAAGTTTAACTGAGCTCCTGTTTTAATTGGCTCACAAAGTTTAATAATTACTGTAAGATCATATCTTATCCTCTCTGAAAAAATATCTTTTAAATATTGTCCTTTTCAAATTTAAAGCTCAAATTAAAAATAATAAAAACAAAAAAATACTTATAAATAATCAAAGTAATATGTCTGTTCAAGTGACTTTTTTAAAAGTTTTAAAAGTTTTTTTTTTAATTCATTCATTCTTAGAGGGGAAGGGAGGGAGAAAGCAAGGGAGAGATATCAATGTGTAATTCCTTCTCACACAATCCCTGATGGGGGACCAGCCCACAACCCAGGTATGTGCCCTAACTGGGAATTGAAACCATAATTGAAACTAGCAAACTTTCACTTTGCTGGACAACGCCCGGCCAACTGAGCTGCACAGGTCAGTGATATTCAAATGTCTTTTATACCTACATTTTATTTTGAGTTCTAGGCAGCAGTGGACAACAACAAAGTTCTCTTTCACCTGATAAAAGGAGATAATGCTAGTTATAATTAAATGTTTGACATTCTTCAGAAATTTAATTATTTCAACACTACTTGAAAGTTCTCTTGTATGTAAAGCTCAAAATTTGAGAAGAAATGCTAAATAAAAAAGAAAAGCTCAACTTCTATAAGTTAATTATATATAATCAAAATGATATAAATTATATTGATATGAATATGTTTTAATAATTATGTATTTTGAGGTTGGCTAGAAACATTCTCTGGTTCATTTACAAAGACAATGTATTAGTTTCCTATTGTCGCTGTAACATATAGCCACAAATTTAGTGGCTTAAAACAACACAAATTTGCCCTGGCTGGTGTAGCTCAGTGGATTGAGCGCGGGCCTGTGAACCAAAGGATCACGGTTCGATTCCCAGTCAGGGCACATGCCTGGGTTGCCAGGCCAATTCCCAGCAGGGGACATATAAGAGGCAACCGCACATTGATGTTTCTCTCCCTCTCTCCTTCCCTTCCCCTCTAAAGATAAATAAATAAATAAATAATAAAAATAAATAAATAAAATATTAAAATAAACTTAAAAAAAAAAAACCCACAAATTTATTATCTCATAGTTCTAGATATCAGAAGTTCAAAATGGGCCTCCTGTTTCCAGGGATCTGTGTAAAAACTTTCTCCTTCATGACAGTCATTTCCATGTCTGTATGTCTTACCATAACTCATTAAAACAAATCCTGAGTAAATTTTAAAAGAAGCACATCCTTCCTAAAATAAAACCATACAAAGAGTTAGAAGAATCCTATAGAATGTAAGCTCAATGAGAGTAGAGGCTTTATTTGTTTTATTCACTGCTTGAGGTAGAATGCTTCTGGGAAAAAAAAAAAAAAACCTATGTGACATTTACACAGCAGGTGGGTGGTGGGCTGAATAAATCTAACATCAGCGGCTGAAAAGATGGTAAACCATGAGAGGCAGTGGCAAAACATTTCAAAAAACTGTTGCCCATGATTTCCTGAGAAGCAGACCATGTGTCTACTGAGCCCTGGGGGAAGAGAGTAGAAAATGGAAACTTAATAGATGTTATTTTTAGCAGTGTGTGGCAAGATATTATAAGGAAGAGAGGAGATCAGGAAAGAATTCCGTTGTGGGTTTGTAAGAAGCAACAGGAAAGAATAGAGTCTAAAATTTGGGGTCTTGTAGATAAAAAATTCTGACTGCTTCTAAATCTCAATTGTAAGAAATGAGTTAAGAAAGGCTTTGAGCTTTTCATTTTCCTCTTTCTTTTCCCCCTTCCCTTTCTCTTCTTTTTTTTCTTTATCTCCCTTCCTGATTTATTCCATCTCAAAGTCATTGGGTAGAGATGAGAAACTAAGTGTCAACACAGTGTCACCTGGAGAGGGGCCCAGTGAGAACTGTGTCTTCAATTCTTTCTTGTTCTGAATGAGACTGTATTTCACAATTTTCTTGTTTTTGTTTCATTTCTATATGAAACAAAAGCAGATTATTTGTTTTTTTAGTTTATAGGTCACTAGACCATAAAGAGCCATGTCTGAACGTGGTAAACAAAACTAGACCTCATGTGGAGAGCTTGGACTTTGAGCTGGATGTACTTACTGGGTAGAAGTTTTTTGGGTTGTCCTGTTTGGGGATGGGAAGAGTAATATCTATATAAAGGAAAAATAGTAAACGGGATATTTGCTAACTAAAAGAGCTTACTGTGCCACAGTCTTGCTAGATAGTCACCAATCTCTTTTTTCTTTCATTGAGTCACAAGAAAATTACATATCCTAGTTTTATGTGGTTGGGCCCATTTGTCTGGATTCTGGCCAATTGTAAATGGGTAGAAGTCACATCCTGTTTCTAAAACTTTCTCGTTCTTTCTCTTGACCTCTTGAATGCAGACAGGATCCAGTCCAGGACTCTGAGAAGACCCTGGAACAAGGACTGGTAAACTATGGCCCAGGGGTCAAATCTAGCCTACCATATGTTTTTGTAAAAAAGTTAATGGGAACACAACCATGCCCATTCATTTACATATTATCTATGGCTCTTTTCACACCACAAGGGTAGCATTGAGTAGTTGTGACAGTATGTCCCACAAAGCCTAAAATATTTGCTATCTGTCCCTTTACAGAAAATGTTTGCAGATCCCTCCCCAAGAAGATGGTGCTACCACAAGTTGATAGGAGACAGAATTCTTGAATCAAAGTATGAAAGGCTGACTACTTAACACCCAATTCAATCTGTGATGTGAATGGAAGTTAAGGCTTAATCTTGTTAAGACATTGAGATCTTTGCATTATTTGTTCATAGCTAATTATCTTATTATTAAAACACTGCTCTCTCCAGTATTTGGAACAATGTCTGGTTCGTGGCAGAAACTGAATAATTATTTGTTTATAAAATTAATATATTCATAGTGTATAATCATTGTTAAGAGTTTCATGTATATAATTGTAAACTTTGAATGTATATGCTTACATACATATATCAGGTGACTTGGCATAGTAGGTTAAGAAGATGGATTCCAGAGCCAGATGGCCAGGGTTCAAATTCCAGCTTTTTGTCTATGAGATCTTTGGCAAGTTAGTTAATCTCCTTCTTCTCCATTTTGCTCATCTGCAAATACCAGTAGTGTTATTATAGACTTACTCCATAGGGTCATTGTGAAGATTAAATAAAATAATTTATGTACACAGCTTAAGGCAGCATCTTACCAATGGTAGGTGTTTGCTATCACTGTATTAGTAATAATAATGGTGCTACTTTGATACCATTTTTGCTTTCCCCACTGAAATGGAAATCCTAATAAATATGTAATTTATTTTTTCCCACTAAATATAGCTTAGACATTTTCCCATGTCAGTAATCTCATTTCTTTTTTTATTGTATTTTTTCTATTACCATTTATCTAGATTAATCTCATTTTAAAAAATAATGGCATGGGCCCTGGTCAGGTACTCAGTTGGTTAGAGTATAGTCCTGATATGCCGAGGTTGTGGTTTCGATCCCTGGTCAGAGCACATAGAAAAATTAACCAATGAATACATCAATAAGTGGAACAACAAACAGATATTTCTTCCTTTCTCTTTCTCTCCTTTCCTCTCTCTCTCTAAAATAAATAAATAATTAAAAAATGATCTCCATTGATAGACATAGCATTGTATATCGTGTTTTAGCTATCACCAACAACTATACAAAGAATATCCTTGAATATTTATGCTATAAATATTGTATCAGTATTACTAAAGGATAAATTCCTAGAATAGGAATTGCCATGTCAAAATTATGTGTGTATAAAATTTTGATAGATATTTTAAACTTGTCCTTCAATAAAATGGTATCATTTATACTCCCACCATCCATTATTGAGAGTATTCATTTTACAACTCTTGACAATAGTAAAGATTATCTATCATTAAACTTTGCAAAACAGGTAGATGAAAGATTGTATCTTATTTTAATGTGCATTTCTTGTATTATTAAATATGCTGACCTTTTCATAGGTATGAGGATTAGAATAAAAAGAATCACCCCTGGCTTGTGTGGCTCAGTAGACTGAGTGCCAGCCTGCGAACCAAAGGGTCGTTAGTTTGATTCCCAGTCTAGGACACATGCCTGGGTTGTGGGCCAGGTCCCCAGTAGTGGGTTGCACGAGAGGCAACCACACACTGATGTTTCTCTCCCTCTTTTTCTCCCTCCCTTCCCTTCTCTCTAAAAATAAAAAAGTAAGTATTTTTAAAAAATCATCTCTCTTTTCATCTATTTTGGTTAGACTCATTGAGAACAAAGGAAGCCACAATTCCTTCAGTTTTTGAGCAAGTGAACCAATGGAGACTCAGTTGGTACTTAGGAAAGATTGTTAACCCTTCTACCATAGCAAAGCTAACATTCATTCCTGCGATACAATGTTTTTTAAATGACAGTTTTGCATTATCTCAAGGTATTTCCATAAAAAAATACCATATCAAAGTGTTGGGAACCACCCTGCCTGGTTTTAGAAACTGTAACCCCCCATGGCTAAGGCTGAGTGAGTGACCTTTTGACCATAAGCCACTAAGGAGACAAAGCTTATCCCCCTGGCAGGAGCGCCAACTCTGCTACTTTTACTTCACCCCGCCTGGCCCCCAATGCTTGATCAGTTAGCCAATGATGGGTAAGATTCCTCAAGGGAGGGATGACCTAAGACAGGCATGATCATGGGGGCCCCCAGGGAAGGACTTGGGGGCAGCAGAAAAGGGGTGATGGACCCTCACCCCTTGGCTTTGATGTAGCCTGAGTCCTCATTCTGTCTGCAAGAAGTCTCCTAATCTCTTGACTATCTTACTTCCCCCGCCTGGCTGGAGCCTGAGACAATGCCTTAAGCCTGAAACAATGCTGGTGGTGGGTGCAGCCTTGTGCTGGAAAGGGCAGGTTTCCTAGGGTGATGAGGCCTAAGAATGTGTAAAATCCTATGAAACCTGCTTTGTTTAGAATTCTGGAACTTAAATGATAAGGGTCCAAGCAGGAAGTGAGTTTGTTCCTCATAGTTTTATGGCTCTTTAGCTATCTGACTCTGACTCAAAATAGTCCCTCAGAGTTCTTTGTATGTTATCTATTGTTTGATCCTTACTGCCTGATGATGAGTAATGACCTTTACTTGTATCCAGTAAAAGCTTGTCAAGGCAAGGGTCTGGGTGCTCTCCTCTTGAGAAAAGGGCCACGCAGTCCCTTTTCTACCACAGGGCTCGGTAGTTCATGTAAATGTATCTCATCTCATCCATAACACCATAGACACTGTGGACCGGTGTCCATGTTATCAAATCAATGACACTCAAATCACTATTATAAATAACATATAGTGAGCTTGGAAAATCACATCTGATTCAGCAATCACACTAATTCATTTGTTGATGGACATTTCACTTATTTTGACTTTTTAGCTATTATGAATAATGTTACTATAAACATTTGTGTACAAGTTTCTGTGTAGACATATGGTTTCATTTCTTTTGAATATATATACCTAGGAGTAGAATTGCTGAGTTATAAATTAATTCTATGTTGAACTTTTTGAGGAACTGTTGAATGGTTTAATAGCAGGTGCACAATTTTACATTCCCAACAACTATATATGAGGGTTCCATTATTTCCTCATCTTCAACAATACTTGTTATTTTCCATTTTCTAAATTATAGCTATCTATATGATATACAGTGGTATTTCACTGCAGTTTTTATTTGCTGTTTTTTAAAATTTATTAAAACTAACTTTCTCCTGCAAAGAATCATATGTGTGGTACTTTTTGTAGAAAGGTAGGGTAAATGGACAATCATTGTTATAGTTAAAATGTAGTAGAAACACTTGTGATTTCATTAAGACTGTATATTAGTCAGGATAGGCCAAATTATTCTGTAGTAACTGATAACTCCAAAATTTTGGAGTGGATTAAAACTCTAATGACTTATTCCTTGATCACAGCACATACCTACTGTGTGTTTGTAAGGGGCTCTACTTGTCATGGTCACTCAGGCTCTTTGGCTAATGGAGCAGCCGCCATGTTCAAAGGTGCTGAATTGTGTACTAGAGGAAAACAGGATTTTGGGCTATTTCACACTGTCAATATATATTCTGTTATATGTTCTCCTATAGATGACATTTGTCACTTCCAATCACAACTCGCTGGCTGATACTAGTCACATGACCCCATTCAACCACAGGGAACACTGTTATGTGTCCAGAAGGTTGTGAGTTCAAAATATTTTGTGAACAGCACTGACGAATACCAGATTCTGCCCTTCGGTCATAAAATACTTGACTCACTGTCCTTTCTGCAGTTAAAGCACACTCACAATTCTCCTAGGGAGGCAAACCAAAAGTGTTATGTAGTCATAGCATCAAGCTCAAAACCCAGGATTTCTGGGTAATACACAGTAGTCTCTACATCAGAGAACCTATAGGGAAAACTTTTCAGCGTGTTTAGATATGGGGCTCTTTTTACTTAGAGATGTATGAACTAAAGAGACCTATGAAAGAAAGGTAAGCCCTACTTTGGTGCCATTTTTCACTTTGTGAAATTTACTGACTCAAAGGTTATGCCTAAGAGGATGAGAAACTGGACAGAAAGCAGTGACAAAGATGGATGCTAAATGGAGACAAAAACTGGAATTCAGCTGAAAAGTATCGTTTTTTTTTTCAAGCACATGTGCATCACTTAGCAAAATTGACCACATGAGGGGCTGTGATTAATTTTCAACAAATTACAAAGCACTGAAATCATATGGAATATGTTCTCTGGCCACAGTGAAATTAAACTGGACTAATAAAAAGACATATTTCCATACATTTTGGAATTAAGGTATAAACTTCTAAATAATCCATGATAAGGAAGAAATTACAGTAAATATTAGAAAATATTCTGAATTAAACAATAATGAAAACATCAATACAGAATGTAAAATTTTGTAGGCTGAAGCTGAAGCTGTGCTTCAAGTGAAATACTTAACTTTAAAAATATGTTAATTAGAAAAAGGAAAACTTAAAAACCCATTATCTCAATATTAATCTCAAGAAGCTAGGGAAAACAGAGCAAATTAAACCCAAAGAAAGCAGAAAGAAGGGAATAGGATAAAAGCAGAAATAAAATACATTTAAACCTACAATAGAGACAATCAGGAAATCCAAAAGTTCTTTTTTGAAATGATGAATAAAATTAACACACTTTTGATGGGACCGGTCAGTAAAAAATAGAGAAGGTACAGACAAGTAATATTAGAAATAAAAAGGAGGCCTGTCATTGATTCTACTACAGACAGTAAGAGATAAAATTCAGGGTGTGGCAAAAGTAGTTTTACAGTTGTTTGCAGGGAAATAATACAATAATTAATAAGTGATAATACAATAATCTCTGGGGGGATGGAAGGATTGAGCAAATAAGAAAAAAAGGAAAAAAAGCCTGAAAAAAAGAAATAAACTCTGCATTTGGAGTATTCATGACTGTAAAAAGTACTCACTTTTGCCCACCCTTTATTTGTATGCTTTACTCCATACCTGATATAATACTAACACTATTATTAATATTAAACTCATTTAAGATTGTGCTTTTTGTCCTGAGAATATATCTGTAATGGGTAGAGAGGTCAGGAGAAGTGCTAAATATTATAATCTGTAACACTGTCCTTGATATAACCCTTCACTAATGGATAAACCATTGATTTCATATACTTTGCATTGAACTATTTTTTTTTAAAGCAGAAAAATAAGATATACTACTCTCACTATGTTCCAACTTTTTGGAGCAATTTTATGAGATATAGAGTTTTAGATTAAATATTTTGTTTAATAATTTCTACTTAATAAATACTCTGATAAATTCACTTATTCTTTTCAACTGAATAGGATATTTTCTTTTTGATTTTCAGAAAAATTTACCTTGACAGTATTTCAACAAAGTTTTATTTATTTATTTATCTGTTTGTTTGTTTTTGAGAAAGAAAGAGAGGAAGAGGGAGAGAATGTGAGAGAAACATTGATTTGTTGTTTCACTTACTTACATTCATTGGCTGATTTTGTATGTGCCTTGACCGGTGATGGAACCTACAACCTTAGTTTATCACAATGATGTTCTAACCAACTGAGCTACCTGGCCAGGGCCGGAACATCATTTTTTATGTGGCAGAACAAGTGACAGGTCAATAATGATTATTCAGACTTGAAATATAGTGGACAGTTTCTTAAAAAATGAATAAGAGAAACTAACACTTAAAAAAAACAACTGATAATATTTGTTGTCAATGATCAAATTCAAGCTTTTATACTAAATTTGGCATTTTGAAAAACTTGTATTTATCATTGTGCATTTGACAGTTTTCAAATACTTAAAGACTTCTGATGAATCTATGAAAATAATGAATAAGACTTTTATTTTTTTATTTTAAATTTATTTTATAGATTATGCTATTACAGTTGTCCCATTTCCCCCCTTCACTTCCATCCACCCTTCACACCCTCTCCCACCCACATTCCCCCCTTTAGTTCATGTCCATGTGTCATAAGTTCTTTAGCTTCTACATTTCCCATACTATTCTTACCCTCCCCCTGTCTATTTTCTACCTACCCTCTATGCTACTTATTCTCTGTACCTTCCCCCCACCTCCTCCTCCTACTTCCTTGTTGCTAACCCTCCATGTGATCTCCATTTCTGTGGTTCTGTTCCTGTTCCAGTTGTTTGCTTCGTTTGCTTGTTTTTGTTTTAGGTGTGGTGGTTAATAATTGTGAGTTTGCTGTCATTTTACTATACCTGTTTTTTATCTTCTTTTTCTTAGATAAGTCCCTTTAACATTTCATATAATACGGGCTTGGCGATGATGAACTCTTTTAACTTGACCTTATCTGAGAAGCACTTTATTTGCCCTTCCAATCTAAATGAAAACTTTGCTGGATAGAGTAATCTTGGATGTAGGTCCTTAAATTCCATGGCTTGAAATACTTCTTTCCAGTCCCTTCATGCCTGGAAGGTCTCTTTTGAGAAATCAGCTGACAGTCTTATGACTCACCTTTGTAGGTAATTGTCTCCTTTTCTCTTACTGCTCCTAGGATTCTCTCCTTATCTTTAATCCTGGGTAATGTAATTATGGTGTGGCTTGGTGTGTTCCTCCTTGGGTCCAACTTCTTTGGGACTCTCTGAGCTTCCTGGACTTCCTAGTATCTATTTCCTTCACCAGATTGGGGAAGTTCTCCTTCATTATTTGTTCAAATAACTTTGCCACTTGTTGTTCTTCTTCTTCTCCAGCTGGTACCCCTATAATTCGGATGTTGGAACGTTTAAAGGTGTCCTGGAGGTTCTTAAGCCTCTCCTCATTTTTTTTGAATTCTTGTTTCTTCATTCTTTTCTGTTTGGTTGTTTTTCTTCCTTCTGGTCCACACCGTTGACTTGAGTTCCAGTTTCCTTCCCATCACTATTGGTTCCCTGTACATTTTCCTTTACTTCACTTAGTGTAGCCTTCATTTTTTCATCTAATTTGTGACCAAATTCAACCAATTCTTTGCGCATCCTGATCAGCAGTGCTTTGAACTGTGCATCTGATAGGTTGGCTATCTCTTCGTTGCTTAGTTATACTTTTTTCTGGAGCTTCGATCTGTTCTTTCGTTTGGGCCTATTTTTTTTTTTTTGTCTTGATATGCCTGTTAATTATGAGGGATGGAGCCTTAGGTATTCATCTGGGTGGGGCAACCCATTTTGCTGGGTTGTGATGCTGTGTGTGGGGGCAGGGTCCAAGAGGGAACAATGGTGCTTGCTGTGCTCTCTGCTGGATTTGAGTCCCTTCCGCTGCTTCCCCCAAGCAAACTGGCCCTTCTGGTGCTGATTTGAGGGTGGGTGGGCTTGTGTACGATCTAGGACCCTGTGGGCCTCTCCAAGGAATTCTCCTGTGAGGCTGGGAGTCTCTCTCAGCACCTCAACCCCCACAGGTGTTTTCAATCGGTGTTTTGAGGCTTTATTTCCCCATGCTGGAGCCCTGGGCTGTGCGATCTGTCTAGCCCCCCAGTTTTGCTTGGTTTATCTGTGCGCAAATGTGGGACCACCCTGTCAGCCAGCTGCCTTGCTTACCAAGTCCCTGTACAATCTGCTGTCTCGCTGGCTCCGCCAGCTGCCGCCTTGTGTGCCAGGGGTCTGCCAGCCACCGCTTTTTTTTTTTGCTGCAACCCCTCTCATCCCAGCTGCCGGATTCCACCCCTCCTACCCATCTGGATGAATGTGTCTACTTTAACTCCTTGGTTGTTGGACTTCCATACAGTTCAATTTTCTGTCGGTACTTGTTTTTTTTTTGTTGTTGTTGTTGTTTCTAAGTTTCTGTTGTCCTTATTTTGGTTGTTAGGAGGCACAGTGTGTCTACCCATGCCTCCATCTTGGCCAGAAGTCCTGAATAAGACTTTTATATATTGTATAATGAAATATGTCAACATTTAGTTCTGTATAACTCCATGAATCAATGTTTTCTAAATGAATGAGCCATGATGTTACAGAATTGTGCATGGGTAAAATGTCTACCTAAAGTGCAAGATAGATCAATGTAATGTAATACAGCATAAAAAGTTCATTGAAATGATTTCAAGTTCCACATTTCCTTTAAGAAACTATCATTTGTCGAGTTTGAGTTTGCTATCAAAGAAAATATTCACAAGTATCTGAAAAAGCTATTAAAACTATCCTTCCCCCTCCCTGATTATATCTCTGTATGAGGCTGGATTTTCTTTACATAAACAAATTATAACAAATATGGCAACAATTGAATAATGTAGATACAACTACCCTGTTCTCTTTTATCAAGCCAGGCATTAAAAGAATTAAGACATTTGCAAAAACAAAAAAACACTGCCATTTTTCTAAGTTTTTTTTTTTTTGTATTTGGAAAACATGGTCATTTTTCATACAAATATGTTATTTATGCACATCAAGGGCCTATTATTTTTTAACAAATTAATACATATTTAAATTTTTTTTCTCAGTTTTGCGCTGGCTGGGTGGTTCAGTTGGTTGGAGCATGGTCCCTTATACCACAGGCTTGCGGGTTCCATCCTGGTTGTAACCGAGGCAACCAATTGATGTTTCTCTCTCACACTGAAGTTTCTCTGTCTCTCCCTCTCCCTTCCTCTCTCCCTAAAATCAGTAAACATATTTTTGGGTGAGGATTAAAATTTTTTCTCAGTTTCAATTTCTAATATGTTAAATATGAACAGAAATTACACAAAAACAAAAGCTCTTTGGGGTCTTCAGTAATTTTTAAAAATTTAAAGGAGTCTGGGGACCAAAATGTTTAGGAAATGCTGCTCTAGCTGATTCCAACTTACCTTTTGGATTTTAGTTTAGATTTTATTTTTGGGGGAGCCTTTCATGGCCATCCGGTTGGATGTGAGTATCCTACATGCTACATTAATAATACCTTTCTTATTATCAACAGCTCTTCTCAGGACCATTATATTTTATTTTTTATATAACAATTTTATTGAGATACAATTAACATATCATATAGTTCACCTATATAAAATGCACAATTTTCAGTTTTTTGGTATATTCACAGAGTTGTGCAACCATCATCACAATCTATTTTAGAGCATTTCATCACCTCCACAAGAAAACCTGTGCCTCTTAGTAGTCACTCTCCAATTTCCCCCTAAATCCCCAGACTTAGTAGAAGGCTGGAGCAGTAGCCTACTCAACCATTTTCTGTCTCTATAGATTTTTCTGGACATGTCATATGAATGGAGTGATACTTTATGACTGGCTCTTTTCACTTAGCATGTTATCTAGTTTTATCCACATTGTATGAGTACTTCTTTTCTTTTTATGGCCTAATGATATTCCATTGTTTGGATATACCACTTTTATTTTTCCATTAGTCAGTTGATAGACATTTTGTTTTTTTTTTCCCCACTCTTTTTCTATTGTAAATAATGCTGCTGTGAATATCTGAGTACATATTTTTGAGTGGACGTACATTGTTAATTCTCTTGGGTGTATATCTAGGAGTAGAATTGTTGGGTCATGCTAATTTTATGTTTTATGGTTGAAGAACTGCCAGACTGTTTACCAAAGCATTTTATATTCTAAGTAGTTTATGAAGGTTCTAATTTCTCCATACCTTTGTCCACACTTCTTGTTATCAATTGTCTTTTCAATTATAGATATCCTACCTAGTGGGATGTGAAGTGGTATCTCATTGTAGTTTTAATTTACATTTCCCAGATTGCTAATAATGTTAAGCATTTAAATATGCATTTGTCATTTGTATCTCTTCTTTGAAGAAATAGTTATTTAGATTTTCTGTCAATTTAAAAATTGGATTTATCTTTTAATTATTGAATTGTAGTGGTTCTTTATCAAGTTTTTAATTTTGATGATGTCCAATTTATTTTCATTTGGTTGTTCGTATCACATCTAAAAGCCATCCCCGACTTCTGGCCAAGATGGAGGCGTAGGCGGACACACTGTGCCTCCTCTCACAACCAAAATTAAGGACAAGTATTTAGAAACAAGAAAACAACCAGAACTGATAGAAAATTGAACTGTACGGAAGTCCAGCAACCATTCCTCCAGACCGGTAAGAGGGGCGGAGTCGAGGCAGGAAAAAGTGGAGGTGCGAACCTGGAACGCAACCGGCGGCAGCGGCTGGCGGTTCCCAGGTGCACGGGCAGATGCTGACAATCCCTGGGCCCACAGGCGGCAGCTGTCGGACACAGGGCGCACAAGGGGGCAACTGTGCAGAACCAGTGAGGCCACACAGGTCAGCTGGCTGACCGGGTGGTCCCACATTCGCGCGCGCACACAGTCCAGGCAGGGGGACGTGGTGGAGGGGACTGAATCCAGGAGATGGCTGAACAGGCACCATTCTTCCCTATCGGACCCCGCCCCCACCTATAGCGTCACAACCCAGCGACTGGGCTGCCCCGCCCTGAGGAACACCTAAGGCTCCACCCCCTCACTACGTAATAGCCGCCACCAGACTAAAACCAAACCAAAACAAAAAAAACCCCACCAAAAATGGCTCAAACTGGAGAATAAATAAAATATCCAGAGTCAATTCCTCTAAGCCGTGAAGAGATAGCCAACCTATCAGATGTACAGTCGAAAGTACTGGTCATCAAAATGCTCACAGAATTGGTTGATTTTGCTCACAAATTAGATGAAAAAATGGCAGGCTACAATACGTGAAATGAAAGAAGGCGCACGGGGAACTGATAGAGATAGAAGGAAAACTGGGACTCAAATCAATGGAGTGGACCAGAAGGAAGAAACTAACAACCAAATAGAAAACAAGGAAGAAACAAGAATTCAAAAAAATGAGGAGAGGCTTAGGAACCTCCGGGACTTCGTTAAACGTCCCAACATCGAATTATTGGGGTCCCAGAAGGGAAAGAAGAAGAACAACAAGTGGAAAACTTATTTGAACAAATAATGAAGGAGAACTTCCCCAATCTAGCAAAGGAAATAGACTACCAGGACGTCCAGGAAGCTCAGAGAGTCCCAAAGAAGTTGGACCCAAGGAGGAACACACCAAGGCACATCGTAATTACATTAGCCAAGATTCAAATGAAGGAGAGAATTCTAGAAGCAGCAAGGGATAAGGGGACAGTCACCTCCAAAGGAGTTCCCATCAGACTGTCAGCTGATTTCTCAAAGGAAACCTTACAGGCAAGAAGGGGCTGGAAAGAAATATTCCAAATCATGAAAAGCAGGGACCTACATCCAAAATTGCTCTATCCAGCAAAGCTGTCATTTAGAATGGAAGGACAGATAAAGCACTTCTCAGATAAGTTCAACTTCAAGGAGTTCATCATCACCAAGCCCTTATTATATGAAATGTTAAAGGGACTTATCTAAGAAAAAGAAGATAAAAAATATGACAGTGAAAAGACAGCAAACTCACAGCTATTAAGAACCACACCTAAAACAAAAGCAAACTAGAACAGGAACAGAACCACAGAAATGGAGATCATATGGAGGGTTAGCAACAGGGGAGTGGGAGGAGGAGAGAGGGGGAAAGGTACAGAGAATAAGTAGCATAGATGGTGGGTAGAAAATAGACAGGGGGAGGGCAAGAATCGTGTGGGAAATGTAGAAGCTAAAGAACTTATGACACATGGACATGAACTAAAGGGGGGAATGTGGGTGGGAGAGGGTGTGCAGGGTGGAGGGGAATGATAGGGGCGAAATGGGACAACTGTAATAGCATAATCAATAAAATATATTTAAAAAAATAAAAGCCATCTCCTACTCTAAGGTCAGGAAGAATTATGCCTTTGTTTCCTCCTAAGAGTTTATAGTTTTAGGTTGTACCTTTATGCCTTTGATTCATTTTAAGCTAATTGCTCATAAGTTCCACGGGAGTGATCCAAATTCATTATTTTGCATGTGGATATCCAGTTGTCCAGCAGCATATGTTGATTTTTTACACCATTTGTGTAGGCATTCTTGTCGAAAATTGACGTTTGAAGGCCTATTGATTTATTTCCAAATCTGTTTCATTAGGCTCTATTTTTATCCTCTATGTTTACACCAGTAGAGACATTGTATTTTAAAGAAGAAATCATAGAAGGATCATTCTTTCATTCAAAGCAACGAATTCGAGGATCAGAATTAATTCCTCTCCCCCATCAATTCAGAACTTTTCAGCAGCGTCTTTTTTAACAGTAGCCACCAAGACTGTCCGATGGGATCATTGTTTTGTTTCGCTCCCCCTCCCCCCAAATCAAAGTGTTTCGAGTGGGGCCGTTGGTTAACCAAAAATGTTAGCTATTAAACGCTGCTATCCAAATCAATATATTTCCGCAGGTTGAGGAGCAAAGCCAGGAGACAATAGAAGTATCTTGGCTCAGCCTTCAGAAACACGCAAGGTATCAGAGGGGGAGGAGTCTGGGCTGTCAGAACGATGCCAAACACGGAGTCCGGGGACCGGGAATTCACCCCTCCCCCCGCCCCCCCGGGATGGGCTCGAGATCATGTGGACAGCCTGGTTTTTTGGGTGTAGCACACAGGAGTGTTAACTCACTCACAAGACCCGGGCAAAGCAGCTACCGAACCCTCCTGCGGCCCATGCCCCGCCCTGTTTTTCCGCCTTGCCTCTCCTCTCCTCTTTTTCCCCCCCAATCCTCGCTCACAGTGCGTAGCGGAAGTGACGTAAGACATAGCGGAAGTTCCTCCAGACGCCGTGTTGTGCTGTGGGGAAGAGAGACGGATTTGTAAACCCGGAGTGAGGTTCTGCCTACCCGAGGCCGCTGCTGTGCGGAGACCCGGGGTGAAGCCACCATCACCATGTCTGACCAGGTAGTGGACTGGGAGCCGGCCGATGGCGGTCACCAAGGCCTTATGTGGCAGGTCCGCCTTTCGGCTGGGCTGGGGCTGGTGGGGATGGAGACGAGGGGGAGGGGAGCACCGGCTGCGAGCGGGGATGGGGGTGGGTCGGCCGGTGGGGACTCGGCCTGCGAGGGATGGGAGTGGACTCGAGCCGGAGTCAGTGGGGCTTCCCGCGGGTCTCAGGGATCCGTCCCACTCCTCTTCAGGCTTGCTCATCACTCTCTGTGTCTCAGCTCCTCTGGTCGTGGCCTCCCTTAAGTCGCCCCCCTTGCAAAACTCAGCTGTTACCTCGTTGGGAGGGTGAGTCTCTGGGGAACGGGTCTGCCTCCCTTTTTGAAGGACTGATTGCCGAAGCGTGGCCCTAGGCCCTAGTTATGTAATGGGAGAGAACCTCTGCCCGGAGGCTCTGTGGCTCTTAGAAGCGGGTAGACTCCACTTTCTTGGTTCTCGGTCTTTGGCTAGTCCTGAAATGGGGACGTGGGGGCGGGGGGAGGGAGATGTTGTCGGGAACCTAGAAAGCTGTTCTTTCCGTTCCGATCGCAGCTGTTTTCTGAGTCTTTTTCCGTGTGGGGGTGCAGAGCTGTCGCTTCTTTTCTTGTGCTTTTCCATTTCTTACTTGCGATTGGTTCAGCAACCCTCCAGTTGTGAGAGAGAATACGGAATAATCAAGAAACAAAGAGCAAAGTGGTTGAACAACAGAAGACATTTCTTTTGGGCATTAGCCTGAAGATGACTGATTCTTTTGAGGAAAAGATAGGAAAGGTTTGTGTATTTAGAGCAGTTGCAGAACATGTGCGGAATGCTGCCTAATTATGGCAAAGTGCTCCCTCTCAATGTTAATAATCAAGAATATTCTTGAGGCCCTGGCTGGTGTAGCTCAGTGGATTGAGCGCGAGCCTGTGAACCAGAGGATCGCAGTTCGATTCCCAGCCAGGTCACATGTCTGGGTTGCAGGCCAGTTCCCAGCATGGGACACACAAGTGGCAACCATACATTGATATTTCTCTCCCTCTCCCTCTTGTACCCTTCCCTTCTAAGAAGATAAATAAATAAAAAAATCTTAAAAAAGAAAAAGAATATTCTTGGGCTTTGCACTTATACAGGAGAGTCCGGTTGACCTTGGTAAGTTTTTCTTTCATCCTTTTCTAGTTAACCACGCTTATGGCTAGTTTTAAATTAATAAGGGTTTTTTTTTGGGGGGGGGGGTCTGGTCTTCCCGTTTTATTTCCTAAGGCAACTTTGACTCTTTAAAATATTTTTGGATCTTTTGTTTGTTTAGTGATAGTTATCTAGAAAACTGTTTTTCATTCAACTCCATAATGTACTTGAACTTTTAAATTTAATACACTTCCTTGACTTGTAACCCAGTTCAGTTTTATATCTCTTGGCCATAGCAAGTGAGGCTTTTGTGAATTTGTACTCTTGTACAAAATGTATATTTACATTTTTAATAATGAACTGTAGAAATGATCCCTGAAAGTATAGTCTTATCTATTTACATTTTTGAAGCTAGCTATAATCTAGATTAGTTTTGGGCAGATCTTATTACAGTCTAGATTAATTCCCAAGTTGGTATGGGAATGGCATTGTAAGTATCTCCCTAGATAGTTGTTTACTCGTTGCCAGGGAGGAAAGAACAGGTGTAAATGTTTAGTTTCATCACCCTTTTATTTTGATGCTTAGAAGTGACTAGGAAGCATGTTGAAATTTACTAGTTGGGTAAAAGAGCAGTGTACAGAAGGAATTATAAATTGTAGAATTTATTGCTCCAATATTACCTTTGGTCATTTAAGAAACACATGAAGGAAGAAATAAAGGACCTAAGACACTTAAAAAGGTGGTCTTATGCCAGAGGGTCTTTAGATTCTTGAGAAATACTCAAGGCCAAAACATTTTTCATGATAATACTAGGACATTATTTGTCTTTTTTCACTTTGATTCTTTCATGAGTGTTCAGTGGAGTTTCTAAAGACTAACATGACCTGTGTTATCACAAGAGATTGAAATGTAGAAGATGTGAAAATCCAGCTCCTTTCCATTAAGCCAGACATTAAAGAAATTTGAAAAAATGCAGAACAGTGTCAACTCTTCTCACTAGTTTGTTTTGAAAACAATTTTTTAAAATTGATTTTAGAGAGAGAGAGGAAGGGAGGGAGGAAGAGAGAGGAACATAGATTGGTTGTTCCACTTATTTAAGCATTTATCGGTTGTTTCTTGTAAGTGCCCTGACTGAGGATTGAACTACAACATTGGCTTAGGGAGACAATGCTCTGATCAACTGAGCTACCTGGCCAGGGCCTTGAAAATTATTTTTAATAAAAACCATTTGCTGCCCTGGCTGGTGTGACTCAGTGGATTGAGCACCGACCTGCAAACCCAAGGGTTGCTGGTTCGATTCCCAGTCAGGGCACATGGCTGGGTTGAAGGCCAGGTCCCTAGTTGTAAGAGTGGGAGCCTGCAAAAGGCATCCAATCAATGTAGCTCTCGCACATTGATATTTCTCTCCTTCTCTTTCTCCCTCCCTTACCCTCTCTCTGAAAATAAATAAATAAAATCTTTAAAAAAATGAAAAAAATACTTGCTAGTATATGAGGGGTTTACTGTTACTTTAAAATGAATTAATATTTATCTGTAAAACATTTTTCAGTTTCAGTGTTTAATATTGTAAACCTCAATAGGTATAACTAACCTGACAAAAATTTTATGGGATTCTAAATAATTTTTAAGGTCATATAAGTCCTGAGACCAAAAAATTTAAGAACTTGTTCCAGTCTGATAGACCAGTATCATTGTTGGTAATTGGGACTCAGTACAATGTCATGTTGGGTGCTAAGGATTTAAGGAGGTAGGAAGCTGAGCTTTTACCCTTAAAAGGCTTTTGAAAAGGGAGTGAGAATCCCAAGTTACTTCTGTACAATATCATCCATTGTCCCTAAAAGACAATTTTTATTTAAGGAAAGTTTTATTAGAACAATGTATTGTCTTTAAAAAAAAAGATTGTATTTATTTATTTTTAGATAGAGGGCAAAAAAGGGAGAAGAGAGAGAGAAACATCAGTGTGTGGTTGCCTCTTGGGTGCCCCCCACTGGGGACCTAGCCTGCAACGCAGGTATGTGCCCTGACTAGGAATCGAATCAGTAACCATTTGATTTGCAGGCTGGTGCTCAGTCCACTGAGCCACAGCAGCCAGGGCACAATGTATTTTCTGAAGCACCCTCAGGAGGCTACTGTCCGGTGCTAAGATACTGAAATAGAGTAATGACTTCAAGTTAAATCCAGGAGTGTCCAACACATGGCCCACGGGTCACATGTGGCCCAGGATGACTATGAATGTGTTCCAACACAAAATTGTAAATTTATTTAAAACATTATGAGGGTTTCTTTTTTTTCTTTTCTTTTTTTTTTTTTTTTTTTTTTTTTTTGTGATTACTTGTTGCAGTGTCTTTAATGTGTGGCCTAAGACAACTCTTCTTCCAGTGTGGCCCAGAGATGCCAAAAGGTTGGATGCCCCGATAGACAGTAAATTCACACAGGACCTAAAATGCTGGGTTTTCCATTGATGAATGAAATAATTGTTTTTGGAATTTGAGTGAAACACTTTGTTATAATTCTAACAATTCCAGCGTTATCCGGTTGATTTTGGGGCCATTATTGAATAATCCTCTAAAATAGGTTCTAAACCCAAGGTTCATGGACCCTAAAAGGCTGAAAATCCAATGAAATTGTATGGAGTGTTTTGTGAGTATTTGTGCACGTGTATTTTTTAGGGGGAAAAGGCCTATAGCTTTCATTAGGAGTATGTGCTCCTTCAAAAAGTGTAAGGACTAGCCTGTAACAAATAAGGGAGATCTGTTTGGGTACTCTCCATTAGTCTAATCTCACCTTGCAGCAACACTAATAAGTGTGTATATAGAACCAGAGCTTATTATCAAACCAGTAAGGGTAATTTGTACAAATATTTTCCCCTTTTAATTCCCTGTGTTCAGGTTTATAGTGTTTCTGTTCCTTACCAAAATCATCAGTGGCAGCATGGACTGCACAGCTCCTCAGTTCAGGTCTGTTAATTTGTAATAATTAGATGGCTGATTTGTTTCACATCCTATCTGAAGCTGTTATAACAGGGTTCACTCTCCCCATCCCCACCTCAGACAGAGAGATTCATTGGATGATTTCCTTTTATTGTTAGGGATTTGGAAGCATTATGTAATAGTGGTTACCTATTGGTACCTAACAAACTACCTCAAAACTTAGTGGCTTAAAACAACAGCTTTCTGTTTTGCTCATAAATCTGCAATTTGGGCAGGACTCTGTGAGTTGGACTCATCATTGCTCTTTGGTGTGTGGGGCCTCTGCTGGGATTACAATACTCAGTTGGCTGGGTGCTGCTGTGGCTGGGCTTTTCATGGAGTCTCAGGGTCTGAGTGGTCTCATCATGTGTTCTTGTCAGCATGGAGACCCCAAGATATTCAGACTTATATCACCTCAGGGCCCACAGAGAGAGTGTGTACTCCCAGAGAACCCTGGGTGGAAGAAACCTCAAGCCTCCTAGGACCTATTCTTGGAATTTACTGCTGCCATTGTTGGTCAGGCATATCACTAAAGCTAGCCTAATTTCAGGGGAAAAGCATTTATTTATTTACTTCCTGACTTTATTTTTTATTGGGATACAATTGACATATATTAGTTTTATTTGTATAATGTGATGATTTGATAGTGTGTATATTGTGAAATGATCGCATTAAGTCTAGTTAACATCTGTCACCACACAGTTACAATTTTTTTCTTGTGATAACTTTTAAGATCTACTTTCGTAGCAACTTTCAAATATATACACAGTTCAGCATTATTAACTGTAGCCACCAAGGGAAAAACATTGAGATTCTGTTTCTCAGTGGGAAGAGTAACAAAGAATTTGAAGTTATTTCTAAATCTAACACATTAATTATGTTAATTCTGTCAGGACAGCATTGTTCCTTGCAGTATTCCTTATATTTCTCTGTTGATGTTTATTGGTCGTCCTGTAAGTTTGAGATAGCAGGAGAATATGATGAGCTCGGTATATATTAAGATTCATAGTATACTATTTGTCATAGAATAAATATGTTAAACTATAGCTGTGGCTTGTGCATGTAGTGATAATTAAGCATTTCATGCTTTTGGAAGGATGATATATTCCATCTTCTCTCTGATAAATACATGAGGTTGCTGCTAGTGGATATTGCAAATGTATAGGTTATAGTAAAACATTTTAAAGAAAATGTGACCTAAACAATATCTCATAGTATTTTGAAACTGAATATGATTGTTATGGTTAGAGGTACTCATGAAGGTTGTTTGAATAGTTCAAATTTCAAAACTATAAAGTAGTCCATAAACTATGGTTTGCCACCCATAGCAGGTAGAATGTTTCTTTTATAGCTTTTATACATAGTGTTAACATTATTTATTTAAGTACCTTTTCCCAATGAACTGTTCACTTTTGAGGGTCAGAAATCAAACTTTATTCATCCTTTATTTCGGAAGTGTCCAGTACAGTGACCTGATACTTAGTAGAAGTTGTTGAAGTGGTCGGATTCATTCATTTAATGAATCTATTGAATGCCCCAGTACGTTCACAGCACTGTTCTAGACCCTGGAATTGGACTGTTGCCTCAAAAACATGAAGCAGCAGGTATCTTCCTCTTCTGCTTTCAGTTCCCATTGTTATTAAGGATTGGTTGTTATGACATACTTTTTATTTTCTGATATTTTTGTATACCTTCCTGATCTTTGAATCTGTTAGCAGTAGTTACCTGGTAACTTAATCCCCAAGATGAAATCATTTACTTCTTCCAGATCATTGGGCTTGTTATGGGTAATTTTCTCTAAGACTGGTTTAGTATCTCATTTTGGAATTTACTAAAATTGTGATTTTTTTTGGTAGATAACTTTCTGATATTCTACTTATTTTTTAATCCTTACCCGAGGACATTTTTTCATTGCTTCTAGAGAGAGAGGAAGTGAAAGAAACATTGAAGTGAGAGAGAAGCATCTATTGGTTGCCTCCCATGTACACCAAGGCCAGGGATCGAACCCACAACCTAGGCATGTGTCCTGACTGGGAGTCGAACCCCCAACCTTTTGGTTATTGGCTGACACTTCAACTGAGCCACACTGGCCTGGGCTGATACTCTGTTTCTTTAAAAAAGTCATGTGGGTCCTGGCCAGGTTGGTTATAGAGTGTCATTCTGCTATGCCAGCATTGGGGGTTTTGTCCTCAATGAATGCATAAATAAGTGGAACAAAAAAATCAAGTTGTTTTTTTTTTTTTTAGATTTTATTTATTCATTTTTAGAGAGAGGGGAAGGGAGGGAGAAAGAGAAGGAGAGAACCATCAATGTTTGAGAGATACATTGATTGGATGCCTCTTGCACACCCCCAACTGGGGACTCAGCCCTAAACCTAGGCATGTGCTCTGACTGGGAATCTGGGGAGCCAGCCAGAGCGACCTTTGGGTTTTCAGGCTGGTGCTCAATCCACTAAGCCACTCCAGCCAGGGCAAGTTTATTTGGATATGTTGTATTTGTTATACTTTTTTATTTTGACCATTCTTTTTGCATTCATTTGTCTTTTCTGAGCTAATGATAATCTAAAGGAAAGACCTGAAGGAAGGAAGGGTGGAGTTGTTTGTTGGACTTGTTCTGAATATCTAGGGCCAGTTGTTTTTAAGGGTTTTACTGAATATTAATATGTATATGAAAAACTGCACATAAATGTACCATTTGCTGAATTTTCACAAACTGATCACATCCATGCCACCAGCACTCAGGTTAAGAACCACTGTCCTAACTACTGATACACAGATTAGTTTTGCCTGGTTGTATACATTTTAACTTGTAAATGGAATCATATAGTATGTATTGTACATCTGTGTCTGGCTTCTTTTGCTCAGGATTGTTTGAAGATTTGTATGTTGTTAAATGTCACTGCTATATTGCATTCCATTGTGTGACTGTACACAATTTATTAACATTCTGCTTTTGATGCGCATTTGAGGGAGTTTTCCAGGACCTGTTTTTAACATATGCCAAATGGTACCTATTTATAGCACCTTCTATGTCAGTTCCAATTGCTTTTGTACTGAATAACGGAAAGTCTCATATATTAGGTTAAACAAATATGCAATTTATTTTTCTCATGAAACAGGAAGTCTAAACATTAGTAGTGCAGGGCTGATAAGGCAGTTCCACAATGCCCTCATATTCCTTTTTTCTTTATCCATAACAGATGTCTTCACTCTTGTGCTTGTCTCCTTGCAGTCACAAAAAAAGGTTGCTTTGTGTCTTTGTATCAGGCAAGAGAAGGGGATGGAGAAAGGGAAGAAGCAAAGGAAAAAAGTATGCCAGAAAGTATGTACCAGCGAAAAGTATGTTGTCTCCTGTTTCATTGGCCAGCATTGTATCACATGGCCATAAAAAAGCTGAGAAATATGTTTTTTAGCTGGCCATATTTAGGTTTCCCTTTGTAAGGAAGGAGAAAATGCAAGAAAATGCATATTGGGTAGGTAATTAACAAAATCTACCATACCTCTAAATCTGTTTGCTAGTATTTTTGGGTACAGTCAAACCAATTTGTTCCAGGTTTTGCATAGACAAGGCTCAAAGAGGAGGTTTTACAAAACCAGTACAATTTTCAGTTATAATTTTTAGTTCCTGTGATGTTGTCTGTGCGTATCTAGCATTTAACCACAATTCTATGGTTGCATGTAAATTTCCAGCAGGCCCAGTATCTTGACAGCTTTACTTAAACCTTGAAGTTATGGAGCTAAATCTGGTCAGTTCCACTTTGAATCTCCAGTACTCTCATTAAGTTTGAACATATGCAGCATAAAAATGAAGGTGTATATGTATTTTTGTGTTTTTAGAATAGTGGTGTATCTAACTGAACTGTGAGGGAGATGACTTTATTGTAGTTTTGCGGTTTGTATCTTTTAATAGTGGGTATAAATATTAGAATTATTCAGTTTAACTCTTGTTGAGTTTTCTTCATTAGGAAATGAAATAAGCCGATGTAGTATAATAAGACCTATGGTTAACAGGATTTTTTGGAAAGTTTGCATTTTTTATGAAATGTTTTATTATGGAAAATTATAAAGTATGTATAATTGTACCCATATACCCATCTC
The DNA here is from genome assembly GCA_039655065.1 of Glossophaga mutica. Classification (NCBI taxonomy): domain Eukaryota; kingdom Metazoa; phylum Chordata; class Mammalia; order Chiroptera; family Phyllostomidae; genus Glossophaga; species Glossophaga mutica. Next base: position 28,042,835 of record CM077306.1, read on the forward strand.
TTGGCCTCTCTTACTTTGTCTACACTGCCCCATTCCACTCCCTGATATTATTTTGAAGCCAATCTCAGACATCACATTATTTTACCTATAAGTACTTTAATATATATCTCTAAAAGTGGACTTTTTCTTTTAACAAAACCAGGATACTGTTATCACACCTTGAATAATGAACAAAATGGTAATAGAAAAAACAATAGAAAGTTAAAAAAAATGAACAGACTTGTTAATGTCATCAAATAGAGTAAACGTATTCTTTGTTTGGGCCCCCTCAGAGTCGCCCCCTCTTATAGAAGAATGAACAATCCTTGTACAACTGGAAGGGTGAGTGACAGACTGGGGATAGTTAAGTGTGATGCTCTCTCTCGTTGATTGAATTGTCGGCATACTGATTGCTAGAGTGCCTTTGAGCAGACTTCTTATTCTTTTGACTTTGAAATTGCACAATAAAGTCTTTCTCATGAATTTTGAACATTTGTAAATGAGGACTGTGTGTCTTCTTTCCAGTCAAGTTCTCTTTTCAGATCCTTAGCCATCTTGTATTTCCAAGCTGTTCCTTATGTGTCTTCGAAAGAAGAGTTGATAGTGCTTGGTGCTTGATAAATTCCTTTATCATTCATTCCATTTTAACATGATTTGTCTGTGGGTGACAGGTACCTGAAAATGTGAAGGTTTCTGGTTCCTCTCTTTGATCTTGCACATACATTTACTTTTCTTGCCATTGCCAGTTTCTTCTGCTTTGGGGCTGTGTATCCTTTACAGCCAAACTAACCAGCCCTCTCTGGGATTCTCTTTTCTCCGATGACCTAGTGTCCCAGACTCTGTGCTGAATGCTTTCACTGTTTTGTAGCTAGTGTGCCATACCATTCTGTATTGGCTGCTTTTTTACAGGGGAGACAAGGAAAGGCAGCATACAAAAGACAGTGAGATCACTGGAGACAAACTTTGGCCTTTTTTGTCCAAGATCATCTCATTTTCCAGACTAGTTTGTCAAAAGGAAAAAAAGAGCATACGAAAAGTTGGATGACTGCATTAGGCAAACATGGGGGCTGTTAAACAAGTGGTCTAGATGACACTGCTGTAGTGCTGCAGAGTTGGGAAGAGATCTTCAAAATGGAGTGACTAGAGAAATTGGCAGCTTATTTTTGGAAATTTCAAGTCCTAGTCTTTATATGTTCTTAAGAAATTGAAGTGAGTTATCTCTTACCCAACTGTGAATATTAAAAAAAAAATTGAAAGGAGGAGGGTGGGCTGGGATGGGAGTAAAAGGCAGAAAACTGTACTTGAACAACAATTAAAATTTTAAAAAATCCTTAAAACCCTGAGAGAATTTTTGTTTGGACTATTGTATATAGTAGAAGTATGAAGCATTAGTAAGATTTTGTTGTACAATACAGAAAATAGTGCTGTCAACTTAATTCAACAACATTAAACAATTGCCTAGTATTTGCCTGACCCTATAGAGATTATAAAGATGAAAACTTGGATTCTCTCCTTGTAAACTTCTAGGGAAGACAAGACATACAAAGTGGTCACAGAAAACATTAATTTATTTAACAAGCATTTGAATATCTTCAAAGTTCCAGGCATTATACTTGACTGGAAATGCGAAGAAGAGTAAGGCGTACCAATAGGAACTTGGTCTGCTGAGAAATACAGATACATATAAAAACATGTGGTTATAAAAGATAAAAGCAGTACGGGAACAGTTAGAGTTTTCAGGGACATAATTTTGTAGGGAGTGATGCCCGAGTTGTCTTGAAAGGGGAATGGCACAGGTAAGAAGGAATTTCAAACAGAAGGAATTTGTATGTACAGAGATAGGGTGGAGATAGGGAGGAGGGTACCTTGTTCAAGGAATTGTAGATAGTTTAGTATGGGTGGAGCAAAGAACAGTATTAGCAAGAGAGAGAGAAGAGTAAGGCTGGATTGCCAGACAGAGACCAGCTCATGAAGGACCGATGTCTGTCAGCTAAGGAGTTTGAACTTAACCCTGAGGTTTCTGAGCTTATTCGATTGCATTTTAGAGCAGTGGCTTTGGTGGTAGTTTGGAGAATTAATTGAAGGGACCAAGATTGTTATGTCTGTTCGCTATTGCAGTAATGTAAATGGGCAAGAATGAGTGCCTGAACTAAGGCAGTGTCTAGTAGAGAATGGGCTAGACTTGAGAGCTTGGAAGACAATTGTCAGAATGAAGAATGATTAAGTGTGAGATTTAAGAGAGGAATAGGCAGTCATGACTTTTCCTCCAAGTTTCTTTGTGGGCATTTGAATGTATGGTAGTCGTTTCTTGTAATTGGGAATCCAGGAGGAGTCATAGGCTTTTTAATTTGATTTTGGTTTTCAGGACCAGGAGTTAAAGCTAACAGAAAAGTTAAAAAGAAGGCATTCAGTTTTGGACACTTACATTGAGGGTAGTAAGTGTTTTGGATGACCCCTGGGTCATCCAAAGTGGAAATATTCAAGCACTAGGATAAATGAGTGTGAAACTCAGAAAATTGTCAGGTTGGAGAGAGTGATTAACAGTTATTAGTACAGGCGGAGGTATTGTCAGTTTTGTTCCATACCACTGCAGTAAAATGACTTGTAATCTTTTTGCTGGTGGAAGATCTTACCTTCAATTAGTAAAATTGCACCATCTGTGAAGTGCAATAGAGTGAGGTATGCTGTATCTTAGAAATAGTTGTAATCGTGGGTCACCCAGAGAGACAAAGAAGAAGCAGGGAATTGAAGACATGGAATCCAGAGGAGCCATGAGTATTTAAAGAAATGGCCAAGATGAAGAGAGAACGGATCTTGGAGGTCAAAGGTGGAGACTTAAGGAAGCAAGTCATCAAGGAAGAAGTGTTTGTTGTGTTATAGAGTTGAAAATGAGATTTGAAATTGTCCATTGATTTAGCAGTAAGGAGTTGAACTAGTAATCTTGGTGAGAGCAGTGTCAATTGGAATGGTGAGGGATAAACCAGATTACAGTGGGCTGAGAGTGGAAATGGAGATAGCAAATGCTGAGTACTCTTGTAAGAAGTCTGATCAAAAAGAGGACAATTGGAGAAGCCGGTTGAGATGGAGTATTTTTAAATTGAGAATAAATGCTATAAAAGGTATGAATAAATTGCAATAGGAGCATTAAAGAAAAATATTACGGTAATCTCATTTGGAAGGCTGAGGAGTGCTGTGGTTCCTAGAAGAGTTTTTTAAATACCAGTCTTTAGATGATGCCAGGGGTGGATTTCTGAGAGGATTTCAGGAGAGGCTGAGGGAGGATGTATAATTCTGGTAAAGGAAACAGAGACCACAAAGGGCCGAAGGTGGAAGAATGCTAATAGGCATATTTGGGGAACAGTAAATAGTCCAATTTAACAGAATCCTTAGGTTTGTAAAGATGGTAAGAAGAAAAAAATAAGCTAAAAAGAAACTGGTAAGAGAAAAATGAGAGTTGAGGTTGGTAATGGAGGAACTCAGTGGAGTGCTTTGGGGTTGAGTTCTAGACCTTAAAGTACTGGCAGCTATTAATACTTTTTAATCAGAGCAGTTATAGGGTGAGAGAAGCTCTGCTTTTAAAGAGTTTTCTGAACCAGTGTGGACGATGGAAGGGAAACAGCTCTTGTCCTGAGCAGCCTCTATAGCTATCCTATCTAGGAAATACTGGAGCAGAATCACCCTATTGTGCTGATGTATTGCTGCTAGGCTTGGGGGGTGGGTGATTCTTTGTGCTACCTCAAACAAAGCTTCTTTACTAACACTCTTCCCAGTTAAAGGGAACTCAGGGCTTTGTTACTTTTTTGCCCTTCTCTGCATGGAATAAGCTTTCCTCACCCTCTGTAGAAAACTTAAAGGAAGAAGCAACTGTTTTACTATGAATGCAAATTCATGGAAATATGGTGGTGAGGCTGTTTTTTGAAGACAGTCTTCTGGTTTTCATGTGAAATACTGTTTCACTAAAGAAGGTTAATTTTTCCTGCTGCTGTAGTATGCAGTAGTCAGCAAATGTTGAAAGTTCTGCAGAATGAAAAGCAGGCAAAAATTCATACTAACAAAGTCAATTCTGTTAATCTAAGCATTTCCCTAGACTGTAACCTGTATGTTCATGTTAAAAGGTACTTCTAATTTAAGAGGTTCTGTTAAATTTTGAGTGTTAAATAGCTTGCTTACTAGTTTTAAGCTATTGGCATGAGATACACAGGTAGTGGCCCTGTGATTTTACTTGTGAAATACAACATCATCAGTTATATTCTTATCAAGTGTGGATTTACAATTTGAAATTGTTGTGAATAATAGAGTACATATTTAAATAAGAGGATAATTTGATGGCAAAGTGAAAATTTCCAGCATACCCCCTTTACTAAAAATGACTTTTACTTCGTGACGAAGTGGTTTGAAATAATTTATTCTGTTAATTTCATTTTCATTTCAGTATCCCTTCATTTGAAAGTATTTATGACCCTCTTTTCTAATTTTGTTTCTTCTTTCCTTTTCCTGCTTAGGCTGTTTGTACTTTTTTCTTATTTCAGTTCAAATTTCTCTGATTTTTTTTTTCAGCCAATCCTAATCTAAAATTGGATATTGCTTCAGATGTCTAAAATAATAGATAATATAAAACTGGTTTATTTTGACTCTGGGATGCATTAGGCAATACTTTGCTATTTGATGTTTCTTCCTAAATCCTTGCTAAATAGACTGCTTATGCTGATATGATTAATTTACATTTCTTAGTACAGTTTTGTAATTGGAGTGGTTAACTTCTCCCAAAAGGCTGTGAGAAGATAATTTTGTAGTAGTGTTTGGTTAAGAATTCATGGAGTGTGAGTTTCCTTTGACTAATAGGACTTGACTGTTGGCTAATGGTCTCCAGGTTGTCCCTCTGCCCAGCAGCATGAGCAGCAGGAGCACCACCTGGTAACTTGTTAGAAATGCAAATTATAGGGCAACCCCAGACCCACAGAATAAACTAGGAGTCTTAACAGGTCTTTCAGGTGATTCTGATGGACAGTGAAATTTTACCACCATTACTGTAGGGTAGTATAATAAAAGAGACCTCTCTCGATTTCTAGTGAACTGGTGTTTGGGCCAATAATTGACTTATGACCTTTTTTGCTTAATTGACTGGCCGAGAAAATAAATGATCTTTGTATTCTCAGGTGCAGATTTTGTACTCTGAGCTGAAGTATGAATACTCATAAGAGAATAAAAATGGCATATAGGAACTTTTATCTCTAAAAGTACTTTTTTTTCAGGAGGCAAAACCTTCAACTGAGGACTTGGGCGATAAGAAGGAGGGAGAATACATTAAACTCAAAGTTATTGGACAGGTGAGTTTCATTATTTTTGACTCTTGAACATGTGAATAATTTCTGACACACAGGAGAAATGATTTAAGTAAGGCCACGTTATTTTAAAATGGTGTTTTAAAATTTGCTGTAAACTCTTGGAGGTAGAAGAGGCTGATTGTTTTTTAATTGTTCTTCAAGGCAGATTTAGGTCACCTTAATTTCTCCAAATAAAACCTTTTTCTTAGTATGCTTCAGTGGCAAATACATTAAATACTATTGAGCGATACAGCTAGGGCCCACCTTAAACAAAGGGCTGTCTCAGCTCTTTTTGCAACCCACTTCGCTTTTCTTGCACCTCATTTCTTGAGCTTGGCTTATATCTTATTGACTCTTTTTGAGATGTTAATTGATAATTAAGGTTAGCTGAAAATTGTTGGAAGCATGCATCTTCATAGTTGCCCTTTTAAAGGGCAAAAGAATTGGTGGACTCTCACCATCAAAATATTGGAGTTCCATTTCCCCACATTCTACCAAACATGCAATACTACTAGTCTTTCAATGTTGTGCTAGTATGATAGATAAAATTTTGTTTGTTTTACATTTCTCTGATTAACGAGACATAATTTTTGGTCTACTATGTTTATATTCTTACATTAATTATGTGTTCATATTCTTTTCTTATTTTCTGGGATTATCTTATTTTGAAAGTTTTTCCTAAGATATAATTCATATACCATAAAATCCACTTTAAAGTGTATAATTCAGTGACTTCGGTATCTTTACAAGGCTGTTCACCCATTACCACTGTTTAATACCAGAATGTATTCATCACTCCCAAAAGACATGCTGTACTCAGCAGTAACTCCCCATCCTCCTCTCTACCTAACCTCTACAACCACTAATCCACTTTGTCTTTATGTTTTTGAGTCAAATTTATCAATCTCCTTTTTAAAAAATGGTTTCTAGGTTTAAATCTTGCTTTAGAATGAGGGTTTGTCAATGTAAAGATTGGGGGAAAATCTCTCTTAAGAAGAAGAGAAAATATTTTTTAAAAATTTTAAGTGTTACCTTTAATTCATGTGGATGTGATTTTAGTGTATGGCATGAAGTTATGGTATAGATATTTTGTCTGTTAATGATATTATCCATAGAAAGAGGATTTGCTTTTCTTTACAATTATAGATGCAAAAATATTGTAAATGTTCAATTTCCACTAATATTATTTGTGAGTATGATATGCAGGCAGGAGGATTAGCTTTGAAATTTTACAGTATGCATGTGTCAGTATTTATTTTTGATATTTGCCTGATAGCTTGCTTGACGGTCTGGGTAGAAGAAAAGAATTGAAAAAAAAAAAGAAAAAAGATGTGTGGTCCCGCAAATCTATTTAATTAACTCAGGTTCTTAATCATTTTATTGTGTGAGAGAAACCAGACTCTGGGGTGACTTTCTATGGCAGGATTAAATTTTTCAGTCTGTTATTTTATGGTATACAAGGTCTGTGCAAAAAAAGTCCAGACTTTTTTGTTAACATAATGAGAATGGTTTGCATGACATTGATGTAACCAGGTAGCCAAGGAGAGTGGACTGGAATGTACATGTGTGAACAATGATGACTTCACTGTACTAGTCATTGGGGGTGGTAGATACTGTTGAGTGAGTGTGTATACTGTGTGGCCATCACATTCAAAATGACTGAGTGAGTACAGCAATGAATCTGCATCAAATTTGGCATTAAGCTGGAACATTCCTCTGTGGAAACTATTGGGATGATGCAGAAGGCTGCAGCTATGGGCAACTGGTCATGCATCACATCTCAGGCAGAGTTTTTTGGCAAAAAACATCAAATGACCCAGGTGACTCAGCTCCTGTACAGTCCGGATTTGGTGCCCTGTGACTTCTGACTTTTCCCAAAACTAAAATCACCTTTGAAAGGGAAGACATTTCAGGTTGTCAATGAGAATTGAGGAACGTATGATGAGGTAGCTGATGGTGATTCCAATGAAGGATTTTGCAGTGTTTTGAACAGTGGAAGAGAGACTCTGGGAGAACTCTGTGAGGTCTCAAGGTGCCTCCTTTTAAAGCCGCTGAGGTGTCATCGTCCTATGTAAATGTTTCTTGTATCTTCAATAAATGCATCCATTTTTCATAGTACATGGCTGGATACTTTCTGGACATGCCTTGTATGACTCTTAGAGTTTGACGACCTTCAATAACACTTCAGTTGTTGGGGAGGTACTTTTTTGTTTTGAGTTGCATTTGGGGGGGTTTGTGATAATTCACCTTCTTTTATTTTAAATATAGAATGGACATACAATTATGAAGCAATGCATTCTCTGACATACATGCTTTTACTTATGCTGCTAATTTAAAAATTCAAGACAGATTGTCTTTATGTTTGTTTTATTAAATTTCTTTTGAAATGGGTATAAAGCAGTGATTAGAGTGTTTTAATAATACCCGTTATGAATACTAAAAAATATTTTGGTGGGAAAATACAGGTGACAAAGGTTTGTTTCTATTTGTGTAATTAAATAATTTGTTTCAAGCAAAGCAAATAATTTACACAAAGAGGGATAATTGTTTTCTTGTATCTCCTTAGGATAGCAGTGAGATTCACTTCAAAGTGAAAATGACAACACATCTCAAGAAACTCAAAGAATCATACTGTCAAAGACAGGTTTGTATATTATTGTATTAAATACAGTGTTTTCTTTGTCACTAATTTTTCTTTATCTTTATGGCTGACCAGTATATATAATTAAGGCAAGTACATTTTGTTGATCAGTATGAAATTTCCTTGTTTGTAACGAAAAGTTTAGCCATATGTTAAATTTAAGTACTAACATTATTATCTTTAAGTACTATTTATTATTTTTATACATAATAGTACAGATCACTGCTAATTGCATTCTATTCTTTTAATATCAAGCATTTCTCTTTTAAAAATCATATAGAAGTCTAATTAATTTATTAATACCAAATTCTCACAGATTTTGGCCTTTGTGAACTAGATTATTAAGTTGATAACTAATTCCTTTAACCTGTCTAGATTCAAATATGGGCTCCACCACCGTTTGAGCAAGAATAAGTTATGTGCCTTGTTTTCCCCTTAGTAAAATGGGAACTTAGCCCTGCCTGGCTAGTGTGGCTCAGTTGATTGAGTACTGGCCTGTGAACCAAAGGGTTGCTGGTTCGATTCCTAGTTGGCGCACATGCCTGGGTTGTGGGCCAGGCCCCCCAGTGGGGAACATGTGAGAGGCAACCACACATTGATGTTTCTCTCCCTCTCTTTCTCCCCTCCTTCCCCTCTCTCTAAAAATAAATAAATAAAATCTTTGTTTTTTAAAAAGGAACTTAGTAAAATGGGAATATTACAGAGCCTACCCCATGAAGATGAAATAAGATGACCTGCATAAAGCTCTTAACGTGATACATAAATACTGCTTAATCACCCTGGCTGGTGTAGCTCAGTGGATTGAATGTGGGCCTGCCAAGCAAGGGGTCGTTGGTTTGATTCCCAGTCAGGGCAAATGTCTGGGTTGTAGGCCAGGTCCTTGGTAGTAGGTGAATGAGAGGCAAGCACACCTGAAAAAAAAAGAAGAAGAAATGCTTCATAAATGCTACCCATTATCAGTAGTAATAAAATATAATATTAAATAAATGTAATTGGAATTAGTGGACAGATGCTCCTGGACTTATAATGGGGTTGTGTACCAGTAAACTCATCATAAGTCGAAATATCGTAAGTCAAAAATGCATTTAATACACCTAATCTTTTGGAAGTCATAGCTTATTCTAGGCTACCTTAAACGTGCTTAGAACACAATATTCAAAAATGCTGGCAACACAGTGCTCTGTGGAGTATTGGTTGTCTACCCCTGTGATCGCATTGCTGACTAGGACCTGCAGCTCATCGCTGCTGCCCAGCATCATGAAAGAGTATCTTATTGCATATCACTAGCCTGGGAAAAGGTCAGAATTCAAAATCTGAAGTACAGCTGATCCTTGAACAACATAGGGGTTATTTTGTATGTTATATGTATTACATACTGTATTCTTACAACAAAATAAGCTAGAGAAAAAAGTTATGAAAAAAATAATAAGGAAATACATCTATAATACTGTACACATTTATTGAAAAAAATCTGCATGTAAATAGCCTCGTGCAGCTCAGACCAATGTTCAGGGTTTAACTGTACAGTTTCTACAGCGCACACATCATTTATGGATCATCGTAAAGTCAAAAAATTGTAAGTTAGGGACCATCCGGGTATAGGAGACAACCAAGATATATTTTAGTAATTGAATTATGTTACATGATATTATGGGGTTTTTAGATGGTTTCTTTTTATAGTTTAAATTTGCAACTTACGTAAAAATCGCTTTGGTTAGAAGAAAAAGAGATTACCTAGGTGTTAGGATATGTAAAACAATAAACATTTTTGTCTCTTCCACTTTCGATATTGTTAAACTCAGTAAAGTCTTATTAATTGGGGCTCAACTAGTTCACATTTGTAATAATACTGATGAGCGCTAAAATTGAGTCTTCACCAGGGGAAAGAAACAAATATTAAGTGTGCTGTGCTAGGTACTAAGACACATTGTATTTAATCCTCACAACAATTCTGAAGAAAATTATATAGTCTTCTCTCTCCATGATTATACCAAGTAGTTGATTATTCAGGAAAAACAGCAAAGTAAAGTAGTAAATCACAAAGCTGAAGTTTATGGAAGGTGCTAGGTTTGGGGAGGTAATTAAAATATAATATCAACTTAGAATCATTTCCAACTTTCTTTCTCCTTACTCAAGGACATGTGTATTGATTTTAGAGAGAAGGGGAGGAGGGGAGAGAGGGAGAGAAATGTTAATGTGAGAGAGAAACATTGATCAGTTGCCTCTCATAAACACCCTGATGGGGACTGAACCTGAAACCTGGGCATATGCCCTGACTGGGAATTGACTCTTATCACTTTTCGGCTTATAGGATGATGCTCCAACCAACTGAGCCACTCCAGACAGGGTGGCTCAGAGTATTCAGTCTTTAGAAAAGATGTTTATACTTAGTTCACAGAGGCTTGATAATATTTTTCTTTCATTTAATGACATGCAAGGAATGGGAAACTTAGTTTGTTGGAGCTATGTAATACCCAATAGAGATTGAAAAGTACAAAAAGTAAATAATTATTGAGTCATTTTTCCATTTTGTGTTTATTGATTGGTTTCTATAGAAACATTTTTGACATATAATTCAGTATGTTTCCTATAATTAAATTAAAATCAAATAATATTCTACCTTTGCCAATTATATTTATTTTATTTAATATATTAGTGAAATGAAGGGTGTGTGTGGCCTTATGTACTTACACGTAGTACATATTGAAAGATAGTTTTAATTTTGGGGGGTTGCTTTTGAGACCATGTTTAAGCAATGAAAAATCTTAATATGTTAAGTATTGAGCAAAATTTTCATAATACTTTTGGACTAAATTAATGATTCTTGATTTAAACTTAGTGAAGTTATTTCTCTTTACATAAGTCATATATTAGCTATTGTTGAATAAGTGATTTAAAAATATATTTTAATGTCTTTTGTGATACAGTGCTATCTATGCCATTGCAGGTTTATCGTAGCTTATCTGACTAGCTGTGATGCTTTTATCAAATTTCTATGATTTAATCTTTTTAAAACCAGTTTTGCTTGTACAGTGGAAGTGACTGAGGGTGCTCATCTAGTTTCTGATTTTATCCTTTATGTTAGCTTACAGATGTCAGAGGAAACTATAAAATAGTTGTCAAGAGCACCGGCTTAGAACAGATTTGGCCTTAAAATCTTGACATGCTGTATGCCCTCTCCTTACCTTTGATTCCCTAGCTGTAAAATGAAGATAAGGTGATGAACAATTATGATTATGTATGTAAAATGTTTGGGACAGGGAGGGCCTTGCAATAATTGGTACTCAATAAATTGTAATTGTGATGATAGAATTAGCTAATTTTATGTTCTATGTATTCTGTTGAAGCTTTCATGTTTGCTTTTTTGTGCATCAAAGTTTTATTATCTCTAAGATTTGTGTTTGTGTGTATATATATATATGTTTTTTGCCTTTTTAGGGAGTTCCAATGAATTCACTCAGGTTTCTCTTTGAAGGTCAGAGAATTGCTGATAATCACACTCCAAAAGAAGTGAGTAAAATTTCTTCTTTGAGTCAAGAAAAATTTTAAATTCTGCACTGACTGATTTGGTTCATGGTAAACTGCCCATTTCTTCAATAGTCTCTGATTTAAGTGGTATATCACTTGTCAGAGAAAAAAAATAATCATTTGAGTTGAACTTCCCATATATTGCCTTCAAAATGCCAATAAAAAGAGAAGTTGAAAGTGGAATGGGGTATGGAGATCATCATGAGGCATATACTGTGTCTTTTTGAAGATGGACAGATATTCCTCAAATTTGGCAGATTTCTGGTACATTTTCATGGTGATGGTGACCTTTATGGTTTGATTTTGACTTTGACCCATCTTCAGAACTTCATATAGAAGCTTAGTGTATATTAATATATTTGGCTCTGTCATCTTGATTTATCATGTTTTTTGATGCTTCTGTGTTTTAATTCGTTTTATTGTATTATGTGGACTGTTTTCTTTGTTTATAAATTTCTTCAATTTGGGTTTGTCTGATGTTTCCTCATGATTACATAGATTCAGTTTTGCATTTTTGGTACAAGTGGCACAGAGTGAAGCCATGTACTTCTGAGTGCATCACGTCAGGAGGTACACGATGGCTCTTTGTCTTGTTATGGATGTAGTTACTTAATGTGGTAACTGCCAGGTTTCTCCATTGTGAAGTTATCATTTCTCTTTGTAATTAATAATTGTGGGGAGATACTTTGAAACTGTGAATATTCTTCTTAAGATATTGGTCAGTGAAAGACCTCTTCGGGTTGGTGTCTGTGTTCTTTTTGACATGTCTCCATCTTTTTTCTTCCATCTTTTAAAAAGTTTTTATCTTGAAATAATTTTCAACTTACAGAAAAGTTGCGAGAGTACAAAAAATTGTCTCTTCTACCTAGATTCACCTATTTTTAACATTTTGCTACTTTTACTTATTACACTTCCCTAACCCCTGTGCATATATATATTTAGGTCTGTGTGCCCTATGAGCCACTTGGGAGTAGTTGCATGTACCATGGCCATTTACTACTTAATATTTTAGTGTGTATTTCTTAAGAACAGGTATATTTATGTAACCACAGTGCTGTTAATCAAATTTAGGACACTTAATATTATTAGAATACTTTAAGCTACAACCTAATTTTGTCATTTGTCCCAGTTGTGTCTTTTATAATAAATTTTCTCTCCTGTCACAGGGTCCAGCTCAGTATCAACATATTTTATTCAAGTTCCTCTTTAATCATCTTTAATGTGGAACATTTCCTCAGCTATTCTTGTCTTCTATGACATTTACATCTTTGAAGAATACATATTAACTATTTTCTAGAAAGTCCTAGATCTAGGTTATGTATTATGTTTTTGGCTGAATACTATATAAATGGTGATGTATCTTTCTCAGGGTGTAATGATAGGTGATGTTAATTTTTTCACTTTTTTTCTTTACTATGTAGTTGTTATTTTTCCTCTTTTCATTGAGTAATTTGTGGGGATGTACTTTTGATTGTCTTCTTTCTCATCAAACTTCCCCCCCGAGGTTTAGTTTCTACCCACTGTCTTGAGCATTTCCTTACTTTCTGGCACAGTAAGATGTTCCGCACTCATCTTGTGTTTTCCCTGTCCTAGCTTAAAATAATCTCTTAATACAGAGCAGATACAAAATGCGTTTTAGTGACAACTTCCTTACTATCACTAAGAGATTATATTTTCAGAAAAATAATGGAGCAGAGAGAAAGAGTAGATATTTAGGGAGTGGCTTCCTTGTCCCATTGTTCATTCATCTCTACCAATGTACCTTGTTTGAGGACACATACTACCTTCCTGATTGCAAGGTTCTCTTGTAATGTTTGGAATTTCATTCCTTGCAGTATTTAACAGGCTATATGTGTAATTAAAATGAAGTTTTAGAGCATCTTTAATAATTTAATATTCTTGTATGTACCACAGCTAAGATAACCATAATACTAATGCCAATTTAATCACTTAAAAATTCTAAACCACCTGTGTTTTATTTTTAGTTTTCTTAGCATACTTTAATTTTTTTTATATTTTGAAATTCTGCATAAAAACATCCCCTACAAAATATGAAACTTTTATCAGAGATTATTGATCTTAGACTTCAAAATTTTTATTTTTCATTTGTTTTTTATGGTTCATTATAGTTTAGTGAACACAATGCTAGTTTTTTTATTTCAGTCTACCTTTTGCTTCTTAATCCTGGCTGCACCCAAGAATCAACAGATTCAGTCCTTTATCCTCATTAAGGGTATACCTGGTTACAGTGTGACACCATGTCCCTTTGTGTACTCTTTTCTTTTTTTGCATAAAGACTTCTCATAGTTAAAAATAAAAGTAATAAAACCAAACTATTAAACTACATAAAATGGAAAATATACTCTGAATATATCTGCATTCCCATTTAGCAAGCAACCATTAATTATTTTTTTTAAGATTTACTTTTAGAGAGAGGGGGAGGGAGGGAGAGAGAAACGTCGATCTGTCAGAGGCAACCATTATTAATATAATAGTCCTCCTTAGCAGTATTTCTTTCTGTGGTCTCAGTTACCTGCAAGCAACCACGGTCCTAAAATAGTAAGTGGAAAACTCCAGAAATAAACAATTCATTGCTTGAGAATTGTGCACCATTCTGAGTAGTGTGATGAAGTCCTGCGCCGTCTTGTGCTGTCCTGCTCCGTCCTGCCTGGGATGCGAATCATCTCTTTGTCCAGTGTATCCGTGCTTTATATACTGCCCACTACTTGTTAGTCACTCAGTGGTTGTCTTGGTTTTCAGATTGACTGTCTTTTGGTATCTCAGTGCTTGTGTTCAAGTAACCCTACTTTACTCAATAATGACCGCAAAGTGCAAGAATAGTGATACTGGCAATTTGGATATGCCAAAGAAGAAAAAACATAGTGTATATGTAGGAAAAAACTATATATAGGGTTTGGTACTGTCTGTGGCTTCAGGCCTCTACTAGGCAGTCTTGGAACATATCCCCACAGGTAAGTGTAATGTCTGTAAGAAAAAAATTCCATGATGTTTCAATGCACATGAAACTTGTAATGATAATTGCCTATATACTTTGCTTAATGTTCTATAAAAGGCATTTTAAAGGATCCCCCTTTTTTTTCTGTAAGAATTGAGAAGGGATGGGCTGAAAAATAATCTAGCTTATAAAAGTGGAGGAATTGAATAAGAGTAGATATATAGATAATTTTTCTGCATTGCGAGTGGTCACTGTCAAAAAAATAATAATAATTATAAGCCAGAAGGAATTCTCAATGACAAGCAAACCACTTAGAAATGAATCCTAAGGCATCTCTTTTCTAACTAAAATCACATATATTTCAAAGTGATCAGGTTTTTTGAAAAAGAAAGATTTTTATCAGGTAGTTACATCTAGAGATAAAATGCTTTTTAGAAAATATGCCATCAAACTATTGTTTAAACTATTAAATATATGTTCCATTAGATTTAGTACTCTTTTAAGGTCCTTTCCAGTAAAACACTTAAGTTTTATATAAGTTGGAATAAGCTGGAAAGTGAAATTGACTCAGCAAAGTAATAAATGACTTCCTTGACATAGAATCTGAGGGAAAGACATAGCTCCATGTGCCTTTAAAGGAACAGGATTCTTAATCTTAGAATATGCAATTATGGATCCTCTTTGTATCTTTTTGTATCTTAAAACAGTGGCTGCATAATTGCAGTCAATTAAAAAATTATGCTTTTATATTCTCTTAAAATGTTTTTATTTTCTCTTACAGCTGGGAATGGAGGAAGAAGATGTGATTGAAGTTTATCAGGAACAAACAGGGGGTCATTCAACGGTTTAGATTTCCTTTTTATTTTATTTACTTTTCCCTCAGTCCTTTTTTATTTTTAAAAATAGTTCTTTTGTAATGTGGTGTTCAGAATTGAATTGAAAACTGACCCCTACCCCCTATGTCTTTAAACATCTGGTAATTTGAATTCTAGTGCCCATTCATTATTGTTTTGTTTTCATTGTGCTGATTTTTGGTGATCAAACCTTAGACCCCTTCATACTGCCCTCTTCTTTTTAAATATTACATGTGTGCACAGAGAGGCCACCTTTTTCAGGACTGTGCATTTTCAGGCTTGTGATAAATGAGGTCGACCAATGCAAGTGTTCATAATGACATTTCTTATTGGCCCAGAAGTTCTAACTTGTGATTGCTTCACTCCTGGACTATGACTTTCAGTGGGAGATGGAGGTTTTCAGAGAACTGAACTGTGGAAAATGACCTTTCCTTAACTTGAAGCTACTTTTAAAATCTGAAGGTCTGGACCAAAAGAAGAGAAATATCAGGTTGGAGTCAAGATGACAGATAAAGTGAGAGTAAAGACTAACTCCAAAGATGGCTTCACTGAAGAAAAAGCATTTTAAGAGTAAAGAAAAATCTTGTCAGAAGATCCCAGAAAAGTTCTAATTTTCCTTAGCAGTTAATAAAGTTATTCATACAGAAGTGTGTACAACAGAACACTGCTCTTTTTTATTTTAACTTGTACTTTTTGGCCTGGGATATGGGTTTTAAATGGACATTGTCTGTACCAGCTTCATTAAAATAAACAAAATATTTGTAAAAATCACACTAATGTTCCATTTTATTTTTAATTGTACAGAAAGAAAAAGAAAATGGCTGAAACAAGATTTTCTTGCATAATACTGGAAATTATTGTTTGTACATAGTACAAATACATATTTTTTCAGTACTGTACAGTGACGATCATCATGGCTTTGAAGCACTGAAAGTTACTGAAGTGCCTTCTGAATTAAGGATTTAATTAAGGCCACAATACCTTCTTAAATACTCAGTGTTCTGTTTTTTAAAAATACTTGATATTTCTGTATGGTGCATATATATGATACAGTTACCCAATCATGTTGAATAAATGGGCACACCAAAAATTCTTAATTGGTTTATATTGATAATTTCAGTTATTCCTTTAACAAAATGTTTCTCTGCTTAAGGTTTGGTATATTTATGTTTTCCCTTTATTTCTTTGTATTTTATATACTTAAATTGTGTAAGATTAAAGTACCAAATAAGTTTCTATTAGAGGTCTTAACCTTTCAACTTTTTAATGAATCACAGAATTTAGTATATCTATGCATACACATAATCCAGTGTCATGTTATCCCAAATACAATGTCATCTGAGCATTGGAGAAGAGCAAGTAAAACCTGTCTCTAATGCATTTTATAAACTGTTATAAATCCAGGTCACCTCTTAAAAATAATTGGCTGGCCTTATAAATTCCTGTATCTGACCCTATCTGAAAAATGATTTGTATTATACATATATAGTCTAGGTAAATTAGTGCATTTAGACCATCACCCGGCATTTATTACATTATATTAAACAGTGACTAGAAATTAGACCCGTTTGTAGAAAATCCTCATTGAATTGTGTATTTCCATCAGGTTTGAGTAACAAAGCTGATAGACTATTTGAGCAACCCAGAATTCGTGAATATGTGGTTTGGTATCTTATTTTTGTTTGCGTCTCTGGAGGCTCTCAGCATTCAGGTGGTAAAGCTTAGCTACTGGGGAAATAAATTTTATCTTTTCAATTAATTGGATTATTCTTCCAAATGCATTGAATTCTGCTATGGTTAACTTTCAAATGTGATTATCTGGTGTAGTGCTGGTAAAATAGGCCTTTCACAGCAACAGTTTAATAGATTATCAGATTTGGAAGGAACCTTGAATAACATTTAGTGTAGCCACTCTACACAGAGCTTGACGGCAACATCCTAAATTTGTAAAAGAAGGAAGAAAATAAAGTCACTAATGGTCATTTGCCCCACAGGGATGTTTTCCTTGAGTGTTCTTTCTTCTGTTCTTGATTGAATTATTTGACATGCTCCTTTCTCATCTGATAAAGTAATTGAAAGAAAGAAAGAATGAATGAATGTGTAAGTAGGGCCATCAAGTTTGAGAAAAAGACATTAAATTCACTATTACTGATAGTCAGTGTTTGGGTCATTTTATTTCTGTTTTACAAGTTCAGTAACACAGCAATATGGAATCAAAATTAAGCTTGATTTCTGGATTATAGAAGTGCAATTTCTGTAGAAGACAAATACCTTATAAGCATTGGTGGGAAATTTGAGGAAATCATCTGCAAATATCAAGTTTTTCAGCTGTGGACAGTGAAGTATAGCAAAGGAAATTCGTGGGAAAATTGAGGTTCAGGTAATGCTTTAATATCCTTTTATAGATCTTCGCTGAAGCTGTTTCATCCCCTTTAATGATAATTCTGTGATAAAACTGGATACTTATTAAATAGATATTGAAGACAAATTATCTAATCAAGACTCCTCCTTGACAGAATCAGTGTGATTTTTAAAATGGAGTGGTTATGTGAGTTGTTGGTTCTTCAAATCAGAGTTGGTAAGATTTGTTAGATTTTTCCGGGCTCTTAGAACAGTTTGCTGTCCAGGAGAATTTTTGTCATAATAAAAATGTTTTATATCTGTGCTGTACAAAATGGTAGCCAGTAGCCACATGTGGTTATTGAGCACTTGGAATTGTGGCTAATGTGACCAGAGAATGGAATATTTAATTTACATTTAAATAGCTACATATGGCTTATTGGATGGTGTAGTTCTAGAAACTCTACTTTGGCTCATATTGTAAAATGAACATTTATCAAGTGATTATCTTGCTTTAAATAGACATTAGGTTTTAGATTCTTAGGATGAAATGGATGTAAATTTACTTTATAAAAACAATATAATAATTCTTAATATATATGAATTAGCTTCTCTGATCTAATTCAGAATTATTTGCATTGAAGAATTTCCATTTACCTGCAACTCCTTCAGACACTGATGAAAATGAAATACTTGAACTATCCTAAGACTATGATAGAGTCTTACAGAAATCAGGCACCAACGCTGCTGGGTTTATGTGGTACTAAAGAGCATAAAGGATTTATGTGAATGAAGAGTGTAAGTGGGTTGAGTAAAGTCTTAGTGGCGGGGAGGGGTAGTGAATGGAGTGAACTTCCCAGAGTGAAGTTAGGTGTGGGTTGAGGTGAATGAGATGGGGTGGAGCTTCATCATAGAAAGAGTTTCCCTTTTTTTGTCATCACCTCCCAACTTACTTTTTAGTTTTCTTCTAGCGTTAAGGTCTGGGTGTTTGTAGGAACTGGAAGTAAGAGTAGACCCACGGTCTGGAGATGTTGTGTGCCCACTGCAGGCCACTGGTTTCCCTGTGGAGTTCTCGATGGAAATGAAGACGTTTCTTCAAAGCTGACTTTTGCCTAAGGAAACAACCCCACCCCCAATGCCAATCCTGATTAAGCATCCTAGTAATGGTCCTTATAGTTAGTAGAAGAACTTTGGACTTGAGTTATCATCAGTTGGACTTGGGGCTCCTAATCTTGCATTTTAGTGTGCATCTGGCATCATGTTCAGTTCATTTAGTTACGTATGAGGTTTAGAGCGTCATGAGCTTTCTACTGGGGAACTAAAAGAGGCATAACTCACAGTTCTTAAACTTGCATTGCTCCCTTATTTATTTTTTAAAAGATTTTACTTATTTTTAGAGAGAGGGGAAGGGAGGTAGCAAGAGGGAGAGGAACACCCACGTGTGAAACACCAGTTCCATGCCTCTCCCAAGCCCGGACCTGGGGACCTGGCCTGTGACCCAGGTATGCATCCCTGGGGTCCAAAGCGATAACCTTTCAGTTCGAAGGCTGGCACTTAATCCCCTGAGCCACACAAGCCAGGGCAGGACTCCCTTATTTTAGAGGAAAAAACAGGCCAGAGGAGTTAAAGTACTTGGGCCAGTGTCACCCTGTGAAGAGGAAATACAGCCAGTTGGCATTAAGTTCTACCCTTGGTGGAGTGAGGCTCTACCTCTTAACACATCTATTACGTGGTTTTCTGCTCTAAGCCTTAGAAAATTGCTCAACTTCCCCTTATATGACTTGTCGGTTTTATTTTTGTGAAAAATTGGAACTCCAGTACCTTTCTTTTGGTCTCAACACTTAATGAATCTGGCTCTACTGCTATGATGCATGGAATACATAATTTTGAAATTGAATCAAGATTTCATTGATGATCTGTTTGGTACTTCACATAACAAGTCTAGGAGAGGAACAACTCAAGGTTGGGTGGAAAACCTTGAAATAGCGTTCTGGCTGCCTTCTCTTTCTAGCCCCCTATAGAGTATTAGCTTAGATGCTAATCTAAGCGATTAAAACCATATTATTCAAGTGTCGCTGATGTGGCTCAGTGGATCAAGTGTGGGTCTGTGAACCAAAGGGCCACTGGTTTGATTCTCAGTCAGGGCACATGCCTGGGTTGTGGGCCAGGTCCCCAGTACGGGGCATGCAAGAGGCAACAACACATTGCTGTTTCCCTCTTTTCCTTTCCCCGCTCTAAAAATAAATCTTAAAAAAAACCCAACCAACCAACCAAACAAACAAAAAACTCCAACCCCTTATTACTCAAGAGCTTCTGTTATCAGAAAGATGTGATGATCATTACTATTTGGTGAGAATAAAGGGGGGGGGAATGCCATTGGTTCCTGATAACTGATTCTGTGTCTTTTCTCCTGACAAGGCCCTCACGAGATCTGGTTTTAGTCTACCTCTCTGACCTCCTCTGGAAGTACTCGTTGTGCCTTGTTCACTTTGTTCCAGCCATGCTGACTTTTTGTTCTTCCCACATGCCAGTCTCATTCCTTTCTTTGGATTTTTGCACTTACTGTTTACCTGCTGGAATATTTTTCTTCCAGATGTTTGTGTGACTAACTCATTGTCATTCACATTTCAGCTTACACAATACCTCTTCTGAGAGGCCTTTCCCTTGCCAACCAATCTAAACTAACCCTCCTGCGCCCTGGCCACATGGCTCAGTTGGAGCATCATCCTGATACGCCAAGGCTGCAGGTTCCCTCCCTGATCAGGGCACATGCAAGAATCAACCAATGAATGCATAAATAAGTGGGAAACATTCCATGTTTCCCTCTCTCTGCCCCCTTCCCTCCACCACCTCTCTGTAAAATCAATCAATAAACAAAAAAAATTTAAAGATATTTAAGCCTGCAATCCTGTCACAGGTTTAAAAATTTTCTGTAGAGCATTTATTGCGAGCTAAATATAAATATATTTGTTTAGAGTCTCTTGCCATTCCCCCACCCCTAGAATATAAATGGCATGGTAGAAGAGACATCCCTCTTGCTCACTCCTGAATTCCGAGGAAGTGTCCAGAATAGTGGTTGGCATGTAATGGGTACCCAATAAGTATTGAGAAAGGAGTGGTTCAGAATCAGGGGGTCTTTGGCCTGGGCACTGCCCCTAACTCACTGTCTGGCCCTGATCAAGATCCTTCCTGTCTTTGGGACTCATTTTTCTCATCTGTAAACAAGAGGCCTAAAATAATCTCTAAACCTCCAGCTTCAATCCAAGTTCTATAAGCCATGAAGAAATTCTGTGATATTTGTAGCAAAAGCACCTCTGTTCTTGAGTTCTTCCAAATTATGCTGAAGAAAGTGGGAGCATAATTTGGACTTCACTTGTTCAAAGGCAGCGCAAGTACTAGCACCAGCCAGTGAAGCCCTTGAACAAGGGTCCCCTGTGGTAACCGTTGCCCAAATACCCAGTACCTGGCTAGTTCCTCGGTTTGTTTCATGGCTTTCTCCAGAGCCAGCCTAGCTGCTTCCTCGTCCTTTTGCCTTCTCTGCTCTGCTTCCAGCCAAGCCTTCTCTTCTGCGTCCTGTTTCTGCCGTTGGTATGCTAGCCGTTCTTCCTCAGCCATTTCCATCAGGAGTCTGTGTTCTTCTGCTAACTTCATTTCCAATTCCATCTGCCTTTGCTTCTCTGCCTCTGCAGAATAGAAAAGGGGGTGGTCTCATCAGGGGTCTCTACTGGGGAGAGTTCTCTGATCCACCTCTCTAGTCTGATTCCCAGGGATTCCTCAGGAGAAATGCTGCCCTGCCAGCAGGCTGCCAGATCCTCCGTGGGGATTACGTTGGGGTTAACTGACTAGGAGTCCATTGTCAAGCACCTACTATGTGTAATATACTACAAATTAACACAAAACCTTGGGGGAAAATTTTGCAGAGCCCAGTGTGCTTATGGGGTGGTATGCAGGTGAGTTGAGGAAGGGGATCAGAAGAGGTTCTGGAGAAACTTGGTGCTTACTCAGCTGGACCATTCAGTCTAAAAAGTGTCATCTGCTGAAATTTCTTTCTCCTCCTCAGAAGTGAAGCTGCAGAGATTCCCCACATCGGCACCTGAATGGCTGCCCTGAAGCTATCCAGATGTTTGATTGTTTCCATCTGCTAGGGAAGGAAGCTAGGAACCGGGCCCTGACTCCAATTTAAGCAGCTCCTCCTGGGCAACGTGGGATGGGCAATGGGAGGGGCAGGGTCCCCTGTTCAGGGGATTGCTGAATTTCAAGCAGGAGCCAAGAGTTGTTTCACAAGGGAGTCTTATTTTGGTGAATTGGAACTCGCTATGGTCACAGACATCAATTACCTTGAAAAAAGTACCTCATGCATTTAGAGTGCTTCACACAGTAAGGGCTAGGATAGGATTAACTCCTGGGAGATTCAAATGAACACCCACAGTGGGAGATAGATATTTCTGCCCCAGATGGGAGAGGCAGAGAGAGCTCCAGAATCCCCCCTCACCAGCTCTCTCGGCTTCCTCCTGCTGCTTTTTTCTCTGCATTTCTTGAAGTTTCCTCTGGAACTCCTCCTGTTGCTGCCTGGCTCTCTCCTGGGCTGCTTGCAACTGGAGCCACTGCCTTCTCTCCTCCTCCTCCTGCAAGTGCTGTTCTTCCTCTTGTCTTTGTTTCCTCAAGCTGAGAAGACACAAGATAGGAAAATGGCAGAAGAAGATGGGGCATCCTTGTGAGACAAGCCAGCAGGCAGTGCCCTTGGTGGAGACTTTGCAGGCTAAGCACCATGGGGAGCATCCCGCTCAAGGAGGCTTGGTTTTCCAAGGGAAACCCAACTGAAGGGCGGAGGCAAGAACACATAGGGCCTGGAACGATGAGTTGGCTAAAAAGTCCGTACGTTTTCTTCTGTAAAGTAAGATACATTTTTCATTTTCACTGGTAACTTGATTGATTTGTATATTTTGAGTGTGTCAGCTATCTCCCACGTGGTATAAATATTGATCTCAATTAATGTCTCAGTTTGATTGCTATCAACTTCAACTGGTCTACCCAACCATGGAGCATCGTCCAGTAAGGAATCTCCAGCACAAAACTTCTCAAATCACTTTTGACACATTCGATTAGTCACAGCACCTTCTCCATACACTGCACTAATCTGTGTGTGTGCGTGTGTGTGTGTGTGTGTGTGTGTGTGTTTCAGCTGGGTTTTTACCTTTCCTGAAAGAATAAAGCATAATATGCCAAAAATGTTGTATATTTTCTTCCGTCTTCAATTTTGATTTTCTTAAATGCATGCTGATGTGACAGCTGTCACAATACAGTCTAACAATATTGTTTTGAATGAAGTTAAAGACAACTAAGCACTACTAGAGCCATCTTATGGAAAAAGCCAAATGAACTTTTTGGTCAGCCCAATAGAAGATGACCTGTTTCAGCACACAGCTCTGTGGTCTGGAATAAGGACCTGAAGATCTCAGAGCTTCCTTTTCCACTTTCGTAACATGGATTTTGAAACTCCCATCTCACAAGGTTGTTATGAAGGGGAAATGAAATGAGTCAAGGCCTATGAAGGGGCCTAGTGTAAACCAGACAGTGTGGTAGAGACTCAACAAATGTTTTCTGGACTGAAGTGCCCGGCCCTGCCAGGAAGCTCCCATGATAGCTATGCAGTAAGCCTAATGGTCAAGACACTGAATCTTTTCTTTCGTTCAGGTTTTTTCTAGTATAGCTGAGGACAGAGAAGAATGAGACATGCTGCTTTACTTCAGGGCAGGAGCCTCAGAACCGAACTTTGTCCCTAGTGGAAGTGAACCCCTGTCTTTTTCTTCAGCTTCCTAACACGGCCAGAGCCTCTGAGGCTGCTCTCTCCAACCCACCGCATCTCCTCCTCGCGTCTTCGCTGTTCCAGCTCGAGTTCCTCCTTCATCATCTCCGCCCTCTCCAGCTGCTCCTGTTGGAGCCGCCTCTGCTCTTCCTGCTCCTTTCTCTTCCTCTCCACCTCCAGGCGTCTCCTCTCAGCTCTCTGTGCTCGCAGCCTGTCCCGGAAAGCTTTCTCCTGCTCCCTCTTGGCGAAGAGGTCCTAAGAAACCAATAAGTTCCTGGTGCATCACACAGTACGGTGATCCGGGTGAGCTTGTCTCAGCAGGGAGCCCCTCCTCCACCTCAGATGAGATTGTCTCTAATCCGAGATGGACCCCTCGGTGATTGCTACACTATGACCGCAGCTGCACAAACTCTGCTGCCACCAGCTTGGGCTCTGGGGTCTGACTGATCTGGATCCAAGTCTCTCACTCGCTTCAGGATTTGGAGATCGCAGCTTAATGTCTCTGATATCTTCTTTCTCTTGGGGCTATTACCAGGATTAACTGGAACAGCGAAAGTGCCAACACAATGTTTGGTACATTGTATGTCTAGAGTTCTCACCCTTAGCTGCACTATAGAATTTCCCAAGGAGTTTTTAAAAATTACTTCAGGCCAGGGCCTCACCCAGGCCAATTAAATGAGAATATTTAGGTGGGAGGTATCCTCGATTTTAAAAGCTTCTCCCATGAAGTCAGCTAGGCACCACAGGTTCTCAATAAAGGCTATTTTACCAGGGGCCATCTTAGGTATAGATGTGTCAGACTCACGTTTAATTCCAAACCAACCCACTTTTTCCATGAAAGGTTCTCTCGGTTTATCTGAAGGGTGTCTTACCTTTCTTTGTCTCCCTGGTGCCTCCTCATCAGTCAGAAATATGCCTATAAGGGGAACCTTGAAAGGCAGATGCGAGTGTGTTTGTGTGAGCTGCCTTTGGGCCAGCCGTGGGCCACAGAGTAGCAGATTAGGAAAGGAGGTATTCACAGCCTTGGAGGCAAGCAAGGCATGAGCTTCAGGCCAAGTCAAGGATATGTGCTCGGCTCTGATGGCCTGAATCCACCTTTCCCGGTAATTATGGGGCCTGTACCCCTCACAGATTGCTGCACCAGCTTCCTGCTCTTTAAGGGGTGGGTACATGCCCTGGAAGTTTGGGAGCCTCAGAATTCATCATTTCAGAGGGTCTTTGCTACCTTATGACTTTGGTCAGGTCTGGCTTCTTCAAAAAGTTGGTAGGTACCAAAATAGAATATATAAAACCATTCTGTATATGAACTGTTTCTATACAGCAGCATAACTGGGGGCAGTTTTTCCCACTTCTGCATTTGCACCAGTGGGGCCAGAGGGATTTCTGTGAGGACACTGCATCCTACCTTGGGAGGATCCTCCTGGCTTCTCTCTTCTTCAGATTCCATGTGTCCTGTGACAGTTACAATGTGGGTAGGTGATGACCTTCTGTCTATTGAAACTTGGCTCTCCTGAGCATCGTGTCTGGGAGAGAGACGAGGGTCCTCTGCAACAGAGGCTGGAGGAAAGAAACCTCTATCCGAGGTGTCTTCTGTTCCTTTCGAATTAATGGCATCATGCCTACTCAGCTCTGCTGCTGTTTCCAGATTCCTTTCCTTCTGTTTCCTTTTCCTTTCGGCTCCTGTTTGTTTTCCTTTGGGAATTAGCTCTGATTTCTTTTCAGTCTTTGATTCCTTTGACTTTCCTGGGCGACAAACATCAGGGGCAGAGGTATAGCTAGCTCAGCAAATGTGATCTCTATGCATCCTGTTCTTTTTAAA
Source organism: Glossophaga mutica (assembly GCA_039655065.1). Taxonomy (NCBI): domain Eukaryota; kingdom Metazoa; phylum Chordata; class Mammalia; order Chiroptera; family Phyllostomidae; genus Glossophaga; species Glossophaga mutica. The sequence continues at coordinate 28,068,082 of CM077306.1, forward strand.
AATATATTTATTTAGTTATTTTTAGAGAGAGGGGAAAGGAGGGAGACAGGGAGAGAAACATCGATGTGGACACACATTGACCCGTCACCTCTTGCATGCACTCTGACCAGGGACTGAACCTGCAACCCAGGCATGAGCCTTGACTAGGGACCAAATTGGTGACCCTTTGTTTTGTCAGATGACGTCCAATCAACTGAGCCACACCGGCCAGAGCTCTATGAATCCTTTTCAGTAAGTTTTTAACTCCAGTGTGTAACGGAGTCACATGGGATGCAGATTCCTGAGCCCCACTCAAGAGTCTGATTTGGCAGAAAGTTGCATTTTACTAACCACTCCAACTGTTTTAAGAAGGGTACTCCACAGAATACCCTTTGAGAAATTGCCTTATTCTAGTTGGATCAACTGTAATTCAGCAATCTTGCTACTAGAAATGTTTTGTTATACCCTAATGTGTGGTGAGGGCAAGACCTTCCAGAGGGGACACCTGTGGACACAGCTGGATGGTCATGCCTCCAGAGTGAGGTTTGTAACCTGGAAAAGTTTAAGCCTTCCTTCCTCTCAGGACTCTTCCTCAGTTTATTGCTGGGGGTCACAAGTGTTTCCTTTTCCCAGTCCTGCTGATGCTATCCAAGTCATGGGTTACAACAACACAGAGTCAGCAAGACTTTGAAAAGCAAACTTTAAAAATAGATGTGGCCTAGGAGACTATTTAATATCATCCTTTTTTACATATATTTTTATTTGTTTGGAGAGTATTCTGAATCATGTGGCCAGGAAAAAACTGGTGTAGTTTTTATGCTAAAAAAATGTCTTCAGAAGCACAGGAATGTGAATTTCTTGTGAGGTGTAACAGGGAAGCAAGAAGAAAAATGGCAGCTGGGGTAATCATTCAGAGCCGGTTGCATCCTTTCCCCTCCCAAATGCTCTCCCTGCCCATTTCTCAGATTGTGATGTAGTTATTAGCTCATGGAGGCAGTGGTGCCAGCTTGTGTTTGGAATCAAGTGGTCAGGAGTCAGGCCCTGGGTCCACCACTTTACTGTTTGATCTGTTTGATCTTATGCAAGTCACCCAACCTCTCTCAGCTTCAACTACTACGTGATATAATAGCACGTACTTTATGAAGATGTTGTGGGGATATCATATACACAGAGCTCCTAATCTGTGGGTATTCAGTAAATAGGTGCTAATATAATTATCATTGTCTTTCTTGGTGATCACAGGTCTCCAGGCATGCCGGTTTCCTCTACATCTGTCTCCTACGATATTGACGTGAAGTAAGGCTGCAACACCATCTTAGTTGGTTGAGGAGACTCAGAACAGAGAGTTTGTCCCGTAGGATCCACATCCACACTGATTCTCAGTGACACCTCCCAGCCCCCACTAGGTTTGTCCTTGGCCATTCCTTGTGGGCACGCTCACTTACCAACAGCAGCCTTTGCTTCTGCGTGGACTTTTCCTTCTCTCTCCTCCTTTGGCACCTTAGACTTGTCTGTCTTGGTTCTTTTCTTTCTCTTGGTGCTGTCAATCAACTCCGTCTCCTCCTAAAGGTGAACATTTAAGGAAAGGGACCATGATACAGGGACAATGATACATGTAGGAACCGAAACAAAGAAAAACATCAAAGGAAGGTTATGTTGAACAAGGCAGAATGGCTTTGAATAGAATTGGTGTGGGCTCCAGATGAAGCAGAAGAGCAAGTCTTAGAGCATGTGGAGCTGGTGAGGAAAGCCTAAGGTTCAGCCTTTGATTTTAAACTTCCAGGTATAATTTCATGGGACAATGGAGGAAGAGAATACATTTTATGATCCACCCCCGCTTTTGATACTAAATCATGGTCTACAGACCTGGATCAAAGTGAAGCAGTTTTCACCTTTGATAGATTGCTGTTGCTGCGATTAATGCTTAAGTAGTTTAAATCAAAGCCAGCTTTATTCACCGCTGCATCATTTGCTAACTTTCAGGAAACTACAAACAGATGACTGCAGCCACGTCAGTCCTCACCTTCCCTGTGGGCTGGGACAACATGCAGGTTCCCTCTAGAAGAGGATGGCAGAGCAGGTCATGGCTATCCACTCAATACCTGTGATACTGTGACATAATAAGAAATATGCATTTGGCCTTCCATCTTCAGTCCCTGGCACAAAGTTCCTAAAACCCTGGTAATTTCTGGAGCATAAAGGCAGTATGTTTTGTTATTCATAACAGGATCCTTTCAACAACATCTGAGATTATGTTAATGAGGTGACTTTTGGAAAGCTCCTGAGGAAGGGGGACTGGTTGCCAGGGAAACCAGCTAGGTAATTAGAGGACTGAACCTTTCAACTCCACAGCCACAACCTGAGAGAGGGAGAGAAGGGCTGGAGTTTGAGTTAATCGTCATTCACCAATGATGTAATCAACCGTGCCTGCCTAAGGAAGCCTCCATAAAAACCCCGCCAAAGGAGTTCAGAGGACTTCTGGACTGGTTAACGTATCCACATGCTGAGAGGGTGGCGCACCCCAAACTCTGTGGAGGCAGAAGATCCTGTGTTTGGGACCATTTTGGACTTTGCCCTGTGTGTTTCTTCATCTGGCTATTCACTTGTGTCCTTTATCATCAACTTTGTAATAAATCAGTAACTAAATGTTTCCCTGAGTTTTGTGAGCCATGCCAGCAAATTATCACACCTGATGGGAAGTGGGGCGGGGGATCCTCTGTAGGGCCTGGCCCAATTCTGGGTAGTTAGTGTCAGAACCGAACTGTAGGACGCCTGTTTGGTGTCCAGAGAATTGGAGGATTGATTGTTGTGAGAAAACCCTCCAGACGTTTGGTGTCAGAAGTGGTGTAAGTGTAAAAAAACTGGTTTCCTTTTAGTACCTTTGTAAGAATTAGAAATGGGCACCTCGTCCTTCAGAAGGATGCAACCCAATGCTGGGGTGCAGGACATGGTGAACAGGCTACAGACTGGATTTCAGCTCTGACTTGCCCACTTTGTCAGGTGCCTTTGTATAGATAGCAGGCAATCTGCATAGCTGTACAAGTTAGCTCTGGCGGGAGCACGATCCAGGTAGGGCCTTTTGACCAAGTGCCTAGGTGTTTGCACTCACATGGCTGATGTTGGCTGGTGTTTCCTGCTTGGACACTCTTGGTTCAGTCTTCCCTCTTTCTTTTGGAAGAAGAGATGTGTCTACGGGACCCAACCTCTCTGGGGACTCAGGCCCAGGCTCTGGGAGCCCTCTGTGCCGATGGTGTACGTCATAATCTTTGCCCCTTTGAAAAAAGCAATCCAACAAGACAAAGTAAAGACAAAACTTGGGTGGACAAGGAAGAGGAAAAGTGAACATTGACTGAGTGTCTGTTCTCTGCCATTTCCCATACCCAGTCATTTCACACAATTGGTGGGCATTTCACATACTTGGTCAACCCTCTTTTTCTGAATAAGGAAGATGAGAAAGTTTGGTCTTCCCTTTTGACGTTGTCTCAGGCTAAATTCTAAAACTTAGGTAGCAGGAAAAATAGGTTGCCTCTTGGGATTGCATGTTTATGCTTTCATTTGAGTGACATAGGATTATCTAACTGAAATTTCTTCTATCAAAGGCATAGCTGTATGCTGAAAAATAAGGTGACCTTTAAGAAAGATTGTCTAAGAAGATGCAACTACCCACCCATTCTTTTATGCCCTCTGAATTCCATTCTTGATCCAGTTCAGCCACCAAAAGGTCATGTGTTGTGTCAGTTGGATTCCTTGTAGAATTGCTGTCACTGACAGTGTGCCTTCAGGATAACTGACTTATTTTCTCTGGGTAGAGAGGTCCCTAAGAAACAGCCATATGGGTTTCAGTAACAGCAGCAGCTACAGCTACTGTGTGCCCGGCCTGGTTTGGGGCATTTTACGTTTTTTAGCCCCTTCAGTATCATATTTACTGTGCTGTGCTAGCACAGGGCCTTCTATAGAAACGTGAGAAATATTTGTTAAATGAGGTAAATGGAATTTCCTGTAAATATATGAGTCTTTAAATCATTCAATGTCACTCTATAAAAGCCCAGAGAAGAACTATCCTTTAGAATTTAGAGCTAGGAAAACATTTGTTTCCCCTGAGGAACAGGTATGCTGTAAATGAGAACCACAAACCTGATCATGCTGCTTCCCCCCCCCCCACCCGCCCCCCACCCCCTGGCTTTCACATTCAAGAATCTCTGTATCAAGTCTAAAAGTCTGTTCTTCTTCTTCTTCTTCTTTTTTTTTTTTAAGATTTTGTTTATTTACTTTTAGAGAGAGGGAGAGAGGTAGAGAAACATCAGTGTATGAGAGATATCAGTTTCCTTTCACAAGTACCCCTAGCAGGGACCTGGCCTGCAACCCAGGCGTGTGCCCTGACTGAGAATTGAACCTGTAACCGTTCAGTTCATAGCCAGTGCTCAATCCACTGAGCCACACCAGCCGGGGCTGGAAGTCTGTTCTTTAACTAACACAGCTGGGCATGTGCCCTGACCAGGGATCAAACCCTTGCCCTTTTGCTTTGTGGGACGATACCCAACCAACTGAGTCATGCCAGTCAGGGCTCTCTCTTTTTGGTGATGGTTTGTTGTAAGTGGTTTAAATTTATTGTGGAAAAAAAAAAGATGATGTATAAAAGATAGAAAATGGAATTCTTTGGATAGTTGCCTCACCATCCAAGTGCCATTTTCTCTTAGTTATTAGGGAACACACAGCCTTGTTGAGGGATTCAGGAGGGAATCCCTATGCTACAAGGCAGGTGAGGGTAGGTTCTCAAGTTGCTGAGGCTCATGGGAGGTCACAGTAGGTAATAGTTCTACATGGAGGAGGAGAAAAAAAGGAAGCACTTAATATGCGTTAGCAATTAATATGAGTACTATTAGTGTTATTTATTATACTTCAGCTGCACCAGAGTGAATGCTGAGAGGAGAAACTTAGGTTGAATTGACAGACTTCAGCTTTTTAGGCATATCTGCAGATGTCAGTTAAATAGACAAATGGAGAAAGCTGCTTCCACACTGTTGGAGTTAAACTTCACGCATCACCTACCCACAAAGAGTATGCTTTAAATAGGAAACATATCACCATACAGTTCTCCCCAAGAATCTTTGTTTTTTAGACAGCAGCTTAATTCTAGCTGTCAGAGCATGCTATTGGCTGAGACTTTTCAGAAAACACAGAAACGAAATGAATTAAAAACAAGGATAAACAAAATAAAAAAGAAGTTCACATATTACAACTTTGAATGCTTACGCCTTTTGGACAGCATCTGCCTCAGGCCTCTGCACGTGCTCAGCCCAGGAAGTGCTGAGAGGGCCCAGGGTCACATTCCCTGGCTCTGGGTCTGTGAAAACAGAGAGCATCCTTCATCAGCAAAGGACAACAGTCAATGATCCTAAATGCTACCAGGGAAAATGTCTCCCTGGTGAGTCTTCAACAGCATGCAAATTAAAACAGTGAGATATGTTATACCTAGGAAATTAGCAAATCTGCAGGTATCACTGCTGGCACATGGCAAATGACATTAAAATTAGTAAGACCCTTTGGGAAAGCGATTTGACAGTATGTATCAAGAACCAGAAAAATGTCTGGTCTTTGATTAGGATTCTCACTCTTGGATATTTATCATAAGGAATTAGCTCAAAGGACGAAATAGCTTTTTGTATCAACTTATTTATTACAAAATTATTATTAATAGGAACAAATTAAAACAGTCCAACAATGGGAGATTAGGAAAGTAATTATGATATATTAATTTAACACTTAAAATTATGGTTACAAGATAAATAAGCAATATGAAAAATATGATATAATGGCAAATAAAAATGTAAACTATAGAATAATGTATTAGAATTCTGAAAAATATATATTTAGATGAATAAGGTCTGGAGGAGAAAATAGAAAAAATATGTTAGATTGGGAGGTTTATGTGTGTTTATATTTTTCTTAAAACCCCAGTGTGGTTATAACATTGAAAGAAAATTGATTAGAAAAAAATGTCCTATGAGGAAGGCGTATGCAGGTCACACAGTTGGCGCTCTTTGTTGGGGCCTCTGAAGACCACACGGGGTAGCTCTTTGAGAAGAATCTCCAGACTAAGACTTTACACTGGACTGGGCCACCTTTTATCTTAGATACTTTAATCAATTTTTAAATTATAGAAGGTATATTCCATTGCAGAAAACTTGGAAAACACAAAAAAAACATAAAGACTCCCCCACCAACACATAATTATTAGAATGACAAAAAGTAAAAAGACTGACTATACAAGAGCCAACAAGAACATGAGGAACTGGAACTTTCATACACTGCTGGTTGGAATGTAAAATGGCACAAGTACTTAGGAAAATAGTTTGACAGTTTTTTAAACAATTAAATATTATATATACCATATCATCTACCCATTATACTTCTAGGTACTTTATGAAATGAAAGCACATGTTTATACAAAGACTTGTCACAAATGTGTATAGAAGCTTTCTTTTTAATAGCTGAAAACTTGCAACAGACCATATGTCCATCAACAGGTGCATAGACAAACAGGCTGGTGTGTACATACAATGCAATACTACTCAGCAGTGAGAAGGAATAAAGCATCAATACACTCAACAATGTGGGTGAATCTCAAATGAATTATGTGGTGAAAGAATTAAGACAGAGAGTACATATGGTATGATTCCATTTACATAAAACTCTAGAAAATGTAAACAAATCCACAGTGACAGAAAGCAGACCAGTGACTGGGGATGAGAGAAGCAGGAGAGGGAGAGCATGAGGAAGTGTTTGGGAGTGATGAATGTTCTATTCTTGATTGTGATAACGGTTTCATGGGTGCATGCATATATCAAAACTTATCTAGTAAATCTTAGAAGTTCTCCACAGAAGAAAAAAATTATGTTAACTATGTTAGCTGAGGTACCTTAACTAAACTTATTGTGGTAATCATTTTACAACATGTACATGTATCAAATCATGTTATATACCTTAAACTAATACAATGGTACATGTCAATTATATCTTAATAAAACTGAAAAACTCAAAATCATATCAATATTTAATGTTTCAATGAAAGACAATGACGGCTGAATAATTTTAGATCCTACCAAGTAATTATACAAAAGTAAGATCTAAGAAGAGTGAAGTTGATTGCATTAAAATCTTTGCAGAAAAATGAAATCATAATATTTAACACACACAAAAAAATCTAATTGTACAGTTTAAATAGGTGTCATTTATGTATGACAATCATCCCTTGATAAAGCTGTTAAAAGCCTAACAAAATACATATTAATACAATAAAGTGCCTAAAATAGTCCTGGCACCTGGACTATTTTAGACAACAAAAAATACACATGATCACTCTACCCTCATAAAACTACTGCAAATATTTTGGCATATTTACTTTCATGCACATATACAAATTATACAGTGTATATGTAATTTTAATGTACTTTTATGTTATTAGAATGTACTTTATCATAAATATTCTTAAAAATGATTTTAATAGCAGCATAGCATTTCATCATCTGGATGTACTATAATTGACTAAAACCAAACATGTAACTTTTGAAAGTCAGATTGTTTCACTTTTTTAAAACTATGAAGCACTCTGCATAGTATATCTCTGAAAGGAATGTTTTTGATTATTAAAAGACTTACTTTTTGTCCACATCTGTGAGTATTAAGGGATGTATACAGTCTTTAAGGAACAATATCTACTGCTGAATTGTTCCCCAGAATATTGTACCAATTTACAGTCCATGGAAATGGTCATTCCTTCCTTCATTTATCATGAAATATTATGCTGGCATTGTGTTAGGTGCTGGGAATAGTGAGTAGGCTGGACCCACACCCTGGGCTCAGGGAGCTTAAGGTCTCATGGATGTTAACATCAAACAAAACAAAACTAAAACTAAAACTAAAAAAAAACTTTTTGAAAGTCATACTCTAATATTGAATCCCCATTTTCTCTCATTCTCTTTGAGCAACAGATTCTTGCATGAATAAATTTACTTCTCAATTTTAAGTATTTTATACTTTAAAGAAAAATTTGAAAAGAAGTTCTCTTATCCTACTAGCATCATTCTCTTAACAACACAGTTAATCCATTCTTCTGAGTTCAATTATTGTCCTTTCTGCCCCACCCCCACCCCAGAGCCTCTTTTTATGTTGGGCTCTCTTATGTCATTCCTGAACATTAAGGGTGACATACACTGTCTCACACACCAACCTTTAGACTTTAGTGGGGACAAAACTGTTAAAGCATGAAGTAGTTAAGGAAACAGGGAAGTTGATTGAGGTGGTATCTTGGAATTTATTTTGCCTTGAATAATATGTAGTATTAACAGAACGTGGGAGCTGATTATGGTATTTTCATGATAAGGAGGATTCTGTGAGGGTTTCTTTAAACATGGCTGGCTCAGAAAAAGCTGTCTCATTGGACATTCACTGCCCTTCACCTGTTTTTGAACTTTGTGGCAGGGCATGATTGGACCAGCAGAGGGCGCGTTTGTATTGACCAAAAGCTGAGGTCTCCCTTAGTGTAATTTCACCATTTTGATTAGAATTGACACTGTCAGTTTTGGGATGTGAACCATAGAAGGGTGATTGACACTGTCAGTTTTGGGATGTGAACCACCAAAGGGTGATTTCTAGTAAAACAATCTGATATTTAGGAAGTACCGAAATAAACAAAGGCAGTATTTTGAATAATATTTACAACTGTTAATTTTTTTAAAAGATTTTATTTATTTATTTTTAGAGAGAGAGAAAGTGAGGGAGAGAAAGAAACATCAATGTGTGGTTGCCTCTTGCACGCCCCCATAGTGCGGACCTGGTTTGCAACCCAGGCATGTGCCGTGACTGGGGATCTAATTGTGAACCCTCTGGTTCGCAGGCCAGCACTCAATCCGCTGAGCCACACAAGCCAGGTTAACTTTCTTTTCCTTTTCTCCTTCCTTCCTTCCTTCCTTCCTTCCTTCCTTCCTTCCTTCCTTCCTTCCTTCCTTCCTTCCCTTTCCTTCCTCTCTCTCTCTCTCTCTCTAAATAAAAGCTGTAAAATACAGGGTCTGGCACAAATAACGGCCCCCTTTTATGTGCTAGTAATCTATACCAAATCTTTTATTACAAAATCATAAGCATGTAATTCTGTAACATAACAATGTCACACTCAAGTACACCATAAGACGTTTGAGGTGAAATGTTCAAGTTGCTATCCATCTTACACAAGACACTCACATACACTCCAACCACACTCAATGGTGTTACTTCTGGTGGACCCTGTATTTTAAAAGTGCAGAGTATAGAAAAAAATACTGCATAATGATAACTCATGTACTTACCACTTAGTTTTGTGAAATTTTAACATTTTGCGATATTTGATTCACATTTTATTTAAAAAAAAAACACAACCCATTTCAGAAATAGTCTGAGACTTTACTCGATTCTATACAATGCCATTTCCCTCACTCTCCCCCAGAGAGAACCCTTCTCCTAAACTTGGTATCTATCAGTTGACAGGGTTCAGGACATGCTATTCCAAAACATGGCACATTGACTATTTTAAGCTGAAGGAACTTGAGAAATGGCAGGTGCTGATAGGACTCTCTCACCTCCCTGTTCTCCCCTGAAGCAGGTCATAAAAACCCTCAGATGAGCACAGGAGCATCCTTGTCTCTGAAGAAAGCTCCTTCTTTTCCCACTGTTTGTATTTATTTAGCCCCTCTCCTGTTTTATAACGCCACTTTGCCATATATGAGTGCATTTCTCCCCCTCTGGATTCTCATTCTCTTCTGTTTATCCCTAAGTGATATCATTTAGCTTTAAAGTAAATTTTTGTGTTTTATTGGGAAAACTCTTCCACTTTGCTTTTCTTCAAAATTGTATTGGCATTTTTGACCTTTCTTTTTTTTAATCTAATATATTTTATTGATTATGCTATTACAGTTGTCCCATTTCTCCCCCATCATTCCCCTCCACCCTACACACCCTCTCCCACCCACATCCCCCCCTTTAGTTCATGTCCATGTGTCAGAAGTTCTTTAGCTTCTACATTTCTGACACTATTCTTGCCCTCCCCTGTCTATTTTCTACCCACCATCTATGCTACTTATTCTCTGTACCTTTTCCCCTTCTCTCCTCCTCCCACTCCCCTGTTGCTAACCTTCCATGTGATCTCCATTTCTGTGGTTCTGTTCCTGTTCTAGTTGTTTGCTTTTGTTTTAGGCGTGGTTGTTAATAGCTGTGAGTTTGCTGTCTTTTCCCTGTCATATTTTTGATCTTCTTTTTCTTAGATAAGTCCCTTTAACATTTCATAGAATAAGGGCTTGGTGATGATGAACTCCTTGAACTTGACCTTATCTGAGAAGCATTTTATCTTCCCTTCCATTCCAAATGACAGCTTTGCTGGATAGAGCAATGTTGGATGTAGGTCCTTGCCTTTCATGACTTTGAATACGTCTTTCCAGCCTCTTCTTGCCTGCAAGGTTTCTTTTGAGAAATGAGCTGACAGTCTTATGGGCACTCCTTTGTAGGTAACTGTCTCCTTTTCTCTCGCTGCTTTTAAGATTCTTTTCTTATCTTTAATCTTAGCTAATGTAACTATGATGTGCCCTGGTGTGTTCCTCCTTGGGTCCAACTTCTTTGGGACTCTCTGAGCTTCCTGGACTTCCTGGAAGTCCATTTCCTTCACCAGATTGGGGAAGTTCTCCTTCATTATTTTTTAAAATAAGTTTTCTTGCTCTTCCTCTTCTTCTGACATCCCCATGATTCGGATGTTGGAACGTTTAAAGATGTCCCGGAGGTTCCTAAGCCTCTGCTCATTTTTTTTTTTAAAGATTTTTATTTATTTATCTTTAGAGGGGAAGGGTAGGAGAGAGGGAGAGGGAGAGAAATATCAATGTATGGTTGCCTCTTGTGTGTCCCATGCTGGGAACTGGCCTGCAACCCAGGCATGTGCCCTGACTGGGAATCGAACCGCAATCCTTTGGTTCGCAGGCCCGTGCTCAATCCACTGAACTACACCAGCTAGGGCTGCTCATTTTTTTGAATTCTTATTTCTTCATTCTGTTCTGGTTGAATGTTTCTTTCTTCCTTCTGCTCCAAACCATTGATTTGAGTTCCAGTTTCCTTCCTGTCACTGTGGACTCCGTGTACATTTTCCTTTATTTCACTTAGCATAGCCTTCATTTTTTTCATCTAATTTGTGACCATATTCAACCAATTCTGTGAGCATCCTGATTACCAGTGTTTTGAACTGTGTATTTGATAGGTTGGCTATCTCTTTGTCGCTTATTTTTTCTGGAGCTTTGATCTGTTCTTTCATTTGGGCCGTTTTTTTTTTTTTTTTTTTGTCTCTGCAGGCCTGTTACATAGTAAGAGGCAGAGCTTTAGGTGGTCACCAGGGTGGGGCAACCCAGGTCGCTACATTGTGACACTGTATGTGGAGGAGGGGTCAGAGAGGGAACAATGCCACCTGCTCTGCTCTCTGCTGGTTTTCAGTCACTTCCTCCGTTATCCACAAGCAAATTGGGCCCTTCTGGTGCTGATTCCTAGGTGGGTGGGCTTTTGTACATTATAGGACCCTGTTGGTCTCTCCAATGAACTCTCCTATGAGTTTCTCTCGCTGCCTCAACCCCCACAGGTGTTTTCAATTGGTGTTTTGAGGCTTTATTTCCCCATGCTGGATCTCTGGGTTGCTCAGTCTGTCTCGTTCCCCAGTTTTTCCTTCCGGTTTATGTGCACGCGAATGTGGGACCACTCCCTCCACCAGTCGATGACTCACTGGGTCTGCCAGCTGCCACCTTGCCTGCCAGCCACTACCTTGCTGTGAGTCCTCTCCGCCCGGTTGCCCATCTCTGTCCCTCCTACCAATGTGGATGAATGTTTCTTTTTTAACTGCTTGGTTGTCAGACTTCTAAACAGTTCAATTTTCTGTCAGTTCTGTTGTTTTTTGTTTTTAAATTTGTTGTTGTCCTCCTTTTGGTTATGCAAGGAGGCACAGTATGTCTACCTATGCCTCCATTTTGGCTGTAAGTTCTATAATGTTATATTTAAAAACTACACTTATCCACCTTCCTACATAAACTGCACCACTGGATAATTGAATAGTAGAAGGGGACAAGTTTCTTTTAGTAAGAGTTTCCCAAGTAATAAGTAAAGAAAGAATGATAGAATTTCAACATCACTATTTCGTAGCTTCTCATGAATTAATAAGTTTGTAGCTGCTGTCATCATGCAGAGAGAAGCAGATACTATGTTTCCTGATGGAAGAACACAGTGACCTCCATGCCAAAAGGAAAAACGAAACCCGAGTCTGATGAAGTCTCTAGGCCTAAGCACTAACTTAAAGGAAATACTATAGAAGACAGAAAGGTGAAACTATACCATAAGGATGCAATCAGCAAAATCTAGAATGTAGGAAACTCACAGATCAAGTGACCTGATTTCCTAAAAGTAAACTAAAAGGTGAGGGGCAGAAGAAATGGAGGGGAACTTATAAATTAAATAAGACTTAAAGGTCATATCAACCCATTGCAAACAAATTCTAAAGCAATTGTAATAACTGTGAAACAATTAGAACATTGAAGAAACTGATAGACTATTCAATGATATTAAAGAATACTTCTAAATCTTAGGTGCAATAGTGATACTGCTATGGTTATGTCAAAAGAAGCTTTTCTTATCTTTTAAAGATATATACTCAGGTGTATATGGGTAAAATGATATGATCCTGGAATTTGTTTCAAAATAATGTGGAAAGGAGGAAGGAGTTGGGAATGTAGGTGGATAACATCGGTCAGGAGATAGGGACATGAAATTCGTTGTACTGTTCTGTGCACTTTTGTGTTGTTTGGGGCTTTCCATAAAATCATGCTTTATGTTTTAAAACACTATTTTTCCCACAACTGATTTTTATTTAGTGATCTATTTTATTCATCTTGCTGAGGGTTTTTTTTGGTCTTCTAATGGTTTGTCTTTTAATAGCTTCTTTGTAGAGGCCCTCAGATTTTCCATATTAAGTGATACTATTGTCTGGGAATAAAGACAGTGTTATTTCCTCCTTTCTATCCTTTTACTTTTCCTTTTTTTTTCTTTCCCTACTGTGCTGGTACAATGTTGAAATAGAAACAATGAGAGAGGCCATCCTTATCCTAGTCCTGTCTCTAAAGAGAATGCATCTAAAGTTCTACCATTGAAGTGTGATGTTTACTGCAGGTTTTTGGTAGATACTCTTTATCAAAATCAGGAAGTCCTCATTTAGTCCTGGTTTGATAAAAGGTGAATTTTATAAATTTATTTTTCTTCTTTCATCTACTGAGATGACCCTAAGGTTTTTCCCCTTTAACCTCTTGATATGAATGAAACAGTTTTTCAAATGTTAGAACATCTTTTTTTAATTTCTGGGATAAACTGAATTCATCACGACACACACACACACACACACACATGTTTAAGGATTTATATATAAGCCTAAGAATTTAATTGGCTAATATTTTATTAAAAGTTTTACATCTTTGATTATAAATGAGATTGGTCTATAAATTTCCTTTCTTATGTTGTCCTTGTCTCTAGTTTCAACTGCTTTTGGTTTTGTTAGAAATGAGCTTTACTTCACGGAAGGCAAAGAGAATTTTCAGGATCAAGGGGCAATAGCTATGTTCTGGGATTCTGGGGACTTCCCTGGGGTTACCACCCTGAGCTGAGTGGAGAGAGCCAAAAACATTCTTAAGGAGGCACCACTTCCCACACAAGAGGAGAACTCTGAAATACTTTCCCCAAGGAAAGATAAAGCAGTAAGAGAGTGTGTAGATCATGTAGGTTGCTAAGAACTAGCAGGGTATTCTGAACCCAGTACCGTGGCTCCAGATAGCAGATGGTGACAATGTTCAGTGACTGTGCAGGCCTCACATGGACCAATTTGTGAAGCAAGAAGCTCTGACCAACATCATGAGGTGACAGTTTGTAGAGGTACCACCTTCCAGTCTGTAGATTCTGGGGCAGTGGCACCGCCTCAACTTCTGGACACATACTGCCAGTCTCCCTGTTTTCTTCACACCTTTAAGAGACACTTTTGCAACACTGGCTACCCCTCACCTTGTTGCACAGGTTGGGCAGTCATTACACTTGTTTCTTCTGGAGCTGCTTTTTCCTGGAGCCAGGGATTGCCCTGAGGAAAGGCCTTGAAAATAAAACTAAATTGAACTAAACACACACACCGGGTAGAGACTTGGATTACCTTGATGTTAATAATTGGCTGTAATTTTGCATAATTGTCTTGGCTTCTAGACCTCAGCTTCCTTTATCTATAATATAAAAGAATTTCTAAGAGAGGGGATGAGGGGAGAGGAGTAGATGAAAGAAAGTGGAGGGATTAGCCAAATAACATATATGTATGACCCATGTACACGGACAATGATGTGGGATTGCCTGGGAGAGGGGAGGAGGGACTAGGGGGAGGAGACAAAGGGAGACAAAGTGGGGTCAACTGTAGTAGCATAAACAATAAAGACAATTAAAAAATAAAGGAATTTCTAGAGATCTTAAATAATCTCCCAGATTCATGCTGGCTTAAAAAATTGCTGCCATAATTTTGTGATGTTTCTGACTTTGTACCTATTTCCTAATCAGAAACATGTGAATGGAGTTACAACTCTTTTAAAAAGCCAACAGTACCCTAGCTGGTGTGGCTCAGCGGACTGAGCACTGCCCTGCAAACCAAAAGGTCGCTGGTTTGATTCTAGTCAGGGCCCATGCCTGGGTTGCAGGCCAGGCCCCCAGCGGGAGCTTGCAAAGACAACCAATCAATGTTTCTCTCACACATCAATGTTTCTCTCCCTCATTTTCTCCCTCTCGCCACCCCCCTCTGAAAATAAGTAAATAAATAAATAATATCTTAAAAAAAACAAAACCAAATGGCATGGAGCCATAGAAACCTGGGTTCATATCTCAGCTTCTTCACCTACTGGTGGCACCTCAGAGGGCTGAGCCTCATTTTCCTCATGTGTGAAAAAGGGATAATATACTTTACCTCATAAGATTTTGGAAAGAATAAAATGAGATAAACTAGTACATAATCTTTCACAGAAGGCAGAGATTGGTAAGGCTGCTTTGTTAAGATGGGTCTGCTGCCCACACCTGGATTTAAATAAAAAAGGATTACACAGATGATTCAGTCATTCCCCCAAGAGCAAGCCCCACCCCACTGAGACTGATTTGGAAAGTAAAGAAATCATTGTCTTATCAAGTTAGAACAAATCTCCCCTGACAAAGTGAAATTTATGGCTACTAAAATTAAAGTTTTTCACTTCCGGTCAAGATGGCAGTGTAGGAAGACATGGCTCACATCTTTGCACAATAACATCAAAATTACAACTAAAATATAGAACAACCATCACTCAGAACCATCAGAAATTGAGTTGAATGGGAATCTGACAATTATGGAATTAAAGAAACCACATCCATCCAGACTAAGCTGGCAAGCTGGTGCCATTTTTGAGACTCCATCAAGCTGGCTAACACTGTTTGACTCACCTTGGAGATTCCCAGAGACTCTGCCCCACCCAAATTATAGGCCCACCCAAGTTGCTTTTCTATATGAATGACTGGTCTTGGCTCATGATTCACAACTTCCTAAATCCTATCAAACTAGGAACAGTGGGCCTCAGAGAGCCCCAGGCCCAGCACTAGCAGTAGCCAACCTAGATTCACAGCTTGGCTTCACCCGGAAATCTCCAAACCCAGCACAAGTAGCAGCCATCTTAGATTGCTTTACAGCTCAGTTGGGGTGGCTCTGGGCAAAACATAGGTGGGAGCTGACCTTGGTCTGCACCACTCAGGAAACCACAGGGTCAGCACACCCAGTGGACAGCTACAGAGCAAGTCAGTGTGCCACCACCCTGCCCCTACACAGCTGATCCTCCATGGAGGGTGGAGGTTGGTGGTAAGTTGTCAAGCCAATCCTTGCAGCTGACTGGCCTGGGTAAATCTCTCCCATTGACCTGCCAACAGCCACGAAGGCTCAACTACAAGAGGAGGATGTACTCAAACCACATGAAGGACGCACCTTGTATGCAGCTTGGGTGATAGGGGAGGCTGTGCCATTGGACACTACAGGACACCTACTACATTAGGTCACACTCAGAAGGTAACTCTACTTAAAACATAGAAACAAACAGGGAGGCTGCCAAAACGAGGAGATAAGCATGGCCCAAATGAAAGCACAGATCCAAACTCCAGAAAAAGAACTAAACAATATGGAGATAGCAATCTATCAGATGCAGAGTTCAAAACACTGTTTATAAGGATGCTCAAGGAACTAAGTGAGGACCTCAACAGCATAAAAAAGATCCAGTCAGAAATGAAGGATGCACTAATTGAAATAAAGAGCAATTTACAGGGAATCAACAGTAGAGTGAATGAAGTTGAGAATCAAATCAATAATGTGGAACATAAGGAAGAAAAAGACAGCTAATCAAAACAACAAGAAGGAAAAGGAATCCAAAGAAATGAGGATAGCATAAGCAGCCTCTGGGACAACTTCCAGAGGTCCAACATTTACATCATAGGGATGCCAGCAGGAGAAGAGAAAGAGAAAGAAATTGGAAATTTATTTGAAAAAATAATGAAAAAAGCCCTTCCCTAATTCGGTGAAGGAGATAGACATGCAAGTCCGGGAAGCACAGAGTCCTAAACAAGATGGATGCAAAGAGGCCCACTCCAACACATCATAATTAAATACTGAAGGTTAAAGATAAAAGAGAGAATCTTAAAAGCCATAAGAGAAAAGAAGTTAGTTACCTACAGGGGAGTTCCCATAAGAATGTCAGCTGATTTCTCAAAAGAAACTTTGCAGGCTAGAAGGAACTGGCAAGAAATATTCAAAGTCATGAAAAGCAGGGACCTACAGCCAAGATTGCTCTACCCAGCAAAGCTATCATTTAGAATCAAAGGGAGATAATGAGCTTCCCAGACAGGAAAAAAATAAAGAAGTTCCTCATTACCAAATAATTATTACATGAAATGTTAAAGGGACTTATTTAAAAAGAAGACAAAAATTATGAACAGTAAAATGGTAAAAAATACAAATCTATCAACAATTAAATCTAAAAAACAAACTAAGCAAACAAGAAGAACAGAGACAGATCATGGATACACAGAATGTTTTGATGGTTGCCAGATGGGAGGGGGTGTTGGAAAATGTGAGGGGATTAAGAAGTACAAACAGGTAGTCACAGAATAGCGATGGGGATGTAAAGTGCAGTATAGGAAATGGAGTAGCCAAAGAACTTGTACACATGACCCATGGACATGAACAATGGTGTGGGGATTGCTTGAGCAGGTGGGGAGTGCTGGGTGAAGGGGGCAAAGGGGGGAAAATCAGGACAACTGTAATAGCATAATCAATAAAATATAATTTTAAAATAAACATTTTTCAGGAATAGACTAATAGCTAACCTTTAATGCGCACTTACTCTGCATCAGGCACTCATAAGCACATTACACGTATTAACAACTCCTCTATGTCACAACCATCCCATGAGATAAGTATTGTTAGTATCCCCATTTTACAGATGATGAAAAAAATGCCAGAGAAGTTCAATGACTTATTCAGAGTCACACAGTTAGGAATCCCTAACTATACACATGGTGGAGCAAAGATTTGATCCCAGGGACTCAGGCTTGATAATCGGTGTTCTTGATCACTGTCATGCTGCCTAAACAGTGCCCTCCAATCCCCTACACCCATTGGTTTTAAAAGATTTGAAGTCCTTTTTAAACATTAGCATTTATCATCCAGGACAGGCAAATGGTTTCTTTAATTTTCTGCAGTGATATTTTGCAGCATTGAAGACCATGTCAATAACCTTTATGGAACTGAGCCGCAGCCTGTCCCTCTGTCATGAGACAGGTAATTTGTTTTGACTGACTTGGTCATTGTTTAGATTTGGCCATGTTCTGTGCTGCCTAAAACCCCTATTGCACTTGGCCAAGACCTTAGAGGCTTGTCAGTGTTCACATTCTACACATTCATGATTTATGATATCAAAGATCTGAGGACTGGAACGTGTTTCCCTGGCTGTTGTCACTCAGTTTGGAAAATGGAGGTGTCAGAATACCTATGTTAGCAGAAACCTTGCTTAACAGCTTGACCAAACCCAGGGATTGGGCTACCATGATATTTTATTGTCCGATGTCTGGAAGGACTGCAATCTTTTTAAATGAGTATAGAAGTTATTTATTTTTGTCTAGAATGTCAAGTGAAAGTAAGTGTAAGAGATGTAAATAGAAAAATATCAAGTTTAGGGTGAAATTCCAAATCCATGACTTTGCACATTTATCTCCAATGAGTGCCAGCCTAAACAGAGCATCTCATGTGAATTAGAGAAGGCACCTCAGTAGGAGGACCAGGTGGGAACAGGAGCTCCTTCTGGGTGGATGCATCCAGGGCTGAGAATATGGCTTAGGGGGCCGAGCAGGATTTCAGCCTGTATTTGCTCCCTCTGCTGGACGCCTTTGTACAGCAAACTACAAGCACAATTCTGGCTGGCCAGCCCTGCATCCCCCACTTGAGAACTCGAGTTTCTCACACAGGTTTCCACTACTGCAAGAAGCAATGAGGATACAGAACAGCTCTGCTTTCTGGGCCTAGCCAGTTGTAGCATTACACAGCAGCATGCCCAGGCACCCCCAGGGAAGAGCTTAGTGTCTGGCTCAGGGTCTGGGAATAAGAACTATGCCCATTCTGGGCCCAGTAGTTCCTGGAATCATCATCATTATCGAATGGAGCATCATTTTTGGAGGAAGCCATACTCAAGTAGCTCTGGACACCTAGAGCTGTGGGCTGGGTCTCTAAAGATGCTGTTCCCCCATCTGCTGGAATATTATCCCACCAGGCAGGGAACCTCAGCACCCTCACCTGCATATCCAAGGCCCTGTGAAAGCAGGGGAAACAGAAAGGTGGAAGTGCCTATGGGGCCTTTTTGTAATGCCCCCAGAGTCTCCACTCTCTTCCATCCATTTGCAGTCACTGAGAACACACCAGAGTCAGAACTCAGCACTTTGGTCTGTATTCTGATTTCCAACACACAACCAGAGGGAAATGGAAGGGTCATTCCCCATTAACATCTATGAGAGGGGTGGACTTCATGCGACAATTATCATGATAAGATTATAAAACCCAACCCAGCTGTCTCTACCTTGGGTGTCTTGATGGTTTTCTCTGAGGGGTCCTCCTTGTTCTTGATAGTAGTCCAGTTCATCTTTACTTTCCTATTCGGTTAACACACAACGGAAGTACATAAGACAAAATAAGTGCAAATACTCCTGTGGTCGATGCTTTTTGGGAAAAGGAAATACAATTTTCTTAGTTGTTTCTTTTCCTTTGTCAACTTAGTTTAACTTAAGTGACCAAGAAGTCTGTTACAAGTGTGACTATCTCTAAAAAGCTAGGTGGCTTAGCCACAGTGTTGAGCACTGTTAGGTTCTTAGTCATCCTCTTGTTGGAGGCTTGTCCCTTTCATCTGTGCTGGGCTAATGCCTGGTGTTCAAAGGTGTTAACAGGGTTGGGGCAGGGGCAGAGGGTTTGGAGTGTCAGGGAGAACATCCCAGGCAAAGACCAACTGGTGGAAGGAAGCAGGGTACCTCCAAGGACTTGAAGGAGGACCAGTGTGTAATGAGAGCAGAGACTGAGAGGAGTGGGAAGCATGGGGAGGAATCAGACCTCCTATGCCTTGCAGGTAGGGTAAGGACTTTGGTTTTTATCTTGGGAACACATAGAGGGCACTGAGGGTTTATAGTAGGGGAGCAAAAGAGTAAGACTGGACTTTTGTGGCATTTCCAGGATTATCACAGATTGGGTATCTTATCACATTTAATGCCCTCTTCTTTCTCTGAGTCACACAAGCTGCTTGCAATCCCACTGTCCAGAAGTCTCCATAACAGTGCTTCTCAATCCTGGATGCATATTAAAATTCTTCACAGAGCTTTAAAAAGTATGATTCCCAGGACCTAAACCCCAAACATTAAAATCAGACTTTCTGAAGATCAGACTTCTTGGGTGATTCCGACATGCAGCCAGGATAGAGAATCACAAATCTTCTCGAATGTGTTGGGAGAGCATCTCTTTACTAGTCAAGGAGATGTGGCAGGTAGAGACAGTGACCCAGGTAAAGCCCTGTGTGTCTGAGGAAGCCAGCTCTTGGCCTTTGTCACCGGGATCTCCGATTAATCCACAGCTTCTTTTCAGCTATAGAGAAGGAATCTGATGTGGAAAAGGGCCCTGGAATTCTCTCCTGGAAGTTCCTTTAGTGGCCATCAGTTTTTCACTTTATTATTAAATATCCAAGCTGCTTTGGGAAGAGACAATTAATTATCTGCTAATTTGTTTGACATTCTCTTCTCACTTAATGGCTTTTTACCCTGAGCATTTCTCACTTGTTAACTTCATGTTTGTAGCTGGTGAGCTGTTCTGACATAAAAAGCTAGAGCAAGCAGTTAAGTAATTTTCTTGGTTTTGTACTTCTTATTTTGAAGACAAAGCAAATTTGGCCTAATGCAGTAAAAAATTCATCCCTAAATAAATGGAAAGGTTTTAAAAAAAATTATTGCAGGAAAAAACTGCCTAAGTCATAGTAAACTGCTAAGTAAGAAAACAAGAAAGAAGGCACATTTTTTAAAAAGCCTGTTTATAAATCCTTCTAATCTAACAGGAAATTGGATGAAAAGGGAGAAATGAGTTTCCTCCTTTGAAAGAATCCTGACGCCAAAAGGATAAACCTTGAATCTTAACAACATGCAGCTATGAATCTTCAGGGGCAAGAAATATTCTCATTTCACAGATGAGAAGATGGAGGAGGAGAGAGAGTCAGGGACTTGGAAAGAATCTTTTGGTGAGTCCCTGTTAGAAAAAGAAATAGTCTTAATTTAAAAATTTGTCTGTTGATTAGAAAAGTGTCAAAAAAATCTGTCATTTTTACATATATGAACACACATGTGAAATGACTAAGGTCATTCATTTCAACAGATGGGAAACAACCACGATATTTCATTGACTGGGGACTTGTCAAACCAATCGCAGTGATTCATATGGGTACAAGGGGACACTGTGCAGCTGTTAAAAAGCATCTCTTTGTGAATCAACACAGAAAGAACTCCAAGTACATTAAGTTAAAAAAAAGTGAGACTGTGAACAATGTGTATAACATGTTAAAATGTGTATAAAGCATCTATCTAGCTGTGTGTTTGTCTGTCTGCATTGGCTTATACATGTATATTACAGCTCAGGAACTAGTAACAGTGGTGTCCTTGGGGAAGGGAACTCAGCAGCTGGGAGACAGACTCTTCGAAACTTAAAAAAAAATTTAAAACTTCTGAGTATATTTTGGATTCAAAATTTGAATTAAAAACTAAAACTAAGCAAAATGCTATCTGTCACTTTTAATATTAGTTACAAATGCCATGGCTAAACCGAGTGATTGAATATTTGGTGAGTGAGTGAAACAAACTAAAGGCCTGAAAATTCAAACCCCAGCTCTCTTGTTCTGGCCAAGTCATTTGCTCTTCATCTGCTCATTCAGCTCAAGAACAATTGAGTGTCTCTTGTGTGCCATGCGCTGTGCTAGGCATTGGGGGTACTAAGCAGAAAGATTTCTTTACAAGAATCTCACTGACGTGAGGAAGAACAACAGGAATCTCAATTGCTGCAATGCAGTGTGATAAATACTGTGACAGATTATGACAGGTTTCAGCAGGACCTCACCAGAGGTGAAGCTAAATTAGGCCTGGGAAGGTTTGTTTACCAGTGGACCTGGTGCTAAGTCTTGCAGGGAAGGGGAGGCAGGGCAGTTCCCGGCAGAGGGAGCAGCGTGCGCTGGTTTGGGGGTAGTCTGGTCTGCCTGCAGTGCATGGACAGTGTGAATCAGACACGGGCCAGAGCTTACACGTTGCAGTTTGGAGTTTTTAAAAAACTGCATGTTGTGTTTTTCTATTTGTAAAAGAAATACATCTTTGATGCTGGGATTTAATTGGAAGGCTCATGGGGATGTGATAAGGAATTTCAGGCAAACCAGGGATCTGACGAAGCTGTATTTAGAATGAGCACTGGCAGCAGCGTGGCATTGTGGGGCTGGGGAGAGCTGAGGGTGGGCGACATTTTGTGAACACAAACTGCAGCCCTAAAACCAGAGAGACAGCTGGGGTGTGGGTCTGGGAGCCGGACTGCATGCGCTGAAGCCCTGATTCCTACTCTTCTTGCCTTACAGATCAGGCAAATTACTTAACCTCTGAGCCTTAGTTTCTTCCACGGACAGGGGCTGAGCCAGGTGACCTTCAGTTCTCATCTGTCCTTGGAGAATCTTACACTTGCCCTCTGCCCTCACGCACAGCATCCCATCTGAGCATGGTACTTCTCGGCCCCTGGCAGGCTTTTGTAAGGAACTGTGGGAAGGAAGGGGGAACGTGGGGTGCAGGAGTCGGACATGGGCATCTTGTTAGCTGTGAGCCAGCTGCATGACCTGTAGTTCAACAACAGGTTCTGAAGCCAGAAAAAAGATACACAATCAGTCTTCCCAGAACAGAATAGGTAGTAGACCTAATCAATATCAGGTATTGTAGGTTTTGTGGCTTTGAATCCTAGCTCCCTCTGCTGCCAGCCTTGTCACTAGTCACCATCTCATCTCATCAGTCCTCAGTTTTCTCATCTGCTCAGTGGCAATTTGCACACTTAGCCTGAGGGGGCTGAAAAAATTAAATAAGGTTCAGTATGTGAGGGACTTGGCTCTCACCAGGATCAATCAATGTTACTGTCTTCTTTACAAATAGAGTTTTTTGGAGATGTGAACATTCTTTGAAAATTATTATTTCATAGAACTCTTGCCTCACTGTTGAGGGGCAGGTATGGAGATCCCAGGGTTATGATCTCTATTTTCCTAAAGAGGAAGCTGAGTCCCAGGAACGTTCCACGGTTACTCAGAGTCACTCCTGGTCTGATACTTGACCATAGATAATAATCTACTTAATCCTGGGCCTCTTTCTTTTGGAAATATAATAGACCCAATACCCTGAATATTTTTCCTGGAAATATTATTATTCAAGTGTCTTGGAATCATTGCATCTTGAAACTAGCTTGCGATCCCCTTACAGCTGTCCTTCCAGTGGCCAAGAAAGCAGGTTTAAAGGACTCCAGGTCCTGGAACTTCTTTTCCGAGGGGGCTGTTCCATCTCTGGACAGGGTCTGAAGCCAACATCATTGTCCTCTTACTTCTACTCATTGAAATCCAAGCCGTCCCTCTCCCACATGACCATAGGACCCCCTCTGGCTGATGGGATGTGCCCACACCTGCCTGCTTAAGTAAAACCTGGGGCTGGCCCTAAACTTGGGGTATGAAGGGAGTGCTGCTTAAAGTCTCATGACTGATTTCGGGCAGGTTCCTCTACCTTGAGTGTGAGGGCACAAAGTGACAGTGGTCTGTGCGATGACTGTAAGGTGGAGCCTTTCCCCATTCCTCACATCCTCTGGATAAACACGCCTGCCCTTGATATCAATGTCTTGGGCCCTTGATATGAAAGTTCTTGGGGGGAAATCCCTACCCTGATTTATTTATCAATTACCATTTTTTTTTTCAAAAAATAGATTTTTAAAAGACATGGTTCCATTTTTATGTGAACCCAGATGTAGTCTGGGTCAATCAAGTTTCCCCAAATCCAAGTCTGATAAGATTATCTTCCAAAGTGGGCAAAATAGTGTTGTCTTCAGTGTTATAAGGAGGTTCTTAAATTTGAGGAGGATTCCACATGCAATGACTAAGAAACAAATGAGGCTCCCCCATAGCAACCTGGGCCTGCCTCTGCTACGGCATTGTGCTGACAGCACTGGCTTTTCTGTTTCTGTCTCTCTTAGACCGTAGGCTCCTCTGGAGGCCAGGGATGGAGATGATTCATCTCTGCACCCTCGGTGCCTAGCACAGTGTCTGATACGCAGAGGATGTTCAACATACGTTATCTAACCAAACAGTCGCACGGGGAGAAGCTTTACATTGGCCCAACAGAATGCAGGTGGGAGTGGGGTAAACTTGATTGACCCAGACTACATCTGGGTTCTGTAGGGTCAGAAAATCTTCCTGCAGAGTCCTGTAGGGTCAGAAAATCTTCCTGCAGCAGACTGGTTGAGTACTCAGGGATGGAATTTTCTAGAAGGCGCTATGCTGGCTGTTTGGCTAATATGGTAGGTGGTGCATTTGATTGTGTAGGACTCAGCTGGGGTCTGCAGTGAAGCTTTGTAACAGATGGTTGAAAACATGGGCTTTGGGTTGTGCTGCCTGACTTTGAATCTTCTTTCTGTCATTTACCAGCTATCTGATATTTGTGAAGTTACTTAACTTTGCAATGCCTTCTGTTTTCTCATCTGTAAAACGAGGTGATGCTACTTACTTCTTAGATTGATTTTGTGAATTAAACGAGGTCTTGCATGTAAAACTTACAACAGAGGCTTGCATAGAATAAGTGTTCAGTGATGTTGCCATTGTGATTATTTGCATCTCTTCCCATCCCCCTTTTCTGTCTCAATATTTTTATCTTCTACCCTCATGTCTTGACATGTGCAATTCTTCTTACATGCACCAGGCAAAAATGAATGAAGTGCCCTGTGGATGAGCAGGAAATGCAGGAATGAAATGTGTGGAATGAGTTGGTTTCTATATAGCTCCAGATGCTGAGGACAGCCTGTATGTCTTCCTCTGTATGAACTCACTATCCTTTTCTATATAGCCTTGAGGTTTGTGTCTTTTTATAAGGCAATCCCTAAGAATCCAGGAGCTACCATATCAAGAAGAAGGTCTACCTATGGAGAGCTATGAACACTGAACATTCCCAAGAAAAGGTGTGGTCTTTTGGGCAAGGACTGGTCTGGGAGTCAGAAGGCTTTGTGCATGCTTCATGAGCAGAAGCAGGCTGTGTTACAAGTTCTGTGAGTTTTGAAAAGGGTGGTCTGGAAAGTGGGCCTTAGAGATGACAATGCCTTTCCCTCTATAATATACTGTATAACATGTATGTTATATGTATATGATATAGCTTATGGTCATAATATGATGCCAAAATTGCAGGACAAAAAGTGCAACACAAAAGCCTTATGGGCACTAAATACACAAAAAATTATTATAAAATTCCCTGCTCTGAATTCTGCGGTTTCTAGATGCTACATAAATATATCCTTATCTCACTTCCCTGGCATTATCCCCTTTTAACATACTATACACATTGCCTGGAGCAGGATAAGGATCTCAGTCTGTTTTGTTTGCTGATGCTGTATCCCCAAGGCCCAGGCACACAGTAGAGAGAAGATGCTCATTACGGGTCGAATGAATGAACAGTCACAATGTTGATGAGACCTCATCCCAGAAACTACCAACCACAATTCTTCAAGCCCTAAAGGAAGAACTAAACTGTTGCAAAGAAAAAATAGCTAGTTTCATTAATATAAGTGTTTTTTGGACTAAACTGTGTTCCTCCAAAATTTATATATTGAAGTCTACCCTCAGCACCTTAGAAAGTCACTGCATTTGGACATAGGGCTGTTAAAGAGGTAAAATCAGGTCATCAGAGTGGGCCCTAATTCAGTATGACTGGGGCCCTGAGAAGAAGAGATTTGGACACAGACACGCACAAAGGGAAGATTGTGTGAAGACACAGGGAGAAGATGGCCATCAACAAACCAATGAGAAAGGCCTCAGAAGAAAGCAAACCTGCCAACACCTTGATCTTGGACGTCTAGCCTCCAGAATTGTGAGAAAATAAATTTCTGTTGTTTAAGCCTCTCAGTCTATGGTGCTTTGTTATAATAGCCCTACCAAACTCATATAACATGTAATAAATCAAGGCAATTATTTCGAATGCATGTAGCAAATATCCTTTGTTACCAGGAATCATTCTCTTTTTCCGGTTTTAAGACCCTGTTTTCCTTTTTGCAACACTTCTCCCCTCCCCACCCTTAGTCCCTGTGGCTCCAGGCTGGGCCAGTCAGAGTATTCTATTCCCCTGGCCATGGTGATTCATTTGGGCATGGGTATGGGACCCAAGTCAGGTCGATAAGATTCAGTTCTGGAATGATCTAGAAAACAGAAGCTGGTGGTCATTTTGCCACCATGAGGAAAGAACCTGTCTAAGAAGTAACAGAGGAAAGCAGAGCCTAGCCATGTAGAGAAAAGGTTTGGGGCAAAAGATGACTCTTAAAGCCCCACCTTGCAAAGCTGAGTCTGGGGCTGCCCAGAGAAGATGTAACACGAGGACTCTGGATTAGCTGAGGTTAGGAGCGTGACACATGTAGCCTCCGAAGTCCCTGCCAGTCTACAGCACTGGCTAAAAGCCACAAAGTATTTGGTTTCTTCTCCTCTGTTTCTGTCTTTCCTAGTCACCTCTTATCAAAGGGCTGAGATTTTGTCCTCTAGGATAATATAAAGGATCTGAGATCCTTCCATACCAAGTATTACTTTATTCCTGATCACTTCCTTTTACTTTGTGGTCATTTATTTCCAATTCTTTCAGCTCTGAGCAGGCACAAAGAATGGGTAGGAAGAGGACCCGAAGCCAGAGGGCTGTGGGATGAAAAGGAGGATCAGTACGGGGTATTTACAGACCACCTCCCATGCGGGTGCTGTTAGGTGGGGCAGGAAGGAGTATTGCAAAGATGGAAAAATGACATCGTCACTATAAGACCCCTCAGTACCCTTAACTAGATAAGCAGCTGAGCTTGGGAGGATGGAAAACAAGATCCGACATCTGGAAGAGGATTCACAGTTGACTCCCAAATAGTTAACTCAAGAATCCTTCTCTACAGTAGGACTATCACAGTGGTGAAACAGTAACAGTGATTTGAGTTACTATCAAGATGAAATGAATTATATTTGCCTGTTTTATGAGGTGGTACAAGTTCAAGGTTATCCTTTCTCCTCTCTGTTTCCTGTCCCCTACCATGCAAACCAGACACCCAACTGATTCGTCCCCAACGGCTGTCTGTGATTATTGTCCTAATTTGTACTTTGTTCATCTGCTACAAACTGCCTATTTTCTGTCCCTTCTGATAAAGCAGGAACTCTGAGGGACTTCTGAAGCTGTTTTTGTACCATGCAGAAGTGTATTAACTGGACTGCCCGTGTATGTGCCTATAAAACCCTTCGTCTTCTCAGTGTGAGATCACCTTCAGGAATGGCGTCATGTCGATGTGCAGCTTGCGCGTGTAAAATTCTTTTCCGTTTGAACATATCAGCCCTTTATTTATACGACTTTGAGGCTCTCCTGTCTTCTGAGCTGCTGCCTCCAAGGACTGCTGGGCTGCCTGTGAAGAGAAGCAGAAAGCCCACCTTTCATAGGAATGATACATAGTGCGACCAGGGCTAGTCCAAATCCCCAAATATTTATAGAAAGTGGTTTTGCGTTGTAGGAACTCTAATAGTAACAACTATTTTTACCTGGGAAGACGCGGGGGGCCCATATGTACACAGGATAATCCGAGACTGGTTATTAATTCATGCCTGGAGCTGGTGTAATGGGAAAAGTGGAGAAGGCATCTTACTATGTTCCAGGGTTGTAATTACTTTATTTCATCCTCACAACAACCCTGTGAGGCAGGTATTGTTATTCCCTTTTCACAGAGAAGGAACTAGAGGCTCTGGAAGGTTAAGTAATTTGCTCAAAGCCACATAGTTGGTAAATGGCGGAGCTGAAATCACCATCTTCCCAAGACTCCCTTTTTAATGAGATCTTTTTGATATGTCTATAGGTTTCGTGAACAGTTATCAAATCTGCCTTGCAGCGAATAAAGTTATAGCAAGACTTAAGTTATTTCTGAACTTAAAATGTGTTTGCTGTGTTAGGAAGAGTGATCTGAATAAACCTAGCAGAGAGGGAAGGAAGAATGGGCTAATAGAGGAGTCTGGGAGGCCCCAGGGGCTCTGCCATCTACTGGACCACGCCTTCTCGTCTCCGAAGCAGCCCACGGTGTCCTGTTTCAGTGCGCCACAAAGCTGGATCTGCAGTGGCTTTCCAGCCCCGCCCCCTACTGCAACGTGGGTGATTGTTCCAAGATGCAAACCGGACAACACTCCTCTGCTCAAAACCTTCAAAGGCCCTTGCCCTCAGGATGAAGGCCAACCCACTTAAAAGGTTTTCAAGACTCTTCCTGCCTGGCCCTGGACTATCTCTCCTGCCTCATTCAGTCATTCAACAAATATTTATTGAGTGCCTTTTCTATGCCTGGCGGAGCAGATATGGCAGTACAAGGAGCAGACAGAAGACTCCACCCTCATGAAAATTGCACATACCTTCCACCACGAGGGAGGAGATAATAAGCAAGTGGAACAGAAGTTACGTCTGAAGGTGATTCATGACATAGAGAAATAAAACAGAGAGGGGGGTGAGGAGTGTCTGGGAATGGTGGTGGAGGTGCAATTTTAAGCAGGGTCATCAGGGAAGGAAGGCCCCATAAGAAAGCAAAGTTTGAGCTCTACAGAAGGCGAAGGAAGGTTCTGTGGGGCTCTCTGAGGGAAGCGTTTACCTCACTGTGGGAACTGCAAGTTCAAAGGGCTACTATCAACTTTGACCTTTCAGTTCCTGGACAAGGCTATCAAACATGCCCTTCCTTCTTCTGGGAACACACTCCTCCCTTCTAATTCCTCCTCACCCTGCAGGTCTGGCTCTTCGGTGCTGCCCATGACATTCCAGAGCACTCAGCACTTCCTGCCATTGTCCAGATGATGCTCATGTGTGGGTAGTCACCTGCCCTCCCCAGTAGAGTATAAGCTTCATGAGGGCAGAAACAAGACTATCCTATTCCCTTGTGACAGCAGTGCCTGGCACAGGGTCTGGGAAGGCCCCCACACTCAATACATATTTGCTGAACAAAAGAATAATGATTGCTTTGTGGACAAGCTACGCATCAAGCTACCCAACTCGGTTCAAATGTGCGGAGGGCCAGTGAAGACCTTTACAGGAAGTGTGTGCTGATCTCCAGAGTCCTGTCGTCTGAGTAGCTCTGCCTTCTTATTCCCAAAGAGGAAAGTTATTTCTCAGGGCTGGCTTACTGGGGTCACATATATTAGTGTACCATGAGATCACCCTGGGTGTGGGGTTGATCATTTCCATATTTTCTAGGAGACCAACTCTCAATGTCTGTCCCTCTGGGCTGTCATAAACGCTACCTCCCATAACATTTATATTACTTTTAAGTATTAATGATGAATTAACAGTTGATGGGTCCCTTTAAGCGGACATCATTCCAGTGAACATCCACACACCCTTTTCCTTTGTTTTGAAATGTGGCTAGAGATAAAGAGTTTTCCGGACAAATACATATCCAATTTTTCTTGTCATCTCAGCCATATATTTAATTAGCTTCTCAGGGTGAGATAGCCCCTCCCTGTTTCCAGATCAAATGAAAATGTTTCATCCAAGCTGGAATCAGACAAAGCATTTCAAGCTTTCTAGCTTCCAAAATCATACAATGAATCACTGGGTGGAATAATAGAAATCAGAAAATATTGATTTAAGGGAAATTTCTCCGTTACCTCCAAGAGACAATACTGTGTTAGGCTAGAGGACAAAAGGCCTAGCCAAGACAGTTCCAACGGCTGGAATCACTTTAACTCCTTATGTGGGGTTCAGATGGAAGAGTAGGGAGTTGGGAGGCTTTGAGAAAAGTCCCTCTGAATCACTTGACCTATAAATCTTGTGATAAAACAATTCTCGTGACTGTATGGCTTATCTCTCTAACATTTAGGAGCCATCAATTCTAGCTTAATGGAATGTTTTCAGTGAAGGCTCTACAGTTACTGGAATGTGAAGTGCTGTTTTTGCTTATTATGTTCAGGAGTTCTAACAAATAAGTGATAGTGAAGGGGGTTTGGGAGATGGGAAGAAAGAAAATATGAAATATATAAAGAGGATGCTGAGAGGCAGTGAGAAGAGGAGAGGAAGTCAGAAAGTTACAGCTAGGAAAGAAAGCCATGTGTTGGGGGTGATTTTTCATGTATTCATTAAACTAATATTTATTGAGTTATATTGTATGTGTCAGACAAACAAACACACAAATATGCAAGATGATTTTAGGTAGTGCTAAATCTATGAAGACAATAAAATGGTGATAGGAGGGAGGTTGATGGGGAGGAGGTGAGACTTGCCTTCCGGTGATCAGGGAAGACCTTTCTGCTGAAGTGACATTTGAGCAGAGAGCTGGGTGACAAGAAGGAGTCGGTCCTAAAAGGATCTATCTTTAGCAGTCAGTGTATCTGATTATGCAGAGGTAAAACCGGGCAGGGATTCCTCGAAAAGGAAAGTAGAATCCCTGATATCTATGCCTGTGCTGCCGCAGCCTTTTGGGCTCCATCTCTGACCCTGCGAGGCACCCCTTTGTGTCCTGAGCTGTCATAATTGACACATGCGGCTCTTGGGCTATTCGGAGAGCAAAGGCTGCAGAATAAGTAGTGAACAGGAGTCAAGGTCTCTGAAGGTGTAGAAGGGAGAAGAGAACACAAGGTTGGACAGAAGGGAACAGAGATGGGGGAAGTGGAAGGAGGCACAGATGCCGGAAGCTTTTTGTTTCTTTTATGTGCGCGCCTGAATGGGAATGATCACAAAACTGATGCAAGGGGGAAATGTTTAGCAGAAAATCAAAGCCCATCCTTCACCTATATTGTACTGTAAATACTTTGATATTTTTATGTTCTGCTAAAAACACCTGGAAGCCTTTCTCTTCAGTAAATGAAACAATAAAGATTAATGAGTTAATTTGATAAAGCTGATTTGAATTGCACAGAAGGTGTTGTGTAAGTTCTTGGCATTTAAAACGGTATCTGACATTTAAAGGGAGATGACTGTTAATGAATTCAAGAGCTAATCTTATACCCTGACAGACTGAACCATGGAAAATCCAGGATTATTATCGTGCCGTGAACATAATGTGATTCAGTTGAAAGCCAGAACAGAAGAGAGCTATCATCTGTATACAAATATCCATATGCACATATATATAATGTAGCCAAACTTACAGAGGACATCATTAAATTAAACAAATATCATTTCCTTTTACTCTTGGATTATAATAACTGAGCTACAAACTCAAGAAGAAAGGCTTCTCCCCAACACTTGTTCCTCCTCCTTTCAATTTGTGTATTTTGAAAGGTTACTACCATGAGTTGGCTCTCCAGCCACTGGGGTATCTAACCATAAGAAGGAAAGGAGATCCTAAACCCAAGCAGCTAGATGTCCAGCCATGGGTTCCGCAGAGCCACCAAAGATACAGATCTGTCCTACAGGAGTCTCTCAGGCCCTCCTCTTTACTTCTCTCACTTCTTTCTAATTGGGGTCCCCCATCCCTGTAGCTATGACATAATGGCTCCAAGAAGAGCTATTGTCTCTCATTAAGGAGGCCGCAACACTCTCACTGTCTAACTGCCTCCCACGCAGCTTACAACTTCATTTTGCCTGAGAGCAAACCGCCAAGAGTCTCTGGGAACCTGTGGGCAAGCTGGGCTGGAGGAAGAAACCAGAAGGGAGGAGGGCCTTTGTAGCCGGGATCTGAAATATGCTGGGGCACACACCCCACCATTATCTTAATGCATGGAGAGCAGGGGCGGGAGACCTTTGCTGAAAGCCTTATGTGGTCTATCAAGTTGTCACATCAAACCTCTGTGCACACAGAGCATTTGTCCTCCTCCTGTGAGCAAACAAAAGGAAAGAGTCAGTCTCTCCTTTGGACCACTAAGCCCCCTACTTGGCTGAGAGTCTGTCCCTCCGCTTCCCTGGGTGGACGGCAGGGGTGGGGGGCCCCCTGAATCCCAGTGGAGATGGATGGATCTGAGGGATTTAGTTTCTGGGAGCTAGGGGTGGGGGGAAGGAGGCCTGAGATTGTGAGCTTTCCTTTGGCCACGTCTCCTGCTGGGTGGTAGGGACCAAATCCTGGAAAGGGACCTCCTGCCAGAAGCTATGGGCTGAAGGGACTGGCGATCCTCCCTGTGGTTCGCCTTCTCAGGCCATTATTTTTTGCCCATGGTAGCCTATGGGACTAAGAGCGGGCAGTAGGAATGGGGACATAGGTGGGCCTGGGAGGGACATAGAACTCCGCTGGACTTCCTACCACTGCTGGGCTGCCTGGAGGGATCCAAGTGGACCACGGGCTTCTTATATTCTATCAACTTGGGGTGGGGGGACCCAGCTTGTGTAAGGCCGGCCACCCTGGCCACCCCCAGGTTCCACTCTGACACCTTGTCTCTGTCTAGGTTTCCCTGGCCCGGAGAAGCAAGAAACCTCTAGTCTTCAGGAGGCCAGATGAAACATCAGGCTCTCAATTCGAAAACCTGGCCTGTCTGCATGGCCTCTTCATGAGGAGCAAAAGGGACCCTAAGCCACAGCATGGATCCACCTAGCACAAGGCTGCCCAGTCACCTGGGTTCATCATGCTCCTCTTAACCACCTGACATCCTGGCCTACTTTTTGTCTTCTGAAAGCAATTTGATGCTGGTGAAATGGGCTGACTGGACAGTTTTAGGAGGGCTCCACAGGAGGCCTGGCAGAGATACAGTTTGTTTGGAAGCCAGAGGAGAACCTTCTTGTTCCTTCCTGTCATGAATGTAGGTCTCCGTCTACTTTTTACGCCTCAGCTCTATGGAAGGAGATTTTACATCTTCCTGAGTATGAGTAAATTAGCGTAATAGCTAGCAAACATTGGGCAGCAAGAGGAACACTGCAATCTCCAGTCTTAGCTTTTGTGAGAGACTCATTTGGTGACTTTTGCCAAGTCATTCAGCTTTCCTTGCCTCAGTTTCCTTACCTTACTGCTCTCCTCAGGGAATTATTGAAACCAAGGACACTTTAATTCCAGGGCTTCTACTATCTGGAAATAAGTCTTATCTGCGAATTCTAATTGATATTGTTCTAAGTTTAATTAGGTGCTTTGTTGACACAGCAGAATCATTGTTTATCTGGCTTAGCAGGAGCTGGAGGAGAAAAATTTTAAGCCAAAATAGTGATCTATTCTGCCCCAGGGGAGGCAGAAACTAGCTTTTTCTGTGAGGGGGAGTCTGGCTCTGTCCAGGCTGGAATTTTGCCTGTGCTTGAGAGATGACGCATCCTATTTTAGACTGGGAGGTGGGGGGTAGGGGTGCAGGGAGGGAAATCTGAACAAGTCCCTAGTTCCTTCTCACCCCAAACTTTACTTTAATCCCAAATTGTGGGACTTCCTTGTTATGTTGGCTCTGACGTGACTTTTCCAATCTGACAACCAAGAGACAGGGGATCTCGACTTGCAAACTGATTCCACTATAAAAAGGTCATTTAAAATCAGTTGATTTTCACTAAAAAAGGAAACGTTACCCATGGTATTTTGAGTCCCACACTGGCCATAAAAGCTTGTGTAACTCATACTTCAGTTGGGCTAAGGAGTCGAACTAGCCCTGGTAATGTGGGGTGGCAGGGCTGGAAGAAGAGAAAGACGTCCTTTCCTTTTCTGTTCTGCCTGCTCCCTTCCACTGGGCCCTGCTGTTCTCTGACCTCTAAGTTTTCCTCAGCAGCAAAGATCTGTGGGGGTTGGGGCCCTGCTGGACACAGTGCTTCCAGTTCCAAAATTCCCTGCCTCCCCTCTCCACCCACTGGCCTTCAGCTGTGCTCCCTTAGGTGCAGGGCAGAAAAACATACAAAAACCCCCCACAACAACTTTACAATGAGATATGATAAACCCAAAGGTTTGTAAGCAGTGAAACAAAATTCCAGACAGCATAGAGATTATTGGGGGCTGGGGGTAGGGCTGGGGGATGGGGAACAGTTGACTCCTAGTCCTGCCTTTCAAACTTCTCTTTCTCCATATCTGAACTCTTAGATTGTATTTATAATGTCTTTCAAGGCAGAGGCCGGAGGAATAGAATAATAATTACTATTACAATTTATTGGGATTGCTTAGTGACAGACATTGTGCTAATCCCTTTCCATATGTTGTTCATCTAATCCTTGTTGTGACCCCATGAGGGAAATATTATTATCGCTTACAGATGAGGAAGTTGAGCCTCAGAGCCACTAGATAACCGGCCTGCCACCACAGGGGCAGTATGGAAGAAGCTGGGATCTCGATGCAGCTTTATGGGATTCCCAGCCCAGTTGGCCTCTTAGTACAGGCCACGTGTGGAACGGGGCCCTCTCTGTGGTGACGTTTGTTTCCTCATCTGCAAAACGGGGATGATAACTCTATCTACTTCATGGGGATGTTGTGAAGGTTAAAGGAGATAATCCTACACCTTTCACAGAGTTAACCTCAAAAACACTGGCTGTTATTACCATTTAAAAAGTCCTTCTCCAATTCTCTCCTTCATTTTAATCTTGGCTAATGTAATTACAATGTGCCTTGGTGTGTTCCTCCTTGGGTCCAACTTCTTTGGGACTCTCTGAGCTTCCTGGACGTCCTGGTAGTCTATTTCCTTTGCCAGGTTGGGGAAGTTCTCCTTTATTATTTGTTCAAAAAAGTTTTCCACTTGTTGCTCTTCTTCTTCCCCTTCTGGTACCCCTATAATTTGGATGTTGGGAAGCAGCAAGGGATAAAGGGACAGTCACCTACAAAGGAGTTCCCATCAGACTGTCAGCTGATTTCTCAAAAGAGACCTTCCAGGCAAGAAGGGGCTGGAAAGAAATATTTGAAATCTTGAAAAGCAGGGACCTACATCCTAAATTGCTCTATCCAGCAAAGCTGTCATTTAGAATGGAAGGGCAGATAAAGTACTTCTCAGATAAGGTCAAGTTCAAGGAGTTCATCATCACCAAGCCCTTATTATATGAAATGTTAAAGGGACTTATCTAAGAAAAAGAAGATCAAAAATATGACAGTGAAAGGACAGCAAACTCACAGCTATTAAGAACCACACCTAAAACAAAAGCAAACTAAGCAAACAGCTAGAACAGGAACAGAAACACAGAAATGGAGATCACATGGAGGGTTAGCAACAGAGGAGTGGGAGGAGGGAGGGGGAAAAGGTACAGAGAATAAGTAGCATAGATGGTGGGTAGAAAATAGACAGGGGGAGGGCAAGAATAGTGTGGGAAATGTAGAAGCTAAAGAACTTATGACACATGGACATGAACTAAAGGGGGGAATGTGGGTGGGAGAGGGTGTGCAGGGTGGAGGGGAATGATGGGGGAGAAATGGGACAACTGTAATAGCATAATCAATAAAATATATTTAAAAAAAGTCCTCAAGACAATGGGCAGTAACTGTTGAAGCTCATGATAGGTATGTGGAAGTTCATTATACTATTCTCTCTACTTTTGAATGTGTTTGAAATTTTCCATAATAAAAATACAAAAGAAAAAAATTAATTAGGCACATATCAGGTGTCTGGTTGGATCCAGCAGCCAAAAATTCAATAAACACAGACTTACTAGAGTAAATAATAGTGTAAGTAAAAATTCAACAAATAAAAGCCTTGATTTTGTAATTAAAAAGAAATCCCTCTCTGTAAATTATCCTTATATTGTCAATGAAGTTTTTTGGCTGACAAAGTAATCCTGTGGGTAAGGTTGAAACAAAAGATGAAGTTTGCTTAGATTTAAAAAAAAAAATCTTTGCAAAATTTTACACTCAAAGCTATTTACAAAATGAGGGAGAAAGGGAGAGGGAGAGAGAAGGAGCCTAGCACTCAGGGAAATGCTGGGCCCAGCCTTTAGAAAGGAGAAGCACGGGGTGGGAAGTAAAGCATACTTCTCCAGATGGGGAAAGGAAGACAGTTAATTCTCCTAAGGACCAGTGCTAGGCTCAATCTTACTCATCAGCCTCAAAAAGACCTCAAAGAAGGATGCCTAATGACATCTGCAGTCTGCACACAACACAAAGCTTTTCCAGAGAGTGAAATACCAAATTGTGGCAACCAACAGCAGGAAGTATCTGGAGAT
Organism: Glossophaga mutica; assembly: GCA_039655065.1. Taxonomy (NCBI): domain Eukaryota; kingdom Metazoa; phylum Chordata; class Mammalia; order Chiroptera; family Phyllostomidae; genus Glossophaga; species Glossophaga mutica. Next base: position 28,103,974 of record CM077306.1, read on the forward strand.
TGGGTGACTGTTAGAGAACTGTCCGGTGAACTTCCCTATCATTATCACTGGGAATAAAACAAGCACGATCTCCAAATCCAATTTAGAAGATTAAGGGCTTTTTCTATCCAGAACCTGGACCTTAAGGTCAACAAAAGATTTATCGTCTCCCCCCACCCCCATAGCTACCATTGTGCCAGGAACTGTGCTAAAGGCTAACCACATGGCATGCAAAGGTGGAATAGGCAGTTTAGGAAAAAAGTGTAAAGAGTGGTAGCTTGTTCTTGTAGATAACAGTCAGAAAGTTCGACAGAAGGTAGGGAATAGCTAGGAAGGACACTGAAACAGAAGGCTATTTTTGTACCTTTGTCAAAAACTTACCATGTCTACAGGTGTGTGTGCGGTTTTTCTTTGTCCTGAAGGAGGAAGGCTGAAAGGGGATATGAGCACCATCTGTGAAACCACCAAGGAAACAGATGGGTAAACACAGGTTCATTCAACCTAAAGCCCAGTGTGTTAGAATTACAGGCTATTCTTTGAAATCCAAAAGAGGCAAAATTAGGACACATAAGATCAAATATGAATTTATACTGTTGTAAACTCATGAAACCTGAGGTCAAGAGATAATCTGGGTGGAAATAGAAGTGGCTTTGTGAATTGAGAGAAGGGGACCTAAATCCAGTTTAACAGGATTTTTAGGACACTACCAGAGTTCTAATCCCTACAAAGCAACAAAACAAAGCCCAAGATAAAGCATGTGGGAAAGGATGTTTGCTCTCCCGAACAGAGAGAAAACTGACAATGTGAACACTGGTGAGATGGTTTCTTTCTTAGTTTAAACAAAGAGATGCAACAATTCTTGGGAAATCTAATTAGGGCTTGAGCTTGTTCTTTGATACTCTTTACAGACAACCTCTGCTCTGACAGCTCTATAAAAGCAGTGGGTTCAGGGCCCCTCTTGTCCCAGCATTACATAGATGGATCTGGATGGACAAGAGAGTTTCAGATCTTGAGATCCAAACTTTGCAGAAAAAAAGGCAAGTTCATTGGTCCCTAAGGTCTAGGATCAGAGGGATAAAATGCTGAAAGGGACCAAGATCCTTAAAAGGAGAATTCTGATAGCCCTATCCAACAATCTAATAAAAACCTAACTAATGTTAAATAACTTTAACAATAGTTACAAAACAATGACACTATGATGGGGTGCCTTGTTTAGCTTTCAGTGTACTTGTTTACTGTGACCCCTAGATCATTTTAAGTCTGACTTAAAACCAGGTACCTTCATGATCTATTTTTCCTTCTTACAGGGGGAGTTTTAAAAAAAAAAGAAAAAGAAAAAGAAAAACTAGGAAGACAGTTAATAAAAACAAAAAATCTCAACCCAACACATCCCTAATTTTAAATTAGTGTGACTACACATTTTTTAATGCATTATTTGCAAGCTTTTTCTTTAAAGATAACATTAAAAAATTTATTGCAGCAGTCATAATTGATGTCATTTTGATTTTCGATTTTAAAATTAAATTGGTGATTCTTGACTGGTGGCGATTTTGCCCTCCAGGGAACATGTGGCAAGGTCTGGAGACCTTTTTTGATGGTCACAACTGGGGGTAGGTAGGTCGTGCTACTGGCAGGTAGTGGGCAGAGGCTAGGAATGCCGCTCAATAACCTACAATGCACAGGAAAACCCCACACAACAAAGAATTTCTGGCCCCAAGTCAGTGGTGTTGAAGTTGAGAAACTCTGTGTTCTAGCATTAGTATTAAATCACAATTCTAGTCTGAAGAAGCATGATTTTTTTAATGCCTGAATTAAACCTCTCACTAAGAGGGATGTGTCACAGCTAACTTATCATCTCTCTGATGTTGGACTATTACGCTGTTTCCAAGTTTTCTCTATTATAGATAATGCCACCAAGAGACATCTTCACTCACTTTTTCTTTCTTGCTGAATTATTTCCTTAGGATAAATTCCCAGAAGTCAGAAACACTGAATCAATGGGTATGAATATTTTTTCATGTTTCACAAGTCGTATTGGCATTTTGCTTTACAAATGGATTGAAACAAATTACCATCCACCAGAAGTGTGCAAATTTTACCCAAACCTTGGCAGGACTGAGTATTACCTTTTAAAAAAGTGAGAGGAGACACACATCTCAAAAATCCTGTCTCCAGTTTGCCTCAATTTGCGTTTTAATTCTACTAGGAGGAGTATTTTTCCATACTTGCTTTCTATTACTATTATCTTTTATCTGAATCATTTGTCTTTTGTTTATTTCTCTAACTGGTTCTCAATATTTTTCTTTTAAAATTGAATGTGATCTTCACTGAGTATAGATAATAATGCTGTTTTAGTCAATGCAATTATTTTAAAACTTCTTTTAAAAAGTTTTACTTTCACCGCCCCCCTCCCCACCCAGCATAGGTATGTTAATGTTCCCTCCCAGAATTTTCATTTACAATTTCAATACTCTTTTTAGGTGCTGGCCACCTCACCCAGGCTGCAGCCTCTACACAGAGAGGAGGCCTTGGGGAAGAGGAAAAGCTTCTCTAGCGATTGATGTCAGCCAGTCAGGTAAGAACAGTACTCCGTCTCTGACAATATCCCAGGAACGAATTTCCCTTAATCAAATGATAGGCCTTAGGAGGAGCCACAAGGCAGAAAGGAAACTAAATGCGAAGGAGAATATCACATTCGGTGCGGAGTTTGGAGGCCCCGCATTTAAAAAGGGCACCATACCTTTAGGACTGCAGAACTGGCACTGCTCCCTATGCAGCTATTATTAATATGCAAAAAATGCCTTATAAATACTTGATTCTGTTCGCAGTGGGGAGGCAGTTCATCTGAAAGAGGAAGTGGGAGCTTGGAGTTGAAACACGTCCGCCTGTCTTCCTTTCCTTTTTTCATTGCTCTTTTCATCTCCGCGTTTCCCCTTGTAGTTTTCTTTCCCCTTTATCCCCGACTTAACCCCCTCCTCTAACTCCTAGGAAGTGGTTGATAACAGTTGCGACTCTCATTTCTATTTATGGATTTACCTCCGAGGCCCTGATCCTCGGCCAGGTGTGGAAGGGGTGTCTCAGGAGCTGGTCCCAGGGACTTGCCATCCTGTGTGGGTTGGAGACAGGAGCCCTACCTCATCCCGCTCCCTGCCTCAGTGCAGACACTACCGGGAAACGCACAGCAGAGGTGTTTAAATCCAGCCAGTAGGGGGCACCCGGAGGCAGCCTCCAGGACCGGGAGCATCCGTGAATCTAATCACGTCTGCAAGGCACCGTCTGGGCGTTCTCTTTTACACACCTCTCAGAAATTGTTTTCCAAATCTAGGCCTGTAACATCTCCTTAAAGCATGGTGATGCCAAAATATCCCACCTTTGGGTTTTTGTTCTCTCCTCGCAGCTAGTAAAAAGGCAAAACCATTTTATGTGACAATTCCTAATATGGGGAGGGTGAGTCAGTGGGGAATTAGGGGAAAGGAAGAGCAGAAACTGCTGATGCTGATAAAGATCAATTTTGTGTGATATCCTAGCCTGCTTCAGAGTGGAAAGGCGACCATGAGAGGAACCCGCTGGATTTGCCAGTGGCCCATCGAGGTTTGCATCTGAAATCTGCTGGGCAGAAATTTGTTTCTAAATCCTTTCCAGATGGTGTATAGTAAACTTGAAATTAGTCATTTACGTGGAGTAGGTTGAGGAAGTAGTTAAAATTGAAGTCAGTGATTAATCTAATAAAGGACCATTAACCTCCAAAAGTAAGGGGTAGGGGAGACACCCCCTCCCCACCCCATCTCCATTCTCTCTGTGTGCAGGGGCTGGTGGGACTCCCTAGACTTTTTCTTAAATGGCCTTCCTTTTGAGGGATACTACTAAAGGAAATAAGACTACTGCGGCTTGAACAAGCCAACTGGTTCTGGTGGAAATGACCCCTGTCCTTTCACAAAGGAGGCACGTGAAGTTCTCAGAGCAAGCTGCTTTGCCACAGCCTCATAGGGTGAGAGTTTAAGACCCTCCGTCTGGTGTTCCTCCTTCTGACTGCGAGGTTAATAATTCAGTCTAGGGTTTCATCTGACATGTCTGCGCCACTCTTTCATTGTAGGTGATGTTAGTTCTCCTGAAATACAGCTATGGGGCTGTGTGAATTTGGAGTGTGTTTACGGTATGTGAGGTATTTGCAAGGCCTTTGGAGTTCTGGAATTATCAAAATATAACACATTATACTTTCCATAGTTACAGACTATTAAAAAAGAAGACCTTCTAGATCCCTTATAAAGGGTGTCTTCAAAATGAGAATGTAAAAAAGCAAAAACAAGAAAAACTGCAAATGTTGGTTCTATTGCTCCTCAGTAGTGGGAAGGGAAGGCTCAGCTATGCTTTACCTCAGTGGAGGCCTGACCCTGCCTGGGTTTCTAACCGTGAAGGTTCAGGTCCTTCCACGGAACCCAGCTAGTCCCACAGATGAAAACAAAACTACTTTTATTATTATTGTTTTTTAATGAGTTCGAGGGAAGAGGAGAAAGCCAGGCTGTGGCAGGAAGTCGGAGATAAGAGAGAAAGCGAGATCAAGCCCCCTCTCTCTTCCAGGCTGTCCCACAGCAGGGAGGGACCTGAGCATGCTGGGAGCTGCACTGCTTCTGCTTCAGGTTCAGGTTCACTGAGAACCCGGGTGCAGCTGCAGGAATTCCCTAGTTGTCTCTCCAGAGAGGATTGGAAGATAGTCCCAGCCTCAGAGCTTCAAGTGAAGGAACAAAATTATAAGTACTTGTGAACACATGCCTTTGAATCACTAATAGATATTCCTAATCCATCCAGACAAAGCATTTTCCTCTTTTCTTTAAGGTACCCTTGCATTTTTTTTCTTGATAGCTATTTTTTTTCTCTCCATTAGGAATGAGAATTGGAGTGGGAAAAAAATGGGCCCATTGCCACAAAGTCGTAGTGGCTACAGCCTCGATGGATGATTCTTTTCTGTGTTCCTACTTCCCTTTTTGACTTTGCAGAAAAGAGGGAAAAGCCTATGCAGCTGATCCATGAACATGAAGAGCCAGACAAAACATTCCATGTCTATGAGTTAAGGGACCTCTGTGATTTTATAGTTCATTTGTCTCATTTTACTGATGAAGCAAATGAGGCCCAGAGAGGTAAAGAATCTCATCCAGGGTCACACAGAAAGCCAGGATAAGAACCCAAAAGTTCTGTCTCAGTTTCCTGCTCATTTAAAGTCAATAATACTGTACCTGCTTCTCTGGCTTTTGAGTCAAAGGTGAGGTTTCATTAAGATTCTTGTGAAGATTGGTTCCAGATTCGGTGTTTGCTATGGTAGAAATTAGAAAGAAAAGAATCAGGGTTGTCAGATTTAGGTCTCATGAATTTTTATATGCCCCATTTATATACACACCGAATTCGCATGTGTAAGATTATAAACACACATGCATTTACTTATAGCATCCATATTTACCCACCAAATAATACCCGTAACTTCTGCAGGCGCAGTCTAAACACTATGTCACACGTAGTATTAAGACCTTATATTCAAATTTCTATTCTCTTGTTTTGACTGATCTTTAAGAGAACAAAAATCTTAAATCTTTGTGCTACTAAGACTCAGATGCAGCCAAAATTAAAAAGGAAATATTGATGAAAAAAATCTGCTGATGCTGTGGAGTATAAATTTTGTATGATGGTACCTCACAGAGCAGGAAAATGCTTCTGCAGCCTTCCAGACAGAGAGATCAGAGACTCCCCTCTTCCCTCATGGGGTGCAGGGGCAACAGGAGAGGTGGAAACATGACACCAGAGTGGGGCTGGTGGGAGGGAACCCATAGAAATCACGGGGCTCCCCATGGAACACGTGCCACACAGACACCGACAGGTGTTGGCATGTAGTCCACACGGCCCTCCGCTGCCGCCGCCATGCTATCCATCTCAGCTCTCACAAGTGTAGAAACTGAGGCTCAGAAGGTGATGTAACCCACCCAAGGTTGTATAACTAGTGAGGTTTTGAGTGAGGATTTGAGCCCAAGACTGCCTGACTCAAACCCCAAGCTGCAAAAGGATAGGATTTATTTTGTTTTTCTTTTATTCCCCTAAGAAAGTAAATTTAATGTTTATAAAGGACTGTTTATTTGAGGAACAGATTTAGCCAGGCACATGGCTGCTGTGACAAAGGATTGTAGCTTCTTGTGTGGGACTAGTGTCCAACAAAAAGTTCTTTCCATGCTTGCTACTCGTAAGTAGCTCTTTTAAGAATCTATGGCCATATGTGACTCTGCATCTTTGTCTCTTTGACCTGAAGCCTCTGGTCGTTCCTTGTGGGCTGACCTTTCCTTTTCTGTTGTTTCTCAGCTGTCCTCCTCTGTCTTGTTTGAAAATGGCTTCTGCACAGACTTAAAACATTTTTAAATTGAAAACAGCTGGGGAAACTGAGGCCCAGAGAGTGATTCCGTGTGATTGGCGCAAGGCCATACCTTGAAATAGCACAAGACCGGATCTCCTGATTTAGCATCTTGTACTTTCCCCTCCACATCACACTGCCTCCTGTTAGCCTCACTTGAGCTTGCCACATCCCAGCTGCTTGGCCTCTGGACAAATCCAGCCCAGCAGAATTGTGTTGTGATGAGGTTCACTTCATTGTGGCTTGAAAGGAACCATGGGTCTCTTAGAAGTGAAACTTATAAATTCTAACGCATAAGGAAAGTTCTTGCAACACCACGAGAAAGAATCAGTCAGCCAGAGTTCAAGAAATGTAAACACATTTTTAGATAGGAGGCTGAAAAATCGCTTAAGACTTCTCCATCTCGTGGGTCAAGACCCTGGTAATTTACTGAGGTCCAAGCTGTCAAGGAGGAGACACAACTCAAACTGCATTCCTGGGAGATAAAGCAATGGGGGTGGTAAAACTTCCTCTCTGAACAATGTGGGAAGATCTGCCCCTGTTATCATGCCGAAGAAACTGACTAACCCATTGACCAACTCAGACAACCAGCTGTGAACAGAGACGGTTCTTTTCATCATTCTGGAGGTGATGTGTGCAAGCACAGATACAGGCTGCACCACTTCCAGGCCTGCCTGAAACTGGGAACTCGGGGTCTTTCTGTGATGAACATTTCTGCCACTAAAGAGATAAACAGAAAACACATTCCTTCCCTGGCTGCCCACCATCAGGCCCGTGCAGATTTTCAATTGCTAGCATTAATCTAACCACGGGCTTTTAGCAAGGAGATAGCCTTCCCAGCAGATAACCGGGCAGTTTCAGAGATGACCCTTACTAGATGGGGTCTCCTCCCAAGCCTTTTTTGCCTTCTTCAGTTCATGGGATCCTTCACCAAACACTCAAAACTTGAAGAGCAGGAAAGAGCATCTGATTCTAGCCTGGAATAAGATGCCTTAAAACTTCCTCCTGGTTAAACCTATGTTGATTATGTTTAATTGCCAAGCTGCTGTGGTTCATTGTTTTAGATAAAGATGAAAGCTGGTCATATTTACTCCCACTGTTTCAGAACACTTATTTCCCTTGGTGCGGGATGCTCTGGTGGGCCCCATCTGTTATCAGAATGGAGACTGAACTCCCTAAAGTCACCTTATCAGGCAAAGTGGGCCACCTGACTCCTTCACGGATGTGTCCCAGGGCTTGGGGAAGAAATTCAGACCCATAGGCTCTAAAGTGGCCAAACATTCTGTTGTCACAAGGGCAGGAGCTTTGGAGGTGCTGGCAGGAGCCTCTTGAAATTTGTTCAAGGCCTTTCCCCACACATACCATTTCTGAGGCATGAGTAGCTTCTGATTGTTAGTATGCTGTCATGGAGCTTCCCCCACAACTTGCGGTGGTTCATCGTTGAGGAGGGCATCTATTCACTCCCATCAGACCTCAGAAAGCACTTTTGCCTCTCACAGCTTAGTATGTGGACTCGCAGCAGAAAACAATAGGAGAAGGCCTAAAAGTCAGCCTTTGTACCTTCATGGTTTTGTATTTTTGGTCAAAAATGGAAGATGCAAAGGCAAATTCCAGATTATTAAAAAAAGCATTCCCAGTATAAACTAAACCATAAAAGGAAGGATAATTCTTGTCCCTTTATATAGCCCTGCTGACCTTTCCTTAAGAATGATATCTAAAAATACTTATTTTATATGATATGACTCAAGACGCCTATGAACTATACAGTGTTTATTGTGTTGTAATAAATCTCAAGTCTGCTTGTTTAATGTTAGGAGATCCAAGATGGCCTTTTGGTATTGTCATTATCAAATTCTTGGGACAAGATTTAAGACCTTGTTAATGCTGCATGTTTTCTCTTTAAATCTTCCTGGGTGAAGAGGAGGGTGAGATGGGCATATCAAATCGTTGTTCAAGAACTGAGAACGTCTGCAGGCGAAAGACACACCCCAGGGACCTGTATTAAAGGAGCCAACTAGATGGATCTAGAAGATACGAGTCAGTCTGAATTTAAATATGAAATGCCTAGTAAATGCAAGGGCAATATTTTTCTTCCATTTTGGCATAACAGCTCTTTCACTTGCTTATGTCTTCTTAGACCAAGGTTAGCTCAGTCTCAAGGGTCTGGCTTTAGCTTTGGGAACACCAACTTCTCTCGAAAGTTCATAAATAATTTTTTATGGAAAGATTCAATGGTACGTGGCAGTTTACCAAGCCCAAAATGGAAGGCAAGATAGACGATAGAATTTAAATTCCACTTGTGCAGCAACAATAAAAAAAGTGCTACATGAGAAACCCTCCAATCAAGACACATCATAAGATTAATAAAGTTTGCCCTGGCTGGTGTCACTTGGTTTGGTTGAGCATCCTCACATAAACTGAAAGGTTGCAGGTTCGATTCCCAGTCAGGGCACATGCCTGGGTTGAAGGTTTGGTTGCTGGTAGGGGCGTATATGAGGGGCAACCCTGGTTGATGTTTCCCTCTTACATTGATGTTTCTCTCCCTCTCTTTTCTCCTCCTTTTTTCTCTCTCTAAAATCAACAAGCATGTCCTTGGGTGAGGATTAAAACAACAACAACAACAAAACATTAAGAAAAAGATTAATAAGGATACCTGTCGTGGGAGACTATGGAAGAAGGGAATTCAAAACCAAGTTGAAGGTAGAGCTACACACAAAGTAGTCAACGCATTCAATTCATGTGGTGGTCTTAATTCTGCAGAAAATATTCTTCTTGGTCACTTGCTCTCAAACAAGTATAGACATCTGGTCTCCCAGCCTCTACTCTTAACCCCTTCAATCCATTCTCTACATAGCTGGGAGAATCATTTCTCTGAAGTGAAAATGTGGTTGCCCTGGCCGGTGCAGCTCAGTTGGATGGGCGTTGTCCCACAAAGCGAAAGGTTGCTGGTTTAATTCTGGGTCAGGGCACATGCCTGGGTTCTAGGTTTGATCTCTGGTCAGGGTGCAGATGAGAGAGGCAGGCGATCAATGTTTTTCTCATGCATTGATATTTCTCTCCCTCTGTTTTTCCTCCCCTCGCCCTCTCTGTAAAAATAAGTAAATAAAAATCTTTAAAATAAAAAAAATCTGGTTATGCCAATTCCTGTGTAAACAAGATCTCACAGCCTTTGGGATAAATTCCACAGTTGCTGTCTGTGGCCCTTTATAACTGAGCTCTTGCCTACCCCTCCAGCTGCATTTCTTACCTCTGCCTCCCCTACATGTGCCCTGGTATCCAGGCATTATAAGCTGCTCACCATTCTCCCATGCTGTCATTTTTTTCTAACTGTCGTATGGTCTCTTTCCCTGGAGCCTCCTTTGCTCTTTTCCACTTGGCTAGTTCCTACATATATCCTTAGAAACTCAGCATAAATGTCCTCTCCTTCCAAAAGCCTTCTCAACCTCCTGGTTAAGGTAGACTGTATTCATTCATAGCTCTAAACACACTCCACCACGTTAAGGCACGGACTTTTATCCCTCAACTGTGTTCTCGTGCCTAGCACTGTATTTGGCATTAGCAGATGGTCAATTAGTGTTTGTTGAATGTATGTTTGAATGAATGAATGAATAAGCAATCTTTATGTTCTCTGTAAAACAAAATCGCTAATTCTTTTTATTGGACATGTTCCAATGCTGGTATCTTCATCAATTTTCAAATGAGGAAGTGCAGAGAACTAAGACAGTAGCAAGTAAAAACCCTTAGGTCACAGGGAGATGTGTGAAAGAAGTAAGAGAGAAACAACAAGGGAAAAAAATCCTTAGGAAAAGCCTCATGCTTCTTTATGGTCTTTTTGATGAGAAATAATAAATGCCTGAAGGATGAGAAAATAGAAACAGTATTTGTGAATTATTGGTCAATGAAAATTATATGTTTTGATCACTTGACAGAGCTAAAATTAATATACTAAACCTTTTTACAGGTTGAGAAATATAAATGATACGCATACACGCAGACATCTCAGAATCCTTACCAGCCTTACAATGCATTGTGCTAAGTCTTACTTCACTGCTTGAGCAAGGCTCCAACCCCTCATGCACAGCACACACTGAATAAACAGCAGATCTTGGCTTCTTCAGGAGGGACACATCTGAGAATTTCAAGAATCATTCAATTTGTAAATCATATTCCCAATAAAACTAAAGTAGAAATGAAAAAAAGAAAGGGAGTTCTTTAGACTCTTGGTGAGTCTATAAATGAGGCTATAAACAAATGAGTCTATAAATAAAGGATTAGAGTAATTTACAAAACTATTTTTTGGCAGAGAATCATCAAATCATTAGACCACTTCACTTTCTCTTATTTCTATCACTAACCCCAGCAGTTGGCCTTCTTTTAAGGGCCATTTAAAAAAAACTGTGTATATGTATATGTGTATGTGTATGTATATATGTGTGTATGTATATGTGTATGTATATGTATATGTGTATGTATATGTATATGTGTATGCACATGTGTATGTGTATATGTATACACACATATAAATGTCTTTTTAATTTTTTTAGACTTTATTTATTTATTTTTAGAGAGAGGAGAAGGGAGGGAGAAAGAGAGGGAGAGAAACATTGACTGGTTGCCTCTGGTAGGTGCCCTGTCAGGGGACTGAACCTGCAACCCAGGCATGTGCCCTGACCAGGAATGAACCAGTGACCTTGTACTTGGCAGGACGAGACGCCCAACCAATGGAGCCACACTGGCCGGCCGGGGCTAAATCAATGTTACTTTTTAAAAAGCAGCTTCACCAAAGGCATTGCAGATACTACGATAAATACAGACCCCAGTACTGAGATGCGGTGCTAGGGGGTTGGGGAGGGGCACTCACTAGTGCAGTGGCAGTCTTCTGTCTACCACCCTCACGGTGTCTATGATTTGACTTTGTGCTTCTGCAAAATGACGTATTGTATGTGTCTCTGACTTCTGAAGTCATTCGCAAATAGTTGACACTGATCTTCAAGTCCACAAATACCCAAAGTCAACCATCTATATGATTTCTTAGAATCCTAGCATTTTATCTGAAAATGTGTATTAAAAGCAAATGATGCCCCCCCCAAAAAACACCAAAACAACCAAACCCAAGCCAAAAAGTTGTAAAGACTCTATGTAGGTGATTCCAATGACTAGATGTTTTAAATTGCCTTTTGAACTCAATTCCAGGGAATATCAAGTATTTTCAGATTAGTATTACATTCATTTTCCTAAAAACAAATGGGGAATGTTAAGCACAAAGAGATGTAAGAGTTTTTCATTAAGGTTGTTTAGCAAATCAAGGCAACAAATGAGTTTCCCATATTCTAAGCTCTGAAAGAGGAACTCTGTGCTCATTAAGGCAGTCCCATTGGAATACACTTTCCTGCAGAGACTATGTTCTGCATGGTGGTGAGACTCCCAAGACATCCTTAAAAATCCCTTGTAACTCGCATTATAGCTGAAGTCTTTTATTATTCAAATACATATGAAACACCTACAGTCAGTGAGTGCCAGCAGCATTCTGCCAGGTACCAGTGGTACTAGTGGGTCCCTGCCCTTGAAAAGCTTGCAGTCTAATGGAGATAAAAGCCTCACTAGGAGACAATTCAGTAAAAGAGATGCTGTGATGGGGTAAGCGCCCGGTGCAGTGTGAGTGGGTGGAAGAGGCCTGCCACCCAGTCAGTGGGGAGGATTGGGTGGGGGGCACAGAAAATTGTGAGGGAGGTTGACTTGAAAACTAACTGGGAACTGAATGATTAGAAGGAGTTGACTAGGAAAAGGGGTAAAAGCTGGGGGTTAAAACTAGAGTTGAAAGTAGAGTGGAGGTCGCCAGGGGCTGGGGGAGAACGGGGAGTTGTTATTTCATGGGTCTAGAGTTTCAGTTTTGCAAGATGAAAAGAATTTTGGAGACTGGTTTCACCTAATGTGAACATACTTAACACTACTGAAATGTACCCTTCAAAATGGTTAAGTTGGCAAATTTTATGTTATTTGTATTTTACCACAATTTTAAAAAATGTCGGGGGATAGGAGATGAGAAATTGTGCTTCGGGCAGAGAGAACAGTATTTTCAAAAGCTTAGAAATAAGAAAGAGATTTGCATTAGTCTAAGGTCTTTTAGTTACTAGGAATAAAGAAGAGAAGGAATGAAAGTATTTCCCCCCCTTTTTCTTGAATATAGAGCTTGTTATGGGGCAATTCTGAAATAGTTTCTTGTTGGCATCTACCATTTCTTTTTCTGTACATTTCTCCTTCTTCTGCCTCCTTCCCCACATAGCTAATATTCTCTGTTAATCCAAGCCCTCTGGGGCACTGTACAGGTCAGGCACGTTTCAACCCTTAAACCTCTACTTACCCTAGAATTATCAACCTCTATTTCTTCCCCCACCAGAAATTTTAGTCCCTCAGCACAGCTGTTCTCATCTAGGTTGCAAGAGGGCAGTCATCCAATTAAATACAATTTTTTTAACTGAAATGTGAATGCTATTAGCATCTCAATATCAGTATTTTAAGAGAATTCTTCTGACTCTAAAGTGAATCTGTTGTTAGTGAGATTTAAACAGTAGAACAGTAGAAGTGACCTTATAACATTTTGGCCATATTAGGAAGAATATTTTTGGTCTGGAGAGCTAGCCTGTAAACAGGCCTATCTTGTTTGAATATCTGTCTCAAGAGTTTGGTCCTCCCAAACGATGTCTTCTTTTTTTTTTTCAGCTTTTCTCCTTCTCCCACATCTCTAAAAGCTGCAAATCATTTTAAGTGTTACCCATAGCACGGTGTCTGCTGCTGGTTGAGGGGAAATGGCAGGAGAAAAGAGCAGCAGAAGCCATTCGTTTATATGGGTCATTTTAAAGTCAGGAACTTCCTGAATTTTCACATGCTGTCAGATGGGAATGTGCCTATTTAGACTGACATCACCACTGACCATGCATAGTGGTAAAAATGCACGTTCTTACTATTCAAATCCCAGCTTCCCCGCTTAGCTGCGTAACCTTTGGCAAGTCACTTAACTTCTCTGAGCCACATTGTCCTAGATGAAAAACGAAGATACCAGACTATATCTTATATCATTGCTGTAAGGATGAAGTGAAATAAATGTAAAGCAGTCAGCATAATGTTTGGCATAACAAAGATAGAAAACAATGGTAGCTATCACCACCATCATCGCCATCATCACCACCACCACCTTCATCATCATCATCATCGTCATCACCATCCTTTACTGGAGGCTCCTATTTAAGAGCTGCTTTGGCCCGTGTCCAATCAGTGAGTGAGACCAATGACACTGAAACGCTTCCCACCATGGTCAGCGTGTTCACCCAAGAAGAATGGCAGGAAGGGTACTACAGAATGCCAGGCCCTCAGTGTTTCTCTGCTTACAGATTTTGAGATTGGCAAGCATGTGCTTGTGCCTTTTCTTCCTTCTAGTTTTGCAGTCTCTGGCAAAAACAATTCCCTTCAGCCAGCCCTGGCTCTGGCCCTCCATCTATGGCCTTGCTTCCTGTTACTCTAGCAGGTCCCTCCCTCCCTCAGGATTCATTGCTGCCTGCTCCCCCAAAAAGCAGCAAGGAAGACCACACACATTTTCCTATTAATCAAAGACTATTTTTAGGAGAGAGAGAAAGTCTCTACATAATCATCCTTTTTCCTTGGTCTAAAGCAGAAGCAGCAATGGCTGTGGGTGGAGGATGAGCTACAAAGTCAAACTATACTGCTGGTTTTTGCTTGTTTCTGTATGGGAGAAACAAAATATAAAAAAAAGCTGGGAAGAGGCATTTAAAATACAAGCCTGAGAGTCTTTTCCTCTGATAGTTTCCCAGTTTGTGGCTGTGCGGGCTGAGCCGTGAACACCTTCTCACACGGTGAACTGTGCAGCACATGCCCTGCGGAACCCCCAGCACATCCCTGCACGTTCTCCTTCCTGGGCCAGCCAAGCGCAAGCACTTGGTTCGACCCACCTTCTCTTCTCCCCTGTATTTACACTCAGACCACAGCGCACAGGGCTGCCCCTTGTGTAACTCATGAGGACACCACGTTTCTTGGGCTCTCCAAGAAGTGAAACTTCTTTCCTACTTATTGCTATATTTGGGGAGAAATTGTGTATTTGTGGAGGTCTAGGAATGGAATAATGTGTTTGTAAGTCAAATGATGTAGATGAGAGAAGTACAGGTGACTTTTCAAGGACAAGCTAAACTTTCAGGAGACGTAGAATACTAGACCCCTCCTTTTCGTGGCTGATTTTTGAACCAACAGATTTATAGACTAGAAAACAATAGGGTTTTACCTTGAGGGTGTGAAAAAGTCTTGAAAATAAGCTATTTTTCTTACCCCAAGATGGGGGAAAACACAAAGTGGATGCCCGATGCTTAAGTGTCCTAATGAATTGGATGGTTTTGTAAACAGATAGAGGGTATCGTGGAGAGAATGTTGACAGGGTTTAAAAAGCATTGGAGGGTTTTTATTTAAGATGTTGAAGGGTGAAACCCTGCAGGGACTACAACGCTAAATTTCTGAGAGGGGAACTCTTGACAGAGCAAGAGCATAAAACAATTAACGCTTGACGTGCTGTGAGGAGGTGCCCAGATCGGAGCAGCAGACGTGTCGCGGGCCCAGTGTGCGCAGCAATGGCAGGATGGCAGGCACATGTGAGGGGCCCCAGCCTCCAGCTGCAGGACAAACACAAGGTTTGCACCTGGGGAGACATGAGGGATTCCAGCCCTTCTGATTACAGCCAAAGAGACAGACAAGCTTTTGCACAGACCTGATGAATTTTTTGTGTGTGATCTTTTAGAGTCACCATGGGTGAGAATTATTCTCCTAGCTGTCCTTGTCAGTCAAAATGAACATTAGTTAAAACAATGCAGTTTTAATGGCCAAAGAGGATTAGGATGACAGGCCCAAGGAAGATAGTTAAGGGGAAGGTAACAGATGACAGAGAGGTCAGCTGAATGGATTGGCAATGAAAGGATAGTTTTTAGAAGGAAATTTGGTGGTGGTGGTGGTGGTGGTGGGGTGTGTGTGAGAGAGAGAGAGAGAGAGAGAGCGGGGGGGAGAGAGAGAGAGAGACGTGTGAGATGTTGAGGTGGTAGCAATACAGAAGAAAAGTTCTAGGAAAGCATGGAAAATACAAACTGGAAAAGATGTCTAGATCTTCCATCTAACTACCCACTAAAACTAATTTCCAAATACATTTATGTATGTATTTATGCCTCACTGTCTCATTACTGATAATAACTATACCAGAGAGGTTGCCAAAAATGAATGTTCAGGTTTATTGGTTTGCTAAAGTGTGGTGGGGCTTGGAAAAGCTTGCCCCTTGGTGCTTTTCCACCTCAGTGTGCACGCACGCAGCCACACGCATGCACATAGCTTAGGCTGAGCGCAGCAGCTTGGGATTCTGAGAACCAACACTGGAGAGAGAAAAAAAGCCATAATTAGTGTTAATTGTTCACCCTTCAGTTCAAGAATAGATGCTCTGGAGAATGGGAAATGAGAACAAACATTAATTATTGAGTAAGGGACCTTGGAGACAGACACTCTGGATTAAAAGGAGAGAGATAAATTGCATAATGAATGTTAATTTTCCCTCAAAGAATTGAGTGCTCAGTGGTTGGAATGGAAAAGAGGCTGAAACAGTCATGAAAGGGAAACCTCCATGTGCGATAGGGCGAGAGGCTACGGGAGGGTTATACAAACACCCTCCATCACTGCTTCCGCCTTGCCCTTTGCCTCGCTCACGGCTCCCAAGAAATTTGCTATCAGGGTTTTCCTTAGAACGCTGATCATTTACCACAATTTTCTGCTAGGAAGCTCTACCATTCCCCCGAAAGCACGTAAGCCAGAAAACTGCCATGCTGCATCACTGACAGGCTTAGAGGCGCATGACACTGGAATTTATTTTTCATGTGTGCTGGTGGGAGTTCGACTTAAAACAAGGGAGGAGGCTGGGGTTGAGTGCCCTGCGGGAGGAGGTTGTGCCCTGTGGGAGTGACTCGGGCTCCAGGGCCTTGATTGTTGTTTTATCTTAATTAAGATACACGACACACACCCCCTCACCCCAAACTAATCCTCTTAACTGAAAGTGAAAACGGAGAAAAGGTAATTTGAGTAGAAAATTAGAGATGAGAATGGTAGCCAATTTTGTCAAGAGGCTCTACAAACAGGCTTGTCTCTGGCTGCTCCGATTCAGAGTGCTGGTTGATCCCCGAGGCCAGTGCGTGGCCTTGGGGATCTTCCTGCTGCAGCGTCTCCTGCATCTGTCCACTGTCCTCGCAGCTGTGGTCTGGGTGATTCTGCAGTAGCCTAAGTGCTAGACCTTTTCTCTTGCCTGTCCGTTCATGCTGGCACACACGTTGGGTTGTATGACATCCCTCCTCAAATATCTGTGGTTCCTTGTTGCCTGAATACCAGCATTTCAGCTCTATCCTGGCACGGGAGGCCTTGCCTGGTCTGGCTCTGGCCTGTCCTTCAGCCCCATCCCCTGCCATGAAGCCCCTCCCCAGCCCATTCACCCAGGCTCCTCATCGTCCCACATCATCCCCTGTTAATGCTTTTTGTTCCTTGCCTTTGTTCATGCTGTTCCCTCAGTTGGTTATGTCTTTCCCTCATCTGTGTTTATCCACTTCTACTATTTCTCAAAAGTCAGTGCAAATGGAGATTATCTGTAAAAACCCATTCTAGTCCCCTAGGTTAGAGTTAATGGCTCCTTCCTTGAACACCCCTGACTTGTGTTATTTAGGCTTCTATTACAGCACTCATTTCATTCTGCCTTGTGGTAGAATGAGTTCCTTGAGAATCTGTTCTTACAAGAACTGTGAGGTCCCCAAGGGAAGTAGGCACAGGGCCTGGAGGGGAGTCTGGGGTGTAGGGCAAGGAGAGATGAGCCCGTGGGACAGACAGGCCTAGGGGAAAATCCCAGCACTGCTACCTACCTGGGGTCATCAATGTGTGCAAGGGTGTTAACCTTCTTGTGTTTTCATTTCCTCACCAATGACATGTGGATGAAAATACTCATGTCGTAGGATTAGTGTGGGAAGGTGGGATGAGATGCCGCATGTGGCAGAGTGCCTGAGAGTGTTCAGTCTTAATATTAACCCCCTCCTTGTCTGTGGCACTTGGTGGATGTTTGGTATATTTTATCAACAGAGTCAAAGACACATGTAATGGGTCTTCCCTCTTCTAGGCTCATGATATTTTATTTTGGAATTTTATATTAATTCTTTACAAAATGTACTGCAAGTATGATCTGGTTTGATTGTCACAAAGCAATGTGAACTAGGATGGCAGACGTTATTATCATTGCATTAGGAGTTAAGGAACATGGTAAGCTGCTGTAGCAGAGGCTCCAAAACATGAAGATTTATTTCTCTTTCACTAAGAGGGCAGAGAGAGGTGGGCAGACCGGGGTGGCTCTGCTCCATGAAGTTACCAGGGCCTCCTGGCTCCTTCCATCTAATGGCTCCATCGGCTCATAGAGGATTGCCCTCTTCCTTGGTTGAAACTGTCTCACTACCACAACCAAATCCAAGGGGGAAGAGAAGAAGGAGGGTGAGCAGTTTCTTTTTAAGGAAATGACCTGGAAGTTTCCCATGTTACTTCCACTCACATTTTATTAGCCAAAACTTAGTCACGTGGCCATACCTGTTTGTAAGGGAGGCTGGGAGATATAGTTTCTAGCTGGGCTGCCATATGTTCAGCTAAATGTTAGGGTGGGGCATTTTACTAGGAAAGGAATAATGGAAGAGTGGATCCTGGGGAACAGGGAGTCTCTGCTACTCATGGTTTCAACCCACATTTATAGCGGGAGTACCTACTACGTTCTCTGCGATATTTAGAAGTAGATGAGGGGCGATCTACAGGAATTTTAACTCTAGGAGAGGAAAGAAAAAAGAGAGTGAGAAAGATCAAGGAAGTGAGCAAGTGCCTGTTGAGATGCTAAGGAAGTAGCAGTCAGTGTGGGCTGAGGTGGTCAGGCAGGGCATCACAATGAAGGTGGGACTTCAGCTACTCCTTGAAGCCTGGAAACCTGGACAAGAGGGATGAGATGCAGTGTGATATTGTGGGAAGAGCTTTGATCCAAGTGGGTGCAGGAAGACCTGGGTTTGAGCCTTAGATTTGCCACATAGGAGATGTGTGACTTTGAGCAAATCACCGTACCTCTCTGGGCCTCAGTTTCTGCATCCATAAAATGACAGGGTTTTCAAAGTGTGCTCTTATAGCTCTAGTGGCTCTTGAGATACCACCCCCCTGGCCCCCCCCCGCCCCCCCGCCCCGCCCAGAACAGTTTAGGAGGGGAAGAATTAGCTGGGCTGTGGAGGAGTTAGGAGGACAGTCAGACCATCTCCACTTCAACCAGGGAGCTCAGCTCCTGTCCATTTTATCCACTAATGTCTTCGGCAAGTCTGACAAAATGCTTCCTCTGCTTAAACACTGATGAAGGTGATGCCTACCTTCCCTCTCTCAACTCTAGTGTTTTCCAAAACAGAGCAAATGCCAAGGGAGGCAGAATTCATGGTTTCCCAGACTCTGTAAAAAATATAAGTGCCATCATATACAAAAAATAAAAAGAAATGAAATATTCTTCAACACTTCATGTTGACTTTTTTCTTTAAAAAAATTTCTAGCGGATTCAGAGAAAACTATTATTTTTGACATTTTCCTTCTTTGAAAAGCGAAAAGTGGTAACGATACCACATTTTCAGCCATAGGAGGTAAGGGGTGTCTTAGCACTTACAGAAATCAGGAGAGGTTTTTTTCATAGGAATGAGACTCCCCAGTGTTTTTTGGTGGCTATCGGAACACTTTCCAGTGTGGGCTACTGAGACTGCTGGTTCCACTGTGGTGAGGTGAACAGCTCGGCTTCTCTCTGAAGTCTGGGACGAACATAGCTTTGACAACCCGCCCTGTGATACTTGGGATGGACCAGTTAGCCCCATGATTTCTGCAAGGAGAGTATATCGGTCAAAGCTCAGCACAGAACAGAAAGCACCAGGCATTATGAGAAGAAACGAAGCGACCACAGAGAACTTGGTGCTTACAAAGTTGCTGCAGCAGATCTGCTGATTCGGAACTGATGTTTGCAAAAGAAAAATAAGAATATTCATGAATTTTCCAATGGCTGAGATTCTGCTCCAGGACTTACGCAGCAGAACTGCCCTCCTGAGTCTCCTTGGGAAAGGGGCATATTTAATAACATGCTGCATTATAGCTGGAAGGAATCTCGAAATCATTAGTTGAGCATTTACCGAAGTGTGTTCCCCAAACTATTTAGATCCACACGATGTTGTACTAAAAACAATGAAGTCTTCAGTGGTCAAATAAGTTTGGGAAATATTGCTGTCCTCATCTCAAAGAACCATAATTCAAGTTAGCATATTAGAGGCTGTCTGAAGTCCTACAGTAAGGAATCTGCTTAACTTATTTGGCCTCAGAACCTTTTGTTGTTTTATGTAATTCCCGTCGCCCTCAGGAGGAATCGGAGCTCTGTGGGGCACATGATGGGAGGATGGATCCGAATACCATTTCTCTTTTTCTATATGAGGAAGCTGAGTTCCAAAGCAGTGAAATTATTTGCCCATGATCACAGAAATTGGTGGTGGTAGAGCCAAGACTTTGAAATTTTAGTTTAGAGTTCTTTTTCCTCATGCTGCCTCATCTAAAAGACCTTGTCCTTTAATCTAAAGCATCTTCACAAAGGCTACCCCAGGAAAATCATACTCTGTCAACTATCCCACCAACACTCGTCCCCATAACAAGCATTATCACAAATAACAAATGGGGTGAACAAAGAGAAAGTCAACCGCTAAGCATATGTTTGCCCCCCAAATAATCAGTGTTTTGAGACCAGATGGGATATCCTTGGACCCTTTATCTTTTTGTTTACCAAATTGCAGGCCATCAGGGAATGACACCAAGTATATCGCCTGTTACTGAAACCAAATTACTCCTAAATCTAGTGACTTAAAACAACAAACCTTTATTACATCTCACACAGTTTCTGTGGAAATCTGGGAGTGGACTGTGTGTGTGATTCTGGTGTAGAGTCCCGTATGAGCCGGCAGTCACAATGTCAGCCAGGGAGGCAGTCAGCTGAAGGTTTGGGTTGCACTGGTGCGGGGGCACTTCACAGTAGCTCGCTTAGTGACGAGCCAGGAGAGTGTGTTCTGGCTGTCGGCGGGAGGCTTCATTTCCTTGCCATGCAGACCTCTCCATTAGACTACTTGAGGGGCTGCATAATAGACACGGTGGTGGTCTGCTTTCCCCAGAATGAGTAATTCAAGAGGGAAGGCAAGGAGGAATTTCCTTTTATGGCCCAGTCTCAGAAGTCACACACCGTCATATCTGTTATGTTCTATGTTTACTAGAAGCGAGCTGCTATGTCCAGCCCGCACTCAAGAGGAGGGGAATTAATCTCTCCCTTTTGAAGGAATAAGTGTCAGAGGATTTGTAGACATATAGGGATGGGCAAAAGTAGGTTAATGATAATGAATAATACAATAACTAATAAATACATACAAGAATACATTGTTTCACATACAACTGTAAATCTACTTTTGCCTACCCCTGTATTTTCTTTTACTTTATTTTTATTTATTTTATTTCATCTTTTAAATCCTCACCCAAGGACATGCTTATTGATTTCAGAGAGAGGGGATAAGAGGGAGAGAAACACTGATGTGAGAGAGAAGCATTGATCAGTTGCCTCTCACACATGCCCTGAATGGGGACCGAACCTGCAATCTAGGTGTGTGCCTTGACCAGGAATCAAGCCCATGACCTTTCAGTTTATGGGATGACTCTCTAACCAACTGACCCACACTGGCCAGGGCACCACCCTGGTATTTTAAAATCACCACACCAACAAAATTTGCAAGAGAGAAGGATGCTAATTAAATTACCAAAAGCAAAACATGTTTTGGAGGTGAAAATTCATCTAGGACAAGAACAAGTGCTAACTGGAAACTCTGAAAGAGATCAGGAATTTAAATTTACATGGGACCTAAATTCCTAAATCATTGGTACAAATATCCTTGAACTTCTTGCAGTAAAAAATTTCTGAATAAAACAACTTTTGAAAAAAACATCTATAGCTGCCATTGCAATGAAGAGAATAGATGAAAGACTTAAATAAAGAATAAGCAATTTAGAGATCACATCCAATGTTTTGACTTGTATCCTTTCAAGTTAACTTTTCCTTTCTTAAGCCTTTGCATTTTCTAAGTGTTACAATACCCCGACATGACTAAAAGGGTCAAATTCCATCTCTAGTCTTCACATCTTTTTTTTCTCTGAAGGTTTGTATTCATTTTTCTTTTC
Organism: Glossophaga mutica; assembly: GCA_039655065.1. Lineage (NCBI taxonomy): Eukaryota > Metazoa > Chordata > Mammalia > Chiroptera > Phyllostomidae > Glossophaga > Glossophaga mutica. The sequence goes on from CM077306.1 coordinate 28,125,662, forward strand.
TGTCTGAAAGCAAGATATCATGATCTAATTGCCTAAGAATTTATTTCCAAATAGATGTTGACAAAGTCTGAAAGTCTCACAAAAAAAGAGACAGATCATATTTACTCCTTTACTGAGGATTTTTTTAAATTAAAAAAAAAAAACCCCAATCAACTATGATTCTAAAAGCATTTTCCTCGTGGCACCTGGGGTATTCAGTCAATCAACAAGCATGCCTTGAACATATGATAAGAAAAAGAGGTTCTCTAGGACTCATCCATTTGGGAGCTAAACAGAAAACAGATGAGGATAAATACAGTGATCACAAACGTAGGAGTGAGAGAGAGGGATGATCTGAGGCTGCATCCAGGCAGTTCTATGAGATGAGGTGGATTTATTAAGGGAAATGTCCCAGAAAAGATAAGCCTTCCCCTGGAACTTAAACATATTCTAAATATTTGGGGGAATTTAGGCAGAGACTGGGAGATAAGAAAAAGAAGACTGAATGTTTGGGCCATCAAAGGAAAGAGAAAGGGTGTGCCTGAATGTAGTGGGAGATGAGACTGGATGGGTAGGTCGAGATGGTGATTGAGATGCATGTGAACAAATTTAACTGCAAAGAGTTTGGTGTGGTTGGAGCAAATCCTTTGCAAGAATTAATTTTTTTTTCAGTATCCTGCTTCTCAAAACAAAGCAAAGAAAAGCAAGACAAAACAACAAACTTTTCCCATTAACAGTTTAATAGAGACTCTTAGAAAGCTAGATCTGTTCTTTGGATGCTCGTAGGGAGATGTGGGTTTAAGTTCCTGCTTCATATTCCGGGGCACCATCCAATCACCACTAAGACAGAAAGTCTACCAGCTGTATATGGAGGACAGGCTAGAGAGAGGTCAGTGATTGACTGATTCACTCACTCATTCAACAAGCTCACAGTGAATACCTTTAGGTTTGAGAGGCAAGTAGGATTATCGTTCATGGGACTGGTACAAAATCGCAGGCCAACCTCCATTTATTTAGCATAAGTTTCATTTCTCTCTCTTTCTTTGTGTAGAAAAAAAATTGAAAGATTTTTTAGTCTACATTTATTGTGATCCTGTTATGTATGCATCAGGAGCTGTGGTAGGGGCTGGGGATACCAAAATGACTGAAACATTGTATCAACCATGTGACAACAAACCTAAATATTTAACTTAAATATTCCTTTTATGCTTCTGACTCTTGTTTTGCCAAAAGGGGAGCTATTTCTCCTGGAGCGGAGTGTACAAATGTGCAGCAGGTGGGCAGAATCGTATTTGCCTTCCAGCTGTTGTGCCAGCTGTGTCACGAGGACAGTGCCCTCCACCTGTCTAACTCCTGCTTCCGCCAAGTCAGAACCAAGTTATTTTTGTACTCATATCATAGTACAACCCAAGCAGTGGTGGGAGTTCTTTAACACTGAATTTGGAACCAAATGCAGTCTGGTTTCTGGAAACCATGTATCAGGTGGCTAGTTCAACAAAAACAGACACAACATGAGCAACGCAGAAATAATAGTCAAGGAATTTTTCAACTGCTGTCAGTGGAGGAGTCCACCCTCTCATTTCAGATGGAATGAGGAACCTTGGACACTGGGAGGGACTGACCCAAAGTCATCTGACGACATAGAGGACAAGCTAGGGCTACTCAAATCTCTTGGCTCTGAATCCATGCTCTTTTTCTTAAGCCAGTTGTGACATAACCCACCAAGTGAGTGCAGACTATAATCTCCCTCAGTAAGAGGCCTGCTGGCTGCACTACTCATGCGCACACATCTGAGGGTTCCTGGGTGGCTGACACTCATCACCCTCTGACTTCATTTCTTTCCCCTTTGCAAAATGGCTACTGCATGGAGCCAGAATCTCCTTTCCAAAAAGTTAACGTGCCAGAAGGGATTTTGGAAACTGCCTTGATATCTGTCAGGAGCCAGATGATTCACGGCAATGAATCAACACACATAACAAGGATACCTGATTGGATTACCAATTAGCCATCTCTACCTCTGGAGGGTGCTTGGAAAGAAGAGAAAAGGTGATGTTTAGTTTGGGCAAATACCAAAAGGGCTTTATCATTCTCATCAAGGCATCAGCAAGGCCCATTAGACCTCCTCCAAGCCATTCCACGGAACTTCTCTCTCCAGATGCTCTAGCAAGAGTAAACTTGTTATGCAAACATTGGGTTATTATGTCTGAGCTACAGAAGCACCTCTGTGTCAGCGAGAGGGGAGAAACTGGCTGACTTGTGTCTGTTTTTAATGATGTCTCTGCCGCTCGGTAGTTTTGGAAGCTGCAGGTAAAATCTTTCCCTGTGAAAATGAGGCTGACTTGGGATGTATCATCTTACCTTCACTTGACAGAAGCTTATCGGTTTGGGTGGGCCCTTGGAGGGACAGGCAGACATTTTCTACATTTGGACCCAGCAAGAAGTGTCCCAGTGAGAGGTCTCTGGACTCCTCTTGAAAATAAACGTGAGCATGGGCAGTGCTAGCACCAGTGCAGGGAGGGAGGCTGAAGCTGGACTGTGCTCCCTGGATCTCTGGGGAAAATGCTGGTGTGCTCAGGGGCTGTTCTGAGTACAAGGTCAGCTCTGTTTCTAGGACTGGGCAGAGCAAGTTCCTTGTTTAGTTCCTGCCCCTTGGAGGTAAAGGTAGGATGAACAGAGTGGGCCTGCCACCCGCTGATACCGTGATTTTGTGAGAGTCTGGAAAAGGTAGCCCCTCTGGGCTCAAGCAGCCCCATGGGGCCAGCCTAGGCTGGAGAGGGGGCACCTTCTTGTAGGCATGTGTAGCTCAGCCATGGCACAGGGTTTGGTGAGTCCGGCCTCTGCATTCCCTCTGCTTTGTGCAGTGCTTGGCAGGTACAGCCATGCCCTCTGGGCCAAATGCTGGGCCTGCTTAGTGACTCCAGGGGGCTCAGGCAGGGGCAGAAAAGGAAGCAGTATTTCCCTCAGTTGTTTAGAAAGATTGAAAGTGCTTGTTTGCCCCCACCTTCCCCATCTCTAAGGTGAAGGGATCAGGACCACCAGCGAATGAGACATTTGCAAGCATGCGAACAGATACACAAACACAGAGAAGCATGACATGCACACAAGAAAACACACACATTCACAGAGATGTGCACACATACTGGTACACATTAACATGTACACCCACAAGGCAAGCATGCACACACATGCACATGTACTGCACATGAACAGGAACACCTACACTGATGTTTGCACCTTGTTTACAGGCATACATGCGTTCCTGCATAATCACACACATGCATACATAGGTGTGACTGAACGTACACAAGCACGCGCGCACACACCAACATAGGCATATTAGCATGTGTCCTCCCATATACCTTCACTTACACACACCCAACCTACACATTTGGGGTTTCAGGCTGTACTCTTGTCACAGCCATGGCTCTGGTGTTCATTCTAATCAGATTCTCTCTTTATCAGGATGGCTAGGTAAGAGTATGTGCGTGTGTGGTATGATGTGTCCTGGACTGTACAACCTCCTAGGAATGCCCTTGGTGCTGTCATGTGGTAGCCAACGTTTGGCTCCTTTGTATCAAAACTAAGAAAGTGTCAGTGCATGCAAATATAAAAGGGAGGGGATTGTAAAAGAAAGGTTCTCTCTCTGAAATGGTCGCAAGTGACAACGATGACTTTGGAGGAAAACAGAGAGAGGTGGGGGAAAGGGGATTTTTTGACCATTTCAGCCTTAAACAGAGAAGCTGCAAACACAGTGGAGTTATGTGTTTAATTGTGGATCTATGTATTTAATTTATGCTTTCAGGGCTTCAAGTGCATGTGCTTGGAGGGGGTGTTTGGGGAGAGAGGGACAAAGAGAGAGAGAGAGAGAGAGAGAGAGAGAGATTGATTTAAACAGTGAGGCCTCTGTCTCTGGGTGAGCATGAGATAAAAATGAGAAACTGTTGTATCTGTTATCTTCTTGGTGCCTCTCAGTTCTCACATGCCTCTCACAGTGTTTCCTTCAGCCCTGGGTGTGATTCTGCTGTTAACAGATACTTTTTTTCACATTGTCTGGCGCCCAAACAACCCCTTCTCCTTCATCTGGTGCTCAACCAGAGAAAGCAGCCCAAGGCTCCGAAGAGGGAGGGATAGCTGGCTGAGCAGCAATTTCTAGAAAATGGTTTGTCTGTCCCCAGCATGGTACCTCCCAATGGGATTTTCAGAGGCAATTTGGACTCTAAGCAATTTTATGAGCTGCTTTTAGATCAAAGCCCTCATGGAAGCTGTTACTATACTGTCTTTGCATCACTGCTCTTGTATAACCATCTTAGTCTCCTGGACTGTCAGCTCTTAAGGGTAAGAACTAAGTCATAGAGGGTGTGGCCTTGCCCTACCTCACCCTTCAGTAGAAATTGGGAGTCCTTCTTTCTCTGCGAACAGGTCACAGGCTCTCCCTGGGCTGCAGGATGACTTCCCATTGCCCACGTTGCCAGGCTCCCTGGCCCTGGAGGGTTATGGCTGGGCGTTGAGTCTGCCTGGTAAATCCAGTAGCGTGTCTCCTGAGGAGCGCAGGGAGCGCAGGGAGCTGTGTCATCACGTGTTGCTGCCAGCAGTGAGGAAATCACAGAACAGCTTGGCAATGCATGTTGGTGCAGAAAACCCCTTAAAACATGTACGGACTCTTTGGGAATATGCATGGTGAGCATTAATTCCCCTGACATTTTGGAGACACTACCGATTTCCCCTTCTCAATGGGGCAGCTTTCTGACAGATTACATCATGGGTACCTCGTGGCTCTGGAAGATGATTAAAATGAGCATGAAGTCACAGACAAGCCAAGGTGGGGGCATCTAGGCGCCCCCACCCTTGGAGTGATTACCTTGTCCTTCTGCTGGGAGTGCGGCCCTGGACTGTCTCACATTTGGGGGGCCTGCAGGGCAGCTGTGGCTTGATGTCTGGAGGCTGTCCAGGCTCCTCTGGCCCTCTGGACTTTTTCTTCCTTCAGTCAGGTACAGTGGTGGGGTCATATTCTGAAGTGGGGCATCATCATCTTCAAAAGCAAAAGGAGAAAAAGCATAAGTGGAGGAACTTTTGAATCCGCAAGAAGGAGAAACGACCTCTTTTCTAACTTGGTTGGTGGCTTATTTCACTTACTCTCTAGTTGCTCCCTTTTCCCAGCCCTGCTAAGGAGCCAGGTAACTCCCTTGGCCAAGGTGAAATTCCTCTTGGCTAAAACAGTGTCCTTTCTTCAGTTGGGGGAAAACTCCAAGAACTGGGAGAAACTGAGCTATGGTGGTTGTTATTCTCATTCTATTGATGGGCTCCTGATACAGAAGAAAGACCAGAGAGGCTGCAGAGTCCTTCTAGCCCTGAGTCTGAAGGTCCTTACTAGAGGACCCTCAGCTTTAGAGCTCCTGGGTTCCAACCACAAAGCAATTTCCCAAAGCAGAGCCGATGATCACATGGCTCCTCAAGGCAGTAAAGTACAAAGGAGTGCCCTCCAGATGGCAGTTAGAGGGTTAATGGGATTGATGATGATGCTCCACCTCTATTCTGTCTTTCTCCTTTTCAGAACTAGCAGGGACGGCTCCAGGGAGGTGAAACCAATAATCTAAGTGACTGAGTCTTGGTCTTAATCTCATGGAGAGAGAGTGGTTTTTATTTCATGTTAACACACTGTTGATGTTTGTGTGTAAAAGCTGGCTTCCCACATGGTCTCAAAGAATCACAAGCCTCTCGTGTATTACAAAGGAAAAAAAGTTATCTTTACAAAGGAGAAATCTAGCCACCTTTAACCAAATAATAAAATTTAACATCACGTATAATGGAATGAGATATAACAAATGAAATAAATATAAAGGGATATTTTGTGTCCCTTGGTGCGATGCACTGAGGATACATCACCTTCTATTGTTGCCAAAAAATGTTTTTGATCAGAATCTAATCACAAGGAAACAGACACATCTAAATTGAAGTTCATTCTGTAAAGTGACCAGCCTATCCTCTTCAAAAATGTCAATGTCAATGGTCTTGGAAGAAAGCTCCAAGATCTGGATGAGAATGCAGCTGGCTGACCCCTTGATTTTGGCCCTGTGAGACTCTGAGTGAAGAACCTAGATATACCATGCCCAGATCTACAAAAGTGTGAGCTAGTAAGTGGGTCTTTTTTTAAAGTCACTATCCTCACCCCCAAAAGGGTCAACATCATGAAAAGTAAGTTGAGGAAATGTTTTAGTTTCAAAGATTCTAAAGAGAAGTGAGAACTAAATACAATTCATGATCCTGAATAGAAACCTGAATTGACTGGGGGAAAAGGCACTGTAAGAACCATTATTGGTATAATTAGAGCAATTTAAATAAGGAGTATGTGTTAGAAAATAGTATTACATGTTAATTTTCTTGATGGTGATAATCATATTGTGATTATCAAAGAGAATGTCCTTGCTCTTAAGAGAATTGTGCTGCAAAGGGATAAAAAGTCTTACTCTCGGATGGTTCAACAATAAAATGCGTATGTGTATATAGGCATAAGTAAAACCTAGCTTTTATTTTTATGACATTGGGGTGAAATAATACAGGGCTCCGTGAATAAGTGCATGTGTGCAAACTCTGAGGCAACGGGACAGTCCCACTTACCAGCTCTAAGCGCCCTTGCCCAGGGACCTCTGTGAGAGAAAGGTTGCCATGAAAATCTTGCCTCCTTGGACTCCTGATGCATCTACTACTAGGATGGGCCCTGTACTGAACTAACAACAGAGTACCACAGACTTTTTAGACTAGCTTCTCCCTGGCTGGGTGGCAGAGGATGGACAAGCTCAAGATTCTCGGTCCCTGGTGGACACGGCAGCTCCAAACAAGTGGAGGGAAGTGAGATGTGAGTAAAGCCCAAGACAGAATTCACTGCTGTTGCCATTGATCTCAGTGTCTCAGGCTGTGCAGCTGATGTCACGGCCCACAGGTGGAAAGTTCCTTCCTTACCTGTTTGCAGACAGTGATCCTTGTCCATATTTGAGTTTTAAAAAAAAGATTTTATTTATTTTTACAGAGAGGGGAAAGGAGAGAGAAAGAGAGGGAGAGAAACACTGATGTATTGGCTGCCCCTTGTATGCTCCCAACCGGGGATGTGGTCCACATCCCAGGCATGTACCCTGACTGGGAACTGAGCCAGCCACCTGTCCGTTTGCAGGATGATGCCCAGTCCACTGAGCCACCGAGTCAGGGCTGTTTTTTTAAAAATATATTTTATTGATTATGCTATTACAGTTGTTCCATTCCCCCCTTTATTCCCCTCCATCCTGCATACCCCCTCCCACCCACATTCCTGCCCTTTAGTTTATGTCCATGGGTCATATATACAAGTTCTTTGGCTTCTCTGTTTCCTATACTATTCTTAACCTCCCCCTGTGTATTTTCTACCTACCATTTATGCTATTTATTCCCTGTACCTTTCCCCCTTTCTCTCCTCTTCCCACTCCCTCACTGATAACCCTCCATGTGATCTCCATTGTGATTCTGTTCCTGTTCTAGTTGTTTGCTTAGTTCATTTTTGTTTTTGTATTTTTTAGGTTTGGTTATTAATTGTTGTGAGTTTGTTATCATTTTACTATTCATAGTTTTGATCTTCTTTTTCTTAGATAAGTCCCTTTAACACTTCATATAATAAGGGCTTGGTGATGATGAACTCCTTTAATTTGATCTTACCTGAGAAGCACTTTATCTTCCCTTCCATTCTAAATGACAGCTTCTCGGATAAAGCAATCTTGGATGTAGGTCCTTGGCTTTCATCACTTGGAATACTTCTTTCCAGCCCCTTCTTGCCTGTAAGGTCTCTTTTGAGAAATCAGCTGACAGTCTGATGGAAATTCCTTTGTAGGTGACTGTCTCCTTATCCCTTGCTGCTTCTAGAATTCTCTCCTTCATTTTCATCTTGGCTAATGTAATTATGATGTGCCGTGGTGTGTTCCTCCTTGGGTTCAGCTTCTTTGGGACTTTCTGAGTTTCCTAGACTTCCTGGAAGTCTATTTGCTTTGCCATATTGGGGAAGTTCTCCTTTATTATTTGTTCAGATAAGTTTTCCACTTGTTGCTCTTCCTCTTCCCCTTCTGGGACCCCTATAATTCAGATGTTGGGATGTTTAAAGATTTCCTGGAGGTTCCTAAGCCTCTCCTCATTTTTTGGAATTCTTGTTTCTTCATTCTTTTCTGTTTGGTTGTTTCTTTCTTCCTTCTGGTCCACTCCATTGATTTGTGTACCAGTTTTCCTCCCATCACTGTTGGTTCACTGTACATTTTCCTTCATTTCACTTATTGTAGCCTTCCCTTGTTCATTGAATTTGCGACCAAATCAACCAATTCTGTGAGCATCCTGATCACCAGGGCTTTGAACTGTGCATCTGATAGGTTGGCTATCTCTTGGTTGCTTAGATGAATTGGCTCTGGGGCTTTGATCTGTTCTCCCGTTTGAGCCTTTTTTTGGGGGGCGGGTCTGGTCGAGGCTGTTATGTAGTGAGGGGTGGAGCCTTAGGTGTTCCCCAGGGCGGGGCAGCCCAGTCTCTGGGTTGTGATGCTGTATGTGGGGGTGGGGTCCAAGAGGGAACAATGGAGCTTGCTCTGCTCTCTCTCAGATTCCAGTCCCTTCTGCTGCTTTCTCCAAGCAAATTGGGCCCTTCTGATGCTGATTTTCATGTGGGTGGGCTTGTGTACATTCCAGGACCCTGTGGGTCTCTCCAACAAACTCTCCTGTGAGGTTGGGAGTCTCTCCTGGCACCTCAACCCCCACAAGTGTTTTCAATCATTGTTTTTAGGTTTTATTTCCTGGCGCTGGGGCCCTGGGTTGTGAGGCCAGTCTCGCTCCCCATTTTCACCTGGATTATCTGCACGTGAATGTGGGACCACCTGGTCAGCCAGCCGCCTTGTGTGGCCTCACTGGGTCTGCCCATTGCCACCTGGTGCCCGGGGTCTGCTAGCCGCCACCTGTTTGCCTTGGATCTGCCAGCCGTTGCCTGCGTGACCAGGTCTGCCAACCTCCACTTTTTCCTGCTGCGACTCCGCCCCTCTTACCGGTATGGATGAATGGTTGTCAGACTTCTGTACAGTTCAATTTTCTATAAGTTCCGGTTGTTTTCTTGTTTCTAAATCTTTGTTGCCCATAATTTTGGTTGTGTGAGGAGGCGCAGTGTGTCCACCTATGCCTCCATCTTGGCCAGAAGTCTTGAATGTTTCTTCTTTAACTCCTTGGTTGTCAGATTTCCATACAGTTCAATTTTCTGGCAGTTCCGGTTGTTTTTCGTTTTTAAATTTGTTGTTGTCCTTCTTTTGGTTGTGTGAGAAGGCACAGTGTATCTACCTATGTCTCCATCTTGGCTGGAAGTCTGTTTTTTTTTTTTTTTTTTTTTTTAAGGAAACTTTATAGCCTTTAGGATGATTAATTCTCACTTAACAGATAGAGTAAAAAAGCCCTTGCCACAATAATTAGAAGAGATTCTCAAAACCAAAATGTCTCATGAAGGTCCTGACCTGGGTCCAAGGTTTTGTTTACGCTAAAAGGCAGTGCAGTGAAATGAGTAAGAACAGCACAGATCCTGGCACCAGGAGACCTGAGCTCCAATCCCAGCTGGGCCACTTATAGTTGCATGACCTCAAACAAATGACTTATCTCTCTGGGCTCCAGTTTTCTAATCTGTGAAGTGAGGGTAGGGTTGATGCTAGGAAGAAATGAGATACCACGTGTTAAAAATTAAGGACAGTGCCTGGCCCAGAGGAAGAACTTGTTAAATATTAATGTGTACCCTTGGCATCTTCTGATTGCCACTAGCCAGTGATCACCTAACGCTTGTGGTACTGACATCTTGCACTTGTTCTTTGGAAAGGAGGTTCAGTTTTCTGAGAATGGGGAGCTTTTTAAATATGGCCTGTTACTTCCAACCTATCCAACACACATAGACACACACCCACAGGTGCAATTTCAAATGTCCATATGATGTATTGGAAGATCGGAGTGAAGATTTTTACTATTGATATTATGGATATTTTAATGAAGAAATACTTATTCCTAAACAGTTTAGAAATGAAATTTTATTGCTAAAATCATGGAATAAACTATAGAGCATGCAGCAAACTTTTAATCAGCATGGGGCTGTTTTACTTCTGCAACCAGAGAATATTAGCAGGGGATGATCTAATGAGTAACTTGTGAGCTAGACACTAAGCTGGCTTTACTGCAGCATGTTGGTTATGGCAGCTGCTGCCTGAACAAAAGCCATCTTCAAATGGCCAGAGAGGGGCTCACCTCCCTTCCAGCCTCCTTTTCCATGGTTGAGGACCCTTGTGTATCTTGCTTTGCTTCCCTTTTGGATGAGATTCCTGTGGGATGCTGGAGAGTGGGAGTAGCTACCTTGAGGTGAGAGCATGTCTCTGCTCATGTCCACAGGGAGATGCACTGTTAACTCCTCCAGCCTTTCTAAGAATGCGTGCTTCAGGGTAGGCCTCCCCAAAGGACTGGCCTCTTCTTCTGTTTCTGGTCCTGACTCAGTACATGGAGCACCTGGGAGACAAAAAGAAAGCCAAGTTGTGTAAAATGTCTGTGGTTTTTGCCAGTTGCCTCTTTTATGGGGGACCCATCTTTTCCCTGCTTGCACCATATGGTTTGGGTGGAGCTGTGTCCAGTCCCTGAATTCGTGGATGGGCCTGGGGTTGAAGCCTGGCTAATGAGAGCACATTATAGCCTTAGCCACAGTGACTGAGTCCACGGTAGGCATGTAACTTAATCAGAAGCAATTCTAGTACTTTTGCAAGATCTTGCAGGGGTGTCCAACCTGTAGCCCGCAGGCTACATAGGCTCAGGATGACTAAGAATGTGGCCCAACACAAAATTGTAAATTTACTTAAAACATTATGAGATTCTTTTGTGATTATGTGTTGCAATGTATTTAATGTGTGGCCCAAGAGAACTCTTCTTCTTTCAGTGTGGCCCAGAGATGCCAAAAGATTGGACACCCCTGTTGGAAGCATAGCCTTTTGACTGGGATTCACAGGTAGGAAGTTAGCATGACATTGTACGAGGCCATCTTTACCACCGCATGTGACAGCTTGCTTGAGAGGAAAGGCTGGCACAGCTGAGGGAGTTAGACAAATAGTGCCCAGATGACAATTTCTGAGGTCTGGATCCAACTGAGCCTGAGGTTTTCCCATCCTGGCACTACCCAGTTACATTTCTTTTTTGCTTAAAACAGTTTGAGTTAAGTTTCTGGAACTTGTTACTGAAGGAGTTTTTGCTGATACATGAAAGCATTAAGAACTCAGTGGGTACACTTTCTCTGTACTTTATTCCTATTTTTCACTTGGCAGTGTGTTGGCAAGCTTAGTGTGTCTAACAGCTTTAAGAAGCTGGTTCATAATTGGCCTGGTGGTCTTCCTGACCATCTTGCCAGGATTATCATAATAAATAATCAGGATTTAAGCCAATCCCATTAATGTGTATTTTTATGTATATTAAGTAGGTCTTTCTATTCTGATATTTTGACATCTGGGTTCTTACTGGTAAGACTGTTCCTCCCAGGGCTGGCTGATTCCTAGAGGTAGTAAAAGACCACCTGTGAGCATGCCTTCTACATGCAAACCAACCAATCCAGAGTCCCTAACCCAAAGCGACACTGTTTATGGAGTGGTTATACCCACAGGCCACTATCTACTTGCCTTAAGCATCCCAGGGCTAGGTACCAGACGATGAGGGATTGCCCCTATGCCCAGAACCCACCCAAACTATTCAAACTAACCAATCCCAAACTTACTTAGCCTGCTTACCCTGCCTCACTCATTCCTTCCTGCAAAACCACAACAAAGACTCTTACTCATTCCCACTTCCCCAGCCCTTCTGCCTCCCAAATGACCCTCACACTTCCCCATGTGGCCTTGCATGGCATGGTCTACCCCCTCCTTTTGGGGACTGTGAGGAAACAACCTTTTCAATGGCAATTGTCTCCTGGTCTGTCCTTGTCACCATGCCTGAATAATAATATAACCTACATTTAAAATATTGTGTCTTTTTTAAGGAGCCATATAATTTTTTGAAGTGTAATATCTATAGTGGAATACACAGTTATTAAGAGTAAAATTTAATGAGTTTTGAAGAATGTATATACCCAAGCAACCAACCAAGACTTAGAACATTTTCATCACTTCATAAGAAAGTTCTCTTATGTATCCTTCCATTGGCTGGTCTTTTAAGCTCAACAGTTAGGCATTCATTCTTCAGAGTGAGAATTCCAAACAGCTTCAGAACAAAACTTTCTGAGAAATCAGTGGTAGTTTCTGCTGAGAAAGCTCAGAATTAGGAGCCCCTTGAAATTGTAGTTGCTGTTTAGAGAGTCACCTTTGGCTTCAGAATGCCCAGAGAAGTCCCAGGAGTAAGAATGTCTTAGGAACAGGTGCTGCAGACTGACTTGGGAAGGTCAGGAAGAATTTCTCCTTGGGACATAGGGTTAGTGGTCACTCAGAAGTCTCCTCCATAAAGGCTTCCTAAATCACCCGTTGAAACTGATCTTTCCCTTACCCATATTCTCTTAGCGCTTTGCTGACAAGCACAAAATCTGTGCTCTGACAAGGATCGTAGAAACCATCTGTTACATAATAACCTAATTCAAAATCAGGAAAATGGTTCTTCAGACAAATCTTTATTTATGTATTTTTTTAGTAAAATGAAGATCCAAGGAGCCAAACATCCTTTATACCTTGGCTGCCAAGAAACTCAACTAAATTCAGTGCCTACTTAATGTAATAAATTCATCCCAGATGTCTGATAACCTATTTCTTGACTTCTTTTAACCAGATTCTTTTTTAAAATATGTTTTATTGACTATGCTATTACAGTTTCCCAATTTCCCCCCTTTGCCTCCCTCCACCCAGTAACCTCCATTCCTTCTGGTAATCCCCCACCCCTTAGATCATGGTAGGTCATGCATATAAGTTCTTTGGCTTCCTCATTTCCTATACTATTCTTAACCTCCCCTGTCTATTTTGTAACTACCAATTTGTACTTCTTAATCTCTGCATCTTTTCCCTCATTCTCCCCCTTACTCCTCCCAAATGATAACCCTGCAAATGATCTCCATATTTGATTCTCTTTCTGTTCTGCTTGTTTGTTTTTTAGATTCAATTATTGATAGTTGTGAATTTATTGCCATTTTAATGTTCATAGTTTTGATCTCCTTTTTCTTAATAAGCCCCTTTAACATTTCATGTAATAATGGTTTGGTGATGATGAGCTCCTTTAGCTTTACCTTGTCTGGGAAGCATTTTATCTGCCCTTCCATTCTAAATAATAGCTTTGCTGGATAGAGTAATCTAGTTGTAGGTCCTTGCTTTTCATCACTTTGTATACTTCTTGCCAGTTTCTCCTAAACTGCAAAGTTTCTTTTCAGAAATCTGCTATCAGTCTTATGGGAACTCCTTTGTAGGTAACTATCTGCTTTTCTCTTGCTACTTTTAAGGTTCTCTATCTGTCTTTAGCCTTTGGTATTTTAATTATGATGTATCTCAGTGTGGTCCTTTTTGTGTCCATCTTGTTTGAGGTGCTCTGTGCTTCCTGGACTTGAATGTCTTTCCTTCACCAAATAAGGGAAGTTTTCTTTTATTATTTTTTCAAATAAGTTTTCAGTTTCTTGCTTTTTCTCTTCTCCTCTGGCACCCCCATGATTCAAATGTTGGTATGTTTGAAGTTGTCCCACAAACTGCTTACTTCTTGTTTTTTTTTTTAATTCTTTTTTCTTCTTGTTGTTCAACTGAATGTTTTTTTCTTCCTTACATTCCAAATCATTGATTTGATTCTCAGCTTCATCCACTCCACTGTTGATTCCCTGTAAAATTTTCTTTATTTTTCTTGTGTAAACTTCATTTCTGCGCTGTTGACATACCCAATGAGTTCTTTGAGCATCCTATTAATAAGTGTTTTGAAATCTGCATCTGATAGATTGCTTATCTCCATTTTGTTTAGTTCTTTTTCTGGAGTTTTGTTCCATTCTCTCATTTAGGACATGTTTCTTTGTGTCCTCATTTTTGCAGCCCCCCTGTGCTTTTTCCTATGTGTTAAGTAGAGCTACTTTGACTCCATCTTAGTAGCATGGTCTATTGTAGAAAAGCACACCTGTAAGTTGGGTGAGGTAGAGCCTTAAGTAATCACCAGGGTGGGGCAACCCATGTGAACCAGGTTGATGGGGTCTCAGATATGGTGTTGCTACTCTGTGGCTCTGCATGGAGGAGAGCTCAGAAAAGGGACAATGGCTATCGCCTGGCCTCTGGAGTTTTTTCATGGGAGGAAGCTGTCCCTTGGTACTTGCCCTGCTGCCAGACACTTCCGTTTCTCCCTGTGCGCCACTGGTGCTCTTTCAGTTGCCACCCTGGTGCTGGAACCCAGAAGGAGTGAGTTTCTCAGGCACTTTGAGAGGAGATGCCTGAGAATCCTGCAGTTTCTTCTGTCACCCCAACCCCCACTGGTTTTTACAATCAGAAGTTATGAGGGCTTATCTTTCTGGCACTGGAACCCTGAGCTAGGTGGTCTGGTGTGGGGCTGGGATCCTTCATTTCTAAGATATCCCTCCCAATTTTTATACACCACACATAGGTGTGGGACCACCAATTCTTTGTCCCTGTGTCTCTGTGTCTCTGCCCCTCCTACCCATCTGGAGGAATGTGATTTCTTTAATTCCTTGGTTGCTGGACTTTCACACAACTCAACTTTCTAATGATTCTGGGTGACAGTTGTTTTGTAATTTAGTTGTAGTTTTTGCTGTGGTTGTGCAAGGAGACAAGCCATGTTTACCTACACCTCCATCTTGACTGGAAGTCCAAAACTTTTTTCTTTTTCTTTTTTCTTTTACTTTCAATTTTCAGTTGGTATTATATTCATTTTTTGTAAGCTGTCTGAAATTCTTGTAGCTTTATAACATCTGCAGTGCATAAGATGTATTTATATGTATGTCCGTCTTGCTTTCTTTTCCACAGCTTAGCAAAATGCACTGCTTAATGAAGGACTCAATAGATACTTAAAAAACTGAGTGGACTATGACCAGAAGAGACCTAATACTACATTTTACCTTTTTTCCCTTAAAAAAACATTCTTTGAAGGGGACGACCCTGGGGAAGGTCAGCTGTGATGTAGGAGAGGGCTGTATTAGCAGGACCCACATTTCAGACCTCCCTGACGGATCTGAGTTCCCTCAAGAGCACCTTTCCACAGGGCACATACCTCTTCTGTGTGCTTTCTCTTTTGAGGGGTGTTGGGTGTGGAAATGAATCTTCACTGGGAGGATGAGGAGTTCTGCTGGGGTCTCACTGGCTTTACATCGACTCCTCAGGGTATCCCGGGCTCTGGGTGGGTTTTCTGAGATAGAAGGTAATTTCAAAGCCTTTGAATCCTGGAGAAAATATAAAAACAAAACACAACCAATTCAAACCCTGCTGCCTGCAGGGGACAAGTGGCATGGAATCTTATTTTATCTCTAGCACTAAATGCTGCGGAGTGTAGGTTCAGTATCGGTGGCTGAGAAGTAAAGCTAACCAACCTGGGACCAGGTATCTAACTAGGTGGGAACTCAGCTCTGCCTGTTCATCCAGCCTCTGATTCTTCCGAGAGGTATAAATGTGATCAATTCAAGAGCCTTTGAGAGGAAATATTGTCTTTCTTTCTATCACAGCTAGGGAAACTAAGCCAGATTGAAATGGTATAGCTGAGATTTCTGCATATGGAGGGGAAAAAGTCTCGGCATAATGTCATTATGGAAGAAAATCAAAGAGCAGAACATTGACTATGCAACCTTTTAGGTAAGAATGAGAAGAAAAGAGGAATACACATTTGCGTTTGCTTACTGTATGCAACCTCTCTAAGCTTCAATTTCTTCCTCTGGAAAATAAGAGTAATCATACTACCTACCTCAAAAGAGGTAGGTGGATTGCCATGAGGATTAAATGAGATAATGATATGTAGTTACAATAGTGTTCAGAACTAGGTTTTTGTCTATGATATTTCTTTGAGAGTAGACTCTTTTCTCATTGGGGTTTAATATCCCATCTCGCCATTAGTGGAATATCTATGTATCTCCACACTTCTGTAATACGAACTAGCTAAAAAGAACCACTGTGTGTCAGAATCAGCTACAACTTTAGCCTAGTTTTTGTGTCTTAACCCCCCCTAAAATGTGTGTGTATGTACAGAGACAGAGACACTAGGGACAGTACTTAGAGTCTCCAATTATTCAGAAGTTACAGAAAAATTATCTTTTTAGTTCACAGCTTTAAAATAAACAAAAAATAAATCTCACCAGAGGATATATTTATTGACTTTAGAGAGAGGAAGCGGAAGAGGTGGAGAGAGAGAGAGAAGGAGATGTGAGAGAGAAACATTGATTGGCTGCCTCATGTACACACCCTGACCAGGGGTGGAACTTACAAACTAGGTATGTGCCCTGACTGGGAATTGAACCCACAGCCTTTTGGCGTATGGGACGAAGCTCCAACCAACTGAGCCACCTGGTCAGGAGGTTTGCAGCTTTTAACATATGAACCTGACTCTATGAAATGTATATTCATGCTGGGTTTCAGGGAGTTCAATTTCACAGAAGGAAAAATAAAAATGTTCCTCACTTTTTTAATGTTCAAAAAGAGAAAAAATGATCAGAAACACACATAGGCATCCTACATGTTTAGAGTTGAATGAGGAAGGAAATTCAACCAAATATATGCAGAGTAATATTTATAATTTTGAGATAGTAAGAAAATGATTAACCAAATGCATGTGCATAGGATCTTAATGTTCCTGGAGACCTTCACTGCCCAGGTGCCAGCTGCCCACCAACTGCCCTTTTCTGAATACTGACCTTGTGCATTTTGTGTGACAAGGGTTGCATTGAGAAATCTACATGGAAACTCAAATGATTTGTGTGAGGCATGGCTAACAAGCCAAGCATTAATTTCTTTATTCTAATTAAAAATTTACAGAGTTTTAATATAGTGGAAAATATTGCTTTCCTTTGCTAATCCATATACATGGGTTGGGGTGAGGGACTCCTGTCTTCTGAGCCTTGCCCAGTTCTGGGCTGGCCTGGGGTGTGAGATTGGGGGCTTTCCGCAGGCCTGCAGGGGTCTGGCAGGTCATGCCTGCTGGTCCGGAGGAACCAGAGAAGACAGATGCCTTTCTTGGGTGGTTGGAAATATTAACATCAGCTTAGACACAGGGAATCTGAGAAAATCCTGAACAGACTGAAAACAGCCTCCCTCGTTGGCGTGAGAACGACCTGGAGTGTCCATGGTTCCTCCAGGGCCCCTTCAAATGACACGAATGCCCACAATGAGATAACATTGCTGCAGTTCCCAGTGGGACACAAGATACTTTCACCAAAACACATCATTTCCTTTCTTCCTCCCATTAGCCCTGTGGAGTTGGAGTTGTTATCCATGCACACAGTTGAGGTTGCTGAAGCTCAAAGCGGTGAGTGACCTTCTTAAGTTCACCCAGCTGCTTTGGGGCAGAGCATGCTGGAGACCCTGCTGGTTCCCACTCAGCACAGGTGCCTCCAAACTACCAAAGACCCCCACAGAATTGCGAGGCAGGACCAGGCCAGAGACAGCTAAGGACATTTTTAAGGAGGATGGTGTACTTGACTTCTGAAGGGGTTGATAAATCTGCAAAATTTACCCTACATTTTCAAAGGTGTCAGACCCTCCATTAAGCAGAAACATTGCTGGATTTGAGATCTCCAGCATTTTCAGTATGAAGTGGCTCAATTGCTTAGAAACTCAAATTCTGTCCTTACTTGTTTGTAGATAACCCCCAGCCCCTTAATAGAACAGAGGATTTTGTTGCCACTAGAGAATACAGTAGCATCATATGCTTTATGGTAGAATTTGGGCATCTAAAATTCCTGGGACTTCACTATATTCAACATTTCATAAATTACTACAGCTTTATTCCAGCTTCACATGGAGAACTCAGAAGTGAGTAAGGCCGGTTCTGTTTGAGACATCCCTTTGAATCGCCTCATTCCTAAATTGAGATTCATCTTTTAAATGCATGTGTACATGGATACACATACACACACAACCTTTTTCATCTTCAATTCCCCAGCCGTGTGCTTTTCTGAGTCAGTGGCAGATGCTACAGGAGGGAAAAGGCATCTTTCAGCAGGTGGCTCCTGTAACAAGTGGCTGCTTCTGCCCTTGTGGAGTTTCATATTCCCTTGTTTGTCTGTAGAAACAGGATGGGCATGAGAACTTATTAGTTGCAGGTATGGGGAGGGACAGTTGCCTTTTAACTTTTATAATTTTGGGGTTAATGGAAAGAGAGGCAAAGAGAGTGCTGAGGTGCTGAGACAGCCAGGACTTTGGATGAAGCAGGTCTCGGGAGCCCTAATCTCATTATCTGGTTGGGTTCTTGCTGGCTGAGTGAGGTGATGGAGAGAATGGTAATAATAATAGTTGATATACTCATATATTGAGTGCTAAATATGGGACAAGAATTGTGCAAAGTATTCTACATGCATTAACTCAATTCCCACAATAGACTTATGGAGGTATTATCATTATCCCCATTCTGCCAAGGAGGAAACCGAGCCTCAGCAAGATTAAATAATGTACCAAGATCAAAGTTAGAAGAGGAGGGTAATTTGAACCTAGGCAGTCTGATTATAGAATGTATGTAGTTGAGTACTAGGCAAAGAAGAGCTTGTCAGTCTCATTCGCACCTCCACCTGAACTTTGGCTGTTATTTTCTAGGGTGAGTGGCATGAGGAAGTAACACTCAGCCTGCCTCAGTGTCCTCCAATGAACTCTGCATGGTTAGGCTTACCCAGATTAACAAACAAGACATTTGGCTTCTTACCGCTGATATTTGCCTTCCTGTAGGGGAAAGCGTTGCCATAGAACGTAATGTGGGATTTGTCACTCAGGAGCCAAGAATGATCAATCTGGGCCTGCCCAAAGGCCCTTCTGGAGGTTTGCTGAGTTTCTTCATTGTGGCTTTCCTTTGAAGCATGCACATGATGGTGGTTGTCTATTGATGTGTCCTAGGGAACAACAAATACACATTTCTGTCAATGGACTTTGTAAAGGAACAGAGCAGATTCCTTTAACAGTCAGACCTTGTGGCTAGGCTTGTGGTTCCAAGCATGAAATCTCCTTTGTAGCTTGGAAAGAAAGACACAGTTTTAGTAGCAAGATCTCTAATTCTGTTTATTACAATGAAACATTTTAATATTGATAAGAAAGGGAACGACATTTAACCAGGCCTGACATATAGTGCTTTCTTTTTTTTGAAGTGTTAAAAGACTTTTATGCAGAAGAATGTCTGTGTTTCTGTGTCAGTGAGTAGTAATGTGCATCAGAATTTCCTAATAACACAAAAGGAAGTCCATACATTCAATCAGATGTCAAAGGAATGGGAGGTGGACTATTAGGTCACCCTTACTTGGAGCTTTTGCTAGCTTTTTATTATATTCTGTTCACTAATAGAAGTCAGGTAGACTTTTGTATTTGGTGGACAGGACCTCTTTGGGGCATTTCTTCCTAAATGGAATATACAACAGATAAGGGGGCTGGGGAGCTAATACAGGGAAGCTCCTTTTTTCAGCTCAGGAGTTGATGAAGCCCATGTTTCATTCAAGAAGCCCTTGGGATCCTCTAGCTGTGGGTAGTGGCTAATGTGGTCATCCAGAATCAACACTGTGAACCACAGTAGCATCTTCCTGCACAGCTCCAAAAACTGTGGCTAAAGATTCACCAGATCCAAAGTTCCGTAGAGAAAATGAATAGAAATAGACACAGAGGCAAGAACTCTCACCCAGTGTCTTCTCAGCTCCTCCGTGGTTGATGCACTGTAAGAGACTGTTGATAACTAAGTTCCCATCATTGTTGTGTAACCCTGCCCGCACGTCCCATAGCTGCTCACTCTCAGAGGGTCAGGGGTAGGGCCCAAAGACTGGGGTGAGACCTCTAGAGAATACAAAGAAGTTCATCAATCGTGTGAGGATGGGTGACAGCCTGCCTCCATCTCTGGGAAGCTTTTGGAGAAGGGGAGGACAGTGAGTCTCAGGAGATATACCTCCATTTGAGAGACAGAGACTACGGCAAGCCAACCAGATTGATTCTGCTTGGACCTCTAGGGCAGCTCCTGAGCAATGGTGTCTCCGTAATCATGAGACAAAAGATTGACGCTACAGTTCTGGAGTCCCAGATGCTACAAAAGTGCATCCACAATGCAGGCCTATCCAAGGTCAGAGTGGTGATATGGCCTCGGTTTGTTGCTGAAGCCAAAGCCTAAGAAATTGAGGGCAATCATTTGATGAAACCTCAGCATCAGATCATTCCAGATTTTGTACAAATCATAGCTGCATGTTGGAAAGCTGTGTAAAAGCACAACACTCTCTGGACTTCCAACCACATCCAGAGTCTTGGTAGAAGATGCATAGTCCCTTGTAGGTGAAAAATTTGCCTGACGATTTCCATGAGTGAAGCAGGGAAAAGTTGGGGTGCAGGGGGTGGGCAGGATGTGCAGATAGGCAGCAAGCAGGGGTATGGCCAATAGCCCACCTGCACCCACCACTCCCTCATCCTTATTCAGGTGAGACCTACAGGACTCCATGTTTGGGGAACTGGTTGTATAGGTCTATAGTGCAAAAAGTAAGTTTAAAAAATGAAATACTAGTATCATTGACTTTATCCACCAGAAATGCCCCTTCCCTCTCCTTTTCCACTATGTGGCACTTCTCTTCCTCCCTTTCTTGTTCTCACCAGCACATGACCTCCTTGAAAGTCAAACAAGTTTATTCAAGATAGGAGCGTGTGTTATCTGTGTGGCTGCAAACCACTGTCATCTTGTACACACACAGGCCTTAGAGTTCAGAAAGCATTTTTACAATTAACTCATTTTATTCTCACAGTAACCTTGTGAGATACGTATGATAAGAGCTTCATTTTATAGATTGGGTAATCAGGCTCCAAGTTAATTGCTTCTTGGGCAGCCTCACCACAACTAGTAAGATGCAGGACTCAAACCAAGACTTTTCCAATACTAAGGCCAAGAGCTTCCCCCACCCTCACCCCCTAGAGACTAAAGATGCCTACATGGGGCAAAGAGTCTAGGGAAGATCTGTGATTAAATAAGTTTGGGAGCCCATGAGTTAAAGTGGCTACTTTACCTATAGAACTTCTCAAAAATGGTCCGTATTCAGGTGTGTGCTGTGACTCTCTATGAAGGAAACGCAGTAGGCAGCTTTTTCCAAATGCATTTGGTTATGATCCCTACCCTCCGCTTCATGAAGTTTCTGGCAATGCTCTATAGGTGACACTTTGGGAAACAGCAGTCGATAGGTTCAGCGTGTTCTTCTTTTCTCTGGAAGACCCCAAGAAATGGTGAAGGAAGGGAGCATCCCCTCTGAAGTGAAGAACAATGACAGAGGGGAGCCCATTAGAAATGGTACCTCTGCTTGGATTTCATCTTCCTACCAGGGTTGCTTCCTGAGTGGCAGCAAGTGAGTCCCCTGATTGTTTTGGTTCTTGGCTACAGAGCCCTGGTCCACGTACCCACCAGCCCCAGCTTCCCATTCGTCTGGGCCCTGCTGACATGCAAAGGTGAACAGTGGGTCATTTTTGTAACATGGGTGGTAGACGTGGTCCTGTTAGCTGCGTCTCTTCTTGCTTTTCTGAGCAAAAGTGTTGACTGAGGCCCTTGTTCCTCTTCCCTTCTTATATCTGCTAGTGCCTTCATAGAAGTGGCAGCCTTGCCGGAAAAACAGAATGGCCCTTCCCAGGAGGCTCAGGGTTGAGTCTTCTTTTCTTGGACTCAGTTTTCTCATCTGTAAAATGGGGATACTAATTTCTTGCCCTCCCTTCTTTGCAGAGTTGTATGGAGCTCAAATTACATTATGAATGTGACAGCCCCTTGTAAACTGTGAGAGACTAGGGGATAAGAGTTGTGATCATGGCGGAGTGACCTGCAGCCCTGTTCTGTCATCACTGAGACACTGGGCCTGAAGCCCTTGATTTTCTGGTTGTCTGCTGGTTGTTTACTTATGGAAAAACCTCTGCTGAGAGCACTGTGGTGGGATGGCTGCTTAACTCCCTGAACTTACCCTGTCTGCACAACTCTCAGGAAGAATCTGAGTCAACAGATGACGCCAGCATACTTAACGAATCTTTCATCAATTGTTTAAAGGGTCCTGCAGCTATTTTCATCACTTACTCAAGGTAGATTTATTGCTGAAATGGTCTGGCAAACCTTCTTTCTATGGAGCTGTTTTCTCAACACCTCCACGCTCAGTGTGCAGCTCAGTGGAACAATGTGGGGTTGTCTTTCAACCAGGAGCTCTGGAAGCCTTCAGGGTCTCTATCTGTTGGAGTGCTGGACTTCTGGAGGCTCCCAGCCAGACTCACTTTCCCTCTATACTCTCCAACCTTTGTCCTTCCCTAAATCATTCCCATCCTTGGTGTCGTTGGGTCCAGAGCCAAATGCCCACTTGTGGGGCTCCCTTCAGCTCTCCTTCCTCTGCCCATTGGCTTCTAAGGCTACTTTTGGGCTGAGCTGATGCTGAGAGTGTTGCTGGAACAGATATGGACTTGGGCTCAGGTTCAGAGGGGTCTTCTCAGGTTTCAGTGGCCCAGAGAAGCCTGAGGAGCCCTGGGGACCCCTCAATCTGAGGAGGCCCACGGCCACATTAGGCCTGCCTTCAAGAAGACCTGAACGCCTTACAGCAGGTTATAGGTGGCAAACAGAAGGCCCGAGGGCCAAATTTGGCCCTCCATCTTGTTTTATCCGGCCTGGCACCTTGTTTCTAGCTGGTAGCCAAGCTCTTGTTTAACTGTTAAGGAGCAGTTACATTTATACAGTCCTAAAATTACATTCAGCCCTTTGAAAGCAACCGTGAGGTTGATGTGGCCCCTGGTGAAAATGAGTTTGACACCCCTACCTTACAGGGTGTGGCCTGCAAGACCTTGTGTGTCCCACAATGATCCTTTGGGATTAAGCTAGACTTCAAGTCCATCCTTCCTGGTCACATTCACTGGGAACCAAACTCTGAGGGTAGAGGAAGTAAAACTTTGGCCAAATGGTTACACTCTTATAGCAGGCTAAGCCACATGGGGTGGGGTGGGGGGGCAGTGTTGTGGGTCCAGGGATATAGAGAGGCATCCTTCCCTTTGGCTGTATCCCAGGTGACTTTGATTATGTAACTCAAGCTATGCAATCTTTGATTATATAACTCAACCAAGATTCTTCTCAGTAAGCATCAGCTCTGGCTCATTTGTTTATGCTTAATAAAAACAGATTTGCAAGCAAAGTATTAGAAGTTTCAGTTGGTGAAAGGAGACCACAAAACTTGGTCTCTCTATATTTCAAGTATGGATTCAGATTACCCAAATAATGTGAATTGTGGTAGCAATTTAGAACTCTTAGAAAGCTTGCTGTTTTTTCTTTTTTAACCTCCGTCCCCTCCTGTGATTTTTCACAATCCAGAGATGGTAGAAGGCAGCTACTGTTTGTTACTCCCATTGTGTAGATGAGCAAACTAAGGATGCAGGGAGTATAAGTGACTTGGCCAACATCACATTGTTGGGGGATCTGGGATTTGCAGCCAGGACTTTGGCTACTTTTCCAGATAGAGAGTCTGGCAAAGAGGGGGAGGCCAAGGGGAGACGATGTTAAAACCAATAAAACCATCAGTTTGGAATTCAAGTTGTAGACTTTGAACTGTTCTTATTTCTTAAAAAGCTGACATTGGTCTTGTGATTGTGGGCAATTGGGCATTGCATTCAATTAGTAATTACGCTTTAAAAGACATAAGCTAGGGAGGTCTAGAACTAAATTTCTTGAGCACTTACTATGTGCCAGATACTACATTATCCCCTTTAACTCTCATATCTAATCTGGTGATGTAAAGGTAGAAATGGTCATCTCCATTTTATAATTGAAAAGAACTGAGGCCCATAGAGGTCACATGGCTTGGAATCTGGTGCTAATGGTCACATGTTCATTCGCTTATGTTATGTTGCCTCTTTGTTTTCTGCCTGATTGTGATAGCTCCTTGGAATATGGAGCTATCAATTAGCTCCTTGGAATATAGAATATCAATTAAGTCACTTGATCTCTCAGGTGTACAGTGGTGATCCATCCCAAAAATGGAAATACTGCAGTCCACTGTCCAGTTGTTTTAGATCCCGAGGCATCAAAGTCTAAGAATATTAACTGAAGACAGTAGGATTTTTACAGAAAGAAGAACTAAGGCAATGGCAAGGTGGGGTGCCATCTGGGGAAAAGCAGGGGGTCCAAACACAGTAGCATTTCCTGGGTGAGTTTACCACTCCCACGACATGGGTAGCCCCCAAAGTCGATCTCTTCAGTGCCTCTGAATCAACTGGTCTCAGGGATATTGACCCATATTAACAAAGTGCATACAGACTGATGCATAGACTGGGGTATTAGTTTACAAAGAGAAATACAATTGGCTGACCAGCATATTTCCTGTAGATGAATTATGTTGGTATCAGATTATGACCAAATTCCCTGGTGCTGCAGTCAAGACTCAAGGGAGGTGTACAGCAGGAATATTTAATGGCACCAGGCTCTCCACTCAGTTGGTAGACTGGCTCCTCTACTTATCCAGACCAGATGCTTTTCCAAGGACAGGGCTTGGTTAGGCTCTGCCATCGTTTCTGGAAATTTTCTTTTTAATTTCAGAAAAATTAACTTTATGTTAGGTTCTTGTTCTTTCCTCTCTTTTTTCAAAAACTCGTACTAGCCAAGGCCCCATTCTTTGTCTATTACTGCTACCCTGTTATCTTTTCCCATTTCCTAACTTAGCAAAGGCAACTTCTGACTCTTTTAATGCTTCAAGTTCTCAAAAATAATATTGACAAGTAAGATCTCCGTAGTGATGGACAGCTTACAGACAGCTCACAACAATTTTCTGTGCAGTAATGAGATAGGTCTTACTATGTTCATTACAGAAATAAGCAAACAGAAGCTCAAAGAGGTTAAGTGACTTGCTCAAGCAAGATACACATCTAGTAAGAAAGAATAGCCATTGCAATCAAGATTTCTGACTCCCAAGTCTGTATTTTTTCTTATGATTGCCACAAAACCACCAGGTGAAAGAATGTTGGAGTGGAACACACCTAATAAATCATCTAAAATCTAGAGTCTAGACCTGCACTGTCCAATCTAGTAGCCATTCACTACGTGTGGCTATTCGGATATTAACTAAAAGTAAATAAAATTTAAAAACTCAGCCTCTCAGTTGCACTACCTGCATTTCAAGTGCTCAGCAGCCACATGCAGTCAATGACTTCTGCCCTGGACAACACATACAGAACATTCCACCACTGCAGAAAGTGCTAGTGGACAGTGCTGGTCTAGACTAACACCCTCATTTTACAGAGGAGGAAAGTGAAATCCAGAGTCCCTAGACCTTATTTTGGGAAACTCCACTTTAAGGCATTAAAAATCCAAATATTTGAGATCCAGTCATAAAATCAACATGTACCTTATTCAAAAGGTTTTCCTTGTTGAATCAAAAATGGAAGGAAGACAGGCAGGAGATGGTATTTTGGGGGTACACCCGAAAGGTCCTGTTGTGGCCTCTGGTTCTTTGGTACATTAAAGTGACTTTCTTGGAGCAGCACGGAATCTTTGGTGTATCCTAAAGAGTAGTTCAGGAGTTATTGGTAGAAATAAAGGTCACCCATGTCAGGTCTTACAGGTAACACCAGTCTTGGCTTTGAACATTGCCCATTAATCAAGACAATTAGATATGAGGGATTAAAAAAATCAGATGGAATCCATAAAGGGTCCTTTACCCAGTATGTTGGGTGCTTCTGGTCCTATGTCACATGTGAGATTCTTCCCAAGAATTCTTCCCAAGAACTGGGTCTCTCTGGTGGGAGACACATTGTGCTTCTTTGGAGTTGGGGAAAAGGCTCCTCCCACCTCAGGAGAAGAATCCAAAGGTTTCTCCTGGATGTATCCTGCTTGCTTCTGGACACTTCTTGATTCTCAATCCAGATATTCTCAATCCAATAAATGTCGAGCATTTATTGAGGGCTCACCTCTTTGCTAGCCAGTCAGGTAAACACAGAAGAACTAGCCATGGGCCATCTTTAAAGGCACTAGCAGTTTGTTGGAGAGACTAAGCTCTCCCGTGCAGCCTCAAATGTCAGTGTGATGTAAGGTCAGAAAATGAGGAGCTCAGTATTGATTGAAGTTGTCAGAGGAGCCTTTGTAGAAGATGTAGGCCTGAAGGGTGGGAATGATTTATCATAGGGGTGAAAAGATGGGACCAAAGGACATGTTAACACCACCAAGGTGGTGAGCTCTGAGATGTGCGGGGAGGCCGGGCACAGGCAGGCCATTGGGCCAGTGGTCTCATACCACAGTATAGCTATTGTCCTCCAGTGTGAGGGTTTCACCCTCAAGAGGGGCTTTGGTGAGGAACTTGCAAGGGTTCCAAGAATGGATCTTTTCTTAAACTGCCCCTTGTAACCATATGACTTCCACAGAGGCAGGGTCTGAGACATTTTTTGATGTGAAGAAGGCTTCTTATCATTGAAGATGTTGGGCCTAGGCTATCGAGTGCTGGCCTGTTCTGCCCTCTGCCCACCTAAAGATAAACACACCTTTGGTTAAGAGGCTCTTTCTAACTAGTGTTAATAAATGGAACTTCCAGTAACTGTGGGCCTGCCATGAAAGTAAAACCATTGCTATTCAAGTCCATGCCTCTCCTTTTTTTCAAGTCACCATTTATTGGGGAGAGAGTTTTCTCTCCTTTCCCAAGATAAACCTACCAAGAAAGGAGAAAGTCAGTTTTCCTCCAGTCCCGTCTGTCTGTCGGTGCTGAAGAAATGGCAAACAGCCGAGTGGGCAGTGGCAAAACCTGCTGCTCACCCCTCTCATCCTAATAGGCTTGCCAAATAAAATGTGAGATTTCCAGTTAAAACTGAATTTTAGATAAACAACGAATACTTTTTAGTAGAAATATGTACAAATATTGCAAGTTTATCTCTGTGTGTGTGTGTATATCTGTGTGAGTGTGTGTGTATGCACTAAATCAAACAACTCTCCCTAATCCCCAACCATTTCCTGTTTTCATTTTTAGACCTTTATTTACAGAGTGCTTTTGGGATCTCTGTGTAGCAGAAGGGTGTCTGTCTTACTGCTAAGTGGATCATGCTGGACAGCCGCCGTCTTTAAGAGGAGGAGGCCTAACATTTCCTCTTTCTGGAGGATCAGAGATAACTCAGAAGGGAAACTAAGGAATGTTGAGCCAGGGGTGTGGGGAAGATCTGGTTTCTGGTCCCGGCTCTGCTTTTGGCTATATAACCTCAGACAAATTACTTTGTGTCCGGGGCCTCTTTTTCCTTACCCTGTAAAACATAGGGATTGAACTGAGGTGTCTGAAGTCTCGGAGTGGGGAAGGTGGGGAATGTGTAGGGTAAAGCTGCTGAGAGGAGCTAGAGTGAAGGCAAGACTTTCCTTCCTCCCCACATTTATGTTCCTCTGCAACTAAGAATAAAGAGGGAAGGGTATGAGAGTGGCTTGCACACTACTGAGCTTGAGTACCTTTGTTTTAACACAAAATTGGACCTGAAATTCTGGTATTCAAGCCTTGAGGGAAAACATACTCTCACAGCAGAATGTGAGGCAGGGCAGCTCAGGGTGCATCTCCTCCCACTTTCCTGCTGACCTGCACGTTGGAGCCTAGACATGGTGTCAGGGGGCCATGTCAGGAAACCTCAGAGGGCCTCGCTCTCTGGCTGACTACAGAAGTAGAAGTACAGTCGCCAGGCTCTGTCCTGCTCCCTCTGTGGGAACACCAGTCAGGAAACAGCGTGGCTGCTGATCCCTGAGCCTCCCATTGATATAGGCTGGTTAGCACAATCCTCATCAGTAATCAGAAGACTCCTGGAAGGTGCCGGAAGGTACCAAAACCAGATGCCTCTGCCAACAGACATAAACCAAGATCTTACAGAGAAAAGCTCTAAAAGGCCCCTGCAGATTTGCAGTTGGAAGGAGAAGGAAAAATGAGAAGTACCAGACCCCACCTTGAGCTAGAGCATCAGAAAAGGATAAAGAGCCTCAGAAGAAAACATATTACTTAGTTTAGCCTGTGGAAATCATTTTAGTGGCCCTGGGCAGCAGTGGGAAAGCCAGCTTGACAAATCAGCATAATCATTTAATGTTTGTAATATGAATAATGGGACAGAAAAACTATGTCCATGTTCATGGGGAGCCTGGCTTTTAAAAAATATCTGGCTCTGCTGACTTTCATTTCAGCCAGGGAGAGTTTTCTGGGAACCTACCTGCCAAGTTCAGTCCCACTGTGCAAGACATCATGGGGAGCAAATGTGCATAGTAACATCTTATACTTGGCTGGGGATTTATATGATACAAAGAACTTTCACCTCATTATAATCCTTTAAGGTGGATGAGTTAATATTATAACCTTAAGTGATGCAGAAACTCTCTAAGGATGATCAGTTAAGCACAAGAATAGCAAATATGTTATACTTGTGTTGACATCCCTTCCCATTCCCCTTGTCCATGGACAACATCACCAATTAATTATGGCATTCTTTTTTTAAAAAAAGTTTTATCAATTATGCTATTACAGTTGTCCCATTCTTTTCTCCCCTTTATTCCCCTCCACCCTGTATCCTCCCCTCCCACCATCATTCCCCCACCTTAGTTCATGTCCATGAGCCATACATACCAGTTCTTTGGCTTCTCCATTTCCCACACTATTTTTAACCGCCCCCCCCCCCCCGTCTATTTTGTACCTACTATTTATGCTTCTTATTCCCTGTACCTTTTCCCCTTTCCTCCTCCCCCTCCCTGCTGATAACCCTCCATGTGATCGCTATATCTGTGAATCTGTTCCTTTTCTAGTTGTTTGCTTAGTTTGTTTTTATTTTTTTAGGTTCAGTTGTTGATAGTTGTGAGTTTGTTGTCATTTTACTGTTCATATTTTTGATCTTCTTTTTCTTAGACAATTATGGCATTCTTGACTGGTGAACTGATTGTGATCTCAGAATCCTAAGATTTTTTAAAAATTGAGGCATGATTTATACACAATAACATGCACAAAGCTTAAATGTTTAGCTTAATAAAATCTAACAATTGTATGCACCTTTGTAACTACCACACAAAACAAAATAGAGAACATTTTCATCAGCCTAGAAAGTTCTCTCATGCCACTTTCTGGTCAATGTTGTCCCACCCACCAGATAATTATTATTCTCAGGTTAGATCAGTAAGTCACTGGCCTGAGTTTCCTTGCCATATCCTGCCAGATTTTACTAAGGAAGATTTATGATTAAGAAAAGAAAGAAAAATATGATGAAAATATAAAACCTGCTTGATGGAAGAGAGGAGGTTTGGGTCGTTGTTCTGCTGAGCAAAGCTGTGGTTTGCTTCCATTTTGATGTAGTTAGGACATGGAAATGCCACAGAAGAGCAGCCCACAGCTGTAGCTGAGATGCAGGACAACCAGAGAGACTCTCCAGATAAAGAGAGGGCTGGGAAGCCAAATCCATAAAGTGAGGGAGAATACTTCTGCTGGGAGAGAGAACATTCGTTCATCCATCCATCCATTCATTTGTTCCTCAAAGACTACAATGCACCTAACTCTATGCCAAGCACTGGAGAAAAAGGCGATGAATAAGATAGATTGATGATTCATGAATAAGACAGACTGATGTTTCATAAATAGAGTGAATAACACATGAAAGCATGGATTATTCAATTGGCTTTACACTCTAGGGATTTGTAAATTAAATGAATTCTTGGAGTCCAAACATAGAACATCAACTGGTCCTTGATGTCTGGACAGTTTATGTGACAGGTACTTCAAGTGCAAAAAGAGCCTGAAAAATTCAGCTCCGCATACATTTTGAGGCTTTTCCCAGAGAACAAGGAAGAATTGTAGGGAGGGCCATGGAAGCAAAGTGACTTAGTTCTCTCACTCACTCCATTTTTCCTTTGGTCATGCAATGACTATTTGTTGAACACCTTTTACGTGCCAAACACCGTATTAAGCCCTGGAATTATGGTGCCATTAGATTCAAGATCTTTTTTGAACTGGCATTTAGTTTCTTTTCTGTAAATCTTTGCTTCAAATGACTTTTCTATGAATGCAGCAAAACCAAGTCTCCTGTAAGATGCAGCAGCCCCCATTCGGATGGCATGATACACCGTTTGATCTGGACAAGAGCCCGTTGTTTTTTTTCATTGATGGGTATTTCTGAAGCGCCGGCATGGTTATGGAGCTTTACTGGCTGGCTTGCTCAATGGTGTAGACAGCTGCCAAAAAGAGTTAGAGAATCCTTTATCCTGGAATTTGGGGCATTATTTTTGCTTAGATTTTGAAAGCTAATCTTGACCTCTGTATTAGTTTCCTATTGCTGCTATAACATTGCCACCTGCTTAGTGACTTTAAACAATACAAATTTGTTATCTTATAGTTCTGGAGGTCAGAGTTAGAAATGGGTCTCCCTGGGCTAAAATGAGGGTGTTGACAGGACTGTGTTCTTTCTGGAGGCTCTAGGGAAGAATCTGTTCCTTTGCTTTGTCCAGTTTCTAGAGGCTGCGTGCATTCCTTGGCTTGTGACCCCTTCCTCCATCTTCAAAGTCAGCAGCTTTGAGCTGAGTTCTCCTTATCCTGCCATCTCTCTGGCTCTCCCTTTTGAATCCTTCTATTTACAAAAGTCTTCGTGATTATACTGGGCTTTCCCAGATAATCCAGGGTGGTCTGTCTGTTTTAAGACCATCTGATTAGCACCCTTAATTTCCCTTTGCCATTTAACCTAGTATGTACATAGGTTTTAGGGATTAGGCCATAGACATCTTGGTTGGGGGGCATTATTCTGCCTACCACAGCTTCTTTAAGTTTTTTTTGAGTTTTCTGGTTTCTCTTAGTAGTTTTCCAAAGTACACCTGTGAAGCTGGTTGATAAATTTCACATCTCACTGGATGACTAAACACTGAGAGACGCCCAAGTCCTGCTCAGGGTGACCACGAAGACCAGTCAGGGTTAAATCTATTCACTCATTTCCAATGTGTAGAAGAATAATGTTAAGGAGGAAAAAAGCAAGATAGAAGATTGAATATATAGTACAACTACGATTTCATACAAGTTTATTTTGTAGGTATATAAGCATAGGGGAAATATTGGAAGATAATACATCAAAATTTTAATAACAGTGCTATCAGGGTGTTGGGCATAAGATTACAGATAGTTTTCTTCTTCTTTTTTGTATGAAATAAAAATTTCAGTAATATAATTAGAGGATATTTATAAGTTGAAAAATGTGTTAAATTATTCTATTGCATTCACTATCTTCTTATACACATTCTTCCATTACTTCCCCAACATTATCTTCGACAACTAGCCACCCACCCAAAAGTTACTCTAAATCATAAAAGGAGATGGAAGGGGGTTTCTGGAACAGGGAAATAAACAGCAGAGGAGGCTGGCTGCAGATGGTTTCAGACTGCTCAGGCCTGCCTTGGCTTTGCCAATCATCTGCCTCTCTGGTTTTTTCTAAGATGAATAATTAGTATGTGTGGAGTGGCCTCTTATCCATACTCAGCCAAGAATGCTTCCTTGAATGAGGGACTTGCTCTTGCTGGCTGCCTTTCTGGTACCTCTGTATGCAGAGGGTAAAAAGGACCCCCCTTCACCTGTCCCCCGTCCAAGCTTGCTCTTATGTCCACCTCACCCTGGTGCTGGCAAGCAAGGGTTTCCAGAGGATAGGAGGACCTGGCACAAGCTGTGCTCCCACCCAGAAGATATGGGGTGGCAGGATGCCAGGGTCCCCAGGAAGCCCAGAAAGGCTCAGACAGCCAGCTGCCACCTTAGCCCTGAGGGTGGTCAGCCTTTGTGTGTAGGAGTGGACAGAGGAGTGAAGAGAGAGCTCCAGAAATCCCAGGACTGGTCTGCAAGGTCTTTTACAGTTTGACCCCACCCACTTCTCCTGGTACATTTCCAGCTAAGAGAGCTGCAGCTATCTAATTACCCTGACTTTCCTCTGCTTGCTTTCCCCTCTAGGCCTTCACTCACCTATGCATAGAAGGTCTCTTTCCACTTATTTTTTCCACAAGACTCAGCTCAAATTCTGCCTCCTCCAAGACACCACTCTAGATTTTCCTGGTAAGAAGCAATCACAATCTCTACCTTCTCTATACTTTGACAGCATATTAATAAACTATAGTCTAGCTCCTCTCATAGGCCACTTTGTATCAAGTACTACGGGAGCACAAGTCTGCCTCCTTGACCACATTGTCCACCCCTGCTGAGTGCAGGTTACGGCCTCCCCCTGCCACATCCTGCCAGCTAACACGTTCATTCAACAACCATTGGTTGAGCATTGAGCATCTGCCATGTGCCAGGCTTTGTTCTAGGCTTGGCTAGTTAACAATGACTCAAGATGTTAGCTTAGTTGCATGGAAATCTCAAAATGTCTGTACTTGCCTGCCCACCACTGTGCCTCAAGCTGCCCACTCCAGTCGGAAGTCCTCCCCTCAGGAGGAGTGCAGCTGGTCTCTCCCGCCCCTCAGTCGGGCTTGCTGGAGTCAGCGTGCTCTGCCAAAGGCCAAGCCTTAGAACAGAGGGCAACTATTCACAGTTGTTGCACCTGTGTAGGTGTGACTGGAGCCAGCCTTGGAGCTGCCAGGTGAGTGCAATAGGAGTAGAGTGGGGGTAGGGTGGGAGGGGAGAGATGTGTGGCCACTAGCCACTAGCAGCTGTGCCCGGAAAGCATTCTCCAACCCCAGCCTGCCTTTATTCGGTCTTGCATAAACACCACCACTCTCAGCCAGTCCTTTTCTCTGCAGGTTTAATTTCTGAGGTTCTACACGAATGATACTATCTTTCCCATGTGTCTTTGGTGACCTAGTGTTCCTCGATAACAGGCCATTAAGAAGAGGATTATGGGACTTCCGGCCAAGATGGAGGCATGGGCGGACACGCTGTGCCTCCTCTCACAACCAAGATTGAGGGCAGCGAATGTTTAGAGGCAGGAGGGCAACCAGAACTTATGGAGGGTTGAACTGTGCGGAGGTCCGGCGGCCATTCATCCGGACCGGTAGGAGGGGCGGAGTCGAGGTGGGAAGGGGTGGAGGTGCAGACCCAGGAGCGTGGGTGGCAGCGGCTTGCAGTTCCCGGGTGCACGGGTGGTGGCTGGCGATCCTCGGGCCCACAGGCGGCAGCTGGCGGACCCTGGGCACGGGGCGGGGCAGCTCTGTGGACCCAGTGAGGACGCACGGGGCAGCTGGCTGACCGGGGGTCCCACCTTCGTGCACGCGGACGGTCCAGGCAGAGGGGAGGTGGCGGAGGGGACTGAATCCAGGAGAGAGCAGAGCAGGCACCATTGTTCCCTCTCAGATCCCGCCCCCACATACAGCGTCACAACCCAGCGACTGGGCTGCCCCACACTGGGGAGCGCCTGAGGCTCCACCCCTCACTACGTAACAGCACGCGTGCGTGTGTGGGCAGATAATCCAGGTGAAGGGGAAGCGGTGGAAGGGACCGGAGTCCAGAAGAGAGCGGAACAGGCGCCATTTTTCCCTCTCGGACCCTGCCCCCACCTATAGCGTCACAACCCAGCGACTGGGCTGCCCCGCCCTGAGGAACACCTAAGGCTCCACCCCTCATACGTAATAGCTGCGACCAGACTAAAACCAAAACAAAACAAAACAAAAAACCCCACCAAAAATGGCTCAAACCGGAGGAAAAATGAAAACCCCGGAGTCAATTCCTCTAAGCAATGAAGAGATAGCCAACCTATCAGATGCACAGTTCAAAGCCCTGGTGATCAGGATGCTCACAGAATTGGTCGATTTTGCTCACAAATTAGATGAAAAAATGCAGGCTACAATACGTGAAATGAAGGAAGACGCATGGGGAACCGATAGAGATGGAAGGAAAACTGGGACTCAAATCAATGGAGTGGACCAGAAGGAAGAAATTAACAACCAAACAGAAAACGAGGAAGAAACAAGAATTCAAAAAAATGAGGAGAGGCTTAGGAACCTCCAGGACATCGTTAAACGTCCCAACATCCGAATTATAGGGGTCCCAGAAGGGGAAGAAGAAGAGGAACAAGTAGAAAACTTATTTGGACAAATAATAAAGGAGAACTTCCCCAATCTGGCAAAGGAAATAGACTACCAGGACGTCCAGGAAGCTCAGAGAGTCCCAAGGAAGTTGGGCCCAAGGAGGAACACATCAAAGCACATCGTAATTACATTACCCAGGATTCAAATGAAGGAGAGAATTCTAGAAGCAGCAAGGGATAAGGGGACAGTCACCTACAAAGGAGTTCCCATCAAACTGTCAGCTGATTTCTCAAAAGAGACCTTACAGGCAAGAAGGGGCTGGAAAGAAATATTTGAAATCTTGAAAAGCAGGGACCTACATCCAAAATTGCTCTTTCCAGCAAAGCTGTCATTTAGAATGGAAGGACAGATAAAGCGCTTCTCAGATAAGGTCAAGTTCAAGGAGTTCATCATCACCAAGCTCTTATTATATGAAATGTTAAAGGAACTTATCTAAGAAAAAGAAGATCAAAAATATGACAATGAAAAGACAGCAAACTCACAGCTATTAAGAACCACACCTAAAACAAAAGCAAACTAAGCAAACAGCTAGAACAGGAACGACCACAGAAATGGAGATCATATGGAGGGTTAGCAACAGGGGCATGGGAGGAGGAGAGAGGGGGAAGGTACAGAGAATGAGTAGCATAGATAGTGGGTAGAAAATAGACAGGGGGAGGGCAAGAATAGTGTGGGAAATGTAGAAGCTAAAGAACTTATGACACATGGACATGAACTAAAGGGGGGAATGTGGGTGGGAGAGGGTGTGCAAGGTGGGGGGAATGATGGGGGAGAAATGGGACAACTGTAATAGCATAATCAATAAAAAAAATTGTTAATAGAAAAAAAAAAGAGGATTATGAAGTGGTCTGAATTTTCCCATAGTTGCAATGTTGTAACAGGGCTTGATTCCTGACTCTTCTACATCAAAGATTTGACCAGCCATCTGTCACAAAAGCAAAGGTGAAACAACTATCATTGAAAACAGCAAAAATTAAGCTCCAGTTCCTTTAAGAATTCAGTCTGTCTAGGTTTAAATTCTGGCTCCATCATTTACTATTTGATTTTGGGGTAATTACTTGACTCGACTGTGCCTCAGTTTCTTTATCAAATAAACGTGATAAAAGAACATACCCTATGTACAAAAAGATGAAGCTGGACACCTATCTCACCACCATACAAAAAATTAACTCAAAATGGATTAAAGCTACAACTATAAAACTCTTAGAAGAAAACATAAAGGAAAAGCCCCATGACATTGGATTTGGCAATGATTTCTTGAATATGACACCAAAAGAACAGGCAATAAAAGGAAAAATAGATCAATTGGACTTCATGAAAATTTAAAACTTTTGTTTATCAAAGGATACTATCAATAGAGTGAAAAGGCAATGTACAGAATGGGAGAACTATTTATAAATCATGTATCTGATAATGGGTTAACATCCAGAATATATAAGGGACTCCTACAACTCAGAAACAAACAATCTGATTTAGAAGGTGAGCGAAGGACTTGAATAGACAGTTCTCCAAAGAAGATATATATGTATATATATAAATGCCAAATAAGTCCATGAAAGGATGCTCCATGTTACTTATCAGTAGGGAAATGTGAATCACAACCACACTGAGATACCACTTCACACCCGTTAAGATGGCTACTATTAAAAAAAAATGACAAAAAACAAATGTTGGGAAGGATGTGGAGAAAGGGAACCTGTGTGCACTGCTGGGATTGCAAACTGGGGCAGCCGCAATGGAAAACAGTATAGTGGCTCCTCGAATAAATTAAAAATAGAATTGCCATATGATCCAACAATTGCACTTCTAGGTATATAGTCAAAAGAATTGAAAGCGGAGACATGAGCAAATCTGTAACCTATGATGGCAGCAGCGTTAGTCACAATAGCCAAAACGTGGAAGCAATCTAAATGTGCATCCACTGGTGGATGGATAAACGAAACGTGGCATATAGATATAATGTACTATTGTTCAGCTTTAAAAAGAAAGGAAATGTTGATACATGTTGCGACATGAATGAACCTTGAAGATATTATGCTAATGTAATAAGGAAGACACAAAACACTAAAAGGATAACTACTGTATGACTCCACTCATAAGAGCTACTTAGACTAGTCAAATTCATAGAGGCAAAAAGTAGAATAACGGTTTCCAGTGTCTGGTGGAGAGGGGAAAACAGGGAATTATTGTTGAATGGTTACAGAGTTTTAGCTTTACAAGATGAAAAAGTTCTGGGATGTATGGTGGTAATAATTGTACAACAATGTAAATGTACTTACTATCACTGAACTACATACTTAAAATGATTAAACTAGTAAATTTTATGTTACATATCACAATAATAAAATAACATAAAACCTAGAAAGTAGGAGTCTACTGGATCACATACATGGCTTACTAGGAACACATTACATATAACCCAGATTGACTTTAATGATAATCTGATTTATTTCCCTAGAATTGTAAAGGGTTTTAAAATGCTATTAAAGCAGGTGAGATGCTTCTTTTCTCTGGAGCTGTGGGATTTCCAACAGGCCCTCCAGGGGTTAAGAGTGGGGCTTGGAATCAGTTGCCTGGGTTCCAATCCTAGCCTCACAAATGAGAGGTATAATTTTGGGAAAATTAATTAACTTCAAGACCCAGTTTTTGTCCCACAAAGTGCAGGTAATATTAGCACTTACCTCTTAGGCTTGTGTAGATTGAGGTCATAGAGACAAAATGCCTGGCATACCCTAAGCACTCAGTAAGTGTTAGCTGTATTGACAATAGCTTTGACTTCATTGTCATGGTTGACACATGAGTCTTTCTTGATCTTTGGCATTTCCAGGCTTATTAAAGGCTCCAAGGACAACTGCTCAGTAGCTGCTCAGATGAAGGATTCTGGGTGAAAGGAGTGCTGTCAAGTCACTCTTTCTCCCCTTCGCTGCTCTGGGGCTTACTTGATACTTTGCTGATAGGCATTAGGGCACTGATCACTTCTTAGGGACACTGTCAAACAACTCTCAAGTTTTCTTAAAAAAAAACTTTATTGTATTGTTTTTCCATCACCATTTAGTCCTCTTATTCCCCCTGGCCCCCAGCAATCACCACACTGTAGTCCATGCCCATGAGTCCTTTTTCCTTTTTGCTCAATCCCTCCACTCCACCCCTCCCCCACCCCCACCACTAGCTGCCATCTTCATTCCATCTATGAGTCTGTTTCTGTTTTGCTTGTTAGTTCAGTTTGTTCATTAGATTCCACATATGAGTGAAATCATATGGTACTTGTCTTTTTCTGACTGGCTTATTTCACTTAGCATAATGTTCTCCAGGTCTATCACACTGCTACAAAGGGTAAAATTTTCTTCTTTTTTATAGCTGAGTAGTATTCCATTGCATAAAAGTTGTTTTATCCGCCCTGGCTGGCATAGCTCAGTGGATTGAGCGCGGGCTGTGAACCAAAGGGTCGCAGGTTCGATTCCCAGTCAGGGCACATGCCTGGGTTGCGGGCCAAGCCCCTAATGGGGGCCACGTGAGAGGCAACCACACATTGATGTTTCTCTCCCTCTCTTTCTCCCTCCCTTTCCCTCTCTAAAAAAAAAATAAATAAATAAATTTAAAAAAAAGTTGTTTTATTCACTTATCTACTGATGGACACTTGGGCTGCTTCCATATCTTGGTGATTGTAAATAATGCTGCAATGAACATAGAGGTGCTTATGTTCTTTTGAGTTAGTGTTTTGGGTTCCTACAGATATATTCCCAGAAGTGGGATTGCTGGGTCATATGGCAGATCTATTTTTAATTTTTTGATGTTTTGCCACACTGCTTTCCATGGTGGCTGCACCAGGTTGCATTCTTATCAACAGTGCAAAGGGTTCCCCTTTCTCCACATCCTCACCAGCACTTGTTTGTTGATTTATTGATGGTAGCCATTCTGACAGGTGTGAGGTGGTGTCTCATTGTGGTTTTAATCTGTATTTCTCTGATAATTAGTGATGTTGAGCATCTTTTCATATGTCTTTTGGCCTTCTGTATGTCCTCTTTGGAGAAGTATCTATTCAGATCCTTTGTCCATTTTTTATTGGGTTATGTGGGGAGCGTTTTTTGGTGTTGAGTTTTGTAAGTACTTTATAAATTTTGGATATTAACCCCTCATCAGATATATCAGTGAATATATTTTCCCATTCTGTGGGTTGTCTTTTTATTTTGTTGATGTTTTCCTTTGCTGTGCAAAAACTTTTTCGTTTGATATAGTCCCATTTGCTTATTTTTTCTTTTGTTTCCCTTGCTTGGGGATATATATCCAATAAAAAATTTCTATGAGCAATGTCTGAGATTTTGCTGCCTATGTTTTCTTCTAGGATTTTTATGGTTTTGGGTCTAACATTTAAGGCTTTGATCCGTTTTGAGTTTATGCTAGTGTGCAGTGTAAGAAGGTGGTCTCGCTTCACTTTGCTGCATGTGCCTGTCCAACTTTCCGAGCACCATTTACTGAGCAGCAAGTTACTGACCAGGACTTGCAAAGGCATCTTTGTTCTCCTGATCTCTGGCTGAAAGGATAACTTATTATTCTTCCTACTTTTCTCAATTTTTCCATTTTGCATGATGAGCCATTATGTTCAGGATGGAAAGCTGAACCTTATCAAAAAACCATATTTTTCATAACATTACTTGGTAAAATCGTAGCCTGAAGGTACCTTGATGGGTGGGACATTGGCTGAAAACACCAACTATAGTTAAGTGCCTTGAGTATCGTGGCACTCAATACTGGCAGGAATGAGGAAGTATCAAAAAGTAGGGATATAGTCAGTGGAACAAGGTTGATGATACTCTTAAATGTAACCACATTTATAAGGGAGATGGCAGAAGCAATATAATCTTGGTTGAAATCAGCTGTAGTAATCTAAATTCTGTTAATCCCTCAATGGAATAGAGACATAGGATGTTCTGTGAACTGAACATTTGAAACAAATTATTTTTAATACACTATTTAATTAATGTTCTGTTGTTGGAAGCCAAAGAATTAAAGGACTCAGGAAGAACGGTTTTAACTTTGAGAATGTTTGAATATGTCCTCTTGTTAAAAAAAAAACAACAAAAAACAAAAAACCAAGCAACCTGTATCTGTATCTAGAAGTGTGAGAACTCTGATATCTAGTCTTTTGACTTAGACTTTATCTTTCTCATTAGGAAGTTTGGTCATAAGAGAGTTAGAGTAGGAGTACGTTGAGCTATAAACTCAGATGTATTGCTACATGCACGTCATCAGATTTATACATAGAACTGGAGGTGATGTGAGATGCTTTAAAATTTTAATTGCACCTCCCTGTGACAGCCTCAATTCTCACAGGTCTGATGAAGCCTACATTTTGTAGGTTTCCTGAATCATGGTTCAGTCCATCTATATTCTTCTGTAAGCAGCACTACTTTATTAATTAACTATCACTCCCTTTTTTTCTCTTTCCCCATTTTGGTTCATTTACCTTGGGTATGGTGTTTCTAACTCTTGAGCTATGCTATTTGGACAAGGAGATACTGACCCTATGGACCAGATGGTGTGATTGTTGATGGGTTCAGTTTACAGCAGTTTCTAGTCCATTTCCCTTTCTGATCCCATCTGGCTCTCCAGGGTCAATTCTGCTTTCTTATTCACTTCCTAACTCCTTCAAAATCATAGATTTTTTTTAATTTTTAAAATTCTGACTTAAAAAATAATGTTTGATAAAAAGATATTATAAATAAAAATATGACATAATCCCACTCACCACAATCAAATTTTGATGTGTATCCTTCTGCTTGTATAACTAATTTTTAAAATTTGGGATTACATTACTATTACAATTTTCTATACTTTACTGCTACAGTTTTCTATTACATCACTATTACAGTTTTCTATGCTACCTAGGTTCAAGTTCTGGTGCAATTATCTACCTGATTATATAATCTTGAGTGAATTGATCAGACTTTCTGTGCCCCTAGTATTCATAGAAAGCATGCATGAATTATATATGAAAAGCACTCAGTGGCAGGAACATAGTAAATACTCAAAAATGGTAATGAATATTGGTATTTTTATTGTATGAACATTATTTTTAACCTGCTTTTTAAAATACAGTGTGAATTTTTCATGTTATTTATGAATAATATATGACTTTATTTCCTGACTCAAAATCTATTATATGATTGAACCATGATTTATTTAATCAATGTTCCATGGTCAGACATTTATTATCTTCACTATTTTGTATAGTAACAAAAAACCCTGCAGTAAACATTCTTGTGTGTGAATCTCTGGGCACATCTCTGATTATTTCCTAAGGCAAATTACTAAAAGTAGAATGATGAATTAAACAGTACCAGCCACTTTTCAGGCTTTTGCCAAAATGCCCTCCAAATATGTCATGTGAATTTGTGCTCCTAAAGTATTAGACAGTTCATTTCCCCGTAGCTTTCCCAGCACCAGATATTATGATTTAAAAACTTTCTTACCAGTCTGTAGTTTTCATACTCAGTTAGTGCTCTGTAGTTTCCAAAGCTCTTCTCTTCCAAGATTTTCACTTTTTAAAAAATATCCCAAGCCCCTTCTGAGTAACTTCTCTTATTTTAATCTATTATATCTCTATTGTAAATTCCTATTCAGTTACTATTCCTAACCTTTTCTTTCCTTTCTAATTTTTTCATACCATTTCTCTTCTACCCATTTGGAGTTAAAGTACAGTGTTCTGTTTTGTTCAGGTATGTGTTATAAATCTAGTAGATAAATAATATAGGAAGACAGAACTCTTTTTCATTGAGCCCAATCTAAGTAAAAATGAAACAGTCTTCCTATCCCCCAAACTCATCTCCTTTATAAATTTTAAGATCCCTGTTGCCCAAAATATGTAAACCATAAAGACAAGTGTCTGAAAGTTGTGGAAGGAATTCTTCTCTGGGCAGTAAGTTAACCTACATACCAGTGTCCGACCAGGAAAACAGAAGGCCCTCTACATATTTAAACACTGAAGGAATTTAATTTGGGGAACTGGTTACACAGGCAATTAAAAGCCAAAAAGATGATGAGGTGACAGAGACTGGTAACACTAGGAAGCCAGTGCCACCCTGAGACTAAAGGACAGAGGGAAGAGCCGGTGGGGTCACCTGGAGGAACTGGAGCTACAGTGGGCCTGTCTATTAGGAGCTGGACCACAGAGGTGATGCAGGGGCTTCCCGCCACCACAGGTAGAACGGGAGGGGAGAAATATCCTGGCGTTTCTCTTCTCCCTTTCCAATCTCCTTCCAGTGTCTTCCACTGGCAAATTTAGTTTAAATAGTCAGTTGATGCAGATGTTAATAGAATTACATATAGGCCGTGGTCAACCCCACTGTGCTGCAGAGCAGAGTAAGGTAAGGGTGAAGAGTGGATGGGAGTGCAAACAGGCCAAGGCCTGGCACAGTGACTTCTGGAAGCCCTTCCAAGTCCACAGACAATAGGGCAAAGTGCAAAGCATGCTTGCTCTGGAGCCCTGGTCAGGTAGCTCAGTTGGTTAGAGCGTCATCCTGATCTACCAAGGTTGTGGCTTTGATCTCCAGTCAGGGCTCATACAAGAATCAGCCAATGGATGCATAAGTAAGTGGAACAACAAATGTCTCTCTGTCCCTTCCTTTCTCTCTAAAATAAAAAAAGAAGAAGAAAAAGCATGTTTTCCCTGAAGAGATAGGCAGTACCAGGTTTCAATACTGCTTTTGTCATTTACTAGCTAGCTCTCAGATCTTGGCCAAGTTGCTTAACTTGGAGTTCAGTTAATGGAGGTTTGAGAACCTCAGTTCTCTCATCAAAAAAAGGGGGCAAGAAAAACCACATCTCATGGGGTCATTGTAAAGATTAAATAAAATAATAACTATAAATAATAGTAAGCATTCAACAACAATTGGTTTCCTGTCATTGAAGAATTTATTATTGTAATAACTACATATGGTGTCAGATGGGTATTAAATTTATCAGAGTGATCAATTCCTAAGTTCTATAAATGTCTCATCCACTTGAAACTAATAGTATACATCAACTGTAATTTAAAAATAAAAATATATTTAAAGACTATTTATTTTTAGAGAGTGGAAGGGAGGGAGGGAGAACATCCATGTCTCTCACACATGGATATTTCTCTCATGCAGGCCTCCAACCGGGGACATGGCCTGCAACCCAGGCATGTGCCTGACTGGGATTCGAACCGGTGACCTTTCAGTTCTCAGGCCAGCACTCAGTCCACTGAGCCACACCTGTCAGGGCAAAAATATTTTTAAAAAAGAAAAAAAGATTTTGATTGTAAGTCAAAGGACAATTGGGAGTTTGGCCAAGGTCATGAAGTTTCTCTATATATTGAAAGAAGGAAAAGGGGCAGATGACTCTTCCCTTTTGGAAGCTCTGCCTAGGGCAGGTTAGGTGATACATTGCCCAATAACGATACTGAGAGATTATTTAAGAAACATAGAAAGTATCATGCATGACCAATGCCTTCATTCCACAAACATTTATGGGTCCTCACTAATTTCTGGAAATGATATAGACATGGTCCCTGACTCAAGGAGATGGCAACCGATAGGCAAAGAGATAAATCGAAGTGCATGATGGTATGGGAATGTTTACAGAGGAGGGACATCTTTGCCTAAGGAAGTGGGAAAAAGCTTCAGTAAAAAGATGACATTTGAGCTGTGTTTTGAAGGATGAGCAATTTCCCTCTGTAAAAACAATGTAAAAGTGTAAATCTATGAAATGTGTGAGCTGTTTGCAGGGTGGTGAGCTGCTCCCACGGGTGCCGCCTTGAGGGGTCCACAGTCAAGGTGGAGGTAAGAAAAAGTGGCAGATGTGGCTAAAAATGGAAGCAAAAATCAGCATGCGAAGGGCCTGGTGTAAGAAGCTGATGGCTTTATCCTGTTGGGAACAAGAAGCCAGCAGAGACTTTTAAACTAAGGAGGAACCCATCATCTATAACTTAGAATTTCATGAAGTAACACATTTCCCAGCCCTTCTCTTGGCTTCCGTCGATGGGCTGATGGAGGCAGTTATATAAAGCAGGGGCCATGTGTCCAACTCATAAGACATTAGGAAGCATGAATCAGAAAAATCAGCACAGGAATTTTCCCTTAATATTAAATACAAAATGGAAAAAGGTCATAACTTATCCTGCAGACGCTAGAGGACTCAAGGTAAATATTTGAAATATTCTCTCTCTCATTTCTACAAAGCCAAGAACATCAGAGTT
This sequence comes from Glossophaga mutica, assembly GCA_039655065.1. NCBI lineage: Eukaryota > Metazoa > Chordata > Mammalia > Chiroptera > Phyllostomidae > Glossophaga > Glossophaga mutica. Next base: position 28,168,986 of record CM077306.1, read on the forward strand.
GTGATGCTGCTGCTTGTGGCTACAAGGCAGGATTTCAAGGATTCGGATGAAACATCTGCTGGCCTGGCTCTGTCTGAATGCTGAAAAGGACCCTGTGTTACTCGAATGGAAAGGAAAGCACAAAATGATGATAATATAATCCTTTATGCTTTTCGGCGCCCTTTCACTTCCATTACCTCCTTGAAGCCTCATCACAGTTGTGTGTGGCAGATAGGGCCAAGAGTACCGTCCCATTATAGAGGTGAAGAAACAGAGGCTGAGAGTCTCGGACCTTCCCTGGGATCTGAGAAGAACTTATACCCAAAGCTACAAATGGATTTGTAGACAGAGAGGCCAGTCTCTGCAACAGCGTTCTGCCTACCTGTCTCCTTCTGTATACCAGGATGGCTTCTTTGAGGTCCTGAAGTGGGAGCAGTTTAAGATCCAGCCTTTTCCTGTGGCCTTTGGGGTGGTAGAGGCCTTTTCTCCCCTCTCTGGGTGTCCATGTTGAAGTGGCTAAACCTTCTGAGTAGAGGATGAGGGCACCCTTTCTAGTGCTGAAAGTTTTAGGGAGAAAGAGTCTCCATGTGAGCTGGCTGAGGTTGCCCTTATCCTGTGGTTTGCTGACCAGGACATAATCTTCTGGAGACTTCCAATTCAAATAATCCTGCAATGGAAAGAAACCACCTTGATCGATTCACTGTGAATAGCACTTTTATAGCAAATACTGCTTGTGCAAGGTGTTGCACTATTTATTTATTTTTATTTATTTTTTATTTTTTTTTTAGTGAGTGGTTTTCTCTCAGTTGCTTACATGGTGCACAGGACACAATCACTCTTCTGAGCAACTGGTTTTGTTCTCTGCATCTAGGAATTAGTAGAACCCAGAGCACGGTTCTGTTTCACCCCATATAATTTTCAGGAGAGCCACTCATGCCTAGAGGCTTAAATAGGGTAGAGTGTAGGTTACAGGCCAGTTAAAGTTTCCTGGTATACACATAAGTGGTCAGAATTTTCAAGGGCAGCACATAACTTTGAAATTAGACCTGGAGTAGCTGGCAGTTTAAAAAGGAGAAAGCCATTCCAGCCATCACTCCAGCTGTACACAGGGAGAATTTCTATACATTCCAGATGCTATGTAACTTTATCTAATTTGGCTATTTAGGAGACTATAAAGTAGTTACATATCTTGTAAGTAAGTAAATGTCATTGGCCACAGAGGTCCTTTGAAACTCTATATGTCTTTTAATACATCAAAGGTCAAATATCATGCCAAAATACCATGACAATTGAAATCTCTGTGAGATCCAAAAATTTCCAAAATACCCTCAATGAATTTTTTGTTCTAGGCAGAATTCAGCGAAGTAAAATTGCAGTACAACAAGGGAGGTTTGCCACCACTTTAAAATGTTCTAAAGTAAATTTTTCTTTTTGCCCATATTAAATATGAGTCCTGTGGGTTGGATTCCAGAAAGTTCAAGGAAACCATTGAAGTGACAAGAACACACAGCATTTCAACTACAGAGCACAGCTTCTCAACACCAAATAGCCATCAGCTTGCCTAGAACCCAGGTGAAAATTCTGGTCTTGAACCAAACCAGCCAAATTCTAGGCAATCTGGCATCTCCTTCAGGCTAAAACAAGTGAGGCTGTAGGTCAGTGTGCAAGGCAAAGGGAGAGGGTCCCCATGGCAACCTTGGTATATCAGGCAAACTATGTTGTTTTCCTGAGTTTAACCAAGGAGGGTCGATCTACCACTGACCCCCACCAGCTCACCAACGAAGCAAACCCAGACACACGTGGCTCAGCTCCAAACGGAAAACTAGAGCATTCTTCCCCCACCCCTCCAAATACGCCTTTATTCAGCTGTAAAACTCACCTCTGGCTCAAAATAGACTTCTACCTTCTGTTTGTTCTGGACCAACTTCCCATGTCCCCGGCTCAGGACAGAGAGCGTGAACATGCTTTCCCTCTGACCACCCTTCTCAAGGGCAGTTCATCTTGGTTTTGAAGGCTGAAAACTGGTCACACCTCAAGATTTCCTGAGCTCAGCAGGGAGCCCAAGAAGACCACAAACACTGGGCCTTTTATTAAATACATTTTCCCCTCATACAGCAGCTTCTTAGTAACAACCAGCCACACAGTTTAGACAGTATGTGTCTTTGTCGGGAGAAAAAATAAACCGCAAACCCAAACTCCTCAAGCCCTGGATTGTCTACTCTCTGGGCAGCCTCTCTCTGCTTCGCCTGGCCCTTGTTGTTCCCGGGTCCTGTTGCTGTTACCGGCCCCATGCACCATCCTTCTCACGGCAGTGGAGGTTGTTTTCCGGTTGCTATGGCAGCACAGGGCAGTGAAGTCCCTTAAACCAGCCCAGGCAAGGCGGAGACTGCTGAGGGCAGTGTTCACACGTGGGGAGAAGGAGGGTCACATGGACATTGAAGGGACCAGGATCAGATTTCAAGTCCTGCTTGAGCAGATAGGGGAGGCAAGTTGAGATATTTTTCCTGTTATGACAGTACTCATCTTGCTTTTAGAGCATCTTCTTCCTTCTGATATGACAGCCTTTCACTGTCAACTCACCACTAACAGATTCAGAGGAATCATCGAGGTCACCTAAAGCAGCCTGTGACACTTCCCTTGGCTGAGCATCAGCATTTCCTCCACTGCACGAGGCCCTTGGTACTAGTTGCTGCTTTGCGTGAGTGTGAGATACTGGGAACTTCTAGATTCCTTCGCACACCTGGTTCTCATCTGGGTGAATCTCATCTCCAGAGTGGGTGTACTTGGTAGATGGAGGTGGGGGCGCATTATGATGGCTGGAGGCCGCTGCTGGCATTTAGCAAACACGGGCCTGGGATGCTGAATGTTCTGTGGTGTGTGGGACTGTCCTGCATAATGAAGAGTTGTCCTACTCCAAAGGCTAGTAGCAGCCCTTTTGAGAAACACTCCAGTGCCTGGGCTGTTTGGCTGTCCTTTAGCTGACACTGTGAGGAGGACAGGAGGCAGGGATGGGGGGTTAGGAGTATCAGGGAACAGAAAGATGCCTTTGCCGGTGATGTATGGGCCGGCTTTGGCCTGGAAAAGCAACCTGTCCTGTCCTTGTTCTGTGGAACCTCCATGGCAGTCTTGTGGGCGTGCCCACTGATGACCTGTGGGGAGAAGGCTAAGGGGCTACAGGCCCAGTTACCTTTTCCAGGGAGCTGGCTCAAGTCTCATGAGGAAGAAATGGAGGTCATGCTCCACAATTAGAATGAGTTTATTATGGAGAAGGGAGACAGTGAATGTAGAGACAAAAAATTGAAATTAGTCAAAATCACAATAAATAACATTTCAACACTCATTAGGATGGCTATTACGGAAAAGGACAAAATAAAAAATACAGAAAATAACAAGTGTTGGCGAGGACATGGAGAAATTGGGACCCTTGTGCACCGTTGGTGGAAATGGAAAATGGTGCAGCCACTGTGAACAGCAGTATGGCAGCTCCTCAGAAACTTAAACATAGGATTACTGTATGATCCAGCAGTTCCACTTCTGGGTAAAGAGCAAAAAGAAGTAAAGTCTGGGATTGAAACAGATACTTGAACACCTACGTTTAGAACAGCATTCTTCACAATAGCCCCAACGTGGAAACAAATCAAGTGTCCCTCGACAGATGAATGCATAAAGAAAATGTACCCACAATGGAATATTATTCAGCCTTAAATAGGAAAGAAATTTGGACATGTGCCACCTTATGGGTGAATCTTTAAGACACGTTAAATGAAATAATCCAGTCACAAAGGGACAGATATTATTTGATTATAATTACACGAAGTACCTAAAGTAGTCAAGTTCATAGAGACAGAAAGCAGAATGGTGTTTGCCAGGGGATATGGGAGGAGGGAGTGGAAAGTCAGTGCTTAATGGGTACAAAGTTTCATTTTGGGAAGATGAATAAGTTCTGGAGATGGACGGTGGTAATAGTTACACAACACTGTGAATGTATTTAATGTCAATGACCAGCACATTTAAAATGATTAAAATGATAAATTTTATGTTATGCATATTTAACCACAATTATAATCTGAAAAAATGATAGCAAAGAGAACAAAAAACTAAATTTAGCATTTTATAATTGGAAAGCTGATTGGTCAGCATTATTGTGGAAGGACCTCCTCAGAGCAGGTGAGACAGAGGCCTACAAAGTTTATAAGGGTCTTAAGCTACAGTTGCTCTCTCCCTTCCCCTTCTCAGTGCTTTCAACTTTACTGAGAGACTACTTTATGGAGAGATGGTTCCTGCTCTCAAGCAGCTCCCAGTGGGGTGGGAAGACAGGTGTGTGTGAGCCAGTACCTGAAAGTTGACGTGACATCTGTGATAACGGAGGTGGAGATAAGTAGTTGCTCCGGGACAAGGGTCGGGGGTGTGTGTGTTGGGGGGCGGGGAGATGGATGGCGGTGGGCCCCGTAGAAGGCGGCCTAGATGGCAGATACCGGAGGTGAGCCTGGATGGACAGTAGTGTATGAAGGGAGGGAAGATGAAAGAGGATATCGCCGGAGGCATGGACAGGAAAGTTTGGGATCTCTGGGGAAGGGGCAGCTTCTCTGGTGTAGCCAAAGCCTTGGGTCATGTGCACATAGGTGAAGCCAGGGAGAAAGGCCAGTTGGCCAAGGCCATGAGGACCACATATATCCTGCTAAGGAACTTTGGACTTTATTCTTCAGGTAGAGTTTTTAAAGCAGGGGGGTGATGTGATTCTATCTGGGTTTTAAAAACATAACTCTGAGAACAGTGTAAATGATGGGTAGAATGAGAGATGCTTATCTCATAAACTTCTGGGTGAACTTTCAGGACCTCGCAACCCAGGTCTACCTTCCCTTGGATTTCAATGAATTTGTCAAATGGATCAGGAATAAACTGCCTGCTAAATGGCCTTTGAATGAGACAAAAGGGGGAACTCCATACCAGCTGCAGTGAAATATAATTGCTGCCATGTTGAAAAGGCCATTGCTCATGGAAGAGAGTAGGTAGCATGAGAGGAAAATGATAGAGCATCTAGGACCCGAAGGAGAAACACTATTGTCAGCCAAAGAATTTCCCTAAATTTCACTGGGGAAAGTCATCCTCTGAGTTCAGTGGACATGGAAATATAAACTCACCCATAAATGGTGAACCAGGCCCCCAGGAAGTGACCTTTCTGAGTCCCAGTTCAGTGAGCATCTCACCTGGGAAAATACCCAGGTGCCCATCTGACCCTCCCAACACACCGCTAGGCTACCAGGCCTCTGGGGTTGTAATCTATGAGCGGCAAGACTACAGTCTTCTTAAGAGCGGCAGGCCTCTCTTAAACTGTCCTGTTTATATCCACGCTGTTTAACATGGACAATGAACAGATGTACAGATCAATTAATAGACATTTAAAAGCATTTACTCAGTCCCCACAGCAGTTTATGGAAAGTGCATTTAGAAAGCAATCGAGATTATTGCTATTCTAAAGTGGTTGGGGATCCCAGATGAAAGGCCCTTGTAACTGGAAAGTATTTATAACTCAAGAAGAAGCCCTCCACACCCATGTTATATAACACCAACACCATCTCCTGGCATGCCTGACCTGTCAGCCCATGCAGCTTGTCTGTTTAAATTACACTTTAAATTCTATTGGGTGGAGACTTTGTTTTTATGGTTTGTAAAGCATCATGAATAACCATGGTGCCCCAAATAAATAGAAACCACATGAAACAAAGAAAAGAGATGTTTCTTTGGCATGTCCCTACTGCATATCCAATGGCCATGTCCCCACTGCATCCAGGATTTTGTTCCTTGCTCCAAAGTACTTGGGGTAAATGGATGCTACTCTGGGGAAGTGGCTTATGGGATAGCCACTTCCTCCCTTTTAAGGGTAACATGACAGTGTTTTCTAGGAATTGTATTCACTTGCCGGGGAAGTCTACAAGAAGAGTCATTGGTATTGTCCTTGTTACCCAAAGAGGACCAACCAGTGCACAAAGAGACTTAATGATTTGCACAAAGCCTCCCAGTGAACCAGAGGTGGTATAGGATCTTGTCCTAATCCTGACCTGCTGTTCATCCCACTTCTGCAACAGAGTAGCAACATCCATTCATAAGAAGCTACATCATGGCTGATATCCCGCAGTCAAAAAACTGCTGTGACTGAAGCTACCACAGTGCTCTATTCAGCCACAAAGCTGGTGATGGGACACTGGGTCGAGGTCTGGCTAATAGATGGCTCAAAACACTCATTATCTCCTTACCTTGCTTCTCCTTGCTTTACCTTGCAAATGTAGTTTCAAAGGACTTTAGGAAATCACCTTTTTAGCTTTCTAACCTGCCATGGAGGGAAAATGGAATGAAGGTTTATAGAACCATTTCTGGTAACCTACCATAAGCTTCAAACACAAAGGATATTCAAAAATATGGGCATGTTTAGGACAATCAGCATCACGTTCCATTATTAAGATGCTTTCCATCTGCTTGTTTTATACTCCCAACTAGACTGTAAGTCTTTGGAAGGTAGGGACCAGACCTTATAATTCTTAGCACTTCCCACAGCACCCCTTGCATAACATAACAGCTGAATAAACATTTGTTGCTTTCTTTTTAATATTCCCAGACGAATGTATACTGCTCTTTGAGCCAGTATGTAAGATGTGTGGAAGAAGAGAATTATGTCAAAGCCTGTTTGAATAGCTAGCAGTTTGCTTATAGTACAAAGCTTAGAGCCACAGGTTAAAGACTCTGGTTAATGAAAATTTGGTTTTCAAAGACTGAAAAAGCACCAAGAGAATCAGTGTGGAAGATTCAGCCTTCTAAACTTGTTGGATGCTTCCAGACTGGCTGAGGATAAGTTACTTGGCTTGTTCAGGGGGCTGATTTCTCATGGGGCCAGGTCAGGTTGAAAGAAAAGGCAAAAGGCAATAAAGAATACTCTGGAATCATAGCAAGGGAGAAAGTGTTGCTGACGGCTCTCTGCCTCCTTTCTCTCCTGAAGCATAAATTATGACCACGTAGCCTGCCTAGTTCAGGAGGGAGGGGACTAGAGCTATTTATTTTAGATCTTTTGAAAGGTTTGCTTTGGGAGTCTTCTATTTAGCTATGCTTTTGCTCAGGGCTTCATTTTATTAGTAGACACGCTCATAGTAATTGCAAGCTTTTAAATTTATGGTGAAAGATAGTAAGATTGGAGAAGAAATAAAAATCACACATTCTTGGTGCTTTTGTAACATGAGGAAAATCAATCACTTGCCTGGCTAGCAGCTTAGTCGCTGGGGACAAAAGTAACAAACCTTCATGGAAACGAACCCGTGGAGGGTGATGAGAACTGGGGTGATTTTAATTCTCAGAACAGATCAGCTTTATCTATGTCACTAGTATGCCTGTGGGCAAAGTGTTTTTCACTTGACTTTCATTAAATATTGTTACAGTAATGTTAATTTAATTAAAAAATAAAATGATTTATGTAAGGCACTGAGGATAGTACCCAGCACATGGTATGTACTCAATAAATAGAAATTATTGTTTACCAAATAATTTCGTTCCATAATTCACAATACACAGGAATTCTCCCCACAGTTAGCATACAGGAGTGATATTTTGTTGTATAAAATGGTGCTCTGAGAGCCATTTCCTCCCACTAGGGAATCTCATGTGTAGTGGATGAGAAGTCACTGGGCTGCACAACCAGCCTTTGCTCTGCACCTGGCTGACAGTTCACTCTTTAAACTCTATGATGAGAAGAGTTTTTATGCTTTCTAATTACCACAGAGTAAAATTGGTGAGCTCCCTGCTAACCATTTTAAAGAAATGTTAATTTGATGTACAAAACATATCTTTTTATGGGGCATGTATATTGCATTCATAACCCAAGATATAGGCAAATTTTCTTCCCACTAACTGCCCACAATAGTTAGGTTTTTATGTACAAATTGGTGTCCCACCCTCAGGCCCAGGAGGTGAGCAGTCTGGGAGATGGAGCAGCCAGTCTGAGGAACAGGAAAGGGAGTGAAGGAGCCTGGATCCCGAAAGAACCTTCCCCTGAAGGCCCATAGGTTGCTAGCGCTTACCTTGTGAACCCAGGAGCCCCTAACCCACAGGCTAACCTCCCTGCCTCGTATCCAGCCATTATAGTTTCATTTGGGAAAGGCTTCAGGTCTCCTCAGGAAGCGAGTTAAGATGCAGGCCCCTGTGTAGAGACTGGTTCAACCATGCTGTGCAGGAATGGGACCCAGAGAAGAAGTCTGGATTTGGGATTGATGAGGGAGAAACGAGGGAGAGGAAAATGTAAGGCAAGATGGGATGGTATCCCTTGGAGGCAGGTTGGAAGGCACATCCCAGAACCTTTTCCTGCTCCCCTTTTTCTCAGAGAGCCAGCTGGTGCCCACACTCCTCCAGACAACCTCTGGCTGGCCCCAGGAGGCGCTGTAAGTAGACATTTAAGGAGGAAGGGAACTAGTTTCTTCTTATCTCACAGAGCAAACCCACCTTGGGCAGCAAAGTCCCTTCTCCAGAGGCCAAAAGACCAGATGAAACTCTATCACAAGTTGAGAGGCGTCAATACTGTTACAATAAGTGTGATCAGATATGGACAATGCCCTTGCAAGAACCTCATGTTCCCAGCCAGCACTCGCTCGTGTCCACCTCTGACACCAGTCCACTCGAAAGCGGGTTTCCCGGGGCAGCTCAGTCAAGCAGAGAGAACGTCTTTGAAATGGTACATTCCAGTGGGAGATACTGCTAGCAGGGGTAGCTTTTCAGGTTTTATGATAATCCAGCTCTTGATTCACTGTCTAGACATAGGTACACAAAGGGTTAACAGGCCTTTTAGGACTCGGCTGCCAAGTACACTTACTGCTCAGTCCAGCACTCCCAGCTTGTGTTCTTACGCTGCTGGAGTGGCCTGTTCATGGCATCTGGTTCCCTGGCAACAGCTTTCATCGGCTCAGTCAAAGCCCTTTCTTCTCAAGAAAGCTCCTACTGAGATACCCACCACCACCACTAATCACCATCTTGGGGTTTAGGATGCAGCTGGTATGAAAAATAGCATTTGTGGATGTGAGGAGATAAAGCAATGGACTGGGTTGAACACATCTGCCTACGTGATGCTTGCACTGGTTTTCTACAGGACCCTTTGGAAATTACTTGATTTTTTCCAGTGGGACAGAGAGAAAGGCCGGGCCAAAAAGTTCCCCAGAGCTGGATTTCTTTGTTCGGCAGACATCCATGAGCCTCTGTGATTCATGACTAGCTGTTTCCTGGGCTGATCTGTCATAGAACTGCGGGCCCTGCGCCCTGACAAGGGGCGTTGCTCAGCTGAGGGAGTTCCGACAAGGAAATCCATATTGTGGAAGGCTTGTCCCCAGTCAGCCACGAGCCGGGGAAAGAGGTCTGCCTCCGCTAGAACCCGGGGAGTCTGGAGACCGCTCCACTTTGTCCCAAGAAGTCGGCAGCTCCAGATTTGCTAGAAATAGCAGGGCAAAGTAGCTCTTCACAAAACTTTTGGGGAAAAGAAATTGTTGATGAGATTCTCTAATGAAGATGGGCATTTTTAGGTGAATTCTTTAGTCTTAAGGAGAATCGCTTTGAGTTTTCTTGTTTCAGCTGGGGATAAATAACATGAAAGCGACAAAGTAGAGATGAGGAAGAAAGCAAGCTGTTCTCACTTCTGGTTCACCAGAATCAATCTACTTAATTCATTTTTATCTTTTTTTTCAAGTCAGATTTCATTTCATGCATTTATTCTCACTAAAATCTAAACAGATAGCGTCATTCAGGAATAAAATGTTCAGAGTTCACAGTAATGTGTACAAAAGATGTTGACTTGTGGCCTGGCCGTCCACCCGAATATTTGTGCTTCTCTAGCCTTCCGTTTCCTCAAGAGAAAACAGCCATCCTGGTCATAGTGTGGAGATGTAATGGAACAGTTGACGATTCAGAGTCAGTCAGGGTTTGTGGCTGCTCTGCTTGGGCAAGCGAAGGTCCTCTCCTGTGCGGTATGTGTGTATGAATAGTTCTCTGTGTCTGGTCTACTAGCTTGTCTGCAATTTAGCACGGTAAGGGCTCTTGGTGGTGCTACCTCACATATGTTATGGAGGGCACTTAACAAAAACAACAGACGTTTGAGAGCTATTTGAGGACAGGTCTTGTTCTATTTCTTTCTTTTTAAAAATATTTTGTTGTTGTTCTATTACAGTTGTCCCAATTTTTCCTCCTTTGCCCTCCTCCACTGAATCTATTACCCGCCACCCTGCTCCCACAGTCAGTCCCCACAGTGTTGTCCATGTCCATGGATCATTCGTGCATGTTCTTTGACTAATCCCTTCCCCTTCTTTCCACCATTATCCCTCTCCCTCCTCCCCTCTGGTCTCTGCCAAACTGATTCTATTGTTTCCATGCCTCTGGTTCTATTGTGCTCATTAGAGATTTTTTGTTCATTAGGTTCCTCTTACAGGTGAGATCATATGGTATTTGTCTTTCATCGACTGGCTTATGTCACTTAGCATAATATTCTCCAGTTCCATCCATGCTGTCATGAAAGGCAGAAGTTACTTCTTTCTTTCTGCTACATAGTACTCCATTGTGTAAATGTACCACAGTTTTTTTTATCCACTGATTTTCTGATGGACACTTTGGCTGTTTCCAGCACTTGCCTATTGTAAATTATGCTGCTATGAACACAGGGGTGCATAGGTTCTTTTGAACTGGTGTTTCAAGATTCTTAGGGTACAATCCCAGCAGTGGAATCACAGGGTCAAAAGGCAGTTCCACTTTTAGTTTTTTGAGAAATTCCGTACTCTTTTCCACAATGGCTGCACCAGTCTGCAATCCCACCAACAATGTACTAGGGGTCCCTTTTCTCCACATCCTCGCCAGCAGTTGTTGTTTGTTGATTTGTTTATGATGGCCATTCTGACTGGTGTGAGGTGGTATCTCATTGTGGTTTTAATTTGCATCTCTCTGATGGCTAGTGATGTTGAGCATCCCATATGTCTATGGGCCCTCTGTATGTCCTCCTTGGTGAAATGTCTGTTCAGGTCCTTTGCCCATTTTTTAATTGGATTGTTTGTCTTCCTGGTGTTGAGACGTATCAGTTTTTTATGTATTTTGGGCAATGATACCCTTGTCTAAGGTATCATTGGCAAAAATGGTTGGATCTCTTTTTTCATTTTGATGATGTTTTCTTTAGTTGTGCAGAAGCTTTTTACTTTGATGTAGTCCCATTTGTTTACCGTTTCCTTTATCTCCCTAGCCCTAGGAGATATATCGGTGAAAATATTGTTTCTTAGGATATCTGAAATTTTACTGCCTATGTTTTCCTCTAGGACTTTTATGGTGTCATGACTTCTATTTAAGTCTTTCATCCATATTGAGTTTATTCTGGTGTATGGTGTAATTTGGTGGTCTAGTATCTTTTTTCTTTTTTTGGCATGTAACTTCTACCTGTCCAGATCTCCCAACATCATTTATTGAAGAGGCTATTTTTACTCCATCTTATGTTCCTGCTCCCTTTGTCAAATATTAATTGACTAGAGAGACATAGGTTTATTTCTGGGCTCTCTACTCTGTTCCATTAATCTATGTATCTGTTCTTGTGCCAGTACCAGACTGTTTTGATTACAGTGGCCTTGTAGCATAGTTTGATATCAGGTACTGTGATCCTTCCTACTTTGTTCTGCTTTCTCAAGATTGCTGAGGCTATTAGGGGTCATTTTTTGTTCCATATAATTTTTTTTAATATATTTTATTGATTATGCTATTACAGTTGTCCCATTTTCCCACATTCACTCCCTCCACCCTGCACAAACCCTCCCACCCACATTCCCCCTCTTTAGTTCATGTCCATGGGTCATACATATAAGTTCTTTGGCTTCTACACTTCCTATACTATTCTTAACCTCCCCCTGTCTATTTTCTACCTACCATCTATGCTACTTATTCTCTGTACCTTCCCCCCATCTCCCTTTCCAACTCCCCTGTTGATAACCCTCCGTGTGATCTCCATTTCTGTGTTTCTGTTCCTGTTCTAGTTGTTTGCTTACTTTGCTTTTGTTTTTGTTTTAGGTGTAGTTGTTACTGATTATGAGTTTGCTGTCATTTTACTGTTCATATTTTTTATCTTCTTTTTCTTAGGTAAGTCCCTTTAACATTTCCTATAATAAGGGCTTGGTGATGATGAACTCCTTCAACTTGACCTTATCTGAGAAGCGCTTTATCTGTCCATCCATTCTAAATGACAGCTTTGCTGGATAGAGCAATCTTGGATGTAGGTCCTTGCCTTTCATGACTTGGAATACTTCTTTCCAGCCCCTTCTTGCCTGGAAGGTCTCTTTAGAGAAATCAGCTGATAGTCTTATGGGCACTCCTTTGTAGATAACTGTCTCCTTTTCTCTTGCTGCTCCTAGGATTCTCTCCTTATCTTTAATCTTGGGTAATGTAATTATTATGTGCCTTGGTGTGTTCTCTCTCGGGTCCAACTTCTTTGGGACTCTCTGAGCTTCCTGGACTTCCTGGAAGTCTATTTCCTTCACTAGATTGGGGAAGTTCTCCTTTATTATTTGTTCAAATAAGTTTTCCACTTGTTGCTCTTCCTCTTCTCCTTCTGGTACCCCTATAATTTGGATGTTGGAACATTTAAAGATGTCCTGGAGGTTCCTAAGCCTCTCCTCATTTTTTTTTTTTTTTTATGAATTCTTGTTTCTTCATTCTTTTCTGGTTGGATGTTTCTTTCTTCCTTCTGGTCCACACCATTGACTTGAGTCCCAATTTCCTTCCTATCTCTATTGGTTTCCTGTACATTTTTTCTGTATTTCACTTAGTGTAGCCTTCATTTTTTCATCTAAATTGCTATCAAATTCAACCAATTCTGTGAGCATCCTGATTACCAGTGCTTTGAACTGTGCATCTGATAGGTTGGCTATTTCTTCATCGCTTAGTCATGTTTTTTCTGGAGCTTTTTTCTGTCCTTTCATTTGGCTCATTTTTTTTTTTTTTTTTAATCTTGATGTGCCTGTTAGGTAGTGAGGGGCAGAGCCTTAGGTATTTACCAGGGCAGGGTAACCCACGTTGCTGGGTTGTGACGCTGTATGTGGTGAAGGGATCCGAGAGGGAACAATGGTGCTTGCTCTGCCCTCTGCCAGATTTCAGTCACTTTTCCCGCTTTCCACAAGCAAAGTGGGCCCTTCTGGTACTGATTCCTGTGTGGGTGGGTTTGTGTACATTCTAGGACCCTGTGGGTCTCTCCAGTGAACTCTCCTGTGAGGCTGGGAGTTTATCCTGCTGCCTCAACCCCCACAGGTATTTTCAGTCAGTGGTTTAGGCTTTATTTCCCTGTGCTGGGGCTTTGGGTTGTGCAGTCTGTCCTGCTCCCCAGTTGTGCCTCCTGGTATATCTGCATTCGAATGTGGGACCACTGGGTTTGCCAGCTGCCACCTTGACCACCCCAGCCCTACTGCTGCCACCTTGCCACAAGTCCTCTCTGCCCGGCTGCCCATCTCCGCCCCTCCTACTGGTCTGGATGAATGTGTCTTTTTTAATTCCTTGGTTGTTGGACTTCCATACAGTTTAATTTTCTGTAAGTTCTGGTTGTTTTTTGTTTTTAAATTGTTGTCCTTCTTTTGGTTGTGCGAGAAGGCACAGTGTGTCTACCTATACCTCCATCTTGGCCAGAAGTCCTGTATAAATTTTTGAAATATTTTTTTCTAGGTCTATGAAATGTGTCATTGGTAATTTAACAGGGATTGAGTTGAATGGATAGTATGGACATTTTAATGATATTAATTCTTCCAATCCGTGAACATAGTACATGCTTTTATTTATTTGTATCTTCCTTAATTTCTTTCTTCCATATTCAGTAGTTCTCTGTGTAGGTCTTTACCTCCTTGGTTAAGTTTGTTCCTAGGTACTTTATTTTTCTTGTTGCTATAGTAGATGGGTTTTTTTCCCCCTAGTTTCTGATATTTCATTGTTGGTGTACAAAAATGCCTTTGATTTCTGAATATTAACTCCGTATCTCACTATTTTGCCAAATTCACTTATTAGGTTGAGTAGTTTTTTGATGGAAACTACAGGTTTTTCTATGTACATTATCGTGTCCTCTGCAAATAATGACAGTTTTACTACTTCCTTTCCAGTTTGGATGCCTTTTTATTTCTTTTTCTTGTCTGATCTCTGTGGCTAGAACTTCCAATATTATGTTGAATAAAAGTGGTGAAAATAAGCACCCTTTTATTTTTCCTGGTCTTAAAGAGAAAGCTTTTAGTTTTTGCCCACTGAATATGATGTTGGCTGTAGGTCTGTCATAAATGGCCTTTATTATGTTGAGGAATGTTCCCTCTACTCCCACTTTGCTGAGTGTTTTTATCATAAATGGGTGCTGTGCTTTATCAAATGCTTTTCAGCATCTATTGATATGATCATGTGATTTTTGTCTCATTTTGTTTATGTGATGTATTATGTTTATTGATTTGTGAATATTGTACCTTTCTTGCATCCCTGGGATGAATCCCATTTCATCACAGTGTATCATCTTTTTAGTGTATTGCTGGATCTGGATTGCCAACATTTTGTTGAGGATTTTATCATCTATATTCATCAGTGATATTGGCCTGTAGTTTTCTTTCTTTGTTGTGTCTTTACCTGGTTTTGGGATTAAGATAATATTGGCCTTCTACAAAGAGTTTGGGAGCCTTCCCTCTTCTTGAATTTTTTGGAATAGTTTGAGAAGGATAGAAGTTAGCTCTTCTTTAAATGTTTGGTAAAATTTGCCTGTGAAGTCATCCAGTCCAAGGTTTTTATGATTACTGCTGGGAGTTTTCTTGATTATTGCTTCAATTTCACTAGTTGTTATCAGTCTATTTTGGCTTACTGCTTCTTCTTGATTCAATTTTTGAAGGTTGTATGTTTCTAAAAATTTGTCCATTTTGCCCAGGTTGTCCAGTTTCTTGGCATATAGTTGTTCATAGCAATTTCTTACAATTCTTGTATTTCTGTGGTATTGGTTGCAACTTCTCTTCTTTTGCTTCCTATTTCATTTATTTGGGTCCTCTCTCTTTTTTTCTTGAAAAGTCTGGTTAAAAGCTTGTTGATTTTGTTTATCTTTTCAAAGAATCAGCTCCTGAATTTATTAATCCTTTGAATTGTTTTTTTAAATCTCTATGTCATTTAATTCTGCTCTGATTTTGATTATTTCCTTCCTTCTACTTGTTCTGGGCTTTGTTTGTTGTTGTTCCTCTAGTGCATGTAGATGTAGAGTTAGGTTGTTTATTTGAGATTTTTTAATCTTTTTTAGGTAAGCCTGTTTTGCTATGAACCTCCCTCTCAAGACTACCGTCCCTGTGTCCTATAGGTTTTGGGCTCTTGTGTGTTCATTTTCATTTGTTTCCAGAAACTTTTTGATTTCTTCCTGATCTCGTTGTTAACACATTCATTATTTAATAGCATGTAATTTAGTTTTCATGAATCTGAATGTTTTTGAGTTTTTTCCTTGAGGTTAGTTTCTAGTTTCAAGCCATTGTGATCCAAGAAGATGCTTGATATGATTTCAGTTTTCTTGAATTTGTTAAGGCTTGTTTTGTGTCCTACCATGTGGTCTGTCTTTGAAAATGTTCCATGTGCATTTGAAAATAATGTATACTTTGCTTCTTTGGGGTGAAAAGTTCTGTATATATCAATTAAGCCCCTTTGATCTAGAGTGCTGTTCAATGCCATAATATCCTTGTTGATTCTTTGCTTGGAAGTTCTATCTATTGTTGACAGTGGGGTATTAAAACCCCCTTCTAAGAGTGTGTTGCTATTGGTATCTTTCATGATTTCCTCCAAGATTTTCCTTATATATTTTGATGATCCTATGTTGGGTGCATATATGTTTATAAGGATTATATCTTCTTGATGGATTACTCCCTTAAGTATTATGTAGTGTTCTTCTTTGTCTCTTTTATGGACTTTGTTTTGGAATCTATTTTATCTGATATAAATATTGCTACCCCAGCTTTTTTTCCATGTCCATTTGCTTGGAATATTTTTTTCCATCCCTTCACTTTCAGTCTGTGTACATCTTTTGTTGTGAGGTGGGTCTCTTGTAGACAAGATATACCATATTTTGCCATGTATAATGCACACTTTTTTGCCCAAATTTTTGAGGGGAAACTAAGGGTATGCATTATACATGGGTAGTACTAATTCTGCATCTATATAAATGTTTTTGATTCTTTTATTTATGCTTACATGTTAAAAGTATAACTCTAGAAAGCAATACAATATCTGTATGCAAGATAATTACCCTTAAATATGATAATTCATTTTGTTTCTAAATATAAATAAATAATTGAATTAAAATGAAGATTTTTTTCTTGAAAGTTTGGGGCAGAAACATGGATGCATGTTATATAAGGCAAAATATGATATGCAGATCATGTTTTCTTATCCATTCAGCTACCCCTATGTCTTTTGATTGGAGCATTTAATACATCTATATTTAAGGTTATTATTGATAGGTACTTATTCATTGCCATTTCTTCCCTTTTGTACTTGAGTTCCTCTTTCTCACTCTCCTTCATCTTTTTAAAAAAGATTTTATTATTTTTAGAGAGAAGGGAAGGGGGTAGAAAGAGAGGGAGAGAAACATCAGTGTGTGGTTGCCTCGCATGTGACCCCCACGGGGGACCTGGCCAACAACCCAGGCATGTGCCCTGACTGGGAATTGAACTGGCAACCCTCTGGTTTGCAGCCTGTGCTCAATCCACTGAGCACACTAGCTAGGGCCTTTTTTCCCCCCATCTTCTTAACAGAAGAAGAAGGGACTAGGAGAAGAAGAAGAAGAAGAGGAAGAGGAAGAGGAAGAGGAAGAAGAAGAAAGGACTGCTAAGAAGGGACTGCTAAGAAGCAGTCCCTTTAGCATCTCTTGCATTGCCTGTTTGGTAGGGATGCATTCTTTTAGCCTTCTTTTGTCTGGGAAACTCCTTATTTTCACCTTCCATTTTAAATGAGAGCCATGCTGGGTCGAGTAGTCTTGGGTGCAGGTCTTTGCTTTTCATTACTTGGAATTATTTTTTTTGCCATTTTCTTCCAGCTTGTAGTGTTTCTGTTGAGAAATATGCTGATAGCTTTATTGGAACTCTTGTATGTTACTGGCTGCTTCTCCCTTGCTGCCTTTAAGAGTCTCTCTTTGTCTTTAAATTTATCGTTTTAATTATGATGTGTCTTGGAGTGGGCCTCTTTGAGTTCATCTTGTTTGGGACCCTCTGTGCTTCCTGGACTTGCATGACTTTTTCCCTCATCAAGTTAAGAAGTTTTCTGTCATTATTTTTTCAAACAGGTATTCTTTCCCTTGCTCTTCTTCTTCTCCTTCTAGTATCCATCTGATATGAATATTATTACATTCCTTGTTGTCCTGAAGCTCCCTTAAACCCTTTTCATTCTTTCTGAGTCTTTTTTCATTTTGTTGCTCTGTTGGGGAGTTTTTTTCTACCTTGTCCTCCAGCTTTGTTCTATTTCTTATGAGATGTGTAATTGGAAAATTCTTAATCTCTGAGCCTCAGTTTCCTCATCTAGGAAATGGGGATAATAGTGCCTATCACATGCGGCTGTCACTAAGGACCAGATGAAATGTTGTGCCTGGGCCCCACACCTACAGATTCTGATTAATTTATTCTGAAGTAGGGCCTGCTCACTGATAATTTTAGAAGCTCCCCAGGTGATTCTAATGTTCTGCCAGCAGTAAGAACAACATGCAGCATATGGAGGCTCTCTATGATTATTTATTATTTTTCAGGTTGAGGAATTTCTTGAAGGTCAGGGCTTCTTTGGAATGGAGATGAGAAGAAGGTAATATTTATAGAAACAAAATTATCTTACTTCTTCTTCAGATCTGTGAGTTACAATAGATAGGAATGGAGATGTAGCCTAGTGTGGTGGAAGCATTCTCTTCTCCTTGAGCCCTTTTCAGATGGGTCTCAATCGAATTTTTTTTTTCATTCAAAAAAGGAAAAAAATTACTGAGCACTTTCTATATGGATATTTTTTATAAGAGAGTATGATAAGGAGAAATGGGTAAATAGTATAATGCTCAGAAAGCTCAAAGCTTAGCAAGGGGAAATAAGTGAGACTATATGATACTGGGCTTGGTGTAATTAAATAGTAATACCTTGAGCTGCTTTTCCCTGGAGGAGCCTTGATGATGTGACATAGGAAGTTTCAAGATATTATGAAATAAGCCCTGGCTGGTGTGGCTCAGTGGACTGAGTGCCAGCCTGTGAACCAGAGGGTCGCTGGTTTGATTCCTGGTCAGGCACATGCCTGGGTTGTGGGCTAGGTCCCCGGTGGGGGCCATGCAAGAGGTGGCCACACATTGATGTTTTTCTCCCTCTCTCCCTTTCTCCTCTCCCTCTAAAAGTAAATAAATATTAAAAAAAGATATTATGAAACAAGAGACACATTTACAGCTTAGATTCTAAGCAGGAGGCAATGTTTATCTTCCCAACAAAGGACAGCACCCTGATTAAAGACCAAGAGAATAAAGACATAGAACCCTTGGTGTTAGACTTTATAAAATACCACACTGGTATTTTCATTAGTTAGCAGAACAGACAGCAAGCATTTTTAGGGCATATTTTAAGGAATAAAATCTTTTGCATATATCAGTTGAAAGATGCTTGGCACTTACAGGTCATATATAAACAAAAGCAGAAATTTTTGTGGTTGGTAACAAGGTGGGGTGGCCCAAAGCACTATGGAACACCAGTTCTAGAGAACCTGCAAGATGATTCCAAACTGATCCCCAAATGGTTCTTTTAGCTACACTATCATGAGTTTTCATCAGTTTTTTAGAGTAGAGAAAGAGGAGATTGGTGTTAGAACCACTCGTATACTCCTTGGAGATAATTCCATATAAAACATGGTGTAGTAAAGCAAATAGGTTTCCTATTATGTACTAAATCCAGTCCATTGGTAGTGGCTGCTTAGAACACTTGATTGAGAATAATTCTGCAGAGTCCTGGCCTAGTGAAAAAGGAGTTTCATGGCTGCTCAGCTATGTCCTCCATAGGTGAGGAAGAGTGAGTTGTGATACACATTGTGAGTTTTGCCAACTCAGTGTTGTAAACTGCACAGAATTCTCATTATAGGGTCTAGGTTTAACCATTCTTAACAAATCCCTTTGGCAGCAACATAAAGTTATTTTATTATATCTCATTAACAACTTATTATTATAGAAACCCTAGTTCTTCAACTCTAAGATGCCATATTGAAAAAATTTTGTAAATTTTCAGTTGAGGATATGTTATTGATTTTAGAGAGAGGGGAAGGGAGAGAGAGAGAGCGAACAAGAGAGAGAAACATTGATGTGAGAGAGAAACATCAGTTGGTTGCCTCTTGTATGTGACCTGATAGGTGATTAAACCTGCAACCTAGGATGTGCTCTGACTGGGAATTGAACCCACAAAATTTTGGTGTATAGGATGATGCTCCAACCAACTGAGCTACCAAGCAAGGGCTAAGATGCCATATATTTTAAGATAACACTGATTGTTTAATAGCAGGGTTTAAGGGAAAAAACACTATCATTAATATTAACACAAAAATAAGATTTATCCACATACTCTTTTTCAGTACTTTATTCCATGTTTGAGAATAAACCTCTTTCAAATTCAGCTGAGGGGTGCTCCTGAATCATTTGTGACTGTTGGCAGTGGTGCATAGCATTATCGGGATTCTCTGCTCTTTATCACCTGGCCTGGTGATTTCAACCTTCTTACCCAATGTAAACTTAGGTGGTCTAATTGTTAGTCATATTGTGGGATACCAGGGTTTCATTTGTGTTTCCTGTTTGGTTAAGCTCATAATTTTATCCTACCCTTAATTAAATTATTCCTTTCTGGAAGGTAAACAGCTTTTCTTGAAAGTCAGGTGGTACTGAAAGATATTGGGCTCCTGAGGATGACTTTGCAATGAATGAGTTGATCACACCAACCTCCCTTAACCTTAAAAATTCTGCTATTTCTCCTGAGATATCTGTCAATTTTTATTGCATGTAATTACAGTACCCGTTGTGTAGTCTGGCAATTCTCTTCCTGTGTTCTCTGAAGTTCTTGGCTGTTGTTTTGCTAGAAAACATGAAAGTATAGTCATGCCTTCAGCAATAAATATTTGCTTCACTTATTATAAATGTGCCTCGCTAAGTTCTCCCATGGGCAGACAATAACTACTGTGTCTCAACTTACTTTCCTGCCAACAGGGGCAAATTTCTTTTGACATAAGTTATAAGCAGCATCCCAATTTTAGAAATGTTAAGATGTGAACAAGTAAGAGTCTGAGAAGAAAGGGAATAAAACAGATATCTAGATGAAATAAACTCTGAGTATCCAAGTCAAGATTTCCAGAGTAAGCACGCAGGCTTGCTCTTGAGGGACACTGCAGACACCAGTGGCGGGACTCCACTGGTGGGTGACTTTGGTTCAAGCACCCCCTAGCATCCTTGCTGAACGTTTTTAGAGCTGCACAACAGTCTAAGATACTCCTGTCTAAATAAACTTTTTTCCTCCCCCTCTCCTTCACGTGGTCAGACCTGTCCCTTGCCTGACAGTTCTGGCTCCCTCTTCATTTTCCCTTCCAGGTGTTTTTTTCTAATAAATCTCTTGCATATCTAATCCTGTCTTGGTGTCTGCTTCGTGGAGGACCCATATAGACACCCAGTCCTTGTGGGCAAGGTGCCAGGTAGGTGTTCTCAATAGATTCCCCATCTATTGTTTCATTTGCTTTGTTATTTCCCATTCCTTTCCCAACTGCCGCTATGTTTTAGAAGTTAGCACTGTTGGATAGTCTCCAGGAAGGAGATAAGTTACTCAGGAAGCAGTGCCTGTAGGAAAGTCCAGAGGAGAAAAGAAAGCAGAACTAAAGGATGATTATAAGGACATGCTATTTTTTCCTTATTGTGCTAATTATTCCTTTAAACAGAGTTTATTTGTTTTTAAGCAAAATTTGTTAATTGTCATTATGATGATATTGAGTTGCATCTCAGGAACAAACAGAATCAGGGACCTAAACGTCACTAGGATGTTATTGCTGCCTCTCATTTTTCAGGCCCATCAAATAGCCACTAATGGCTCCCTGACTTACATCCTACAGCCCTGGAACCCAAGGAAATGCTGGCTTCTCCTTTTCAATTCCAGTTCCAGTTCCCAGGAGAAAGCACAACTTACCCCGGCTTAGGTCAAATACCTACCCTGACAACAGTCGTTGTTCAGGGGGACTGCGCCGGGGAAGGACTGTGGTTAGTCCATGTTCTACGAACATGGCGAGGTTCATGGTCATTATGTGCATGCTGGATGTTCTCAGAAGAAAGAAGGAGGGTTGCTTTTATGGATATGTGTAAAGAATTGGTCATCTGTTAGGCTTTCAAGATCAAACCAGGCTTTGAAATCCCCACTTCCTCTTTCGGGACTCCCAGTCTCTATCTCCCTTCTTATCTAAACTCCTTATAAAGAAAATTAGGTATTTTTAATCTATAGCTTAGAGTAGTGAGGGATCGGAAAGAAAATATGTCTCTACTTCTAAGTGGGTTATGGATTATTTTTCTTTTGCACCTTATTAAATTCCTATGGAATGTACTCATTTTTATCAAGCAACTGGCAATACTGCTTTTGAACATTTGGGAGCACTGAGAAGAGAAGGATTTAGTACTCCCTCCTCCCTTTCCACGGCAGATCTTCATGTCAGAATGTTAATGTTGTCTCCAACGCCTCCCTGCTGGCTCTGAAGTTACAGCCTTTGGTGACTGACCATAGTGCTTTTTAGTGCTTTTTGGTGCTTTAGGACATGATGAAGGTAGGATTTTGGAAATGACCTCCATTATTGTGGTGGCTGAACTCAAAGCTGGGCCCCTTATCCAGCCCCTGGCACTGTTGCAGTGTCTGTCGCCTGTTGAGGCTGCCTTTGAAAGCTGGCATTTCGTTGGGAGGAACTCAAACCCCAGTGGCAGACTTGGGTTGCAATGGAAAGTAGATTCCAAAGCTGCCCCTGGAATGTGAACTTTTCCTGGAAACTTTCCATGCTGCCTCTTAGAGAACAGCAGGCATCAACGTATTCACACCAGGAGTCAATTAAAAAAACCCAAATTATTGCCATTCCAATAAACAACAATCTCTCTTCCTTTTCAAATAAACCTGTTAGGATGGCTTAAAAGCCAGGTCTAATTACACGATCAGATAGCATAAATCTGATTAGAAGCTTTTCGTCTCCTTTAATTAATTTTCTCCTGCAATCAGAGTTATTTTTAGTAAATGTTAAATATGTATTTAAATAACTTTAATGTATGTTTTTTCTAAAACCTAATGGAGGTCTCTTTCATTCATCCTTCTTGCTTTTTGATGAGGTATAAATGGTCCTAGGACTCGGTGTTCAGAGACGAAAAGAGCTAGGAGAATGCCACACCTTCATAATTTAGCTTGAGATATAAATACCTGTGTCCCGGGTACAAACACCTAGGTCATATATCATAGGTTGGGTGAGGGGGGTCATTTAACGTGGTTCTGGGTAACTGTTAAATGCTTGATCCATTGGAGGGAAAGGGGAGGAAGTAAAATGGTGAAAATATTAGCAGGCAACCATAACTATGCCTTTCAGACTTGTCTGAAACAGGCCCTTCCAAGAGGCACTCATTCTTATCAATTAGCTTCCTCTTGCTCCTCCACTCTCCCTGTCTCCCTCACTCAGAAAAGACAATTTTCTCTTCCCAAGGTACATCTCTATCCATCCAAAAGTTGTGAGATCTGCAATCCCAATGGTTTAAATGCAATCTTACAGGTAGTAGAATGTGTCATTCACCTTTACTTAGCAGTGTCTGGTACATAATAGAAAGGAGAGAGGGAGGGAGGGAAGAAGGAAGGAAGGAAGGAAGGAAGGATGGAAGGAAGGAAGGAAGGGAAGATTCTTATACTCTACATGGTTAGGCTTTAACAATCTCTTTGAAAAGTCACCCTTCTAGTTGAAAAGTATGACTGATGAAATCTGATGAAATGTAGTTTGACCAGATGCTGAGAGCACTGGCTAATGTCGTATGTCAGGTACCCTCAGTATGTGTGCATGGGGGGGGGTAATTGTGGGTGAACTCTTTTTCCTTTGTAGTAGGATTTCTCAAGGGTCTGAGTTAAGATTCTGTGTCATCTTCACGTTGATGAAAATTGCTGCTGTCATTTTAGGTTTCTCTCAGTTCACTATGTCCTTGTCAATTCTAATGATGAAAAAAGCTCCCTTGAAATTTTTTAAAAAACAAATTCCCATAGAATTCCAGCAACTGCTCTCTGCCCACCCCCAACCTTTTTTTGTGTGTTTTTTTTTTTTTTTGCAGTAGGTGTGGGATGAAGAAGAGAAAATGTAAATTTGAAACACTTAAGTTTGATTACAATTTAGTAATTGTAGAAATTACACTTTTCTTTTTGTTACTTTTAGTAAATTTTAAACCCAATGTCCCTGAAACCACTGTGTTTTCTTCTTTTTTTTCAAATTGGCCAAAAACAGCAGAAGAGGGAAATTCTGTGTAATCACCCCTAAGAGGTAATAAAAAAATCACAACCACCAAACATGAAATAAGATTTACTTTTCTATTGATAAATTTTTAATAATGCACACTGATGTTATACACAGAGGAAAAGAATTCACTGAAGATTATTGCTTTAATAGGTATGCACAAAGAGATTTGAGGCTCATTGCTGGTAAAGAAGGGAGCCTTTAATCAAATGTAATCAAATGATCTGTTTGTACAGCTCAAGGGGAGGTGATAGGGTCCACTTATCAGAGAGTCCCCAACACCAGTCAACAGGAGACCTCCCACACTCTGCCTTGGAGAAAAAACCCAATTTGGCCAAACAGTAGATAAGGAAGAAAGCTCACCCCTGGCTGGGTCACTGCGGGCAGGGCTGAAGTTTGATAATGTCTAATAATATCTCATGTTTACATAGGAACCTTTTCCTGGGGGCAAAGTGCTTTACCAACATTATCTTATTAACCTGTCCTCTGACCCTAAAAGCATCCACCTTTTTACTGGGACTGGGGTTGAATAGAAGAGAGAAAGAACAAAAGAAGTAAATGGCAAAGCTGGATTTGGATGCAGTTCCAGTCTCTACATTTCCAGGCCAAGTTGCTCTCCTGAGCCAACTGCCATTCTTAGGTGAGCCATGGAAGCCCATTCTAAATGACCGGGGCCCCATGGTTTGACATGACCTTATTTAAAAAGGGGAAACAACTCTGTTACCCTTTCCTGTGTTTAGTGTGTCCAAAGGATTGGTGAAAAATCCTAAATATTCTACCTGCGTCTTCTAATTCAGAAGTTCTTAATCTTGGTTCAATGAGTTTGGGGAGGCAGGAGGAATTTGTCTGCAATCTTGGGCGTATATGACCCTATTTGCATTTTTTTGGAGACTGAGCCCATTTTTTAAATCAGATTTCCAAAAGGATTAATGAATTCTTGAATTTGTTCTCTGCTAAGTGAAGTATTAGAGCCAATCTATGGCAATACAAGTATTTGGAGTTCCAGCTATATATTAAGCTGTAACTGAGTTATGGGGTCATGGGGCAGGAGAGATGGATTTATATCATATTCCTAAGTTTGCTAATACTTTATTTGGCTTCAAGTAATTTTCCACATGCGATTCATTTTATTTGTTTATCCAATAGACAATCACTGAGGCACTACTTTCCTAGGACTGCTTTAACAAATTACCACAGACTACTTGGCTTAAAACAACCGAAATTTATTCTCTCACAGTTCCGAAGGCTGTAAGTCTGAAATAAGATGTCAACAAGACCGTGTTCTCCCTGGAGGCTCCAGGGGAGCAAACTTCCTTGTCTCTTTCAGCTTCTGGTGGTTGCCAGTAATCCTTGTTTTGTTTTTCCTTTTAGACACATAATTTCAATCTCTGCCTGTGTCGTCATCAGATGACATTCTCCTTGTGAGTTTTTCTGCCTTTTTTGGGGGGTGGGCAAAATGCAACAGTCATGTTGGACTAGGGGCCCACCTTACTCCAGTATGACATCATCTCAACTACATTAACTACATTTGAATCTATCTCCAAATAAGGTCAGGTTCTGGTATTCTGGGAAGGACATAAATTTTGGTGAGACACTAGACAACCCAGTACACTGAGCATCGCTCTGTACTGGGTGTTATCATAGCACTAGAGATCAAATGTATGACAAATCACTGCATAGGCACTGATAATACTTAAGGATCTTGTTTGATTATTATTTTTTTTCGGTAATATCCCTTCTTATTGGGATTCCTTTAGTTGTCCCAGGGTGATGATGAAGATATCTGTGCCTTCACTCTGATTTTCTTCTGAATGCACATTACTGTCCATTTTTGCAGAGCAGGAGAGCTAGAGTGCATCTAATAATGGGTTCAATTAGCTTTCAGTGGCTGAAATAGCTACAAATTCTTCCTTTCATCAAAAAATGAATTCCTGTGACACATGAGTATGTAGGGCAACTGTAAATGGATCAGAGCAGCAATGGTGGGAGATGAGGCTGGAGATCTAGGTAGAGATTACGGGAGGCCTTGTATGCTGTGCTTAGAATTTTAAACAAGGAAGAGACATAGTCATAGTTGCATTTACCATGATTCCCTCTGGTGTAGGGAGGAGGGACCAGAATGGAGGTAGGGAGACCAGTTAGGGACCCATGATAGTGATGTAAACAAGAGATGGTGACCACAGGGAGGAACTGGAATCCAAGTTGGTTGGCCAATTGTAGGAGTTAAGGGAGAGGACAGGGCCAAGGATGAATTGCAGTTGCTGGTAGAGTGAATCATGTAGCACCAGCTATTGGATCTCAAACCATTGCCCTCATCCTGGCAGTCCAGGATACCTCTTAAACACCAAGAACCTACAGGGCTACAGGGGAAGGTGGTAAAGCAAGCCTTTGATTTACTTGTAAATGGCAGGGGGGAGCATGATTACCCTTGTAAATGTCCCCTCTCCCCTGAGACAAGTGCTACAGAGGCAGCTACAGTAACTGGCTCTCTGGTAAAAAGGTGCCTGCTTTGCCTTATTCTTCCAACAATGGTGACGGGTAGGCTTTTAAATATCTGTGATCTCCTATCCAGGATGCCCTGGTAGGGAATAGGGATATCTTAGGCTGAGGGTGACAGAGCCTACGTTGACCAAGAGACATTCCTGTGTCCCTTAACCATCTTAGCACCATGCACGCAACAGCTGAGCTGAAGTTATTTCCCCAAACTGGAATAACAGTGGTGACTTTTTTCATGCTTGGAGGGAGTCATTAACTCATCCTTTCCAAACAATGCCCGAACTCCTTAGGGAATCTGTTATTATCTCTCAAATCCCTCAACTACAGGGAAGTTTGGAGACTGGACACAGTGAACACTTGGGAAACACATGCAGCGAATCATCTGGACTTGGATGTTGACATTCTGGAGTCACTTTACCCTGGGTGGGGGGTGTTCTTATCCAGCACCGCTGCAACTCGTTTTATGTAAAAAACACAATGAGATGAGCTAAACCCAAGTTCCCTTTGGCTCCAGCTTCCCCTGTGGTGGTCATGATCCTTCTGTAATAATCTGTCAAGTGAGGTGAAGTCATCAAACATAGATCATGGAAAAGGGTGTAATTTCCCACTCAGAAGTAACATATGGCTTAGAATAAATGCATTTCACAGTTTCCCCAAAAAACTAATCACAGTTTTAGTGAAATTCCAAAGAAACAGAGTCAATTCTGTAGATACTGGCAATTCAGTAGTCAGAGTTGGAAAACAAAGAGAGAAGAGGGAAGCACTACAGAATGAGTCAAGGGTCTTGGGTAAGTTCCTTAACCTTTTGGTGTCTCAGCTTTCTCTGTCTTTAAAATGGGGCAATAGTTTCTATCTCAGAGAGTTGTTGAGAGAATCAAATGAAGTAAGATGTAGAGTGCGTACTACACTCTACATATGTGTCTAGTACATCAAAACCCTTCATTGCTGTTACTGCTTATTATAACTCTGGGATACATGGAATGAGAGTAATGATGGAAAGTCAATAGTTGTCAAAAAATGATTAAATCAAGGTGTCAGTGGCTCAGAAGCAGGGCTGTGTTCAGAATTTTTTTCTTGCTATCTTGCTCTTTCTCAATCTCTCTCTCCTTCCTGGTTTTCCCTTTGATCTTTTTTTCTTTTAAATACACTTCATCTCAGTGTTTCCTTTTTCTTGGTGCAGAGTGACAGGCAAGAAAGCTCTCTTGGTTAAAAGAATTGTCCCAGAGAAAAATGAGGCTAGCTCCAATTCTGATTTTTCTTGAAGGCTGATCCTATGCAAAAGGCTAAACTTGGGTTAACTTCTTTTATTTTCTTAATCAAATAGCTAGGATTAAGAGACACAATAATGTTTTGGAGGTGGAACCTGTTGAGTATTTCTATTCATAAGCAGAATTCAAACCTGACTAGCAGAAAATTGTGTTCTATAATTTAACAATACGAAAAGGCAAGTTAGGTAGCATTGTGATTGAATGGCAGAGATTGCATAGATTTTTTTTAGCAGTCACTTCAACTGCTCAGACAGTTTTGAACAATCCTGAGAGATAGCACAGAGCAGTTATAAATATGGGTGGTGGTGTGCTCTGCATGGGGACTTAGTTATCTGGAGTAAACATTTGGTACAACTCGTAGACCCCAAACCACTAGGTGAATGGAGGAATTGTACATCGCCTTCCTCTCATCAAAGATGAACTAACTGAATTTCCTTGCTGTTTCATTTAACTCTTACAGTGAAATAGATTTTCACCTTAAATGAAATCTGAATCCACTTTTATAGGGGGAGCTCCCTACAGTGGACCCTGAGTGAAGAACTCGCAAGTTTAATTTTTAGCCATCTTTTTTTTTCAGTCACTTGTACTAACAGCAAAATAAAACTTCTCTGTGACTTGAGAGGTTGGTTTGGTTTGGAACATTTGTTCTCATTTTCTGGGGTTCTTCTGACTTTATCAAGCCATTTGGCTTTTGAAGAATTTGCAAGAAGCACTGGCAAATGCATGCTATCCTAGAAGCTGGAGGTACTGTTGGCAAATTAATATGGCATTGATTTTTTCTTTTTAAAAGTGTGCTATTTACGAATTTAATTCTTGGAAATGCTTAGTGCAAATGGTGATGAAAATGGCAACAAATCATCCTTAAAATGGACTTTTTTCTACTAAAAATTAAATTATCCCTTTTTAGGCCAGTATGTGTCTTTGTATAAGCGTGTCAAAAGGCATCCATTTGACATCCATGTCCACCCTCATGCATTGAGACCCAGAAGTTAACCATGAGAAATGCAGCTCTAACTATGGTATTTCAGTGTTGATCTTAAAGGACAGAGAGAGAGAGAGACAAAAAGAGAGGCAGAGAGAGACAAAGGGAGAGACAGAGAGGGGAAGTAAGTGTTTCAATAACAGATTAAATAACAGTAATCTTACCTTCACATTTAGGTTTTCCCTCTGTAAGTCAGCCTCTCTTTAGATAGTTCCAGTTTGAACTATCTCATACAAGACCCCTTTTATTTATAACAGTCTGCTACACACACCCATACCCCAGCAACTACCGCCTTTTATTTCTTTTATGCATGACCTGATTTTCTGTGAGAATCTATCATTTCTAAGCAAGCTAAAGCTCACCTAGGCCCATAAACTAAAAAGTGATCCCCCATCATATCTAACAGGTTCAATTAGCAGATTATCAGATAGTTGTACTGGATAAAAAACCTTTTGTTTCTTATTTAACACTTTCTGCTATGAAGTGCCCTGTGACCGGACCCTTCCCCCTGTTGGAAATCCAGTTACCCTGCCCACAAATGTCATAAGGGGGAGGAGGCAGTGGGCTCAGGGTGTGAGATGCTGTTTTACCCTGACATTCAGCATTGGAACAGAGGCGATGACCCATTTCTTTCTCTGCCAATGCACTGAATTTGTTGTTGCTGCTGTTATTGCAACTCAGGAAATTTGTGTGTGTGTGTGTGTGTGTGTGTGTGTGTGTGTGTGTGTGTGTGTGTGTTTTAAATTAACAAACAAGAAAAAGTACGTTGCCATCAGAATTCACACTTTCTGGAGCCAGGGGTGGAAGGGAAAAAATTGTAACTACTTTTCTGGAATTGTTTTCACTCTTTTCTCAGTTGCTTCCAGTTTGTTAAAGAGTGCTCTGAGGGGAAGTAGTCCTAAAATAGTCCCCATCCTACATCCTTCAGGTCCAGGTAAATTCTCTGTGCCTCAGTTGCTCCTTCTGGAAACTGGGGTAATAAAAAGGATACTTAGGAGGGGATGATTGCACAAGCTCTCTTTTGAGCTCATGTCCAACTTATGCTCAGGATGATTCCCAATTCCATTGGACTAAACATTAATGGGAAAAAAATACAATAAAGATTAAACTTTTTTAAAAAGAATTCTATATTGACAGCCTGTAAAATGAGAACAATTTCCACCTCATCATGTTGTTTGATGGAGTAAATGAATAAGTGTAAGTGCTTCACATGGAACATGCACATAGTAAGCACTTATTAAAGGACAGCTATGATATTATCATTTCATTCTGATAAAACTGACATGATATATATGATAATAATACTCTGAAGGTTCTTGTGATTCTTCCAGTAGACCTTTAGGAAGAGGATTTCTGTGGTGCTACGGTGTTTTCCTCATGCTCTTGTTCACTGACTCTTGGTCAGCAAAGAGTATGAGCTTTCTCACTTGGCCCCTGTGCCCAGCCCTCAGGTTGGAATGGGCAGGGAAGGAAGCTGTAACAATGGAAGAAGGCTCTGGAGAGAGTCTGAAACTAGCCCTCCAAGGGGCTCTAGGTGGTGTCTGGGAAGCATTTCCACAGGCTCGTTCTTGCTGCCAGGCCCTTAGACTCCAGCATAGAAACTCAAAGAACAGGCAGCATCCAGTCTTCCAGAATTCAAACAGCATTATTGAGCTTTCTGCTTCCCACCGGAAAAATAAAAATTCTTCCTGGGGACCAGCGCTGAGAATGTCTACCTCCTCAATTCCATTCTGTTCTGATGTAAATTCTTTTCCTTACTTATTGTCACTTCAATCCTGAACTAAATTAAAAATAATAATAATAATGGAATGGAAGACATTAAGACCTCAGTAAATATTTGTAGCTGAGTGATCAGAGGAACAGACTATAGTCATTTTTGCTGCTCTCAGCTTGCCTTTCAGAGCTTGAGTTTCCTCACATGTGAAATAGGGAACAACGATACCTACCTCAGGTTTTTGTGAAGAATAAGTGAGACAATTATATGTTGACAACAATGCTGCTGTTTATCGATCACTTCTTAGATGCCAAGTACCCTGGTTAGGGCTTTGCGTAGGTTATCTTAACTAATAGGTCATATTGTATCCAGGGCTTAGCATAGAGCATAGTGTTCAAGAAATGTGAGCAGTTATAAAGATAATGATCATTATTGCCAAAGCACAAAGAGTCAGTCTTCAGTGCCCTTGGCAGCATGTTTGTGCAATCCTGCTCCTTTCACAAAGCTGAAACACCCATCACTCCCCCATCCTCTTACGTCCCTCTCCTAGACACACCACGTCTTCTAAGCACACTGTTCTGAGGAAGAGAGAACCAGATTCAGAGTCTTTGGGAGACTGCCTCAATCCTTTATTATGGGCTGGCCTTTGATTGCTCATGACACTGAACAAGCTGCGTTTAGCCTCATGATTTCCCGTCTTCTGAATATGATTATGATATAGCTACCCATTTGTTGTCAGTACTTGGGGATCATGGAGAGAAAGATACAGGCATACCTCAGAGATACTGTGGGTTCTGTTCCAGACCATTGCAATAAAGCAAGTATCCCGATAATGTGATGCACATGATTTTTTTGTTTTTCCAGTACATATTAAGAGTTATATTTACACTATAATGTAGTCTATTAAGTGTGCAATAGCACTGTGTCTAAAAAATGTACAAACCTTAATTTAAAGATATTTCTAAAAAATGTTAATCATCATCTGAGCATTCAGTGAGTCGTAATCTTTTTGCAGGTGGAAGGTGTTACCTTCAATATGTGTAAACGCAGTATCTGCAAAGCACAGTAAAGTGAAACACAATAAGACATGGAATGCCTTTTGTAGTTTGCAAACACAAAGGAAGGTGTCTTGGGCCTACTCTGCATTTGAAAGACTGGTGTGGGAAATAAGGAAGTGGGGAGTGTGTGCTTAGCTCTGGCTAAGAAGGTTCAGAAAAACACATTCCAGAAGCCAGTGTGCTATATCCAGAGCCTAGCACAGCAGCCTGGTATGTCCTAGGTCCTCAAGAAACAATTTGTTGGCACTGAAGATAATTTATGATTTTAGTTCAAGAACTCGTTCTCTTCGTCTGCTGCAACTCAGGGAGCAGCTGCCACCCATATCTCCCGGCAGCCATGCCAGACCTGGAAAGAGGAACTAAATGCCATATGCCATTTGTTTTCCTTAAGAAATCCAAAAGTATAATTGGTGCTAGGTTATGCCACACAAGCTTTCATTGTTGGTAGTAGATTTGCAGTTCCCTGTCCTGCTGTACCTTCCCTAAGATATTTTCCCCCTTGAATTGTCCTCTGGAACCTGCAAGGCCAAGCTGAAGTTTGGGGATCATATTTTCTAAGGGCAAGTAGTATTAGGTTGTTGTCTGACCCAGATCATTTGAGCAGCTTATTTTCATTCATGACTGTATGGGACTTACTGCCTCACGCCCCCTCGCCCCGCATACTTTGTCTCTGCCTCCCAAATGCCACTTTTTGCTTCTAATATGTCCATCTCTGAAAAACCACTTCTTAAACTATAAACTGAATCTGATGCCAGGGCCAAGCTGCAGAAAGAGATGCACAGGTGTGAAGTATTAAAGGAAGCTAAATAGCAAAGAGGTGGACTTGAGCTCCCTAAAGTTCCTTGTAAAGTGAAGTGGGCCCCCAGCTAACCGCTTTTGAATCCCTCACAATAGTTTCACTTTTATTGTTAGTTTGAAGTTTTCTGAAAGAGGGTTAGGGGTAATAACCTTCATCTTTAAAATGGGAATTATTCCACATTATAGGGTTGTTATAATAATTGTGAGGATAAAGTTAGATAATGAATGTGAAAGTGGCTTTTAAAAACAGTAAATGCCACCAAATGTCAAGTAATATTCTTCTAAACAGCATTTGGGCTCTATAATGGCACTTGCCAAGCTCTGTCTAGAAATATAATTAGTTGCTTACTCCTTCTTGGGAATAATGCCCTCCTCACCCTGAACTATGTAATAAGTTTTTCAGGTGGTCTGTGTCTTTTACTTTTATTTGTAATCCCACCAGTCCCTGTCATAGCACCTTTTCTGTAGTGGCTGCTTGGTTAGTACTTCTTGAACTGGGTCACTTATAATAAACTATTGCCTTGGTCAAACTTCCTTTTTCCTAAGACTGTGGCACCAATTGAGAAAATTCCAAGTGACTGAACTTTTTTAACCAGAGAGTAAGAGTCACAATGTGTGTTTACCCAAGACCTGACATTTTAATGGTACCCTTTTAACTAGGTCACTTTTGTGTGAAATGTGAGGAATACAGATTCAGATGTAAGAAGTGCCACAAATTGAAAAGAGCTGGAGAACCAAGTTTTATGAAAGCAGTTCAGTGCCACTGAGGGTGAAATAAGAGAAAAATAGAACAGATCTATGAATTGTTTAAGTCCACTCTGGACTGCGTTTGGTCTCTTCTAGGATTTCCTGGAGCCTGGGGACTGTTATTTGCCCGCCATTCACATATGCATATATAAAAATATACCATCTATAAATAGCCACCTGCCTTTTCAGTGAAATTAAAGATGGGAGAGCTGGAAGAGAATTTCCCAGTATAATTACAAGTTCAAACCTACAGCTGTTACACTGTTATAGTTCTACCCAGAAAATTTCTTAATATCACTATTTTCTATCAAGCACATTAAAAAAAAAAATCTAGTTTTTCTTTAATGGTAAGAGACAAGACATTTATTTCCTGCCAAGATTTCTCACATACCTACTTTAAAAGATCAGGTGTTGCGTGCAGTTATTGTGTAGACCAATTTTGTTTTATAAACTGCAGAAAATTTTCACAAGTGTTTCTGCTCCTTATCTAGGGATTAACACCAAACTCCTGCCAATGTTTTTCTTAACCTTTACACGTGCCCTTGCACAAACACTCTCCTTCACATATTTTCTGACTTAGAGGCACCCCCTTAAAAAATCCCTGAGCTTCTAAAATTCTTAGGTAAAAATCCACTACATAAGGACACACCACAATGTGAAATGAATTAAACTGAGCACTTTTATCTTTGCTTACAAAAAAGCAGGTAGTAATTTATTCATACACAGTCTTTGTTCCCTCACTAAAGAGCAATGCTCTTCAATCTTTGAGAGCCTCGGAGGACCAGGCAGTGCTGAAAGGAGGAAAGGGACACATTTATAGGAGTCACGCAGCTCTCCCCACAGAAGGGTCTAAGTGCTGTTAGCAGTTAATTTGTGAGCAAAAAAACCCTGTTGGGAGCTTTCCACCTACTCTAAAAGCAAACATTCTTAACAGGCGGTATTAGTGTGGTGTTAAAAAAGGCATGCTTTAACCTAAAAGGTGTCATTTTATGAGCAAAAACTGGATAAACCTTAAGAGACTTAAAGTTGCTATTTTTTCCCCTTCCTTGATGCCCAGATCTTCACAGGTTGAGATGACCTCACACCCATTGTGATGAAAACCCTGGAGGGTCTTAAAGCTGCTCTGCCCAGAGTGCAGCGGCGTGACTTCCTCCTCCTGGGGAGGACCGTCTGTCACTGATTTTCATTCTGTGTGTTTGTAAAACACACCAGCCATGTGTGTGAGCCTGTTAATTAAAACAAAAACAGAACTGGTTCTGTTGAGCTTTAGAAGTACAGAAACTTAGAGCCGGAGAAGGGAAGGAAAACAGTAGCATCCAGTCTGCTGCTGGGTCTCCACAGCTGCCTGAGAATGAGGTGACTACATTATGAAAAGTCAGGAAACAGGCACCTGAATTAAAGAAGAGAGGCAGCGGGGGAAGAGAAAAAGGCAAGCTAGTGAGGCTTGGAATTGGAAGTATTCAGGGTGCCTTTATCATTTCCCTGAGAGACTGTTTAATATCAAAGTGCCTGGATAGTGGAGGCTTCTTAGTCTAATCTGATTCTGAAGTTAGCCTCTCAGACCAGAGGAAAGAATAGCTTCGGTGACTTCTGAGGCCATCCTGGGGTTAGGCATAGAGTCTATTCCTGCCAGAGCTGCTGAGTCACTGCCACCTTCACTGTCACCTCGGGGAATCACTTGACCTCTGGTTCCAGTGACCTAGAAGGCACAGTGAAGCTTATAGCTGAGGAATGCTACATATGCAAGGTTCTTGATATCTGGAATTGTCTACTGACTTTCCCGGCCAACCTGAAGCCAAAGGACTTAAGTATTAACAATTTAGATAAGGTTCATCAGGATTCAAAAATACAAATCAGTTTAAAAAAGAAAAAAACAACTCACTGAATTCTTCCCAAGAAAAGCAGACCAAAAATACCTTCTAGTCCTCTTTCAGATCTGTACTTCACTTCCGAAGGGCAGTAAAAACATGGATCAGATAGCACCTCTTTAAAGGGGATGCTTATTCTGTACCTTCAATAAGTCGTCCAAAGCAGGATGTGAAAAGGCTTAGGGGAGTGAGTGGTGGGTGGTGTGGAGGGTGGCAGGAAGCAGCAACAACAGAAAAAAAATTAAGGGACAATTAAAGCATTCATTACACAGTATTTTAAAAGGCAAGGAAAAAAAGACCTCACTAATATATCACCCCTTCCTCTTCCAGAGAGCCATCCTATGGTGCCCCTCCACACCTAGTTTCCATAACACAAAGTTTAGTTCTTTGGCTTAATGATATATAGGCACTGTAAACTAAATAAATGTTCACTCTGTATTTAAAAAAGATTTATTTGTGATCTGTACATGTGATAAAGTGGGGCTTCCTTGTAGACTTTTAAAGGCAAAACAAAATGAAAATCCAAAGTAAAAATGTATAAATACAATATATATTTTCTTACAAAAATGGGAGATTTACAAAATATACATACTGCACTTGTCTCTATTTTACAAATTTCACATGCAAGAGATACAACAACAACAAAAAAATCCTGAAAAACTGCATGGTAGGAGTTTTAAAAATCTGACAAATAAGACAGTTTGGGAGGATTAAGAAACACAAGGTCAATGTTAACTTGAATAGAAAAAGCAGCTCCACTCAACTGAACATTAGATTATATGAAGTAACTTGTATCCCTGACAGTACCCTCTATGATTTAAAAATGGTTTAAAACAGCATTTAAAAATTGTTTTGAGAAATAGGACAGTGTTGCAAGATTGCAGGGGGGGTGTCAAAGGTGGAGTGAGGTTCGCTCCGGTGATTCTCTGCTCGGCTTTAGACCATTATGCAAAAGAATCAGAGTTCTGTTATAGAAAAAAAAAGTACATGATTTAAGATTAATAAATTTAAATCATCCAGCACATTTCAAAGAAGTCCAGAATGACTTTGAAGTTTACCTTCTTTTAATGATTTTCCTTAAAACGGGGGCCCACGATTTGAACTGTCCTCTTCATTCACTATCATTTCTGGAGGTCACCTCCCACCCAGCTGCACAAAGACAGGGGCAGTGCACACGTGATGTTTTATAAGTGGATTTGTGGGGCTACAAAAACAGGACAAAAAAATTGTTTTTACTTTTAAAATTTAACTTTCCTGTATTATGGAGGCTGAGACATTATGCTCTTCCTTTTAGCTGGAAGGATTCAAATTGCGGGAGGGGGGGGAAGAGAACCTAAATGCAGGTTTATAGGAAGGGAAAAAAAAATGAAGATAGAGATAACCCTAAACATTTCACAGAGCCCATTGGACCATGTGTTCTGGATTAAATTTATGTAAAACAAACAACCAAACCCTCTGCATCTCCTTTAGCCAAGTCAGAACCTCTGACCCAATGGGGGTAAGGACACACAGGCCCTTTCACTCTTCCTTAAGAAGGAATGTTTATCTCAACCGAATTAACATCCAAAGAGACCTCAGATTTGCTGGACTTTGCCTATAAAAGTTGTTATCTTCACAGTTATGCCTTTCCACAGAGAGACACTTTTGTTTCCTCTTTTGTCTCTCACAACAAAGACAAGGGGAAAAATGCATTCCTGTTTTGAAAAGCAACAAGTCATCACTTCTTTTCAGAGTATTAAACCAAATAAAACACCCTTGTTTCTTTCTCCTGCCTTCCACAGAACATTTTAAAAATAGCAGAAATACCTACTACTCATCTCCTTTGCATCATCTTGAAAAGCTATCTTCATTTCTTTTGCATCCTCACATTAGGATTCTAGGAGGCAGGCCTCCCAAGACTTCCAAATGCTTATTTTACAAGACTTGAAAGGAGTGGTAGGGAGGGGCGAACCAGGCAGGAGGGGGCAGGGGAGGAGAGACTGTACTGTCTGACCCTGGAAATTAACCCATCTGGGCTCCAGTTTGGCCCCAGTGAAAAGAGATTATGGTTTGACCACCGCTTGACAAGGGCACCGCAGGGAGTCCTCCCTTTTTCCAACAAAGCAGCCGCTGCAGACAGAGCTGTACTTTTCACCCGGGCCTCACAGGATTGAGGACAGGCCACTTGTCTTGCAGCAGGGGAATCGCTCACAGTCCCAGTTCAGCCGGATCTGAGAAGAACTCAGAGCAATCTTCTCTTCTCGAGAGGCCAGGTCCGTCCGTACCGTACATGATGAACACCATCATTATTAGTTTCATTATCATTATCCTGCAAGTCTTTGTCAGAAGTCTTTTCACCCGAATCATCTTTCCACTCAGGCCTCCTATCCAAACCCACCCCTCGTCCCACGTCTACCTTAAGTCTTCTCACTTCCAAGTCACCTCTCATTGGAGGGGAGGGGGTTACAGAAACAAGCCCTCCACGCATAAGTTCTTTCCCTACCATGCCTTTCCCTCGGTTAGAGAGTGGAGGAAGGGTGGGTGGGGGAAGGGCCGAGCCTCATACCGCAGTCTCCCCCTTGCTGCTGTGGCTGAGTCTGTGGTAGAAGCGGCGCCAAGACTGCAGGGTCTTGCCGGACCAGATCCAGAAGCCAGTTGTGATGCCCACGATCATGGTCATCAGGTACTTGATCATGAAGACGGTGAAGTCGGGGCTCATGGGAGGGAAATGGCCGGGCGGGCAAGGCACCGCATAGCTCTTGCACGTCTGTAGGAGCCAGGTGCGCTCCCAATGTTCGCGGAAGGCCTGCTCGTAGAAATAACAGGCCAGGACGATGGTAGCCGGCACAGTGTAGAGCACGCTGAAGACGCCGATGCGCACCATGAGCTTCTCCAGTTTCTCGGTCTTGGTGCCGTCGTGCTTCATGATGGTGCGGATGCGGAAGAGCGACACGAAGCCAGCCAGCAGGAAGGACGTGCCGATGAAGAGGTAGACGAACAGGGGAGCCAGCACGAAGCCCCGCAGCGCGTCCACGCTGGACAGGCCCACGTAGCACACCCCGCTGAGCAGGTCCCCGTCCACCTGGCCCATGGCCAGGATGGTGATGGTTTTGACTGCAGGCACCGCCCACGCCGCCAGGTGGAAGTACTGCGAGTTGGCCTCGATGGCCTCGTGACCCCACTTCATGCCAGCTGCCAGGAACCAAGTGAGCGACAGGATGACCCACCAGATAGAACTGGCCATGCCGAAAAAGTAGAGGACCATGAAGAGGATGGTGCAGCCCTCCTTCTTGGTGCCCTGCGCCACCGTGCGGTAGCCGTCATCTGAGAAGCGCTCCACGCACACGGCGCGGTCCTCCAAGAGGAAGCCGGCCACGTGCGCCACCGCTACCATGAAATAGCAGCCCGACAGGAAGATGATGGGCCGCTCGGGGTAGCTGAAGCGCCGCATGTCCACTAGATAGGTGAGAACAGTGAAGAGCGTGGAGGCGCAGCAAAGCACTGACCACACGCCCACCCAGAGGCGGGCAAAGCGCCTCTCTTCTTCTTTAAAGTACATGAGGCCGTTGGCGCGGCCAGGCTCGCACGGGGCCCCGCAGTCGCGCTCGCCCAGGAAGCGGTAGCCCAGGTAGGGGGGGACCTTGAGTTGGCGGGGGCACGAAAAGGGAAAGGTGGTACGGCCCCTGCCGTCAGCCGCCCCCGGGGGCAGCGCGGTGAAGGGCAGGTCCGGCACGTAGGGCGCCGTGGGGTAGGCGGTAGGGCCGCCGCCCGGGCCCCCAGAGCCGTCGGACGTGTTCTGGCCCACGCAGATCTCGCCGGCACCATGCACCGGGAAGTTCTCGCAGCGCAGCCGCTCTGGCCACTGGAAGCCGAACTTGTTCATGAGCGCTTCGCAGCCCTGGCGGGCTCGCTCGCACAGAGAGCGGCACGGTGGGATGGCCTTATCCAGCACGGTGCACACGGGTGCGTACATGGAGCACAGGAAGAAGCGCAACTCGGGTGAACATTGCACCTTCACCAGTGGGTAGAACTGGTGCACCTCGAGGCCCGCGTCCTCTTGGTTGGTGTGGCCCAGCAGGTTGGGCAGGATGGTCTGGTTGTAGGCGATGTCCGTGCACAGGGGGATGGAGATGAGCTGGCAGAAACCGTGGTCTGGCACCGAGATGCCCTTTTCGCCGTGGTATGGCTGAGCCCCGGCGCCCGCGGGCACGAGCGCGGCCAGCAGCGCAAGCACCAAGGTGCATAGGCCCACGAGAGAGCGCGGCATGGCCGCGCCGGGGCCTCGCATCACCGGTTGTGGGTGCAGCGGCGCTCTCAGCTGGAGAAGCGCGACAAGGCAGCCAAGAGAGGCTTGGATCCCGGGAGGCGCCACCGCGCCGGGCTCATGAGAGTCCTCCCGGCGCCGGGGCCGGGCCGTGGGCGGCGCAGAGCCGAGGGCGCTGCCGCTGAGGTGCCTGCGCCTCAGGGGCGCCGCAGCCGCCTCCACCCAGCAGTTGCGCGGCCGCCGGGGGCCCAAACTCGTTGGCTTGGGCCAGGGGCGCCGCCTTCTCCTCCTGCCGCGACGTAACGGTGCGGCTTTTTCTGCGGCGAGGAGCAACAAGCGTCTCCAGTTACTACCTTTGAAAGTTTGCCCAAGTCTTCCGACCCACAGCGCACAGCAACGCGCGCCCCGCACAGCAAGTCAAGCCCCCCGCAGGGGAGAGCCCGGCGTCGCCGACTGCTAGCTGAAGCCGCCGCCTCGGCGGTGCTGCTCCGCCTCCTCCCCTCTGCTCGCCGCCGCCTCCTTCTTCGCCTTCTTCAACACTCCCCGCTCCTTCTTCAGCTCCAAAAGCTCAGCTCCAAGTTTCAGCCAAACGGCTGATTCTCGCTTTGAGTCCGGTTGGTGCCTTGGAACCAAGAGCTCAGGGAGTTCTTTTTCGAAACCCAGTTGTACCGCGTCCGAAGCTGCAAGGTCCGACTGCCCTCGGCCTGGGCCTGGCCTTTCCAGCCCCGCACAGCCCTGGCCCGTGAGTCCCGGGGCCCACCGCTGCCGCCACCGCCGCCGCCGGCCTGGAGAAAGCGCAGAGTAACGCCTCGGCGCCGCGCAACTCGCCAGAAGAAGCGTCGGGATCG
This sequence comes from Glossophaga mutica, assembly GCA_039655065.1. Lineage (NCBI taxonomy): Eukaryota > Metazoa > Chordata > Mammalia > Chiroptera > Phyllostomidae > Glossophaga > Glossophaga mutica. The sequence continues at coordinate 28,208,501 of CM077306.1, forward strand.
CGGGGTTCCGGGCTGCCCCACCCCCTCCCCTCCCCCCATTCACAAACCACTCCGGGGGCGGATCCTCGAGTTTCAGGGATGCCCAATAGCAGCGTTTGTTTTCTCTGTGGCCGCCTCCGGATTGGGTCGAAGTCGGAAGGGGCAGGCGAGGGAACCCGAGAGGCGGTGTCTGCAGCGCTCTGGGCGGATTCCTGAGGGGAGGGGCAGGGGGCTGGGAGAGAAAAGTTAAGAAAAACTTTTACCCTGAATTCGCTCGGGAGTGGGGGGAGGTATACGCACCCAAAAGGGGGTTTGCTTGAAAGGTTTGTTCCTTTTACGAGCGCACTATAATACACATTCCTGAACGGCACATCGGGATAGACTTGCGGGGAGAACCAAGCTGAGAATAATGCAGAGCCTGAGCAGACAGAGACGTGACCCGGAGTCACATTAGCCCTACTTGGTCTGAAAATGCTGGGTTTCGCCGGGACTTTTAGGAAGCCAGGTCCTAAATGTAGGCTTTGGTATGGGGCAAAAAGGGGCGCATCTCTCAGATCGCTTTTTCTATCCCCAGACCCAAACAGACGACACGAGGTCACAATCCCCTCTTACTCCCACTCCTGGTTGTAAAAAGGAGGAGGGGCCGCGTCCGAGGAGAAATCGGAGTCGGATGGAGGGGGCCCACTTAGGCGGGAGGAAAAGCAGATCCTTCCTACCGGAGCGCCGGGAGCGGGGGACCCCCGGCCCCAGGACGCCCCAACCGCGCGCACAGCCCAGAGTATGGGGATCTGATGTAGCTTTAGTGAGGTTATGAAAAACTAAGTGTCGTGGCTGGGGTGGTGGTGGTGCAGTGAATGGTTATAAAAGTAACCTGAGACTGAGTGCAGAGGAACACTGTACAGTTTAAAGCATGTCTTGAATTGCCCTGTTTTCCCTAGTTCTTCAGGCGTGTGGTCATTTAGGACCCCATCTTCGTTGCAGAAGCAATAATTTGATCCTCTATTTGGAATGTGGGTAGAAATGTTTTAATACGTATTAGAAACCAGGGCATTTGCTAATTAAAGAGTTTTCAAAACACAAAGAGAGGGTACCCTTGTTCTCGGGTAGCGTTTTCTGATTGGCAAGCGTTCTTTTGTTCCGTCAAATATTCGCCCTGCTCAAAGCATTGGGCGCTCGCGCTCGCTCTCCGACCACTCCTCCGCGAGGTCAGAAGTGACCGCGGGCGGGGGCGGGGGTGCCTCTTCCCTCTCGCGGGACAGCGAGGAATATCAGAAATCGCCATGCAGGAAAGAGACATGTTAAGAAAGGAAAAATTCTGCCTCTCTCTGTCACACACACACATGCACACACAGTCACGGAGAAATTCTGTGCTTTAAAAAACGTTACTCCTGGCCGAGTCCTTCTTTCTGCCAGTCTCCCTTCCAAGCGCTGGAGTCCCGAGGGATTTCTGATCAGGTTTCCTGTTCGCAGAAGTTGCTGTCTCTCCCGCTGCCCTCGGGGAGCCTCTTCTCCAGCAAGAAAAATCACTGATCCTGAAATCTGAGACAATTCATTGGGTTTCTTCCCTTCCACTGGAGATTTTGGCTTCCTCGGTTTTTCTTTTATTTTCTATTACTGAAAGTTACTGGGCATCTTTCCTTCCACTTCACAGTTCTTGCTCGTTTCCCACTTCTGTTAATGGGTCTGGAGGGCTGAATCGGTTGGGCCGATGCAGGGCGTCAGACTCTCACATTCTCCATCGGGTCCTCAACAGGAGTCCTCATCACGTTCTCCCAAAGCATCGTTTCCCTCTCGCACCCGCGGCAGCATTTTAAATTTCTTTGCCGGTTTCTGCCTCAAGGTAATATGAAGGATTCATGATATTTGCTTTAAAAATGTTTCCTTCCTTGTATTTTTTTAAGGGCTCCTCTTTTTCTTTCTGAATTTTTATTCGTATTCCCTAACATCGGGGAGCATTGATGTTGCTTTGAAAGATGTTGTCTGAGAACAATGCTTCTGCTTTGCTTTGTCATTTAAAGTGTGTGTGGTGGGGAGTTGAAAATCCTTTTTTCTCTCCGGGAACTTTAGTTTATCCTCCTTTTCTAAATCAAATTTGCATGCTTATTTATCAGGCCCCAGATCTAAGTCATCTTTGCTTATTGAGGGAGAAATTGCAAGCACTGTCATCAAATAAAATGAAAACAGACAGGATGAAATACTGCGTCCGAAATACAACTGAAATCAGTTTAGGTGATGAGCTTCAATTCATACATGCAGACAGCTCCCTGATGTTAGGTAAGAGGGTAATTATTTAGAAAAAAAAAAACCCTTAAAACTACAAAAGATGAATGAAATATTTTTAAAACAATCTACATATAAGATGCTGAAAATCCATCCCAGGTGGAAAATAGCACAGATAAGAGTCCTGTTGCTCTGTCTCAGGCAGACAAGTATAAAAATCAGAGGAGCAAACCCCAATTTATTGGAAAGTGTTTTTTTAAGATTATTTACAAAAATCCACTCTAAAATTATTCTGGAAAATCAGAATTTGCTGTTTGAGAAGGTGGGGTAGCTTTCCATACCGTGCCTGATACAGAATGCTGTGATTTCAAAGAGATAAGTTAGATCAGGAGAGTAAGTTTATGATGTAGGGCTGAATAGTCTGTTTTAGGTTCTGTGAGAAATGTAACATTGGTTTGCATTCTGTCTAGGATCAGTTTAATTTTCTTTTCCAAACAACACCTTCCACACCCAGCTCCTGAGGCCACTAACTGATATCTTCTTTGGTGAGCTAAGGGTGGAAAATTTTTTAAGCGTCTGCTGCAAAACTTCTAGTTGCCCCTGCCCTTTAAAATAACAAAGGCTTTTATTTCTTCACATCATAGTCATGTGGTCCCACAGAAAAGTGATGCTATTAATTGGCCCCAATTATTTAAATGCTACTTATTTTGGCCAAGTCCCAGCTTCATCTAGTTGAATTACATTCTGATGTCAGGCCATATTTGAAAATGGCCACCTTTGCGGTGCCACAATCCTGTGGTTGCCATGAAACGCCAGCTGTAAGAATTACTCATGCAAAACCAGAAAGGGCAGCTTGTAGCATAGCATCTACTTCCCTGTCTGGCCTTTTACCAGACAACTTGTGACTTCATTACATAGAGGACTTAGAATTTCCAGTCACCAGGTTGCCATTGACTTCTTTTCAGGTTAGTTTGATGTGTTGGATTATTCTCCAGATTGGAACAGTCTTGTCCCTAATGCAGACTTTCAAGTGTTATGAACACTAGAGATATCTAGATTGAATAAGAGGAGGCCATGCCTGGTAGTATGCTAGGCCCTACCCAGTGGAGGTGATTTATATCATGAAAATGTTTGACTGTTTCCTTTGTTGCTTGAAGGTTGTATTAGTTATCTATTGTTGTATATAAAATTACCCCCAAATTTAGCAGCTTAAAACAACAAACATTAATATTTCACAGTTTCTGTGTGTCAGAAATCTGGGTGTGCTTAGTAGGTCCTCTGGCTTGGGGTCTCTCCCGATACTGAAATCAAAGTGTTGGTTGGGACTTTAGTTACATCAAGGTTCAATTGGAGGAGGATTCGCTTCCAAACTCACTTGTGGCTGTTGGCAGGCCTCAGAGTGTCCATTTCCAATTTGTCATGTGGCTGTTGGCAGGCCTTAGGTTCTCACTGGCTGTTGGCCAAAGACATCAGTTCCTTGCAATGTGGGTGTCTCATAAGGCCACTTCAGACATGGCACTTTGTTCCCCCAGAGCAAGTGGGGAGAGAGAGAGAGAGAGAATGAATGAATAAATGAAGGAGAGAGAGCATGCACACAAAAGATAGCAATAAAGATGGAAGTCGTAGTCTTTCTGTAACCTAACCTTGGAAGTGAAATCCTGTCACTTTTGCCATATTCTCTTCATTAGAAGCAAGACACTAGGTCTACCCACACTCAAGGGACAACAGGGGCTACACTTGTGCATGAAAGTCCATTGGAGGGTGAGGATCACTGGGAGTCAATTTAGAGACTGTTTACCATAAGGGTTATTCATTCACTCCTAAAATATTATGGAGATGAAGCCAGAAAGAGAAACAACTCTTGGGTCTCTGCCCTTTGGGAGTCCAGAGAAAGGGTCACAAATAAAAACACGTGTTGATTGGTTATGATGCCACCTGCCTTTGTTGGAGTCAGAAGAGAACCCTAATTCTGGCCAACTGCGTTTTCCAACACAGGCCTTTGGACTAGAGGAAGAAAGAATGCAGAGGAAGTTGACTAATTGAAGACAACATGTAACCCTGGGGAAAAGCCTCCAAGAGCAGATGGTGGGTCATTTTGGGGAATGAAATATATATGCAAAGGAAAGAGCATTGGAACTACAGCCTAAAGAAAGAGACTTGGCTGTTTGGGTTATGAGGTAAAAGCACTGCTGGTAATTGCTACCCATGCCTTTAATAACAGTCTGTAGGGTACTGATGTGTAGGCAGGGTGGCAGAAGTAGTTAGTACAGACCATTTTAGTTCTGCTTTTCACCATCGATTTCCTGTCCTGCCTCAGGCAAGTCACTTAACCTCCATGGTTCCATCAGCGTGTTGGGGGAGTTAATGAGATAATACTTACGAAATGTTTTGTGGTCTATGGGCAAAAACATCATAAGGGCAGAATCCTGGTTTGGTTATATGGATACAAATCATAGAGATAAAATGAAACACCAAGTTAGGTGCATATTTTGTGGCTCTGGCTTTCTGCCGAGGTTGTGACTTTTTACAGTGGTACGCAGGTAAATGTTTAATGACCAGCTTTTTAGCAAAAGAGCCCTGATCTATATACATTTGTCAATTTCCATGATGTAAATACCGCTACGATCACCGATTGCTGAACAACTGAACTTGGAGTTTGGAAAGATGCACATAATCCGCTCTCACAAGAGCTGGCTCTAGCACACCACTGGGTTTACAGAATTTATTCTTGTGAGATTATTTTGAACATTGAAAATTTTAACGCTCATATTATTTTGAACAATTATTACATATTCTTAATAGAAGGACTGCTACTTATAAGGTGCCGGGTGCTTTAGGTACAATGTCTCTAATTTTATAACGATCCTTCAAAGTTCCAGGTATAAGTTCCTTTCCATAGTAGTAAAGATTGAACTGAAACCCAGATCTAGATAACATTTTTCACTTTACACTGCACTGCTATTTGATGCCTTCATGGTAAACAACACTAATTTTTGTCCTTTTCTACATCTTATCAAGAGCCATTCCCATAGTTAGAGAAGCCCCAAATTGGTTATGTCCCCCTGAATATTATACATATCCAGGTTTCAAACAGATTTGGTAATGTTCACAAATGTTTTATAATTTTTCAGGAAACAATTCAGTTCCCATTGGTGAAAGTGCACCAGTGGGCCTCTAGATTAGGATATGTGGGTGCTGTTCTTGCCCACCAGGACAATTGGGAAACTTGGCAGTATATCAGACCCTCTCCACCAGGAAATGTTCACAGGCCATGTCAGTCAGCAGAGAGCTAGCAGAAGAAGCAGCAGTAACAGGACAATAGTAATGAACCCCCCAAAGAACCTTCTAGAAGAGTGAGGTGGGAACTGGAGCAGTCGATCTCAAATCTGGATGGTCATGAGAATTACCTGAGGAGTTAAAATTCTTTGTTCTTGTTATTTTTTAGATATGTTGAATCAGAATATCTGACATTGGACTTGGGGATTTAATGTTTAAAATGTTCTCAGGTTTGAGAACCGCAGACCCAGACTTGTGTTCCAAAGTAGTGCATTATGCATTATAGAATGTCTTCAGTCTTTTGTAAAGTCCTTATTCTACTTGATTACATTTTGAACAGAAGGATGGAATGAGAACCATGATGGAGAATGAGGTACGTGAAGGGTGTGTGTGTAAGAGAATAAGGTGCGGCGGGGGGGGGGGGTTTGCATTGGATAAATGTCTGGTTGCATGGTGTGATATTGAACCTGACACTCATTGTGGGTGAGTTCACGGTGGCTATTCTATAATGCAACAACTGTTACTAGAGTGGTTCATTCACAGCAGTTCCTCAGACGGACATGGCCATCATTGTACCCTGTGTCATATGACCCCTCACCTCAGGTGATTGAGACAGGAATAGGCAAGTATCTGACCCAGCCTTGAGTTTGTTTGGCATGAGACCTCTGTGTTCAATAGGTGTGCCCTCTGGATATTGAGTGGCCACCCAATCAGATCCTTTCATTTGGAAGGTCTGAATGTAAAATATACTGGCAGAAGCTGAGAGACATTCCTTGAGAAGGGAAGAAACCAGAAAGCAGTAGAAGCATGGAGGAAGCACAAGGCATGAAGCAGTGAGGTGAAGAGAGAAAACAATTAGTGGTAATAGGAGAAGTAGGGGGACAGAGAGGATAGCAAAGTCCTCTCATAGTGGAACATTATAGGAAGGAGGAAAAAAGGAAGGAAGGAAGGAACAAAGAAAGGAAGGAAAGAAAGAATGAACACCTGTTTCAAAAGGAGAAGACAAGAAGACTAGGTTACAAGAACTGTTTCTTAGCTCCTTCCTTTGCAATCCTACCATGGTCATTAATGAAGCCACCTGACCACCTGTCTATTCCTGGCAATTAGAGAGAACCTCACTAACCACAGTGTCAGTGCCTGGAAAAGGGTGAAAACACAGGTCTCTTCTGACTTTCTTCTGGTAGGTGGGCCCACAGTTGTGGAAGGCTGACTCCAAGGACTAGTGCCAGCTAAGGAGAGGCATCCATTTAGGGTTGGCCAGCAAGGCTCAGCCTTGCAGCCACCTTCCTCTTGCTCAATGTTTTATAGAAAGAATTTTAAAAGATACCTCTTAGGACTGCAATTGATATTTAATTGATTCAACTGAGTGATTGCAAAAGTGTTGCAAGATAGAAATTATCTATAAAGACCCAGAGACCTCTTTCTCTTGAGTTGTTAGGCAAAATAAAGCTCTAAAGTAAAAAAATAAAGTATATAAAATCCTTAGCATAGTGTGGAGGTTGCTAGTTTTCCCCCAATATCTGTTCTCTTCTTCCGTGATAATGGAGTCCCCAGTCTTTAGCAGGACATATGAGCACTTGGAATAAAGACTCCATATAAGAACCTCCCTTAGGTCCATCTGGCTAGGTCTTGCCAGTGGAATGTCAGCAGTGGTGTTGTGAGCAACATAAAGGCAGTAGGCGTACCATCCTGTCTTCCCTCTTCCTGATGGCTGGACTCCAGAGACTACCGTGGACCATGGAATAATCTTGGGAAAGGAGAAAAAGATAGAAGGGTCCCTAACACTGTGGTGCACTGTACCAGCCTGTGACAGATTCTCTGAATTTCTCAAATAAGAGATCAAAATAAACTTATGTCTAGTTTAAGCCAATATTGTTTTAGGGTGTTTTGTGACTCTCAGCCAAGCCTAATCCTAACTTATCTCATGGTACCTGGCACACAGTAGGCATTCATCAAATGTTAGTTTTCTTCATCACCTTTCTTTGAAGGTTCTATAGCTCTTATGATATTACTTGTATTCTCTCGTATTTTGGTGCTTACTTTACCGCCTCCTCACACACACACCTATTTATCTGAGAGTTCCCTGAGAGTAGGATCTGTGCCTTGTTTTCCTAATTTGCCTTTCACAAGGTAGATGTTTGATTTGTTCAAGCAAATCGTGCAATTCATCAGTCAGATAAAGTCCAGTGAAAATAAGAAACCATAAATTGCAGAAATACTGGATGGCGAAAGGCTAGCTAGGAACAAAAGACCAGGGAATCACATTAGACCACAGCTAAATGTGTCGAGGACGCCCTGCTGTTGTTTTCAGGTTGAATGTAAATTTGGGACACATGAAATAAATTAAGTGGCATGAAGGAACCAGTAGGAAGAGTAATTCAAATAAGTTAAAAAGGTGATTCTCAAAGGGGGTGTGGGTAGTGGTACAAGGATTTAATTTTTTAAAAATCTACTTTAAAAAACTACTTCCTGGTGCCCACCCCTAGAGAATCTGCCTAAAAAATCTCCCCATCTGCATTAATGTGCAGCCAAGATCCAAAGTAGCTGATGAGGAGACAAGGTGAAAATATTTGGTTGTTTCATTTGGAAAAACATATAAAGTCATTAAACTGTCTTCCCAAGTAAATGAAAGTTTATTTTGAGATGGATGTGGTACATTTCTCTCTCCTGAGGATCAAACAAAGGAAAGACTTCAGTTTCAGCCAGGGAAATGAGAAGAATTCTTGGGGTCTCAGTCCAGCCACTAAGCTCTTGGCCTCAGGCAAGTCAGTTAACCTTTCCAAGCCTGTTTCTTCATCTGTAAAGCCAGAAAGCTGGGCTTAGTGATCTGGTCTGGCTCCGAGAGCCTATGGCTGTATTTGGGGGTTCCTTACCTGGAATAGACCTTTCCACAGTCAGAGCTATTTCCTGTGTTCTGTAGAAATTGCCCACAAAGCCAAGCGAGTCCCTTTCCAGTTCCTGCCGTCCACTCAGTTGAGGCTCACCACCTGTGCCCCACAGGTGCCCAGAAGGCTATGCGTGCAACCCCGAGTGTGTGCTTAAGGGCCACTTGCCCATTGCTTTTCTTTCCTTTCACATTTCCACTTAGTCCTCTTTCCTTCTCCTTCTCCCTGCCACCTCCTTATTATTGTAAAATGGCACTTTAAACCCTAGAGCCAGGCTCTTCAATTAAGGTGTAGACAAAGTGGTAATCCATTTGGATTACAAACTCTGTGAATGGGAGAGAACCCGAACCTCAAAACATTTGCGTTTCAAAGCCAGACGAGGGGGAAGAGAGAAACTGTTCTGGGCTCTCAAATTTGCCAGATGTCAGTTTAAAGGGACCTAAAGAATTCCTAAGCCTTTGTTTACCAAATCCTGCCTCCCCTTGGTCCCTCAAACTAGGGCTTGTGGCTACCTTGCAGAAGGGGCCACTGAAAGGCCAAAACTGGATGGGGAGGGGTGGTGAGGGGGAGCAGTATTTGAATTTTATTTTTTTCTCTTAATTATCTGGGGCTGCCCTAGGAGAAATCTATTCTCTTTGTTTTGGGAAGTTAACTCTTAATCTCCACAAATGAGGGCAATCAACCCATTTACTAAATAAACACAGATCACCCCAGACTGACTGCCCCTCTTTTGTGATTTAATTTGAGAAGAGCCCCACCTGAGAGAGGAGCGAGGCTTGGCTGGGCCAGAGTGACCTGGTGGGGTCCCGGAAGGGAGGCTGCGGATTGAAGAGGTGATTAAGAGAAGGTGGAAGGGGTTGGGTTGAGACTGGAGAGAGTTTAGAGATTTCCTTTTCATTAGTGAATCGAAGTCCCTCTGTGGCTCCGGTCTACCTTCTGAATTTATTTGGGGCCTTCTGTTGTATGGTGTTAATTTTGGCTTTGGAAGTCTGAAGCTGGTTAAAGCAACTTTTATTAGAATGCTGGCTATCAGAAAGAAGTCTCTGGGATGGAGACAGAGAAGCCATTTATTTCTTAGCTAACTCATTAATATGTTGAGGAATCTGTCCTTGATTTTTAATTCCCCTCCTCAGTCACCGGTTACTTTATTTTTAAGTAGTCACAGAAGTGTATTCAAATCCTGGGTAGGTACAGTGCTGTGGGATGGAGTGCTAAGCGAACAGCGGGCACTCGGTAAATGAAAGAATGCCCAAAATGAATGACTAAGGTACATACTAACTTGAAAAGGATGAAATAAAACCATGTGGGTTTTATTTATTTAGAGATTACCATTTGCCAGGCACTGTGTGAAATGCTGGGAATATAATGTGTCCCTGCAATCAAGGAACTTACAGTCTTGATGAACAAAATGGATTTGCTTTTCTATGAAGATCTTGAATCTGTCTCTAAATTATAGTGGGAGTTTGGCACTGAGCTAGAAGCCAGCCCATGTTGTGATTTAAAGAGGAGGGGCTGCCCTGGCTGGTGTGGCTCAGAGGATTGATTTGGCCTGTGAACCAAAAGGTCACCAGTTCGATTCCTGGTCATGGCATAGGCCTGGGTTGTGGGCCAGGTCCCTGGTTGGAGGCATGCAAGTGGTGACCTGTCAGTTGATGTATCTTTCACACATGGATGTTTCTCTCCATCTCTTTCTCTGTCCCTTCTCCTCTCTCCAAAAATAAATAAGTAAAATCTTTAAAAAAATAAAGAGGAGGGGCTGGGTTGGAGAATGATTTTGGGATTTATTTTCAGAAAGGACATCAGAGGTCAGTAATTCTTCACCTTCATTTTACAGATGAAAAAGCCAAAGCCCAAGATGGCAGATTGAATTATCCAGTTCGCAGAAAGAACTGGAACTGAAACCCACATTTTTGGGTTCCTGGTCCTGTGCTTTGTCCAAGAGCTTTGCACATAAACGGCCCAACTTTATTTATGTATCTATTTATTATTCATCTATGCTTCCTGCTCACCTCACATTGGAAATGGCTTGTGTGAATTCCAGAGTGAAAGATCAGAGTGACTGGCTACTCGAGGGACTTCTATTTGGCTTGTGTCCGGGAGATCCATGGAATGGGGGTGAGTGTGCCTGCTCTGCTCATGGGCCACAGCTCTGCTCTTCGAATGGGAGGGAAGGGAGGTTGCTGGGCCGGCCAGACCCCGGAGGCTGGGGGAGGGATGTGGGGCTGCTCCTGCTGGCTGTGCGAGGTGGGGACAGTGCTGTTGGCCCGTTCCTGTGGCTTCCAGCAGACTTGTGAAGCGCTGCTACCAAAATGGAGGAGTTTTGAAAACAGCCCAGAAGGTGGGGGAGAGGAAACATTTAAAGAAGAGATAAACAGAAGAGGCGACAGACTTCTCACTCTACCAAAAGGAGCTTTGGTTTACCTGTGAAACTTTACTCCTCCTCTTCCCCTAGCCTAAAATTTATAAGCTGGTCCACAGCTCCCAGAGATGACCCATTATTTTAAGGCCTTAGCTCTGAGGATGATGTTGGTCTTATTCTGCCTTAGCACTCAGGGTTGATGATATTCTGATTTAAATTGCAGTTGAACAGTTAAGAGGAAGCCAGTGGATGGATTCCAATGTCTGATATTAGTCATATCATCACATGTATTAACAGCTAACATTTATTGAGTGCCTACCATGGCCAGGCATGACCTTAACCCACACTCTTTGAATCTTTATCCTCACAAAAGCCCTTTGAAATAGATTCTGTCTATGGGACCCATTTTATAGATGGGAAAACCAGGATAGAGAGAGTTCCAAAATCACACAGATAGTAAAAAAAACAGAACTTCGGACCTAGCTCTGGCTTTGAAGAAAAAAAATAACAACTTGTGGTAAGGAAAGAAGAAAAGGGAAGAAGTTGAGTCTGCTCTTAATGGTATGGCACCTAAGTATGTCTGCCCTGGAGGAAGCCCCCAGAGAGCAGACAGGGTGAGCTCCTGTGTTCTGTGGAAGCTTCTAGGAGACACATTTCTATCTACCTTCTCTGTAGTCAGCGGTCCAAGAGGACATCACAAGACCCGGGCATCCATGGGCTCCTGGGCCTCTCCTAGTAATCATCTCCCATTTCTCACTCTCCTAGGAAGAATGTTAGAGTCGTTTTCTCATTAACTATTTTGAAAGCTCTTGCTTTTGGTGTAGTAGGGAGTCTCCTATCTTTGGAGATAATAGTTGTGAACATAGATTCTGTGGATTCGAATCCTTTTTCAGCAGCTTATCAGTGACATGGCTTTGGACAAGTTACTTACCTTGTCTGGGCCCTGGATTTCTCATTGGTAAAACAGTGATCATACTAGCACCTGTCTTGTAGGATTGTGAAGATCAGGTGAGATAGTGCAATGAACTTAGTGCCTGGAATGTTGTAAATGCTCAATAAAGGGTAATTATTATTATTCTTTAATGGTTTAAAGAGACAATTTAGCCTAGGTAGATGGGAACAAAAGTTTCTGGTTTCTCAGAAGGCTGCCAGCATCCGCTATGCTCAACTGAGAATCAAAATTCTCATAGAAACAGGAGGACCTGGGGGAAGTCATGTTTCCATCTAAGTGTTTCCAATGAATTAATAGGCTTAAGAGATGGTTATTTGCAAGTTGCTACAGACTGCAGGAAATACTGAAGAGAAAGCTTTCTTTTCCAAATCTGGATGCCCATAACCCACAGTGAAAGGTATTTTGGGCATCCCATGTTTATTTCTACCCATGTCCTTTTTAGGCAGAAGGCTTTCAGAACCAAGAATGGTGCTAAGTATAAGTGAAAGGAAAAAAGTTATTTTTCATTCCCAGGCAATATGCACAGAGAGTTTGTCAACATGATCACAATCTTTAGAGAAGCTGAACTTCTAATGGAAAACAGACAAAATGGGAAGGGTAAATTTTCCACCATGCTTAATATTATTGCCCTGTCCATTTCATTCGGAATACAAATGAGCTCAAAATTCCCTACAGAATATTATGCATTTATAGAAGCTGCAGAACACTGTCCATTTTTGCAAGTGGAAGGATCAGAAGTAGTTATTTGGTACACAGCAAGCCCCCAACAGACAGCATCTTTATCTAGGCCCTATCTATATTTCCCAACAGGCTTTGCACTAGGTGGGTGCTTAATAAATATTTGTTGAATAAATGAATTGTTGTTTCTTAACTTTCTTTACCCTATGCAGTTCAATTTGTTGGTTTAAAAGAATTTTCCTCATCACAGTTTCCGAAACCCTAAATGCTAACGTTTATGTTTATATACTGTATGTATGTGAAATAACATTAACTACAAAATGTTGTTTTATATTGTAGCTAGTGAAAAAATGGTGGCCTCTCTTTTATGACTCCTATAAACCAGTAAGAGTTTAGCACATGCAAATGTTTAGAACATTATTTTACTGTTTAAAAACCTCAGATTTTTGCGCTAGCCGTGTGGCTCGGTTGGTTGGATCAACTTCCCATTCACCAAAATATCTTGGGTTTGACCTCGCCCGGGTCAGGGCACATACTTAGGTTGCAAGGGTGGGAGATGGGGGTTTGATCCAGGGTCAGGGTGCTTGTGGGAGGCAACTGATGGGTGTTTCTCATTTCAATGTTTCTCTCTCTCTCTTCCTCTTTCTCTAGTGTCAATGAACATGTCCTCTGGTTAGGATTAAAAAACAAAACGAAACGAAACCTCAGATTCCTTTGACAAACATTATAACAAACATGCAAACAAAAACACCAACTTTTACAACTGCCAAGAAGTCTAATGTGTCTTTATCTGCATTTTTAAGAGAGGCTAAATAACTTCCCCAAGATCACGGAGCTAGTAAGTTTTAGGGCTGGGATTTGAACCCAGGCAGTTGGACTCAAGAACTGGAGGCCTTGCTTAATCATACTGACAAATCTCACGTATGTGTCATGGGCAGCTCTGGTTGGAGAGAGACCTCACCCTCACCTGAACTCCTGGGAGAAAGGGGTCTATTTAAAGGGTTCCCATTCCATTTCTCAGATTTAATTGTTAGAAAGTCCTTCATGATATTGACCCGAAATCTGCCTCTCCAAGGCTTCCATTGATCTTCATAGTACAAATTTAATCTCTTCCATACAAAGGCCCCTCAGATAAGCGTGTGCCGCCCTCCCCCAATGCCTTCTCCTGCAGACTGTTTGTGGGAACCCTGGAAATAGGTCCTCGCAAGATTCCAGGCCCTCAAAGCAGCCACAGCTGAGGGGGGCGTTTGGACAAGGCTTATGCAGGAGGTGGAATGTTAAATCAGGTACTGTAAATAGCTCCAAGGCAATGTTTAGAACGGTGGGCCAGGAATTCCCTAGGACGCAGCTAAGGATGGCTTGCCATCCCTGAATTATACCCTTCCCTGTAACACAGACATTGCCATAAGATGTAATTGGTCCTGAAAGTGGTGAGCACAGTGGAATAGCTGTGCCTTGAGCCCTCTGATTTGTAACTTAGTTTTTATTCCAAACTATATGAGGTTCAGTGGGAAAGAGAACCAGATTCACAAACTTACTGAGAATGAGACCAAAAAAGAAATCATTATAGGAGGAGTCTCTGTGAGGATGCAAAGTAGGTTCTGCAGCAAGAGTGATATTCAGTGCCTGAGGGGTCTGAAAAGGCAGCAAATCCTTGCTAAGTGCAAAATGGTAAAGGAATACTCTGGCAAGAGAGCCAGAAATGCTGATTTAAAAAAAATGTCTGTCCTCTCCATTCATTACATTGTAGAAATAAAAATGCATGAGTATGTTTTGGGGTGGGTATAGCAGTAAAGCAACAGGGGCTTTACTGGGGAAGAACAGTCAATATGAATGAATGAGAAGAGCCTTTGGCAGCCATTTTTTTAGGGGCTCTTCCCCACTTGCCTTTGGCTAGACTATGACACCTGATGAATGGATAGCTTATCCTGGTGTAACCACTTGGCTGAATATCTCAAAATGATTAGCAAAGATGAGAGCTAGCCCCAGAGTGCGGTGGAACCCAAATCCTAATTGGACCAGAGATTTTGGGAGAGGCAGCAAAGATGGCCAAAAGAATGCATGTGTTATTCACCCATCCAATCCCATGGGTGCCAGGCCCTGTGCTTGGCCCTACACATACAGCAGTAAGCAGGACCAGCACAGTCCCAGCATCATGCCTTGTAAGCTGACTGGGCACCCACCGTGTAAAGACGCTGTGCTAGCCTGAATTGGTAGGCAGGCTCTGAATATCCTAACCTATCTTTAGGGATTTTAGGGAGATGTGGAGGGTGGAAATCTGTGCTATTGGAATAGTGATGGCTCTAGGCTCAGGAACGCTGGACGTTGGGACTGCCCAACCTCGCTGTCTTTTTAGAGATGTGAGGTCAGCAGCCTGAGAGGGCTCCTTGGAGGAGGAGTGCTCACAGGACTCTAGATCCCCACCCCTGTCAGCTTTTCTGTCAGTCTTACTCTTGGAGACAAATTCCCCTTTGTCTAAATTTGGATATTGTTCTTCTTAATGGAGTGGAGTACAAGTCTAGCTTTGCCAGCTTTCCTTGGACTCTCAAGCCAAGCCCTTGAGCAGACAGGCATTCCTCATCCTCAGTCTCTCAGCATCTCCCAGGGATTAATATAACATGACACCGGGCCCATCAAGATAAGCATCCTCATGGCCACAATGGCTTCCCTTTCTTCCCTCAGCCCTTCTTTATTGCTCTGTGCAGTACACTCACTTCCAGCAGGGCGAGTTTGTAAGTGTGGGGCTAAGGTGAGCCCGTTCTGCAGGCAGCTCCCGCAAGGCTTGTGCGAGGGCTCCAGGGACAGAGATGCATTTCCCTTTAATAAGCTTCTCACACTACATTAAAGATAAAAGGAGAAGGGAAATATTTATATTCTGACAAAGCAGCTCTTCCCTTCAGGCTCTTGTTTTATTTATTAACTTGCTCTGTCCCTCTCTCTGTCTTTCTCTCTATTTCAGGGGCTAGGCATTTCGCCTCCTTCTCCCCTTTAGTCATTAATTTTGTGGGTGAGTGACAGTGACAGGGGGACTTTAGAATCCTTGTCAAAGAGATGAGAATTTTATGTGGGCGCCATTCCCGGGGGACACCAACAGCTGTTCTTCTGCCCTCTCGGGAGCTGCTCCACGTTGCCACCCTTATTATATGGCTCTCAGACGGCAGCATGCATTGCACTGCTTAAGTCAAGTCATTTTAGATGAAGCCGTGTCAGTCCAGCAAACTGTTTAGAGATACAGGAACCTGGATGCATGACTGCATCCACCTGCGACCGTTTCAACCTTTTGTTTATTACACATTTTCTTCTCTCACAGAGGTGATTTCTTAAAGATGTTGATTTCCTCCAGTTAATCTGCCCAAAGCTGATAAGACACAGATATGCTGCTTTTTATAAAAATATTTTTATTGTACTTATTGGGGTAACATTGGTTAATAAAATTATACAGGTTTTAGATGTACAATTTCATAGTACATCATCTGCACATTATATTGTGTGTTCACCCCAAGTCAAGTCTCTTTCCATCACCATTTATCCCCTCTATAGCTTCTTCTACCTCCCCTCTTTCCCCTTTTCCTCTGGTAATCACCATCCCTATTGTCTGAGTCTATGAGGGCTTTTTTTCCCCTAATCCCTTCACCCTTTTTCAGCCAGCCCCGAAACCTCTCTTCCCTCTGACAGCTGACAGTCTTGTTCTCTACCCGTGAGTCTGTGTCTATTTCATTTGTTTATTTTTCTCATTGGATTCCACATCTGAGTGAAATCATAAGGTACATGTCTTTCTCGACTGGCTTATTTCCCTTAGCGTAATGCTCTCCAGGTCCATCCATGCTGTCACCAAGGGTGAGATTTCTTTCTTTTTTTATGGCAAGTAGTATTCCATTGTATAAATGTACCACACCTTTTTTATCCACTCATCTACCGATTGACACTTGGACAGCTTCCAAATCTTGGCGATTGTAAATAACACAGCAATAAACATATGAGGGCATATATTCTTCTGAATTAGTGTTTTGGGTTCCTTCAGGTATATTCTCAGAAATGGAATTGCTGGGTCATAAAACAATTTCACTTTTAATTTTTTCAGGTATCTCCTTACTGCTTCCACGGTGGCTGCACCAGCTTGCATTCCCACAAACAGTGCACAAGGGTTCCCTTTTCTTCACATTTCTCGCCAACACTTGTTTGTTGATTTATTAATGATGGCCATTCTGACAGGTATAAAGTGCTATGTCATTGTGGTTTTAATTTGCCTTTTTCTGATGACTAGTGATGTTTGGCGTCTTTTCATATATCTATTGGCCATTTGTATGTCCTCTTTGGAAAATTGTCTATTCATTTCCTTTGCCTGTTTTTTAATTGGGGTGTTTTTTTGGGGGGTGTTGAGTTTGATAAGTTCTTTATAAATTTTGGATATTAATCCCTTATCAGATGTCACTGACAAATATGTTCTCCCATTTAGTGGGTTGTCTTTTCATTTTATTGATGGTTTCTGTTGCTGTGCAAAACCTTTTTAATTTGACGTAGTCTCATTTGTTTATTTTTTCTTTTGTTTCCCTTGCCTGAAGAGATATATCAGAAAAATATTGTTATGAGAAATGTCTGAGCCCTGGCTGGTGTGGCTCAGTGCATTGAGCATTGGTCTGTGAACCAAAGGGTCACTGGTTTGATTCCCAGTCAGGGCATATGCCTGGGTTGCAGGCCAGGTTCCCAGTAGGGGTGCATGAGAGGCAACCACACATTGATGTTTCTCTCCCTCTCTTTCTCCTTCTCTTCTCCTCTCTCTAAAAATAAATAAATAAAATCTTAAAAAAAAGAAATGTCTGCTTGTTTTTTCTAGGGTTTTTATGGTTTTGACTCTAACATTAAGTCTTCCTTTTTAAAAAAGATTTTATTTATTTCCAAAGAGAGGGGAAGGGAGGGAGAAAGCAAGGGAGAGAAACTTTGGTGTGTGGTTGTCTTTTGCATGCCCCCTATTATGGATAGGGCCCGCAACCCAAGAATGTGCCCTGACTAGGAATCAAACTGGTGACCCTCTGGTTCGCAAACCAGCACTCAATCCACTGAGCCACACCAGCCAGGGCTAACATTTAAACCTTTAATCCATTTTGAGTTAATTTTTGTGTGTGATATAAGAAAGTGGTCTACTTTCATTTCTTTGTACATAGCTGTTCAATTTTCCCAACACCATTTATTGAATAGACTTTCTTTACCCCATTCTACATTTTGCCTCCTTTGTCAAATGTTAATTGACCATAAAGGTGTGGGTTTATTTCTGGGCTCTCCACTTTGTTCTCTTGATCTATATGTCTGTTTTTATGCCAGCACAGTGCTATTTTGATTACAATGGCTTTGTAGTTTGATACCAGGTAGGGTGATTCCTCCAACTTTGTTCTTCTTTCTCAAGTTTGCTTTGGCTATTTGGGGTCTTTTGTGGTTCCATATAAACTTTTGGAGTATTAGTTCTACCTCTGTGAAATACACCATTGGTGTTTTGATAGGAATTGCATTGAATCTAGAGATTGCTTTGGGTAGTATTGATATTGTAATGATATTAATTCTTCCAATCCATGAACACGGTATATGCTTCCCCTTATTTGTGACTTCTTCAATTTCTTTCTTCAATGTCTTCTAATTTTCCAAGTATAGGTCTTTTACATCCTTGGTTAAATTTATTCCTAAGTATCTTTTTTGATGCAATTGTAAATGGAATTGTTTTTTAGTTTCCCTTTCTGATAGGTCATTATTGGTGTACATAAGTGCAACTAATTTCTGGATATTTATTTTGTATCCTGCCACTTAACTGAATTCATTGATCAGTTCTAGTAGTTTTTTTGTGGAATCTTTAAGGTTCTCTATATACAGGATCATGTCATCTGCAAACAATGATAGTTTTACTTCTTCCTTTCCAATCTGGATGTCTTTTATTTCTTCTTCTTGTTTTAATTGCTGTGGCTAGGACTTCCAGTACTACATTGAGTAAGAGTGGTGGAAATGGACATCACTATCTTGTTCCTGACCTTAAGGGAAACACTTGCAGTTTGATGTATGCAGTTTTCCCATTGAGTATTATGTTGGCTGTGGGTTTGTTATATATGGCCTTTATTGCATTATTCCCACTTTGCTGAGAGTTTTAAAAAAATTTTAAATGGGTGCTGATTTTATCAAATGCTTTTTTCCTGCATCTATGGATATGATCATGTGGCTTTTATCCTTCATTTTGTTTATGTGATGTATCACATTTATTGATTTGTGGATATTGTATCACCCTTGCATTCCCCAGAAAAAAACTTACCTGATCATGGTGTATGATCTTTTTAATGTATTGCTAAATCCAGTTTGCTAATGTTTTGTTGAGGATTTTAACATCTATGTTCATCAGAGATATTGGCTTATAATTTTCTTTCTTTGTAGTGTCTTTATCTGGTTTTGGAATTAGGATAATACTGGTTTCATAAAAAAAGCTTGGAAGTCTTCCCTCCTATTGAATTTTTTGGAGTAGTTTGACAAGGACAGGTGTTACTCCTTCTTTGAATGTTTGGTAGAGTTCACCCGTGAAGCCATCAGGCCCAGGACTTTTGTATTTTAGGAGTTTTACTGCTTTAATTCTCTAGTTATACTCTGTCTGTCCAGATTCTTTGATTCTTCCTGATTCAGTTTTGGAAGATTTTGTGTTTCTAGGAACTTATCCATTCCATCCAGACTGTCTATTTTTTGACATATAATTGTTTACAATATTTTCTTATAATCCTTTGTATTTCTTTGGTGTCAGTTGTCACTTCTTTCATTTCTGATTTAATTTATTCAGGTCTTCGCTCTTATTTCTTGGTGAGTCTGGTTAAAGGTTTGTCAATCTTGTTTATCTTTTAAAAAAACAGCTCTTGGTTTCATTGATTTTTTTGTATTTTTTTAGACTTTATTTTATTTATTTTTTGCTCTGATATTTATGATTTCTTTTCTTCTATTCCCTTTGGGCTTTGTTTGTTGTTCATTTTTTAGTTCCTTTGAGTGTAAAGTTAGATTGTTTGAAGTTTTTCTTTCTCTTGAGGTAAATGAATTTCCCTCTTAAAACTGCTTTTGCTGTGTAACATAGACTTTGGGTTGTTGTGTTCTCATTTTCATTTGTTTCAAGGTATCTTTTGATTTTTTGCTTGATCTCATTGTTAACCCATTCATTGTTTAATAACATGTAATTTAGCTTGCATATCTTTTTGTGTTTTTCAGGTTCTTGTGATTGATTTCTAGTTTCATAGCATTGTGGTCAGAGAAGATGTTTGATATGATTTCAATCTTCTTAAATTTACTGAGACTTACTTTGTATTCTAACATGTGGCCTATCCTAGAAAATTTTCTATGTGCCCTTGAAGAAAATGTGTATTCTGCTGGTTTGGGTGAAATGCTCTGAAGATATCAATGAAATCCATCTGATCTATTATGTTATTTAAAGCCATCATTTCCTTATTGATTTTCTGTTTGGAATATCTATCCATTAATGTTAATGGTGTGTTAAAAAACCCCTAGCGTGATTGTACTACTGTCAATCTCTCCCTTAATGTTCATTAAGATTTGCTTTATATATTTAGGTGCTCCTAAGTTGGATGCATAAATGTTTATGAGTTATATCTTCTTGTTGGATTACTCCCTTTATCATTTTGTAGTGTCCTTCTTTGTCTCTTACTGTGGCCTTTTAAAAAAAAGTTTATTTTGTCAGATATAAGTGTTGCCATTCTAGCTTTTGTTCATTTCTATTTGCATAAATTATCTTTTTTCATCCTTTTCTTTTAGTCTGTGTATATCTTTCATTCTGAGGTGGGTATCTTGTAGATGGCATATTGTAGGTCTTGTTTTCTTATCCATTCATCTACCCTATGTCTTTTTATTATAGCATTTAAGCCATTTACATTAAAGTGACTATTGATAGATATTTATTTATTTATTGACATTTTATTTTTTTAACTATGTTTCTCTTATTCCCTTTTCTTCTTCTTCTCCTCCGCCTCCTCCTCCTTTTTGCCTTCCCCCTCTTCCTACTCCTCCTTTTTTTTTTCCCCTAGAAGGCCCATTAACATTTCTTGTAATACTGGTTTGGTGATAAACTCCTTTAGCTTTTTCTTGTCTGGGAAAATATTTCTCCTTCCGTTTTAATGATGGCCTTGCTGGGTAAAGTAGTCTTGGTTGTAGGTCCTTGCTTTTCATCACTTTGAATATTTCATGCCAGTCCCTCTGGCCTGAAATGGTTCTGTTGAGAAATCACCTGACGGTCTTATAGGAGCTCCCTTGTAGGTAACTAACTGTTTTTCTTCTTCTGCTTGTAAGATTATCTATTGTCTTTAACCTTTGCCATTTTAATTATGATGTGTCTTGGTGTGGGCCTCTTTGGGTTCATCTCATTTGGGATTCTACTTCCTGCACTTATATATCTTTTTCCTTCACTAGATTAGAGAAGTTTTCAGTCATTATTTTTAAAAATAGGTTCTCAATCTCTTGCTCTTTCTTTTCTCCTTCTGGTACCCCTAATTGTTTTCCCAAATGTCCTTTAAACATCTGCATTTTTTAAATCCTTTTTTCTTTTTGCTGTTCTGATTGGGTGTTTTTTTCTACCTTGCCTTCCAAATTGCTGATTCAGTCCCCTGCTTCATTCAACCTACTTTCTATTCCTTCCAGTGTATTCTTCATTTCAGATACTGTATTCTTCATTTCTGACTTATTCTTTTTATGGTTTCTATGTCCTTTTTCATGCATTTGAGCATCCTTATGACCATTGCTTTGAACTCTATATGATAAATTGCTTGCCCCCATTTTATTTAGCTTTTCTTCTGGAAATTTCTCCTGTTCTTTCATTTGGGGCATGTTTCTTTGTCTCCCCAATTTGGCTTCTTCTTTGTGTTTGTTTCTGTGTATCAGGTAGATATGCTATGACTCCCAGTCTTGGAAAGGTGGCCTTATGTAGTAGGTATCCTATGGGGTCTAGTGGTGCAATCTTCTCAATCACCTGAGCTGGGTGTTCCAGGAATGTCCCTTGTGTGGACTATGTGGGCCCTCCAGTTATAATTGAATCTTGATTGCTACTGATCCATTTGTGCATGGGATTGACCCTCTGGCTGGCTGACTGTGAGTCTCAACATTGACCACAACATGTGAGCTGCTGTGCAGGTGCTGAACATATGAAGCAGAATTTGCCTCAGTAGGGTTTTGTGCCTACCGAGATCTCCCTTTGGATATTTTGCTTGTGAAGCTTATTGGATCCTGCTCTGATGTTGTCTGAATCTGGCCCCTGGGTCTGTTGATTCTTGGCCTCTTGGGAGGGACTCTGGTTCAGTCAGATGTCAGACACTGCCTATGAATGGCCCCGGAAAACCTTTTTGGAGCTACAAGCAATCCACAGTTTGTGGCTGCTTCTGCCTGGCCTGGATGCACACAGGAAGGCCCAAGCTGTGCACCAAAGCTGGCCTTTACCAGCACCGGGCTCAGGGGCAGGTCAGCAAAATTTCCAAGGCACCCAAAGATCTACCTCTACCTGCCTCTGTCTGCTGGCTGTCTGTTAGGCTCAGTCATTAAAAGAGCCTCTGGTAGTAGTGAAATTGTATAAGGTAGGTTTCAGTGAGTCACCAGGTAGGGCCAAGTGGTGTTCACCAGCTTGATACAGATTCAAAGTTGGTGCCAGTGCTGGGTCCGAGGTCACTCAGCAAATGTTACTGAGTATACCAAGTCTAGCTGCCACCCACTAGGTGCTCACACATCTTTGTGTTGGGGCAGGGTGAGGCCAGCAGAGTTTATCATACCCAAACAGACCAAGAGTTGGCTGTGTGAAGGGAGGGATCTGCTCTGGTCAGGCATGTGAGGGAAAAAAATGGTTCCTGTCCTAGAACCACACAATTCAGTCTGTCTCAGATTCTGATGAGACGAGATGGAGCTCAGTAAAGTGGGGGTGCTGGGAATCGGGAGGATGGAGCTAATGGATCTCCCATGACGGGGAGGTGCTGGCCAGGCTTCAGGGAAGTGGGGCATGTGGACCTCTACCCCAGACCCACACGACTTAATCTGTCCCTGATTTTTTTTTTTTTTGGTATTTTTTTTCTTTTAGATTTTTTTATTTTTTTATTTATCTTTAGAGGGGAAGGGAAGGAGAGAGGGAGAGAAACATCAATGTGTGGTTGCCTCTTGTATGTCCCCTGCCGGGAACTGGCCTGGCAACCCAGGCATGTGCCCTGACTGGGAATCAAACCGCGATCCTTCGGTTCGCAGGCCCGCGCTCAATCCACTGAGCTACACCAGCCAGGGCAATCTGTCCCTGATTTTGCTCCTACCTTAGCATGGAGGAGCCACTAGGAGTCAGGTGGGTGGGGCCTCTGGAGCTGGAGCCCAGAGGTTGGGTCTGTCGGAAGCCTAGAAGATGGTTCTAGTGGATCTTCCATGAAGGGTAAATACCAGTCAGGTTCACGGAAAAGTGGGTGAAATGGCCCCCACCTCATAGCCATGCAACTTGGTCACTGATACCCGCTGAGTCTGATCAGACCTCTATATTCTGGCCCAGGCAGCTGACTCCTTAGCAGGCCATAAGCTCCACAGGGTGGGCAAGAGGGAGTCCAGAGGGTGGAGCTATTGCATTCCCCCAGACTAATGCCAAAAGGAGGGACATGTTCCACCTAAGAAAGATTGTGTCTGCAGTGTGGGAGAATGACTCAGCACAGGGATCCTGGTTGCTGCCCCTTCAGCTCTCTTCCCAGAGCACAAACCCCAGTCACTCTTCACACGACTCTAGTCCGCTCAGCCCACCCTCTGCTGATGCCCAGGGTGAGTGGCTGCAAAGGAAATTTTGTGTATTGGCTCTTTAAGAGGTAACCTGTATCTCTAACAGACTGCCATCTTCTGCTGGTGGACAGATTTCCTGCTGCTTTTCACAGCCAGATGTTATGTGGGCACGTCTCCCTTGCCCTAGTGTTCTGGGCTGGGGAGCCTGGCTTGGGGTTTAGACCCCACACTTCTCAGTTGGAACCCCCTGCAGCTGAGATATCCCTCCTGAATCTTAGCCATGGCCTGTGGGAGTGGAGCCAGGACTTTTCATGTCTCTACTCTTCCTGTCAGTCTTTATGTGGCTTCTTCTGTAAATCCTTGGTTATTAGACTTCTCTTCAGCTAGTCTTCAGTTGGTTATTCAGGATGATTGTTCTACATTTTAGTTGTAATTCCAGTTTGGAGTGGGAGGAGGTAAGTGTCGCTTCCACTACTCCACTGCCATCTTGGATCCAAAGAATCAGACATGCTCTTTTAAATTTTGATTCATCCCTTTGCAATGTGTATCATTACAGTTTCAGACCACTCATTGTTCCAAAGCCTGTGCTAGTTTAGTAAGAAGTTGATGCGCTGAGCACTCCCTTCTCCATCCAAGGAGTCTTCTTGATTAGTAGTTGGGAGAGCTGAATGGGAGAGGATGGGGACTGCGGGGGCAGGTGTTTTAGGTTCTATTCAGTTGGCCTAGGTAATACCTGAGAGTATTTATTCTGTTTTGTAAGCAGGATCTCCTTTAGAGTTTGGCGCTTACTTTTAGAAAAAATGATACATAATAATTAAATAAAAATTCAAAGTACAAGAAAAGTAACAAATAACCTACCTGCCCACCTGCAGAGAAGCAATGTAGGATGATAGGTAAAGCATGGAATCTGAAGCCCTGGATTTGACTCTCAGCTCTCCCAGTTACTGTCACCGTAGGAAGAGTCCCCACGTTCTTCCTCACCTATAAAATGGGAGTGATGATAGTATTTTAGGAATCTTATGAGGATTAAATATGTAGATGAACAGAAAACACTTAAGATAGTGCTTGACATATAGTGTAGCCCATAACAGGAATTGCTAATTGCTTCTATTGTCATCCAAATACAACCAATGAGTAACACATAATAAATATATTTCAGACTTTACTTTATATTTATGGGAATAGAAAGGGAAGGAGGGAGAGAAAGAGATATTGAGGGAGAACAAAATCGTTTTATATTAACAGCATCATATTATATATATTATAATATTTTTAAAATTATTAAAAATAATTTAAAACATTAGGTTTAGTTCTACCTGAATTTAAGAGAAGAAAGGCACTCAGGTGAAACTGATGAACTTCAAATATTAATTCCTAAATGACAAGAGACATTAGTTCCTAAACGATTACTCCAAGGTTCAGAAAAAAAAAGATAAAAATCAATTGAAAGTTGGGTGGTTTGTTTTGATTGCCTTCCTGCCAGGTGATTAGATGTTTTA
The DNA here is from genome assembly GCA_039655065.1 of Glossophaga mutica. Classification (NCBI taxonomy): domain Eukaryota; kingdom Metazoa; phylum Chordata; class Mammalia; order Chiroptera; family Phyllostomidae; genus Glossophaga; species Glossophaga mutica. The sequence goes on from CM077306.1 coordinate 28,233,095, forward strand.
GTGCTCTCATGCTTCTTCCTGTCTCCCAAGTTTTGACAATTCTACTATTTTTTTCATTTGTTTTGTGTGTGGGGGCTCCACCTGCAGAGCCCCGCCCATCTGCCATGGATGAGAATAAGTCTACCAAGACATGATCTGCTTGGAGAGGAGAGGTGGCCAATCTCTCAAAGGAGAAGGGCCAAGAGCCCCCTTCCTCAATGGCTTTTATTAAGTTCGTTTTACACAGGAATACAGGTAAAGCTCATCAATCATTGTCAGGCAGCAAGGATCAAACCATAGATAACATGCAAAGAACTCTGAGTGTTTAATTGAGTCAGGGTCTGTCAGCTACAAAACTTTGGGAGACAGACTCATTTCCTGCTCAGACTCTTATTATTTAAATGAGAGCACTCTTAGCAAAGCAGGTTTCGAATTCTTTCTTATGCCCGATCACCTGGGGAGCCTGCCCTATCCAGCACAGAGCTGCACTGCCCTCTGTCAATGTTTCAGGCTTAAGTGGAGCAGAGCCAGGAAGCCAAGAGATAAGGAAACTTCTCCCAGACGGATTGAGGATTCAGGCTATGTCAGGATAGCCAGGGGGTGAGGGTCCATCACCACCTTTTGCTGTGGCCCCCCCGAGTCCTTCCTTGAGGGCCTTCTATGTGATCGTGCCTGTCTTAGGTGACCCTTCCCTTGAGGGAATCTTACCTGTCATTGGCTAACTGACCAAACGTTGGGGGCCAGATATGGATGAAGCAGAAGTGGCGCTCCTGCCAGGGAGATATGCTTTGTCTCCTTAGTGGCTTACAGTCCGAAGGTCACTCACTCAGCCTTAGCCATGGAGGTGTTATGGCTTCTGAAACCAGGCAGGGCAGTTCCCAACAGTTTTGGTTTACACCTACATTCTGGTTTGCTTTCATTTATATCTCCAGAGGTTTAGTTCTCTGGATTCAATGTTTCCTGCCAGTCCTCTTATTAAGTTTTCACATTACTAATTCTGTAATTTGATCAGTTTTTTGACAGGTTATATTTTATTGTCAAGTAGCTTTTTTCCCCACCTCTTCCCCCCAGTAAAAGGGCTCATTGCTATATCCCATGAATTCCTTCATATTTGACAATGACTGTTAACCCTCTGTATGTGAATGATTGCTTGATGAGTATAATCTTCTTGGGTCGCCTTTTCTTTCCCTCTGAACTTTGAGGGCATTCTTCTGCTACCTTTGGCACTGAATACTGCTATTTAGAAGGATGAAGCCAAGCTCATCATCTCCCCCATGTAAGGCTCTAGATTTTCTGCTTGGATGTTTGAATAAATTGTTCTTTATTATTAAAGTCTTGTTGATGGTTCTATATCAAATTTTCCTAGTTTTGAGTAAACCCTTTCTAATCTGCAGTGATCCTTAAGTTTTGAGAAATTGTTTTGCATTATGTCCATAAATATTTTTTGGTTCTATTTTTGGGGGTTGGAGGGGAGGCTCCTCTTTCAGATATAGACTCCACTTTATCCTGTATTTCTAATCCTTTATTTATGGTTGTTTTAATCCTTGTTTTGCCCCTTTGTTTTAACTTGTATTACCTTAAGGATTTCCCAGATGTGCTTATTTAATTTTTATGGGGGAGGTGAGTGGGACTTTTTATGCCTTTATTTTTTCTCATTTATGGAAAAATGAGAAAAATGGTTTGGTTCTTAAGTGTTTCTTTAGATTAGCAATGTCTCCTTTTATCTCATTCTTCTGCTAGTTCTTTTTTTTTTTTTTTAACTTTGAGCTTATGTGTGCTTATGAGGGCTACTTAAGAGTCATTTCCCACCTCCACGCCAGTAGTATAGCTTGAGGAGAGAGAACAAACACAGAAACAATGAAATGATAATCAAAACCCTCTAAAGCTCAAGGTGAATCTTTTAGACATGGTTTGCAGTGGGCGTTCTAAACAAGGAGTGATTAGTAAGAGTTAGTGGTTAGGATATTTGCAGTGAAAACGGCATAGGACAGGTGTGGGGCACAGTGAGTCCTCCAGTCTGTGAGGATGGGACAGGAGAACGCAGATGGTGAACAGTGGGGATCATAGTGTGGGTTGGAACCACACTGTGGAGGGTTTGCCTAGCACAGTGGTTAGGTCCCCAGTCTTCAGAGTCATACAGCCCAGGTTCAGGTCTTTACTGTGCTACTAGCAAGCTAGGTGTCTTTGGGCATGACACTTGATCTCTCTGAGCCTCATTTTTCTCATCTATAAAATAGCAATAATAACATACGCCATCTTATAGTATTGTTAATGAAGGTTAAATAAAATAATTCATTTAAGGGGCAAGGTGATTAGCACATTGTAATAAGTGCTCAATAAATGCTGCCTACTATCATGGAAGGCCTTGAGTCTGTAAATAGATTGTGAAGTCCTTGGGGGAAGGGATTGTATGTCATTCCTTATTGTATATCTACTGTAGTGTAGACAATCAATAAATGTATTTCATCGCAAGTAGCATAAAACCTGGCTTAATGCAGGGATCAGTAGACTATAGCCTGTAGGTCAAATTTAGCCTGCTGCATATTTTTGTACAGTCCATGAACTAAGAATAGTTTTATATTTTTTAAAAGATTTTATTTATTTATTTTGAGAGAGAGGGGAAAGGATGGAGAAAGAGAGGAAGAGAAACATCAGTATATGGTTGCCTCCTGTGTGCCCCCCACAAGGGACCCAGCCACGACCCAGGCATATGCCCCGCAGGGGAATCGAACTGGCAACCTCTTGGTTCACAGGCCAGTGCTCAATTCACTGAGCCATGCCAGACAGGGTGGTTTTACATTTTTTAATGTTTGAAAAAAATAACAGAACATTTTTAAAAACTTGAAAATTTATAAAATTCACATTTCAGTGCCTTTAAATAAAATTGTATTGGAACACAGCCACATTTATTCATTTATGAATTATATATGGGAAGTACAGGCAAACTTTCTCTGTAAAGGGCCAGACAGTAAATATTTTAGGCTTTGGAAACTGTGTGTTCTCTGCTGTAACTACTCAACTCTGTTGCTGAGCGTGAAAGCAGCCATAGGCAGTAACCTTAGAGGAGGAGACCTGTGGGCAGGAAACAGAGTGAGAAAGGGGGAAGGCTCCTACATAGGGATCCAGTGTCCTGGGTTCTAGGCTGGACCATTGCCAACCAATTTTATGATTCTGATCAAGTCTCTTCACTTCTCTGGGTCAGATTGTCTGCAAAACAAGAGTTTGATTAGATTTTGAAGACTTCTTTTAGTTTGGAAAGTCTTTATTTTGTTATCCCAGTTAAGTTACCTGGACTTTTTCTAAGGTATGAGCAGGAGTTAGAATACTTCCATTGCAAGCAAGAGTAACCAATTATAGTTATTTTAAGCACAAAAAATTTTTATTGTAAGAATATGAAGGCAGGTCACAGAACTAAAGGGAAAGCAGAAAAGACAGGTCAGGGAGGACAGAAGCCAGGGGAGGTCCTGGGGTCCAGGCAGCAGGAACTAAGAAATAGTGTCTTCAGGGTACAGCAGTCTCAGTTGGACTCAGATCATTCTCAGGAACATGCAATATTGAAATTCTGATGTTATGTTTCTAGCCTACCTTAGGTGTGTGTAAAGGAACAACCATGGTTATATCTAATAGGGAGGGATCATTTCCAACACCAAATGAGGGGCTACTAATAGAGAAAGGTGGAATGGATACCAGGTCGATGTCCACGACAGAACGAAGGACAAGGCTGTCTCAGCACTAGACTTTGGAGGAGGAGGAGCCAATGAGTGACTCAAAGAAATCAAAATGGTTCTGAGTCATTTGCTCAGTAAGTACTTACTGAATTTGTGAGTGGCATTTTGGGGGACACCAAAGAAATATGATAATGACCCGTAAGACTGGTGGGGGAAGGTACTTCGGGTTTTACTCAAGATGACCTGGGAACAGAATTATATTCTGTTTTAATTTGAGTCATTAAAATATATCTGGGCATATGAAACTGCAGCTCATTATAGATGTTAAGTAATTCCCTAATTATATGTATTACACTGTAGGCAAGTGATCCTGAGACAAGTGACTTATCTCATATGTCAGGGGGCAGAGCTAAAAGCAGGACTTGATTTCCAGATTTGAATAACTGTTCTGGACCCGCTGCCTAGCAACCATGGTCCCCTTTCAGGAACAGCTACCATGAGAAGAGCCTCAGTGCCTCACTCCCGCACTACACCATGAACTTCTCAAGGGCAAAAACTGGGCTCTGTTCCTCTGTGTTTCCCCCGGAGCCTCACGTGGCACTGGACAGGCAGAAGGCAGATATTCACTAAGGAGTCTGCTCTCGAACTTTTGTTTTTAAAACAGAGTCTATCTCTGCTTTTGATGCAGGCTTGAGCTGAAGAGGATTGAAAACATCCCTGGCTGCTCTCAGAAAAGCCTGGTCTGGGGGTATAGGAAGAAGGACTCCCTTCAGAGACTTCTTTGCTAACAGGAGCTGTAAGCTTGGTAGTGTTTGCATTAGACAGCTTGTCCATCTCACTGTGTGTGTGCATGATTACTTCTGGCAAATAATGAAAAATTATGACCTCACAAAGAAAACCAGTGAGTATAATCATCTCCATTCATGTCTCTCCTTTTCTATGGGAAAAATCTGGCCTGTGCCTCAAGCTTTGCTCAGAAGGAAATGTTTACAGAAATTTGTTCTCTATCAAATACTTGTGCATGTGTGTGTTCTTTGTTTAGGGAAACTTACCAACTCACTTGACTTACCTTTGAAGGCTCTCAGCCAGGCCTTTACTCAGCTGTCTCCGATTCCACGGTGGCCCTGGGCGCAGGTAAGGTCACTCTCCAGGACCAGAGCACAGCAGTGTGAGCCACAGCTGGGTCCTAGAAGGGCAGATCTCCTAGGTCATAAAGTCATTTATGAAATAAAATTGCTTCCTCTTTTTACTGTTACTTGCCCTTACCCGAAAACAGAGGTTTCCATCCTTTTTTTCCTGAGGTGATCTGTCTCTTCCTCTAAGTCTACACTTGTGGGATGGCAGGGAATTTCAGCTTCAGTTTCATAACAACTTATAGCTTGAAGTCTGTTGAGAAATCTCCAAAAGTAAATTAACTTTGATTCACTTAGGTTTAATACACCAGTGTCACTCTATACTGTAAGGAGCAGAGGGGAGAATGTTGGGAAACCAGAGACTTTATAGTTAGATTGCCACATCTCCAAAAAGACTTGTGCCTTTGGAGGTTATATCGGGCTGGTTCATCACCCCTTTTCTTATCTCTCTGGCAGGAACCTGGTGTTGACTTGTTAAAAGAAAGATTGTTTTTCCTAGAATTTCAACATCAATCATCCTTCTGCACTTATTCCATAGTCCTTATTGTCTCATTGTATCCACGAAGCTCTGGTCCTTTCCCTTTTCTCCCTGGGCCCTCACCCTGTTTTCCATATCCATTGCCATGTCACATCGATCCCCCTAATTTGTGTGTGACAGTGAATCTGAGGTGTTTATAATTAAGGCCCAACTTGGGCTGACTTTCTCCAGGCAAGATTTGCTGGCAACTCCAGCAAGCACTAAAGACCTTGCCTTTTACTTCAGAGGACTTCCTGGTGGGCCACCCTTAGCTACACCTCCCTTATAACCCAAGAGATTCTCAACCTCCTCAACTTCTTTCTTTTCCAATACTCAGTAAGAAGGAAAACTACAAGACAGTAATGTTGCTTCTACTTCAGCTGGACTACATTTTTCTCCATGTAGCTGCAGAGATTTAGAATCATACCGGTTTACAGCAATGTTGAAGGATGGTACAAGAAAAGTCCAGACAGAAGGGTGGCAACCCTATTAACAGTCAATATAGTCTGATGGGACTGTGAAAACACGGTTCCTGTCACACATGCTCTCAGGGAAACCACCATTTGGCTTCCTGTGTGGGTCTGCTGTGACAAAACAAAGGATCACCTACTTTGGACAGATAGTTCCCATCTTTTCCCTCGTTTTCCCCCCTTTCTTCTTAAAAAAGTTTCTGAACTTTTTTAAAAGTATATTTTATTGATTATGTTATTACAGTTGTCCCACTTTTTCCTTTTGTTCCCCTGTACCTGGTACCCCCCTTTCCTCCAGCAAACTCCCTACCCACTTTTTTCATGTCCATGGGTCATGCGTATAAATTCTTTGGCTTCTCCATTTCTATGCTATTCTCTTTTTAATTTTTTTTTAAAGATTTTATTTGTTTATTTTTAGAGAGGTGAAGGGAGGGAGAAAGAGAGGAAGAGAAGTATCAATGTGTGGTTGCCTCTCACGTGGCCCCCACTAGGGACCTGGCCTGCAACCCAGGCATGTGCCCTGACTGGGAATCGAACTGGTGGTGACCCTTTGGTTTGCAGCCCATGCTCAATCCACTGAGCTACACCAGCCAGGGCTCCTATGCTATTCTTAATACCCCCCTGTCTATTTTGTACCTACCAATTATGCTCTTTAATCCCTATACCTTTTCTCCCTTTCTCCCCCTTTCCCCTCCCAACTGATAACCCTCCAAATTATCTCTATACCCATGATTCTGTTCCTGTTCTAGTTGTTTCCTTAATTTGCTTGTTTTTTTATTCAGTTGTTGATAGTTGTGAATTTGTTGCCTTTTTAATGTTCATAGTTTTGGTCTTCTTCTTTTCCTTAAATAAGTCCCTTTAACATTTCATGTAACAGTGACTTGTTGATGATGAGCTCCTTTAGCTTTACCTCGTCTGGAAAGCACTTTATCTGTCCTTCCATTCTAAATGATAGCTTTGCTGGATAGAGTAATCTAGGTTGTAGGTTTTTGCTTTTCATCACTTTGAATACTCTTTGTCAGTCCCTTCTTGCCTACAAACTTACTTTTGAGAAATCAGGTGATAGTCTTATGGGAACTCCTTTGTAGTTAACTATCTGCTCTTCTCTTGCTGCTTTTAAGGTTCTCTCTTAATCTTTAACCTTTGGAATTTTAATTATGATGTGTCTTGGTGTGGTCCTGTTTGTGTCGAACTTGTTTGGGGCTCTCTGTTCTTCCTGGACTTGTATGTCTATTTCATTCACCAAATTAGAAAAGCTTTTTTCCATTATTTTTTCAAAAAAGTTTTTCAATTTCTTGCTCTTCCTCTTCTTCTTCTGGAGCCCCTATGATTCAGATATTTGGCACGTTTGGAGATGTCCCAGGGTCTTCTTATACTATCATCATTTTTTAAAAATTCTTCTTTCTTCTTTCTGTACTGGTTGAATGTCTCTTCCTTATGTTCCAATCATTGGTTTGAATCCCAGCTTCCTTCCCATCACTCTTGATTCTCTGTAGATTTTTATTTATTTCTCTTAGTGTAACCTTCATTTCTTCCTTTATCTTGTTGCTATACTCAATGATATCTTTGAGCATCCTGATCACCAATGTTTTGAACTTTGCATCTGATAGGCTGTTGATCTGTGATTCATTTAGTTCTTTTTCTGGGCTTTTGTTCTGTTCTTTCATTTGGGCCATATTTCTTTGTCTCCTCAATTTGGTAACCTCCCTGTGTTTGTTTCTGGGACTTAGGTAGAGCTTTTGACTTCCTGTAAAAGGCACCTGTGAATTGTGTGGGGTGGAATCTTTAGGTAATCACCAGGGCGGGGCAACCTGCTTCACTGCTTTGTGGCTCTGTGTTGGGGGAGGGCATGGAGAGGGGACTGTGCTGCTGCCTGGCTTATGGGCATTTTTTCAGCACTCGCCCCATTTCCAGTCCTTCACCCACTCCCCATATGCAACTGGCACCCTTCCAACTGTTGCCCTGGTGTTGAATCCCAGGGTGGGTGGGTTTGCATATTTTTAAGACTATGCGGGACCTTTAAGCAAAGTTTTCTGAAAATCTGGCCGTTTCTTCTGCTACCCTAACCCCCACTGGTTTTTATAGCCAGAAGTCATGGGGATTTATCTTCTTGGCACTAGAATCCTGGACTGTGCAGTCTGGCTAGGGGTTGGGATTGCTCATTCCCAAGGTATCCCTTCTGATTTTTATCCACCACACGTGAATGTGAGACCATCCATGTCCATGCCAACACCGTTGCCTCTTTGTGCCACACCATGTCTCCTTGCCTCTCCACTCCATCTCCACATCTCTGCCCTTCCTACCCATCTGGATGAACGTGGCTTCTTTAAATCTTTGGTTGTGGTATTACCTTACAGTTCAATTTTCTGACAGTTTTGGGTGTTATTTGTTGAGATTTAATTGTAATTCCTTTCTGTGGTTGCACAAAGAGGTGAAGTGTGTCTACCTATGCCTCCGTCTTGACCAGAAGTCAGTTTCTGAACTTTTTAATGTGAAACCCATTTAGAAAGTGATTTAGATACCAAGAGCATCCAAAGAATGTTTAAAGTTTTTATTTATCAAGTGGCTTTGAGTAAAGAGCCAAGGTTCAGGCAGGACACACCCCAGGCTGTGGGTGGAATCTACAGCCAGACCAGGGCCAGGGCTCATCAACAAGTCAGCAGAGTGCTTTGGGAGATGGAGTTGGGGTGAGATACAGGCCTGAGGGTTCTCCAGGGTGAGAAATGAGTAACGGAGAAATGAATAGCAATAGAAAGGGTGTGGGTGCTGCTGATTACAGCACAAGCAGACTTCTCTTTCTCTCTGGCTAAACATTTCTTCCTCTGAAGCTGAGCCCACTGACACTCTGTCACCTGATAATTTTCATACTGTGCAAGCGCAGATTTTTAGAGATTTTTCCTCTAGGAAAGTTGTGGGAAGGGTTGGAGAAAAGGGGACATTTGGGTAGGGATGAACCTACAGAAGGGAGAGCTGCAGAAAGGAGGGAAATGCACAGTCTTCTTTGTTCAGTGTTTGTTGATCAAACAAACCTTTTGCCAGAGCCTATTCCAGTTTCTCTTCGTTATGTCAGAGGACAATCAGCTTCTATGTTATGAGAGAAGGAAAAAAAGAAGAAACCCACCCCAGATGTTGTTCCAAAGCTTATCAATGACTATGTGCCTTTTGTTCAACCTGAGTTGGTGGCCACCAAATATCCTTGAGAAAACTCTTAACTGTACAATATATAGCAACACTGGCAATTTTAATGCTATCACTAATCATTCGGAACACTCTGACATCCTTTCACTGTAATATTTGTGTGTTTAGTGGAACCTTTTGAAAAGCCATTTCACTAGCCAACAAAAGTTATTTCATAGTTGTGATGTAATTGTGAGGTAGTATTTCAGGGCTGTCAAGATCAAAGACTTGAAATATAGTTTATAAAAAAAAAAGTTCAGGAATGACCCCTTGAAACAACCTTTTAAAGGAACTGACCAATAGCATTTCATATTCTGTTTTCCTTTCATTTTTGGAATTAGAATGATACAAGAGATATATTCTCCAGAGGCACATGAATCAAAATTAAAGAGTGAAAATAAATACTTCTAGATGAAAAATTTCACTCTGATTTAAACAGTGAGAAAGATATATACTCAATGTATTGGCCATAAAAATAGGAAAATTTAAATTGTGAATTGGGCTTTATACCAAAATCTGAAAATGGATGTCATGAAAACCACTTTATGGTTATTGTGTTGGAAGAAAAAAATTTTTTTAATAAGTGGGGTTATTCATCTAGTTTATCTTCTTGGGCCTTATAAACCAAAACTAGATTATCTTAAAACAAATGAAGATCCTTTCTATACAACAAAACCCAAACTGACACACTAGTTTTTTTATACTTTTGCTTGCTGCCCACTTACAAGCTCAGCTATTGACCTGGTCTGAATGGACTGGTTTCTGGTGAGTTCCAAAAGTGAATTACTTTCTCTTCTTGTCTAAGGCCGGGGTGGGGGGTGGTGGTGGGGGGAACACACAAAGTTACAATTCTCCCTTGTAGCACTTTCTGACTTCCCCAAGCTAAGAAAAGGAAAAACAGAAAGACAAACAATACTCATTCACTTATAAAGCATTTTTAGGTGGTGATGACTTTTTTAAAAAAATTATGATCTGCCAACCTTTAAAAGAAAAATAAGGAAAAAGTGTTTGTGATAACTCCCTTCCTCCCTCTGCTAACTCAGAGTAGGGCTACCACCCAACATCTTTTATTTGAACTTCCTGACAGATTAGGCAGAGAGCACTTTCATTTTTTTTTGAAGAAGAATAACGATCCCCAGAGATGGACTAATTAACTGAAGATCCCATTTAAGTTAAAAACAAACAAACAAACAAACAAAAACTCAATAGTTTTTTTTTCCTCTGGAAAGATAGAACATTTGCTTTTCCCCTGCTTGAAACTTAGATTGTGCTACAGCCTAGAAGGGATGTTCTCCTAAAGTTTCCCCATATTACTTTTCTCAAAAAGACTATTGTTATTCTTCACAAAGCACAGCTCTGCTAATAACAGCAGTTGTAGCAATAGTAATAATAACATATAACCACCACCACAATAGTAGCTACCATTGACAGAGTCTGCTTGTATGTGTCTGGCACCAAATTGGGCAATCTGCACTTGTTAGCTTGCTGTCTCCATTGCGCTCTCTTCCTTTCTTTCTTTTCTTTTCTTTTTTTTTAAGTTGACATACAGATTTATTCAAATAGGCAATGTGTCATCTGAAAAAAAAGCATTCCCAACAGCTTCTAGTTCTGTTTACTGTTTCTTTATCTTCAAGTGGGGAAATCATTTGTTTCTTAATTGCGCTGAGCTGAATTTTTCCACATTGTTAACTTGAGTTTTATCTTCTAACATCTTCCTTTTCCCCATCGGAGGGACTGTTAAAAATACAGAACGCTTCACGACTTTGCGTGTCACCCTTGCGCAGGGGCCGTGCCAATCTTCTCTGTGTCCTTCCGATTTTAGTCCACGTGCTGCCGAAGCGAGCACTTCACAGCAGTCTTGGAAAGAAGGGTTTATTCTCGCCATTTTACAAACGAGGAAAGTGAGCCCAGAGATGTTAAGTAGCTTAATGTCTCATAATAAAGAAGTAATACAGCAGCAGTTTGAATCTATGTCGGACTATACACACTCTTTTTTTCACAATCTAGCCAATTGTCGTGGCTATTTCTCTTTGCTGGGGGAGTGAAACCAATAGGGAGAGGGCATCTGGGAGTCTTTCTGGAAGATTGAGGAATAAATGACTAGTGCTGCCCTGGATATTCATTCCTTCAGTAACCTTTAAAGACCAGCCTCATTCACTGTTGTATTCCCATTGGCAGGCACATAGGAGATCAATCAATGTGAAATAAATGGAGATAATAGATGCTTATTGAATTTGTTCTGAGTTGAATTTTATATATTTTTTTACAGATTTATTTATTTATTTTTAGAGAGAGGGGGTGGGAGGGAGAAAGAGAGGGAGAGAAACATCAATGTGTGGTGGCCTTTTGTGTGCCTCCCACTGGGGACCTGGCCTGCAACCCAGGTATGTGCCCTGACTGGGAATCCAACCAGCAACCCTTTGATTTGCAGGCTGGCACTCAATTCGCTGAGCCACAGCAGTTAGGGCCTGAGTTGAATTTTAAAACCACTGCCACCCCAAGTCAGGGGTCTACAATTTCCACACAGGAAGAGTTTAAGCCATGGCAATGTGGTTGCGAGGAGGCCTAGGTGGACTGTGTCGGAGCATAGCAAGGGATGGGTGGCTCTGGTAGCAGTGTAATAAATGGTAATGATGGTAACTTGGACACACCCAAGTCCTCATATGACTGCTCAGCATGGAGACTGAGTACCCATTCCAGTCCAGCGATGGGCCAGGGGTCTCAGGGCCAGTGATGAACCTACCACCTAACTGCAGACATCTCTGGGAAGCTGTGGCAGGCAGGAGGGGCTGACTCGGGGCCTTCCCCCTCGCAATCAGCTCTGTGCTGCCCGCGGTGCTGCAGCTGCGCTGCTCAGGGTGTTTTCCGCAGCGCGATGACAGTGTGATGGAAGAGCCATTGCCTCACAGCCGTGCAGCCCTGCCAAGCCCCGGGAGCACTCATGCTCACATTTGCCTCTGCGGAGAACCCACCCAGCTTGGTGGGGCCCACAAATGGCGGAGAGGGAGAGAATCCTTCCCTAATGTAACATCTTAGTACATTAATCAAAAGCAAAATAAAAGCAAATTTCCCCCAAACGTAAACCCATGTTGATGACATAGCTCTCTTTAGAACAGGGCTGTGGCAGGGTCCAGCTGGACTTGCCGGCTCCATGTCCACGGATGTAACTCAGAAGAGCACAGAGGATGTAGGAGATAAAGTTTCCCTGTCAGGGAAGAGATTCGAAACTGGCTTCAAAAGAAAGAGAGGAGCGTTATTGTTGAGGTTTGGGTCTCAGAGGAAGATGTCTTTCCAGCTGAAATGCTTAACAAACCAAACCCACAGAATTGGATATTCTAGACTCCTTGGTTGAAAGCACCTGGGGGCCCGGGTCTTTCTGATCTCTCTTCTCCAGGCTGCAGCACTTTTAATACGTCTCTGCCGGGTTAGGCCTGGACTAATGGAGGCCTCGTGCCATTCTCTGGAGGTTTCTTTTCTGCAATCTGACCTCCCTCGCCAGTCTCTAAGCATTTCAAATCCAGAGGCCATTTTTCCTTCTGCACAGCTTCTGGCTGAGTTATGAAGGTTGAAAGGGAGTTGTAAAAGGGAATGTACTTACTTGTAGGAGCTAAAAAAATTTTGTTTTTCCTCTCCCCTTCTAAGTTCTTCTAGCTGGGCTTATAATCAAATTAACGGAGAAAGGGTTATTTATTTATTTATTTTTAAGATGGAGTTTATTGGGGTGACATCAGTTCACAAAACCATACAGGTGTCCAGTAACTGGAGAAAAAGTACAGAGCTGATTATATGAATGTACACTCGGGGTGCCATGTAATAATGAGACCCGAAACACAAGGGATAGTTGAGGTTTTTATGCCATTCTGGACAAAGGAGAAAAGGAGGGTGGGGCAAGGGTCTGAGATTTCAAAGGACCCAGGCAGTTTACAGGTAGCTTAGGAAGAGCCAAACACAGGTGGCAGACAGCTCCTGCCAGGCAGCCCACACACAAGGGGACAGGGACACGGAGGGGCCTGGGTTTCTCTCTTCTCTTCGACAGGAAAGGGGGAGGGTCAAATGTTTTTTCCGGGTCTTTTGTTTCTTAATAACTAGCTTAAAAATCAATATCCCAAAAGGGAGTTTTAGTCCCCTTCACACTTGACAAATATTAGTTCCCTTGAAGACTCAGAGCCGCTTAGCATTGCGACAGCCTGGAGCAGAACCTCAACAAAGTGGTGAATGAAGTGATTGACCGGAAGGGCTTTTTTGTCGGCCACTTTGAACACTGAACTCCTGTTTCACTGCATTGGCCTTGTTTCTGGAGGCAAGAAAAGCTGAGGAGAGACTTTGATGCAAAATGTCCAAGAAGGCAGAGTGTTAACTGTAATCTTTCCTTGAGAAAAAGAGGACACAGAACAGGAAAAGTTTCTACCTTGTCCTTTGCTCCTGGGCAGCCTGGTTATCATGTTTCTGGGGGGCGGGGAAGGGGGAGCAGGGAAGAGAGAGAGATTTCCCAGAGCAGCCAAGAGAAGAGAGCTCAGTAAAACCCGGGCCTCCAGGTGCTTTTAACCAGAGTCTATGGAACTTTTGACCCTTCAACTGCTACAACAACAACAAAAAGGGTTTTGTGCTTTCTCATTTATGAAGTATATCAAAGTGAGACAAGCAGAATGAATTTAAGCCCATACATTTAACAATCACACTTGCTTGCTCTTAGAAACCTCTAGGAATTTATGCCCAGGTTACTATTTTATCTGTAACTATAATTGTTTTCACTGGAAGGGGAAATTTCTCCAGCGGAGGATAATTTAATTTTGTCAGTAACCAGACACGTACTGTTTAGATTTGGAATCCTTTTAAAATAGGAGCTTTCTATCAATCACGAGCCCCAAGCATGTTTGGATTATGGGCCCTTCCAGAAAGGGGCCCTCTGCCTATTGATGACATGGTGACCAAAGAGGACAACTTGCCTTCTCAGCAGCAGCTTCCTAGAGAGAAATATTATCAATATCCACGTGTTAATGAGCAGGAAATGGCCTGGCCACAGCTCCCCTGGCCACGTGACCTCTCCTTGCCCCCAGCTGCCCCAAGCCTGCCTTCTCAGTGAGTACCCAGGACACGCTGAAGGGAGAGAAGAATTCCGGCAACGGTGAAAACAACTTTCCACTCCATCACAAGAAGCCAAACACAGAAACCATATTCAAAGAGTTCTTTGTCCACAAGATAACGTTGGAATCGGAACTTGTTTAGCCAGATTCTCTTGTTACAATTTACTGCTTCATCAGGTGGGGGCAGGGACAGGCACAATTCATCCTTTAAATAATGGGACGATTCCCACAGGAAGGTTGGCAACTCCCAAGGTTTATTTAAAAAACCCTCCTCTGCTTGAACTTCAGCCTCCAGCATTGAAAATGTGCCTCTGACTGGAGGGATTTGTGCACAAATAACCACAAGTAAGAGTGTGTGACTTTCAAGTTGGAAAGGAAAAGGTAACCCAGAGCAGTCATATTCAGGAGACCTTCCCTCCCAGGGATTAAAGGTGGGAGCAGAGATGGAAGGGATGGAGAGAAGGGAAAGGATGGACAGACATCTCCCTGCAGTAGATTCCTGGGAGAACAATCGCCTTTGTTCAAAGCAGGCTGAGAGAGCAGCTTGGGAAGCTTCGGATCTGCGCTCAGGGCAGGTTAGGGCCTGTATGTACTCGTGAGGTCTCCTGGTGACCAAGAGCCCAGGTGGGTGGGCCTGGAATGCTGACACTAGGGCAAGGCCGAGTGTGTGTGTGTGTGTGGGGGGGGGGGGGGTTGGCCCATTACCTGTCCACTTCCACCCAGAATTCTGACTCCTTCAGTTCTGAAGCGCCCCCCCTCACCCCCCACCCCCCAGCATTCCTGATGTGGGATGGAGGAAAGCACTGATTTCTTGCCTCTCTGGGGAGAGAGCCAGGTTGGCTGTCGGGGACTGACTGGGATTCTGACTGCCCAGTGTGAGGCTCAGGTTCTGGCTGGGCCACAACCACCTGGGGAGTTCAAACAAAACACACCAAATTCCTGGGCTCCTGAAGGTCTTATGAATCTCCATGGGGATTATGCTTGGGAATTTATGTTTTCCAAAACTTCCCAGGTATTTCTCAAGCTACAGGTTAAGTACCTTCTAGGGTGACTCCGGTGTTTGCTTTGTTTTAAACCTGCTAATGTGTGTGAACCAGTTTCGAATCCCAAATTCAAAAACTGGCCAAGCTTCTAAGGGGCCTGAGTGGACCCCAGGGCAGACTCTGCCAGCTAACAGCTTTCCCAAGATGGGTTTAGGGAGACCCATCCACCAGGAACCCTTCAGACTTCTGGTCTCCCAGAACAGGGACTTATCGTGTCATCAGGCTGATGTTTTCAAGACCTGATCTTCTGGAAGAGCCAGGCATGGCTGATCGCAGCTCGAGGCCAGCCACTGGCAGTCAGGGGAGAATGGAACTAAGAAACCACTAACATGCTTCTCAGTCTAGGATGTTTGGCCCCTCTAGCCTCCATTTCCCGCCTCATACAACTTCCTGGCTGAGCTCTTATCTAAGCGAGATCTCCTGTGCCTAAAGCGGATCTTTTGGTTTATATGTGTTCTTGCAAAATGTATATTGTCTTGTTGATTGATTCATTCAACAAGTATTCAGTAACTGCTATGTACCAGGCATTTGGGGATGCATTACCAAAGAAACCATCAGGGATCACTGCCCTTGTGGAACATATATGCGAACAGGGGAGGGAAGACAATAATTTATAAGCATAAAAATTAGAGAATTATCAGGATGGTAGCAGGTGGTAAGTGCTAAGGAAAAAATAATCCAGAGAAAGGGAATCAGAAGTGCTGACTGGAAGGGGTTGGGCAAGCTGCAGTGTTAAGTTTTCGGAGCATCTGTTTTTTATTTACATTGATGGCTACATATCTTATTTGACTTTTGGGTTGCTTTGTTTGTTTTTTGCTTAGCACCAAGTTTTTAAGTGCTGCATACTATTCCATGGTGTGTGTTTACCACTGCCACTCACTCACTCTCACAGTACAGACACTCAGGTCGCTTCCAATTTCCCATCACACGAATAATGCTGCAGTTGGCATTATGGGTTAGAAAATGCATTGGGGGTTTATTCCTAGAAGTGGAATCACTGTGTTGTAAGGTCTGCCTGTAATTTACCCAATATGCCAGATTGCTCCCCAGATTGCCGCAACCACTCACACTCCCACCAGCATGGACAAGAGTCTCTAAATCCCCATACCCCTGCCAACACTTGACATTATCCAGCTCCCTGGATTTTTTGGCAGAGTATTCTGGCTGCTGTTATCAGCATTCTTGCTGATGTAACATTCTGCCATTGTTATCTATGGCCCTGTCCTTCCCTGGCTCTACTCAGTTCTCGTCTTCACTTCACACACCCTCGATTTCCTTAGAAGCACAAGTACTTCTTGTCTGCATTGCTGGGCTATGTGTTTTTCTAACCTCAAGCTTCATTCCAATTGGACTTCATAACTCGAGATCAGAAATCCCACCTCTTTTTGGCAAGACAGTGTCCCAAAGACTGTCTTTCTCTTACCTGGAGTAATCGTTTTGCTTCTACCCTGTTGTCAGGACGTTTGACCCTGCGGTGGTTTCTCATCAAATCTGAAGTCTCCTGCCTGGCTTCAGGGCCACCAACCAACGTGTCCTTGCTCTTCCATCCCACTTGGTCTTTGCACATATTCTTCCCTCAGCCAGAATGAGCCTCTCTCCTACTTTGCTTGGCTCCCAATGGCTCATTTCTGGGTCTCAGCTGGACTCATGTTCTCCTTTCCCTGGGTCTCAGTGAGGTGTCCCACATGTGTTCCCACAGGACCCTGAGCTTTCCCTATTGTGACACTTTTCCATTCTCTTTGTTATGGACACCACTAGGTTCAAGTCTTTGCAAGAGGGACTGTAACCTTATTCACTGCTCTAGCTTCAGCACCTGCGGTTGTGTGCGGTACATGGTAGGTGTTCAATCAACATTCATTGACTGAACAAAGGAATGAGTGAGTGAGCGAGTGGAGGCTTTCCACCTCCCACACACATGATTGTTGCCAGCAGCAGGCCTTCATGCCTCATTGAAACACTTCTCTCCTCTACCTTGTCATCTTGTTCCCCTTGTTTTCGAAATTTGACTCAAAGCCCAGCAATTCCACAAATCTTACCCTCAACCCCAACCTGATCACGGTTCTTCCTTTGTTTGGAATCCTGTACTCTTTATAAGACCTTTTCACCGGATTTAGTGTTTGCTAATGCCACAGGCCCACATTATGGAGGAAGCAGTCTCTAATGGGGCCCTCCTGTTCTTGCCTGTCCACTGCCAAATTCTGTCCTGGAGGGCCTCCCTGCAGTCCACCTTCCCAAATGTTGCAACATGTGCAACTGCAATTTGTGACATTTATTGCCTTTGGCTCTCTGATATTCACTTATCCATTTAAGCCCACTTCTGATTATAATCCCCAAATTGCCTTTGGGGGAGCCACTACTCCTTCACTTTCAGGCCAGGTTTGGAAGTGGGGGCCTGGGGAGGGCCTAATCATCTGGGCATACGACCCAGCCATGGCCAATGAGACATTATGAGGTTTTGCTGGAAAGTGTGTGTGTGTGGGGGGCGGGCTGAGAACCCCTTTTCTTGCTGGATTTAACCTGAGGGGATAATGTGTTAGGTCTAGGGATTTAAGCAGCCACATTGTCACCAAGAGGGAAGTGCCCATCTGAGAAAGAAGCAAATCCTGCAGAAGCTGACCCAAGAAGGGGGGAGAGAGAAACTGGTCTTTTTCTCCAGCTGCACCTGAAGTTAGCCTTACTCTTAAAATTTTTAGGACATGAGCCAAAGTTATTTGGAGATGATGGTATTTCATTATCTGGTATTTATATTTGATGTTTAATTTTAAATAAGTGACAGAAATTGTGGTGGAAATGGTATTTTTTTTTTAAACTCATCCATTAGCTACTTATGTGATCATGGTAAAACCATCACACCTCCCTGGGTGTCCTGCTCTTCACCTGGGCAGTGAGGGAGCTGGACAAGGTCAGGGCAGCTACTGCTGAATAGTATGTGTCAGCCCGGGTTCTGATGCCTTCTGGACTGACATTCCAGTTGTCAAATGTCTTGGACCAGATAATCTCAACATTCTTGTGTATCTGTCATTCTATGATCCCAGGCAGGGAAAATCTGATCTTTCTATAATCCCTGGTACTCTCACCCAAGCACACCTTGTGTAAAGTGCAAGATGAAGCTTGTTGTATTAAAACCAACAAACAGCACGTTTGGGCTCCCCTGACCTCTGGGTTTTGTTTGTTTTTTATCCTTACCAAGTTTCCTTCAGATCCATTTTGCCTCTGAGTTAGGAAAAAGGGAAAAAGAGGTGTAGGTCTCAGCCTGGAGTGTGACCTCAGGCATGTAATTTGTCTGTCATTATGCTGTGGGTAGAAATGACAAAGAGGATAATTCATAGTGACATCGGTAATTGAGTTATGAGGTTTTTTGGGTTTTGTTTTATTTTTGCTTGTTTTTCCTAGATTCTGAAACCTCATGGATTTTTCCCTCCATGTGTTTAGACTTTTAAAATGTTTTCTTTTAGAAAAGAAAAACAAGTGTTTTCCCATAGTTTTTGTTGCTAGAAAAATCACACAGCCTTTGCCCCACGATTCCCATTAATCCTTTTCATTGTTGTTTTCAAGTTTAGCAATATGTTTTTCTAGGCAAGTCAAATATTTCTAGGCCCACTTATCTCAAGGTAGCATACCGAATGAGCACACCAGTAATGGAATGTATAAAGAATGAATTTGTGTGGTCCTAACCTCCTGGGCATGGCCTGTGAGGAACATGGTCGGGGAGAGTTTGATTTGAGTTTATAACTAAGCTCTACTTATTGCCATAGTTAGCCTAATAGCCCATGATCAAAGAAATAAGTAAAATTAAGAAAGTGGGCATATAAATAATAAGCCACCACTGAAGTTTCTCTCAGCTCAAAGAGACCTAGTTGACTTATTTGTTGAGAGATTTTTTTTAAAGTAGTTTTAATTAATTTATTCCAATCTCTTGGTAAATCCTGTTGGCCCTACCTTAAGAGTACATCCAATGTATAACCAAGTCTTACCCTCCGCTGCTCCACCGAGACCCAAGGAACCATCATCTCTCATCTGGACTCTGCTGTGACTGACCGCCCATCTTCCATCCTGACTTCTCTGCCGTGGATTCTTTAGCGCATAGCCACGCAGCGCATCCCTGCTCAGACCCCACCATGGTTCCCTACTGCACTGGGTATGCACCCTGTGGCCTTACCACAGCCTTCGAAACCCAGCCTATGCTGGCCCCTGGCAGCCTCTCCAAGGTCCTCTTACTCTTCACTCCTTCCCTTTGCTCCAGCCACAGCCTCCTTGCTGTTACTCAGAAATGCCAAGTGCATTCTCGCCTTTGACCTTGCTGTTCCTCATGTCTGGGGTGCTCTCTCTCGGATACTTTTGCGGCCTCCTCCCTCACCTCACTCGGTCCTTCACGCAAAGGTTTTCAGAGTTTCCCTCATGACTGTCTGAGGTTGTGGCTGCTCTTTCACTCTAGTTTCCTTCTCTAATTTATCTTCATGGCACACATTCCTATCTGACATATATTTGTTTGTTTACTGCTCTTCTGTGTTATTCACAATGGTGTCCCCCAAATCTTCGAGTAGTGCCTGGTATATAGTAGGTGCTCAGTAAATATATGTTGAATGACTGAATTTATTTTTAAAATAAGTATTTATTGTATATGCAATAACATGCTGGGCATTTGTCTTAGGTTTTTAATGTATATAATCAAACATTTTTCTTAGATTATAAAAGAAAGAAACTCTGAAATCACATGTAGCGAGAGATACCAAAATCTATTAAAAAATATTAAAGAGCCGTAGTCCCAGGTCTGGGCAGGAAAGTGGCCTTATCTAATAGCTGAAGTGGTGGTTAAGTATGTCTTGGACCTGTTAGTCTTAACCCTGGGGATCGTCTGCTCAATGACTACAGCCCAGCTGTGCCTGAGGTCACAGGTTCCTGCCCGGAGCAAATCCGTCAGTGTTGCTTTTTGCCGCAACTGCAGACCTGTGGCGCTCACCCTGGCCAGCTTCCCCTGGCTAAACGTGACTGCAGCCTCCAAGGAAACCCCTTGAGAAGAGATGCGTAGGACTGTACAGAACCATTGCTGGGCCTGGGAACCAAGCATGAAGTCATTTCAAAGCCAGCTGCTGTGTCTGAAGACCACGCAGTCATGGTGGAGGAGGAGTGTGGGTGTATGGAGATGGGGTGCTGGGTGACAGCCTCTTGGTGGCAGAGTTTGGTCTGAGACACCCTGGGGGCCCCGGAGATGGTGCCTGGTAAAGGAAGATTACCTGACTTACTTTTACCAAATCCATACAAAGGTCAGCAGATGCCCAGGCAAATCTGGGCACAAACCATAACTTTTTCTCCCTCAGTTATCAAAAGAAAGCATCCTTAAAATATCCCTGAAATCCTCAAGTAGGGTCTTATCTTTATTGCCCAAATGCTTGCCTAGGTATTTCATGGGCTTCTCCATCATCCCAAAGAGCGGAGGAGGCATGTCTCCCTTTTTGCAGGTGGAAGAAAAAGAAGCAGCCAGGTCACGTGACTCACTTGCTTATCAGACCCTGGCCGCCCTCACACCCACAGAAATGCTTTGTCGGAGAAGCAGTGCCTGTAAATCCTCAGACGCCCCCCCCAGGGTAACGTACTTTCCCTGCCCTTGGCCAGTGAAGGAAATAGGGGTTCCCTAGATGCAAGAAGGTGAGAAAGGCCTCTGGAGCCCTTTGTCTTTAGAGAGAAGATTCTGCATCATGGAGGAGGAAGAAGGGAATTGATGAGAGGCCCCGACTACTTGGGGCTGACTGACTAACCAGACACTCAAGTTGTTAATGAGGACTCAGCATTTCCCTGGCACTTTATACCTGGCTTCCAGGGGGCCCACGGGAATCAACATTTTTCACATGCAGTTCCTTTGCCAGCTCTTGCAGAGAACAAGTTGTTCTGCAAGGTTAAAAAAATATCAATTCCTTTCAGATGGGTCAGGCCCCATGAAATGGTAACTGAGGCTTCCTCTATCTGAATCTCAAGGACTCACACCAGGTGCTCATCAGTCATGGCAGCAGATCGGACTAGAGTTGATAAATAGAAAAAAAATTATCCTATAAAATTCAGGTGTGCGTGACCCTGGGTCATGTTGTTGTACCTGGTTGTATGGATTAAGGCTCTCAGCTTCTCCCAAAGCTGGCCACCCGTTGGACAGGGCCTCACTTTTACCCTGGAGGAAACTGAGGCAACGAGTTGCGGAGGCCTCCCTTGAAGGTTGTGCCAAGGCAGTCGGTTGGTGGCCAAGTTCCTTTTCTGGAAGCACAATATGACTCTCCCTCCTGGTATGTTTACGACAGCTCCACAGCTCAGAAGGTAATCTCGCATGTCAGCATGAGCTTTCCGGAATCCGTGCATCTCATATTCTGGGAAGAGCAGGCAGCGGGGGTGAAGGTGAGACAGGAAATCTTTCTGGAGGCTCTGAAGCCATTCCGGTTTTGGAGCGTCCCCAGCAACTCCCACAGAGTCGAGCCTTTGAAATTGCCTTGTGGAGACTGGACTGAGAGCAGGGCTGCCTCCGTCTGCACTTGCCCTGCTTCCTTTCTGGGGGACCCTGTGAGGGGAACCAAGCGGTGCCCCGGGGAGGATGTGGGGACAATGAACTGATGGAGGGATGTGGGCATGAGCTGGCGTGCCGCCCCTGTGATGCCTGTCAGCAGGCTGCAGGCTGGCTTTTCTTCTGGGTTTGCTCACAGAGCCAGGGAGGCTGGGTGCCAGGGAGAGTGTTTCTTCTGTTTGGGAAAAGCTGTGTCCATCTGGCCGGCCCTGCAGCCTGTGGCTCCTCGATGGAGCAGCTTTCCTGTCACTGGGCATGGACCCTACAGGCTGGGTCTCTGTTGTGACTAACAGTCAGTGCTGGTCCTGGAAGAGGCGACCAGTGAGGGGCTTGCAGAGGAGTGTGTGGGGCTGGACTGACCGAGCTGCCAAGTGGTCCACCCCACAGGTAGTCGCCAGGGGCCCTCCCCCGCCCCCGACATGGGGACCTGGCCCGTGGCTGTAGTCTCAGGTAGAACTGTTGGAGATGGCAGTCCAGTAATCTCAGGCCTGAAGGGGTCCGGGCGGGTCATCCTGGGCAGCTCCTTAATTGTTTGCAGATGACAAAACAGAGGCTCAGGGATCTGAAGTTGCTTGCCCAAGGTCACCGAGAAAACCCAGGTTCAAGGCTTGGCTCCACCACTCTGTTGTGTGGCCTTGAACCAATTACTCAACCTTGCTGGGCTTGTTTCCTCACCAATAAAGGGGTGGGGGGGGGCGGTGCTTAAGAAAACAACCTAATTCACAAGGCCAATGTGGGAGTTAAATGAAGTAATCCAAGTGAAGGGCTCATCCTGGGGCCTCTGCCTGTGTCCCCCTTGGAACCATTGCCGTGCACCGAAGGCAGCACCCACAGCAATGGCGTTAAGACTTTGGAAGCCAGGACTATGCAACCCACGTTCTACATGTGACTGTTCATCAAGCACCTCCCGAGTCACTGCTGCCTTCTGTCCTCCCTGTTCTCCTGAGAGGCAGGGAAGGCAAATCTCCTTTCTTCCACTTTCCTGATGAGAAGATTTCAAAGATGGGCCTCAAAACTGAGTCCTCCATTTCCCAGCTCCCTCTGCTCGCTCTGCCTCTGCCTTCTGCCTTCTGCCAATGAGAATATTCCTGCTCGAAGAATATTCCAGGTATGCTGGGACTGGCTATGGGAGAGAGGGAAGAACCTCCCCCATGAATGGATGGAAATCATCTCAGCCTTGTTACCCTTTCTGTTTCTCCTGAGTTCATCCCAAGGTCCTGGAAGTGAGGGCCTGGGCTTCCGGTCTGACCTCAAAGGGCTGTGTCTGAAGGAGTGATAGAAAGTAATTCCAGCTCCAGGATGGCGGCCAGTGGCAACTTTAACAACGAATAAAGAATTACCGTCAATTGTGTTACAGTGGCTGCAGGGATTTATGGATGGTTTCTGAAAAAAATCTATGGACACAGACCCAAACTTGAACAGAGCTCAGAAGAAACACAGTGGCCGTTGTCAAACGGGAAGAATGAGTTTAATGTGTACGGGTGAGGATAGGGGGTGGCAGGGAGAAAACAGGAGGAAAGGGGGTGAGCCCTGTCGAATACTCGATTTGAGCCCTGAGCCCTGAATTTCCAGCGGTGGTGGCAGGAGGATCATTTCTTTAGTATATTCCTCCCTCTAAGCCCACCTTGCATGAGACACTGCAGCAGGCACGAAGCATTGCTCACGAAGAGTGATCTGCCCCTGCCACTGGGAAACGGAGGCTGCTGCTAGCTCACTCTGCCCCCAGCCCCCAAGGGCACACAGCCCTAGAGGGAGATCCTGAAACCAGATTGGAGGCTGAGAGAGCAGAGGCTTTCCAGGCAGAGGGGTCAGAGGGCATGGCCAGGGGAGGGGTCAGCTTTGTTTCCAGTCTGTATTGGCGAAAGTCAAACCTTTATGGAACCTCTTCTAGCTGCATTTTGGGCTATTTAGCTTCAAAAACAAAAGATTTATTTTTCCCCTTTCTCCTTTTGGGTTTTGTCCTGCCCTGACAGCAGGGACACATGCAGGTCTGGAGGCTGTTGAAGCCCGGCCAGGCTCTCCCCCTTCCCAAGGAAAAGAAAAGATAGGATCTTAATTAAGAAAGAAGCCCACAGTGGAGGGCTAGCACAAACATTCCCAGCATCCACCAGTGCTTCTCTGATCCTTTCCATAGAGAAAGGGACAAGAGTGCTGTGCTGGGGTACGCCTTTCATAACGTACTGTCTGCACAAGGTGCTACATTTTATAGAGCACTTCCACATGCTACAGTATCCTGTGTAATCCACTCTGTGAGATGGGGCTTATGGTCCCCTTTTACAGAGGAGAAAACCGAGGCTTGTAAGTAAGTTCACCAAGGCCAGAGAGAGAGAGATTGAAGAGGCAAAACTAGCACTCCAGCCCAAGTTTCTGTCTCTGAACACAGGGACCCTCCCAGCAAATTTACTAAGTAATGTGATTTAACTTCTCTGGGTCTCATTTTCCAAATCTGTAGGAGAAGGCTATTCTCAAGATTCTGTTTTGATCTTCTAAACTGTTCTCTCACTTGGGTCCTTCACTAGAAGAAGTCAACCAAAGCAGTGTAAAGAGCGTATCAATACTATGGGAAGAAATCGAGTCGTGTATCTGAGTAGCTTCCGGAGTTTTGCATCAAGTTCCCAGCATGGTGACAAAGATGGATTTTGTTCTCAAATGCCAGTCAGTATGGTTATAAAATCTACCTGGAATATCTGCATGGGCGCCCTCTGGCATTTTGAGTGTAGAAGCTGCTGCTGGCATTATCAGATGTCTACAAGTATGTGATGTGGGTCAAAAAATGCAGTCCTGTTTAACACCGTGATATAGCTGGTTGACATGTGACTGAAGTATATACTCTTGGGCTTCTGTAGATCTCCTGTACTGTGTGCTCACAGCAGGGATTTGAGACAGGAATTTGTAATTACATCCTTTGTGAACAGTGGGTGACTTAGGTTATAGTAAGGCCTAGGCTCAGAGCATCTTATTTTTTAGTTCTTAGAGAAAGCGTTCCAGTGACTTTTTGGTGGCCACCAGGGTATGTGTTTAGGGTCTTGGTCCAGCCATGGTTCTGCTGGCTATAGCGGGTGCCATAAAGGGGTTGGCCTGCAGCCACGAAGAAGTGCTTCACTACGGAGCAGGTGTGGGCGGAGAGCAACATGGCAGTGAGGTCCTCTGGTCCGGGTCTGGAAGCCTGAATGTCCTGTTTGGTAGAACTTGGCTATTGAGCTCAACGCCTGTCCCTTTCTCATGCCTTTGATTTCCGGGCACCTGAAATTCATGGGCAAGAGAGCCCAGAGGGCATCAGGGAACCAACCCCGCTTGACAGTTACTTCACTTCTCCAGATTCAAATCTGCTGGGAGTGTAACATCATTGGAGAGGATGCCAGAGGTTAGCACCGTGGGAAAGTTTGTGTTTGCTCCTGCGTTCCCCTGCACTTCTACAGTAACAATGTGGAGGTAAAGGACAGGAGAGGTGGGATAGTGTAAAGGTTAGCAGTTTGGTCTCAGGAGTTAGACACCCTGGGGCCAAATCCCAGCTCCTCCCTGCTGGGATCTTGGCAAGTTATTTTACGTCAGTGCTCCTGTTTCTTTATCTATAAAATGAGGATGATAGTAGTTCCTACCACACGGGCTGGTGAAGGGACTCAGCTACATGAACTGGGCACAGAATGAGTGCCCAGTTCATGTTAGGTACTATTACTGAGTTCCCACTTGGCTATGGCGTAGGTGAGAGCTTCCCTTCTCTCCAACACCTGTCAGGACTGCATACCCCTCTCTGGCTGTAGAGTATTAGGGAATGGCCCATCCCTTGTTTTTGCTTTGTTTCGTTTTCCAGAAATGCGGGATAGTTTAGCAAATCTCAAAATAGTGCAGACAGACACACAAGCTCCTGCAACTCCCTCCTGTTGCTGGAGGAAGAGGGGATGTTTACACCCCACCAGGCCCAGCCGTCTTTGGGTTCCTTGCCAGCATCCGAAGCTCTAAGCAAAGCCGCCTGGTGCGCACACTGGGCTGCTTCACTTTTACAAGCTGGCTCTGTGCAGGCCACAGGTGGAGAAACTCTCCGGTCCTCAGGGAAGCCAAACTCCCGTCGACACCACACAGAGCAGCCAGGACAGGAAGCAGGCACTGGTGTCCTACATCTCCTGGAACACCGGTCTGAAGGGGGCCCAGAAACCAGCCAGAACAAAATTGGAAGGAAGGGTTTCATCCTTTCACCAGACTCTCAAAGAGGCCTGGGATCCTAAAAATGGAAAGAGCCACTGTCAGGAAGATGGCACAGCTGTGGCTGGGAGCGAGGACCTGGGCAGAACATCTCCACACAGCATGGTCATTAGTCAGTGAATGGGGGGTGCCACCCGGTGCTCGGCTGCAGGGGACGGTCATGTGTGAGAACATGAGGGGGCTCTTCGATCACTTGAGAAACAACCACTTTGTCTCCTGCTGGCAGGCAGGTGGGACAATGAAGCAGGGATTCTTCTGTTTGAATCAGTGGTTTGGGTTGATAATATAATGCTAATTAATCCATTTGCTGAAGACTGCACCCTTTAAGGACCCAAGGTGGAGACCATGACAGATGTAAGCTTCTGAGGACACTGCGGAAACTTACTGAGAGGACCGAGGGTGATGGTTTCTTTCTGGGGAGGAGATTTCCTTCACTCAGTGGTTCGCTTTGAGCCTCCTCACCATCCCTTTCTTTTCCTTCACCGGCCCCATTCTCAGCAACAGTAAGAACCACGCACAATGACAACACCAACAGTTTTCACCTATAAGAAAAGGGCTTCAGACCAGGCACCTCTGTTGAATGTGTCGAATGTAGGCATTATTATTATTTTGCAGACAAGGAAACAAGCTCAGAGAGATGAGTTCCCTTGCCAAGTCCCACCGCTAGTACACGGATGAGCCCAGATTCACACGGTCCCTCTGACTCCAGTGTCTGTGTACCGTCCCGCCATCTTCCTTCACCTTCCACCCCAGTCCTCCTTCGCAGACTGGACTTAAGAGGGCTTCCTGTCAGGGTCTGTCCTAGAGAAAGAGGCCAAGAGGAGGGAATAGAGAACAGAACAGCTTTGTCAGTGTCCATGTGTGTTGTGATGTTGGGTAGTGCAGGGGTGTTGTATGTATGTTGGGGGTGTTGTGCTATTATATATTATTGGGATGTGTTGTATGTGTGTTGAGGTACTGCATGTGTTGGTGTGCTGTATAGTAATGGGGTGTTTTGTATGTGTTGTGGTGCTGACTAGTGTTGGGGTATATTGTATTCATGTTGCAGTGCTACGTGTGTCGCTGTTTTGTGTAGTAGTGAGGGTATTTTTTGTGTGTGTTGTGTAGTGTTGGGGGTGTTGTGGTGTTGTGTAATGTGGTATTGTATTTGTTGGGGTGTTGTTTGGGGTAACATGTTGTATAGTATTGGGGGTATTGTGGTGTTGTGTATGTTGGTGATGGTGTGTGTGTGTGTGTGTTGGGGAGTTATGTAGGGTTGGAAGTGTGTGTGTTGGGGGTGTTGTGAGGGTGTGTGCTGGGGATGTGTGTGACAAGAGAAGAGCAAGGCCATCTCACGCTTGGTTGGTCACTCTTTGGCTGAGGACTTCACTCCTCCTGCCAAAGTCCCAACTGTTGCTGCTCCCTGCTGCCACACCCCCTGCCCCCGGGGGGAGGAGGTGAAGCAGCTGGCCCTCCATCTTCTTCCTCTCTGACCTTGATGTGGGGCTGGGACTGGCTGCCAGCTTAGTGCCAGGACTGAGGACGGGCTCCAAGTGAGGGCTTAGGGTTAAGCAAGCATCTTGGTATGGGCTGATGGATTTATAAAGGCTTTGTACTTGGGACCACACTCTGTGTGTGTGTCTTTGCTTAAAGAAATGAAGAATTTGTCCAACCCTTGCTTTGTACAGCCCATAGGAGAGATATTCATTTTTAATCTATTATCAGATATTACTGCAATGATAATAATAAAAATAGCTAGTGCTTATGATGCATCAGACACTATTTTAATTGCTCTACATAGATTATCCAATTTAATCCTTGCAACAATGCTAAGAGGTAGCTACTTTTATTATCCTCACTTTATAAACGAGTGGCCTGAGACACAGAGATGTTAAGTAACCTACTCCAGCTAGCACAGGGGAAAAGGGCACCTGCCCTTACCACTAGATCACCTGGCTCCGTCATACCAGGTATAGGGACTCCTGTCCTAAGAAATGCAGCTGCACCCCAAACTTTTACAGGTCCTGAGGCCCCTGAGGCTGGAGAGTTTCCATCTCAGTGCTGAACAATCCAGTTCTCAGCCTGCTGGTCTCTGGTGTTTGCGACAAGAGCCTTTTCCATCAAAAGACTAAGGGAGTTCTGGCCGGGTATCTCAGTTGGTTGGTTAGAGTGTTATGCTGATACACCAAGGCTGCAGGTTCGATTTCTGGTCAGGGGACATACAAAAATCAACCAATGAATGCATGAGTAAGTGGAACAACAAATTGATGTTTTCTTCTCTCCCCCCCCCCACCTTCTTCTCTCTCTCTCAAATGAATAAATAAAAAATAAAAAATAAAAAATAAAAAAAAGACTAAGGGAAGACGGTCCAGCTAAGCCCCAGATAAAAAACAAGTTAAAAAGTGGCATCTTTCTCTGCTGGCTTGCGAATAGTCATCCTTCTCCCCAGGAAGCAGTTTCTTTGCATCCTATATATCGAAAGAAAAGATTTATGTCATTAAAAATAACATTTTTTTAAAAGAAGAAAAGCTATCCTTGTCTCTTTGTGCATCTCCACACCCCCTTAGATGTGTTTGCAGAAAGCCTCAGTTAAATGAGCACATTCCTAGAGTTCAGGGACAAATGCAATGGTAAGTGGACCAGATACTTGGTCATTGGGCAGTTCTCTGCAGGGGAACAACTCAGAACAAGGCCTGTGAAGAGCTCAGAGATGCAGAAAAGGAGAATGGCAGAAGGTAAAGGGATGCTTAGTTAGGAGCAGCAAGGAAAGAATGAAGGAAATATATCTAATGAAATACCAGCCTGTAAAGAGCAGGAAAAAACAAACGAACATTTTTAACTGCTGAGGAATTCACAATGAGCTCAAACAAGACAATGGATTTACTTACAGGTGGCCCAGGGTACATGTTGGGGCGGGGTGGTGCAGCATGTATTTGGCTCCAAGAATTTTCCTTGACTAGAAAGTGGATGTCTTGGCAGAAATGGAACCTGGCTTAAGGACAGAAGAAATTCCCCGAGACACACACAAAGGAGTCTGCTGCTGTTGGAGAGTCCAGAGGAGCTGTCACTATATTTGTCTCAAGATCAGTTCCATGAAGGACTCCTCGCCTTCAGGCTGGTCCATGCACTTGGCCTCTGTGCTACTTCCTCAGGGAGGCAGGAGGCCGGAGAAACGTGAAGGAGGCTGTGAGGAAGCCCAGACGTCTCAGTCTAAACCCCATACCCAGTCTGAGGCCATTACTGATCTATTCAAGGCAAAGGAAGTTGACTGAGAAACAGATGCGTAGGAAAATAAAAATAAAGTCCCTCAAAGAGAAAACTCAGAAGACCTGGACACACAGTAAACTAGATTTGAAATAGGACTGGGGAATGAGTGTCAAGCTTATTTCACTGTGGTCTGAAAGCTTTTCTCCTGCTCTCCTCTAACCCCCACATCAACCCTCCCCAACCAAGACCTGGGTGGGGGAGGGTATCTTTAAAGTCTTGGGTGGGGACCCTAGCCTGCCTCTCAGTGTATTCTTATCACCCTAGGACTGGACTAGAACCAGGTGAGTCTTACAGAATACCAAGACTTTGAAGAAGAAGAAAAAAAAGGAAAACTTTGAAATTTGCCTGCATGAAACCCGACATGCCCCTTGTATTGCATCCCACTTTCTGAGAGCCAGGGAGCTTTCAGAGTTAGGAAGCTGTGTGTGGCCTAGGCCCTCTCGTGCTGCAGATAACTACCCCTTTAGTTCATGTTCTCAAGTCCAGGGCCTGGTGGCCAGCTCTCCCAGTCTTCTCCCAATGCCTGTCTCTCTCTTTGGGTGACTACCCAGTGCGGGGGCAAGCCTGGCTGACATTCACGGTGGCCACAGATGGTGTTCCCTCTGTCACAGGGCCAGACTCATGGAGCTTTGAGGGATCCTAGACAGGATCCAGATGCTTGAGGCTTGAGATAAAAAACTTCAGAGTGAAGTCGAAATGAGCTTTCTTGATCCCCTGACCACCACCCCCATATCGCCTCTCAGATACTGTCTCTTAACCACTTTCAGCTTCCCTTATTCTGCTCCAGCCACTCCGACCTCCTGGCTGCTCCTCGAACATACCCACACGCTTCTAGTGCCGAGGCCTTTGCACTGGCCGTTCCCTTTTGCCTGGAACTCTTTTCCAAAATTATCATGTAGCTGACGCCTTCATCTCTTTTGAGTCTGTTCAAGTGTCACTTTCTCAATGAATTTTACCCTGACTACCCCATCTGAAAATTCCACCGCCCTCTCCCTGCCCCCTCGGGGTGCAGGGAATCTTAGTTTTTTTCACTGTCCCAAACACTTTTTGTTCATTGTTTCAAGCACCTAGAACAATCCTGGCACATGCTAAGCCCTCAGTACTTCTCTCTGGAATGCACAAGCTTTACTAGACATGCTTCTTGATGGAAAAAAAAAAGAAGGAACTCATAATTAGTGTCTGGGGACTCAGAGATTACATTGTTAATAAGTGCCAGAGGCAGTGTTTGAACCCAGAGCAGCTAAAATCCTGACTCTCTGCCACCGATTAGCTCTGTGACTTGGGACAACTTACTTAACCTTGCTGAGTCTCCATTTTCTCACTTGTAAAAGGAGGATTTACAACCCTCCTTAAAGTTAATTGTCGGAATTAGGGTTACATCACCTCATCGACCTAGTCTTGTAGTTCAGGTCTCAGTGCAAATGCCATCTCTTCAGAAAACTTTTCCTGACTACTCAGTCTAGAATAGCCCCCTAAGAGTGGCATTCAGGAGGCACTCAATAAATATTTGTCTAACGAAAGACAGCCTCATTTAAAACCAATCACTGACCCATAGCATAAAGCCCACATTATTTTTCAAGGCATATGGGGTTCCATCTAGGGTCACCTCCCTCTCTGCCCCTCTCCCTCTCTGCCCCTCCAGGACCTCCTCAGCCTGGAAAGCCCTGCACCCTCCCTGCGCCCCACCTTCACACCATATGGGTCTGTCTCTGTCAGAGGCCAGCACATGGCTGCCTGCGGGTCAAATCTGGCTCACGAACTAAGAACGATTTTCACATTTTTAATGGTAGACAAAAATCAAAACAAGAATAATACTTTGTGACCCTGAGCATTATATGAAATTCAAACGTCAGTGTCCATTAATAAAGTTCTGTTGGAACCCAGCCACACTCACTCCTGCCCAGAGAGCCCGTGGCTGCTTTTGCGCCGCTACCAGCAGAACGGAGTTACCACGGACACAGTAAATCCAGCGAAGCCGAGAACATTTACTCCCGGGCTTTCTCACTATGGCGGGGCTGTAGGGAGCTTCAGAGAAAAAAGTTCACTGGCCCCTGATCTAGATATTTCCCACTTTCGCTTTAGGTCACCCCTGAAACCACGCTTCCTGGGAAGCCGTTGTAGTCTGGGGGATGGAGCCCTCCCGGACGTGGCCCCAATTTTCTATGTCCCTGTTAGCTTCTTCCAGGGTGGAGTGGGTCCATGTCTTTCTTTGCTGCGTCCCTGATGTCTAGAGCCATGCCTGGAACATGATAGGTGATCAATCAATCAATCAATATGTGTCGAATGAATGAATGGCATTGAAGTTTCTTCCTTTCCTGTTGAAGAGGGAACAGTGTTCAAACGTGTAGCCCAGAGGCCAGGTTCAAGGAGGCCTGGTGTCCTGGAAGGGATTTGCTCTCCTCCCCCAGCCACAGGGTTTGGGAGCTACAGGGACCTTTGGGATTTGAGTTTGGGAAGTGGGGTGTCTGCAGGGATGAGGGGGCTCAGAGTTGGGAACAAACATGGTAAAATATTGTGAACTCCTGGTACAGAGAGAGTATCTGTAACGCTTTGACTGGATATTCCCTTGATGGCGTCTGGAGGTTTTGGTAGCTCCTTTCTGTTTATTCCCATTCTTAATTACTTTAGACCCAAGCATAAAGCAGCAACCCCAGGAGACTGTCACCATTCTCAGTGTTACAAGGCGTTTCACCATGACAATTACTTTCAAAATGACCCAGGGAGGATTCTCTCTCTAGTCCTCCTGTTTCTTCTTGCAGAGATTGTAAATGTTTTGATAAAATCAGCTAGGCCATTTGCAGTCACTCAGGTGCATCCTGAGAAGCTCCTTGTGAAGTCTCAGCACGGGCAGGGCTCTCAGGGCTGAGCTGGGAAAGACCCTTTCATTATCCCAAATTCAAAGGCAGCAACAGTCGATAAAGGCAGAGAATAAACCTTTCTCTCTTTATAACAGTTTGTCTCTGATACCTATAAGTTGATCCAACTAGAGCAAACTGAAACTTACTAAAAAAATTCAGTTTCGTTTAATTCACCAAAATTTGCAATGATTGTATGCTCTCGTGCCTGATTCCCCCTTAAGTTTGCAATGATTGGCTGGTTCGGTATGTAGGCTCTCGTGAGAATGCAAAGGTCTGACAGCCAAGGATGGACAATCTCTCCACACTGAGAATTCATTCTTTGGGTCCAAGTAACATTTTTCTTCAAGAATGAGCTTACAGGACATTTCTCTTAGGTAGTGAGATATTCCCAGAAACACAGCAAGAAGAAAGCCAGTCTGTGCTGTCATAAAGGAAGCCACTCACTTGCCACTTGGCCTCCGTGAAATTTCAGCCTTAGTTTTGCAGACTGCCCCAGATTCTCTTGGGAGGTTGCTGCTTCTGAGCTCAGGCAGCAGTGTGCTAGTACTGGCTTAACAGAGGGTGGAGCTGATTAGTAGCATTTGTCGATTAACGTGGTTTAAATTCTCCCACCATGGCTGGTTTTAAGCCATCAATGTGACATCAACCATCTCACAAAATTCCTGAAAATTTAAGTCCTCCCTTAAACCAGTATAAGCTGGCTCTAGAGCCACTTCCAGGGCACTCTGCGTGGGTGCCAGGACTTGGACTCTCAAAGTACATGCTTGCCCAGGACAACTACCCCAGCTGTAATGCCAACGGCCAATTTCTCAAGGGCTGAACCTGCATCACAAATGTGAGGCCAAGGTGTGGTGAGTAGGCCTGAGGAGTCTCCAGAACCAGGCTCCTTGACTAGGTCTCCCAGGGTGGGCTGGATCCCCTGAATCTGCAGAGACCCCTGCTGCCCTGAATGCACTGAGGGGGTCCGCTCCCAGGTCTGGTGGAAAACCCCAGGCTGGCCTGCTTTGTGCCTGATCTTTAGCTCCATGTGCATCAGAATGGGTCTGTGGCAGGTGGCCTCATGGTGGTGGTGGGTATGAATAGCTGTAATTGTCCCCGTTGTCAAAAGGATGAACCGGGAAGCAGGAATGGGACTGGAGGAGGGGGGTGGGGTGGGGTGCAGCCCTCAGTGAAAAAGGCCTTTTCTATTGATTCCATGCTACTAAATAATGAGTTGCTTTTGCAGCCTCCTGTTTGCCCTGCTACAGTTCTGACCTTCCTGGGGGCCCAGGGAGGGTGTCACCACCTCCCCCACTTCAGGTGCTCTGCTTTTGTTTACCCATCACTGCTCTTGGAAGGAGGTCTGATTCGGAGCAGGCTGTTAGGTGTCTGCTGGAAGAAGAAAGAGAAGTGTGTGGTGCCACACTGCCTCTGACACCTTTGGCAAGGATCTGCACCTACCTGAACTCAGTCTTCTCATCTGTAACATGGGGACCATAATGATCCCAGCCTCATAACGCCACTTCCAGGACTGAGGGACCCATCCCGTGGCTGTCTCACGAAAGCACTCAGTCGAAGGCACCCATGATTATTTTTCTGACATTTGGCCAAGACCCCAGCACAGACTAAACCTAAACTGTGTGACTAAGTGCGTGACCCTGGGCAAGCACCTTTTCCCTCTCTCCCTCCTTCCCTCCCCACCCTCTCCCTCCTCTCCCTCCGTGAAATTCAGGTAATCACACTGGGCCCTCCCTGCCTCCCAGGGACAGGAGGATTAATGAGATAATGTGAGGAGCCGGCTGCTCTGGGGAAGAAAGGTGTTCTGTACATGGAAGGTGTAATTATTATCCTGTAACTACATGAATGTTTATATTGTGCCTACCCCGGCAATTCTGAGGGGCTTTGACAAGCTGGAAACCGGTTTAAGGGTTGGGGACAACAGAAAGCTTTTCTCTGCTTCTGACTCCAGGCAGCCCGGAGCTCTGTGGGAGCGTGGGGAGCCTGAGTCCCCTACGGCTTCATACCCAGGATCTTGGGAGACCCCGGGATGGCTGCTCAGAGCATTCCAGTTGGAATGGAAGTCCAGGCACAAGCATAGCAATTCTGTGGCTGGCAAAGATTTTGGTGTAGGGTTTAGCAAATGATAGTCTTGTTCAAATTGTCCTGCTCCGTCCCTGACGTTTCAGCCTCCTGCTTTCCTCCAGCTGTCATCACCACCAATGCCATCTTCATCATTCCTTAGGAAGTCCCTAGTGGGTAAGGCCCTGTGCTGGCTTTGGCTGCTTTAGAGTTTAGAATTGAAAACAGCTTCTCTTGGGCTCCTCCCCAGATTCTTCCCTCCAGAAATAGCATGCCAGGCTTGGGGGGAGGAGGGAAGGTGGAGGGGACTGGGCAAAGAAATGCATGTGAGTCACCCCCCCTGGCAACTTTGTGGGGAAGGGAAGATTAGTGATGAGAGAGAAAAAGGAAAAGGGGTGGGGAAAGGGGGTCCCAGAATGTTCTGCACCCAGTCGGAAATGAAGCTGGGATTAGGAGTTGGTTCCTGGATTCGTATGCTGGATCTGCCACTTGCCAACCTCTTGACCTTGGCAAAATCAAGGTTACTTATCCTCCGGGTACCTCAGGGTTCTCATCTGAAAAAACCGGGTGATTGTGAAGGGTCAGTGTGATGATCCAATAACAGCTCCTCTAAGGCGCCAGGGTCTAGAAAGCAGTAAGTGCTCCAGACGTGCTAGTGATTAGTTAAAGCCTCCTGGCAGTCCCCACTTCCGCAGCGTTCCCCACCTTGGTCTGTAGTCATCCTACTCTGAGTGCCTTCTTCAGTATTTAGCTGCCCTTCTCAGTGTTTCACAGTCAGGGGACTTGGAGGCCAGTGCATGGCCATGGGGGCCCTGCCCGAGGGTAAGCTCTCAGCATCTCACGGCCACCACGGCCACCACTTCTTCGTTAACAGCCAGAGGAGCCTGTGGGGACTCTTCATCAGGGGCGGTGAGAACACCCCTCTCCTGAAAAAGACCCTGAGCAAAGTAACTCATCAGTGGACAGTGGAATCCAGGCTCCCAAACCATGGTGATGAAGATGATTACAACAATAGCAATAGTTATATACAGCCTTGAATGTTCCAAACCATTTTTATAGTTTCCTCATTTGTGAAATGGTAGGGTTGGGTGACATGAACTTTGAGGTCCCCCTTCTTTCTTCCAACTTTTCCATTCTGTGGTTCTATCTGGCAGCACACAAGAAAAGTTCTTAACTACTGACACAATGGACCTCTCCCCCTTCATCCCCTTTTCTCCTACTCCTCCCCCACACCCCCACCCAAAGGCTCCAGACACCTGTGGGTGGATATAGCTTCAGCATGAGCCTTGGGTAAAACGGTGTGATCCTTAGGTGCCTGTTCTGAGGAATCTGACAGGGTAGGAAGGAAGAAATCGCAAATTTGGGGTTGTCATGGACCTGTGAGGGTGGGAGAGGGTGTGTGTATGAAGCGCTTATTTAAAACACTCAGTGGGAAACTCTCAGGCCACTTAACAAGAGTATTTGTATGCTGGGAAAATATGAGTCATCCAGCTTTCATGATTTGATGGAAACGTACCCTCCAGACAAATGAAGTTCTTTCTCCTATTGTTCTGTGTTCACCAAACAGCCTTCTGGCTCCATATGGGAAAAGAGGGGTTCTGATATGCGTGGCCAGTGGGCCATGCATGTGGCGGGTTAAGGTTCCTCAGGAATCAATTACTTTTGGGTGATTGGACCATCATCATCATGGACACAAAGTTGAGAAATGGAATCTTAACCTGGTGTGATGTCCTCACCACGACGTGTAAGAAACTGGGGAAATGGCCTGACCCCCTTAGTCATGGGTAGCAGCCCTCTGTTCTCATGACCAGTCTTGAATCTAGATGACTCAGGTCGCACGGGTGGACAGCATTCTGGAGGCAGTGTCCAATGGGTCCAGAAAGACACCTGAGCCTGCAGGTACTGTTTCTACACTTGGGTGGGCTGGGCTACAGGGTTTATTATGAAGAGGGAAGTGAGGTGGGTGATGGCAGAGAAAGATGGGGGAGTGGTGCAGAAAAAAAACCTGGAAAGTGAGTAAATCCAGGGGTGTGACAGGCAGAATAATGACTTCCCAGTGATATCTAGGTCCTAATTCCCAGAACCCAGGAATACATGTTACCTGGCAAAAGGAAAATTAAGGTTGCTAATTAGATGACTTCAAGATAAAGAGATGATCCTGGATTATCTGAGAGCCACATAATCACAAGGGTCCATGTTAAAAAAAAAAAAAAAAAGGCAGGAGGCAGGAGGGTCAGGTCAGAGTGACACAATGGGAGAAAGACTACTGGTCACTGCTGGATTTGTGGATGAAGGAAGGGCTTGGGAACCCGGGAGTGTCACCCGCTGAAAGAGTCCAGGAAACGGATCCTCCTTTGCAGCCTCCTAAAGGGAGCGTGGTCCTACACTCCCTTCAGTTTTAGGCCATGAGACTGGTGTCATCCTCTGACCTACAGAACAAAAAGGCAATAAATTTGTGTTAGTCTTAGCCACTAAATGTGTGGTGATTTGTTGTAGTAGCAATAGGAAACTTATATAACAGGCTTGAGACAGAGTCTCAGGAGTAAAAGGAGAGAAAAGTCTCGAAATTATTGTCCATGTTGCTATGGACCCAAGGAAGGTTACGGTACTGGTTCTTAACCTGGAGAGGTTGGATCAAATGTTACTGAGTTCTGGGGCCTGGGGCCTGAAAGTGGTGGGGAGGGAGAGAGCCAGGGTGGCTGATAAGGCAGAAAAGGGGGCCAGGTGGGCAGCTCTGAAGCCTGTTTGCCTACAGGGGCCCGGGTAACCTTTCTTGTCCCTGTCCTTCCACAGGTCTCCCCAACGCCTGCAGCAGCCCTGCCGGCGCTGTCTTTCATCCTCACACCATCTTTCTTGGACTTCACACGTCTGCTCTGCATTGAGGATTGTTTATCTCAGCACAGATGCCCATCCACTGCTTGTTCCCAAGTGACCATATGCCTCTGTGGTCCTGTTGGCTAGAAGGAGACAGGAAGTCTTCTTCCATTGGGCAAGGTCAGGGGCTCAGAGGAGATTCCACTTCTGAGCAGGGATGTGAAAGGGGAACAGTGAGCCCCAGGGACAGGAGGGTGGAAAGTGATTTAGGATAGCAGGAGTGGCTGAGGGCTGGGTGACAGTTTTGGCTTTCTTTCTTCCATTCCTTCTGTCTTTGCCCAGGTTTTTTCATTCTTACTCTGAGGGCTGGTCAGTCCGTGGAGCCAGCTGGAGCAGTGACCAGGTTTTGGGCCATTCTCAAAAGAAGGTAGGAGGCATTTGTATTAGTTTTGGGGGTCTTCATAACACAATTCTACAGGCTGGGTGGCTTAAGCAACAGAAGCTTATTTTCTGACAGTTTTGGAGACTGGAAATCTAAGATCAAGGTGTCTGCAGGTCTGGTTTCTTCTGAGGCCTCTCTCTCTGACTTGCAGATGGCTGTCTTCTCCTGATGTCCTCACATGGCCTTTTCTCTATGCATGCGTATCTCTGGTGTCCGTCCCACTTCTTATAAAGACACCAATCAGAGTGAATTAGGGTCTACCTCAACGGTCCTTTTTTAACTTAATTACTTCTTTAAATTGCTCTCTCCAAATATAGTTATATTCTGATATACTGGGTGTTAGGGTTTCAACATAAAAGTTTTGAGGAGACACAATTCAACCCGTAATGGCAGTATAACCTGGTGATTGAAAGAAGTCATGCTAATGTTAAATTTTGGTTCCCCCATTCCCTACCTGTGTGATCTTGAGCAAGTGGCTTAGCTTCCCTGGGCCTGTTGCCTCCTTGATACAATGGGATTAATAATACCTACCTCAAAGAACTTTTATGAGGATTAAATGGGATGAGGATGTAACTTGGCGTGATGCCGATGCTGGGCACATAGTGAGTGCTGATGCCTGGGAACTTGACTATTATTCCTGAATAGTTAGGGAGTGTCCTTTTGGCCCAAACCCCCAAAGAAGGAGGAACTTGGACAAGTAGAAGCTCCCTGGACCCAGTATAGAAAAAAGCAGCAATTAAGATTGGCACAGATTCACCCTCGCATGTACATCGACTCTTCATGGCCAGGGTTTTTTGAATCATTTACGACAAACACGTATTGCTTTGTAATGAGAATAGGTGAAAGGGTATTGATAACCCCATTTTGCAGATGTAGCAACAGAGACTCAGCCCTGGGACTGAGCCCAAGGTCACACATGTTAAGCATCAGAGTCAAGACAAACTCTGGTTTTATAAATCCAAGTGCAGCGAGCATTCCACACTTTACCATTCTTGAGATCACACATGTGAGTCACCCACAGCAACTCTGCTCCTAAGTGAGTGGAAAAGTTGAGCTCAAGGATAAAGCATGGGCCTTATGGCAAGGTGTGTGTGTAGAGGGGATGCTGGGTAGCGAATGGAAGGAGAGAGGCGTGGAAGCTGGGCCTGGAGTCAGACTCGGCGTGTAGCAGTGACAAGAGGGCTGGCCTGATAACTTGGTGTTTGCTGGAGGTTTGGTGGCGGGTGGCCATCCAGGACCCTTGGGTTTGGAGTGAAAAAGGAAAGGTAGAGAAAGTGGTTGTGGATGGTCCATCATCTCTGCAATCAACCCCTTTCACATTTTCTGGAGCTCCCTTCTGTTTTCATCGAGACCAGGACCCAGAGGGAGTGCTTTCTCCTTTCCAAAGTAGATGTGCCAGGCCACCTTGCAAAGGTCAGTTCTTTGATCTTCAGACCTTTAGGGTGCTGGACATGGGTAAGTGAGGTCTTGGCGTCTGTCTTTGGAAACCAGAAGAGGAATGGTTTGATATGCAGAGGCCACCTTAGGCAGTAAAGAAATTCTGAAAGTAGCCAGAGCTCCTGCAAAACATGCGAGAGAGAGGATAATGCCACCATGGGCTGTTTTAATTTCACTTTAGACTGGCCCTGGGATGTGAGAAAGGTGGGTGCTCTGTGTGAGTACTGCCGGGTTTTGTAGCCACAGTTGCTTGCAGTGCTGTTAAAACAAATGATCGTGATTAGGAGGGAAAAGTGGAGAGGAGCTGGAGTGAGCTCCCACCCACCACCCACGGGAAGCAGGAGAGAAATGGAAACAGATGCTGGGGCTGGCACTCAGCATTAATGGGCAGACTGTTGTCATGCTCGACTGGTTTGGCTAGTCAGCCAGGGGGAAACAAATAAAATAAAAGGCCTGTTCTCATGCTGGCTTGTGGAGCAGCCTCTGGGGCTCTGGATCCCCCTTGGTCCTTGGGGAACTGACTTTTGGGGAGGGGGCCGATGGCCTAGGAGCAGTCAGCTGTTCCTGGGGGCTGGGAGGGAGAGGCTGAGCTGAAACTTTCCTTCCCCGCTCAGCAGGAGTGCCCAGGACAAATGGTCCGAGACAGCACCGCTGCCCCCCACCCTTCCCGAGGATTCTGAGGTCAGTCTTCCCGTTTCATTTCCTTTTCCCCATGCCTGGATTCTGGCCTGCATCCCCGGGTTGCCTAGCAGAGGCTCCAAGCCCACACAGCTCACTCATGCCAGAAGGGACTGAAATAGAGTGAGGATTTTCATATAACAGAATACAACTCAACAATGAAAAAGACCAAATCACCCCTCCATCCGACCACATGAGCTAGTGTCACAGGCAAAATATTGAGTGGCGGACGCAAAAGAGCATGTATGGATTCCATGTATATGGGGCCTTTGAACAGGCAGAACTATCTATGGTGACAGAAGTCAGAAGAGCAGTTACCTCTGGAGGCTGGTGTTAACTTGGAAGGGGCATGAGGGAGCACCTTGGGCTACTGGCAACTGTAAAAAATCACCAAACTGTCTGCTTAAGATTTGTGCACTTTAATGTACATAATCTCCCTTGGTAAAAAAGTAAGAAGCATAAAGCAGACAAGAGGCCAACAGCAGAGTAAGCACTGCCCTCGACTACCATCCTGAATCACTTGTCTTGATACTCCCCGGATGATTACTCTTCTTGGCGTCAGGATGCCTAAGGGTGTATTTCAGAGATTACGTTTATTGGCAATCTGCTTAAATTCATTCTTCTCAACAGTTCTGACCTGCCAAGGCAGCACTCTGGAGAATGTGAGGCTTCATACTCTTCAAAGAAGACCTTTTGTACTGATGGATGTGTGAGGTGGGCCTACAGAAGTGAATCCAAGTGCGGGACACATGAGTCCTGTCTTCCCAATAACCACACCCTTCTCAGCCTGGGCAGGACACTGTGGTGTAAGGAAAGGAGTCATGGGTAGCTCCTGTGATGGGGGGAGTTGCAGTTACAAGAAGAAATACTTGGAGGATGTTTGGGCACCCTCCAATACCGAATCCATTGATTGAATCCATCCATTGATCTATTGAATCCATTAATTCACAGAGTCTATCTCCTCATGCACCAAATTTTTCCTTTTGGAGCTGCTGAGCAGATGCAAGCCATACTGATACATGCAATTTACATCGGCTTCCCTCAGCCTTCGGTGGGACCACCAAGACTGAAACAGACCGGAAGCTATTGGAGTGGGCGTGGTCAGAGAGAAGGTACACAATAATTTGCTCCTGGGCAGTCATTTCTCCCGAGTAACTGGGAGTCCCATGATTAGCAGGGAGAGGGTGAGCTCTGTCACTAGCTTCTGTTTCTCAATAATTGACCCTCCAAAGTTTGTGCCAGAGGTATTGAAAAGGCAGCTGAGTTTCAGGTAAGTTCCTGCCAACTGTTTCCGAGTTGGCGGATGCTGTGGGGCAGAAGAAGAGTGTAACAACCTTTTTTTCAAAGCTAGAATCCAGTAACTCTGCCTCAGAATAGTGCTGACACACGGCCCGGATGCGATCAGACACATTTCTCCTATTTTCTGCTGCTCTTGGTGAAAGCTACTGGTGTTTGATG
This sequence comes from Glossophaga mutica, assembly GCA_039655065.1. Taxonomy (NCBI): domain Eukaryota; kingdom Metazoa; phylum Chordata; class Mammalia; order Chiroptera; family Phyllostomidae; genus Glossophaga; species Glossophaga mutica. The sequence goes on from CM077306.1 coordinate 28,273,901, forward strand.
AGCGGAAACAAGCCGCCCTGCTGAGATTTCCTGCTAGTGCCAAGTGTTTCTGCCAAGAGTGCTGAGTCTCCGCCATGTTGAAGAGGTACCTTTGTGCAGTCTCAATGAGGCGGCCTCCCTACAGATCAGTGGGGCCAGAGGTATCCCCTGCCCGCTGCATGGACACTGGGACTAGAGCGGAGGGTGTGTGCGCACACATCTGTGTATGTACGTATACATACATGTTGTGAGCCCTAAGGCTAGTGTGGAAAGGGGAGGGTCTGATCCTTTCCTTGCAGCCCTAAAGTTCTGTTTGGAAATACTTTCCTTACCAGTGACACACTTGCCCTGAAAAACCCAGGCTTGGGAAAAGAATGATTCCCCTTTGAGCCATATCTTTTCTCTACTTGCTGGATTTATTTTACTCCTGAAGAAGAACCAACCCTTAAGACTCTTACAACCAGTTCTTTTGCAGCTTTTCTTTTGCCAGTAATTCTGTGCAACTTTCTGTTGAAGATAAGAGATGCTATTGGCCACCTTTACAGTTCAGTGGATAACCGAGAGTCATCCTGCACTGCAGGGAAATGAAACCTGAAGTGCAAGAGCCCGTGGATGCAGCTGGACACACCCATCCCTCCCACAGTTGGTGGCTCATTAATAACCGGGATAATTGTACCCATAATGATCCCAGCAACAGTAGTTTCTCTGGTGCACCCAGGGCAAAATCTGCTAGTGAACTGACAAAATGCTACACAATTAGGGACTTTCAGTCCAGGTCTTTGACAAACCTCTTCTTGCCAGCCTCTGTCCTTCCCACATACAGGCCTGCTTGAGTCCAAACTACAGTGAACTCCACTGAGTTTTTCTTTTTTTCCCTCTGATCCACTTCTCTTAAACAGCCAGGAAGGGCTGTCTGTCCACAGGGCAGTGGACAGAAGACCCTATCCCCTTTGCCCTTCATTCTGTATAATGTTATAATGTTATAATGACTTTAGAAGGCCAGAGAGGAATGGGGGGCGTTCTGCCCACTGTCTCGGCATCGCAGGAATTTCCTCCAGATTTCCCTGTGGAATTTGGCTTACCCCAAAGTCCATTCGAAGACCAGAGAACAAAGGCCAAGCCGTGCCACAGCAGCAGCATTCCCGAACTTCCCAGAAGTTACCATGGATAGAAACTGGAATCCTTATTGGTTTTTCTTTATAAAACACAACTTTCACTAAATGTCATGAGTTGGCCACTGTTAAGACAATGGACCTGTCCAAGCATCTTGTCTAGGAATCAAGGGTAGAAAGACATCGTGGGGCCCAAGAGCAGATGAATTGCTCCCAAGAATGGAAAACAAATGAGCCGAGGTACAAGTGGATGGAAAAACAAAAGGAAGAGATTCCCTGAACAATGGCAACTGTTGAGCGGAAGGGGGCCATGGACAGAGGCCCGGGGCGTGGGACCAGCTGAGGAGCGGGGGGGACAGGGTGGGTCAGCTGTCAGCACACAACAGAGGAGCAGTGTCATCGCCCCCTTGCCTTGTGATCCATGAAAACGCTGTATCTGCCCGCCGCTAGAAGTTCTGTGACTCTAAAAGACACGGTGACACCAGGGTTCACCCTCCCACCCCACTTGCTCCTGCGCCAAACCCAGCTTGCATCATGTATTCACAACGGGCACAGGCCGTTCCTTCCTGGGGCTGGGCTGCCGTGGGGCCTGTGGTGAATTTCAGTGAACGAACGGGCTCCCACGGAATTGGACCTCTAAGTCTCTATAAGCCTGTTTATAGTGGAGCCGGCAGGAGCGCAGTGGTCCTAGCTCCCCCAACCCCAGGCATGGCAGGGGCTGTTTCTTTCTAGAATACGTGGTCACCTTGCCTTCGGGGCACATTCACAAATGCCAGTATGTGGGGACATGTCTATAGATAATAAAGAACTGAGGTGTGCAGGAAGGAGCCTCTTCTACCCGAAAGCCACCAAGATTTAGTCCTCTCATGGAGAAGTGGAAGAACCCAGATGGGGCAAGATTTGGGTGGGGAGGGTTGATCCACTCCCGGCCACCAGCTCAGGACTGGCCCTGGCACCCATCAGCAGAGCTTCTGGACAGTTAGCCCAGCCTGTGGTGTCTTCCTCTTGTGGTGGCTGTGATGTTGGGACTCTGGTTTTTCAGAACATTTCACACTTAACACAGACCCCTGGGGGAGACCCAGGCCTGGGAGAGGAGTTCAGTACTGGGAGATAAGGCCAAGGCTTATCACTGAGGGCCAAAATTGTTGGCGGTTGAGATGGAAGAAACTGTGGACAGCTCTCGATTCCAATATCTTATTTCATGTAAAGAAACAAGGCCCCAAGAGGAGGGCAAATGGCCAATCTGTGGTCCTACAGGCAGTGTCAGAATCTGGACTAGGGACCAGGTCTTTCTTCCGGGGCATGGTGTAAATCCTCAGGTAACATGGGGCAGTTGTTGAGGAGGTCTGTAATGTGGAGGGAGACAAATCATTAGCTCTTGCTTGTATGTCTACCAAGTGACAAATGTCTTTTTAAAAAAGAAATAACTGCCCGTTCAGCGAGACACACAGACCTAACCTTAGAGAATTAGACTGGGGCTCGGCAAAACTGGAGCAAACTCGTCAAAGGCTCTGTCACCCAGTAGTTCTTACTGCAGGGCTGTCGCTGATACCTGCTGTGTCAGGCTTGCTTGCTGTCTCCCTTGCTGGGACTTATTTTTCTCCCTGAGGCAGAATGAACTTCCCTTATTCTACCACAAACCCTTTCGAGGCAGGGGCCTCCATCGCCATTTTTTCCCCTCATTATTCTTTCTTCACAGAGGAGGCCTCTAGGGCCCAGAGAGGTGACTTTACTAAGGTCATAGCAAGGGCAGTGTCAACATTCAAACCCAGGTTTGTCTGACTGCACCACCCACGTGCTCTCTGTGACATTTCTTTGTGGGTCCTCTGCCTTGGGCTATGGAAGGATTGTGAAGCCGGGCAGAAGAAGGGGTTCCAGAGGTCCTGCATATCAGTGCCAGGTGGCTCTCTGCTACACAACCCAGTGTCCCTTTAACCCTGTGCCACCCCATTGTTTCTCCCAGGTCCCCTGGAATCCCCTTCTCGCTTCCACTTGTTTCCCATATGTTGTTGGTCTGTCCAGGCCTCAAGGCTGCTCTCGGTAGAGAGCAACTTTTTGTTAAAACCAAATGGGTTAATTTTGGTGCCACAATCTCAGCATACCAGCTCATCCCCCAAGTGACCCAGTTCCTAGATCTTTAAAAATATACACACACACCAGACTGGCATCTCTGTTGGAAAAAAGAAAATGAAACAGCAGTTTGGGAGCAAATTTTGCTAATTCCTACACCATTGAAGGAGAAGCAAGCAAGTTTCTACGCACAGAAAATGGGAAACTGTTCTATGGTCATACCACCCTGAACGCACCTGATCTCGTCTGATCTCGGAAGCTAAGCAGGGTCGGGCCTTGTTAGTACTTGGATGGGAGAAAATAGGAAATTGTATTTCAGACAAACTGCTTAGAGAAAACCAAGGGAGCACAGGGCAGTGCGGACAAGTGAGTGCCAAGAAAAGGAGAGAGTCATAGTGGTGTGAGGGGGTGGGGACAGCGTTGGAAGGATGGGAATAAATGGAGCAAAGCCGGCGAATGTTGACATCTCCTCAGATTAAAGCAGCATCTGTGACTGTAAATGGGGAGATGACTGATATCCACAAAGCAAATCTTAAATGCTCTTCCTTGGAAAGAGAATGGAAATGGATGTGGATGGAGTATCTTAGTAATGGGTCATGAGCAAGAAAACCTGAAAGAAATTCCTTCTTAAGGAAGAGCAGGTGGGTTCTACAGCCATCATCCTTTTTGATTAGAAGTTCATCAAAGGGGGAAACATGGCAGCTCTGGGAGGTTTTACTTCCTGTTATTCAGCAGAACCTCCAACTTCCCCCTCATCATCGCCTTGGGCTCCCTGTTCTTCCAGCACACCTTCCATAAAGGCATGGATGCGATCTATGAACACATCATCCAGGGGAAGCTGTGGAAACACATCACACACAAGTGTGAGCACTAGTTCCTCAGAGGCTCCTATGAAGGCCAGCAGGACCAGGTCCACCCACCAGCTGTTTGCCCAGAACCAGGGCCTCAGCTTGAGATGATGCTCACATCACTCTCCATGGACCACTTTTAGCTGTTGTTATGAAATAGCTTCACCTGACAGATTCTTTAACTTCTGCTGTGTTTGAAGTATGTTTAGTCAGAGGCATTAGCAAATAAATGTAAATTGTCCTTGGGGGGGGGGGACAAAAAAAAGGTAAGCTGTTGGCTGGATTCCTATGTGTAAAAAGACCAGTGGTGAACTGGCATAGCTAAGGGACCTGCCTGGCTGCTCCTCAGTTCATGCGTAGGAGCACTGCGGGGTGGAGGGCGGGTGGGTGTGACCGTGGGCCAGGGCGTGAACGTAGACACACAGTTTAACATGCACACCCAGAAGCTGATGTTTTCAAAATCTATAGTGATTTAAAATGGTAGAACGTTTAGAAGTTTGCAAAATGCTTTCACATCATCTCACTTAAAACCTTACCATGTGGGAAGGACAAATGTGGAAATGAGCATTTTTTCAGATGAGAAAATGGGACTTAAGCTGATGGAGTGATGCCCAGCTCAGATAGCTTCAAAGTGGTGGCACCAGGGTCGAACCGTCGATTTCAAGTCTACTTCACTTCAGACTAACATGGGTTTTCCTCCGGAGCTGGGACTGCAGGTCTCCTTTCTCCAGGAATGGATGCCTGGAGGAAACTGAGTTTCTGTGAGCAAGGGAGGAGGGGACAGGTGAGGATGAATTGGCAGCTACAGGTGCCCATCGCACACTTATTTAATCAGCCCTATACAGAGAGACCTTCAGGTTGTTTCCAGTGTTTTGTTTACGCGCACGCACTGCGATAAATAGCTCTGCACATGTATTATTACCCTTGGGTACTTCCGTTTCATAGGTTAGATTTCCCAGAGTGGGACTGCTGGTACCAATGGCATGTGCATTTTGTTTTAATATGTCCTGTCCAATTCTTGCCAAAAATATTGTGGCATCCACACTCCCTACATCTCTCCATCTTATTTTCCATCGTACTCTGCCACCACCATTTTGGAAAGCATTTGCTGACTGCCAAGCAGACAAGTTCATTGTGACCCACTGAGTTAGTATAGATGCTTCTTGACTTACAGTGGGGTAACATCCCAATAAACCAATCATAAGCTGAAAATACCATAAGATGGAAATGCATTTAATACACCTAACCTACAGAATGCCATAGCTTAGCCTAGCCAACCTTCAATATGCTCAGAACATTAGCCTACAGTTGGACAATATCATCTAACACAAAGCCTATTTTACAATAAAGTGTTGAATATTTCATGTAATTTACTGAATACAGTACTGAACTTGAAAAACAGACTGGCTTTTTGGGTGTTCTCCATTCATGTGCACAGCCAAAAAGTTCACTGGGCCTGAGAATGTTTGAAGCATTGCACTAAATTGATTGCTGGATTATAGTGATGCTACAGTGACAGAGCCATCAATTTCTCCCTGTGCTGATGAGGCTGGGGAATAGCTGGTGGGAGGCACTGGGCATGGACACTTGGTGAAAGCTTAGCAAGCATAGTCTTCAGTGCATCACTTTCACACAATTGTAAAGTTAGAAAATCATAAGTCAAGCCATTGTACATTGGGGACCATCTGTACTAGTTAATTACCTTCAGATATTCAACTCTTAAAATATATCTATCCTCCCGATCCTCTTCCTTCTTTTTTCAAGAAGTCTGTGCCTTTATTGGCTACTTCAGAGGGATAAAGCAGGAGGAGCGGGTGGCCATGATGCTGGGCCTTAACATCTTCGCTGGCTTGTAGGTGATGGAGAGCTTGCCCAAGTAGTGGCTGATTGGCTTGATTTCTGCCTGATTGAGGGTCTTGCCCTTGTACATGCCCACCATGCTGCCCAGCTCACCATCTCCAGCAGGATGATCACATTCCATAGGTGACTCTTCACCACCTCAGACTTCTCCGTAGGTGGCACCTCCTTCTTGGCTTTGCATAGGTGCTTCAGCAGCGAGAGCTGCTTCCTCTGCTGGCCTTGGTTCAGCTGCCACTGCTGCTGGACCCTGTACAGCTGCATCAGCTGCTCATAAGACATGTCAAGCAGCTGGCTGAGATCCATGCTGCAGGAGGTGAACTTGCAGGATGTCTGTTTCTTCTGCTCCACTTCCACCATCTTTCCAGTTCTTCAGAAAGGACCAAGGATCTATTCTTAAATGACAAACGAGGCTGGTCTGGGGTTGACGGGTTTCACCAAAGCTGCATTTGCCACAATCTGTGAAACTTGAGTTTGGATTCTCAATTTGCTGCTTTAGGAGGTTCTTTCTCTTGTACTGGTGCATACACTCTAATGTGCCTTACCCTTACTCGTGTGTGATCACTGGTCCTGAGACACTTCTTAAAGCATTCCCTATATCTCATGTGGTTACTCTTCTTAGAATATAACAGTGGGGAATTGTAATCCACACCATCATTCTTTTGACATTGTTTCTGTAAATGCTGGCTGTAACTAATATGTAGCTTGTAGATAAACAGCATGTTTGTATAAGAATCCTAGGAACTAACTTCAAAAATACAGACTCCAACTGTCAGTCATCCCAGCTCTGGGAGATTTGCTGACCTTCAACTGTAGAACCAGGGTGATGTAGAATCAGGATGACAAAACCAGGATGATGCACACCAGACCATCGCTTGATCACTTTTGAGGTCCTTGTCGGAATGAACTGAGCTGGTCTGCACGTAGAGAACTTTTCAACCCTGTCTCCTTGATCTCTTTGTTTTGCTTTCCCTCTCCCTCCTTATAAAAACCTCAGCCTGCACTGAGATGTTAAGATGGGTTTTGAGACTTGAGTCCCCCATCTTCTCAGGTGACCAGCACTCAAATAAACCACTTTTCTTTTCATAGTACCTGTCTCCTGATTTTGGCTTTTGTTGTGGCAGAAAGTCAGACCTGTGTTTGGTTACAAGAATGTACTGGAAGGTTTTTGTTTGTTTTCTTTCTGTTTTGACTTTGGTTTTTGCCTTTGACAAATTTAGAGACATGTGCCAGGAGTCTGCCCTGTTGGTCACCTGTCTGGCCGGGAGCAGCTGCTGTTTAATAGCAATATTCTTGACGCTGGAGGAATGAGGTTGTGAGAGAAGGCTGAGGTTCAGACATGTGTCTACTTTGCTGATTCAAAGCCTATCTTGCAGGCTATGGCTGAGGGTCTTTTTCAGCCATTGTTTCACATGGCAAGAGGGAATGACGAGGGCCTGGTAAACCACAAGCCATTCAGGATCTCCACACAGTTCCCAGACATCCTTTGCCTCAGCACCAATGCTATATTTGTATGTTTATGGTTAATGGTGGGTTTCTTTACCACTGGCTATCTTGTTCCAGGGATCAGTTCTCAGATACAGAAAACATCACATTTTCTAGGATCACATTAAGAATCTGAGTTTAAGAAATTTCTGATAATATTTGCAAGGCTGTTTATTCCAAGTGTTGATTTTTTAAAAAATGTATGTGAATGCATCAACCATTGGAAATTTGTGTCTGAATGAGCATACATTAGTGTCATCAACATTTTAAAGTTTGATAATTCAAGTAGAACAAAACTACCCCCCCCCAAATACGCACGTTTATGCCTTTCATCCAAGGTTCCCTTTGTTTAGCTATCTCACTTTGCAGCTTACTTCGTCAACTTGAGTGTCTTAAATTTTATGCACAGATTCAATTTTTATAATTTGAATACTTTCAATATATCTTCGTTGTGGTCCTCCACTGTATGATGCACTAAACAGGTTAGAATGAATCACAGAAATTTTCTAGGTACTGCCATTAAAATCTTAGTGAAAGCAACACTTGTAATTGGGGGGTGAGAGTTAGTTGGTGGCAGTAAAGCACAGAGTAAGTTCTGGGTTTGAATCCAATCCTGCCTCCAACTGTATGACCATGGGCAAGTCCCTTTTTATTGTGTTTTGGGATTACTTATATGTAAAGTGGGGGTAAAAATTGTACTTACCTCATGGGTTATTGGGATGATTAAATGAGATAATCCATGCAAAGTGCTTAGAAGTAAGTATCCAGTCATGTAATATGAAAAATAGAGATATTTATTGAAGAAGATACAAGAAACATTGTACATAGGACAATGATGCCTCAGTCCCCCTTCCAAGTAGGCACCTTGGGACCTCACACAGTTCTCCCATCTGCCATCAGCTGTCCTGTTGTATTTTCTTGAATCTCATCAATGGTCTGAAGTCTCTTTCTTTTTATAGGTGATTTTTATTTTGGGAAAAGCCAGAAGTCACAGGGCACCAAATCTGGGCTGTAGCAGGGCTGAGTCACCTGGGTGATTTGATGTTTCACCAAAATACTCTGTTTGAGATGTGATGCATGAGCGGGTGCATTTTTGTGATGAAGCTGCCAATCACCAGTCACCCATGTCTGCAGCCTTCTGAATCATCTGAATAGTTTCTGTGGGAATGTTCAAGAAGCTTAATACAATATTTGATGCAGACTCCTTGCTCTACTAGCTCAGTCATTTTTAATGTGAGGGCCACATAGTACACATGCTCACTCAACAGCATCTGCCGCCCCCACTGACTAGTACAGTGAAGTCATCATTGTTCACACATGAGCATTCCAGTCCACTCTCCTTGGCTACCAATTTACATGGATGTCACACAAACTGTTCTCGTTATATTAACAATGGCTGGACGTTTTCTGGACAGACCTTGTATATTGTTATCATTTTGGAAGAGAAGGTAGTTTTGCATAGAGAATGTTTTGTTCCTTTGCATAGAGAGTGTTTTCTGCCTCTGGTTCAGCAGTGCTAACTGATGGGGAGGAGGGAGACCAGGGGAGAAGATGCGGCAGACCCCAGAGAGCTGTGCATGTGACTGTGTGTATGTGTACGAATGTTGAAAATGTAGACTGAAGGGGGATATTAGACTATGTGAATTATAAAGGGTCAAGAAATGAGAGAACTAACGAGAACAAAGAACCTATTCATAAGGGGTAAGGAAGTAGGGAATGTTGGCAGGTGAGACCCTGGTTGCAGAGAGACAACATCACACTCAAGGTCTTTGGGGAAGGCAGAACCGTGAAATGTGGTCCAGCTGTGGCCATCATACCACCATGGTGGAGGAGGCTGTGGAACAAAGGTCACCAGGGTGGAGGAGAGCCCAGAAGAGGGTGGTTGGGGTACTGGATTGGTCATTGACATGAAGGCTGAGGTCACCAAGGATAACAGGAAGAAGAGAAAAATGTGAACCGGGAATGGCAGGGGCCTGGAGAAGGTGGTGTAACCAGATGATAAGGACTGGGCTGGCATGACCAAGTGGCATGGCTGTACTCGACCTGCTCCCCCTTCTCCTTTGTGTTAAAGAGCCTGGGAGGAGGCAAGGCAGTGTGAGATAGGACGTCAGGTTTGGGTTAAAGTGAGAGAAAAATTCAGAATAAATGGACGATGAAGTGGGTTTCTATAGGCTACTGTGGAAAGGTAGGGAGTTAAGAGCAAGCCAGTGGGAGATTACACAACTCGTTAGAAATGAGGATTTGTGTGGGGTGTTCACATGCATGCGGTTAGTACTGGTGGAGGAGCTGAGACGTAGAGAAAGAGGAGGCAGTTTGAAAGATCTCTCCTTGGAGAGTCTGTGGCTATAGCAAACAAGAGTAGAAGAAAGACGAAAGAAAGAAAGAAAGAAAGAAAGAAAGAAAGAAAGAAAGAAAGAAAGAAAGAAAGAAAGAAAGAAAGAAAGAAAGAAGAGAGAGAGAGGAAGGAAGGAAGGAAGGAAGGAAGGAAGGAAGGAAGGAAGGGAGGAAGGAAGGGAGGGAGATGGGAGGGAGGAATGGAGGAAGGAAGGAAGGGGAAAAAGAAAAAGGAAAAAAGAAAAAGGAAATGAATCTACTGAATTATTTTCCTCCAAACAGGAGTGGAACATTTAATTCCTTGGTGGTCTGAGGAGCCACTGGCCTCTCCCTCCCAGTGGCCCGTCCCCTAGCCCTCCCTCCCACTCCTCCCACCTCACTCCCCACCCCTCTTTCTTGGCTATCAGTGCTGGCATGATAGGTTGGTTTCAGGAGGGCAGGAACCACATTCGTGTGGTGTTGTCATCTGGCTGTCCCCAGACACAGCTGAGACCTACCTGCTGCAGGACACTCCCTGGTTTTTGCTAGTGCTGAAGTGAACAGAATGGCTAATTTATTCCTGGCACCTGTGGGGACCATGAGTTCACCGAATCATTAAACGAAGAAGAATAAACAGGAATAGAGGAGCTGCTTCAGTGTTAAGTAAACCTCTGGCACTTGCTGCCTCCTACACATATTTAGAGAGACAAAGGGGCCCCAAAGGGCCCACAGTTTCTGGCTGCCACCCTCTCCAGCCTTTCCCTCTCCGCAGCCAGTTCTGGGCCAGGCTGCTCCACAGCACACAAAGGCTGCAGCAGCAGCCCTCCTGCCAGGCTTCTTATGCATCTGTAGGTACCGCTCTGCATCTCAACTCTGCAATGCCATCCAAGGGCCTTTCACCAGAAATAAAACCATTCTTCCTGATCTTGGATTTTTTCATACTTCATTCCCCAGTCCTTTTTTTCCTCTGGCTCAACTTAACTCTGGCACTTCTAAGACCCAGCCAAGAAAAGCCTTATCCTCTGAAAACACGTTACTTTCTCTCACCTCTGGGTCATCGGTCTTGGTCCACCTATCTGGGAGGTCCCCTTCCTTCTCTATCTGAAGGGATGCCAGAAAGTACACCATCAATTGCTAGACAATCTGTTTCTGGTTCTTTCAAGACGGAATCCTTGACTCTTGTTACTACCTTCTTTTCAGAGACACTCCCCCTCCTCTCTTTTATTTTTGGCACTCTTCAGTCCTCAGAGTTGCTGGGTTTCTCTGTGCATATCATTGGTGGAGCTACTTTCTTAGCGAGGCATTCTACTTATTATATAAATAAAGCTACTTAAAATTTTCACTGCCCCCAGACATTTTATAACTTTCTGATTTGTTTTATTATTTTCCTCGTGTTTTCTTCTTATGTTTCTTGCACAGTGAGGCCCTTCTACCCACAGTGGTAGAACACCAGCTTTGCTTTAAGTTGAGCAAAGAGAACATTTGATTAGCAACTGGTTTCTGTCCTCAATAGCAGGTTCAGCCTGATGTTTCATTAATCTCACAATAACCCACATTTACACAGTTGTGTTGTTTGGACTCTAATATAGTGCTATATTAGGGCATTATTTTACCACATATTTCTCACTTATTTACTTATTATCTGTCTCCTCCATCGGATATAACATCCACAAGGACAAAGATGTTGTCCATTTGGTTCTCTGTGCTGCTCCCAGTGTCTACAATAGTCCCCGGTTTCATAGGTTCTCAGTGAGTGCTTATTGGTTGGATGGATAGATGGATGCACCCACCTCTGCCAGGGTGGGGCCCTCATACCTACTTCCTCAGTTTTTGTCCACCAGGCCTCTTCTGGAGGTTAATGGGTTTGTAACATGGGCTAACTGGCTGGCCAACAGGTTTTTGTTGTAGAATGGGGTCTGGGCCCCAGCAGTGACCCTTCTGACAAAAGAGGAAAACCAGGCCCAGCATTATATACTTCAGGAAAACAGCTATTCTGAGAAACAAACCCGGTGTCGATAGGGTGAGGATGTGTCTTGGGGCAGGATCCTAATCTCGGGAGAGCCATCGCACCTGCTTGGGGCAGGCCATTGGTTCATGAACCATCATGTGTTGGCTTTAATAACTTTAGGGGTCCAGACCCTGAATGTATTTACATTGCAGGGGCAAATAAGATACAGCTTGGTCCAGCTCTTTCCAGCCTCTGCACAGCCAGGCAATGGAGAGGGCAATGGTTTTTGAAGAAGCCCACCTGTCTCGGGCCTGGGCTTTAACAGAGCCACAGGCGGGCGGCCCCTGCATGGCCTAGGCTGGGAAGGAACCAGCAGAAGGGCAAGTGCATTGGAGGCTCAGGCAAGGATCGGGGCAGGAGGGACAGGAAAATGAGCATGTTTGGAGGTCGGGGGTAGGTACGACTCATTATTCGACGGTGCTGGAGCAATTCAATTATGCTCCAGGCTGAATCCAGGAATCAGAGTGGAGCAAGCAACTGTCAGAGAACCAGACTAGGGCCTGGCACTCCACCTTTGCGTGAATTAGAAAAAGGTGCTGCTCTGGGTAGACAAAAGGAAAGGATGTCTCCTCATAACTGTTGGAGGTGGTCGGAAGGGAAAGGAAAAACTCAGCCAACCTCTGGGACAAGTCAGGGACCTGGTGTGAGGTCACTTGACCAGAGGATACTGAGGTGGGAGGATGAGAATTGTGGTCCCACAGAGAATGGAGATGGCAAGGAGCCCAGTCATGGCCAGCAAGCCCAGGCGCCAGGTGCTGGGTAGTAGGTAGCAGAAGCCCAGTTAGAGGAGACTGGTACATCAAGACCCAAGTGTGTCGCAGCTGGAATAACTCAGGGTAATGAAGAGATCCCAAGTCCCTCCCTGCACACAGATGGTGCCTAGCACGAGGCACCGCTGAAACCCTAGCTGGACATTCAGTGGTGGGTGGCAGTGCAGGCTCTAGATTTGTCCAGCAAAGAGCCATTTGGGTGGTTTACTGGAGTTCAGGGCGCTCCAGGTTTGGTTCCCAGACTAGCAGAATCCTTATCATCTGGGAACTTGTTAGCAATGAGGCCTGCCGCAGACTCTGTACACTGGAAACCCTGGAGTTAGGGCCCGGAATCTGTATTTTGGTAAGCCTTCCAGGTGGTTCTGATACAGTCTATAGTTTGAGAACACTCTTGTAGCTGAAAAGACCCAGCTCTTGTTTTAGAGGCTTCTGTAGGGGTGAGACCCAAAAGGCAGATTTCTATGGGAAATGTCCGCCTTGCAAAACCGAACATTCTGGGTTGAGGCTTAGAGAATGAATGAGCTTGTGGCTAGTATTTCTTCCCCCTCAAACAACATAGGGGGCGGGGAGGGGCTTTTCCTTACCTCTGATTCTAGCCCTGAGGTATCATTCCTTATAGTTAGAGGGAGAGAGGCTTAGTATTAGAGGATACCAAATAATTACTGTTTATTTTGTTGGGTGTGATAATAGCATTGTGATTCTGTAAGAAATGTTCCTTTTTTTTTTTTTTTTTTTTTTTTGGAGACACACGTTGAAGTCTGCAGGGCTGCAATGACATGTTATCTTTGATTTGCTTAAATGAAACAGTCCACCAAAGGGGAAAAAGGAAACAGGGGCAGAGTACATGTGGCAACATTCTAATTGTTGAATCTGGGTGAGATGTATATGGGCCTGACTGTATTATTCCCTCCGCTTTTTAGTATGCTTGACATTTTTCTTTTTTAAAAAAGTTAGCATGAGGATCTAATGTAAGATATGGTGACTATAGTTCATAATACTGTATTTACTTTTACTGTATTTACTGTATTTAATCAAAATTTGCTAAGAGAGTAGAACTTAAATGTTCTCACCAAAATGGAAAGAAAGAAAGACAGAAAGACAAAAAGAGGGAAAGAAAGAATGAAAGAAAGCAAGCAAGCTAGTTGGATGTGTTGACTAACTAGTGGGGGAATCCCTTTCACAATGTATATGCAGATCAAATCACCATGATGTACACTTTAAATATCTCAGAATTTTATTTGTCAGGTATGCCTCAAAGCTGAAATTAAAAAGTTAGCTTGAAAGTAGCTGAGAAGCAAACAAATGTCAAATGCTCAGCTAAAACCAACCTCATTTTGTTTAGCTGGCTACTGCCTTCGGGTGAGCTAAAGAGGGGGCTACCTCCTGGGATGCAGCATCTAGAGAACCCCTCAGCCTCTGCTGCCCACTCAGAGGTGCACCCGCCTGCTCTTGTTCCAAATCACCACCTGAAGCCTTCACAGAAGCCAGAGCGGTTCAATCCTGCACACACCTGTGGGAGCCAGAAAAGGCCAAGCCTAAGTTCAATTTCAAGGGAGAGGGAAGTTCTGCATCATTAAACAATATAGGCTCCAGGGAGGGATCAAGTGCTGCAGAAGGAAGGGGACTGGCTCTCTGCTCCCACCCAGCATCCCATCCAGCAGCTGGTAGCTGGGGCTGCCTGCTCCCCAGGGAATGCTGGCCCAGCTTAGCCTGGCCTTCCAGACTTCTTGGAGGACTGCTTGGGCTTTCCCTTTGACCCCATTTAGTACTTTTAAAATGTAGGACTTCATTGCTGCTTAACCATACAAAGGGGCCTTAGCCATTTTCCTCGTTCTTTTATTTCTCCTTAGAAATTTTTTGATGGACAACTCAGAGGCCTGGCGAGAGCTCCAGAAATTGAGCAAGGGCTCAGTGTTGACTCTTCACATAAAAATTTCTAATGTCAACTAAGAGTCCATTTTGTTAGTGTTGATTGGGAGAGTTCATTTTCTTTTGTTCACTGAGTATGCTGCAAGGCTTATTATTGTTGTTGTTATTATTACTATTTTTAATGATAAAAGTCACTTTTTTCTTTTTGTGTGGGGGAGAGGGTTGGAGGTGAGGTCTCCCCAATTCCCTAAGTCTCACGTGGGCACAAGAATGACTCTCACAGTGCATGGTCTTTATAGATGGACCCAGGGAAACTTCAGGCTTGATGTCCATTCTCACCCTCATCTCCTGGGCTGCTTCATCGTTCTCTCGTGGAGTACAACACCCTCCATCCTGGCTCGAAAGGGAAAGCTCTTTGTTTTCCCATTTTAAAAAACTAAGGATCTTCTTTCATTACAGAGGTCAGAGAACTGACCACAATTAATTACACTGGCTGCATTTTTTGCATTCTCTGAGCATTTTAGAGTTCCCATTGCTAATCGTCCATGATGTTTTAGTAAAATAGGCCACAGGTTCGCCCTTTGTCCCAGAAGAGGAAACAAAAGATTAGTCAACAGACCATGGACACAAGGACGTCTTAGGCAGGGATGCCCGGGGTTCGCATCGTTCCTTGTATTTATTCCATACCCTTGTTATTAAGCATCCATACCGGCCGGGCACCTAGTCCTCAAGGTGCACCTATGAGAAGACAGGGACTCTGGCCTTAAATTGCTCCCAGCGAGGTGGGAGCAGAGGCACCAACCGCTGCACCGCATGTAGATGCTGCTGGGATGAAGCGGTACGTGGAGGGGGTTGGGAGGTAGGACCCCCACCACACCTTCCCTGGAAAAACAGAAGGTGTTGCTACCACACAGACTCAGAGCTCGACTTTTACTAGTGTCTTAATCTGTTTCTCCATCTGTAAATTGGGGATGAAATACTGGCTATTACATAGGCTTGAGATGAGGATAAAATGACATCATGCAGGTAAAGAAACTTTGCATAATTATTAATACTTATTATATTCACTACTTTGCATCTTGTTACGTGTGTTACTTAAGACTTTACTAGTTTGTAAGTTCTGTGAGGACCACTGCTCTGGTCCAACCATGTCATCCTCCAAAAAACCCCTAAACATTCCCATTGTCTTTCAAATTAGGTTCAAATGTCTCTTGTGGACATCTTAAATACAGTAAAATAACTAACATTTGTTGAGTGCTTAATGAGTGCCAGGTCATTTTCTAAGCACTTTTCACATGCTTGTTTTATCGTCTTTTCCCCTTTTCTGTGTTAAAACCTTAAATTCTTAACATGCACCAAACTTTTCACAGAAGAGGGTTAGGGAAAAAAGTACTTAAACAGGAAAGTTTGAGAATCAACTTGAGGGTGCCCCAGCATTCAAGGAAAGGGCTCAATTATTCTCCTGTATCCATATGAATAGCAGTTAATACTGGAAAGAATTCGGCTTTAGTGGCCCCCTTGCCTCCAGGGGGTTCAGATGAGAATTATAATTGTTATGGAGCCTGCCCAGTCCCAAAGATTGAAACGGAGATAATTCTTTGCTCTTTAACATGAAGTTGGAGTCCTTTGGAAACACATTGGAGAAAGAGGAGGGAGGCAGCAGGGGAGAAGCGAGACCTGTTTAATCTCTTTATTTTCAGAAAAACAATCATTTCAATGATTCCATCCTTTAATTTATAAAACAAACACAGCTGTGGTTTGACGCCCTTTATCTGATTTCAAAGGTGCTAACCTTTCATCACCGGGCTCCAGAGGTGCAACCCAATGGAGACTAATGGAGGTCATTTTGTGGGCTCAGAAATGCTGCCTGGAGTTGGGAAACCCAACCACGCCGGTGCCGAGGCCCCTCAACTGGATGGCCCGAGGGTGGGTGCCAGAGCTGGCACACCTGTTTGCAAGCGGTTTCAGATCCAAACATACAGTCCTGGGTAATAAAGGCTCCTCATGCTGTGCAGCACAGAGCAGACAAGCCCCTTACCCCACCCTGTCCTTTCTGTGCTCGCAAACCCGGGAGTGTCGGCTTCATTTACTCCCCAAGGCACTGGGCAATGACTGGCCCTTAGTAGGCCTCGTGAAATGTTCTTTCAGTCAATCAAAAGGCATTTATGTTAACTGCAATGTAGAATTGTGGCGAGGATATTGGAAGAGTGAAAAGATATTAGCAGGAAGATTGGCAGAATTGAAATCAAGCCTGTATAGCTTAGTTAATAGTGATGGCCAATGTTAATTTTATCAGTTTTGACCAACGTACCCTGGTTGGGTAAGATGTGAACATTAGCAGAAACTGGGTATACAAAAGGGTACACAGGAACTCTTTACTGTCCTTGCAACGCTTCTTTAATATTGCAGAATAAAAAGTTGGTCATTACAAACATTCTGAGGTGAGAAAAAAGATAGTAATGGGGGCACATGAAGGAAAAAATAACATAAAATATAACATAATTTCAAAATGTATGTATTATCAGATAATTGTGAGATTTCAATAAGAAAATAAATGACCAGTGCTTCTCAAACTTTTCCGCAGAGGTACCCAGTGGCAGAGAGAGAGAGAAAGTCCTACTGTGGTAGCCTAAGGGGCCTATTTCAAGGGTGAAATCTCTTTGAAGATTTTACCTTTACAATTATAAATATTTTCATTCTTTTATTTAGGTGTTTGTTTTATATAAAATAATAACTCTGCTCCCACAATTTCAGGTAAAAATAGATACTCTGGGAAGATTTTCCATGTCTATTTTGTGGTTGCAGGTACCCTCCGGCTATACATTCGTATATCACAGAAATATGTGGCCCCTGTGACAATACTGAAACTTACCTTAGCCCTATATTCCGGAAAAACAGCTTAGAAATCCCCCACCCCCTTTGTGTTCTGGAAACAGAAAGCTGCAGAGGACAATCCCGTCAGCCAGTGATTCTTCCAGAGATAATCTTTTCACGTGACTCACCTAAGTCTTCGAGATGACTTCTTGGTCTACCTGCCTCTGTACAACCTCAGGTCCCTTCCTTTTCCTTTTCTATTTTTCGTTTAATGGGTATGTATTTATTTTTTATTATATTTTATTGATTATGCTATTACAGTTGTCCCAAGTTTTCCCCCTTTACCTCTCTCTCTACCTCTCCCTCCCTTAGGCAGTCCCCATACCATTGTTTATGTCCATGGGTTATGGGTATAATTTCTTTGGCTACTCCATTTCCTATACTGTACTCTACATCCCCATGGCTATTCCGGAACTACCTATTTGTACTTCTTTTTTTAAAAATATATTTTATTGATTATGCCATTATAGTTGTCCCATTTCCCTCCCTTTGTTTCCCTTTGCCCTGCACACTCCCTCCCACTCACATTCCCCCCACCCCTTAGTTCATCTCCATGGGGCACACATGTAAGTTCTTTGGCTTCTACATTTCCCACACTATTCTTACTCTCCCCCTGTCTATTTTCTACTACCATTTATGCTACTTATTCCCTGTACCTTTTCCCCCTCTCTCCTCCTCCCACTCCCCTGTTGCTAACCCTCCATATGATCTCCATTTCCGTGATTCTGTTCCTATTCTAGCTGTTTGCCTAGTTTGTTTTTGTTTTTGTTTTAGGTTCAGTTGGTAATAACTGTGAGTTTGTTGTCATTTTACTGTTCATTTTTTTTATCTTTTTCTTAGATAAGTCCCTTTAACATTTCATATAATAAGGGCTGGGTGATGATGAACTCTTTTAACTTGACCTTATCTGGGAAGCACTTTATCTGCCCTTCCATTCTAAAAGATAGCTTTGCTGGAGAGAGTAATCTTGGATGTAGGTCCTTGCCTTTCATGACTTTGAATACTTCTTTCCAGCCCCTTCTTGCCTGCAAGGTTGTTTTTTGAGAAATCAGCTGACAGTCTTATGGGCACTCCTTTGTAGGTAACTGTCTCCTTTTCTCTTGCTGCTTTTAAGATTCTCTCCTTATCTTTGATCTTGACTAATGTAATTTTGCCTTAGTGTGTTCCTCCTTGGGTCCAATTTCTTTGGGACTCTTTGGGCTTCCTGGAAATCTATTTCCTTTGCCAGATTGGGGAAGTTCTCCTTCATTATTTGTTCAAATAAATTTTCAATTTGTTGCTCTTCCTCTTCTCCTTCTGGCACCCCTATAATTCGGATGTTGGAATGTTCAAAGATGTCCTGGAGGTTCCTAAGCCTCTGCTCATTTTTTGAATTCTTGTTTCTTCATTCCGTTATGGCTGAATGTTTCTTTCTGCCTTCTGGTCCACACCATTGATTTGAGTCTCAGTTTCCTTCCTGTCACTGTTGGTTCCCTGTACATTTTCCTTTATTTCACTTTTCATAGCCTTCATTTTTTCCCTCTAATTTGTGACCATATTCAACCATTTCCGTGAGCATCCTGATCACCAGTGTTTTGAACTGTGCATCTGATAGGTTGCTATCAGCCTACCTAGGTTGTGTGTCTTGGTAGGCACGTCTCTTTGGCCTTAGTTGTATTTTTTCTGAAGCTTTGATTTGTACTTTCAATTGGGCCATTTTTTTTTTTTTTTTTTTTTTTTTTGGTCTCAGTGCGCCTGTTACATAGCAAGGGGTGGAGCCTTAGGTGTTTACCAGGGCGGGGCAATCACATCACTGTGTTGTGATGCTATGTGTGGGGGAGGGGTCCGAGAGGGAACAATGCCACTTGCTTGGCTCTCTGCCAGTTTTCAGTCACTTTCCCTGCTACCCACAATCAAATTGGGTCCTTCTGATACTTATTCCTGGGTGGGTGGTTTGTGTACATTCTAGGACCCTGTGGGTCTCTTTAATGAACTCTCCTGGAAGCTGGGAGTTTCCCCATGCTGCCTCAACCCCCTCAGGTGTTTTCAGTCAGAGGCTTTGAGGCTTTATTTCCATGCACTGGAACTCTGGGTTGTGTGGTCTGTTTCGCTCCCTAGTTGTTCCTCCCGATTTATCTGCACACGAATGTGGGACTGTTTGTCTACCAGCTGCCTCCTCACCTGGTCTACCAGCCGACACTTTGCCTCTCATCCTCTCCGCCCCGGATACCTGTCCCTGCCCCTCCTACAGGTCTGGATGAATATTTCTTCTTTAACTCCTTGGTTGTCAGACTTCCATACAGCTTGATTTTCTGTCAGTTCTGGTTGCTTTTGTTTTTAAATTGTTGTTGTCCTTCTTTTGGTTGTGTAAGGAGGCACAGTGTGTGCCTCCATCTTGGCCAGAAGTTAATGGGTATGTATTACATACCAGGCTTTGCATGTATAATCTCATTTAATAATATTTTCAGTGTAAGCAAATTGGTTGGTCTACTTTCTCCTCCTAAGGCTTTCAGATCTGCTGCCTTCCTTTTCTTTGATGCATTTTTTCATGTTAATTGTTCACTGCATTTTGTCTTGACATCTAGAAAAGGTGTCATGACTTTTTAAGATTTTGTCTTGAAAAATTAGAGATGTATGTGACACAGACTACCTCAATGGCTGGTACAGAAGATGTTAAAAATGTCAGTTAAAAGTATTAATAGCAACTGCCATTAGAATCATGCTTTAGAGCTAGAGGCATTCTTCAGATGTCCGGAATCACCCCCCACCCCCCGCTTTACAGCTGTGGAAACTGAGGGTTGCAGCAGGTTAATAGCAGAATGGGACCCCCAACTCAGGCTTTCCCTTACCTGGTGAAGCATTCTTCTCTCTCTACCCCATTACATCATGTCCCAGGACTGACAGTGTTCTGTGGGTAGGGACCCCTGAGGCTGAGTCATCACCAACCCAGCAAAGTGTATGGAAAGCATTTAGGTGCCTGATGAATGTGTTTTGAGCGAATGATCAAGAGTGATGTCTCTGAAATTCTTCAAAAGAGACATAACTAGACTCTAAATTGACACACATTATATCGTTTCTGGCCCATGGATAAGAAAATGGGCTGACACAGTCCTACTGAACAAATATTCTCAGGGGCTGGAGAGCAATATTACATAGTACTTGGAGCTCAGGAGTCTGTTTCCTATGGCTTACATGAGATAGGGACCACCTAAAAGTCACGGGCTGGCCATTGGATGAGTGTAGTAGAGGAACAGGGATTATAAACTAAGAAGCAAGACTTCTGGGGTAGAAGAACCACCTCTTCCATCTTGTTAGCTGTATAACCATAGTCAAGTTATTTGCCCTCATTGACCCTCAGTTTTCTCCTCTGTAAAATGGGCATAATGACGATATATCTGTCTTATCAGTGATGGGTGTGTGTGCACCTGTGCACATTTGTAAGTGCTTGGATCAATACCTGGCTCTTCAATAGTCTGTATAATTGTTGTCTATTATACCATTTTTATTTTCTATGGTGGAGACAGAGGAAAATGACTCCGCCTACATATCTATTTTAATACTCAGGTTCCTCTTAGAAGCACACAGAAAACCAGTGTAAACTTGGTTCTAAAACCAACCACCACAGAAGCTATCTTCTCTGTCTTACAGTGTTTTCTGTGTCAAAGGGAAAAGTGCCTTGAAGGTTCCATACAGTTCTGTCCTTGGTTCTTGGTCCTACTCTTTAGGCCCCAGTCAATAGCCAGTTAGGAGTCTGCATTGTTGCAAAGAAGGGTCACCTGTGGGAAACTCTGCCCTTTATTCCTTTCTCCTTCCCCTGCCATGGCTGGGGGAACACTGGCCTCCCCAGAAGTCAGCTTGGGAAGGTACTATCCCTCTGGACCAGCATTCCCTTTGGCTTCTGTCAGCACCAGACTGGAAATTCCCAGAAGAAATTAAATAAACACAAGCACTCAGGATGTAATCCAAGGAGAGAAGTTTCTATTTTAACTAAGAGCTCCTGCCCCAAGCCAGATTGTCTGTGGCAAGGCCATTTATAGTTGGACTAGGAGAGGTAGCTAATAGGCATGAGAAAAAATATTTTGGAATTGCTTTTATATATGGAATGGACAGAATAAGTGCCCAGAATGAGACAAGTGTCCTGTGAGGAACAATATATTTTTGAGGCATACCCCATTTGCTTCCAAAAAAGATTATAGGGTGTCTCATCTTAAAGACACATGTACAGTAAAACCATATGTAGATAGTTACATAAAGACCCATAAAGATATAAAAATGGAGATATATACATATGAAAATCAAATATATGTATACATGGTAAATGAAGATATAAATATAAGAAAAATCTATGCTGATATATTGTAATTGAGTACTAAATGTAGCTCTGAGATTTCTGGCAGCCAACTCCAAATAGGAAATACAGTGGGGTACATAGTTTTCATCAGGTAAAAAGAATACCGGTGGGAGATACTGGGATTGCCAAGATTCACAAAGCTAAGTATTAGGAGAACACATTTCTGTGTTGCCAAATAATTCTACTAGCAGGATTCAGGTCAGAAATACCCCAAAATACCAGGTACGTTCTGTCTCTGAGTTAAAAATAGCCAATTCAGGAAGTAAACAGCCTCAGCAAGGACAAAACTGGATCCCTCTAGCATTGTCCCCTAACCCTTATTAGAGACATGGCCTCCTTAGGGATGTGGGTCTGGGTCTCTGGCCTGTTTGGAAATGTTTCACTCAGCTGACAAGGCCCAGTGCCTTTGTCACCCACCTGCTGCTCCTGGGTTTCAGTCAGGAGACTGGCCACCCCTCCCCAACTTTCCTGTGCTGGGAATCTCCAAATCCTTGATGCTCCTGTCCCCTTAAGAGAGAAAGAAATAGGAGCCAGTGAGCAGATGTGACCTGAGGAATAGGACCCTCCTCTTGCTACTCACCCTCCCCTTGCTGTCCCATTCTTTCTCCCAAACCCAGACTGGTGAGAAACTGCTGAGAAACTGCTGAGAAACAACATCCACAATTAAGTTCGAGGTCACATTTAGTTCAGCACCATTGGCTGCTTAATTGGCTGATTCTATTGCTGCTCTCCTCATCTGCCAACACAGTCTCTAACAAGCTGCTGGCAGGGCAATTAATCCTCAGGTTCCCCAGCCCTGGCTGATAGGAGGATCTGTTCCCTTCCTGGACTTCTGTCTATCTGTGAACCTATTGGGTGGGGGCAGGGGCATAGGTTCTCATCCAGAGATCCTGCCTGAAACTTAGTGGGGCTCAGAGACCAGCCATCCTAAGGAGGAGGCGCCAGAACCCAGGAAGGAATCTCTAACCTTCCTTTAGGGCCCAGTGAAGGCAAGCCTGTCTTCCCTCTTGGGCCTTCTGGGGCCCCTCTCCTCAGCCTGGGCAAAGAGAGCAAGGAGACAGTAAAGTTCGATGGTTAGAGAATGCAAACAGTCAGGCAGGCCCTGGTAGTTTGTAACCTGGCTCTCTCTCTTAGCCATGTGACCTTGGGAAAGTTACAGTCACTGTTTTCTGGGCCTCGGATGCTTCCTATGTAAAAATGGGACAACAGCAACAACTATTATTATATTGTCATCTACCAACAAGGATTACATAATACTGTATATGTCAAGTGTTTAGCATAGTACCTGCTGATGATCCTTAGGGCGGTAGTGACATTGGAGAAGCAAGTAAAATCATACAACCAAAGGCAGATATTGTCAGCCTTCAGCTGGCAGAGGAAACTCTTAACGATGGGCAATGGGGAGATGGCATGTCTGTCAGCAGGGATGGCAGGCAGCTGTAAAGTGGACCAAGTTTGAGCAGAGTTGAAACTTGGATTTTTAAAATAAAGTTTATTGATTGATTTTAGAGAGGAAGGGAAAGAGAGAGAAACATTGATTTGTTGTTCCACTTATTTATGTGTTCATCGGTCCATTCTTGTACAAGTGCATGCACGTACTATGGATTGGACCCACAGCCTCGACGTATTGGGATGATGCTCTAACCAACGGAGCTACCTGGCCAGAGCCCAAACTTGAATTTTTGTGGGCTAGTTACCCTCAGGAGGGAAGGCTTCTGTGGGTGCTCCCATGTGGGCTATGCCCTCCTCCCACGCTTATTCACTTACTGTTGTGCCCACTAGAAGGAAGGTATGTACCCAGGCATGATGGCTGTCATTATCATTATCCAAATTTGAGGTGCAGTTTGCAGGCATCTGTGTACATTAGTGCATTTAATCCTCAGTACAACCTTGTAAGAGTTGTTGAGGTTCACATTTACAGATGAGAAAATTGAGGCTCAGAAAAGTTGTTATTTGCCTCAGATGGTCACAGTGTTGGTGCAAAGGTGGATCAGGAGTCCAGTTTTTTTCTGTTTCTGAGTCCAGCAATGCTTTACGCGCCCTAATAGTTGCCAGTAACATTGCCAAGGGTGTGGGTTGCTTATGACCCTTCTAAATATTGCTGAGCGTGGCTGTCCATGGGTAACTTAACTCTCTGCCTATAAAGATACAGGTCACTTAGGCCAAGCCACATTGCTAGTAAAAGGAAGTGCCAGCCCTGCTATAGACTGAATGTATGTGTCTCAACAAAATTCATCTGTTGAAACCGAATCCCCATTTGGTTATTTGGGGTGGCAAGAGGATTAGGTCACGAGGGTGGAGCCCTCATGATGGCATAAGTGCCCTTGTAAAAGAGACCCAGAGAACTCCCTTCCCCTTCCACCATGAGAGGACACAGTAATGGACAAACAGATAGCCATCTATGAACCAGAAAGTGGGCCTTGCTGGACACCGAATCTGCTGGTGCCTTGATGTTGGACTTCTCAAACTCCAGAAATAACTATGAGAAATAAATTTCTGTTGTTTATAAAACACCTAGTCAATTTTGTTATTGCAGCCCGAATAAACTAAGAGAAACCCCCGACCCTCTACTGCTACTAAGACTTACAGGCTGAATGTGGGAATAGTGACTTGGATTTGAAAACATTTCTCCCAGTTACATCACTAAATTTAAAGCCCTTGGGTTACTCTCACATTACGGCATAAATTAGCTGGATCTTTCTAATAACTACTCTTACTGCTCTTATCTAATAGCCAATTTGGATGTCTCTGTTCCATCATGTACGGCCAGGAGAAAGACAAATCCCATAGGAAATGGTTTGTTTTTAGATGTTGGGGCGGGGGCAGGGAAAGTATTCCTTAAAAAATAAAACAGAGCCCTGGCTGGTGTGCCTTAGTGAACTGAGTGCTAGCCTGTGAACCAAAGGGTTGCCAGTTCGGTTCCCAGTCAGGGCACCTGCCTGGGTTGCGGGCCAGGTCCCCAGTAGGGAGCACACAAGAGGCAACCACACACTGATGTTTCTCTCCCTCTCTTTCTCCCTCCCTTCCCCTCTCTAAAAATAAATAAATAAAATCTTTAAAAAAGTAAAAGAGATATCCTTTTCCTTTTTATCTGAATTCTACTAAGGAGACCAAGACCTAAGAGGTCATCACCAATTCCTGTCCAGCCTGTCAGAGTTAAGAGGAGATAGATGTGGACGGTGGGTGGCAACAGTGACCAGATGCTCCATAAAGGTGATGGAAGCACTTGGGCTCGCTGGGAGGAGTGGCCAGTACCCCCAACACTGTCCCTGGCCCCCTTCACTTTGTTTACCTGGCTTAGCAAGGGCTCTTGTGCTTCTCTGACTCCTTTTCATTAGGAAGCTGAGACATGGGAACCTGAGTTCTCAACTTCAGCAATGTGGTTGAGCTATTATCCTTTCAACCGGTCTCAACAGTAATTGTCTTGATTTTAAAAAGTTTATTTAAAAAGTATTGAAATACTTGGGAAATGAGAGAACAAGAGTGAAGCCATTTGAAATTCCTAGGTGTCTAAAGAACAAGCCTTGTTTTCAACATCTCCCAGTAAGGAGGATGGGGGTAGGGGTGCCAGGGGCATGGGGAAGTACTCAGCGAAGTTATCACAAATCATGGAAATCAAGATCATCTCACACCATCATCTATTTTCAACTTCCTCCTTGAAGATTTTACCAGGGTTGGTAGGGAGCTAAACTGGCTGATCTGAAGTTGTAGGACCTTTTTTTCTTTTACCCTATCTTTTCAGGCAGGCTTGTTAATGAGCAGGGGCATGGCTAAAAGGCAGGCAGGATGTGGGAAGATAAAGGAGGAGTCTTAATAATACACAATCTAGATAATTGGCCTGTGATTAATCAAGGGCAATATTTCAGCACTGCTTCTTTTAGGGGAAGCACAGAGAAGGAACAGAGGGAAGAGCTGGCATCTAAGGGCCCTGGATCCTTAATGAAGAAGAAATCTGTTCAGTGGAGTGTTAAGGAGTATGTGATATCATAAGGACCCAATTAAGGAAGCCCTTGCAGGATTATTGATTCCAAGGAAGTATTAAAAAGAGTAGAAATTTATTCATTTAAGATCAAAACAACAGTAACAAATCTCTATCCATTTTGCAGACATTTCATAGACATATCTTGGTTAGTTCCCCAGTACCTCTCCATTTTCCCTTTCTCCTTCTTAATAACATCCCTAATTTCCTGGGGGGAAATCGCTCTTCCTCCCCTTCTGAATTGTGTGCTTTTGGGTGATTCCACCCTGAGTGCTAGGAAGGGAGCGTGTGACCAGCTCTGGACCATCCCTGCATCACATTTCTCCTGGCTTTCCAGTCGAGAACATCATCCTACTCTGCCTGTCAAGGACAGCAAGACTCAGTTTGGGGTATTGACAGCCATCTTGGGGGTCATGAGAAGAGAACCTCATGTGGGTGGAGCCTAATGAGGAAATGAAGCTGAGAAATGTAGAGAGAAATAAAGGTCTGGTTGCATTGTTTAAAGTTCAAGAACAAGCCTCCCCAGAAACCAGCCCTATTTCTAGAGTTTTCAGTTAAATGGAGCCAATAGAATACCTTGATTATTCGAGCCACTTTGGATTGGTTTTTGTGTTTGTGACTGAAAGCATCCTATCTGAAACAACTAACAACAAAAAACCAAATGGAAACAAAGTCAGCATCACTGCTGGGAGAGGACATATAGAAAAAGACACTTGGGAAAATGGAGACAACTGTACTTGAACAACAATAAAAGAAAAGAAGAAGACACCCAGTGAAAACTATCAGTGCCTGTGTGTTGCACCCTGGGTAGAGAGCAGCTGATATGGGCCTTATTCTTGCCTGTCGTAGAGCCTGATGCTATAGAAGTTAAGTCCAGGCTAAACTCTGGATCAAGTTTAACAGAATTGTTTCAGGCCATAGCTTGTACCCCTATACTAGCTAAGCACTGACACTCACTGTTGGTATGCAGGAAGTGCTGGGGCCCAATACAAACTTATGCACATCTCCGGGAAAACTCTGACTGCAAACCAGTGGCGTCCTCCCTGCATGAGGAATCTCAGTTCCTTTTCCCTCTGTGCAGACAAGTCACCAATAAGGCCAAGATTTAGCTCCTGCTTGGAAAAATAAAATAATTCTCATTATAGACCATGCCTGATCCTCTGTGCCAGGTGTTCTCACCTGAGGTACATGGTAGACTTTTTAGAGGAAAGAGCTAATATAACTTGTAAAAAAAAAAGTCTGTTTTTGGCTTGCCAGTGACCTGAGGCAGAAGGTTGCTTCTTCCAAGGCACAGGACCTAACGCTTGGGAGGTGCTGGCTAAATGTTTAGTGAATGAATGAGTGAATGAATGAATGAACTCCTTGAAATAGTAGCCATAGCAAGTGCCTCACCCAATCTCTCACTGTGGAAGATCCCTAAGGAAGGGGTACACAGGACAGGGAAGGGGAGAAGCCACAATTACATGGCCCTGGAGAAATGACTGCTCATTAACTGTGTGACCTTGGGCAAATGTCCTGAAGTCTCTGAGTTCATTGTCTTCATCAGAAAATGAAGTGCTAACATCTACCTTACAAGGTGTTGTGAAGGTTAGATAATACTTGAATGGTGAAGCACACAGTAGGTGCTCAGTAAATGTCAGTTCCCTCATACCATTCCTGCCCTGAGCACTCTGGTGTTGGCCAAAGATGCAGAGTGTTCAGGCTGTGGGAATATTTGCCCAAATGTGCACTGAGATTTCTTTTTTTGTGTGTGTGTTTCAGGGAGTATTTTTGTCCTAAAGGGAGGCCCTGTAACTGTAACACTGGGGAACTCTCGGTTTCCTGTTGCTACTGACACAAATTACTACAAATTTAGTGGCTTAAAACAACACAAATGTACACTCTCACAGCACTTACTAGAGGCCAGAAATCTGAAATGTTTCACCGGGCTAAGGTCAAGGTGTTGGCAGGCTGATTCCTTCTGGAGGCTCTAGAGGAGAATCTGTTTCTTTGCCTTTTTCATTGCTAGCGGCTGCCTTATTGGTTGGCCTGAGGCTCCTTCCTCCCTCGTCAGAGAGCATCACTCTCATCTCTGCTTCATCCACACATTGCCTTCCCCTCTTCTGTAGTCAAATCTCCCTCCTCCTCCCTCTTATAAGGATACTTCTGAGTATATTTGGGTCCACCCAGATAATTCAGGATAATTCCACATCTCAAGATCCTTGTTAATCACATTAGCAAATCCCTTTTGCCATATAAGGTAGCATTCACACGTTTTAAGGATTAGGGCCTAGATATCTGTGGGTGTCATTATTCAACCCACCCAGGAACCAAGCCCTGGGGATGGCTGGTTGGTCAGGCCACACTCAGGGGCTGCCTAGAGGAGATGAAATGTACTTCTCAGAGGGCTCTGTGGCTGCCCCGTGAGTGTTTTCTTTGCTGGTGAGCTCATTGTCCTAACCGTCTTCATTTGTCAAAAGCAGCCAGCAATAAAAGTCCTGGCCGCATTCATCTTGTCTTTCCCCTCCCCCTCGAGGTCCATGAATGCCCCCGCTGCTGGCCCTAGACCCCCTCCCCCTCCCATAGCCCCACAAGAAGCTTCTGAGGCTGCCCAGTTGTTGAACCTGGCTCTTCTCCAGGCTGCCAGCCCATCCATTCCTGAGAGGCAGCTCTGGGCTCTCTCCAAGGCTTCAAAAACTCTGTTTTCTCCTCATTGGATGGGACTGGCGGACTTTTAAGCCTGTGGTAGGTGTCCTAACCCCAGGAAAGTCTTCTCACACAGGCCTGGTCTGGGCTTCATGGAGGAAGGGCATTTATATCAGTGAAAACAAAGTGAAACCACAGGGCCCGGCTTGCTGGAGCTTTGTTCTGCCAAATCCTTCAGGCCACACAGCTCTGCCCAGCTCCCCTCTGTCAGGACATTCATTCTGGCATGACTTTTGCAAGAGCAGTACAGCTGGTTCCCAGGAGGCGAAAAAGGCTTTCAGAGGGCCATCCTCTCTGGAGGACAGGAGAGAGAAAAGGAGAGAAAATTCTCTTCAGACCCTGAAGGTGGGAGGTTGTGTTTGTCAGGATCAGGATTGAATTGAGTTGCTGCTCTGGCTATTATTTCTGAGTGACTATTTGGACAAAACTATCAATTTTTTAACCTACGAGAAAAATGTACATGTTATAACCACCTCTGAATAAAATAGAGCAAGGAAAGAATAATCCCAGATGCTGGGAAATGGTATTTTTCATGTATTTCTCATGGATGAATATAAATTTGGGTGTATTTTTCCAATGTCTTATTTGAACAGAAATAAACATACTTTACTGGTTCAGACTAATTGGATAGGAGACCCAATGAGATATCTGTGCTACTGACTATTTTTAAAAAGAAATGCAGTTTTATTATTTTCAAGAGCTTTGAGTAGTAAAGCTAACAAGAGGTTACCTTAGAGACATATTTACAGATTTATTCTTGAGGTAAAAAAGGCTCCAATTCAGAATTCGGTTATTGGGAGGGCAACAGTGGCAAACTGAAGGCATGTTTTTCTTGTAGGTGAGGATGTGTTAGGGAGTTTTGATTCAGAGAAAATAATTCATGTTGCGTTAATTTTCCTGGACATCGATGCTGCCCATCCAGGTACCAGCCATCATGCACACCCAACACCATGCCATGTAATTCTGCACTGCAAAATAACCATGACATATCAGAACACAAAGATGACTTTCTGGAGTCATCTGGTCAACCTCCATTTCGCAATCTGTGAGGAGCTTGAGGGCCAGAGAGGGGAGGTGACTTACCCAGCAGAAACCACTAGTTGGTGGAAGGACCAGGATTGGGATGCTCTTTTCCTGCTCCCAAGTGAATTCTCTTTTGTGTTAGCCATCTGCAGACATATTATGGAAGGGAAGAAAGAAGGGGGTGAGAGAGAAAAAGAGGAGAGGCACAGACTGAGAAAGCAATGACTCATCCAACTATAATTTCTAACAAGATTTGGAGCATCGTGCTATTTATGCTTGCTCTTCTCTTCAGGGAAGCGGGCCCTGGACTGTGGAGCTACTACAGCAGTAACAGCAGCAGATGCCATCTATCCAGGGCTTGCCCTCTGCCGGACACTCTTCTAAGCACTTTACATGGATTAACTAATTTCATCCTGAGAATTTCTCCATGAAGTAGGTACTATTATTAACCTTACTGCATCTGTGAGAAAACTGAGGCAAGGAAACTGACTCAAGGTCTTAGTAAGTGACTGAACCAGGACTCAGATCCAAGCCATCTAATTTCAGAGCCCTCTCCGACGTGGTGCCACTCTGCCCTAATCATTTTACTCTACTCTGGAGTTTCCTGATAGACGACAAAAGATAGTGAGTGACCTTTTAGCCATTGAGCATCTAGGCAAGGCTTGGAGTGGTTGGAGCTACCTAGTTGATTGTAAGCAACCTCATTTGTTTATCCGGGATTATTATAATTGTGTTATCACTATATTGTATTGTGGTCTCCATGTGCCACAGTGTGGGAAATGTTGGGAAGCATTGCTCTGTTCTATAATACAGTCTTGATGGATAATTCAATCCATTTCTATATTGCTGTCTGGCTAACTCAGGATAAAATACAGCCACAAGTTGTGGTGATTTCATCTCCCAGTCTCCACATGCTCCTCTGGGAGCCATTTCATAAGCCCCAGGAAGAGGGGACAGAAAGTATCTGGATCTGTGTAAACCTATCACCTCCGAGAAAGGCCCTCTGCGTGCAGGTTAGCACCCGCATCAGTACATATGAAGGACAAGACCGTCCAATCCAAGGAGGAGAAAGCATCAAGGTCAGGATCACAGAGCATCCTTTATTTCTCTATTTCTTGGCTGTCATTTCCATTAAAAACAAACAAACAAACTTCTCTACCTCTCATGCAGGGGCACCTGAATTTTGTACTGGTGTTGCAATGATGTGTTCTTTGAAGGAGAACTACCTGTTCTGAAGATGTCAGGGTTGGAGTAGTCAGCAATTATGAGCTTATGAGATAATGACATGTGTGTTTAGTGTGATGGCAAATTATACCATAGCAAAAAATTTTAAGATTCAGAATGAACTATTTTCCATATAAACTTACTGCCTCAGGAAATCTGTGGTTAAAATTATAAATTACCAGGAAACGTTAAATTTCCCCCAGAGAGCCAAAATAGAAATACAAGAAGAAGCATTGTTGAAATCATCCCAAATTGGAAGCAATGATTATTCAATTAAAAAGAAGTGTAGTTACACTTTCTGTTTATACGATGTCTCCTAGCAGTTTTTAGCTATGAGGCTCAAAAGGAAATCTAGTAATCCTAGACTTCAATCTCCTCATCTCCATGATGGGTATGCTGCTCTAGCCAGCAGCTAACCTATTTCCTATAATTCTCCAAAGAAGTAGCTTCCTCTCTTTTCTCATATGAATCTGCTTCAGCTTCTCGTGGCCTTCACGGCCAGAAATGTCTATCCTGAATCTTTCTACTATGACTTAAACCTCCAATTTCTTGCCTTGTCCTAGGGAAAAAGACACAGTTAACCCTTCACTTTCTTAGAGAGTATGACCAGGTCGATCCCTGACCACCCTTCTACCTACAAAGACAGCTGGGGCTTACTTCTCAATGCTTCTACTTGGGGAGGGCGTTGCCTCTGTGCCCTTTCCAAAACCACATCATAGTAGAGTTCCAGGGTCCACACCCAAATGCAATGTGGTGGTGGACAGGGTGGTCTGAATGTGTTTTACCAGTCTTCATGATTCACTGTTCCATCTGCAGAGTCAAGGGTTGGCCAGTGCCTAGTCTTGTGGGAGGATAATCTTGTGGTTTCTTTATTTCATAAAAACCCAGAAAGTGCAGGGTCTGCAGGAAGAAGTAGAAAAGGCACCATTCAGAAAGGATGAGACTGCTCTGGACACCCTGCATGCTGGTCTGGGATCTTGGGCATCTTAGTTAAAGGCTTCTAAACCTCTCATCTATGTAAAGGAAAATGGTACCTACCTCACACAACCTCACAGGGTGTTGTCAAAATCAAAGGAGATGTGGATGTCATCGAAAAGCTCACCATTCCTTCCCAGTTTTACACTGACCCTCTTTGGTCAGAGCCCAGTGGCTGAATCTAGCTGGGTGAGAAGATGGGGTTAAGTCTAGGATGCAGTGGCCCAATCACTGGGCTATTTTCTACTGAGATAAAGATTGCTGATAACTTTATAATTGTGTGATGTTTCCCTTCTATTTCATGTGATCCAGCCTGAGTGGGTATAACAAATGGAAGGAAAAGGCAGTCACCCATGGGGTTAATGTAATTCACCACACAAGACCTGAAAGTCCCCATTATAGTAGTCTTTTGGGTCAAGGTCTAGTCAACAGAAGACCTCCCTCCAAATATACATGTTTAGCCTGGGAGGGGTAACACATTGACAGCTGTTTCTACATTGTCATAGGTAAGTTAGTTAATTCCCTACTGTAGTGCTGGGAGTAGATGGTAAGTGTTGTTTTGGTGGAATGAGGGAGTGCTTGTCTCCTGCATGAGAAGGTGCTAGGCAAAGGGAGTTTGGAGCGGAAAAAAACACTGAACTTCAGTCCCAGATCTGCCATTAGTGTATCGTGTGACTAGGGGTACCCCACTTAATCCCTTTGAGACTGAGCTCTCTCTTCTGATTAAAAAAACAAAAACAAAAAACAAACAAAAGTCCTGGCTGTGGGCTCAGTGGATTGAGTGCTGGCCTGTGAACCAAAGGGTTGCCGGTTTGATTCCCAGTCTAGGGCACATGCCTGGGTTGTGGGCCAGGTTCCCAGTAGGGGACGCATGAGAAACAACCATGCATTGATGTTTCTCTCCCTCTCTAAAAGTAAATAAATAAAATTAAAAAAAAAAAAAACCCACACACAAGAAAATGAGGATACACATCCACTCCATAAGGATTAAATAGTAGAATGTGGGTGCTCATGCTTTACAAACCAGGAAGGGAAATGCAAATGTTGGTTGTTGCCATTACTAGAATCTCCATGTGTTTTCCCAGTATCCAGGGCCTGTGTGGGGAGTGTAAATCATAAGCTAGTACTTTGCTAGGGACACTGGGTGTGTCTGGCATGGTGTGTGGAGCTGGGGTGGCAGGCGGGTTGTCTGTGAAGAGCATCAGACACCCAGATCCACATAAGTGTAATAGCTTTCATTATGGAGCCCCTACTGAGGGCCAAGAACTGTGCTAACCTCCTGTTTACACTACTTTGAGGCCTTATAACAACCTTGACATCATTAGCATTTCTGTTTTGGGGCGAGGAAATGAGCTCAGAGAGGGCAAGTAAAGCTCCAAGGTCATATACAGCTTGTGAGGGACGAAGCTAAGACTCAGACTCAGGCTGGGTGACCCTGAGGCCCATGCTCTTTGTACTCACTCCTGCATAGTCTTTTTGCAGATTCTGCAGCCCTAAACCTTCATCAGGGAAGCTCTGTTTTAAACAGAAGAGAGGACGATCCCAGCACTGCTCCAACTCCATGAACAGAGGCAGCAACCTGACCCTGTAATCAAACTGGGGGTTCCCCGGATGTTCACTGGGAGGGCTGGGTGGTCCCAAATGGGAAGTGACCATCGTGTTTGATGTTACCCCAAAGTGCCTGTTCTTCATCCGGGGCATTGGTGGTTGTAACAGAAGTAGTAGTATTTCAGCAGCAGTGGTGATTAGTTACAGAAGGAGCCAAGTGGCAGCTCATCTCCATGTAAAAAGCTCCCCAGGCCCTTGGGCTTCCTGGCCTGTGCTGTCCCACATCAACAGGGTGCATGTTTCCTGCCTGGTGCCCAGCTGGCAGCCACAGAGCTGTTGTGACACAAACCCCTTCAAACTCAGAGTTGATAATCAGACAAAGGGTGGGGGGAGAGAGAGGGAGGGGGAGAGAGAGAGAGAGGGAGAGAGAGAGAGAGAGAGAAGCAACAGGAACACAACAGCAAGCACAAGAAAGAGAGGTGGCGGCCCCCCACCCCTGCGCCCTAGGAGGGAGCGAACTCTTTCTGTACTCTGGTCTGGTTCCAGCTACTCTTTTCCCTGCTGAGAAGGTTTGAGGAGGGAAGGAGTATGGAGATGGAGCCTGAGGGAGACAAACAAGCATCTGGAAATCCAAACACCTATTTTAAAATTCTGGGGTCTCAGCCCAGCCTTGATTTGATGTCACTTGCTTGTTAACTCAACAGCCACTGGGCTGGGTCTGTGTGACTTGGGAAAAGCAATGAGGGTGCGATTTGTTTCAATCACATCATCCTTCATCCACAGGAAATAGAGGGACTGTTGGTTTCCTCTTGAGGCCTCCCAAACCAGAAGGCCAACTTTGTAGGTGTGCAATTTCACACCCGCGGCGTCTACCATCAGGGGACCAACGGGGCAGACGGGAAAGAAAACATCCCAGGATCCAGCTGGGGTCACCTCCTGCTCCGTGGGAGGGTTGGGGACCAGCCAGGGCGGAGGCCCGGACCAGGCAGGGAAGGGTGTTACTGGGTGGCAGGATCCAGAACAAATGTGGGTGAAGTGGATGAGGTTTAATTTAGCAAG
This sequence comes from Glossophaga mutica, assembly GCA_039655065.1. Lineage (NCBI taxonomy): Eukaryota > Metazoa > Chordata > Mammalia > Chiroptera > Phyllostomidae > Glossophaga > Glossophaga mutica. The sequence continues at coordinate 28,307,909 of CM077306.1, forward strand.
GGAAGTGTCATAACTGTCTCTTCTGTAACCGCAAGGTACAAACTCTGGGAAAGATGACTGTCTGCTTGCATTTATTTAAAGATCCATATATACCCATGAGTATTAATAATGCAGACTTTTTGTTTTGTTTCAATGCTAAGATTTTGGGGCAAAAAAAAAAAATCACTGTGTTTAGGCTTAAAGGTTTTCCTAAAGCTGTCCATTTAACTCAAAATTAAAACCAATAATCTTCCTTTATATTCCCAACTCCTAAGCTCCCTTTCTCTTCTCTTGAAATTTGGATCATGCCCGTGCTCCATGCTTTCTGGATATTTTCCCCCAATGGAGAAAGATTTCAATCACTTGATGGCCTTTATTGATCTAATAGACCCGACCAAGTCTGCTGCCCATCAGGGCAGAAGGGCACCTGCGTTAAAACCAGGCAGTCCCTGTGCGCCAAGGGAAAAGATAACACCGAAGTACAGAGCGCAATGCTGAGAGGACCAGAAGTCTGGGAAGATCTGCGCCTCCTTCTCTCAGTCCCAGAGTGCCCTTTCTGTGCCACTCTCAGTGACTTCTCCCATGTAACCCCATTTAGGTTCTGATATTTTATATCATTAATGCTAATTGCTAACATTATTGAGTGGTTGCCATGTGCTAGGCACTGGGCAAAACCAATTACTTACACTTTCTTTTGGTGTCTTCATGTCAAGCTGGCATTCCTTTCCCATTTTTCAGATGAGGAAATAGAGGGTCAAGGGCACCAATTGACTTGAAGCACATGGCTCAAAGTCAAAGAGGCCTGTGCTTGGGCTTTCGCACACCTTGTCTCCAAATCCTATGCACTTTTTATTGCGCAAATACCCTCTACAGCAACCCTGTGAAACAGGTACTGTTCATCCCATTAGCCAATAGGGAAATTGAGGCTTAGAGAGTCTAAGTGAGGACTGCCCAAAGCTTTACCACCAGGAAATGGCAAAGCTAGAACTAGAACTTGGGTGTTTTTGACTCCAAATTCAGTGCTCTTCCCCTGACTCCTACAGCAGCCCTGGATCACTGACAAATACGAAAGAACAGAAAGTTGAGTTCACAGTTCCTCCCGGGCCCCTTGTCTTGGCCTGCTATTACCTAAGCCCTAAACTCAGCAATGTGCATCTTCTTATTCTTGGGCTGAGCAACCTAAATCAGATGGCATCTTCAAGGCACCCATCATCAAACAATCACCTTCCAGTGCAATTGAATCACAATTGTCCTCACCTTGGTTTGGCTACACTATTTCTCTGGGTTCCTCCTAGGTCCTTGCCCATTCAGAGGCCCCTTCCAAGTCCCGCCTCTCCTGGAGGCCTTCCTTCTCTCTTTGGCTCAGGTTACTGTACTTGAAACCTTCTTCTGATGTTGACTATTTCTCCCTTTACTTTTCTGCCCTGGGTCTTGCATGAGGGTCTATGCTATATCCCTCATGTGATCTCCCAGCACCCCCTTGAAGGTTACCACATCTATGGCGAGCTAGACAACCCAACGTGCTCTCCCCCTTCCACTTTCCCCAGGCCAATCCCCCACTCCTGCTGCTACCACCTTCGGTTCACCTCCTGGAAAAATGTTTGAGGTGGTGATAGAGTTGACTCAATGCAATCCTTGCTGTGGGGGAGAGCTTGGCACTGGTTATCAACCTCCTCATTGCCAGAGCAGCCCTGTTCTCCATCATCCTCTGCTCCTCTCCCCAGTAAAATGGCCCATTTGAACCAGATTTTTCTTATTAACAAGCTTCCTACTAAATGGTTTAAGCTGTTCTTGTTGGTTTATGGGTTTCAGAGAGCACAGCTCAGCTGTGCTGTCCCAGTTCGCCCAAGCGCCTACCTAATTGTCTTGTCCAGGTGACACTGTGAGAGGCAGAAGCCTACCCTCCAAGCAGCAACTCCAGAGGGAGCTTCTTTTTCTTCTTAATATTTTAATTTTCAAAAATGCTCAAACACAAAATTTTAAAAATATAATGGAATCCCTTGAACCATCACCCTGCCAACTTGTTTTATGTTTCTCCCTGCTTCCTGAGCTGCCCCTACCAGCTATATTACTGTAAATTAAACACAACACATTTGATCACTACACTGATGAATATCTCAGTATATTTTCCTAGAGATATAGACCACCTGGCATTGTAACATAACCCCAATACTATGATCACATTTAAAAATGCTAACAATATTTCCTAAATATTATCTAACATCTACTTAGTATCCAAATTGTTTTATTGTTCCATAATTGTTTTTTATATTTGATTCATTTATGGCAGGATCTAATCAATGTTCCCAGTTGCATTCGATTAATATGACCCTTATGTTTCTTTTCGATCTGTGACAGTTTTGTGTATTTTACCCCCCCTCCAAGGGGCATCTTTATGTAGACAAATGCCCCAAAGATATGGATATTGTGCCATTGCCAACAAGGAAGTCCTGAAGGCATCCTAGTCAGCACAGACCTTCCTTATGCCACGGGTTAAGTTATTTATCCCCTTACATATGGCTCTAATTCAAAGGCCTATGCCTACTGTTCCTCAGAACATCTTAAGAAGGTTAAATCATCTTGTCCCAACACTGGCTGCAGTCACCACTAATACCCCACTGATACCCCACTAATAACTCATATTTATTAGCACATAAATGTTTACCACAACACACTAGGATTGGTCCTTTACTCTCTCTGTTTTCAAATGAGGATATAGAGGGACAGAAGAAAATGTTCTGCTATCTCTGATCAGTGGATTTGGCCTTTGAAATCAGGTTGTCTGATGGATTCACCTACTTATTTAACCATGGAGAGAGACCCTGCCTCATCGTGCAAGGTCTCATTTCCAGCGAGGGATTTGGCTGGGCTTCCAGGCTCCTCTCAGGCAGGGCTGGCAGGGGCAGATGAGAATCGTGATCAGTAGGATGTGTCTGCCATTCTAGGGAAAGATTAGGGCAAGGAGGCAGCAGAGAGGCATAGCCAACACGGAGCTCCAGATCTTCCTCGGATTCCCTTTGTCCAAGCTGGGCTTGTGCCATCTCTGTGAGTTCCCTGGGGGAGGCTGCGAACAGGCTTCCCCACCTCCTCTGTTTCACAAGTCCACACAAACCATCATTACCACACACTCTCAAGCCCACACAAATAACACATCCACATGCCCTCAGACCCACACCACTCAGCTAGCAGGCCAGCCCCCACAGGGCTCATTCCAACAAGCACAAACTTGCCGACACACACCTCAGTGTGCTGAATAAACACAGACTCTAGAAGCTGTGCGGGGAGGGAAAGAGGGTGGTTTCCTGATGGCAGCCAGAACTAAAGGCTACCTGACTTCAGATAGAAAGGTTGTCTGTCTGTCTATCTATCTATCTATCTATCTATCTATCTATCTATCTATCTATCTTTAATAGATCTTCTTTAGTTCTGGAAAAGGCAAAGGCTTTGGAGCTCCTGGTCTATGTAGGTCCAGTGAGTCTGTGGAAGGAGCTCAAAGGTTAGTGATGCTAGGACGGGCAGGCTGGAGTAGGGTGAGGAGCTGGCTGGTTAAATAGGGCTAAATCGAATCCCCACCCACCCCCCTGTTTGAAGGAGGGGAGGAGCTCTCATCTGTGGTTCTAAGAGATAGAAAACACCAACTGCCAGCAAGATAATCCATTTTCCTTTCTCCTTCCTCTGAAGGGGACTCCCCAGCCCTCCTGCTCTAACTTCCTGCTGGGTCTCAGTCTGGTTAGAACTCTTTACCCCTCCAGCAGAATTCATATCAAAGCCTCAGCCCCCCAGGGTTCATTAGGAGACATTTATTTCTGCATATTCTTGGAGAGCAAGAGGGAGGATAACTTGATTCTCAATGCAAATCGCTGGCTGTAATTTCAGCTCTTCCCTCCCTTCTCACAGGGAGATTTTGCAGGTCATTAAAAATATATGATTGCCTCCAAAAGAGCAGTGACAGCCGCCCTGCTGGGCAGGGCCAGGTGCTGGTGCTTGAGGGCTGCTGAATAACTGCCCAGGCAAATGCAGCCAGGCCCTTGCTCACATTCCGGTCTCCAGGCTCCGGAGCACAGGGGTGGTACCAGTTTCTGAGGCCAGTCTGGGCACTGAGACCTACCCTGTGTTAGTTCAGTTTTGCCTCCTATTGCTGCAGGGCATCTGATCTCTTGGTTTCCCATTTCCCAGTGGTTGGCTTCTTCCTCTATAAAAATGGCAATAAATGAGGAGCTAGTCTCAGAGCACCTGGTGCGTAGTAGGTGGGCAATCTGCTCTGCAATGTAGACCATTCCCCACCCCAGGCTTGCTGCCCGGCTCAGTGACACATTCTTCATCCCATCGCCCTCCCCAGTTTGGGCTACAAGGACCCAACCAGTCAAGGAAGTGTTACCCAGACAGTCTGGTCATTATGAGGGTCTCACTTGGTGTTTCCTTCTCTGTGTTGCCATGGAATTCAGAAGCCCCATAACTATCTAGGGCTTTATCTTCAACCTAATTGATCTCATAGACACTGGTCAATATATAGGGGGAGGGCTCCTTTTATACCTCTCTATAAAACCAAGAGAAGATTTTAGGCTAGGCAAGAAGGAGACTGTTCTTTCATGAGCCTGAGGCACTAAGCTGGGATCCCCTCAGGGGGATGGAGGTCCCTTTAGGCTTAGCTCCTCTGAGTCCCAGGATGCTCCAGCCTTAAACTGAAAGATGTCCCTTTAATACAGTAAACATATAACCCTGGAGGAACATGGATTGCTGTGAACAATTGTTAGAGGAAAGCCATATCTTTTGAAGCTTTAACATTGCCTTTTAATTCAGATTTTAAAAGGTATATGAGAAAACAGTTTGGTGGTTCCTCACAATGTCAGAGTTACCACATGACCCAACGATTTCATTCCTGTACCTTAAAGAACTGAAAACATAGGACCGCATGAAAACTTATGCATAAAGGTTCACAACAGCCGTATTCGAAATAGTCCCAAAGTGAAAACAACCCAACGGTCCATCAAAGAACGAATGGATAAAAAAAAATGTGGTCCTTCTCTCTCTCTTACAGACACATACACACATCATCTCTGCCTGCGTTTCAGGTTTAGTTTCTACAGTTTAATGAAAAATACCAGGAGTCTTCTCCATAAAAGGGGTCTGGATCCAGGTTTACCCGAGGAGCCTAGGAAGAGAAGTCCCTTCTCCCAGCTTCACCCCTGCTGTTACTCTAATGTCCCTCCTCCGCAGCACCTTCTGCTTCAGCATCTTCAACTTTGTGTAGTTCTGGAAGCCTTCAGAGACTGTATCCTGACCTTGGAAGGCCTTTCTTCTGCTTCTCTGCCCATTGACTACCTACCTGTCTTCCAGAGCCTTCCCTAACTTCTCCTTCTGCTGAAAGTCCCTGACCTTTCCTCGCTTGGACCACAGCTCCTCCTCAGGCTGTGGTACAGTTTGTGGCTGTCCCCTGCACAGGGAACAAGCACAGCCCCTGCTGGGTTGCATGCTCCTCAGTCACAGGGACTGTGGCTCTCCCACTGGAATCCTGGCACAATGCAGGATATAGAGCACGTGCTCAAGTGATGAGGGGAAGGAAAAAAAAGAAAAAGAAGGCAGAAGGGCAGAAGAAAGAGGGAGATTGTTTTTGTATGATTCCTATTTTTATACACTAACATTTAAAAAGAAGGGAAAGGAATTCATCACAAAAGGTCTCTAATTTTTTTGTTGGTATGTAATTTAATTCATTAGTAAAGTGGAAAAGGAGAAAGTCGGACATATTCTGCATTCTAATGTCATTCAAATAGATTTGAGGACTTTTAAGTGGTTAGTTTTTATAGTCAGTATTCATTTCTCCCCTGAAGAATATTTTCTCCCAGAGAATGACCTTGGTCTTTACTGTTTCTGGGAAAATGGGGTTTGAATATGGAGTTTCTTTTCTCTTTGTTCAAGTGGAAAGTACACATACAGTCATTACCTTTCAAATCAGGGGGGCTTAACTTCTTTTATTTGGTCCAAACCCATCCACCTTAACACTTGCTGTGTACAAATGCATGAAGTTTATAGACTTCAAAGGGTGTTCCACATGAGTGCTGGAGATATGGGGGTTCAGGAGGTGGGAATGGCCCCTCTTTATTAGTTAGCATTTACCAAACCTTTATAATCATTAACTAGTTACCCTGATGGAGTAATTCCCACAGGCATTGATGAGGGTTGGCTGAACATATCGGGATAGAAAATGACCTGCTGGCTTGGTAACTCCAGTCCTGTCCTTAAACAGGTCCCTTTATGAAGCACTTTTCAGAACTGGGGGCAGTATGGGACAGAGGAAAACACATCAAACTGCTTCTTGTCCCAACGTTGTCATTAACCCACTGTGCGACATTGGCTGCAGCCTCAGCTGTACTATGGCTGGCTTCGATCAGGGAAAACAAGCAGATAGCGTGCGTGCCACCACCGATGCCCTCCTGTCACCAGGGCAGATATTGCTGATTTATCCCAGCCCTTTTCCTGAGCCTGGACAGAGCTGCCTAAGCTCATGCACCTACAACTGATCAGACTGCCCTCTGAGCTGCGGCTTATTTGCCCTGCCTGGACTAGATGGTCTCTTCACTGTCCTTTCCAAGACTAACATTCGACAATTTTAAGTATTACAGCTATTTGTTTTATTGTGGCAACCACCACCACAGACTCCACGAAATTGTGCTAGTCCATTCCAAGAATCACAAAGAATTTCCCTCCTCAAAACACTCCTATGAAACTGAAAAATAAGCATTCCATTCCAACCATCCCAGAGGTTAAAGTTGCCTAAAACAAAGGGGGTGGCCTGGATACTCTAAAACAAGTTCCAAGCAGGGCTGAACGCACAGGCAGCCACAGCAGCTGCTGCCTACTTCTTCCCTCAGGATGCAGGGCCAGGAGCCACTCCTTCATCCAAAGGGGAATTCCTATAGGAGTTAATGAGAATTTGGCATTACAATGAATAGGTTCCTCTCATACACTGCTGATAGGAATATGAAATAGTGCCACTGCTTTGGAAAACAGTCTGGCAATTCTTCCAATGTTAAATATAGAGATACCATATGACCCAGCAATGTACACCTAGGTATACACCCAAGAGAAGTAAAAACATAGATCCACACAAAAACCTGTATGTGGGGACTTCCGGCCAAGATGGAGGCATAGGTGGATACTCTTTGCCTCCTCACACATCCAAAAGGAGGACAACAACAAATTTAAAACCAGAAAATAATCCGAACTTCCAGAAAATTGAACTGTACGGAAGTCCAACAACCAAGGAGTTAAAGAAGAAACATTCATTCAGACTGGCAGGAGGAGCGGAGATGGGCAGCTGGAATGGAGAGGATGTACAGCAAGGTGGCGGCTGGAGAACTGGGGCGGACAAGGTGGCAGCTGGCAGACTGGGTGGTCCCACATTTGCGATACCTTTGGATAAACTGGGAAGAACAACAGGGGAGTGAACACAACCCAGGGTTCCAGAGCAGGAAAGCCTCAAAATCTCTGACTGAAAAAAACCTGTGGGGGTTGACAGGAGAAACTCCCAGACTCACAGGGGAGTTCACTGGAGAGACCCACAGGGTCCTAGAATGTACACAAACCCACCCACACAGGAATCAGCATCAGAAGGGTCCAATTTGCTTGTGGGTGGTGGGGGACGTGACTGAAAGCCAGCTGAGAGCCAAGCAAGTGGCACTGATCCCTCTCGGACCCCTCCAAAGTGTCCTGCAATCTGATGATTTACACAACTAAACATTGATCTGATTTTTTTAAAAAATTTCAATTACAGTTTACATTCAACAGCACTGATTTGATTTTTAAGACTTGACTAATTTGTCCCAGTCCATCCCCAATACCTTTAACTTGATGCAAAAAGGGGAAAATATGTGTTTGATCCTCAGTGGGGTACCCCACTGCACAATCATGCCCATCTCCTACTCATAAGACTTCGATCCCTCTCCTTCGCTTATAAGATAAAGTCGGAACATACGCAACTCTCAACAAGCTGCCCTGCTTCACTTGCTAGATCCTCTCTGGTCACTTCCCCTCACACCCTCTGTTCTGTAGTCATTCAGAGTGTGTGCTCCCACCCTCCACCCCGTTATCGATCTAATCGTCCTGTACTATTTCATACGTCCATGCCCTCACAGATAAGGTTCCCTCTGACCTTAATGCCTAGCTCCAGCCATGCTACTCTTCCTTATCTGGCAAAATTCTACTCAATCCTGGGGAAACTAAAACCTCCAGGAAGCCTTCTTTGGATCCCCAGGCAGGTTACTTGTGCCCAGAACTCTGCACAAATTTCATCACTTGACACATGCTTCCTTGACTTGTCCATCTGCCCCCCGCCACTGTAAGCACCTTGAGGGAGGGGTGATGTCGTAGAGAGTCATTAATGCCCAGGACCCAGTAACATGCCTGACACATAGTGGGCCCTCAAAACATAAGTGAATAGATAAACACTCAGTGGCCCTGAGCCTGTGACAGTAAAACTGCTTTATTTTAGTAGGTTTTATGTTTGTTTGTTTTTCTTTTGGAATGGAGGGGAGACAACTAAGTTCATGTGCAAATGGAACCTTCAAGAGTTTGGTTTCATTCCAATGACAGCTTTTTCTACAAAAATTGGAAGCTTTTTCTACAATTGGAATTGCGTGGAATACAGACATACCACCCACCTACTTAGGGATGTATCTTCCCTCTGATTCAGGATAATCCTCTTCAACGTTGAGGAAAATTCTTGATCATTTCAGTTAGGAGAAAATATCTTCATAAAGAAAAGAATGAAAGGTACAGTTTCTCTGCATCTAATTCTGACCAATGAGGAGGTTGGTTGCAGAAGCGATGGAAACCTTGTGAGAAAACCACCACATGCCCTTGGTCACCACCCCTAACTGCAGCACAAGTCTGTAGCTGCGCCCGTGCCATTATAAATCACGTGAATACTGCTGTACTCACTGTATACAGGCAAAACCACCTGAGGGTTTTATGTATACGCACACACCCATACATAGGTAATATAGATCTGAACCTTGCATGAATTTAAATTGATATATTTAATAACTGTTTGTATTTATTAATACATAATATAATATTAAGTAAATGTAATGATATTCACAGATATTCTAATTTTTCCCCGAGCAGCTTAAAGAATCTTTCTCTTTGTTGCTATTCCCTTCCCATTCTGCCTCCAAATTTGGGTACTATGGATCTAATTTAGCACAATTCCAGGAAGCAAAGCTCATTCTCCCAATTTAAGGATGAGAAACACAGACTCTGGGAGTTAAAAGAATAACTTCAAGCCCCACAGCTAGTAGATGACAGAGACAGACCCTAACCTTCCTAGACAGTCTCATGCTCATCCCACTGGCCTGAATTGCAGGGGAGGGTGCCAGGGGGTGTGTGAGAAGAGTCTGCAAGAAAATGGAAGGGCAGCTAGAAACTGTGCAGAGCCAGAAATGTTGTGCAAATCATTTAGGAACAAATGGAAACCAATCCTCATCCCCATTTGAAAATATCACAACATGCAAGGGTATGTGTTTTAGTGAAGCATCTCTGCCTCATACATTTCCAGGACCTGAAACCTTATATGCAGTGAGTGAGGTCCAGGGAAAAAGGAGCCTTCTGTGGAATATATACAGAATAAGGGACAGCTCCATAAAACATGGATTTCTTTAATCCACTGAGGGAGCACCACTGACAAGACACCACAAGGGCACAGCTGTGTTTACTCCAGGGTCACCTCGTGTTATTTATAACAAATGCTTTCGCTTTTGCACTCTGGCGACTGCCTTCTCCTTTCCAGGATATGAAGTAGGTTTTCACAGAACCAGACACTGTTAATGGGCCCACACGGCTATCGAACACCCCAGCTGGTCCATGATTTTATAGCATCCATCACGGGACACCAGGATCCTTATTAAAGAAGAGAGCTCTTACAGCGTTTTTCAGAACATCCTATTTTCTAAACCCATCCCGCAGGGAAAGTGCTACAGTGAGTGAGATTGCGTTATAGGCCGTTACGCAGGGTCTGGGCCATGACTGTGAGGGAAGCAAATCAACAAAGGGTATTTATTGTGTGCTGCCCTGAGCTGACATGGTGCTAGGGCCACACGAGGGAAGGTAGACCGTCTTGATGCTTTTCCCCTTGGAGCTCCCATTTGGAAAGTGAACACTGATACAGATGTAAAAATTATAACCCAATTCACTATGTACGATGTGGAGCAAAAATGTAATTAACTTTGATTTACAATGTGTAGTACAAACCCTGATCTGCTCAACTCTCAGGTCCACTAGAAGTTTTTTTTTTTTTTTTTTTCTTTTCATTTCAACCCTTGTTTAATATCTTATCAACTCGTCTCTGGCCCCTTTTCCTATTTAGGAAGCAAAGTTTACCAAATATAATCTTGTCTTTCTTTGAGGGCCAAGAAGGGTGCAGTGAGAGATGGGTGTTTGTACATGTTAATTTGCTTCCTGAGGACGAGATCCCTGTGCTCTGTGGTGGACAGCAGATGAAGTGGGTTAGCTTAAATGGCTTTGATGTTAAAACCCAGCTCTGCCACATGGCTGGTCTGGGGCATTTGCTTCACTAGTCTGAGCTTCTGAATCTTGGTATTCTCACCTGTAAAATGGAACTAGTAGTAGTGACTCTGCTAGGATTAGGGATAATGAATGTAAAGTCCCTAAGTGTAGTAGTATCTGCTACATAGGAAACACCAAACAATAATAGCTCTTGTTCGTCGTATCAACAGGAGATGGAATATAGATCAATCTCAGGGCATACCCCAGAAATATTGGTTGCTTGCAGTGTGTGAATACTGGAGTACCTGCTCAGATCCCTCCTCCCAGCTAACCTACCTGGTCCCCAGCAACTGGGAACGTCACCTGCTGATGACTTACAGTATGTTCTTAGTTGGACATTGCCCTCTGCCACCAGGAAATGCCTGGACCCAGGTTATGCTCCCTCCTAGAATGGATGATGTGGGCACAAAAGTTCAGCCCCATTGCCTCTGTTTGGGACAACTGTGAAGGACTGTCCCAGCTCCACAGTTGCCTGTAGAATCAGCGGAGGCGTCAGATGCAGCTGCGTTGAGGGCCAGTGTCTCACTCAGCAGGGTCCTCGCCTCTTACCGGTGCATGTCCCCAGACCCATTCCCCATAAACCTCTGCCCCACCCCCCGACTTTACTTGTCAGAGTCTGTTTCAAGAAACTGAGACCTAATATAAAATTTGGCTTAAAAGAAAATTGTTGATTTAAACTTTTCTTGAGATATGGCTATTTCTCTCAAAAGTGATAAGCAGAAAAAATTTTAGTGAATTGTATTTTCTGGTTATTTGGGTCCTAGCTAACTGTATTAGTTTCCTCTGGCTGCAATAACAAATTATATAATCATGAATTCAGTGGCTTGAGACAACACTAATTTATTATCTTAAATTCTGTTGTTCATCGGTCTGAAATAGGTCTTACTAGGCAAAGTCAGTTTCAGCAGGACTGCCTTCCATTCTGGAGGCTCTAAGGCAGAGTCCGTAGCCTTGCTCTTCCTTGCTTCTAGAAGCTGCCCACACTCTTCGGTGCACGGCTTTCTTTCTCCATCTTCAAGCCAGCAACCATGGGTCCAGTTTTGGGTTGCATCACTCTGCCTCCTCTTTGGCCTCTTTTTTACACTTTTAAGGGTGTTGCAATAGCATAAGGTCTACCCGGATAGTCCAGAATAAATAAACTCCCTGTTTTAAGGTCAGCTGATTAGCAACACTGACTCCATCTGCAACTTTAATTTTTATTTGTCATGTTGTATAACACAGTTATAGTTTCCTAGCTTAGCATGTGGACATTTTTGAAGGGCCCTTATCCTGCCTACCATTCTAATCAAAGTTTTACTATTTACCCGATAACACGAATGGGAGCCAGACCAAAGTCAGTGAAGATGGACTGACTTGGACAATTATAGTGTGTATACATTTTGTCATCTGGGATATTTCAGGGCTGTGAACATCTGGAAAGCACAGTGTGATGGAGGGGGCTTGCTTTGGGAGGAACTGGGCAGCAGTGTAGACAAAACTAAAAGGGACAAGAGCTTAATGGAACCAGAGTTATACTACTGCAAGAAGTTGAAGGACTGTCCTTGGAGAAAATTTGAAATGAGGGTTTGCAGTAGAGTCCAATGTAATGACTAAACCCAGTTAGAATACCTTTGGGCTGATTTAGCCAGCCTGGCTCATCAAGTGTTGGAGACTGAGAAAGGTTATGGAAAGATGGTCCCACGTGCCTGACATTAAATTAATTTTTAAATGGCAGGCCAGAGAACAATCAAACAGAGAATTTTTGTCTAAAGTTATTCAGCACTAGTTGGGATCAGATATAACATTGGTTTTCTAGCAATTGGGAAGCATTTAAGTTCAGGATAGGTCTGTGAATGAGAGAATTTGCTGACTTCCTCTCCAAAAAGCTCTACTCAATACTCTCATTTGTCTCTTCAGAACCCAGGACTCTTTTGCTAGCTACTAACTGCCATTTCTGGGCCAGGGTTCCGTCCTGCAGAACAGAGAGCTGGTTCCAGGTGTATGTGTAGGGGTGTCTCTGTTTAGGTGTCGGGGGAGGGTGTCCCTTTCCTCAATGAACCTTTTTGGTTTATGTTTATAATCCACGTGATAAATGTTTAAAAGTCCAGACAAGACACAGTTGAAAAGGGCTTGGTGACCTGATCAATTTCCCCTGTCTTAAGCAGAGCGGAGTGTCTGGGGCTCCCAGGCAAGTTACTTGTGAATATATAAGGAAATTTAAAGGTATGTTTTAAATAAACATACCAGAGCTTATGCATCCCACATGAGTCTCCCCTTCAAAGCAGTTTCCTTGGAAGATGAATCACTTATTCCAAAGGTACTGTTAAAAACACCCTGGATCATTTCTTTTTAGACACTTAAATGCATTCTTTGGAGGATCTTGATGGGGCAAATATTTATTCTTTAAAGGTGGATTTGATTTTTAACAACAGCCAAAATTCATTTAGATCAAAGTCTGAGGAGTGCAGTGAATAACCGAGTTAAGTAATACCATTTTAGATTAGAAGATGAGGCTGATATAATTAAATGAGACTAGTTTGCTCGTGAGGGCTGTGGATGGTTCTGAGGGCCAGAGTAAGAACAATGGCTGCATTGTTGGGATAAGTTGGCAACTTTCAAAGCAATTTCTTTAGAAGATTACATACCGGTAGTTGAAGGTAGCAAATTCTGGAATTTTTTTTTTAAGTTTATGACTTCAGAGAGTCCTTACATTTTAGTAGTTAGAAGCACAGGATCTGGAGTCGGTGCTGGAACCAAAGTTCGACTCCATTATTTTTCAGTTGTGTGACTTCTGGTGAGTCATGTGACCTCTCTGAACTTCACTTTCTTCGTCTGAATAGGGCTATAATATTAACTACCTCAGAGGATGGCTATGAGGAATAAAGTCACATACATAAAACATAAGGTCATGCATATAAAGCACCTAGTCTACCGCATGACACGTAGTAGGTGCTTAATAAATAGTGGCTATTGTTTTTTCTTCATCAACACACTGTGTACAAACAGGCACACACACACCTATGCAATACTGTGTGGGTGCAAGTTCATGATAACAATTGAATTTGTGATGATATGATAATACTAGTAACTATTGTTTATTGAACATCCTCGGTGGGTCAGACCCTTCAACCCTCTATAGAGGGTTGAAAGGGTCCTTAGAGGTAGGTTCTATTATTAGACTCACTTTTTTACAGGTGGGGAAATTGAGGTCTAATGAGGTTAAATAACTTGCCCCACATCACCCAGCTACAAAGCTGTGGAGTCAGAATCCTAACATAGGCACTCTGACCCCTAAATTGACGCCTTTCACCCTTTCTCACACTGCTGGTCATGAAGGCTTGTTGGTCCTCTTCACAGTGACGTGAGGACAGTCTGAGTAGGGGTTTGAGCATGGACTTTGGAGCCACATGGGCTGGATTTGGGTTTGAAACCCAGCTCACCCACTTACTGCCCCGTGGCGCCTCCTGTCTTCCCCGCTGGAGTGTGGGACGGACGAAGAGAGGCTTACGAGCAGCGTCTAGCGCAGAGTCAGTGGTGCTCAGGAAGCTGGGGCTGCAATTAAAAATGTGAATGAAAGCCTCAATTAATAGAACATTTTGGACAGAGTGGCTTTTGGCCCCATGTCCCCCTGCCCTTGAGATATACATGCCTCTAGGGGAGAGCAGTATCGCTGCTCTGAAAGCCTTTGGTGATAGCCTAAGTATGAAAAACAGCCTTACTGATAGTGGAAAATTCTCCTGAAAGTGGGCAAAGTGTTTCCATCAGATTGTGGCTGAATTCCAGAGGGGGTGGAGAAGGTGACAGACAAAACCACTTAGTGTTCCTACTCAGCCCACAAGTTGACTCTCTGATCAAGCACTTTTCCTAACATGTGTTCCTGGAGAGCAGCTTGTTATCTGGGGCTGGGGGTTGCCTGCTGACCCCTACTCCTGCCTGGGACTCCTCCCCTCCTCCCCCATTCCCCTCAAATAGTGCCTTCTTACATAGTGACATTAAGAAAAACCCTGAGTGGCCAGAGGAAAGCCTAACACTGTTTGCTGCTTAGTGCCTGGCTAGTCTAGAGCACCCATTCATTCATTCATTCATTCATTCTCTTTCATCTGCGTCAGAGAAGTAAGCAGCCAGATTTGCAGCTAAGAGACCTGTTATGGGCTGCATTGCGTTTCCTCCAAATTCATATGTTAAAATTCTAACCCCCAATACCTCAGAATGTGACTATATTTGGAGACTGAGCCTTTAAAGAGGTAATTAAGGTAAAATGAGTTCATGTAGGGCCCTAATCCAATATGACTGGTGTCCTCATAAGAAGAGGACATTAGGACACAGCCTGAAAGACAACCATGTGAGGACACAGTTTTGAGGACAGACCTCAAAAGAAACCATCCCTGTGACACCTTGATCTTGGACTTCCAGCCTACAGAACTGTGAGAAAACAAATTTCTGTGGTTTAAGCCACCAGGTCTGTGGCATTTTGTTATGGCAGCCCGAGCAAACTAATACAAGGCCTGAATTTTACATTCAGGCTTGCACACAAGGGTCAGGGGCCAGTGTGGATGCCTCCCAGGGAGAGTCCTAAGAGGAGACGCTTCCTGGAGAACAGGGCACCGACAAGTGGTGCTGAGCATTTGGCACAACAAGCCTCCTGGACTCTCCTCCTGCACACCTGTGACCAACGCTCCTGGCTGTCACCTTTGCATAACCTGAGCAGCCTTTCTGACTTCTAATTCCAGTCACTCCAGCTCAAAACTGCTGTCAGACCTCTTGGGAATGACTCAGATCTGGGGTGGGGAGCAGGGGGCGGGCACATCTATCGAGGTGATTAATTTGAAAAAGAAACTTATTTATGTGATTATATCTGCTAAATGGTTTTATCCAGTCTTCGTTGTTACTTGAATAACACCTGTTAAATGACCCAAATTGTGCCTTCTACCTGTCCTTTGACAGGACACAGTTACAAGAGTTTTAATGCATATTGGGTAAAAGGTGTTATCTTTTTCCAAGAGAGGAACAATGTAATCTGGAACTGATAATACTCAAAGGTGCCGCCAGTGATATCTGCCCCCCTAAGATTCTTGTCAACCTCCCTGTTTCTCACCACGTGACAAATCAGGTGTTGTCCTACATATTGCCCACTCAACAAGTCACTGTTAGGGCCGGCTTTGACCGACAGGGACTGGAATTCCTACCTGGCCAGCAGCAATTTTTAACCCAGAAATTCTTTATTCACTGTTGAAATTAAAATGGCTTTCCTGGTTGGTTATCTCTATATGCTCATCTGTAAATAAGGAAGGAGCTTTAAAGATGATCTCTAAGATCCCTTCCAGCCGCCAAGATTGTAATTCTCTGTTTTGTGAGATGAGCAAATGTGTGAGTCATTCTCTGCTCCCCCCAATAGCAAACCATCATTCTAACCCAAATACTACTCATTGCATTCATTAGCTTAGTAAATGTTGTTGACTGAGGACTGAATTCATTAATGAATGCCACTGGGTTCCCAGCTGCAGGGATAAATAAGACTGTTTCCGCCTGTCGAGAGCTCATATTCTGAAGGGGAGATGTAAGAACAGATGGGCTGCTCAGTTCGGCTCTGTTTGTTTATTTGTTTTTAGTTAGTTTTACTTATTATGATGATAAAAACTTTACTTAATTCCTACCCTTTGTTAAGCATGCTGCTGGGTGTTATACAATGAATCTGCATACTCTACAAAGATATCGTTGGTGCTATTTTAAAGATTAAAAAATGAAGGCCAGCAAGTGACAAAACATAGGTCTTGTTGACTCCTTGTCATATATATAATTTGAGCTAATGAGGTTTGCTGATTCTAGACAGAAAAGCAGAATTGCATCAATATTTGATCTCAAGAAAAGGGCAGTAATGGTTGATTATGTTTCCAGTTCATTCACTCAACTGACATTTATTGAGCTTCTTCTCAATGTCCAATGTACACTAGACACTGGGAATAAAATGAAAAAGCTAGGCACACTTTTGACCTGGTCCCGATGCAGTCAGTTGTAGTGATGGAGAAAGAAGTGTCACTGATAATTGCAATGAAATAGTAACAGTGTGCCGTGGGAACCCAGAGCAGAGGGCAACCAACTCTGGAGCAAGGCAGTCAGGGAAGGTGACCTTTGAACTAAGTCTTGAAGGAAAAATAGGAATTCACCAGGCAAAAGTTAGGGGAAGGACATTTCAAGCAGATGGAACAGAAAGTGCAAAAGTCTAGGGATATGAACAGAATACCACTTTGGGTCAATGGCGAGAAATTCTGTGTGGCTGAGCATAGGGAAAGCTAGTGAACTCAAGGATGATGAAGCCAGTTGGAGAGGTCAGTGGGGGCCACATTGAAGAGTCCATTAAGAATTATCCTATGGCTGATGAAGACTTTTCTAGGGGGGGAGAGTGACATCATCTGCTTTGTTTTAACAAGAGAGTACTGGCTTCAGTGTGGAGCCATAATTATCAGCCCTGGCTGCATGTCAGAATAACATGGGGAGCTTTAAAGAATCCGGATGCCTAATGCAGCACACCAGATCAACGAAACAGGAGTTCCCAGTAGTGGGACCCAGATGTAGGTATTTAAAAAGAAACTTTTCTGGGTAATTCCAATGTGTAGCCAAGGTTGAGAACCACTGGCATAGAGAATACTCCAGAAAAAAGGAATTGGTGGCTGAGAGGCCAGCAGGGGGAACACTGGATATGGCCTGGAGAACACTGTGGGGGTGGTGGACCTCAGACTTGGACTCTCAGCTTCAGGTCAGTAGGTCCAGGCTGAGGACCTCAGATTTGCACCTCTAACCGTTTCCTGGTGGATGTCCATGCTGCTGGTGCAACGAGCCACTTTGCAAACCACAGGTCTGTTGCCTGGAGGTGGAGATGGAGAGGAGAAAACAGACTAGACGGTGTTTCAGAGGTCGGGAGGAGGCCCAGGCGACTGGGTGCATGGTGGTGCTATCAACCAAGATGGGAATGAAGAGGCCCTTTGTGTCTTGTTGGTGACATGGAGGAGAGGACATTCAGACGTGGGGCACTTGACATAGTTGTTAGAAATATCAAGGGGAGGGCAGCCAGCTGGCAGTGGGAAATACTTTTCTAGTTATCAAGAAGAAGTGAGGCAAATTTTGGGACAAATCAGAACCTCAAACTTACCCTAGTTTAAGACAGATAAGGACTGATGACTATAAATAGCTTATAACTGTATATTACTTCTATCGGAGCCATTTTCTCCTGATGACAACATGACTAATCAATAAAAGATGATGATGATATCTTTTTAGTCACTACGCAAAAAAAAAAAAAAAAAAAAAAAAAAAGATCACATTATACATAAACCATTAAACCCAGTTATTAGGTACACATAGGTCAAATGTTATACTGCCTCCACCAGTTTTTTCCATGTATGTTCATACATGAATTTGAAAAGCAATTGCAACCTTTATTTCTTTGTATATAGTGAGAGTTATTATGTTTGCCTTTTACTTGTGAGATGAGTCCCAGGTATTTGGCCTAGCCTCAGTTTCCCTGGGGGTGAACAAGAGGGGATGGATTCGGTGACGGCCAAGGACACCACCAACTCCAGCCTTCTATGCGTTTACCTTTGATTCTCTGTCATTTTTGCCAGAAGGATCTCCAGGGGCTGGAAACACTGGAAAAGTTTTTTTGCCCATTTTAATTCAACTTTTTTAGAGTATGTTCCCATCAAAAAACAGTCAGGCCTTATTGTCAGAGCTGTGTCTTAAAGGTATTTCCAGCTCGGTTCTCATTCCTCACTTGACAAGTGCTGTCATGGGGCTCCATCACTCCTGGGCTAACAGCTACCAATAAACTGAAAATTATTTCCAACCAGCTAACATGCTGTTTACTTTCCAGAAAAATTGCACTATCCAATCTGACAGTTGATCAAGGGGTACCCTGCTGCTGTCAGCAGGGAGAAATGTTTAAACACAGAGATGGGAGTTTAAACATTTTCTCATTATCACAGAATAAGGGGGAAAAAAAACAAATAAATAAATAAGTAAAAATGGCATCCAGACTCTCTAACCCCCTGCTGGGAGAGTAATGAAGGTGTGTCACATGACCCAAAGGAGTGGGCTTTTATCTCCAGCCCCAGTACTGTTACTCAAGTGACACCTGTCACATGACCCAACTTCGGTCTTTTATCTGCCTTCCCCAGCCACACTTTTGGGGAATTGTCTTTTCCAAAGACACGTGGCCATTGTGGCCATTGTAGTGGCTCTGTTAGTGCTATTCGCTTGTTTTTTTGTGTATCCTGCCTCAAATCCTCTAGGTCTTTCCTCAAACATTATTAAAATATGATAAATGACAAAACACCAATAAAACTAAAAGACAAATAATCTCAGAGAGAACCAAACAATCAATGGTGTTATTATATTTCATACAAATTTACAGGAATTAAAATTTGAAGAGAAAAATGTCTATTTTAAAACACTAGTCTTCATTTTAGAATGATTATTAGAGCAGGAAGTGAATAAAACCCAGGTTTGTTATAAAAGTGCCTGCAACTTTAACTAGCCAGGCTCACTGGGCTGTACCATTGTCACAAACAGAACCGGAACTGGAACCAGAACCAGGTATTGTCACCTTTCCTCCACCACTTCATTCCAAATGCCAGTCTAACTCCTTGACTCTCTAACTTGGTTCTTTATTGTCCCCTGGACTCCTGCCTTACCTTGCTAGGTAGAACCCCACGGCTTTGGCACCATTACTTCCTTTGTTTTCTTCTTCTTCCACTTTACTACGACTAGTTCTCATACCGCCACGATTACCAAAAGTATCATAACCACCGCCGCCACTACCACCACCACTACTACCATCACCACCACCATCACCACCACCACCACAGCCACCACCCTCCCCACCACCATCACCACAACCATCACCACCACCATCACCACCAATACCACAGCCATTGCCACCATAGCCACCACCACCACCACTGCCATTGCCACCATCTCCACCACCACTATTACCATTACCACCAGTACTATTACCACCACCATCATCACCACTACCCCCCATCACCTTCACCACAACTACCACCACGGCCACCACCGCTACTATTAGCTAATTTTTATAGTGCTTATTACATGCCAGGTACTGTTTAAAATACATTAAATGTATTAATTCATCTAATTCTCATAAGCAACTCTGAGACAGATACTATTATCACCCCCATTTTACAAAGGAGGCAGTGAATGCACAGAGAAGTGAAGTAACTTGCTCAAGGTTGTACAGCCAACCAGTGCAGAGCCAGACCTGAACAGAAGCAGTCTGGCTCTTCACTCTGCACACTGCACAGTGGCTGAGCAGTCTTCAAAACTTTTCAGAGTCTTGACCCCTGTACTTTTCTTTTTTCCTGTCTCACAGGGTATGTGTATCTTATCCTTTCTCAGGTAAATGTAGGCCCTTAATCTCATTTCCTCTAGTCTCTGAATCTTCATTGATTATCCATTTATTCATTATTCCACAAATATTTAATGGACACTGATTATGTGTCATGCACAATTCTAGATGCTTGGGATGCGTCAGTGAACAGAACCTGCAATATCCTTGTTCCTGTGGGGCTTAGTTTCTAGAGGGAGCAATAGAAAATAAATGATAAATGCAGAACTACAATACATGAAAACAACAACAACAACAACAACAACAACCAAACAAACCAAGAACAGTTCAAGGGAGTAAAGGAGTGCTGAACTGCAGTTGAAAACATAGTTGAGGAGTTCATTTACTCACAAGACATTTACTGAGGACCTACTAGGTGCAAAACACTGTTCAAGGTGCTTGAGATAATTCAGTGAATAAAATAAAGTTTCCTGTCCTCATTAAGTTTACATTTTAGAAAGGGCAAGGGAAATAATAAACCTCATAAATAACTACACCATAAGTTATAAAGCATAAAAATCCACTGATAACAAGCTTTAGGAAAATCGAGCTGGGTAAAAGGGATTGGTGTGCAGCAGGATTGGCTGTTGAATAGTGTGGCTGAGGGAGGCTCCCCTGACAGGCCGCAGTGGAGCAAAGGCTTGAAGCAAGCAAGGGAGTTGGCTGTGTGGATATTTAGGAGAAAGGGCTGCAGGCAGAGGAAGAGCCAGGCAAAAGCCCAAGAAGAGATCGTGCATGCCTTGTGTGTTTAGACTACTCTTTGATTCTTCCAACTTCTTTCTTTCTTTTTTCTTCAGCTCATAAAAATGCGTAGATCTCTCCTGTGCTAACCAAAACAAGAACCTTCTTCATACTCCAGGCAGCGCTCCATCTTTTCCACCCTTTTGTATGTTTCTTACCATTTAATCTCTCTTCAGTCCATTGTATTTTTCTATGAGTACCATTCCACAGAAACTGTTCCCTTATATAGGTCACCAGTAACCAGTCACCACCAAAATCCATGGCCTGCCTTAGTTTACCTCCTGCTGATGTTTTTCTCCATTGGCCACTCAGTCTTAGAACACTATTTTTAACACAGAGTAATTCTAATTTTGTGCCCTACCCTACACTTGCCCAACCAATTTTTAGCCACTAACTCTTTCTCTCCTTTACTGATTCTTCTTCATTCTACACAGTGTTTTTTCTCTTTGTATATGTTCTCTTGGGCAATCACATCTTTGGGACTTCAAGGACATCACTATGTAGGTGATGCCCACATATAGTCAGTCCTTTTTTTCCTGGCCCCAGACCAGCAGTTCCAATCGTCTGAAGTACATGGCAAACTCAGGATGTCTAGAAATAAGCTCATAACCCTCTCTCCCAAACAAATTACCTGACTCTGAATGATCTAACACATCAGCCAGGCCCCCAGATGGGAAACCTTGCAGCCATTCTTCAGCCCCACCCCTTACTGCTCCCTGCACCATGAGAACCCTCAGTCGGTTAGTGTCTGTGGCAGATTCTATTGGTTGTTGTTCTCCATTTCTTCCTCAGTTAGAAGAATACTGATTATTCAGGAATATGAACTTCAGGAGAAGTGATTCTAGGTTCATATTAGGAGTAAATACTGACCATTCTAAAGCAGTCATCTCATTTCCCTTGCTAGCATTTTGGGAGTAGAGCATGACAGTCTGAATGGGAAGATGTGAAGAGAATGGGGCTTTCTTTGAAAAAGGAGTACACAGGAAAAGATATCCTCTCCTTCAACTGGACACTGCCATTCCTGCATGTGATGTGTGCAACTGTGGCAGCACCTTGTGACCATGATGGGGACCAGCCTGAGAATTAAGGCAAAAGGACACTGAAGATGCAGTAAAGAAAGATGGAAAGAATCTGCATTGTCAGTGATGTTGACCCATCAAATGAATCAATCCTGGAACCAACTACTACCTCTGGACTTCTTATGTGAAATGATAGCCCTACGGACTAAGCCACTGAATTGGGGTTTTCAGTTCATTCTGGCCAATATATGTTGTCCCTTCTATATTTTCCTCACATAGGGCTATCTTCTCACCCACTTAGTTGCTGGGCAAACTCTCATTTCAAGATAAGGCTTAACTGTCATCTCCTCCATGATGGGGCATACTGATGTGTTGTCGTTGGCTCTTGTATTTATTTCCATCTAATTCTGCATTAGACTATATGAACCCTGGGGGAACTGTTTATTTTTGTATTTCTAGATGTTTGTTGAATGAATTAGTGAATAGATGAGGAGGTTTAGTTTATATTTTGGGTTAGTTTTGGGCTCCCACAAGATTTTATTGTAATATCCAATGATAGTCCTTACAATAGAAACACAATTTTACAAGCATGATAATAAACTTGTATGAATTCATTACTGAGCACCTAAGATCTTATACCAGGTGCTGTTAACCTACTTAGACATAGAAAAGAGTTAGGAGTAGAGAATGTGGATAGCTTCAAACAGGATGGACTAAAATAAAACTAATCTGGGAATTCATTTATGAAAGGTGTTAAGAGTAACAAAAAGGTGTTAATCCTCTGTGTCAATGTTATCTTCAGGAAAAGACCTTTGGTTCTAAGAAATGTAATGGCTCTGAGTGATTTATTTTCTTCCAGAAGGTAACCTCCACTGGATGCTCTCAGTGATTTCATTTTAAAAAGGTGAAACTTTTTGAAAATAACTCCAAGGTAGTATTAGATGCACACTTAAAATATCAAGAAATGGTAGAAGGTATTACCAATGCTCATAAAAATCCTGGTATTCATGTCAACACTGTTTAACAGAACCTCCTTCAATGACAAAAGTGTTGTATGTCTGCATTGTGCATTATGGTAGCCTCTAGCCACATGTAATTATTGAGCCCTTGAAATGTGGATAGTGGGACACAGAAATGGAATGTTTACCTTAATTAAATGCAAATATGTACATGTAATCAGTAACTACCATGTTGGACAGTGCAAGCATATATTTTACTTGCCCTGGTGCTAGTCAGGGTAGGCTAGGTTATCCTACAGTAACAACCCTCAAAGATTAGTGGCTTAAAGCAATAAAATTACATATCTTTCCCCCACTACCCGTCCATCATATGTCCTGTGGGGACTCTGCTCTACATCTCTTCATTCTGGGACCATCTTGAATGCTGCTGGGTCACTCTAACAGGGGGAAATGGTAATATGATCTGGAGGGTCCTGTGCAGGCAATCAAGTGAATGCTTGGCGTAGAAGGGATACATACCACTTCCACTCACAATTCATGACCAGCACTAATCATATAGCCCTACCCACCCACCAGAAGGCCAGGAAGTGCAATCCAATTATGGCACCCAGGAGACAAATATTAGGTGAGTAAGAATCACTAAAATAACTAAAATATCAAATTTGAACAAAATTAAATTATGTTTTTAAAAGTCAGGTGTATGTCATACAAAGGAGTCAACAGAAGCATGGAAGGAAAATCATGTGCACAAACACCAGGAAAGCTCCTTTTACAAAGTCAAGAAGGAAGATTGGAATGATGTTTTGGTGTTTTATATATAATTTTTATTAAGTTTTTAAATAAGCAAATTTATCAGTTAAAGAAAAAGAAGGAAGCAAAGGCATAATTTATCTTCTGTTATAATTAAAGAAGATAATTTTGACAATTCCCACGTTTTAAAAAATCCCTTTTTTACAATAAAACAAATCTACCCATTCTTGTAACAAGAGGATCTTACTATAATTCCAAGCATAGTTTGTCAATAGCTGTTCAAAAGTCATTATTAGACAATCTTGGAATTAGAGGGGACCTTAGAGATTAGCTAATCTAATCTCCAATATGAGGAACCCTCCAATAGCTTTTCTTATCTTCTGGGCGCAGAGGAAGCCCGCTCATGTTAGGGAGCTCATTCCATTGGTGGACAAGTGAAATTGTTCAAGAACTCTTCCTGCTGTATCAAAAGTAGTATCTCTGAGCTTTCTATGTATTTGTTCTGGTTCCACAGCCACCAGGTAGAGGGCCAACCCTCAGTCCTCTGGAAGGATTTTTTCTGTCCCTTGGGTTTTCTCTATTGGGCTTTTCTTCCCTGTGCCTTGGTCCCCAAGGCCCTCCCTTCTCCTAGTAGCCCTTCTTGGATCATACAGTGCAGGGGTGGGGCTAGAGGTGCAAAAGGAGAGTCTGAGTATCAGATCCTAGTTATTTAAGTTTGATTCTGTGTTCTTCTCTGTGAAACATGGAGTAACTCTCATCTACCTCTTAGTCTTAGGAAGATTAAACAGCATTAGATCTGTAAACTAACAGATGCACAAGAAATTGTTACTTCACTATGGTGTTTCTTTTAAAGTGTGATGGATAGAGTTAATAATTTTGATGTGATCTCATCAGTAGAAAGTAATCTATTTCCCCTCTCTGTGAAACCATCTTATTCCTTCATTTAAATCACTTAAAAGTATTAGCATTATCCTTTGTAGACCGTCAAATGTGCTATTAATTTATACCATCCTTAAAAGTTTCAATTTCCACTAAGTCACAGGCTTACTTAACTTGTTGACATTTTAAACCTTAAGTGTAAGAAGTTAAATCAGATGAAATTTGATTGGAATAAAGGTTGTACTGGCTTGTTCTAAATTAGTTATTTACTTGCTTTTTTTAACACTTTATTTTTTTAGAGTAATTTTAGGTTCAGAGAAATATTCAGCAGAAGTTACAGAGATTTCCCATGCATCCCTTGCCCCCACATACACAAAGCCTCCCCCATTATCAACATCCTGACCAGAATGTACATTTGGTACAGTTGATGAACCTGCATTGACACATCATTAGCACCCAAAGTTCATAGAGTACATTAAGATTCATTCCCGGTGTTGTACATTCTATGGGTTTGGACAAATCTATAATGACATGTATCCACCATTATAGTATCATACATAGTTACACTGCCCTGAAAATCCTGTTGTGCTATTCATCATTCCCTCCTTCTAAACCCCTGTCAACCACTGATCTTTTTAGTGTCTCTGTAATTTTGTCTTTTCCAGAATGTCATATAGTTGGCATCATATAGTATGTAGCCTTTTCAGATTGGTTCCTTTTATTTAACAATATACATCTAAGTTTCTTCCATGTCTTTTCATGGTTTGATAGCTCATTTCTTTTTAGCACTGAATAATATTCCATTGTCTGGATGTATCACAGTTTATTTATTTATTCACCTACTGAAGGACTTCTTGGTTGTTTCCAAGTTTGAGCTATTATGAATAGAGCTGCTATAAACATTTGTGTGTAGATTTTTCTGTGGACATACGTTTTCAACTTTTTTTGGTAAACACCAAGGAGTGCCACTGCTGGATCATATGGTAAGAGTATGTTTAGTTTTGGAAGAAACCACCAAACTGTCTTCCAAAGTAGCTGCACTATTCCTCATTGCCACCAGCAGTGAGTGAGAGGTCCTATTGTTCCGCACCTTCAGCCACATATGGTCCTGTCAATGTTCTGGAATCTGGCCATTCCAACAGTCGTGTAGTGGTACACATTAGCTTTTAGCAAGGTCTAAGTCTTTTGAATCATGACCCAATACTAAGTATCAGCTGCCTCTTCAAGAGCTGTATATTCTACAGATTTGATAAAGTGTGTGATTACTGGAAAGATCATCGATACCAGAGACAGCCAGCCCTGAGCTTTGTACCTTGATTCTGGTGTACTACCATGGAGGAGTTATTTAACTTCTCTGAGCCTCAGCTTCCTCCTTTCTAAAATGGAAGTAATAAATTAATAATAACAGTACTGACTTCAGTGAGTTGTATGAGTAAGTTGTGCACTTTCTCTGATTTTATCCAAGTGATTAAAATATTCAGCCAGAATGGAACTCAAGGCTGAACCTTGTACTACGCCACTATCAGCCTTTCTCTAGGTTAAATAAATAACTGTTCTTTAAACTCATATACCTGCCCCATCATCCAGCCCACACAGTTTTGTATTTCAGGTATATCTGCACAGGCTTTGTCAAATGCCTTAGCAAAATCAAACACCCACTAAGGTCGATTTCTTTGGACTATTTGTATACATTTTCCCTTTTTTCTGTCTCAGATTTTGGGTGGATAGGCGCTATTTTTTAATTCTCTCTTAATTAGTTCCTCCTTGTTCTTCTAAAACATATATAAAGTTCTTTGGTTTCTAGGCTACTACATTTCCTGAGTAGATGATCCTTTGACAAAGTAATTTGAGTTTCCTTGGCTTCTTTCAGAAGGAATCATTGTAGAAAAATGATACATGTGTTAGCTGAGACGAATCTCTCATTTTTTTGAGGGTCATGTGTGCGCACATATGCCTGTGTGTCTGATGGTGCAACAGGGCTTGAATTACACCTTTGGAACTCTTTGCTCCTATCTTTCCACTCAGTATCTCCTCCATCAGATCAGAGCTTAGATTCCTCATCACTTTTGCCATCATCACAGACGATTAGGATTCAGTAAAAGGAGATAGCCTGAAATTTAATTCTAACCAGCAGCTCAATCCAAACTCCTAAAATCTGGCTGGGGAAAGGTGGTAATGTGTTTTGATAGAGCAGTTAATGAAGGAAGAAAGGCCCCCAGGAAATCATAACAAAGAGTCTTAAGCAAGTCCTTTTGTTGACAACTTTATCCAAGAAACTATCTTCTCTGGAGACTGTTTTAAACTTTAGACTAATCGTCTCCTTGCCACAGAAGTCCTTTTGTTGGGAGAGATTGTAAGTGAACACAGGGGTGACAGGCTTCTGTAAGCACAAGCTCTGCCCACAAATTCCTCCCATTGTCAGTCTCCCATCTGCCCCCCTGTCCTTCCTGCCCAGGGATCTACCAAATAACCACATGGATGGAATTATTCAGAAGTCCTCTTCTCAGACAATTTCCATCAATGTCTGATCTTTGAGCCAATCACTGTGAAATTCTGGGCAAATGACAACAGCAATAATCTTCCATTGCTTTTTCTTCAAGTATTATGTATGGTCGCTTTGGACATAATATTTAGAATACTGAAAATATTCCAGATCACAGGTGACAGTATAAAACCCCTGGTCCAGTGTGTAGTTAACTTCGAAGCTTCTCAGTAAGCTGAAGCAAATGAAAACTGAAACAGCAGTAATGTTGCCCTAGATGTAAATGAAGAATAAACAAAATCAAAATAATAAATGACATCATACAGACTAAGAAAAACCCGTTTAACATCATTGCAAAGTTATTGACAGAATTATATCTATTGATAGAAAAAAGGAAACGAAATTAGAACAGAGGCAGCATCTTGCCCCTGGTGATAAGAACTAAGTAAACTTTAAAAATAATCAAAATCTATCTTTGGATCTACAAAATACAGTTGCACCACATCACTCTCCACTGTTCAAAACACACCAAGCTTTGAAGAAATATGTGTAAAGTGCCTGGCACGTGGCGTGTACCCAGGACATTATAGCGTCCCTCTATTTCTCCACTGTAGACATCAGCGCACATTTTCACCATACCTGAAACTGACATTTTGAGGATCTTTTAAGAGTTAATTTTGAGGTGCTGCTGGCAGTTACATGTCCTAATATCCCAATTTACATTTTAAATCTCCTGAAAAGTGAATATTTTAACATTAATTCCATTTAGTGGGAAAGAGTTACAGGCCCCAAGTGTCCGCTGATTACCACTCATAGACTCTCCAGCTCCGGCACTTTCAGATTTCGCTGATCCCAAGCCATTTATTAAACAGTTTAATTACTCTAGCTTGCCCCTTTTGTGGTTCATCTCCTACGGGTCTTATCTCCTTGCATTAGTACTAAGGGCCTAGGGACATCATGAAATTACTCTAGTAGAGGCTAAATCTGCCTCCTCCCTACTTCAATTGCTGGCACAGTTACCAATAACTGATTTTCTATTGTGACCAGTTCACATCTACAGGTAACAATTCTTCACGAAAAGTCACTATTGATTAGAGAGGCTCGGTGTGGTTGCTAAATAAAACGTAATAACAACAATAGAAATGATAATGATGCTTCACGTAGCACTGCCATCTGAAACCATTCCCATCAAAGTCTTTGATAATTTTATGAAGCACAAATCCTTCACTTTATAGAATGTAGCTAAAGTAATTCTATTCTCCTAACTAGTGGGTTTAAAGATGGCATGATTGCACAGGAAATCTCTGCTCTAGAAAATATTTTGCTTGTGCAATTCTACCTTGTTGTATTGCCTGTTGTAATTCCAATTGTACCTATATTGTCAAAATACAAACTTAGGTATTTCATAAAATGCTCTGAGGAATAGCTATAATTCTAAGTTATAATTTCTAAATTTCTAAATACGATGATCTTAGAAGATCCAGAAAAGAGACTCCTTGATTCACACATATCTTTCAATATCAACAGCCAAAGAGATGGCCATGACAAAGTGGCAAAGAGCTGACCTTGCCCTGTGAACAATGCTGGGCTGTTGGGGAGCTGTAGGGAACACGCCAGTGGGGACAATCCAGGCCCCAAAAGTTCTGTTAGGAAGCACAGCCAAGCTGTGGTTGCCTAATGGGTGGCCAAGTCATAGTCTGATGCTTGTGGCTTGGGATATAGCCAGGGTCACCTAAAAAGTTCGCTGACTGGCTCCGTGCGTGGGTCCCATCTTGGTTTCTGTGTTTAGATTACTTCCCCCCTGCCCACCATGGAAGGCCCAGTGTGAGAAGTGCTCTAGTAACATCCAGGGATGTCTGCACTATGGTAGCTTTTGGAGTTGTCCAACCTGGCTTCTGGTGCCTACCAGCAGAACTACCCTTAGGGTAGCTTTGGAAAAATCCTTCACAACACCTCTTCCTCCTCAAGATTACTTGGGGAGGCTGGGCTACCCATGGTTGGTTGAGGAGACTCCTGAGAGCAGCTGTGTCTGTGACACTGTGACTGGTGGGTGGCTCCTGCCTGTCCATCAGTCCCCTTTGGTTTCCAGAACTTACCCTGAGTGCAGAAGGTGTAGCCTAAGAAGCCTGTAGCAATGATGACTTGATTCTCATAGGCCTCTAAAACCATCTCCTGGGCAGGGCCAGATTCTGAACCAGGTGTTTTCTGGCACCTGGAGGCAGGTCAGGTGGGAATTCGTACCACCACAGTGACCAAACATCTGTTTTACCTGGAACTGCACCAGTTTTAGCACTAAACATCCCATGTTCCCAAGACAACCCTCAGTGTCAAGCAAATGGGGATGGCTGGTCACCCTGACTTCTGATTCTGGCCTATTGGCTGACAGAGGAAACTTTGTAGTTAAGGAAACTCAATAAGACAGTTGTAATCTTTTTTCTACATGTCAGCTGAAGGCCTCACAAAGACCTTCACATTTTGTCTTAGGAGCCTTACCACTCCTCTGGGAGTGGGACAGACAGGTGATGCATGTTTTCACCCTCTTTTTACAGCCTGAAGAAGCGAGGCAACCTGTCCCTAGAGTGGGAATGAAGAGCCAGATGCAGAACAGAGGTGCTTGGCAGCCTCCTGGCCTCAATCACTTTTCAGTTCCGTCCATAAGGAGCCTCTCTGTTGAAACCCCTTACCTGGAAGGAGATGGTGAGGTCACCCTTTCTTTTCACCAGCATTTGCTAAACTGGGCTGGGTGGTGACCTTTCCGGTAGGAAGCCAAAAGGTCATACATTTCTGGTTTTAGTCTCACTCCTGAAACTGTAAACAAAGACTCCTCTGTATGGGGAAAAAAAAAAAAAAGAAAGAGAGAAAACCACCAACATGTTACTTCCTGGGATTTCATAGTGTCCTTTTTATGTCTTTATAATATTTGCCACCTGAAGAGATGCCAAAACATGAGCCACACTTACCCACCAATAATGTATACTTACTCGTGGATAACTTGCTTTACTGAATCTACTAACATTCGTCAAGTCGCTCCTATTCAGTACAGTTCAATGCATATTTACCAAATGAACAGTTGGGTAAGGCATTATGCTAGGTGGTAAAGACCATAAAATTAGGAATAGAACAGGGAGACACACACAGTAACAAAGATCAAAAGTGAGGTGCATGACAGCCCCTCTCCTGACTCTATCAAGGAGCATGGGAAAAGCATGGACAAAGACCCTTTGAGCCTTGAAGGATGGCTGTGTCCATAGCCAAGGACTTGGAGGAAGGACATTCCTGGCTGAGGGATCGGTGTGCGCAACGGCATGGAAGGGGGAGAGTGTGTGAGAGAATTCCAAGTGAGACCCGGCCAGGAAGCTCAGTTGCAGGGTATCCGGCCCGCTGCCCACGGGCTGCATGCGGCCCAGGACGGCTATGAGTACAGCCCAACACAAAACTGTAAATTTACTTAAAACATTATGAGTTTTTTTTGTGTGTGATTATGTGTCACAGTGTATTTAATGTATGGCCCAAGTCAACTCTTCTTCTTCCAGTGTGGCCCAGAGACACCAAAGGCTTGGATATCTCCGGTAGAGCTTCATCCCAATGCACTAATGTTGTGGGTTTGAACCCCAGTCAGGGCATATACAAAACTCAATCAATGAATGCATAAATAAGGGGAATAACAAATCTCTCTCTCTCAAAATCAATTCAAAAAATTAAAAAAAATAGAGAATTACAAGTAATTGTGCATGGCTAGAGCAAGGTACACTAGAAGGTAACGTTGGGAAAATAGGTTAGGACCAGATGGTGAAGGGAGTTACCGGGCCGAGGAGCCTGAACAGCTGTGCCAGTGATGACAGGCGGTGAGCATCACACCGGGCTAGGCCTGTTTGGGAAGGTTTCAAATCCTGTTACGTTAGATACATTAGGCAATCTATTTAAATAGATTCTAAGTGCAACTTTTGTAAATTAAAAAATTTTTGAATATATATTTTGTAATATACATACACAGTACATTTGTCCTCTGGTTCATGCATTTTGGTTAGTTCAGAGTGCTGGCAGTTTGTATTTTTATAAATGCCTGTGTTTGTTAAGTGTTGTTCCTGGGTGCTTCCTGTGCTAAAGTTATGGGCCAAGACCTCCAAAAGATAACATTTTAAGGGGCTTATCTGCAAAATGGGGATAAGAAAACTTCCTGGCAGGCTGTACTAAGCTTGAAGAAGATATATACAGAACATATTAGGTGGTTCCTGATACACGATACATTTTTAGCTGGTAGTAGCCATTGTTACAAGCATCAGCATAGCCATCATCTGGGAAAAACAGCAAGAGGCAACAGCCACATTGTCACAAAGCACATCCAGCACCTGCTCAGGACATCCTTCCACTTGGGCATTGCCCTGCCAGGCTCACGGAGAGCACAAACTTAGGATGCTTTAAATATTACACAATTTACAAAAAGAGAAGCTTCTAGATTTGGCACACCAAAAGCCTAAAATGCCTTAATAATATTGTTTGCTGGAAGCTGCTCACACCTGAAGGGAAGAAATAATCCTGCAATCTGAGCTCTGCCTCGCTCGGCCTAGATTTAGGCTTTGAGTAATCCGGGGCCCTGACTCCTTGGGTTTGGAAGTACATATCCTCTAGGCTGGAAAGGGGAGACATCAAGTTTTGTTGATATGCATAATACATTTTCAGGGGTGCATTAAAATATGCAATTTTATATTTTACTTTCCTTTTAGCCCATGCCATAGCATAAACACTCTAACAGCTAAAATAAACAGTGCAGAAACTTCACAGATTACTCTTGTATCATCTCAAGTCCAAAACATCTTGGAGACTTCCTTCAGGGAGCAGTGTCCTTCTGCCTTGGGGACAGTGGCATGAAGATTTCCCTCAGGCTTTCTTGCCCCTCAAACTCAGCAGCCCCTCAAAAGCAAGGAAACAGGGAGGAGAGAGAGAGGGAAAAGAGATGGAATGAGGGGAAGAAGAAGGGGTAAGGGAGAGATGGAAAAAGTATGGAGAGAAAAATTTTATATATATATATATATATATATATATATGGAGAGAGAGAGAGAGAGAGAGAGAGAGATGTTACCTGACAGAACAGTGCTGGGAAAGCAACCAGTTAACCAAAGGGATTCCAACCAATTTGGCCCTGGTGCTAGATTCTCCTTCCCAATTCATGGGGGTGGGGGTGGGGGGGGGAAGAAAATAAAAGAAAGAAGAAAAGAGGAAAAGAAAGAAGGAAGAAAAGCATCAGAGCAGTTCTCCTGCAGCAATCTCACAAACGCAAAACCTTCTATTCGGCTGACTCCTCATTAGCTTACTGAATCTGACAGCATAATTATCGCAGCTGCTTCGCGCTTAGAATAAATAAATACGAAAGTGGGTGTTTAAAATTTTTTTGAGAAGGGATATTCAGTCATCTAGACAGTCAGTAGGACAAGTTTATTTAAAACTTTTAGATTCTTATGTATTTAGATCATTTCAGAACGAGATAATGAGATAGTTGTCTTTCAGTCTAATTGAGTTCCTAAGCTCCTGGCTGTTGGCTGTCACCCTTTCAAACTTTGCTTTAACTTTCCTTCCTTTAGAAATCTGATCCTGGTGTCTCCATTTACTCTTCCTGGGCTGAGAACCCGGTGAGGGCACAGTGCACTGGAGTGCAGAAAGTGACTTAATGGGACTGAGGAGCTAAGTAACCTTTCACAGGAAACAAGATAATCAAATCTCTTTTACTTGCTTGCAATGGCTAAGAGAGAAAGCACAGGTTAAAAAGAAAGCTTGGAAACTAAACCATCATTTCAAAAGGTCGTATAATTTCTCCTGTCACATGGTTTTTGCACTACTCTTACACATCAGCAATCCATCAGCTGGAGTTGCTTAGTGCATTTAATTATTCAGAGTGCACACAGCCTCATGAGTACATGGTAATTTTAGCTCATGTGTATGCATATAAGTTTCATATCTTCAAAGCCCAAAGGATCACACAGCACTTTAAATTGAAGTTGCTAACTAACAAGGAGTACGCTTAAAACTCTGACTAGGAGCATAGCACATACACATTTCCAATTAAAGCAGATGATCTTTCCTTTTAAAATTAATTAGTGCCTATTTATCTTTTCCTCTTCTTTCCATCCCTCATTCCCCCAGGACCAAATTTATATGAACTGTTACATATAGTGAGTTAAAAGCTTTATAAAATAAACATTCTGTCAATCTGGGATAAAGGAAACTAGTATTAACCCCTTGTGCAGGGTGAGAAATTGAGGTTTATGTAGGTCAATAATGCATCTTACATTAGGGAAAAAAGAAGAAAACTTGGATCCTTTACCTCTCAATGCAGAGCTCCGACTCCCTGTACCATTTGTCATACTTCATTATTTTAACACAATAGAGTCAATATAACATCAGCGTTGAAAGAAAAACTTTGAAAAAGGAAAAAATTATCCACAATTTTTCAATTTTGTTGATGTGCGTAATACATTTCACAGGTACATCATAATATGGAATTTTGTACCGTGCTTCCTTTTAGCTCATGTCATAGCACAAACATTTCCCTGTTACCACAGACTCCTGTGAATTACCTGAAATGATCATGCAGTATTGTATGCTGAGTCAGTATGCCAGCATTTGCTCAAATGGTTCTCCAGTGTTGAATATTTAGATGGTTTCTTTTCTATTTTGGTCTGCAGTCAAATGCTCTACCCCTGAGCCATACCCCCTCTTATTTTTCCCTTTTATTTTGTAATTTAAAAAAATTATAGACAACACTGTAATGAACATGTTATACATCTAGGTTTATTTCTGTTCAATTGTTTCTTTGTATAATTTCCAAGAACTGAAGTAGAGGGTTGAGGGCTGCGGAGCATTTGCATGGCCCCTGATATATATCTTGTAACACTTTGCAAAGATTTCTCCAACTGACACCACCAGCAGCAGAGAATCATTTTACCCCCACCTCACAAACACTGGGAATCATTAGGTTAAAGAGAAAAAAATAACTGATTTAAAAGTTATTTGTATTTATTTATTCACTAGTGAGGCTATTTATTCCATGTGTTAATATGCTCTTTTCTCTCCTTTGCAAGAAATTGCTATTTTATGCCTTTGACCAATTTTCCATTGGATTCCTGATATTTTTCTTAAAAGTCTGAATGAATTATGGTGAAACAAAAAATAAACCACCATGGATTTAAACATGGAAAAACCCAAGGGGGACTGTGTATTAAAGAAGAGAAGAACAGAAACTAAGACAACAGGTCAGGGGTCTCTGTCAAGCATAAAATGGAGCCCTCCGAACAGTGAGATATTACCTGGGGTCATGTGGAATCTTTCCTGGGAAGGCTTTAAAGTAAACATAGGTAGTGTATGAGACAGGGCAGAGGTCATGGGAGTGGGAATCAAAATCTTGGTTCCCATCTTCACTTTGCTACGAAGTTCCCATGTGATCTTTAGTGAGCAGCAATGAGTAATGAGTGGCTTGGGAGTCTGAAGTTAAATCATGGCTCTCCCACTTACTAGGTGTGTGACTGAGCAATTTACTTAGCCTCTCTCAGACTCAGTTATCTAATAGGTAAATGAGGATAATAACTCTGGCCTCACCAGTTAGTGTATAAATTAAATAAGAAGTTATGTAGGCCCTGGTTGGTGTAGCTCAGTGGAGTGAGCATGGACCTGCGAACCAAAGGGTTGCCAGTTGGATTCCCAGTCAGGGCACATACCTGGGTTGCAGGTCAGGTCCCCACTAGGGGGCTCTCAAGAGGCAACCACACATTGATGTTTCTCTCCCTCTCTTTCTCCTTCCCTTCCCCTCTGTCTAAAAATAAATAAATAAAATCTAAAAACAAAAAACAAAAAAGAATTTATGTAAAGCACATGAATGTCCAATGAATGGCAACCACTATTATTCTTTCCTGGGTGTCTGGGATTCACCTATATAATGAGGATATGGAATAACAAGTCTCTAAGACCCTTGCCACTCGAAGGTCTCTAACTCTTTCCTGAAGAGTTTATCTTTACTTGGAGACTCTTTCATGCAAACAAATTTAACCAATTTAAGGGCTTGGTGGGGCTGAGGGACTTGGCTGAGCCAGGCTTTTCCTAGCAACACAGCTCTCTATGAAAGAGCTTTAAGCTGTGTCTCAACCCAGCATCTCATCTAAGGTATGGGAATGGGCTGGGGATGACTGTGAGCATAGAAGGTGAAGAGGTGTGTAATGGAGGACACTTCCTAACTTGCTTTTTTTTTTTTTAAATTTTTTTATTTTTAATCCGTATTTTTTAATTGTTGATATTGTACAGTTTTCTGTCTTTTACCCCGCCCCAGCCCACCACCTCAGCCCTCCCCACCTTCCTCCCATTTCCACCCCCCATAGTTTTTGTCCATGAGTCCTTTATGCTTGTTGCTCTAAACCATTCCCCTTTTCCCCTGAAATTCCCTCCCCTCCCCCTCTGGTCACTGTCAGATTGTTCTCAAATTCAGTGTCTTTGTTTATATTATGCTTGTTTCTTTGTTTTGTTGATTAGCTTCCTGTTAAAGGTGAGATCATATGGTATTTGTCTTTCACTGCCTGGAGTGCTGGCTAATGAAGAATTTAAAAGGTAGAGAGGGTGGTCTGTCCTAGAAGCAGAACAGAGTGAGAGGTGGCTCAGAATCCACCACCTCTCTGCCCCACCACGCCTAACCCCTGGAACCTGGCTTCTGAAATGACAAAATATTGAATTTTGAATAGATTAGATAATAAAAACAATAAATAGAATGGTTTGATATCATAAGCATACACAGAGCTAGACTAAATTTCACTAATACATATTAAAGAGTGTTTAAATTATTGCAAGAGTGTTTACATTATTGATAAGGAGTAAAAATCAGGATGAAATATAAGTCAGAACTGTGACACCATTATTTTTGTAAAAAGACACCTTCAGAACAATGTT
Source organism: Glossophaga mutica (assembly GCA_039655065.1). Classification (NCBI taxonomy): domain Eukaryota; kingdom Metazoa; phylum Chordata; class Mammalia; order Chiroptera; family Phyllostomidae; genus Glossophaga; species Glossophaga mutica. The sequence goes on from CM077306.1 coordinate 28,343,582, forward strand.
AGCTGCTAATATGAGAAGGATGCCATTCTTCTCCCTGAGTATTCTTCCTCCCCAACCATCCAGACCCCACTATCTTTCATGCCCCACTCACAAAGTGATCCTTGATCCCCACAGCTAGAGTTAATCTCACCTCCTTTGAGCAGCCAGAGCACTTCACACTTGATCTGCAGCTATTGAGATAGTTGTCTCATTTCCTTAAGGGTTGTAAGCTCTTTGAGGACAGGGTCCATGACTAATTCATTTTTGCATCCCTCAATATCACACCTAATAGCTGCTCCATACGTTTCTGATGAATGAACTGGAACATAATTCTTCCACTGAGTTAGGAAACTGAGTCTATGCTGGGGCCACAGTCTTAGAGATAGTTGCAACAGGTTCAGAACAGAATCATGAAACAAAATGATGAAGGAGTGAGAGAAACAGAACCTGCATCTGGGGGTGTGGGGAAGGTCAAAGAAGTTCAGCCTAGAGAAGTGAGCTTGGGAAAGTGATACCAAGGGATCTTCGAACATAGCAGATATTAAAGAGATAATATTAAAAGAAAGCCTGAAGTTCTCTTATTGGAGCAAAACAAAAAATTACTCAGATTTTAATGGGAAACCTGAGTAAGCCTGCTGAAGGCCTACCAGAGTATGGATAGTAGGGTGGTGTGATGAAGGGTTGAGGTAAATGCCATGCCTTTTTCCATCCCAACAAGTACGGCAAGAAGGACTCTGGTAAATTGTTTTTGCAAAATTACTTGTGAAACAATTAAGGTCTTTAAGTTTTAGGATTTTTCTCCCCCAAGATGCTGAAACCTGTATTAAAGGAGAAGGGGGATTTAGCCCAGGAAAGAATGGGAGAGACTCAGCCTGGGATTTGGAAAGCAAAATGGGACCAACTGACAGAGAGAAGGAGAGAGCCTTTGATGTCCTGAGGATCAAGGACTGGGGCTTAAGGACCAGACTCTTAAATCACGTGGCATTTACTGCCCTAGATTAAAAAAAATACTTTCGTGGATCAGTGTCTGTGGTTCAAAATGGCAGGTTTCCAAAATCCATCTTAACTCTCCAAGGGTAACATTTGGAAGGCCCCCTGCAAGGACAGAGTGGGGCCAGTTTCTACATGGGGCAGCTTAATGATTTTCCACTCCCCCCACCCCCGAATCATTGAACAGTGTTCCTTTCCCAGAGCCCAAGTTCAAGCTGAGGGCAAAGGGAATTAAACGAAGAAGCCGAAACTGCAGCTAAGATCAGGGAGTTGCCAAGGGCCTAATTTTAGGTCCTTGCTGCCCCAGCTGACGTCCTGCTCTGCTGGCTCAGCCTTGAGGACCACAAGTGTGGCCATCGGCTGGCAGCTGTGTGAGAAGAGCGTCTCCCTGGCCATCTGCAAAAGCAATTAGCTTGGTGTTGCTGTGTTTTGAGAGAGACTCCCCATAATTTCTTCTTCAACAAATGTTTCTTCAGGTGTTCAGGAGTCAATAAGGGAAAACGTCAGCGCTGGGCAGAAGTTCCCACACGCCTGCCATTCTAATATTCACGCTTCTCCACTTCAGAGTTCTCTCCAAAGGGGAACTAATCCCGGAATTCCTGGATTTTCATGGCAAGTAACCCTCTGATTTCCGCTGGCCATAAGGTTACTGTCATGACCTGGGGAAAGTGGCTCAGGACTTCCCAGGCTTTGTGAAAATGGACATGGATGGATGCGAGCAATTCTCGCATTTGGGGGAGAATATCCGTGTCACTCTTCCACTGGGATTTAGGCTGTCCTTGCACTTTTCACGTATTTCCCACCCACGGGTTTCACGCTTCAACTGTCTTCTTCAGAGGGCAGACAGTAAGAGCTGGCATCTCCGAGATCAAAGGGGAAACAGAATATATTTTAAAGTGACAACTTTGTTATCTTGCAACCAGAATAATAAAATGATATAAATATAAGCCCCTAAATCATTCCATACTGAATTGTCACCAGAGAGCAAAATTTCTTGCATAATTATGGCAGGGAAACTCTCTTTACAAACCACTCACAAGAGCATGTCTTATTTTTGCACAATTCTTATGCCTGGGGCAACCCACCAGGGATGAGGATATAGCTTCTGTGTCTCCACTGGTTGGGAACTATGATAACTGCTTGGTGTTCCCTGTCTGCAAAGGAGGCTCTTAATAAAGGCGCATTACCACAGGCAATAGGAAAGTACTCTGGAGCTGTCAGGCCAAGGGAATGCATCCTCTAGATCACAGGTGGCAAACACAAGGCCCTCGGGCTGAATCCGGCCCTCCACCTTGTTTTATCTGGCCCAGCACCGTGTTTCTACCCGGTGGCAGCACCAAGCTCTTGCTTAACTGTTAAGGAGTAGTAGTTACATTGATACAGTCCTAAAATCACATTCGGCCCTTTGAAGGCAACCTTGAGGCTGATGTGGCCCCCAGTGAAAGTGAGTCTGACTCCCCTGCTCTGGTGGATGTGCCCTTGGCGAGGGCTGTGCTGTCAAGGTGCACAAACTGGCCCCAGCTGCATCTCTCTCTTCTTCTATAGTTCCAGTTTTCCTGGTGGATTTGCTTTCCCTGTCTACTTGTCCCAAGTCCCATCTGTCGGTCTGTCTCTAAACCTATTCCTGCACCCCTTCCCACACGCACACACACATACACACACGAACCCCCAATCCCACCCCCCTTCCCCTGTCTCTTGGCACTGGCCCTTTCATCTTCTCCCTCGGGGATTTGAGATGTCGCTGCAGGAAGTGCTTGTCGGCCCAGGCAGCAGCAGCAGAGCCCCGTGGCTTTGACAAACCTCATTTAATTGGGAGGAAGCCAGGAGAATTTGAAAGACCTGAAACATCCATGAAACTCCTTTTATCAGGCATAATTTAAACTCTGCATGGAAAAACCCCTATATGTATAAAGAAAAGTCAACTTCCCTCCTGCTGCGAGCGCTCTTCGTCTCCCCCAGCGCAGGCAGCCTCCTGCAAGATTCCATCTTTTCATTTTTCTAAAAGTGTCAAAGTAGATTTGGGTTCTGTGGCTGGGCGAACAGAGGAGGAATACAGATCGGTCCCTCTCCTACACCTGCATGTGTGCGCACACGCGGGCAGAGCCCCTCTGTCGGTGGCTTTGTTTCAGATGGCCAGGAAAATCCAAAACTCAAATTTCTAACAACACATCAGTTTGGACAGCAATTGCTTCTTCCTAATTACCCTTCATGAGGCAAAAGCTGATGCTCAGGAAACTTTGAAGATTCCAGCAGTTCTCTGTATGTGGAATAATAGATCCTGGAGGAGGGCCAATGGGAGAAGTTTCTTTAAGTGGAGAGAGGAGAGTGTGAGAGCATGAGAGAGAGAGAGAGAGAGAGAGAGAGAGAGAGAGAGAGAGAGAGAGAGGGCACCCAAGTGGTAGTAGTATGCCTGAAGCAGTGGTTAGGAAGTCCTAAGCCTGAGAGAAGAAAGCTAACAAAGAGAGATCTAGGGACTCAGCATGGGAAGAGGGAGTAGGATGGGAGCGGGGGAGGGGAGGAGATAAAGTGAGGGGAGAGGAACCAGGAGGGTACCAGTAAGAATTGTAGGTCTCCTGGAATGCTTTTTATTCCACCCACATGCCAAACCATGTCCCTTCCCTCCTTTCAAATTCCACTCCAGATTCACCTCCAGTCTAATCCATCTCACTTATTCTGGTTCCTCCAAAGAATTGCCTTTAGCACACACACATTCTCTGAACATCTGTAGCTGATTATGCACAGACTGGAGCTGTTTAGATATGATTTGTGCTAATATATGTACGAGGGTGCCCTGTTTCCTCTTCCTCACCCTCTTTTCCTCCCACACCGTGGGATCCTTGAGGTCAAGGACAAGCCTCTTTTTTCCCCTCAATTTTTATAGCACTTAATATGTTTTTGACACTTAATGGCAACTTAATAAATACTGATGACTGACTCTTCTCACAGGGGTAAGTAAGACACATTAACCCCAGTTGTATGATTCTGGTTATTTCTGGAGATCCTAAATGACTCACTTTAATAATAAAATACCTCGAGAAATCCCAGACTAAGAGCTTTGAACCGTTGTGGGACAATGTCCTAATACAGTGTGGTGCTGCGTTTGCACACCCTGGAGACTTTGGCCAGGCCATTTGTCCCAGGATCTTGTGCAGGAGCTTCCCATTCCATTCTAGTACCTTCTTCCCAGTCCGAGTCCATAGGCCTTCCTTGTTAGCTTTCTTCTCTCCAGCTTAGGACTTCTAAAAACTGTTTTCAGTTGAATGGTGGGTGTTTTCAAAGAAACCCCACCTAAGGATTGTCCCCCCCAACAGCCCGGGCCGTGACCACACTGACCACATCCTCCGCATAGCCCTTCCTGGCCACATTCTGAGAAACATGAGGAGAGCTCCAGCCACATGATCCCTCAGCAGATTTCAGATTTGGAGGATGACTTCAGGTCCAGGCAGCTAAGATGATTTCAGAGTAACTTGTGTTTCCCGTGGGCGTCTGGCCTGGGAGGGTGCTCCTCTCCCTGCAGCGCCCCACCCCGGTACTTCCCGTGGCAGCGTCAGATTACCAATCCAGACAGGCCCGGCTCCCTTCTCTGACATAGCCATGTCACCTATCATCTTACTCTCTATGGACAGAGAGAAGGGGGTTGTTAGAAGCTTTGGTTTTGCTTTTCCTGGCAGATGCTAGTGAAAGTAAACTCAGAGGCAACCTTCATGTCATCCAATTTCTAAGTGCAAGTGTGTAAATGAGAAGTGTTTGGATCATTACAAAGAGGCCTATGTCACCTCAATCCACCAGTGCTTTTGGGTTTTAGAGAATCTCACAAACACTCCAGCAAGACTGCGTCCCACCTTGCTTCTCCTGGGCAAACTGGCCGCTAAGCTCACGTTTGGTTGTAAATTCTATGATGTGCCAGTGCTCAGAGGAAACATTTAGACACCAAGACCATGTGCACACACGTACACCCACATGCACTCCCTCACTGACCATCAGGAAGCTGGTGCAACTGAGATGGCAGGGGGCTGAAGTAATCGTGAGCCAGGGCTTCCTGGGCGGAGACGCGGTCTCTGGGAAAGCCTTTCAGCATTAGCGAGGCCAGGTCTTCAGCTTCAGGAATTCTGCCCAACCTGAAAAATGGAAGAGAAGACGTGAGTTTCTCTGGAGGCCTCCCTTCTGATGAATAAAAGGGGAAAGAAGAAAAGTAAACAAAAGGAGATGGCTGGAAGAGGGTTTCAAACAGAATTTTCCTGGGATTAGTAAAGTTGATGGCAAGTGAAAAATAACCTCCACAGTGAAACTCTTACCTGTCCAGTTACGAAGAAGGGTGAAAAGCTCAATATTCTATCATCCAACACCTACCCCCACTCCCAGCCTCCATAGTGTCTCTGGCACCACATATAGGTAAAGGACCCAGAATTATAATTATAGAAGCAGAACTGTATAATTAAGGATTCTCCTCTGAGGGACACAGCAGCCTCTACCAAGTAGAAAAGGCAGGTTGGAAATATGCTCCAAGGGCAGCAAGCATTGACTCCTGGAAGGGGAAGAGGGTGAGAGACAATTCTGGAGGTTAAGGCCTGGGTGGAAAACACCCTTACGTACAGTGTTTCTGAAGCTCATTTCCCAAGGTTATTAGCTAAGATGTTCTGTTGACTCTCCATGAGATGGAGCATAGGAAGAGAGATAATTAAGTACCCAAATTACAGTAAGGACAGACCCTCAAGTTGACCTCATGTTGAATTGTAGATCTGGAGATGCATAAATCCATCAGTTGAGCAACTACTGTGTTAGGAGGTGGCTGGCTTTGAGAGATACAGGCAAGACTCTGCCCTTTGGCAGCTTGGTCTAGTAGAGGGGCCAGACACTCATCAACTTATCATATAAAAGGCCTAGCTATCTGATTGAGAGTGGGAGGAGCTAGTCAGGGAAGTCTTCCGAGGAAGCCACATTTGAGCTGAGAGCTGAGGAACTGGTGTAAGTAATGGAGGCAGAGATCTGTGGTGCTCACACAGACCCTGCGGTGGGAGGCAGCAGAGTGAGTTTAAAGGAAGGAAGGCCAGTTGGCTGGCGCAGACAAAGAGTGGGAGAGGGGCCAGATGTGAAGCCAGAGAGGGTTGCAGGGGCTAATCCTCCAGGCCCTGTGGGTCTTCACATTTCCTACGTACTTACAATGTTTGAAAGTCTTTGCTCATCTAGCGTCAGTTGTTTAAGTACATACACCCATCTCTAGAGCCCACAGAAGGGTTTACAAGTAGAAAACCACAAGACGGAAAACTGCAGGTCCCAGGAGGCAATTAACCACAGGACCGATGCCTGTCATTCAGAATTAAATCGCATGGCCATGCAAATCCCCAATTAAACAAAAATAGATGGACTGATTTAATGTCAAATATACATACCAATCTGAAGCAACAAAGAACTGATACCCTTCCCCTTCTATGATGCAGTGAGGCTGGAAGTCCTGGCCCGGAGTGGTGATTTGCCTAATTTTTGCATAGGATTTACACAAGAAACTTTCAGGTATCTAATTCCCAGGACATAAAACTATTTCTACAAACAGGTAACTTTACCTTCAAACTCAGAATTGATTGCTTTATAGATTTAAAGAAAAAATTTGCAACCCCCCAGTCCTTGCAAATTTCCAAGCCAGTTAGGAGACAAGGAAATCTGGGGTGGAGGCCTGTTTAGTAGCTAGGGCCTGAAGAGGGGCTGGTGGGTATGGGTGCCCTGGCCGGCATAGGTGTTCAGGGCTAACGAAACGGGGTTTGGAGTGGGGAGCCTGGTACAAATCACTAGGGCCCGGTATTACTCTGGAAGGAGATTCAGGGAAAACTTTGTGAAGAAAGTGTCGTTGGCTCACCCTCACTATAGGGTAGTGAAGTGGGATGGACATATGCCAAACCTGGGATCTGAGCCCACTCTAAGAATTTCCAGGGGGTGGGTGGATGGATAAGTGGTTGTGGTGAGGACAGACTGAAGCATCTATCAGCATCCACCTCCACCCTAATCAGTGAGTTGTTCTCTCTGCACACTCCCATCCATTGGCTCATAATTGAATTGTTACAGAATTCCTCTGTAGAAGAGGCTGAGGAGCTGCAACCTGATTGGATAAGGGAGGCGACAGGATCTGTTTTGAACTAGTGTTAGCATAGCATGCATGCTGTTTTTATTTGGACTATATTTAGGTTGGATGGCTGGGGAAGCCAGGAAAAGCTCACGAGGATAGTAGGGACATATAGGAAGTACAGACCACTTTTATCAGAACATTGAAAGGAGAGTGGTAATATAAGGACTTCTTTTTTAGGACTTTTCTCTTCTAACTAACTAATCCTCTCCCCACTCTTCCCACGAGGCTTCTAGTGGTGCTGGGATTTGTGTCAGTCCTTTGGCCTCCACACTATGACTGCCACCACCCACTTCTCCTGCTCCTTAGCTGGCAGAGGCAGTGACCAGGGCAAAGCATACAAATAAAGTCTTTTCCTTCTATGAGCCAACTTCATGTTGGTCTTCCCTGTGTAAGCCACATCCGTGCCCTCTTGAATATAAGCCTTTACTAGCAGCTCGCAGTGGGGCCTCTCAATCTGGACAAGCATCCTAATAACCTCTGGCTCTCTGCATATTGTACTCTTATTTGGAAGCTGAAGAAAGAGACGCAGGGAAACAAATGTTGCTTCGTTGGGCACAGATGATGATTCTTTCTCTATGTTTGTTTCATTTTGCTTCTTTCTGCCATCTCCAGTCTTGCTAACTATGGACTACCTTTATTGCCTCATTTGTACAGTTTGAGACCCACTCCAACTCCTACTAGAACAATTATTCACTGGTTACAACCTCTACTTTGGATATGAAACTTGGCATGAAAAATGAACACCACAAATGTTAATTGGCCTACCAGCACCTTTCCATATAGGCTACATGTTAGTAAATATTTGTTAGGCTTGTGATGTTAACTACCAAACATGCCTGAAGTATCTTGCAGGGTTAAGAGAATCCACCTACCCAATTAATGAGAGTCTGTTAATAAAGACAAAGAGTTCTCTGGTGAAACTCTCCTTCCAGTAACATTTCAAGAAGTGAGAAGTGTTCCATTGTTCTACTTATTGTAGAACACTTAGAAAATGCAGAGAGAAAATTAAAACCCTTCTATCACTCTTAGATAACTCCCTTCACTCAAAGATAATCACCATTGCTTTCACGTTCATTTTTTTCTTCTTTAGCCCTTTATTTTTATGCTGTTTTTTCTTGTTTTACCTAAAAATGGGATCATATTCTACATGTTGTTATAACCAAATTTTTCCACTTGACTGTCTTGATCACCTTCCCAGGACTTGGAATGGCTCCCTAGGACATAGTTTTAATGGCTGCGTAGCACTCCGTTATGTAGACATGCCACAACCTGCATGGCCAGGTGCTGACTGGAGTTATTTCTCTTTTTTGTTAGAGTGTGAGGGGCTGCTATTAAAATCATGTTGTGACAAATATCCTCAAAGAGAAATCCTTGTGTACTTGTGTGATGATTTTCTTAGTACACATTCTGAGAACTGAAATTCCCAGGTTGAAGAATATACAACATGTTAAAAATTTTTATTAAGAACATCATTTTCTATTTCTACCAGCATCCCAGGAGAGTTCCTATCTCTGTGCAAGGAGAGCAAGCTCGTTCCAGCTGACCCAAATTGCCACAGGCCCCATTGCTTATAAGAGTTGTAAAGAAAGATTAAAATTGTAAATTGATCCTAAAAGATGTGCTGGGTGAGAGGACATCCACATTTAATTTTTGAAGTCCAGAATAGCAACACAAACTATGAGAAAAATGAAAACCAGGCTTTGTGGTGGTGTAAAGCACCACCAACTAGCTCATCACTCCACACATCTAAAATCTGGTGGTTCTCAGGAACCTGAGGCAACAGCACAACCGGTCTCTGAGTATAAAAATCTCCCACTGCCATTGCTGCCTGGTATCAACCTTGACAGTGGAAGGGCTTTGTCTGTTCGCTGCACAAGGCTGGTCACTGAGTTCAGCTGGGCTCTTTGTTGTTTTCCCCTGGAGCCACAGAAAGAGAAAAAAGGCAGGGATAGAGTGGGCACTTTTATTTTTCCATTTGTTTTTATTTTGAAGTAATTTTAGATTTACAGAGGATTTGCAGACATAATGCAGAGAGTGATCTTGTATGTTTTACCAGCTTCTCCTAATGTTAACATCTTACCTAACCACAGTAAAATGATCAAAACCAAGAATTATTATTGGCACAATACTATTTACTAAGCTTCAGGCTTTATTCATTTATCTTCATTTTTTTTCCCTAAGAATGACCTTTAGGTTGTTGTTTTGGGAGAGTGGGTATTTCATTATTGCTGTCAATTTAGGACACCCCCGGTAAGAAATGTATCCAACACTAGGGAGAAACAACATCAAAGAAACTGTAATATCCTAATCTGTCTATTATGTGCATGTGCACCTGCTAGGCCCATTTTAATCGGGTCACCACCAAACCCCAGGCACACCCCAAGCCCTGGGGGCATTTAGAGCCCTGCACAGATCTGAGGCACCTTGGCTAAAATCTTGTAGAAAAGCCAATGACACCTTGGCTGCTCTTCACTCATCACACTTGTGACCTGACTCAGCTAACAAAGCCACAGAGCCCTGGGCACTGGGTGAATCCTGGCTCTATGGCTTGGCTTGACGACCTTGGCCAAGTGACTTAACTTCTTTGAGCCTCGGTTTCTTCCTTTTTACAGTGGGAATGAAATTTGTGAGGAAAACATGAAATAACATAGGCAGCATGGCAGACATCCCACCTACCATGAGACCTTTTTCAATGTCGAAGACCTTGCCAGAGCTAGGAATTGTCTTGGGTGATAACGCAGACCAGTGTTATCCAATAGAACTTTCCATAATGAGAACAATGTTTTATTTCTGCCCTGTCCAATAGCACAATCACTACTCACATGTGGCCATTGAGCCCTTGAGCTTTCACTAGAGTGATGGAGCAACTTGAATTTTAATTTTAATTAATGTAAATTTAAGTAGCCACATGTGGCTAGACCACACAGCTTTAGACATTACTCGTTGCTCCGAGGATCTGAGCAAAGAGAAGCCAGAAGTCCGAACTACGACGAAGGTGTTGCTGGGAGCCAGGCAATGGGCAGAGGTGCTGCGTGTTGCACATGGTCAGAAAAGTCAGAGGGATGTTCAGCTAATTCAAGTCCTGCTCAGCCCTAGAAGGAAGGGCTGGTAGGACGGTAGCTGAAGGCTGGCGGCACTTTCTTTTGTCACGTGACAGTGCCAGCAGCAGCTGCACAGGGTGTTAAGGTGGTTTGCAGGTTTGCAGTTAAATGGTAAGCCATTAGCGAAATGGAAGGAAGCCACAGGACAGTACTGAAATACAAATATGTCCAGCCAGGAGTTACCTGACAATGCAGGTAAGAGAAAGTTTGCACATTTAAAAAGAAATGATAAACAGCAGTTCCCTGGTGCCTGTCCCCAAAACAGCAGGGGCTTTCAGGTGGTACAGTGCGTTTGAAAATAAGTATGGAGTGTGCAGACATCCCAATGGGGGCTGGGGAGTGTGCCCCCCAGTAAGAGGTCCTTTGGTAACCCGTAGTTCTGTATTCTGCTTTGTGCTGACAGTCACTCTGCGTGGAGGCTTTCTGAAGCACATGAACACTAAAGTCCGCAGAAATCAAACAAAATGGGGTTGAGTTAAACTCTACCACATTTGCAGGGAAGAACAACATTCGAATGTTCAGTTGGGATCTCTTCCCCTTCTCCCCACCTGCAAGAGTGTGTTTTTCTTTGACATTTGAGCTCGTTTCCCCTGTCTCTGATGTTTTCCTCACTGCCCTTTTTGCCTCTTCACTGAAGCAAAAAGAACAGAGCCTCGGCTAATTACTCTCAGATCAAATAATACTGGTTATTGTAATTGGTCATTGTCCGAAAACACTGAGTTCTTCTTAGCCCTGAGGTTGCCTGGCACGGCTTAGTTAGCTAACTATTCCCGGAATGTCTCTATTATCTGTTTTACTTTGCAAAAGAAACTAGGGATTTGTTGAAAGCTGGTAATAAAAGTCCGCCCTGGTCCGAGCAAGTCTGCGTAGAGAGGGCCTGGGAAAGCATGACCTCCGTGAATCAAGCTCCCCCCGCCCCCCTCCAATAGCCACTCAATGATGTTATTTGGTTTCTCTGTGTCAGAGAATAATAAACCCACTAGGTTTTCTTGCAGGCCAACACTCCCTCATTCTCAGGGCCTTGGGCATGGTTGAGGGGCACAAAACAATTTTAATGACTAATCTTAGTGAATGCAAAATGGTTTATAGAGAAAAACTAACAGACTCACAGGAGGCTGGCTGTCCCAGAGGCATCTCCCAGGGGCCTGCAGATTGAGGTGCTCAGTGGCCTGAGGTCCAGGGAAATGTCCCTTCAAACCCTGCTGAAAGATAGGCTTTCCGAGGTGGTGCTTACCTAATCCAGACACGCTGAAGGCTTTGAGGTTTAGACAGTGGGAACCATTCTGAAAAGCATACACAGGCACGTTAAAAAACAAAACCACCCTAAAATCCTGTTTCCAACAATATTCAAATCCTAAACGTTCTTGGCTTGGAGTAAGAGAGAATTCAGGTATCAGGTAGGCAAAGTAAATGATGTTTAAGGCCACTTTTCACTATGAATATTTGATGAGTCTGTATAAGGTCACTATTATGCATTGGATCGTGTCTCCCTTCCCCCAAATTCATATGTCGAAGTCCTAACCCCTCAGGATTTGACCTTATATGGGAAGAAGGTCATTGCAGATACAATTAGTTAAGATGAGGTCATTAGGGTGGGCCTTAATCCAATATGACTGATGTCCTCATAAAAAGGGGGACAGGGACAGACATGTACAAGGGAAGACGATGTGAAAAGACACAAGAAGCCAGCCATCTACAAGACGGGCCTGGAACAGATGCTTCCCTTAGAGCCCTCAGAAGGAACCAATTCTGCCAACACCTCAATTTCAGATGCAGCCTCCAGAACTGTGAGACAGTAAATCTCTGTGGTTGAAGCCATCCAGTTTGTGGTATTTAGTTATGGTGGCCCTGGCAAACTAATATAGTCACTATTTCAGTAAAAGTCAACAAACATTTATTTAGCATTTACTGTGTGCTGAGCATATACCGAGTGCTTGGAGAATACAAAAGAAATGAAAAGAAATCTCCCCATTCTCTCAGAGCTTATAATTCATTTGTCCCATGAAAAACCATGTGACAGATGATGGGGCAAAGTCACACAAGTGGTAAAAAGTAACAGGGAAAGTTCATACATCACTTGCAGTAAAATTGGAAGTGAATCCCAGCTTGAATGATCCAAAATGGATGACAATAAAATTTGTAATTATGTTTGGAGCACTTGTTATAACATTTACATGTGGTTACATGTGTTTCTACTATTCCTGGTATTGACACTAGCCCAAAATAAAACCACCATAAAGGAAACAATTCTCATTCATTCAGGAAATACTAACTGAATGCTTTCTCCATCTCAGGGCCATAAGAGAAGCGACAGGGGCTATAAACTAACGCTCCATATCAAATCCCTCTGTTTCCCACTCCAGTGAAAAAAGTGTACATCACCTCTCGTGTAAATGGATGTTTTTGCCTTATACTTTTCTTGGGCCTGAAATGTAATTGTTTCAGTTTTAAAAGATCTCTTCCTCCAGTTCCTACAGTAATGGAATACACCAAGACTGCTTACCCAACAAAGAATTTAACTGTATTTGGGCAAAAACCGATTTGCTAATGCTGACAAATTCATCTACGTGCATGTACAGAACGTGACCCAGGAGACTGCTCACCAGATTCCGAGAGTGGTTACGGGGGGCTTTCCCCTTCTTACTTCTACGTTTCTTTCTTACGTGTGTTTTTTCCATAAAAATCACATATTATTTTGAAACTTCAAAAGTAATTTCAATTAAAAATGGAATTATAGTGGTGTATGAAAGGAGAGAAGGTTAGCACTCCCCTTGACAAGGATGGAGGGGGCCCTCTGGCCTAACCACATGCATACGGTTCCGGCCTCTGACCACTGTTTTTGTGATGGGGAAAAAGGCAGGACAACTGTAACTAAACAACAATAATTTTTTTTGAAATATGGAATTATAGTGGTAACAGTAATAGAGTAAAAGGAGTGGTTAAAGAAAGTGATCAAAGCTGAGTTTCCAAGGTTTGCAATCAAATGCGACCCCTCCGCTGGCGTTTGATGGTCCCAGGGGGACACCAAGGGAAGCACTTGTAGGTAAAGGTCTGGGTTCAGATGACTGTGCGTAAACTCAAATAACCGGTGAAGAGAAGAATAGCTGGCGTTTAGAATGTTTAGTTTCCAAATCACTTTCTGCTGCCTATTTACAGTCCTTCCCTGACCAAACCAAATTAAAATATTTCCTCGTTCAGTCACATCTCAATTTCCAGTCAACATAATGAAATCCATTTCAATCCTCTTCCATGTTCTGTTTTTCCCTACTTAGAGCCCTATGTGTTGCTTGGCTGTTCGTATTTAACACTATTCCTAACTTTGGCGTTGTCCTTGTGGAACATGTGTTTGGAATAAATCGAATTAGGGTTTGAACACTGAACCTAGGGTTTGAAACTGCTGCTTCAGTTCCACTGAAACCTTGAGCAAGATACTGTAACCATGGCCAGCCTGTTTCCTTAACTCAAGTTGGAGGTCATATTCCCTTCAAAGGATGAAGTGATTCACTGAATTCATTGATTCATTGAGATAATGAATATAAAGTATCTTCCCCAGAGCACTAAACAAAATAAATCCTGTTTGCTTCTCTTCTTATTCTCCCTCTGAGAAGTGATGGGCAATGTAAACCATGTGTGGTTAAGAACCTGGACCCAGGTTTTGAATACACACTGTGCCATTTACCAGCTGTGTAACCTGAGGATGCTGCTTAGCCTCATTAGACCTCAGTTTTCCCCTCTGCAGAAGGGGGATAATTCTAATCCCTACTGCATAGGGTCACTATGAGAAATAGGATCATGAGTATAATACAAATAATTCCTGATGTGTTGCCTCTCTTCTTTCTGCCTTTTCTCTTGTTTGACGTACCTACCATGATTTTCTCTCTCCTCTCAGGTATTTCTAAGTAACTCCAAAGTTTTCAAATCCGTAAAATGAGAATAATTTTCCCACTTGTATGGGAGGATTAGAGAAGATTACACATTTGATGTGTAGTAGGGGCTCAATAAATGTTAGTCTGATTCATAGCTTTTTTTTTTTCCTTCTTGTCTTTATCTCGCATTTGAGAGAGCTAGCGTGGTCCTCCAGCCAAGCTGTACATTAGCAGCCCTCGGGAGAGTCTGATTGCCAGCCTGGGGAGGACCCAGCATTAGTCCACTGTGGTGGTGTTATTATTGCCTTTAATGGTCTCCAGATGTTTCCAGTGTGGTGCTAAGTGAGGCAGAGGAGGCTGGTCTAGCAAGAAGGTCAGGGTTGACCCCTCACCAGCGACTCCCAGACACTTCCCAGAGAGCTTGTTGGGAGAATTCAATTAATCAATGTATATAAAAATTGCAGAACGCAGGGTCTGACTCATATGAGATGTTTTCCAAGGATGGGAAAGAAGAAGCCTGATAAGGGAAACATCAGTTTGCATAAATCCTACTGGTAAAGGATGACCTGTTAGGACTTGCGCCAGGAGACAATGTAATAACATTGAACTTGAGGTTCCATGTCTTGCATAGACTGTGCCTGACTCTCTTCCCACATCTATTTTGTGGCTGCATTAGCTGAGATAGAGGGGTTAATGTGTCCAGAATCATTCAGGTTGCTGTTATGAAGCCCAGCCAAAGCCCAATGCCTGTTCGTAGTCTCCTGTCCCACTTCTATGCAGATAACCTGATGCTGAATGACCTTGTCTCTTTCCCATTGATTTTTCTGCCAGTAGTTAAGCTGCAAGCAATCAATGAGAGAATGATCAACAAACAGACACACATTTTACACAGTACCATTTCAAGAGGAGTCTGTTTCTCTGGCTTCACTAGTCTCTAAAAATCATAAGTCTGTAGGCAGCTTATTTCCCTTCCTCTACCAAAGCTGATAGTAAATCTTGAGACCAGATTTTCCTCCTGCAGTTCTCTTTAAAAGAGTTCGATTTGGAGTTCAATTGGAATTTGAGGTAGGAAAAGCAAAGTAAGCTACAAAAAGAAACTTAAAAAGCTGAACATTTAAGTTTCCCAACTAAATAGAGTAAAATTAAAATGATTATTTGACTACCATAGTCAAATAATGGATTTTTTCCATAAATATTTAAGAAAGCTCATTTCAAGAACAGTAACCTTAGTTAACAGAGGCTGGTTGGTTGGTTGATAAAATATCACCAGGACCATTCTGAGCCTTACCTCAAGGTAAAACATTTTCTAGTTACTATAGTCTTGTCACAATCACCCTAAGGTTATCTTATAAGTGCTGTCTACTGAGCTACACCTCTGGAATTTCCCAAATACAATGCATTCTTGAGATACCGTATATTTAAATAGTTGATAATGTTGTTAGCCTTATTTCACTATCTCAAGCAGTAACTTTAAAACCACACCGTAAATATCTGTAGCTCTTCTGTCTCCGTCTGCCCCCCTCCCCCTCCCCGCCCCAAACACATACATTCATACCCTCCCAGCTGCTTCCTTCCCTCTTCCTTAGGTCCCTGGCCTGGAAACTTCCTTAGTCTTTGGCTCAAAGAATCTAAATTTGGCTCTTCTGATGCTTTCCATTAGCAGGCTTTAGACTCCTGTTTGGGCATCATCAGGATGCCAAAAGGCAATGTTCTCACTGAGGGTGTTCCTTGGCATTTGAGCCAGGCACTCCCACACACATTGTGGTTTATCACTTTCCTAACTCTGCATCAAAATATCCTGTGGATTTTAAGAAAATATCTCATGAAGCCTACCCCTAAGGTAATGGTCTCGGTAGAGGAAGGGGAAACCAGGCCTTGCTTGCTGTGGGTGGAGGGGATGACAAAGCCAGGAGTCTCTTCACTTTGCCCAGGACTTTTCCATGTTTAATGCCTGTCCACACCCACAGATGGTGTTTGAGCTATAGCTCGGCCACTCGTTGTTGATGGTATTTAATAATGCACTATTTGACGACATTTGCCATTTCGTAGGAGTCTCAACAAATGTTTAAGGCCCACCACAGAGAGGCATTGTCTTCAGCACTGAGACTACTCAGACATGTATTGAACTTGACCTTCCCTCAAAGTGCTTACGGCCACATGATTTCGGTGGTATATCATCATCATCATCATCATCATCATCATCTGGTCTTCTGCAGCCCCTCTGGATGTTCCTTCTCGGCTTCCAGAGACCCCTTACTCCTTTGCCTGATCCTTAGTACTGGCCCTCCAGGGTTCTGACACAGTCTTCTTTCCCTACACACTCTCCCTTGGGCAATTGAATTCATACCCAGGGCTTTAAATGACACTTTAAGCAGATGACTTCCACTTTTGCATTTCTAGATTGGACTCTGGTAATCACAGGCTTGTATTTCTAATTGCTTTCTAAGTATCTCCATTTGGTGGCCCTGGAAATAATCTAATCTCAAAATGTCCAAACCTTACACTCGTTACCTTCTCCACAAACCTGTGTCTTCCCCCTATTACTACCTGCGCCAGAGGAAGGCGCTGCCACTCTTTCACCCACAGCAGACGCGTTTTCCCTTACAGCTTAAATCCAATCGGTTACAACTTTCCCTTCGGTCTGCCTCCTAGATGCTTTTTTTGTTTTGTTTTGTTTTTGTTTTTTTTTAAATGTATTTTATTGATTATGCTATTACAGTTGTCCCATTTCTCCCCCATCATTCCCCTCCACCCTGCACACCCCCTCCCACCCACATACCCCCCTTTAGTTCATGTCCATGTGTCATAAGTTCTTTAGCTTCTACATTTCCCGCACTATTCTTGCCCTCCCCTGTCTATTTTCTACCCACCATCTATGCTACTTATTCTCTGTACCTTTTCCCCCCCTCTCCTCCTCCCACTCCCCTGTTGCTAACCCTCCATATGATCTCCATTTCTGTGGTTCTGTTCCTGTTCTAGCTGTTTGCTTAGTTTGCTTTTGTTTAAGGTGTGGTTCTTAATAGCTGTGAGTTTTCTGTCTTTTCACTGTCATATTGCTCTATCCAGCAAAGCTGTCATTTAGAATGGAAGGACAGATAAAGCGCTTCTCAGATAAGGTCAAGTTCAAGGAGTTCATCATCACCAAGCCCTTATTATATGAAATGTTAAAGGGACTTATCTAAGAAAAAGAAGATTAAAAAAAAAAAAAACTAGATGCTTTTTTGATTCATCTTGTCCATTCTTTATCCATTGCCACGGCTCTAGTTGAGACTTCCTATTTGTCTTCTGGAATCTAGCAGGGGCATCCTACCTTTTGGCATTTCTGGGCCATATTGGAAGAAGAGTTGTCCTGGGCCACACATTAAATACACAAACACTAATGAAAACAGATGAACAACAAAAAAAAAGATTTTAGGTAAATTTACAATTTTGTTTTTGGCCTAATTCACAGCCATCCTGGACTGCATGCAGCCCACGGGCTGCGGGTTGGACACCCCTGAGGAGCATCGTCGAGGTGCTTCTGTCCAATTTAATTCTACGTATAATCTTCTAAGCAGTTCTTCGAAAATTTAAGTCCTGCCATATCACTTCCCTGCTAACAATCATCCAATGCCTCTCTTTGTTTACTAGTCAAGTCCAAATCCTTAGGATGATTACAGAGCACTTCCTCATCTGGTGGTCCCCGTCTACCCTTACAGGTTAACTTCCAGCAATGTCCTACCACAAAACCAACATTTTTGCTTCCCTGAGCAATTTACCTGCTTGGTATACTACCAAATATACCTGCTTTCCTACTCCTCTGTATCAAGTTCCTTTGTCTAGAATGTTCTTTTCCTCTTGTTCACCTGGAAAAAGCCCACTTAATCATCTTTGAGACCCAGCTTATACCACTTTCTCTAAAACGATCCCTAAAATTCCCCAGGCAAACCAAGGGTGCCTTTTTTCTAGTGTTCCTAGAGATCCCCAGGGGGTATTAAAACTTTCCACATTGTATTATTTATTGTTCCCCCTCCAGACTGTATGCCTTGAAGGCAAGTATCTATGTCTTATTTAGTCTTTAATCTCCCAGTCCCAACACCTAGCATTCAATAAACATTTGTTGAATGGATGAAAAATTGATGTTTGGATAAAAAATAAAAGTGAAATAAATTTATTAAACCCTATTCTTAAAATGCAAAAGTATCTCAAGAAAGCCCAGGTGTGTGTCCTGCTCTATGTCTTACAGAGATCAGTGACACACGGCTCTGGCCATGGAGGTGGGGAAGGAGCCTCCAGTTTGAGCCACTTTTATGATATCTGGAATCTTAAGACTCCCTTTCTTGAACTAGGAAGAAACATAGGAAGGTTTTACTTGAAAAAATTTTTTTTAACTTGCTTTTACTCATTTGCAATTTTTCCTAATCTTAACTACTTAAAGATCATCTAGTCCCCCTCAATAAGAACTACTAATTGCCACCAAATAAATTAAAGATGAGAAAACTAAAAATAAACGTAGAAACTAGAAGAAACTATTAATGAAGATCAAAGGGGGCTGTGTATCTAAATGGATTTCCTTGACTGATCTGGGGGACGGGTTAATAAAGATGTTAATAGTAACCCCCAGGAGCTTTCGGCAGCGCTCCAGGGTACAACAGTAATGAGCCCAGTCAGGGTTCATGGGTTCGGTGAATGCCAGTGGCTTCGTTAGCTGGAGCTAGGAGTGGAGCTGGGAGGTGGCTGCCGAAGTCTCAAGTTAGGGACTCCACTCACAGTACATTCCAGAAACATGTTGCCAAGCTCACAGATTCTAACATCAAGTCTGGGTGGAAGGACATAATCATTCAGAAATGTTCAGTAAAGTGTTCTTAGCTGGTCCCCAGCCTAGGTCATTGTTTTGTTACCAAATCATTATATTTGCCCTTTGATGGTTGGCAGGTCATGTGGAATACTGCCTTGGAGTCCCACAGGTCTGGATGTTCTGGCTGAACACATACGTCCCTAAGCCTCAGCTC
This sequence comes from Glossophaga mutica, assembly GCA_039655065.1. Taxonomy (NCBI): domain Eukaryota; kingdom Metazoa; phylum Chordata; class Mammalia; order Chiroptera; family Phyllostomidae; genus Glossophaga; species Glossophaga mutica. The sequence goes on from CM077306.1 coordinate 28,362,627, forward strand.
TCTCATCTGTAAAGTTGGGGTGAGAACACAGGTCCCAAATGACAGGCCTGTTGTAAATCAAGGTAGAATAATAATATATAAAGTGTCTAACTCATCATTAATGCTCAATAACAGTAGTTATTATTACTCAGTAATATGGTGAATAATAACTTACATGTGCTTTCTTGGCAAAACAGCCAAAATAGGATTTTTAGAGTCCTAGAGGGTACAGTTTGAACCAGAACCCAGGTTCTCTGACTTCTAGTCACTGATTATTTCATTTAGCAGATAATTAGTGATTATTATGTGCCAGCTAGGGGACATACATAAAATATTAAAAACACTGAAAGGGGTCAGGTTTGCTCTGTAGAAAACTTCAGCACTCTTTCCACTCTGCCATTTTTGTGTGTGGGGGGGTGAACTCAGCCATGAGAACACTAGTTCTATCTGTGATTTCGTAGCCCTTACTGGATACCCATTATGTAGCATGTAGATAACAAGGGTCCTCCCAGGGAAGAGGCCTGCAGCCACAGAGTGGGCAGGTACCCCACAGCAGTGCAGGGGACGGGGAGGGGCAGGGGGAGCAGAATGGAGCCTTCACTAGCAGGAACTGCTTTAACAGGCCCTCACACTGACTTAAGTAAGAGTCTGAAAACTGCAGGTCAGCTCTGAGGGTGTGTGAATTCAAGCAATGTTGAGGCCCAAGCAAGTGAAAGCAAAATTCAGTTCTGGAGCTAGGAGGTGTGCCTGGCATGTAGAAGGAAGCCAAGAATCTGAACCTTGGTGAGTCACTGAGCAGCTCAATGAACTTCCACCCCGAGTGAAAAGCAGAATGACAACCAACTTCTGGTGAGCACCCACTGAAAGTTAGGCACCCTGTGTGGTGGCTCGTGTTAACCAGACTTAGTATGGTGATCATTTCACAATATACACAGATCATTACATTGTATGCCTGAAACAAATACAACGTTATATGTCAAGTATATCTTAAAACAAAAGTTAGGTGCCATGGCAGATGCAGGTTAATAATTTCACTTATTTCTCAGAACTGCACTACAACACGAGACACAGGGACACGACATGGTTAACAAAACGAAAACAAGATCTGGCTGTAAACTGACCCATTGCCAATGTAGGAAATGCCTCTGTGAGGACCTGGGAGAAAGCCTCAGTTCTTGGTGTAAAATCATGGTACTCCCCCCTCCCCTCCCTGCCCACATGAACCTTGGTAGGCAGAAGTAAGAATTAGCAATTATGCATGTCCTTTGCTTGGTGCATAGGGAACACCTTTTCAAGGATTGGATTGTTCCCATTTTTCAGATTAGGGAACTGGGAAATAAATAACTTCCACAAATGCCCCCAGGGAGTACAAGGTGCAGCTTGGACTTGCTGGTCCATGCAAGAGTTCATGCTCATAGTTAAAGCCTCTCTTATCAGTGTCCTTCCTCTTAGTTCATCCCACTGAAAAACTCCCTTGGCTAGTAGCTCATGTGACTGAGGGGCACTGATGCCAATTGCAACAAAGACATGCACAAAACCCTGAGTCCAAAGCATGGTAGCTCTTTACCATCCCAACAGGGACAAGGATCATTTTGGGTTTTCATCATCATCTGTTCCACAGCGGTATCAGTTGAAGTGAACCTCTCACACTGAGATTCAGATCAAAATAAAACATTCCTAGAGAAAGGCTAGATTGCTCCAGTAAAATGCTGTCTGATGTCAGCATTCCTGTTAGAATATTTCTGTCCCTGTTATTTCTTGCTTCCACCTGGTGGTCAACAGTGGAAAAAGCAGGCACACTGAAAAAGACTATGCATGAGCAGGATCCATTTGTCTATGGTTCATAGTCCATGTGAGTCTGGGTCTCCGCAGGGTTTTTAGTACCGCTTTCCTGCCTTTTGATTTCCACTAAGTTCCTCCAGTGGAAAATCTCACCATGTGCAGCGTTCCTTCCTGGGGCTGAAAGAACCAGGATAATCCCGGATGCTTCCCTGCAGCTGAGCTCTTGTCACAAATCAGGCATGATTTTCAGCAGATATTTCTTTAAAAGTTTGAAGGCCTCTGTGGACTCTATTCCCTTCTCAATGGGAACAAGCATCAAAGAGTCAGGAATAAGATGCTTTGCACGCACATCAGGAACTAATTGCCAATTTGGCAAATGCATTGACTAATGTCATGCACTGTTATTTCTAAATCCTCTCCTGTCCTTGACCCCAGTATCTAGATGTAAACTTGGAACCATTAGTGGAGAAGGATAAAGTCTTCTGGTGCCTCAAATGGAATTGAGAGGGATTTAAACTCAGCGCTTTTGAGTGTGGTGAAATGAGCCCAGCAGTACATTAATGCTAGGATTTGAGCTCACACAGCATGAGTGCTTTCAAAAACCGTGTTTAAGGAAGCAAACAGAGCCACGACAGACCCTCTGAGTGGAGCAAAAGAAGTTGGATGAAACAATCAATGACACATTAAAAACCACAACTGGGCTGCAATCGTGTGGGCAGAAAAAAAAAAGTTGTTCTTTATCACAGGATCTTTGCATCTAATGAGATGGTGACTGGACAACCTCCAGAGAAGTAAGCCCTCTGTTTACTTTAGCTGAGAAATGTCTAAATATTTAGTTGAGTCTTTTAAAAGCCTTACATGTTTCTGTAGCAAACCCGTCTCTAAGGTATGATCTTATTAGCTCTAGATTGCCATTGGAAAATCTATTTAGAGGAAATTTGGAAAAGAAAAGCCAGAAGAGATTGCCATTGAATGCACAAATGTCAACCCACTTTTTTCTCTCAATATTAACTATTTTTAAGGTCCTTCGAATACTGAGTTTAGAACCAACACATTGGCATTTAATACCTTATCTTAATTGACTCGAAATTGTTCTCTACTTTTTATGTATGCTTTACCCCTATTGGTTCCATTTGGACCCAAAGTGCTAGAAGCTCAAAAGGGAAGGAACTCCTGAGTGCGTTTTCTTGGGGGCAGGGGAAAACCTAAGAGGCAAGGAAACTTTGTAAACATGTCTATGGGGGTCCAACTTTTAAATTCATGCTACTGTCTTGTATCAGCAGATTTTAGCCAAGACCAGTATCTGGTTTGCTCTAAGCTTCTGGGATCCTCTGGCCTCACGGATATGAAGCTTTCACCTTTTCAGACTTTCTGGATAGAATCCCCTCTAGCATGCTGTCCTTTATTATTGCTTCCTGTGGACTCTTATTAAGGATCACCAAAACTGCTCCCCTCCCCCACTGCAGGAGGCCCGCACAGCCCCAGCTCCCCGCCAGTTTGATTAATGTGTCTTGGCTAATTGTGTGAAAGATGGCAGTCCTTTAGCAAGTGTGACCAGCTTATTGTTCAGCCAATCACAAGCACCTCAGTTAGCATGTGAAAAGGGGGTGTGTTGCCAGGGGAGGGTGAGTGTTCTGGCGGCTGCGTCAAAGGAGGAGCATTTTGGGGGGTCACAGAGCAACACCCACTTCTTTGAGGGGATGTTACTATGCTCTACTAAACCTATAAACCTCTTACTCAAAGGACTTTTTTTTCTCTCCTCCCTCTTTTTTCAAGATCTTTTTTTCCCATGGTGCAGGCAGGCAAGACACTGGCTACTCTGCAGATGGAGTTCACGTTCCAGGGTTTTTAATATTTCACTTTTATATTTCTGTTAGAGAATGATCCTGCTGAGAGTCTGGGAATCTGTGCTCATCAGAACCCCCTCACTGACACTTGGATATATTGCTCTGAAAGCTATCCCAGGAGAAAAGATTTAAAAAAAAAAAAAGAGGAAAGAAAGAAAGAGAGCAAAAAAGCCTACTTTTCAAAGCCTACTTCTTAATCTGCCCACATCAAAATAAGACAACTGGCCCTTTGAAGTAGAGGACACTGGCTTCCCAGCCAGCTTGCTTAAAATTGGGGGGCTGGGGAGTGCTGAAGAGAAGGAAGGAAGGAAGGAAGGAAAGGGGGAAGAAAGAAAGAAAGAAAGAAAGAAAGAAAGAAAGAAAGAAAGAAAGAAAGAAAGAAAGAAAGAAAGAAAGAAAGAAAGAAAGAAAATCTGTCTCTAAAATTATACACTTCTCTTACATTGCCCAGGTTTAATCAGGCACAACAGTCAGAATGTTAGACCCTCAGCCCTTCTCACCAGATGAATCTGCCCAGGAGGGTCAGGTTTTGTTTTGTTTTAACCTGTACAAAGAGAGACTGTGTTGTCTCCCTAGACATAGCCCACACAAGGCCTGGGAATGGCAGAGTGGGCACAGGTGGACACTGGATGATTCTCCCAAGTTCTAAGCTCTTCGGCTCCCTCAAAATTGCTGTACCAGCTGAATTCAAAGTTTGGGGTTCTTACTACTACTTAGAATGAAAAGGAAAAGAATGGAAATCTCATCCAGAGTGGTGTTCACAGTTCTGCTCTGTGACATTTTTCTGACTCCCATCCCCTCTTCTGTTCCCTCAATCATTGGAGTTCAAGGGTAGCAGCAGCAGCTCAGGGACGGGGGTGGGTGAGGAAGGTGGCTCAAAGAGACTTCTTGATTCGCATAGGGGATGTTCATGGAATACAGAGGTGGATGGACCTTTAAAAATGTGGTCCTTATGATTGAGTTACCAATAGCACTGACCCCAGGCCCAAGATAAGCTGGACTTATCTTAGAGAAAAGATAGTAGGTGCTTAAAATTTTCTGACTCATTTGAATTAAATTGAATGCTTACTAGGAAAACAATGCAAAGTACAAACCCTATTGATGGTGTACCTGGAGAATTTCTCTTCATAAATAAAAAATTTCACATTACTTTGATGACAGCAAAATGAAAAAATGTAGCATATTTCTCAATGTTTTATTGGAACCCAGTTACCTTATTTAGTACAGAATCTGACAGGGGACCATTTTGGCCAAGTTTTTATCATTATTGTCCTCATCAAGGCATTCTGTACTAAGAAGCTGTTTATTGACTGGACCAACCCGAGACCCAAATGTTTTAAGTTTGGGGGGTCAACATATGTTCACCATGGCAGTTTTGTGTTAAGAGTATCCAAATTGTTTTCTACAACCCATGTGTGACCCTGAATGATATAACGTGCTTGCGTCCATGTTAGAACACTGAGGGCTCCCATTCTAATGTGGAGAGGAGAGTGTAGGCAGGGTAAGGAGAGGTGTAGGTCTGGTGGGAGAAGATGAAAGCCAGACTCTCCTAGAAACCATGGCAACAGGAGATAGGACCTATTGCAGACTGGATCAAGGTCTCCACAAGAAGCCTGTTCTCTTTTCTATCTCAGACCAAAGGGAAGCCCTGTAGCCAGATAACAGCATTTTTCTCAGGTACTAAACTAGCAAAATTTAGAAATGGCAAACTATTTGTAAATGACCCTAAAGCCATTTGCCAATGCATATGATCATTCACAAAAACTGAAATGACTTTACAATTTGTCTTTAGCTTGCTATAAGGTTTCTATAACCATGGTTAGTTCAAGATACCTGAACCCTATATATAGCTGTTTGAGCAGAAATATTGGATGTTACAGAAGGAAAAAAAAATCCCTAGTCTCCTATGTCTTTTGTTTTTTTCTTTAATTGTTTTTTAATCTCCGTATAGTTTCTTGCTCTCCTGAAGCCCTTGCAGGATAATGTCATGCCAATGTTAGTAATGACAATTTGGGGGGGGGGATATTTTTAATAATGGGGCAATGTAAGAGTAGAAAGACTAGAAAAAGTGACTTGGGCTGTATTCATCTTGATCTTGTCCTTGTCTGTGCATATCTAACTCTCCTTTAAGCCATTCTTGCTTCTCTAGCATCTGACACACCCCTTCATCGCTGTGTGTCTCCTCCGTTCTGTCTCAACATCCTTGATGTGAAGACTGGCTAATCCGTCTCCTCTTCCATGGCCTTGGGACCAATTCTCAAAGATTTCCCCCATGGGCAACATTTCCAAAACTTCCAAATCCACCCTAGGAGCCAGTCTTGGAGGACAAAATGGGACAGAAAATGACCAACTGGGTGAACTCTTATATAATCTAGAGACACCTTACCTGGCCTGTCCTGGGCCTAGCCTCTACTTCCCCTCTGTTGTCTTAGCATGTAAATCAATGACAGTCACGGGCTTGAAAGTGGCTATCTTTTGAATTGTTTCCTTGAGCTATCCTGTATTTGGAATGAGTGTGGAATCCATAGTAATAGTTATATCGAATTCTTGTTCAGTTTGCTACTGGTGTTTTACAGAGTTTGAGAACTAGTCTAAACTCAACTACTATTTCAGTGTCCTCATAAAAAGATTAGTCAAGGAATATAAGACCTAGAAATTTGTCTAGACCAATCTTTGCTGTTGAGTTAACAACAAAAGAACACACTGTGTAGCTAAATCTCTCACACTGCTAATTCTTAGAGCACTCAGAAGTTCAAATCAAGTATTACCTGGATTGTAGTTAGGTAGTTTGGAAACTCCAGGCCAGGTATCCTCCGTAGGGACTCCCAATACCTATACATAGCCAAAAAAGACAGAGAAAAAATGAGGAGGTGATGAGGTGGACGGAGCAGGTATAGAGACATGAAGGAAAGATCAAGGAGGAACAGGGAAGAATTAGATGTAGGTCATGTTATACCAGCTGATACATACAGGAAAGAAACTTTTGTGTTCCCATATTTGTAGTTTTCATGGGCAAAACTAGTATATTCCTATGATTCTACAGTGGTTAATTTTATGTGTCAACTTGACCGGGCTGAGGGATGCCAAGACAGCTGGTAAAATATTATTTCTGGGTATGTCTGTGAGGGTGTTTTGGGAAGAGATTAGCATTTGAATTGGTAGACTAAGTAGAGAGACCCATCCTCACCATCACGGACAAGCATCATCCAATCCACTGAGGGCCGAAGTAGAACAAAATGGCAGAGGAAGGGTTAATTTCTCTCTTCTTGAGTTGGGATGTCTATCTTCTCCTGCCCTCAGACATCAGTGCTTCTGGTCTGCGGGTCTTCAGATTCTGGGATTTACCACCACCAGCCCCCTCAGTTCTCAGGCCTCTGGCCTCAAACTGAATCACACCATTGGCTTTTCTGGTTCTCCAGTTTGCAAATGGCGTATCTCAGCCTCCATAATCACATGATCCAATTCCCACAATAAATTTCCTCTTAAATATCTCTATGTATCCTATTGTTTTGGTTTCTCTGGAGAATCCTAATATAGGTCCTTAGCCTGTATCCTCACTAATTCATTTGTTGTCTTGAGGCAAATTATACAACCTTGTTTAAAGTCATATTCTCATAATTTAATATCTATTGCATGACTAATATACATTAGGATGCTATGTTGGGAGTTAACAGATATCTGCTGTTAAGGCAAAAGGACATCACTAGTAACAATAAGGCCATATATATAAATATCTCCTGTTGTTTGTGTGTGTGTGTGTATGTGTATATATATGTACACGCACATATATATGTATCCTGTTCTTTGTGTGTACGTGTGTATATGTGTATGTGTATGTGTACACAAACAACAGGAGGCACTTGACAGCTTAAATTATGCCTTAGCATGGGCATTCAGCTGTTCCGCAATGTGCTGAAATTAAAAAGGGTTCAGATTACAGACCTTTAGGCAGTGGAATGTTGGCTAAAAATGATCCCAAACCTAACTCTAATCCTTTCTACCAAATTCATCATATCTACTTGTTTTTTCTGTGGCCCAGCAGCTTGGAATGTGGTATTTGGTTTTTAACTGGTGGACAGTAATAGTAACAAGATCACTAAATAAAATCTCATTTATACTCTGGATTGCCAAATCGAAGCTGTGGTTTCAAATTAATAGGAAAATAGAACTCTTTGGAGTACAAAGTCAATACATTTCAGATTTTGGATGGTGCTGTTTCTGTGTGTTCCCTTGTAGGTATCATCTTTCCATTCTTTTGAGATAATCATAAAAGCCCAATGTCAGTTATATCTGGGAGCTAGAATAACATTGGTTTTGTTTATTGATTTTAGAGAGAAGGGAAGGGGGAGAGAGAGAGAAACATCGATGCGAGGGAGAAACATAAGTTGATTGCCTCCCATATGCAGCCCCAACTATGAACCCAAAACCTAGGTATGTGCCCTGACTGGGCATTGAACCCACAAACTCTTGGTGTACAGGATAACACTCCAAGCAACTGAACTATTCAGCCAGGGCTAGAATAACGTTGTTTTTATAAAATATTAGTAAAATACTAGTACCTTTTATTATACCACTACAATATAATTCTTAGAAGCATCTCATGTATAAAGAGTCTAGAGAACCCATTTGTAAAAACAGCAGTCCAAGTGTTATGGCAGGAAGTCAACTGGCCAACAACTGACTGATGCTAATCCGTGAGAAGTGCAGGATCTCAACACCCACCAGCTTGTTGACCAGGACTCCGGTTGAAAGGTACACTTTGTGGTGCCTTTTAAGCTTGTCTTCAAACAAAAGACACTGAAGTGCTACTCTCCCTCATATAATAATGATTTTAAAAATCATGCCACACAGTGATATCTTCTTTCTTCGATCTATTCCCTAAACTAACTGAAAGTCTTGTTAAAAGCTTGTATGATTTTAAATGATGGCTTTTCCTATCAACCACCCTGAGCTTGAAGAACACTAACAATCCTAGAATCCATTTTGAAAAACCAAACAGACTAATTCTTCTTTCGTAGAAATGGGCCAGAGGATGGGTAGCTAGTTGCACTAAATACATAAGCCTACCATTTTATGTATTTGCATAGATGTGCATGTAAACAAGTAGGGTGTGACTTACATGTACCCAGATGTCTTCTGTTGATTGGCAAAGTACAATGAAAAGAAAGCAAAGGTAACCAAGAGAAAAAAAGCAATAGATAAATAAATAATGATCACATCCATATTTTTCTAAGGTACAAGTTACCAGAATTTGTTGGTTATTTTGAGTTACGTTTAATTAAATCAACAAAATGGATACCAATGATTTTTAAATATTATGCTAAAGGCTTTAATCTTGAGGTTTAAGAAGTTCAAACAAAATTCAATATCCTTTATTTGGAAAGCCGATGCTGAGTTTCTATTTGAAAGTTATTGAATTCGTTTTCCCTTTAGAAAATTACTAAATCTCTACCTCACTGTCTGGGAAACTGAAAACCAAAAATTGTTGATTTATGCCCTCCCTAAAGGCCCTTAAAAAGGCAGCTAGTGAGTGCTATATTTGAAAACACAGTGGGCTGCAGGGGCTGTTTTCTGCCTTTGTTGGAATGGAAACTGAAGGCATTTTGATTAATGGATTCAAGGTCTGCATAGTTTGTTTTACTCTGATTTTAGAACCACAGCTGGGATTATTTGTTAAAAAACACTTATTGAATGAATTAGATTTCAGAAAGCTGTGACAGCTACTCAGATGTGAAAGCGCACACACACACACGCACACACACACACATTTCAGAAAGATGGTAAAAAAAAATTCAGGACTTCCAGTTATGTCTTTATTCCTAAGAATGAGATCTCAGGATAAATACAGAGGAAAGCTGAGTTTAGAGGTCGGGAGGTTTAGAATGGACACATTGCTTTCAAAGAAGCCATTCCTACATCCAATATTGTAGACTGGAAATAGATTTCCTATTTTCATTTGTGTAGGCCATGTTTAGTAAAACACAAATTCAGGAACTACTTGTAATGTCTAATTTTCTAACCTGTTTGAGATGGAGTAGTATTAAGGACAACACACTGCTGAGTGTGGTGACTTTCCACTTTGTCCTCAGAGTGTGAAAGTATAGGTATGATAACAAAACTATGGTCCTCCTTCAACAGGACCAAGGGGGAAATGAGATGTAATGAATCCGACCTCCTGGTTTCCACAAAGGATGGCTAAGCAATATGGAACTACATCCTTGATCAGTGCAGATCAAAAGTCAACAATGAACTAGGCAAGTTGACAGATTTGAGAAAAAAAACTACCTGGGGAAGAGGGTGAATCACACAAACAGAGAAGAACATTATGGTTTTAAATGATGGGAGCTATGATATTTTCTTTACATTTCGTTTTTTGTTTGTTTTCTTTACACTTTCTTCAAAGAAGTCACAATGTCACGGAGGCAGAAAATCAAATACAGGTAGTCCCTGACTTAGTAGGGTTTGACTTTCGATATTTTCAATTTAGGATGGGTTAATCAGGAGGTAACCTATCATAAGTTGAGGAGCATCTGTAACAATTGAGACTGGAAATCCATGGAGGTCAGTTATGTGAATTGCTTTCCCTCATAACATGAAGTTAGAGCTGGGTTCAGAATTCATGTCTTCTGACTGCAGGCCAGTGTTATTTCTAATATGTTTACTTGTTATAAATTTGTAATGAGTTGTCATAAATGTCAAAATAAAGTCCCTTTGATTGATTGCAGTGTGATAAAGACACTGTAGAAACGAACATGGCTTTCTGGGCAAGAACTATTAGACCGATTTGTTAAGACATGTTTGTTTTTGCTGCATCACTCATGTTTTGGTACTTTATGTCCAGATTCAAGTTCAAATTCTTTCACTTAATGAATTACCTAAAACATCTTCAGATGGCCAGTGTCAATCAGCAAGGCTAGTCCTGGAAATTTGAACCAATTAACTAGAGAGCCATCAGGTCTTGAGCCCATTCTTTCTGTTCTATGATTTCTAAGTGCTGTGCTAAATGCTTTTAAGAACATGATTATTTAAAGATAGTATATAATATAAAAAATCAGTTTATACATAACTTTTTAAAAATTATATTTTATTGATTATGCTATTACAGTTGTCCCAATTTTTTCTCCCCTTTCTTCCCCTCTGCCCTGCAGTCCCCCACCATCCACCATTTTCCCTCACCCCTTAGTTCATGTCCATGGGTTGTACATATAAGGTCTTTGGCTTCTCCATTTCCTATACTATCCTTAACCTCTCCCTGTCTATTTTGTGCCTACCAATTATGCTTCTAATTCCCTGTACCTTCCCTCCTTCATTCTCCCCCTTCCTCTCCCCACTGATAACCCTCCATGTGATCTCCTTTTCTGTTATTCTGTTCCTGTTTTAATTGTTTGCTTAGTTGTTTGGTTTTATTTTTTAGGTTCAGTTGTTGATAGCTGTAAGTTTGTTGTCATTTTATTGTTCATATTTTTAATCATCTTTTTCTTAGATAATTCCTTTTAACATTTCACATAATAAGGGCTTGGTGATGATGAACTCCTTTAACTTGACCTTATCTGGAAAGTACTTTTTCTGCCCTTCCATTCTAAATGAAAGCTTTGCTGGATAGAGTAATCTTGGGTATAGGTCCTTGCCTTTCATGACTTGGAATACTTCTTTCCAGCCCCTTCTTACCTGCAAGGTCTCTTTTGGGAAAGCTAATAGTCTTATGGGAACTCCTTTGTAGGTAACTGTCTCCTTTTCTCTTGCTGCTTTTAAGATTCTCTCCTTGTCTTTGATCTTAGATAATGTAATTATGATGTGCCTTGGTGTGTGCTTCCTGGGGTTCAACTTCTTGGGGACTCTCTGAGCTTCCTGGACTTCCTGGAAGTCTATTTCCTTTGCCAGATTGGGGAAGTTCTCCTTCATTACGTTTTCAAATAAATTTTCGATTTCTTGCTCTTCCTGTTCTCCTTCTGGCACCCCTATGATTCAGATGGCTAGAACGTTTAAAGTTGTCCCAGAGGTTCCTAAGCCTCTCCTCAGTTTTTTGAACTCTTGTTTCTTCATTCCATTCTGGTTGAATGTTTATTTCTTCCTTCTGCCCCAAACCATTGATTTGAGTCCTGGTTTCCTTCCCTTCCCTGTTGGTTCCCTGTATATTTTCCTTTATTTCACTTTCTATAGCCTTCATTTTGCAACCAAACTCAGTAATTTCTATGAGCATCCTGATTACCAGTGTTTTGAACTCTGCATCTGATAGGCTATTTCCTTGTTGCTTAGTTCTTTTTCCGGTGTTTTGATGTGTTCTTTCATTTGGGCCATATTGCTTTGTCTCGGCACACCTGTTATGTTGTAAGGGGGTAGAGCCTTAGGTATTTGTCAGGGTGGGGCAACCCACTTCACTGGTTTGTGGCACTGTCTGGATGAAAGTTTTTTCTTTAACTCCTTGGTTATCAGACTTCCATGCAGTTTGATTTTCCAGCATTTTTGGTTGTTTTTGTTTTTAAATTGGTTGTTATCCTTCTTTTGGTTGTGCAAGGAAGCAAAGCATTTCAACCTACACCTCCATCTTGGCCAGATGTCAATATACACAACATTCAAATGTCCCTACAAATATACCTTATTTCAATATTATAATTTATACTAATTATCTACATATATATCCTTTCATTTCATATATATACACACAGTTTGTTTGTTTTACATATATTTACTTATACTTCACTCTTTACTCCAAGACTGAACACTTGAAAGCACAGCTGATTCATTTTTCTTATTCTTCCTTTTTTCTTCTCTAATATACTTTACTGATTATGCTATCATAGTTGTCCCAATTTCCCCCCCTTGCTCCTCTCCACTGGTACCCCCATTAATATGCACATAAAGGTAAGGAAAGCTCCTTAGGAAACACTGAGGGACAACCAATCGATGCATTGATGTTTCTCCCCTTCTCCTTCTCCCTCCCTTCCCATCTCTCTAAAAATAAAGAAATAAAGTATTTAAAGTATATGATTGTCTAACCACTATGCTATACACCTGAAACTAATACAAAATAATATAGATTGTTAACTGTAATTGAAAAATAAAGTTTAAAAAATGGAACCACACACAAAGCACCTCAACATCTTAGGAATTTGGTTTTGGAGGAACATAGTAAATACTGTATTTCTCTCACACTAACATGGTAAAGCCTTTGTTCTTATTGAAGTTCTATGAAAATTTACTTTCTTGTCATCAGTTGACAAAGATCCAGGGCCAAACGTATAGTAGAATTAGAGCTGGGGGCAGCAAGACAGAAATGTGCTTAAGCAGTAATGGCAGAAACTGCCCGGGAGACTGAAACAATAATAACAGGGAGCAGGTGGATTCATGGAAGGCTACGGGACAACAGGGGGGTTCCTGACCACTCATTCCCAAGGTGCTTATGATACCTGTGGCAAATACCACAGTCTCCTCAACCTGAATACATAGCTTAATACCTCAAAGCAGATGGACTGCATCGTTTGTCTCAAAGGCAAATTTGATTTAAAGTTTGAAATGCAGATATTTCTTCTTCCTAAGAGAAATTCTTCTCTTACCTCCCAGATCTTCTCCAGCTGTTCAAAGACGTTGGAAACCCCAGGAAACAAAGGTTGACCCTGGAACATTTCAATAAAAATGCAGCCTGCACCCCTAGCAAGAGAAATAAGAGTTAACATGACAGTTTCAAATAAACCATATCTGGAAAACAATTACTAGCATTTCTCCTCCCAAAAACTATTTTGGCGACAGTTAAATAGAGGCCACATGCTATTAAAAGTCTTGGGCAAAAAAAAAAAAAAAAAGTCCCTTCGTCAAGCAAAAATAAGAACAGCCTGCAGCTTTTTGTTACAATGGAATGCAACTGGCATTTAGGAACACAGTATAGATAGCAAACATTTTAGCTCGTTCAAGCTCACTAACTATCCATTTTATGAGAGGAGGGGAAAGTACTAAACCTATGACTTGAAAGCTCTCCCTGAATCTAAGATGCCAGGATTGTTAAGAGTCACCAATAGTGTCTGTGTTATCAAGAAACAAAAAACCTGCAGTTAAAACTATGACATGCTCAGAATGTTTCTTTAATTCTTATTGAAAGGGCTGTTATACATTTAATTAGACAGATTATTTTATCATATGTCACACTTGCACATGCAAAAACTGGAACATTAAGTGAAAGAAATTGATTTAGGTGTTCCTGAAACTTTTTCACATTCAGCATTGGACTCAGACTCTTTGATGTCTGTGTTTACCCACGATATCGTCCTCTATATCAGGAGTTTGATGACACAGCATCTCTTAAAATAATCCATTAAAGACCAAAGAGCCATGGGTGCTGGGCTCCTAAGCTGACCTTGCAATTACCCAGAGTCAGCCTACTTTTGACTCCTGTTTAAAGAATGTTGCTAAACATGTCTGATTCACTCCCTTTCCACAACTGTTTGGTTCCTGAGGTTAAAAAAGAAAAGAAAAAGGAAAAAAAAAAGCTCTTCTGTCTGCAAGTTTTGATGCTGGCATGCTGGATGCTCGCACACTTGTAATGGTGATTGCAGTTGGAGGTGCAGCTGGGCTGATGGGCGCTGTAAGATGCTACTGATCGTAAATTGCATCCTGATGGAAGATGCACCAAGAAGGTGCATCTTGAAATATATTAAATAGGGTGACATATGTTTTCCTTCCTATGTAGTCAAATAAGAGGGTAATTCTTGAGAGATAGTAAGAAGTAAGATTTATTTTGCCAATAATACACATTTTTATTCTTATAAATCTTTTGAGAGATAAAATGGTTCAGACAACAGACTACACTGATTTTCCCCATGCTCCAAAACTTTCACCCCAAGTCCCTTTCACTAACACATAAATTTGCACACTTCTTTAACGATGGTTAAAGAAGTTTTATGTGGCATGTTTTGTGTGGCATGATATAGAGGAATATATAAGTAGAAAATTTTATTACAGATCATCACATTAGTAAAAATTTATATTAAATATGGTCTTACAATACTATTCATATGTATTTATCCCATATGATAAATTTTTACTTTTTCCATATGACTTTAAACACATGCTATTTAAATTACTTTAAATTGATTGTGTAGGAGAAAGCAGATATCTTAATAAACAAGTTTAAGAGTAATTTTTATCTTGCATCTGGTTTAGAGACAGAATATATATATATTTAAAAATTGAAATTCAGCTGTATTTTATTATATCTAAAGAGATGAAAGCTGTTTTCATGAGCTAATATTTGGTTTATATTTAAAATAATGAACTGGCTTATTCTTAGAATTATGTATGTATACGAATTATATATATACACACCATGTATAAGCATATATATGTATATGTACATATATACATATGTGTGCGCACACACACATACACTACGAGACTGAGTTTTGTGAGCAGATTTTCCCCCTCTCTAACAACAGGTTGTTTTTACCCCCAATTTTAGAAAAGTCACTTTGTATATAATTGCCACCGTATTTACTTTTCACAGATTTTTCACGTACAGGAGACATCTTAATATGTGATACATGAATTTTGATCAGACAAGTGTAACTTAAGAGTCTGGTGATAGTAGCTTGAGGTTAATTTTTAGAATTATTGTCATTTTAAACGTTCTCATTAGCTTGTCTTTAAATGTCCATATTCTTTTTGCTTCTTGTCTTTAAAGCAACAGGTATAAAACATATAAATTAAACAACATATGGAGAAGAATAAAAGTAACAAAAAGTTGTCAAAGGGTTAAAAATCATCCTGGTTGCTGGCAATGGTCAACTGTGAGATAACCCAACTTGGAACCTGAGCCGGTGAGTATTGTGAACGAGTCTCTGCCCGCTGCCTGCACACTTTCTCTGCATGCACTTCAAAGGCTCGAACCGTTTCGTTTTGAAGTGAAAAAAATATATACACATGTGTATGTATGTGTACATATTAAACACACATGCACTTGTTTTTTAACTGACATAAAATAGAAATGTACTGAGGTTTAAAGGCTTGAACCAATTCTCTATCCAGGACCCTGACACCTTCCAGAAACCTCCGGGTCCCACAAACCACTAGCAGGCCTGAGCATTTTAAACAAGGTTCAAAACCATACTCCACTTTTTTCCCCTCCCCTCAAAAATTTTTCATTGCTTATATGAGTGTAAAAAACTTGTTGCCTTCTCGTGCCTTTTCATTCTAGTGGCTGTAGGGAAACAAGAAGGAAGTCCTTTCGTTACCCAATTTCTTAGTGTCCTTTATCTTCAACTCCACTAGGACAGTGTAAAAAATTATGTAAAATATACTGGAGAAGGCTGGACATTAAGGCCATTATGCAGGTACTATAAAGTAATACAAGATGTTTGTGTTACAGAATAAAATACTAATATTTGTTTAAAATTCTTCATTTTCATTTACATGGCTGGTATCATATAGGCATTCTCTGGAGTCTTTTTTTTTTTTTTTTTTTTTTGGAAGTTTCACTTAAGAACAGGTCAAACCCTTTCTCATCTAACAAATCTAGAGCCTAAGGCTATGTGCAGACAGTGTGTGCACGGGCACTGGAGTACATTCACGCACGCACTTAGAACACTTACAAGACAAACAAAATTCATAAATCGATTATATTTTAGTACCTGGAATATCTTAAGCAGCATAAATATCAATGCATTGGTAAGAAAGTAAGTCTGTGTACCTTGAGTTTGAAAGACAAAGGTATTTTCTAGAACAAAGCATTGCTCTTTAAAAACTACACAATTCATCTTTCTATTTTTTCCATTTTTCTTCAGAACTGTTCTATTTTTATTTGCTTTATAAACAAGTCATGTCATTTATATATTTTTATTTGCTTCTTAAACAAGTTATGTGGCTATCACCTATTTTGCCCACCCCAGACTAGCCTTAAGCAAACATTTTAAATATTCTGAACATTGAAGTCCTTATAGTGAGTGAACCAGCTCCTATTTCCTTTTATTTCTGTTTTGTTCTTAAATCTTTATTCCTATGGCTCTTCTTACCCTTCATATCTTTAGGCTTCTGAGAGGATTTCTGCTCTGTGGAGATACCCTTGAGGCAGTCCATGTAGATGAAGGGGAACTTCACACGCAAGGGAAAAAAGGACCCGATGGCCTCAAACAGTGAATCTTCCAGAAAGGAGAAATGCACTGGACCATTTTATTGCTCTGACTGGGGTTCTGCAGTTAAGTTAGAGAAAACAGCTTACGCGTTTTCTGCTTTTTCTGGCTCTCTTCCTAACCTTTTCCCTATTCTGAGCATGAACAAATTCTTCCATAAGAGAGAAAAAAAGATTCCTCAAATTTCTTAAGCAATCTCTGGGGAAAGAAACCATCTCAGGAGTTTTGGGTTTTTGGAGGTGCAAGGAGCATATATAAAAATGTTGTTAGGAGAAATAAGCCAGTATTTCAGTTTTCACTGTTGTAATTAGTTCAGAACAACGTCATGCTGTATGCGTCAGTGACATGGCATTTCCATTTGCTTTCCCCCAGGCCGCTCTTTATATTTGGAAGTTTGCAGGGAGAAATCTGCAGTCTCTCAGGCATAATTTTCTGTGGTCCTAAAACCAGCAGCTTCCTGAAGTCAGTTTTGAATAGAGGACTTGGTATAGCAAAATAAATCCCTTTTTAAAACCCAGTTTACCACAACATGGATGGACCTTGACGTAAATTAAATATAGAATGACAAACATTGCTTGATTCCATTTACATGAGGTACCTAGAAAGTCAAATCTGTAGAGACATAAAGTAGATCGGTGGTTCCCAGGGACTGAGGGGAGGGAGTAATAGGCAGTATTGGTTAATGGGTACAGAGCTCCGGTTTGGGATGATGATAAGTTCTGGAGATGGGTAGTGGAGATGGCAGAACAACAGTGTGAATGTAGTCAATGCCATTGAATTGTACATTTAAAATGCTAAGTTTTATGTTATATAAATCTTAACGCAATGTAAAAAATAAAAACAAAACAGCGTGATCATCCTAAAACTTTGAATTTTTCTCACTGAAGTTGCTAATGGAACCTTTTAAAGTTTGATAAGGTAGCAGAGAGAGAAGAAAAGATCCTGGGGAATAACCAACACATCCAACTTGTTCATTTTCCAAAATCTAGCCGTTTGCTCTGGGCCTCCCTCTGACCCTGCTGCTACCAGGGCTCATTATGAACAAGAGGCTCTTGCACTACTGTGTTACAATTAGTTTCTTTAAGACAAAGGTCTAATGCTCACCACCATCATTTGCCTCCTTAAAGGCATTCAGTTTGAACCTTATGGAGTTGTATGGCCTAGCAGAATAGGATTTTTTTATTTTCTTCTTTTGTCATTCAGAAATCTCCCTGCTCACTTTCCCTCTTATTGCTGTGAAAAGGGGGAAAAATGGATGAAGGGCTATCCCAATGTAAACACCCAATATCTAACAATGAGGCAGAGAGTGAACAAATACATTAAATTCAATGGAAGATGGCTACTGCTCTATTTCTACATTACTTTTAAGTTTTACTGGGCAAACAACAACGATAGTGAAATGAATAAGATTAATGACAATAATTTTAAAGTTGAATTTTGTTTTGTCATCATCATTCATGATTAAATTAATAAAACACTTATCAATGGAATAATATAGATCCTTCCAGTTGCAGTAACAAGATAAGGGATACCTAGTTTAGGAGAGACTTGCAGAATTGGGCTGGGGGGCCTGGTCAGAGTCTCAGGAAAGAATATCCAGAATGCAGCACACAGAGTTGAGTAGATGAAAAACATGAAAGAGAGGATAAGAGACAGATGCAGTCTAACAATCTTTCATTGGTACTCCAGAAAGTGAGAAGGGAATGAGGCAACACTCAGAAAGAAAAAAATTGATGAAAAACATGGATTCATAATTGGAAGAAGCACAAATATATACCAAGCAGGGTAAGTAAAAAGAAATCCACATTAGACAACTTACATTGACAACTGCATAAGAACAAAGTCCAAGGAAAACATCTGGAGAAAAGGAGAGATCCCTTGCAAAAGGAAGACAATAAGGCTAAAAGCAAATTTACAAGAACAACAATGGAAGACTAAACAGTGAAATGCTATCTTCCAAGCTCTGAGAGAAAATAACTGTCAATACAGAATTCCATCCCCAGCAAGACTATCTTTCCTTTCAACAATGAGAGTTTATCTTAAGACAAACAAAAACTACTGACAATTTCAACACCTTTCACTAAACTAAACAGACAAAAATTATATAAAGATTTGAATAACACACTTAATAACCTTGAAGTTTTGAACATATGTAAAAGCCTGAACCCAACAATTTGGGAATAAACATTCTTCCTGAACACACATCAAATAATTGCAAACACTGACCCTGTACTAGGCAAGTGCTTCTTACACCATCTTTGGTGAAATACCAGTTTTTTCTCAATTTTTTGCTAATTTCTAATTTTTTAAATAATTTCAAGCCTAAAATTACAAGAATAATACCCTTCAAATAGATTCACCAATTGTCAACGTTTTACTGTCTTTCTTTCTTTCTTTCTTTCTTTCTTTCTTTCTTTCTTTCTTTCTTTCTTTCCTTCTTTCCTTCTTTCCTTCTTTCCTTCTTTCCTTCTTTCTTTCTCTTCCTATGCATTTACCTCTATTTTTTCCCGAAGCAGGGAAGAGTAAGTTGCAGACACCTGACTCTTCATCCCTAAAGGCTTTTGTGTGTATTTTCTAAGTACGAAAGCACTTTCTTACATAACAACAGTGCAATTATCAAAATCAGAAAATTCAACATTGATCCGATACCCCTACCTATTCCACAATCCATATTTAAATTTCACCTTTTGTCCCAATAGTGTTCTTCAGCTCCATTTCCCACAGGATCCAATCTAGGACCATGCATTGTGTTTAGCTGGTATGTCTCTTTAGTCTCCTTTAATCTGGAACAGTTTCGTTGCCTTTCAAAACCTTGACCTTGGAGGAACAGACGATGCCACCCCAAAATACACCACTCTGGCATAAAGATTATTTTGTGCTAAAGGAAATTAAGAAAAAGCAAACACAGGATGAGCTCTCTGCCTTCCTCTATTTGCCTGAAAGCAGGGCATAAATTCCCCTTGGGAAGATGTCCCCTGATCTCCCACCCTTTCCACACTAGCAGGGGAGCACAACCTTATCACCAGAGAGAGAGATGGCACCAAGAAAACTCTACACTGAAAAACCTGCTAAGTAACCCTTATTTACTAGTAGGGTCCCCATAGATTTACCTTTCCACATTCTATGGCCCCTGAAAAGTACAGACACCTTTTTTCCTTTGTCTTGCCACTTCTTTCCAATGTACTGTCCTTTGTCAGAATGGTATAAAAGCCTCCAAGCCTAAAGCTTCTTTGGGGTTTTTCTCTTCTTGTTAGGAAGCCACCTCCTCTATGCCATGTAATACTTTAAACATCAAATCTAATCTGTGTGCCTTTCTCCTGTTAATCTGATTTTCCATCAGTTTACTTTGCAGGCCCATCCACAGAACATAAGGGGATAGAGAAAAATTTTTCCTCCCCTTCACCCCTTAAAGAGTGCAGGCCAGTTATGTTGCAGAATGTGTCTCCAATTGAGATTATCTGATGTTTCCTTATGGTCTCATTCAGGTTATGTTGCTTTTTTTTTGTTTTTGTTTTGGCAGGAAAATCTAGGTGATATTATATCCTTCTCAGTGCATCATATCATGAGGTATAGAATATCAGTTAGTCTCATTATTGATAACGTAATCTCTAATTACTTGGTTAAGGTGGTATCTGCCATGTTTCTCTACTACAGAGTTACTATTTTTTCCTTTGTAGTTAATAAGCAATTTGTGAAGAGATACTTCAAGACTATGTAACTATCTTATTTCCTATCAAACTTCCCCTTTAGTTTAGCGTTGATGATGCTTATTTGAATCAGCTACTATTATAATATTACAAATAGTGATTTTCGAACCCTATAATTTCTTCTCCAGTTATTAGTTGGCATTCTACTGAAAGGAGGAGCTTCCTTTCTATCTACCACCTGGCTATCTTTAATATTTATATATTCTATTTTTTTCCCAGTGGGTTATAATCCATTACTCTAACCATTGATGTTGATGCTTAAATTGTACCAGCTCTGGCTAGTGGGAGTCTCTTCAAGCTGCTTCCCATGTCCTTTTGACATATTTCCATCATTTTATTATCACTTTGTAAAAAAATTTCCCCTGGCAATAAGATGTCCTTGACCTATCATCTGCCCTAGCCTTAGAATTGACCATTTCTTCAAAAAGTTCTAGTTCTTTTTAGTAGGGAATGATATTAAGAAATTAAGATCTGGGTGGCAGACCAAGATGTATGTAAGACACAATAATAAAGTTCCTTATTAAAAAATGCACCAACAGAATCCAATGCAAATTTCCATGAGAGAACCCATATCATTCAAGGTCTCAAAAAAATCCCACAGACGAAATTTTAAGGAAAACTAGCATATCACTCTGAAAAACAACTAAACATGCGTAGAAAAAAGATATCATACACAAGAACGAAAAGAAACAATAAACAACAGAAAGAGATTTATAACAACAATCTTTGCTCCAGTAATGTAAGATCTTGGAGAGAAAATTATAAAACTTTACTAAAGATATTAAAGAACTAAACAGATGAAGAGCTATACCATGTTTTTTGTAAAAAAAAAAAAAAAAAAGATTTTATTTATTTTTAGAGAGAGGGGAAGGGAGGGAGAAAGAGAGGGAGAGAAGCATCTGTTGGTTGCTTCTGCCTCCCATTCACGCCCTGACCAGGGACCGAACCTGCAACCCAGAAATCTCACCATCGACCTTTCACTTTGTGGGATGATGCCCAACCAACTAAGCCACATCAGTCAGGGCAAGAGATATACCATGTTTAAAAATTGGAAGACAATATTACAAAGACGTTAATTATTTTCATAGTACTCTATGACTGGAATGAAATTCCAGTGAAAATCTCATTTTTCATGAAACTTGAAACACTGAATCTAAAATTTATATGAAAAATCAGAGGAGAAAAATAGCCAAGACACTCTGGAAGAAGAATAAGTGGGAAAATTTGTCTTACCAAATCTAAAGTATTATTATAAAGCTATAGGAATTAATACAGCAGGACATTGGTACAGGAACAGATAAACTGACCCCAGTGGGAAAGAATAGAGAGCACACAAACAGACCAATGTGTTGATGGAAACTTGATATGCGAGAGGTTTGGCATAGCAGATAGCTGAAGAAACTGGAATCAATTTGTTAGCATATACAGAAGTCAATTCCCAACGTTTTAAGAGTTAAAGCGAAAGGAAAAATCGTTACAACTATTAAAAGAATGCACGGGACAGTGTCATTCTGACCTCAGGAAGGGAAGCATTTTATAAACAAAAGCAACAGGGCTAATCATAAAAGAAAAGATTGGTATGGTCAGCAATATTAAAATTAAGAACTTATGTTAATAAAGTGTAAAGATGTGAAAACATAAGCCATGAACTGGGGGAGGCTTACTCACAACACACACAACTGAAAAAAGATTCCAGGATATAAGAGCTCCTACAAATCAATAAAGAAAGAATGGGAAGGAAAAGAGGAGAGAAAGGGAGAGATAGACAGTCAGAGACAGACAGAGACCAAAAGAAAATAAATAAAGACAAACAGGTATTTCACAGAAGAGAAAACACAAATGGCAAATAATCCTCAGATGATGTGCAACCTCATTAGTAGTAATTAGAAAATTTAGATCAAAACATCATACTATTCTACCCACTTGATTAGCAAAAATTAAGAAATCCATTATTATAAAGTTGGTGCAGCTGTAGATAAGGAACTACAACACCACACACAGTTGGTGTATAAATTATTACAACCACTTTTGGAAAACAACTTGGCACTACTTTGTGAAGTTAAACATCACACACTGTGACACAGCAAATATATTCCTAAGTACCCTTGAGAAATCCTTAAACGTAAATACCAAGTATATTCATAATAGCGAAAACAAGCAAGACAGCAAACAAACTAAATGAAATATTCATCAACAGGAAATGAAGTGTAACTACATGGATCAACATGAGTGAACCTTAGAAATATATCGAGTAAAAAAAAAAAAAAAGAAAGTCACAGAAAACTAAAACCAATATAACACCATTTTTATAAAAGTTCAAAAGCAGGTGAAACAAAATAATCTTTTTTTAGAATCATTTAAAATGTAAAAATATTATTTTTAAAAGGGGCAAGGGAATGATGCAAGAGAAAAAATTCGGAGTAGAGGCCCCTCTCGTGGGCGGCAGGTTGATGGGAAAGGGACCCAAGTAGACAGTGTTATGTCCTAGTCGTTCCATTGGAAAGAGGGTTTATGGAGCTCACTTCATTATGCTTCCCAATCTACATCAGTTTCTCAGTCTTCACACTGTTGACACTTTGGACTGGATAAATCTATGCTGCGGGGGACTGTACTGTGATTTGTAGGATGTTTAGCAGCATCCCTGACGTCTACCCATGAGGTACCAGAAGTACCACCTACCCAGCCGTGACAGTAAAAAATGTCTCCAAAGATTGTCAAACCTTCCTGAGAAGGAAAATTGACCATTAAGAAACACGTATGTAAATATATGTTATATATATTTTTGAATGTTTTAAATAATGTTCCACAATAAAACAAAGTTTCAAAGTGATAAGTAGAAGTTTCACTCTGTCTGTGAAGCACAACTAGAAAGCGATCGTTAAGAGCTCAGAAAGCAGAGCCCATCAAAGGCCTTTGAAGTGACAATGAGCGCTGATGGGTGCGGGTGCCGGGAGGGTTTTGACTAGCAGAGGATACTTGCAGGAATGGCACCGGGTTTTAGAAAATCAATGGCTCCAGATACACTGGAGGACAATTTCTGCAACCGTTCTCAATTCTTTAAGAAATCCAAAGCTTAGTTTAGCCTTTTAAGATACTGTTTAATTTCTTTAATCCATTATTGGTTTAAAAAACAAAACAAAACAGGTCCCTCTGTTTATATATGACCTTTTAAGAGCTTGAAAAAAGTCCACGGATTTTGTTACCTTTGAGGAGGTGGCTGTGGCTGCAGTCACCACACATCTAACTGTGGGCCCGGATGACGGGGATGTGTCAGGAATAGGGTCTAGGTAACACAACACTGCTGCTCTAGGAATGTGGACTGCCTGAGATGCCCCACTATCACTGTGTCCCATTAATCCAAGAGCCTCCCCGACAATGTGGTTCTACTCCACAGCATCCATCTGGTTCTTACACTTGTACTGCAGTCCCATCTAACCTCTCATGGGAGAATTTGTTATCCTCATTTTAAAAAAATGGAGAAACAGCCCTGGCTGGTGTGGCTCAGAGGATTGAGTGAGCATCAGTCTGCAAACTGAAAGGCTGCCAGTTTGATTCCCAGTCAGGGCACATGCCTGGGTTGCAGGCCAGGTCCCCAGTTGGGGGTGTGTGCAAGAGGCAACTGATCCATGTATCTCTCGCCCATTGTTGTTTCTTTCCCTCTCTTCCTACCTCCATTACTCCCTTTTGAAAAAAAAAAAAGTAAATAAATAAAATCTTACAAAATGAAGGAGCATAGACACAAAGGGGATACGTGACTTTTTCAAAATAACATAATCCAGAGAAATTGATTAGGAGTAGAATTGGCATAAAAATCCGGTCTCCTGCTTCTTGGTCCTTATGCTTTTTCACCAGGTTTGGAACTGTAGTTGGGCATGTGTGATCATGCATGCACAGATGAGTGAATGCGTGTGTGCATATCTGTGGTTTGGGAGTGTATGTGTGTTTCTCTAAGGACCAGGAGAAAAGACAAAAGACTGAAGAAAAAAACTAGGAGGTGTGGCATGGTAGAAAGAGTACAGGATTCAGAAGATGCCTTGGGCAAGTCCTTTCTGAGTCTCAGTCTCTTCAACTGTAAAAACTTGTAGAATGATTTGAAAACAATCACATGAGCTATGTATTTGAAAGCACTTTATGTTTCTGTAGACAAATGTGATTGTTGTTAATTATTAAACATGTGATACAGATGATAAAGTAACCCTCAAGGGTAGGATGACACATTTCTTCATTTTTTTGGCACTGGCTCTTACCATATGTCCAGTTCAGAGGAGTATTCAGTGGCTCCCAGCAAGGCATCAGGAGGGCGGTACCAGAGGGTCACAACTTCTGAAGAGTATGTCTGACTGGGAATGGACTTGGCTCGAGCAAGACCTGACCAAAGGGGAGAAGCACAGAACTCATTGTCCTAGGATTTCCTGGAGAAACCAGTGACACATTCTACCAAGGAGGGTATAACTGGCTGAGTAAACAATATTTTAACACTAATACACAAACTCTGGGTGCTTTTAAGGAAGCTACTCAGCTATCTTGATCCTTGTGTACTTCTTTATCAAATGAATTTCTCAAATTTTGGCCTACTTTGCATTTAGATTGTAGCCTTCCTGACTAAATTCTTGCCTGTGATATGAACAGAAGTGATGTGTGAACTTTCAGATCATGACTTAATGGACAGGGTAAGCGTTCCTTCCTCTTCTCCCTCCACCAGGCTGTCATGAGAAGGAGGTGGCAGTCATCTTGAAATATGTAGTTGGGGTGACATCCTAGGGATGGTGGGGACTCCTTACAAGTTCCAACTGCTTAGGTTGTATGGTATGTGAGAGTAAGTTCAGCTTCTAGCCTATTTACACCTCTGTGATTTCAGGTCTCTGTAACAGCAATTGAACTCGGTTCATAACTAACGTGGCCAGCCTCCGCTTTAGCAGTGCAGAATCCCCAGTTAGAGAAAGGGCGGGGCGGGGATTGCTAACCTAAATTAGTTAGTTTGGTAGGACTTCAGACGAGTCTGTTTCAAAGCGCTCCTCTGTGCAACGAGAGTACTTCCTCAGTCAGCTACTGATCTCACAGAATCACATGATCTATAGCTGGAAAAATATTCAATAGATGAGTCACTGCTGTGGGGAGTTGATAAATGAAAGTCTGTTAAATGCTTACCTACCCAGATGAAAGCTGCTATCTCAGAATAAAGTACTGCAGCTAGAGTACAACTGTTTGACATCTGCCAAACAGAAGTATGGTTCCTCAGCTCACACAGAACCAGCTTTGCAACAAATATTTATTGAATATTTGCTATGATGCCAGGCACTAGGAATACAACAATAAGCAAAAAGGGACCCAGGTTGCCATCATAATGCCTCTAGTCTAGTGGAGGAGTCAAAATTGTCACACTGATGTGGTGTGTGTGTGTGAGAGAGACAGAGAGAGAGAGAGAAAGAGAGAGAGAGATTATAAACTGTGGTAAGCACTAAAATGGAAAGCTAGAGTAACACTCAGGAGAAATCTGCATCACTTCGATGAAAATAAAAGCCTCACAGCCACACCTCTCTAGATACACAGTTGAGCAGGAACAAGTGTCCTGGGGCCCTCATTGCAGGAGCCTGTCTGACAATCTGGAGCTTCACCCTGCCATCCTGGGATATCCTCAATCTACTCTAGAGGAATTTGTACATCCACCTGGATTTACAGAAACCTACCAAGTGTAGTTCACTCTTACAGATGTCTCTATATCAAAAATGGCAGTAGTTAATAGGGGTGCAAACGTTTTCAGGTCTGATTAGACTGGAATTTGATAGAATCCCAAAGCTACCATTTTCTCCCTGTTTCTTGCCACACACTTCCTCTGTGGTAGTTTAATATCATCACAAAGCATCACGCTCTGTGGGCCTCAACTTTTCAAAGGCCAGGCCTCATCATTTCAAAGGCCAGGCCTCGTCAATGCTTTAAACATGCATACACAAAAGCAGCATTGTTCACAGCCCAGAAAAAGACTCGCGGGGCAGCTTACCAAAATCAGCCAGTTTGAGCTCTCCCAGGTGACTGATGAGTAAGTTCTGAGGTTTCAGGTCCCTGTGAAGAACGTGTTGGTGGTGGATGTACGCCAGGCCCCGCAAAAGTTGAAACATGAAAAGCTGGAAGGAATGAACACCTTATCTAAACAGATTTGAGCCACTATGTGGATTTCTCCACTAAATCAAAAACACTCATCTGTAAGAATATTGTGAAAGTGTCTCTCGAGAGACAGGGTTGGGGGGGGAGGGGGGAGAGAGAACATTTTAAGTTTAGAGGGGAAAAAGGGCAAGGCAAGTCAGGTAAGTAGCCTGTGTCCTAAACAGAGAGATGCTGGCTTTCCCCTCACATCTCATTTCTTTGATATTGAAGGAATTATCCTTCCTTGGAAATCTAAAGCAAGTTTCCTTTGGAACACTAGTTATTGATTTAGATGTAAGAGATTTAATTTTTTCCCCCAATGATGAACTTGGCATATGAGATCAAAGTTGACCTGGAAATGATATACGAAGGTTTACAACTGCTTAAGTTTTCCAGGCTCTCTGATATGAAACCGTTTTAAAAACACAACACAAGGAGACCAAACTGGAAAATATACCCTTAGATGGTAAAAGGAAATAAAGGAACCATTATCTTTTTAAACCTATTTTTAAAGTCTTAGGTTCAAAGTTGAAAATAAGGGAAATACATATAAATTAAGAGGGAAGAGAGACCAAAAGAAATTAGATTAAAAAAAATTCAAAAGAGAACAAAGAGTAAATAGAAGAGAGAAGAAAGAAGGTGGGGGAAAAAGCAGGAAAAATACATTCTGGGCCCAAATTTTAAAATGTTGCATGTTATAATAAGGCACAGAAACCAGACATTTTTAGGTTCTCATCATTATAGAAGTTTAAGGTTAAAAAAAAAAGAATGCTTAGTTTTCCAAGCGTCTTTTGCTATTTTCCAGTGCCACTGGCAATTGAGAATTTAAACACCAACATTAGTGTTTACAAAAACCTATGCCAACTGAGAACATGTTCTGACAGTTTAGAAAAGAAAGGACCAGCCCAGCATTCCTGGGGACACAGGCAAAGTAACAGATACAGAGCTATGCAGATAAATCCACGTTTTCCATCACATCTTGGAAACCAGGAACCTCAAAGATGCCAGGACCTGTACTGATCTACCAATGACTTGGAGACATTGTAGCCAAGGTAATGCGCAGCATGGTCGGACTGAAGCAGGAGCCTGGGGAGCTCACCCACCGTAGCATAGCTGTGGCCGTGTAGGTTTGATGCAGGCCACGTATCAGTTGCACAAGCCATTTAAGAATGCTGAAAGTTTCTTGAGGCTCCTACTTCGAATGTTCCCTGGTTCTATGAATCTTCCCAAAGTGTTATCTTCTTGGTGCTTTAAACACACACACTGTTTACTTTTTCCATTCATCAAATCACTAAGCTACCAAAGTACAAAATTATCGTGTCATCATTTAAACCTTCTAATTAGTTATAATGTTCATGGAAAAGACAATATAAAAAAACGACTGAAATTCCGGGTGAAAGATAAGATGCCATAGTATATGTTGTTCAGTGGGAAAGTACTCAGGACAGAGTAAGACGGAGGCAAGTGAGGGACAGGAGACAGAAAGGTGGTGATCAGTGAGGAAGAGAGACAGAAGAAGGAAGGAAGGGAAAATAATATTTGTTGAATGCCTATCACTTTTTATAATTCTCAAAACAACTCTGTGAGGAAGACAGGTTTATCCTCAATTCAGGGATTAAAAAAAATAGGAAACGTTAAAAATATGTCTAGAAAAAGGCAGGGCCAGGTGTCAAAATCAGGGCCGCCTGACTGCACTATGCCATCCTGAGAAGCTGCAGAAAAGACAGAAAATTAAAACATGACAGGCAGAGAGGGGGTCGCTGGCTGAGTCAGAAATCGAGCTCCTCAGTGGGCCAGGCTGAAACGCCTTTCATGTCCCAAGGATGGCCTGTTCCCACTAATTACTCACGCCTGCCTCCCACCTTCTTGCTCTCAGTCTCTTTCCTCCGTGGCTCACACATGGCTGTCTGCAAGCATTTGTAAGTGGTAAAGCACTGTGGTGCTAAGGTATGGTATTTCACAGCCACACTTCTCAAAACTGCAGTGTGTGCTGACTAAGCTCGCCACCCACTCACTCTTTAATCCTTTACAACCTGGATTCTTCCTTCAACACCGCCAAAGCTTCACCGATAATATGACCCAATTTGATGGTGTTTTTTCAGGCCACATCAAGCCAGATCTGTGGGTGACTCTTTCCAGAGAGGCATCCCATACCCCAGGAGTGAGTTCTCTTTCCAGCACAATGAGACTCTTGGGAGCAAAATGTAATTCCTTTGGGCTACTGCCATCTGGGCTGGAATCCCTCAAAACACAATCAGATCAGTCAGCCAACTCCTGCAGGGAAGCTTGAGTCCTTCCACTCACCAGGGATCCCTGGGGCTTGTTAAATCCAACACTGGCGAACCTCACTCTGATTCCCATGTCTCACTATGTCTTTTGTGGTTACTACTCAAAAAATAAGCCTCTCTCACTATTCTTTTTTCTTCCCATAAGCTCATGTCTATATTGCTCTGGGCTTCCTCTTATTTAATCCAGTATCCATGGTCCCTTCTTCATCCAAACTTTTTTACTGCTCTCTTCACTCCTCAATCCTTGTTTAAAAACCCTCTACAACTCAACCTCTGACGAATTTCCTTCTGGCTCTTTTCCTTAAATGGGACCTTGATTTCACTGCTCTACTACAGCATCCTCAAGTGGATGTTAGTTTTTCTGCAGCTTACTCATACATTTGATCACAGGGAGGTGGGGTCAACCGTCTCCCAACTCCTTAATACCACTTCAAAACCATTATTTCTCCACCCTTAAATAAAAACTCCTGTTTCTTGCCGCCCAGCTACATCCTTCTCTATTCCTCTTTTCACTCTCATCCACACAAGCCCCCACCACTCTCCATCATTCACTGAAGACTTGGGCTCCTGGATCACAGCTGTTGCTTCCTTGACATCAGCAGCCACATGAACAAGTGAAGCTGACTCCTCAGTTCCAGTGATCTGCTTCTCCAATCAACTTCAGCCCCTCACTCCATGATAACACAGTGGGTCTTGTCATCATATGCAACTGTTTTAATCATTCATATATATATGTATACACACACACACACACACACATATATTTTTTACCATGGTCATCAATACCTTTTGTTATGGAAATCCAATGGATACCTCTCATACCTTCTCTTTGCAGCATTTGGCATTGTTGACTATACTTTCTTTCCTGAAGCTCTCTCCCTTGGTACTATAATCTTTTAATTTTTCTCCTACTTCTCTGACTGTTCTTTTTATAGGTTCCATCCACTTCCTCTTCTGATCTCTAATATATTGAAATTCCTTAGGGTGCCATCCTTGACATTCTTCTCTTATCACTCCACGCACTCTCTCTCAGCCATCTTATCCACTCAATTAACAACTGTATTCTGAAGATTTCAAAATCTTTATCTCCAACTCAGACTCTTTCTTGAACTGTAGATTGATGTAGTCTGAATATTCTATAATCACCTCAAACTCAGAATGGATAAAACTTACCTCACTATTTACTCTGAAGTCCACTTTCTCCTCTCTTTTTCTTTCTCAAAGAATAGCGCCATCATCCATCTACACATGCAAAGCTAGAAAAATTATTGCTGACTCTTCTGTCTGTTGTGAATCCTAGCTAAGTAACTGATTGCATATATGTCCACTTTCCTCCGCCATCACCTCCCATCTGCACCAGTCTGTTGTCCTGATTAGCCTCAGCGTCAAGGTGGGAACCCTAACAGACACCAGCATTTAGGGAATGACTAGAGGAAATGAGAGGATGGGGTGGGAGTAGGGGGAAAAAAAAAAAAAAAACAAGGAGAGAGTAAGGTCAGGGGACTATAACATTTCCCAAAAATGTATCGCCCTTTCCCACACTATTCGCTACAGAGTTATCAGTGTAAGCTTTACAAAAAGAAAATCCGAAGTTATCGCTTCCTTGTTTAAAAATCTGTTAACGGCTCCTCAAATTGAATAACATGGTACAGCTGGGCCCTTCATGCACGGGCTCCTACTTCCCTCTCAAGTCTCATCTCTAATCATCCCCAACTCTGCTAATTCCAAACTTCCAGCTTTACTGAATTAGCATCAGTTCTTGGAATAGACCGTGCCTTCTCTGTCATCCCAGCTTTTTTACTGCTGCCTCTGCTGTGGGGAACTCATCCCTACTCCCACCTGCTTTGACTGGAGAACTTCTTCCTTTCTGTCTCCCTATGCCCAAAACACATCCCTCGGTTTATTAGTGCGTCCTTCGCACATCTACATAGTCCTTGCAGTCAAGTATAATTTTCAACTGTATTCTTGGTGTTTGTGACACCTTCAGCCATACCCTCCTTGGAATTGTCTCTTCCCTTGACTTCCATGAAAATGTATTTTTCTGGATCATCTGAATTCTTACAAGCTGCTTCCCTTGGTCCCTTGCCATTCCGTTCCTCTTCTCAGCCTCGAATGGCAAAAGTTCTATCATCAGCCATTTCCCTTTGTGGATTCGCCCTTTTGGTTATCCACTCTCTAGTCTTTATCCACAAACTCCTTGTGCCCATGACCCTCAAATTTACATCTCCAGCTCAGATGTCGCCCCTGTGCACCAGTCTCCTCTTCAGCTGCCTGCTGCCCGTTCTGTCTAAAACACGACTCCTCCTCTTCTCCTAACTGGCTTCTATTTCTATTAATAGGGCTATAATTCTCCTGGCCAATCAGACCTAAAATCAGTCATGTTTGGCCGCACCCTTTCCCTCCTCATGTCCTTGATGAACTCTTCACTGTTACTATTTTTCACATTCCTTTCCATTCTTACCTTCACTACCATTATTTAGGCCTTTATTACTTCTTACCTCGATCCTTGATACTCTAAGTTTGGTCCTCTACTAGCAGCATCTATATCACCTGGGGTCGTGTTAGAAGCAGAAGCTCAGGCTTCAGCCTAGACTTACTGAGTCAGATGCCCAGGTCATTCATCTGCTCATTGAAGTTTCAGAAGCACTGGGTCAGACCACCTTAGTGAACTTCCAGCTGGAATCCCTGACTCCAGTTCCCCTTCTTTAACCCACAAGCCACAAGTACATGAATTTCCTTTTGATCACGTCATTCTCTCTCAACTCAAACCCCATTAAGGAGTCTATGTCTAAGGGATAAAGCCCACACCTTAGAAAGTAAGGCTCTCAGCCACCTACCCAATCTGTTTCCCCAGACTTGTGCGCCCTATTTCACTAATACAGTCTATTAACATATGTCAGGCCAACAAGACCAGAGATGCAATGTGGTAGGAGTGGAAAAGTACCCTAACCAAGAATCATATTTAGCAAAAGCTGGTTCTATAACTTCTGGCAAAATGTTTGTCCTTTCAAACCTTAGATTGCAACTCTGCAAAACAAGAAAGTTACATCAACCCATTGTTTTTTAAAGCTTCTCCCCCCAACCCCTGCAGCCACAGTAAGAAATACATATGCACCCAGTATTCACATCCATACACATGAGTACAGTTTCAACTGGAACAAAAGTTGCAAAAACATTTTCTAGTCTCTTCTCACCCATTCCATTTCACTTTTTAAAATGTTGGGTATTAGTTACCATACTGATTTCATAACCCACTAATGGGTCAGAACCTGAAGACTGAAAACCACTGTTGGCCCCCTAACGTTCCATAACTCTGGGATCCTCTTCTTGAACTTGTCCTCTATTTCCCTGCTCTGTACTTTTGGTAGAAACAATTCTCTCTCTAACATCTTCCCCTATTTCAAGATTTTATTTAGTTAGTTTTAGAGAGAGGAAGAGAGGGAGAGAAACATCACTATGCAGTTGCCTCCCACGTGCCCCCTACTGGGAACTTGGCCCATAACCCAGGCATGTGCCCTGACTGGGAATTGAACCAGAGACTCTTTGGTTCACAGGCCGGCACTTAGTCCACTGAGCCACACCTATTTCAGCCAGGGCCTATTTCAGCTTCTTAAAGTGCCATGCATGTTTTAAGTTCTGGCTTAATGAAACCACTTAAAATGAGTAAATATATTTTACTTCTTTATACACCTACAATACCAGGTCTTATTGCTTTCTTAGAATTACTCACCAATGTCCTGTATTGTCATTTATTTCTTTTCTTTTTTTTTTAATTTTCAATTTTTATTTTAATTGTTGATCTTGTACAGTTTTCTCTTTTACTCCCACCCCAGCCCACCACCCCAGCCCTCCCCACCTCTCTCCCATTTCTGCCCCCCATAGTTTTTGTCCATGTGTCCTTTATACTTGTTCCTGTAAACCCTTCCCCTTTCCCCCTGAAATTCCCTCCCCTCTCCCCTCTGGTGACTGTCATTTATTTCTTTTATCTTGTTTTTGGAGGTCAGTGCCTTGAGCGCAGAACTCTGTCTTCTCTTTTTTCCCTCCTTGGCATTTAGCGCAGTGTCTGGTATGTCAATTACCTAAGCCTGACAATCTTTCTCACGGTAATATTTTTCCTCCAACTATTCTATTTAATCAACCCCTCTAGTTCAGTTTTTTGCCTCTTCTGCCTTCTACCTAACTATCAGGACCTGCCTATCTTCACTTCCTTCCCTCAGTTTAGAAGCCACCAACCATCATTCTAACCACTCAACATTCTCTTCAATTCTCTTGCCAAACTGTCTTTTCCTCCCACTTGTCTGGCAAAACCCCAACTTTGAATCAATCAGACTACTTTCTCTGCTCCTCTATTTGAATTGCTAAGCACTGCCATTAACAAAAGTCGCATGATCATGCAGATAATTTAATGACTTTATTCTCATTAGAATCTTTACACACTACTAGACTTTCTTGGTTTCCCTAGTTAGTTTCCTATACCATTCTCCAATAGCTATTAAAATTTCTTCACTCTCCTCAGTCCCTCTGTCCTCAAGCCTTTTTCCCTTTGTCTTCAAGAGTAGATTGAGTTCCTTATTAAGAGTTCTCATAATATTCCTATTAACATGGCTATAGCTTTATCACTTTGCTTCTCAGTGTCTATTCAAGTCCATCTATCTTACAAGGCTTTAAGCACACTTAAAATAAGAAAAACAACTTATTCATTAGTAAAACCTCAGGACTTACTAAGTACTCAGTAAATAGTTCTTAAATAAATGAATACGTAAATTGTTAGTTAAATGAATGAGTACATAGTATACAAATTTCATGTGGTTAGGTTAAGTGCCAATCAATTAATTAGTGCCAATAAAACCTTAGGGAATGAAAAGTATAAAAGACAAATGGTTTCTAAAATTTATAACATGTAGAATTACAGCTACGTCAGAGTTTATTATTTTTTCTATTCTAATAACTGGAAAAATGGAAGCTAGTCTCATAGGTGATAGGATCTGATACAACAGGCAAAAGGGTAACTGATTAAGATCTAACAAAAGTGGTTTGTTTTGCTAATTCTAGTGGAGAACTATAAATACAATGAAAACTTCATCAGAGAACACAGTAGTTTGCCCTGAAAAAGGTGCTTATTTCATGATGGCCTACCTTCACTGCTGCCTTTTTAATTGGCTTATGCTTCTGGAGACACACCTGCATGATGGCAATGACTGACAAGGTTAGGCTGCCCAGAAAATGGCTAAACATTGCTCCATTTCTTGAGGGGTAACTTTTTGTTTTTAAATTTTTTCTGGAATGTCAGTGATAGACATCTGATTTAGTATCTTGAGGCTTTGCTTTGCACTGGCAGTCTGTTTCCAAATTCACCTGTTGTGGGCAAGCCAGAGATCCTGACTCTCAAAGGACTCACCCGGACATTGTGAGGATGAAGCCCTCCTGGGTGCTGAGACATGTACTGGGCCAGGTCTGTGTGCTAGATGAAACAGTGGAGAGAGATGTTAGTGGTGCTTGGACAGCATCGAAATCAGAGCATAGATTTGACTGTCAGAGGCATTACGAAGTTCAGACTTTTTAAGAGTAAGGTGCAAAAGCGACATAATCTGGTTTTCGGAGACCCTGCTGTTAAGGTCAAACACTGTGCCTTTCTAACTGGTTGCTCTTAGAAGGAAGCTCATTTCTCAGCACAAAGAGATGCTCATCTTGAATGACTGTCACCAAAGAGGATGACAGAGGGATTTTCCACTCTTCTTGGAGGCAAGTCAAGTACACATACCTTATGATTTCTTTCTGTTAATATTTGAATAGCTTTTCCTCTCAAAAATGCAAAAATGAATTATTCTTTAGTAAACTTATACACAATTTTTAGAAACCTTGTGATTTATGTCAATGAAAAAATGTTCAGCTCTGCTCAGATGGTGGTTAAAAATAGATTTCAAAAAAGTGTAAAAGTTTTATTTAGGAGGCAAACTCAAAATTCTTATTGACTATTTGCTGGTGAGGGGCAAAAGAGCAGACATAGTGGGTAAAAAAGCAAGATTAAAGAACGAGTGTAAGAACAATAGGCTCTGTTAATCATAATAATGAGAATTTCCATGACACGT
Source organism: Glossophaga mutica (assembly GCA_039655065.1). NCBI lineage: Eukaryota > Metazoa > Chordata > Mammalia > Chiroptera > Phyllostomidae > Glossophaga > Glossophaga mutica. The sequence goes on from CM077306.1 coordinate 28,397,575, forward strand.
TCCATGTCGTAATGAAAATTTTATCATGCCATAAAATATTAACAGATTCATTATACAAGCACCAGGCTTTTCCCTCATGCTTTGTACAATGCTGGGGCAACTCACCATGTATTCAAAAACGAATGTCAGTGTCTCTTTGGTGTGGATTATGTCATGCAGGAGCACAATATTGGCATGTTTCAAACCCTTCAAAAGAGAGGCTAGACAAATGAAACAAAATGTTAATTCAGTCATTGATAATGAAAGCACTGCTTTAAAGATATCAAGCAGTATTTACTTTTTAAACATTTCAAATAAAGCATTACGGTTTTTCATTGCTGGAAAAATCTCTTGTGAAATAATATTTAAAATTACAAAGGACTTCATTATTTGTTAAATGGTGAGTCATTGCATTTGCATACCTTATTTTTTTTAATAGGTTAGAGCAGTTGCAAAAAAAATATGTTTCCATTTACCCAATCAATTTCATCAAAGCACTCAGAGCACTTTGCAAATGCTTTCCTCTGGGAATCTTATCATCTCTGCCTCAGAGTTACAGGAGAGGAGGCCTGGAGAGATAAAGGCCACAGGATGGGGGCGGGGGCAGGAAATGGAGTGCTCTGCCTTCTAGAGTAGGACTTTGCAACATGTGACCACTTTCTAAAATTCCAAATCCCACAGGAGCTCAGCCAGGCTGGTGGATGGGATTGGTGAAGGCAGGGATAAGAGCATGGGATGAAAAATTGTTAAAACCTAATAAAGAGTGAAGAGGATTTTTACAAAAATATTTTATTTATTGATATTTTTTGGGGGGGGAAGAGGGAGGAACATCTATTTGTTAGTCCACTTATTTATGCATTCTTGGTTGATTCTTGCATGTGCCCTGACCAGGGACCAACCCCAAACCTTGGTGTATCATGATGATGCTCTAACCAACTGAGCTACCCAGCCAGGGCCTGGAGGGGATTTCTTAAAGGGAGTATTACAAACCTCTGTGGAAAGGAGAAAATGCAAACTTGAAAAAAGGACAGGGCCAAACTTGGGAGCACAAAGGAGTAAGAGTGGGGAGGGTGGAGGACTGTCTCTTGCATCTCCAATAACAGGTTATTATTAGGTCAGTAAGAACAGCCCTAAAGGGGAGAAGTCCCCCCAAAAGGCTAGCAAGTGGCTGGCAGGGCGTTTAAAAGGCTGTCTTTGGGGGTTCCAGAGATAAGACCAGAAGGGTAGAGAACAGAAAAGGAACAAAAAGGGGATGATGAATCTCAACTCAGGACATTCCTGTATAAAGAAATAGTGTCCTTAAGACTTAAAGGAAAGGAAAAATTAAAACTCAAATCGATGTTCTGTAAAATTAAAAACAAACTCAAGTGCTCCCTTCAAATTTTGGGAAAAAATTATTTCCTTCAGTCATCTTATCCATTGTAATGATCCTCTGTTGTTTTGCTCTCCTGGCAGCCCGTCTCCCTTCTGGGGTGGAGGGAGCCTCTATTTTCCCCTGGTGAAGCAATCCCTACTCAGTCAATGCTCTTTCTGATGGAGCTGACCCCACCCCTACCCAGGACTGGGCATGTGACCCGGGCCTGTCCAATCAGAGCACAGTATTTTTTTGCCACAGTGATTGGTTCAGAGACAGGCACAAAACCCACTCCCGGGTGAACCCTACTTTGCCGGTGTCATCAGGATAAAAGTGCTTTCTTCTGTACTGTGAGGGCTGAGCTTGTAGGATTTAGCCAGGAGCTGCTCTGGCCAGATTACCAATACCTGGGAATAAAACTAGGCAGAGAAAATCAGGCGTGGATTCTAGAGACATCATTTGCTCCCTGCTAGTTTGCAGTTATCAGATCTCTGAGCCAGCAAATTTCCTTCTTTACTCACCTTAGTTTGAGCTGGCAACCTCTTACCGCCTAAGGAGCCCTATTTCACCCGTTAACCCTACTTATCTCTATGAATGCTCTAACTTTAGTTTTTGCCCCCTGAATCCTTATGAGCTAAATTTATTATTTTACTCCTACAAGTACATTGCTTTGAAAATGAAGTAAAGAGTTTCGTAGGCATCTGTTTAGTGTCCCTAGTCCCAAACTGAAGGCTATATGCAAATAGAGGGAGTGACTTTCTCTCTCTTTTAGATGCTGCCACACCACCTAGTACAGTGCTCAGCCAAGAGTAATCACTTCATTTATCAAATATATTTATTGAGTGTCTTAATAGAGAGCTGTCTGTGGAGCCAGAAGCCCTAATGCGAATCCTGGCCCTGTCACTTTGTATCCAAGTGAGCTCCAGGCAGCATCTCAACCCAAGTCTCAGTTCACTCCTTGTGAAACAGAGATAATGCTTTTCCTGACTTGACTTCACAGGGTTGCCACAAGGATGGAACCAGATCTCATGCGTGGATCCCTGGCAAATGTCAAGCATCACACAGTTGCAAATTAGAATTAATACTTGCCACTGTCAGATTGCTCTTTATTTCCATGTCTCGGGGAAGGGTCAAGTTAAGGAACACGTATAAAGGACCCATGGACAAGGACAACGGGGGAGGGGGTAGAATTGAATGTGGGGGAAGAGGGGTGGGCAGGCCAGGGGAGAGCAATGGGGGAAAACAGGGACAACTATAATTGAACAACAATAAAAAAAATTAAAAAAAAAAAGAGTTAATACTTGCCTTCCCTTTTACCTTGAACTTCACTAAATCCCCACTCCCAGATTATTATTTTAAAATTTTATTTATACCGGCCTGTGAACCAAAGGGTCGCTGGTTCAATTCCCAGTCAGGGTACATGCCTGGGTTGCAGGCCAGGTCCCCAGTGGGGACCATGTAAGAGGCAACCGCACATTGGTGTTTCTCTCCCTCCCTTTTTCCCTCCCTTCCCCCCTCTAAAAATAAATAAATAAAATCTTAAAAAAATAAAAATAAAATAAAATTTTATTTATACCAGTTCATAATACAGAGAACAATTTGATGGAGGGTTGGGTGAAAAGGAGAAGGGATGAAGGTGTGCAGATTGCCAGTTATAAAAACAGTCACGGGGAAGTAAAGCACAGTAAATGGAACATAGTCAATAATACTGCAATACCTATGGATAGTGTTAGATATGGATACTAAACTAATCCAGATTATCATTTTGTAAGTTATATAAATGTCTAATCACTATGTTGTACACTTGAAACTAATATAATATTGTATTTATTGTATTCAATTGCAACTTAAATTTTTAAGTTTATTTATATCACTTTCTGCTAGCGTTCTCAATACCTTCCATACTTACAATGACTTCTGACTTCAGTTAAACATTCTTGTGTTTTATGTGTATATTTATTTGCAAATTATGTTCATTTTCTCTCTCTCTTTCTATGCCCCCCCAATACACACACAATTACAAAACGTGTGCCAAAATTAGATTTTAAAAGAATATGGCCCTGGATGCTGTGGCTCAGTGGATTGAGTGCCAGCCTGTGAACCAAAGGGTCACTGGTTTGATTCCCAGTCAGGGCACATGCCTGGGTTGCGGGCCAGGTCCCCAGTGGGGAATGCAGGAAAGGCAAGCACACATTGATATTTCTCTCCCTCTTTTTCCCTCCCTACCTCTCTCTCTAAAAATAAATAAATAAAATCTTAAAAAGAGGATAGAGTAAAGCTGAAATTGCTAAGAATATTGTAAAGATATTTAGATTTATTTTTAATACAACATTTATTCTCAGTTAAATATATTACTAAAACTCCTGGTGCTTATTTTTAAAACCATGGGGGCATGATTTGTTAATTATAATGGTTTAATACTATCACTTGCTAAAAAGCTCAAAGAATAATACTTACTTAGGATAAGGCTCACTGCTAACATTAGTGGGTGTAATTTTTATTTCAGACCATTTTCTTGATAATTTCTGCTCACTGGCTCTAGTCATATTGGCCTTCTACCTGTTCCCTGGACACTTTCGAACACAATTGCTCCCTGGGTCTTAGCACTTACCTTTGCCTCTGCATGCAAGCCTCTTGTCGAGTTCTCTGCATGCTTCCTCCCCCATTTCTTCAGGTCTCTGCTTAAAGTCTTGGCTTCCCTGACACCTCCCACCCCAGTGATCTCTATTCCTGTGCCCTGCTTTAGTCTTCTTCATACAACTTATCACCCCTGACATATTATAGCACTTATTACCTCTGACATATTATATATCTGTTTATTGTCTGTCTCTACCCTTAAGAATATAAATTCCATTAAGGGCAGGCACTTTTGTCTTTTGCTTATTGCTATATCTTCAGTGTCCAGAACAATGTCTGCTCTATTATGAGCATTTACTATCAAATTAGTGGGCACTGGTTACGTAATATCATTTCTATACCTCTAATTGGTTGGTATAGGGTATTTCTGCTGAAGATGCTATTATCTCCTGTTTCTTTTAGTTGTTGTCCTCATTAGATTGTAGATGTTGCATTTGTTATGGTCATGTCTACAACTGCTGTTGTTTGACACCCCAGAACCACTGAAATACTTACACGAACACTGTGGCTTTTGATGATGAATAATAGAGAATTCACACAAAACAGCAGATGATGTTTAAAGCATTTATCTCATGGTGTTGGTATGTTGTGTGGTCCATCCACCAGAGGGATCAGAAATGCCTATGGCTTCAGATGTGTGGGTCTCAAACCCAGAAAGGAAAGATATTGCTACTAATTTCAAGTCTGCCTCATAAACTTCACAGCAGGATGTGATGTGTTTTGCAGGCTAATCAGCTGAGGGATGCAAAGCCAACTGAGAAGGGAAAGATCTTAAAATCAGAACATTCTGATTCCTGCAAAATTATTGCTTTTATAGTTCACATATTCTACATCTACTAATTTTCATTTCTCTTCAAGGAAAAGACACAAAGATAAATTGGGGAGTCTTTAAAGCTCCAGACAGACGGAACCACAGTGGAATTTCTTTGAGGGCTTCCAAAATACTTTTATAATGATGATGATGATAATGATGATGATGATAGCTAACACTCATTGAGCATTTACCCGATGCCAGGCATTGTTGTAAGAATTCTGTGTATATTAACTTGGTATGATCATGAGAACACACAGAAAAGCCAAAGACAAAACTTGAAGAAAATAACACAATCCCAAAGATCAAGAAAAATGACCCATGACTTAAAGTTATTAAGCTTGTTTTAAAAATGCAAACTATTTCTTTATTTTAAATACCCAAAAAGGTGTTTAATATGACTAACTGGTTTTGCATTGCATGGAATTTAATTTGATGCTCATATATGTAAGATATTTACTAATTTAGAAAAATGTCATTTTCATCTTGCAATTATTTGAGAATATTTAATTTCTTGTTTTCATTAATTTCATTGGTATTTGTGGTTCAGTAAAATTTTATGAAAACTGATACTTTGCAAGAGGAGTGGGTCTTAAAAATCTGATGCTACTCTACTCTGTTCTGCTTTAGTTTAGACTCTAAAGATTCTTGGGGGCATCCAACATTTTGGCATCTCTGGGCCACACTGGAAGAAGAAGAGTTGTCTTGGGCCACACACTAAATACACAAACATGAACAAAAACTGATAGGTAAAAAACAGGTTTCGAGTAAATTTATGGTTCTGTGTTGGGCCACATCCATAGTCATCCTGGGCCACATGTGGCCTACGGGCCATGGGTTGGACACCCCTGGTAGAAGGAAAGGTAAAAGATGATGATGACCAGAAAGAACAAGGCTGACTTTCAAAGTTCTAGGGCACAGTCGCATATAGTGAGTGCCTGGTAGTCAAAGCTCTTTCTAGGCTGTGAGCTCCTTGAAGGTATGGACTGTCCCTGTCCCTGTCTTTGCATCTCCAGCACCTAGCACAGGCCTGGCATGCGGTGCTCACTAAGTGCTTGTGAATTAATGAAGACCAGATGGCTGTAATGAGTTTACGTAGGAGTCAGTAATGGAGCCAATTCCTACCCCAACCCCCACTGGGCATCGAATTAAGAGTCTGTAGTTCCTGATGTTACATTTTCTCTGATCTGGGTGTCACAAGTCAAGTCAGTGAGTTCAGTGATGCATTCCAAGAACAGAAATCAAGATAAATATTAAGGCGAATGTTAGACAAGTAGTTATTAAATGATTTCTTTGGAATTATAATTTTTTTTTTAAATATTTTTTTTTATTTATTTATCTTTAGAGGGGAAGGGTAGGAGAGAGGGAGAGGGAGAGAAATATCAATGTACGGTTGCCTCTCGTGTGTCCCCCGCTGGGAACTGGCCTGCAACCCAGGCATGTGCCCTGACTGGGAATCGAACCGCGATCCTCAGGTTCACAGGCCCGCGCTCAATCCACTGAGCTACACCAGCCAGGGCTGGAATTATAATTTTATCACACAGCGTCACCCTGGCATCACTTTGTTTTATAAAAGTGTAACTCTGCACATGTAGACATGCTGTACCTGTGATGTGATTTGATTGCGTTCGGTGGAGAACTTCTTGTCAGCCTGGCCTGCTGCACTCTATTTGTGGTAGCCGGTGAGTCAGCAGTTCTAATTGGTATTCCGTACCTCGCTGTATGACCTTAGGGAGGCTTCTTAGTCTATTTTTGGCCATTTTCACATATATGGACTGGGAATAATTACTTTGTAATGTTTTCTACTAGAGAATGCTCTTAAAAGATTCCTAGCTAAAACTGTTTCTAATTTAAACACTGCAATTACTAGTGTTGTACAATCCATGACAGAATCAGAATTGACAAATATACAATATTATTATATATTATTTTCTTTAAAATGTTTCCTCTGCATTTTGCTTAACGTTTATACAGAATGTATCATAAAAATAGATTTTTATGTTTACTGTTGCTAAAGAAGACACATTTGAGTTAAGGGGTTCTTAATTTAGCACAGTAAAATAGACAGGATTTTGAATAGAAGAGACTGGATTCTGCTACCTGACAACTCTGATCTCTAGTTCCGAGATCTCAGACAAGTTACCTAACTTCTCTGAGGTTTAGATGCCTTCATTTCTACTGCAGAAACAACCTACTTTACCTCCTTGGGTTGGTGTAAGGGTTAAAACAAGATAATGTATGTGCAGGGGAGGTTATGTCATACGCCAATTCCTCAAAAAAGATTAATTATATGGCTGCTTCTTAAACAAAGGCTGCAAACAGGCTGAATGTCCTGGGTTTAAACCAAAAGTTTCTAATGTTATAGGGAAACATTTTAAATAATGTGCATTATTAAGATGTTGAGATACAGTTTAATGAAACTAGGGAACATGTTCTTATGTAAAAATTTAAAATACTGGTCTATTCAAATCAAAGTGTTTTCTCCTAGTTGTAAAAATAAGTGTTTAAAATATAATTGTAGAGCTAGTTATGAAAGATTTTCTAAGTTGCTATAAGGTAGCTAATCTTTTTAATTAACAAAAGAATGAGAGTAGAGGGCATGCCTATGATGTACACTACTATGTATCTAGTAGCCAGCAGAGTACCTGGACATGGTGCTCAATAAATATTCGTAGAATGACTGCATAGAGTGCATAAATTTTTGAACCAGAGATTTGGTTTGAATTAAAGCTATATATTAGAACAAGAAGAAGATGATAATCTATTTTCAAAGATTGTTAAGAGAATTTTGAAAGGGGTAACACGAAAATTATCTGGCATGGGTATTAAGATATGTTTCCCTTAGTGCTGTTCATACTTTTGCTAATTTCATAACATTACATGTTAAGATCAAATAGTATTCCAAATGACTAGATTAATACACTGCCACATGTATTTTACTTATATAGAGACTGTACATATAGTAACATCCTACTCAATAAATCTTTGGCTGATATATCATAGTCCAGCCAAAATGTTCAGGAAAAGTAATTCCTTCTTCAAGGCTTTTTAAAGAAGTCTACATTACTTGTTCAGTTTTCCTGCACGTGGCTTTCAGTTGCCTTTTTAGCTAGTGACCCTGGATTCTAACTAATGAATTCCAGCTGTTCTTATTTTGCTTTCCAGCCCTTCTCATTTAACCTCCTGTCTCCCTGGTCTCACATCCTTAAAGTTCTTTCAGGAAAAGTGGGACAGTGCCAAAGTTTTCAAACGAGGTCTCACATCTTCTGGAGGGAAGAGGACTGCTCTAACAAGGGCTCCCCACTTTTACACTGGTGGAAAAAGAAACATTCATCATTGGAAATTAGATGCCTAACAACCTCTAATGTGTCAAAAATTCTTTTGTGGTTTCTAATATTATAAAGCAAAGCATTCAGTAAGGTAAGTCCATAAGGGACACCAACAAAGTCCACAGTCGAATACTAACTGTAATTGCAAACACCTGTGATGGAGAGCCAGGTCCTGGTAAATATTCAATAAAAGAAACATTTAGCATACAGAACAATACCGACCCAGCCTTTCTGAACGCCCCTGAGAACCATCTGTTAGCAAAACCGGTAAAAGGTTTTGTCAAATATCAACCAAAAAACTTGGCTGTGGGCAAAATCTGAGTGAGGCAAACCTGAAGCAGTAGACAAGTGCATGAAGGAAACACCATACGAATGAGGTGACCTGGGGACCTTTATTACATTCAGAAACACTCCTTAACCTACATGCATCTCTGTTTAAATCTGGTCGCTCTTTAATGACGACCACCAATAAGTACATTAGTAAATGCGACTTCCATTCTATTAAACACTTAAAACCATGCTTTTCTCCAGAATGCACCTGATCCTACCAGGCTGAATCCCTGGCTAACCTGATAGCCATTTGGCCCTTCTACTTAAATTCAAAATAACACATTTCCCAGGGGCTCTGAAAGACTGTTGAAAATGGCATCAAATTCAGTTATAAACTCATTTTCTGAATTGCTTTTTCCATGCCTGTTTGCATAACCCTTCCTTCCAAGCTCTGTCCAAAATCTACTGACTCCATTAGCCACACTGACACTAACTGGTTCTCATCTTAGTTTATGTCTTTTTTACCTCCATTATAACACTGGTTGTAACTGGAACCATCTGCTCTGGTACATCTGAAAATGATATAGAGCAAAGATCAGGCTTTTTCTTCTCATCCATCACAACACCCAGCAATAGGCTTTGCATACAGGATGTGCACAGAAAGAAGGGAAAGGAAAATGAAGTGGTTAAACAGGGTGAAAGTAAGGCCAGGGAAGAGCCATTTCTCTGGGTTTTTTGATGAAATGGATAACAGTCCTATTATCACTTTGTCTCAAATGGCTCATGGAAAAAGGTTAATAAATGGAATTTTTAATGATTTATTTTCACTATAGCGGCTTCTCGATGGTGAACAAATCATCACTAAGAGAAAGGAACAAAAACGGAATAATAATGGCCAGCATTTGTTGAATTCTGAAAATGGATTCTAAGATTACTGCTTTTTAAAAATAAAGATTCCATTTATTTATTTATTTTTAGAGAGAGCAGAAGGGAGGGAGAAAGAGAAGGAGAGAAATATCTATTGGTTGTCTCTTACATGCCCCAACCAGGGACCAGCCTGTAACCCAGTTGTGTGCCCTGAATGGGAATTGAACCAGTGACCTTTTGCTTTGCAGGACAGCGCTCAACCAACTGAGTCATGCCCGTCAGGGTTGATTAGTGCTTCAAAGCATATTCTCATTTAATCCTCATAACAACTCAAAGGAATAGGTACCAGAGAAAGAGAAATTATCCTCTTTCTGCAATAAACTGAGTCTTAAACAGGTAATCTACTCACAGTCATGCCACTAGTAATTGGTAGATCTAAGATCCAAACCCAAGTCCACCCTCACCCACCTGCGGTACTGCCCAGGGCACAAAGAAAATGCAGGCACAACACTAAAAACACATGCCTTCCCAAAGAGTTTTTCAAATGCTATCTAAACAGCTTATTATTTTCAAGCAAATTGTTTACTCGTGATTTATGGGATTAGAGTATTTATTTTATCTTTTAAATGGATTTTTCTGGGGTTGCATAGATATAGATAGTCTTTGCTCTTAGTGTGGGGCCAAATACACAGAGGTACTTAGTAAATACTCATTGAGTTCATTGGCTTGGTCAATTAATATAACACTTTTGAGTCTGAATTCCCTCAAGAATAAGTAGTAAAATGATAGTGTAAATATGAAAACTGGTATAAAGAATAAAATTGCAGTTAGAATATTACTTCTAAAAATATAAAAAGCTAGATGCTGAATGGATAGATTCAATGCATTTTTTCCACCAAAACAAGGAATTAAAACAGATCCGTTGGGTCCATTTTACTGTTCTTACCTTCCCGGATAGCAGTAAATGGGACTCCTTCCTCTTCATTCATACTGATGACTTTTAAAGCCACCAGTTGCCTGTTTATTCTAGAAGAATGGGCGAAAGGTCACACATTAGGATGGTGTATAGCAGTTTAACAAAAAGAACTTTTCCTTCAAAATATATTCTAGTATATGAATCTAGAATTTTTGCAAAATAAAAAGTTTAAAAAGTCATATGTATATGTACCAAAACATTTTTTCTCTTTACCTAAGTGATCCATGTTCATTACTCAAAAATTTGAATACAGAAATCAGAGAACTCCCCACAGCTGAATCCATCCTCATAATATTTTGATCTACCTGGTTCCTTTTACTCCCCTTTGTGCACTTATCTGAGCCATCCTTATTTTTCACCTGAATTATTGCAGTGACCTCCTAACAGTCTCCCTGCGTGTACACTGGTACCCCTACTGTCTACTCTCAACAGAGGAGCGCAGGACCTCCTTCTGAAGTGAAAGCCAAAACAAGTCACTTCTCTGCTCAAAAGAAACCACGATCACTCTGAATAAAAGCCAAATTCTTGTGGCCTCCTAGGTGCTACCTGATCTGCCCAATCCCACCATTATCTCTCTCTCTCCATCTCCTCCTACCCTCTACTTATTTATTGTTTTGTTTGCTGATATAAGCTAAGCACCAGAGAACAAAGATTTTAATGAGAGTATAAACACATTATTTTTAATACAGTGGCGTTCAGAGCATATCTAATCATCTTGTTAATAAACTGTTTTTCCTCCATTTAACTTTTTGTCTTATTCATTCTTGTATTATGTGATATTTAATAATGACATGATATTTCATCACATATGCTAAAATGTGTTTAGACAACCCCAAATACTTTTAAATTATTTCTAACTTTTTCGACTTACAAAAATACAGTGATGATCAAATCTGTAGGTCGATCTTTTCACACAGCCCCTGTTATTTTCTTAGGGTCTCGGTGTAATTCCTAAGTCAAACAGTATGCCATGCACGTGTTTTCATTGTTTTGATGGCATGTTTCCAAACTACGCCACATGGTGATCACACCGTGAACTGGTCGCGAAAGTGGCCACTCCAACACTCCTTCGCCAACACTGGGCAGAGTCATCGATTTTTTTTTTTTTAAGATTTCATGTTTTAGAACAGCTTTTGAGTTATGGAAAAATTGAGAAGATAGTACAGGAATTCCCATATAGCTCACAACCAGTTTCTTCTATTGTGAACATTGTACATAGTATGATACATTTGTTATAATTAATGAACCAATGTCAATATGTTGTTATTAATTAAAGCCCGTAGTTTATTAGGAATTCTTTAATTTTTGCAGTGCAGTTGTATTGTTTATTGTGGGTTGCATTGTAAATTGGTAAAATTTGAGGAGTATGCAGCATAATATATAGGAAAAGCCATAAAACTACTATACCTATGCATTTTTCCCAATAAGCTTATTTAATAAAGATTTTTAAAATTTCTAGTGGACAAAAATATCCTCTACATTAGTTATAATAGAAAAAATAGGACTATCAGAAATGTCCAACAGCAGATGAAAGTTAAAAAATCTGTCATCTGGCCCCGACTGGTGTGGCTCAGTGGGCTGAGCAATTCCTGGTCAGGGCACATGCCTGAGCCCTGGCTGGAGGCCTGCAAGGGGCCACTGATCAATGTTTCTCTCCCTCTCGTCATCTCTCCCTTCCCCTCTCTAAAAACAAATAAATAAAATGAAAAATTTTTGTCATACATCAAAACAAGAAATATTTTGCATTCATAACAGAGGCTTAAGTCTAGAAACATGTAGAAAGAAAGAGAAAAAATTCACGATACAGTAGACAATAGAACACAAAACAGCAAGCATACCATGTTTGTAACTTTAAATACAATTGCCCCCTTGAACAATGCAGGCATTAGGGGCACCTGCCCTGTCTCCCCCAAACACTCAAAAATCCTCATGTAACTTTTGACTTCCCTAAAACTTAACTACTAGTAGCCTGCAGTCAATTAACACATATTTTGTATGTTTTATGTACTATATAATGTATTTGTACAGTAGAGTAAGCTAGAGAAAAGCAAATGTTACTAAGAAAATCGTAAGGAAGAGAAAATACACTTACAGTATTCGTAGGAAAAAACCCCTGTGTAATGGGACCCGTGTTGCTCGGATCGACTGCAAACTGTGTGCGTGTGGAGGACAGAATGCACTCGTGCAGTTGCTGTGTGAAAGTGATAGATCATAGATGATTTTAAGTTTTAAAAATCCATTGACTATTACATATTGCCTTTTTTATTTTTATGGCATTTATGAATTACCAGTTTTATTTCAAAATGTTTTCTTACAATGACTATTTTTTCTTTTTATCTCTTTAAAGTAGATATCAGTAGATGTGTAAGTTTATGAAATCAATTTATCTTAGCCTTTTCTTAAATTGAGATATCACTGGCATATAGTGTCATGTAAGTTAAAGGTGTACAATGTGTTGATTTGATACATTTATGTATTGCAATATGATTACCAGGATGTCTTTAGTTTTTACCTAATGTCCTTTTCCTGTCCAGGATCCCATCCAGAATACCACATTACATTTAGTTGTCACGTCTCTTTCGGCTCCTCTTGGCTGTGACAGTTTTCCAGACGTTCCTTGCTTCTGATGACCTTGACAGTTTTGAGGAGTACTGGACAAGAATTACATACGATACCTCTCTGTTGGAATTTGTCTTATGACGACACTGGGGTTACAGGTTTTGAGGAAGTAGAGTACCATTTCCATTACACCATGGTAAGGGTACCTATCATTATAACTTATGACTTCCGATGTTGGCCTTAGTCGCCTGGCTGAGGGTGTGTTTATCAGCTCTCCTCCCTGTGGTCATCCCATCCCCCACGCTGTACTTATGGAACGGAAGAACATCACGATGGGTCGCTCACACTTAAGGAGTGAGGAGTTATGCTCCATCTCCCTGAGGGTGGGTTAGCTACACAATTATTTGGAATTCTGCATGGGAAAGGTGTCTCTTCTCTCCCAATTATTAATTTATTGGACCATTTATTTATATCAGTGTGGACTCATAGATATTTCTTTTATCCTTTGAGTTATAATCCAACACTGCAGTACAAAGTGGTTTATCTTGTGGCTCAAATTTTCCCACCTTTGTCCTCCGGGAGCTTTTCATTTGGCTCCTGTGTTCCTTTGACACACCCCCGTAAACATGGGATTTGTTTTCCGGAGCACGCTTTCATCTTCATTTTGGGGGCCTATTTATAGGTAAAAAGGATCATCACATTTTAATTTCTATTTCTTTACTTTTGGAACTGAATTTTCATAAATATATTGGTCTTTCCTCTTCTTTTGTGATTTGCCTATTCACCCTCCTTTTAATTACAATATTTTGTATATCCTTTTCACCAATTTTTCTTGTGCTTTAGCATGTCTTTGAAATTCTGAACTTTAACAACTTTATGATAGTTGGCATTTTTCCAAAATGTTTCATTCAGAACATAGCTTTGTAAAAGTCTCTCTACCCCTCTGAAAGAGTTTTTTGGTCAAATATGTTTAGAAAATGCTTTATGCTTTTTAAATTTTCTTAATCTTTCTTAGATAGTACTGGTATTCATTAACATTTTAAAGATGCTGAGAGCACCTACAATGAAGGATCACATTTAATTTTGTTCTAGGGGTCCTTTGTCAATTTGACAATGGTGATTGCTTCAATGAAACCTCTATTAAGGTGTCTCAGAATCAAGACTCCCTAGAACATACTTGGATAGATGGGACACCACGGACCCTTTCAATCTTCCCTTAAGGGTCTGACTTAAGTGTTGTGTGGAGACAGACCTTTCCCAACCCAAAGGTCACATAGAATTCTCTTATCTATTCTTCTGTTCCTGGATTTTTTTCCATTTAATTCTTTAATCCTGGGATTAAAGAGAATTTATATTGCATATTTTTACCTTTTCCAAGTTGTTAACAATTGTCCCAGCTCCATTTATTGGACTGTCCTCTTTTCCTTGCTGATTTGACATGCCACCATGATTATATATTACATCTTGCTAATACTTGGATTTGTGACTGTTCTGGATGTTTTAAAATCATATTTCTTTGATCTGTCTTTTTTTTTAATTTTTAAAATTTTATTGACTTGAGAGAGAGATTTGTTTTTCCACTTATTTATGCATTCATTGGTTTGATTCTTGTATGTGGCCTGACCAGGGATGGAACCTGCAACCTTAGTGTTTTGGAATGATGCTCTAACCAACTGAGCTACCTGGCCAGGGCCAATGTGTCTTTTCTTGTGCTACACTACTTTAATTATTGTAGCTTTCAGACACATTTACAGTACATTAAGACTGTAAATTAGAGAATCATTGACATCTTTGCATTATTAGATGTTTGTTCTCATCCAATTATTCTTACAGCAGTCCCTGGAATGATCTACCAGACCCTATATATCCCCTACTGCAAGTGCATCTCCTGCCTGTCCTCATCTGCTTCCAGCGCCAGGCCTGCTCCTGCCTTAGGGATTTTTTACGTGCTATTCCCTCTGCCTAAAGCTCTCTTCCACTACACATGCGCACAGCTCACACCTCCCACAGCAGAGTCTCTGTTCAAGTGTTCCCTTCTTAGTGAAGCCTCTTCTCAACACTCTATTTAAAATACCAGTCCACCACCCCATGCTGGCACCCCCTCACCCTCTTCCCTGTTTTATACTTTTTCAAAGCACTTTTCAATCTTTGACAAACTCAGTATTTTACTACTTTATTTGTTGCCTATCGCACCCCCACTAGAATGTACACTCCATAATCAAAAATATTTTTGTCTCTTATTTTCAGGTGAATCCTTATTGGCTAAAATAGTGTCTGGCACATAGTAGGAACTTAAAAATATTAGTAAACTGAATGAGTGCCTGTATGAAAAAAAAAATGAAAGCCCTTCTGGCTTTTTCTTCACATGTTCTATGTCCTATAATAAATCTTCGGATAAATCCTGCCCATGTGTTGATGCTAATGATTTTTGTCTTTGCTGTTGTGAGAGTAATTTCTCCTACTATATTTTCTCTTAAATGGTTATTGCTAATACATAAAGACAACTTTTGAGAAGTATGTTTTTATTTTGCAACTGATCTTACTGTTTATCATACTACTTTTAATAGTTTCTTAGATCATTATCTTGGGTTTTTAGGTACATAGTTCTATAATCCACAAAAGTGATATACATTCTTTTTCCCTCATTGCGTCAGCTAGAATATTAACAATAATACTTAACTATAAAAGATTATGGGCATTCTTGCCCTATCTCTAACTTAATGGCGATATCTGTGGTATTTAAGAACAAAAAAACTGTGGACTGTTGATTTGAAAATTTCTATATCATAGTGGTAAAGTATCATCCCATTCCTGTTTTACTCAGAATTGTAAAAACCAGTAATTGATGCTGAATTTATCAAATGTGTTTTTGGCATCTATCTCTATGATATTTTTAAACTTGTTTTTAAATAATAAATACAATGGATGGCTTTGTGAATAAAGTGAAAGATTTTAGTGATCTATCTTTCCTCACCTCAGTATCAACCACTAGAAGTATCTACTTTTAACACCTTGGGGTTTTTTCCAGACTCCTCTCTGCACTTACCAATTTATACATGTATAGTAAGTACATCTGGGGTTTTTTTCTAAATGAGATCATAGAGTACATATTGTTCTGTAACTTGTTTTTTGTCTCTTAAAATATTGGACATCTTTTCATAGATCTCTCTTATACTTTAGGTGGCTGCATATTATTTCTTTGTATGGTGATTATTTAGCCAAGCTTCATTAATGGATACTTGTGGTCACATTTTTACTTTTTTTTAAAATAAATCTTGCTTCAATGAATATACTTTACATATATGTTTGTGTACTTGGACAAGTATTTCTAGTGTATTTTTTGTCCTATTAGTAGGCTAAGTCCTCTAAAGGAAATCTTACATTCTCAGTTCCTGAGATAGTCCATGGAAACACATTAAATCCTGTTTCTACATAATGTGTTTAAAATATTCCCCCTAGCCCTGGCTGGTGTAGCTCAGTGGATTGAGCGCGGGCCTGCGAACCAAAGGATCGCGGTTCGATTCCCAGTCAGGGCACATGCCTAGGTTGCCAGGCCAGTTCCCGGCAGGGGACATACAAGAGGCAACCGCACATTGATGTTTCTCTCCCTCTCTCCTTCCCTTCCCCTCTAAAGATAAATAAATAATAAAAATAAATAAATAAAATATTTAAAAAAAATATCTTTAAAAAAAAAATATTCCCCCTAAAACCCTGTTTTAACAAGTGAAAATAATAACACAAGTACTAAGATAAATAATAAATATTTTGCCTTGTAGTATGAATATTAAAAATTTTTAATTAGCCCTTAACCACTATTGAGCCATTATTTTCAACCCTGAAGTAACAAAAAGAAATCAGACCTCCAACTTTTTTTTTTTAATAAAAAGCAGTGGAGTTCATGGATCTTTCATATGTTTAACAAAGTTTATCGTTAGCCAAAATGGGCACTTGATTTTTGGATTAGCAGTATTTTTATTCTTTAGCCACTTTGTCTATTTTATAAGTGTAGAAAGTCCAGAATTAACCATTTTTTGCACATACCCTGCTTTGTAGAAATCCATTTCAGTTTCTTCTATGAAGGCAAAGAGGCAGAATGAGGGAGCAAACTCAAGGTTGCCATTGCAAACCTTTCTCGTGTCTTAGGGAGGGATATGAAAGACACTTTATTTACAGACAGTTCACCAACTGCACTTCCCATCAGGCAAAGAGCAGCAATTGTTCTTGGTTCAGTAGTAGAGGAAGTCTACTTTGAATTGAACAAAAAAGAAGAAAAGCTGATAGACATCTCAGTGGGCTGATTTTAATTGAGTGAGGAAAAGTTTGTTTTTCTTCCAAGGCTATTTAAAATATCGTGTCTCTCTCTATTGACCATGATGTCCTGCACGGGTCCTGAACTTCTGCTATGTGTCACCTGGCTTTACAATGTCAAGTCAGGGGGATGGGATCCTCACCTCCAAAGACTCTCCCAGCTATGTATCACTTACCTGCTAATCCCCTTGTAAACTGTAGCATAGGAGCCTTCACCCAGCTTCTCCAAGTTCAAGTAAGATGAGGCTGCCCCAAAAGGGAGGCTCTTCCTCTGCTTAAGGGGAACAGGTAGGGGTGAGAAGTTGGAAAAAAAGAAAGAGGACTTTTTTATTACTTGCCAGCGTGTACTTGGGAAGGTCTGCTTAGTAATTGCCCTGGAAACAGGGCCAGCCTCCCTAGGCAAGCACACATTAAATCCTTGTTGATCAGCATCAGCTGCTCACTCACCCACTGCAAGCCCTGCCTCAGATCTTCTTCCTGAAAAGAATCACTGTTACTTCGTGGCCTTTTACTCTTGAACTTCTGGGCATGGACAGCCTGAAGTCCCCTGGGGTGAAATGAAGTCATGGAACAAGATGCTTCTTTTAGGTCTGTTAGCTAGAGAAAAAAAAAGGAAAGCGCAGAAATAAAATTTATGCAACATCAAGACTTAGTGGCTGGCATAAACCATTTTTCCTTTTGTTGTCTTATTTTTATTTTCAAATGTTTTCTAAGCATCTGCATTCCCCAAAGTCACCTTTCCTGAAAGTTGATCACTTAAAAAAAAATCTTAATGATATCAATTGTCGAAACACTACATTCTTTCTTCACCTAAAAATATGTCTTTAAAACTTAGGTTAACCTAAATTTCTTTGATGGATAGTTTCCAATTTTTCTCTGCTTAACTCACACTTTTTCTTCATGTCCCCTTAATTTGTCATTTAGGGGAATAATTTTTGAGTATGGCATTGCTAATAACCATGAGCTAATTATTGAAATTTTGAATCCATGGCATGCAATACTGCAGCTTGCTTTTTAAGGTTCTGCTTTGTACTTTAGTACTGGAGAGA
This sequence comes from Glossophaga mutica, assembly GCA_039655065.1. Classification (NCBI taxonomy): domain Eukaryota; kingdom Metazoa; phylum Chordata; class Mammalia; order Chiroptera; family Phyllostomidae; genus Glossophaga; species Glossophaga mutica. Next base: position 28,415,714 of record CM077306.1, read on the forward strand.
TTTCAAGAGAAAAACTACTTCCTCGACTTCACGTCAATTGAGTTTCAGGCAGCCCAAAGCATAAGATTATTTTTCCCTTTTGGTTTACAAAAAAGATAATAATCCCAAATTTGATAACAGTAGCCATAAATTCTCTGTGACTTTAATAGCATTTTCTTTTTATTGGCTTAGACCTACCGCAGAAAAATCAGACCCTGCTACAGAAAAGGAGCCTCTGAACTCCTCGGCTTATCAATAGAGAAAGATGCTGCTCCTGGGAGACAAATACCTCTATCGCAGCCTCCATCGTCACAGGCGCACTCCTCTGACAGCTGTGTGCATCGCCTCCCTCCCAACAGCGATGGCAGCTGCATCCAGGCTGGAGAGTCTTTGCACACAGCTCTTGACCCATAATCTTCTAGGCTCAAGGAGAAAGCTCGCACTTGAACCTCTCCCTCTCTGCCTCTCCTGTCCTTGTTCACTCCGTTTTTGCCAGAGGTCAGTAATGCTGGAGCTTTCGTATGACTCACATGAGGGCTCTGCTGGAGCAGCCTCATGACTTCAGCAATTTTTCCTTATCGGTACAAGAAAGCATACATTGGAAAGGCAGCTGCCTGCACTCGTATGTGCAGGTTGAAAACAGGACGGCTGGTCCTGGGATGAAACTTGGCACAGTTCAGGTTCGTATTCCAGCCACGAGTTAGTTCTATTGGTATACATAGTTTTTATGAATTTACATTGCTTATCCATGTAAATAATAATGATGTTTATTAGGATTCCCCGGTGCTAAAGTGGACACGTTGAGAAGTATTGTCTCCCTGCCTTTTGTGTGAGAGAATTTTGCTTTAAAATATATCTGCAACCTAGCCAACTCTTAATAGTCAGAGAAACCACAGAATAGGAAGAAAGCTGAAGATAACTACTCCGTCGCTTCACCTTACTCCGTCGCTTCACCTTCAAGCAGTTGTGTATCTAATACTCCCAGAGGAGCTTGCACATTCATTCATCACTTTAAAAACTAGCTAGTGAGCACCTGTGTTGTTCTTACTACACAGATACAGTTACCCAATGGTGGAGAAAGAGGAGTTGGCATGAAATACCTCCATCTTTCCCTCTCTGCTTTCCTCTCCCCCTTCCTTCCTTTCACAGAACTGTAATTAAGGTGTACTATGTTAATAGAATGTAATGTTGAGGATCTAGCTTAAGCTACTTTGTAGTCTTTGAACAAAACTTTTTACTCTCGTAGACTCCTAAGGTTGGATATTGTCGCTGTAATGTACCAATCTGAGTGAGACAATGCAGGATACACACACACAACTGTTATCATGAAAGGAAAAAGCAAGTCATGTCTATTATCACAATACTATTTATGTATATTTGCTATAGGAACCTCACAATGGTTTAAAAAGCCTTTCAGATAATTCAATTATGAGCATATATTAAAGTCTTATTTCAAAATTGCCACAAGAAAAAAGACCTAGAAGAGGACAATTCAAAGAGTCACTCAAATTAGAGACATGTAGTTTTTTTTTAAAAAGTGAGTAAATTACATTAATACAAAAAAGAATATTTGGTTAAAGACTATTAAACTTTTGATTGACAATCAACAGAGAGTGAGAGAAGCTAGTTTCTCAGAATATTTAATAATTCCATTAGAATTAATTATAATTAGATTATATTTTATCAAAAGTGCTGATTTCTTCCTAAAAGGATACTGTGAATTTCTTTAAAAAAACCATTTTTATTGTTGTTCAAGTACAGTTTTCTGCTTTTCCCCCCACCCCTCCCCACCACCCTAACAATCCCCACCTCCCTCCCCTGTTTCCACCCCCCCATTGTCCATGTGTCCTTTATAATCGTTCCTGCAAGCCCTTTCCCTTTCCATCTATAATCCCCTCCCCTCTTGCCTCTGGTCACTGCCAGGCTGTTCTCAATTTCAATGTCTTTGGTTATATTTTGCTTGCTTGTTCATTTTGTTGATTAGGTTCCTGTTAAAGGTGAAATCATATGGCATTTGTCTTTCACTACCTGGCTTATTTCACTTAGCATAATCCTCTCCAGTTCCATCCATGCTGTCACAAAGGGTAGGAGCTCCTGCTTTCTTTCTGCTGCATAGAATTCCATCATGTACCATACTTTTTTGATCCATTCATTTACTGATGGGCACTTAGGTTGCTTCGAGCACTTGGCTATTGTAAATGGTGCTGCTATGAACATTGGGGTGCATGGGTTCTTTTAAATTGGTGTTTCAGGGTTCTTAAGATAGAATCTTAGCAGTGGAATTGCTGGGTTGAAAGGCAGTTCCATTTTTAGTTTTCTGAGGAAATTCCATGCTGTTTTTTTAAAAGATTTGTTTGTTTGTTTGTTTGTTTGTTTATAGAGAGAGGGGAGGGGAGGGAGGAAGAGAGGCAGGGGAGGGAGGAAGAGAGGGAGAGAAAAAAAATGTGTGGTTGCCTCTTGTGCACCCCCTACTGGGGACCTGGTCTGCAACCCAGGCATGTGCCTTGACTGGGAATCGAACTGATGACACTTTGGTTCACAGCCTGCACTCAATCCACTGAGCTATACAAGCCAGGGCCCATACTGTTTTCTATAGTGGTTACACTAGCCTACAATCCCACCAACAGTGCACTACAGTTCCTTTTTTTTCCACAACCTCTCCAACACTTGTTGTTTGTTGCTTTGTTTATGATGGCCATTCTGACTGGGTGTGAAGTGGTATTTCATTGTGGTTTTAATTTGCACCTCTTGATAGCTAGTGATACTGAGCATCTTTTCATATATCTCTGGACCCTCTGTATGTCCTCCTCAGAGAAGTGTCTGTTCAAGTCCTTTGCCCATTTTTTAATTGGGTTGCTGGTCTTCTTAGCGTGGAGTCATGTGCGTTATTTATATATTTTGGAGATCAAACCCTTGTCCGAGGTGTCATTGGCAAATATGTTTTCCCATACAGTTGGCTCCCTTTTCATTTTAATGCTGTTTTCTTTAGTTGTCCAGAAGCTTTTTTATTTTGATGATGTCTCATAAGCTTTTGTTTGAGGCTCTGTTTCCAGGGAATTTGTGTTAAGACAAATAGGTTTTTTAAATTAGTAGTAAAATCAATAAGTTATTGATAATTTCAGGCTAGCTTCTCCCATCCTACATTTTTGGAGTCTTTTTTTCCTTTCTTAATTGGTGTGTATTCAAACTACTATGTTTAGTTGAAAGTTTGCACTTTTCCAATCTTTGCATTCCTGCCTTTATTTAATATAGCCAGATTATTAGGAATATGGTCTAACTATAACCTTTCTAAATATGTAGGTTTTTACAAGCACTCAACAGTTAATAACATGAGAGGTAACGTGAAATTTGTGTCAGAAACATTAAAAATAATCCATGTACATCCACACAATAGTATATAGCCATAAAAAAGGAAGATGTAAAAAAATGACTTGTGGTGATGATCAAAACGTACTGTTAAGTGAAAAAAGCAAAATACTTTTGTGTGTGACCTTCTGTGGCAAAGAAATGAGGGAAAATAAAGTGTAGTCAGTAGTTTTACTAATAGCAGCAATATTACTGTTATTATTTTGAAACACTTATTGGTATATTTTAGGATTAAACAAGTAATTATGCTAATGTCATTAAAACTAAACTTTTCAGCATAAGAGAAAATGGATATAAATATCAAATCCGAGAAATCAAGTAAAAAGTATGTGATCTTAAATTCGATTAGGAAATATTGGATAAACTTATAATTGTTTTCCTTTAAAAAAAAATCTGTCAACCAAATAGATCTAGAAACAGTGAGAACTCAATAGCAGTGAGCAATGCCAGCACCCATTTGTGGCCTCTAAATACTATGGTTTATGAAAAACAGCCAGGCGCCTACGGAGAAATAGTGGCTGGACGTCTGGAGCATGAAATCTCAGAAGTTATCAAGGAAGACATCTCGGCTCATCTAAAGTCCTTGGGAGTCCTGTCAAAATAACACAGGAGCCAACTTGAAGGGACTCCCATTTTTCTTAAGATGGGACAATTTGAAGATGAAAAGTAATGACTGTAAAGTATAGAACACACAAAATATGTAAAATCCATAACTTTATGGTGATTATAAATAAAAATGGTCACTTGGAGGTTTCTAGTGCAGCAACTCAATGACTGTGAATATTGATAAAGGGGGAAGATCATGTATTTATTTAGTCTTTTTTATACAGATTGTTTTTTCTGGGGTTATTAAATAGTTAATGAAGAGAAAGTTATTCCTCATAGAAGATTTTCAGCTAGTAAAGGCAGAAGAAATGATAGAAGTAGAAATTCACTACTATGCAATCCCTAGGGCAATAATAAATCTAAGCAACGATCATCAATGGATGCTACTATAAAATCATTAGGTGAAAGATTGATAAGGAACTTTGCAATGAAGGTCAAGTGGACACCATCTGTGTCCACTGATCAATCTTAGCTCCACTAAATCATGGACATCTAGAATTGATGTGCCTCCTGATGTGGTACAACAGAAAGAACACGGCACCACCTGTGCTGTATTTCTGACTGAAGAAAAACTATTTAATCTGAATCTAATCAAGTATCTAGGTCTCAAACCAAATTGCGAGAAATACAGGGGACAGAAATTAAATAACGCTACAAGGAAACAAACAGCCAAATCAGAAAGGGTGAATAATCTGATTTCTCTAACAAATCAATGGCATAAAAAAGATAATTCAGAAGCCTTAAGAGATGCAACAAATACAACATGTAGACCTTGTTTGAATCCTGATTTGAACAAATCAACTGTAAAACAACATCTTCCCCCGAGCTTTACTGAGGTGTCATAGAAAGTAAAAATTGTATAGACTTAAGGCATACAAGGTGACATTTTGATATATGTATTCATTGCAAAATGTTTACCACAATCAAGCTACTTAACATACCTACCCCTTCACATAGTTCACTTTGTGTGTGTGTGTGTGTGTGTGTCTGTGTGTGTGTGTGTGTGTGTGTGTGAGAACAATTAGGATCAGTTCTTTCCCTACCGCGTATGCATCACAGCACTGTTAACTGTGGTTGCCCGGCCTGTACATCAGATCTCTGGCATGTACTCACTGGGCGCATCTGAACTCATATACACACACCTTTGACCAGCGCTTCCCCACTTCCCCAACTTGCCAGCTTCTGGGAACCACTGCAAAACCACATTTCTGAGACAGGTGTGAAAATGTAATTATGGCATTTGATGATCTTAAGAACTTATTTTTTGAAACAATAATATTTTAGATGTGCTGGGTTAAATAAAATGTGTTATTAAAATAAAAAAGAATTTATTTTTAATTTTACATGGTAATTGTTTGAAAACAATCCTACAGTTAAAGATGCATACCAAAGTATTTATAGGTAGAATGATATAACTTCCTTACTTAAAAATATTCCAGGAAAATAATGTTGGAGGAAAAAACAAAATTGGTAAAATGATGATTGTTTAAGCTAAGTGATGGCTTAATACAGATTCATTTTTGTGTGTATAAGAATTTTCTAAGTGAGAAAGTAGAATAAAACAATATTCTTAAAAACACATTCATATGAAATCCATACATTTTGATTATTTATTTACTTCCTTACATTTATTCCTGCCTACTCCCAATGGGGGTGTGTGTGTATGAGGCTTTAGATAAAAGTACAATAGTAGCATCACTACCAAAGGGTTGTTGGCTCCCTTCCCCAAGATAGTAATCAGGAGAAGAGGCAAAACAAACTCCAAAGGAGAGGTTTACTGAAAATAAAGTGGAGAGAAAGGAGAAAGGGAGGGATCTTGATGCACCAAGGAAGCATAGGCTAATGAATGAGAGCATGGCTCCCCTGAACTGCGGCTGGCATCCGGCTCATGCAGAGCTGGGTTCTTCACGTAGGTGCAGAGGCAGCTCCTACTTTCCGGGTTTCCGCAGTTGGCTGGTACCTACTGGAGCAGGCACAGGACAGAGTTTTTTGGGGAGTACCTGAAGAGAAACTTTAAACGTATCGAGGAGAGACTTAAAAAAGTAACTGAAGAACATTCCTATCCATTTAACAGAGGTTCGGCCAATCTCAGTAATAGCAGTAATAATAGTAACAGCTTGCTCTGCATCAGACTTCATGCTGATCCTCCAACTCCATGACAATGAGTAGGCACCTTTATTATCCCCACTTACGAGGGTACTGAGTCTTAGAGAATTTATGTAACTTTCCCAAGGTTACTAAACTAGCAAATAGTAGAAAATATTATAAAGCCTCCCAAAGACTACTATAGTTTTCTACTTTTATTGAATGAGGGGACATGGATAATTGTATTTGCACAAAATGCACAAAATCTCTCTGTTTGGTTTCATTTCTCATTAATTATTAGGACTAGATTTAAATTAGTTACTATATTTCAGGTGAACCAGTAATAGTTAAGTGATTCTGGTTCATTAATCAGAAGTCCTGTGACATCATCTTTGGTCCAAATAAAAACTACAGAGTACAATTCTTAAATCACATGCCCCCTTCTTCCAGGAGTATATATATATTTTTTTATTCAAAACTTTACATGCTGAGAGTGCTGTCTGCTGACAGTAATCAGAACTGCAAGCACACAGTGTCCGGGTCTCCTTTGCAACTTTAGATGCATCTGTGACCTTTCTTTACATCATCTTATTATTGCATAGTAGTATGGTATTTGTTTACTTGTACTTAGTATTCACAATGAAGTTAATGGTGTGAGTTTGTGTTATCGTCTATTTTCACTGCCTTCAAGAAAGACTAAGATTCAAAACTAATAAGTTATTGAAAAAATATGTGGAGCAAGATGGCCATGTTTCCAAATTGCACAAGTTCTATTGATTTAAGAGACAATTTCTAGAGCCCTTGGGAATATCTGCTCAGAAATGCCAACCACCCAGTTACTAGTTTTCTAGCCTTAAATTCTGTGTTCCTGGCTGTAATATTAGATTCTGTCTCACATTCAGGCTCTCCCCACATCCTGGCCTTCACTTAGAAAGAGTAGTTTAATCTGTTGTGGATCACAACTGTGAACTACAGATGGAACGCCTGAGAATGCTGAGCGGTTCCATATGTGCGTGTCCACATTCTAAAACTACTGGGAAGCAATGACATGTTAAAAGAGACATTTCACAGGCAGGTAAAGAAATTTAATTGCAAGGTGTTCCTGTCACAGAATAGCTTAGCTTGTGAAACAATGCAATTACACTGAACAGTACACCTAAAAATGGCCCTTTGTGTAAAACAGTATAGGAATCTTTGGGAATCTGTAGATGCTGGGAAAATAGAAGACTCCCTATTGCCAGTATAAGCAAAAAATAAAATTATACTTCTACAGACCAGATGTTTTCTCTGTTATTTTCATTTGTATGACTGCTTGTTTGTTTAATTTCTTGAGTCTGAATGCATTCAGGGAAAATTCCAGATATGACTTGAACTGATGGATTTCTTACCCACTGAAATGAAAGGAACCAATTTTATATTTAATTTTCAACATAACAGCATGATATTTTAAAGAGTGGCTTCAATTTTTTTATAAAGAATTAATTTGTAAATATAACATAATCAGGTCCCATGGTGAGGCAACTTGTTACATATTTAGTGACAGTCTTCTGGCAATAGGTAGGAAAAAAAGTGACAATAATAAGGGGAAACATGATTTACCTGTATTTACTCATAACAATTCTGTAGTCAGACGTATTAAACAATTTGCCCAAGGCCATACAAGAAAGAAGCTGTTTTAAACCAAAGCAGAGCAGCATTCAAGTCCATACTTTAAATTTACTTGACTCCTCTTTTTCTTGATACAAATTAACAATTGGGGATTGATCTGGCTGGTGTGGCTCAGTGGGTTAAGCTCCCGGCCTGTGACTGAATGGTTGCTGGTTCAATTCCCAGTCAGGGCACATGCCTGGGTTGTGAGGCAAGTCCCCAGTTAGGGGCATGCGGGAGGCAACCGGTCGATGTTTCTCTTGCACACTGATGTTTCTCTCCCTCTCTCTCTCTTCTTCCCTTCCCTTATTTTTAGGTTTAGTCTCTCTAAAAATAAATAAATAAAATCTTTTAAAAAATTGGGAGATAATCAGTCATATCAAGTTTCCATGCTTGTTCTTGGCCCTCCCTTTCTTTATTAAGCAGTTCAACCTAATACGGCTACCGTTTTTTTATCTGTTCTAAACAAGCACTTCATATGTATTTTCTCATTTAAATTCTGTGACATGGTTATCTATTACCCCAATTTTAGATGAGAAAACTGGGGATTGTCCAAAGTTTCTTAAGAGTGCAAGTATCAGAATTTGAACCTCCTAGTATTGATTTCAGGATCTATGCTCTTAACCATGTCTCCACACAGTGAGCACTCAGGTGCTGTGAGTACCCTTTTCCTTGTCACATAGTGGGTCCATCAACTCAGCATGCTGTTCCCTTACACATGGAAGGGAATTTCATTTCTTGGTATTCAGAATGGTATCTTAATACATATGAAAGAACTTTCTCTCTGACAGGAAACATGCATCCCTGAAAGTAGAAGCTGAGGTGAATGCCTTCCTTCTGCCATTTCCAACTCCTCCCCTCTCTTTCCAGCAGCTCTTCACAGTCAATGTACAATCAGAACAACTGGTTGGTTCACTCTAGAAGTGCTCAGGCTGCTGACTAAAGAATAATGATTCCTTTGTACAACTCGTCATTGTTAATTTCTGTGAAATACATTGAATGCTCCATAACCTTCCTTAAAGTGTTTTGCTCTGTCAGTCAAGTGAGATCTTGGGATCCCATCCTTCCTGATGCTGAAGACTAGCACATTCCACAGTACTAGAAGCAGTAGAGTTTTAGTACTGTTTGAAAACGTCTCCTGCAAGTTACTATTACTTTAAAATATACATATACTGTGGATATACAATACAAATAATCACAACTTACAAAACCCGACTTATAGATTTCTGAGACCCACAAACTGTGAGACAGGCCCCTGAGACTTCCCTCCCCATCTCCATCCCAGGACACCTGAGCCCCTTCCGTCCCAGTTCCGCAGACGCAGCCAGCCTTGGGCCGACAGCACCACTTGGTGGCCAGGACGGAGAACTGGCCAAACCAACTTTTCTTCCTTCCAAACTTTTTCCTTAAGAGAATACTCCTCCCACAGCCCATTCACCTCCGTTTTCTTTGGGCTTTGACACTGTTGGCCGAGGTGATTCCACCTCAGACAATCACTCAAGTGGACACACGTCCTTTTTCAAAAATCTTTTTTCTTAGTCCCACTCAGTGACTTCACAAGTTTTTCTCATCCTTCCAACTGCCTTTATCACATCCATAAGCCTAGCAGTTACTGGGGCTGGGCAGACCAGATGTGGCCCCACGTCTCTAAAACTTAGTGTTTACCCACGTAAAAAAAAAAAAAAAGTATTTCAAAATCCGTGCAAATCCTTCAGGTCTCTTCCTCTCGGAACTGCTTTGCCCTCCCCAGCTCCTAGCTCCCGGGAGCCAGCTGGCTCCTAGCCGCGGCACAGCCTTCAGTAACAGACAGGAAAGTTGATGGAGCTGGAAACCCAAAGTAAGAAAAGTAAACTAAAAAAATTAAAAAGATAGGAAGGGGAAGAAGAGGAGGAGCGAGAGGGAGAGACAGGGAGAGAAAGAAAAATGGGGAAAAAGTTTAACCTGGGGGCCTCCGGCTCGGCTTCCTTCTTCACTGCCCGCCAGTGCCCGAATTGGGATAAGGCAGAAGGGGACACACACACCTCCCCCCATAATCAAGACAAATCAAAATAATAAATAATGTTAATGCAGTGATTTTAAATCGAAATTTAAAAAAATTAAACTAAAAATTCATGTCAAAACTCCACGATGAATAACATACAGAATCAACCCCGCGCCCCTGCGCCAAGGAAGCGGTCGTTTCTAAACAGCCAAGGTTTCTGCCGAGGGCTGCAGGGGGTCCCTGGCCCGCATCCCGCCTCCAACCCCGCCTCCAATCCCGCCTCCAACCCCGACTCCGCAGGACGGCGCGTTTATGAGCGCTGACCGTGGCGCATGAACAGGAACAGACTGGCAACGCGGGTTTATATGTAGAGGTTTTTCCAATCTGTAAGGCTTTTATGAACTTTTCCCGATTGATTCCAAATATGAGAGGCTACGTTGATCCGTGTACGCATAACAAGGGCGCACATGTTTCTTGTTGTCTCAGGCTCCAGCGTGGCTTCGGCCCCTCCGCATCCCACTCACCTGCATCTTCCCCTTTGCGCTCCAGAGCTCCCCAGCTTTCATCAAATTCTTCATCCTTGTCCCTTAAAACCTGCTTTCCTTTAAGTAAGTACCTGCACCCATGAAAAAGTACTTAGTGCCAAGGGTTTTTCCTTCTCTTTTTTTAAATTATAAAGTATTGCAAAATTTCATTTCCCCCCGTATTTTTCATTTTAAATGCACATTATTTGAACATCATAAGTCACATAACATTTGTAGTTTAATCCAGGAACTAATACATTATTTACTTCACTGTTTCTATGGAAAAACATGTTCCAGGTTTTAAACAACTCACTTGCAAATACATATTTGGAACACTATAAAGGTTTTATAGGTTGGGCCTAAATGCTTTCTTTAAATGTTTACAACAATTTACATGTTATACATTGTAATACACACACACAAAAGAAGTCCTTTACCCCAAACTATGGCTCTTTTTGACTGTAATGCCCAGCTTGAGATCAGAATGCTGAGGTAGGTCAGAACGGTTTTGTCAACAAAACTGAGACAAGTGAAGAACAAGAGCAAGAACTGTAACATTATTAGGCATAAATCAAATAAAACTCAATATAGATGATTATTTTATTTAAATATAGATATTTACATTTTATTAAAATATGCTTGCTCTGATGGTTACTTAATAATATAGGATTTATGAACATATGTCTCAACACCTCTCATAGAGCTTGGTGCTTCCATTCTAAAAATAAGTTAGCATTTGCTTACCTGCATCTGTTGATTAGTCATTCAACCCACTAATTATTTTGGTATGAGATGAGTAGAAGCATTTCTATATAAATCATTCCCCCAAATCACAGTATGTCATCAGCAGGTCTTTGCTCCTCATTTTGGCCATAATTTTCCTGCATGAAGTCCAGCCACACAGAAAAGTGCTCCCAGATGTCAGTAAGCGTTGGGTGCCCCCTTTCTAAAATATGAACCACTCAGAATCTCAGCATCCATTTTTTTAAAACAAAGGTCTAAGTTGTTTTTAACTACCCTTTTTAACTTGGGATAGCAATCCCGAGTTAATTCAGTAAGAATAACAAGTGTGACACAGACGCAGCCTCTATTTTAATGGTTAGGTAAAATGAAATACACAGACTACAACTCTACTTTGAAATGCCGGAAGATCGTTCTGTGGTACACTTTTCAAATTCCTGAGCCTGGCTTCTGACAGCCTGGCTCACTCCTGCCCCGCCCACCACAATTCCGGGATCATCCGCCTGCATGTGTCTGTAACCACACCAGTAGCCTCGCTGCCCAACAAAGCTTCCTTGATGGTCTGACTCAACCTCCAGGTGTTTCTCATCTGACACGTTCTTCTCTTGGCTGTATCTATTCCTCCTACAAGTCCTGGCTCAGGTTCCATCTTTGCTCTGAACTTTTCCCTGCTTCTTTGATTCTCCCCACTTCTACGCCCTTCTCTTTAAAGGCTGAGCTCCTGGATCACTGGTTGTCTGGACTGTGTATTCTAATCACCATTTTCTCTGTTTTCCTAACAAGTTAGTAAGTATATTCTTTGAGAGTATGAACTATATCTTATACTCCTTTCAGATTCTTAATAAATGGCTGTTAAAGTAAATAACAACATTTATACATGTGTGCGAAGGCACCCCCATACCCCAAATGTATACACATACATATAGAGGATGAAAGCTCACAACCAGTGAGTATTTCCTGTTCATTGTGACCCCACTTCGAGCACATCCGTGTACACTGCCCTCCATGAGTCTTATTCTCAGTTTCTAATACTGGCCTTAACTGACCCTTTTACTTCTTTTCTGTTATCATCTATCATCTCTGCTTTGAACCCACTTTTTATCTTAGTCATGAGCTCTCTGTTCACCACCTTGATCCAATGGGAGTTGTGTTGGGGAGGGTGCTGGTGGGGAGACAGAGAGTGAGAGTTTAAAGTTTGGAGATCTAGATTTGGTGACCTGGCTATGAGTTCCTCTGCCACTAAGAGTAGTTGGAATAACTTGGATAAGTCAGTGGGCCTCAGTTTCTTTATGGGTATTTTAGGAATAATTATACCTATCATGGTGTTGCTTTAAGAATAAAATACACGTATGAGGCATTTTGTAAATAATATAAAATGTTATATTGCCCTATTATCAAAATTAACCCAAATATCATTACCTTCCAGAGGCTGCACAACCCACCTTCACACACATGCACACAGATACACATTCACACACTCACTCATGGATTGTACCAGGCCAGGTAAACCATTGGCTTCAAGCCTTTTGGCCTTTGAACACCAGAGGACCCTTGTCTCCGGACTTTTAAGAATAAGAAAGTGACTTGGCTGGTGTAGTTCAGTGGATTGAGTGCCGGCCTGCGAACCAAAGGGTCATCTGTTCAATTCCCAGTCAGGGCACATGCCTGGGTTGTGGGCCAGGTCCCCAGCAGGGGGCACTCGAGAGGTGACCACACACCGATGTTTCCCTTTCCTTCTTCTTCCCTTCCCCTCTCTCTAAAAATAAATAAAATCCTTTAAAAAAAATAGGGAAGTGGGCCCTGTCCAGGTGGTTTGGTTGTTGAAGCATTGTCCCATACACCAAAATATTGCGGGTTCAATCCCCAGTGGAAGCACATATGGGAGGCAACTGATCACTGTCTCTCCTATTGATGTTTCTCTCTCTCTAAAATCAATTAAAAAAAATATTCAGGTGAGGATTTTAAAAAATTACAAAAATAGGAAAGTGGGAGTATCAATCAAAAGACCCAAACTAGAACTAACATCAGTCAGGATAGCTATATTTTGACAAATTGTTAAACTGGTAGCTCTCAGTAAACAATTTTATTGAACAATTGCTAAAGTACAAAGCACTGCAGCAATCTTTAGAGAACTGAAAATGAGAAACACACTGTCCAGGAGCTTAGAATCTGACAAAAGAGCCAGAGACATATAGGTTTGCATATTAGTGTGATACATTCCATGCTAAAAGAGCTTATATTTTTAAGTGGATTCAACTCAGATCATGCCCTGAGACTATTGAGTCTATGATAATATATAGAAAGACATTTTGTCTATCTTTTTTTCCCTGTAGAGTTGGATTCTTTGGAAATAGGAAATCTAAGTTTGCTGTCATATCAACTATTTGGTTTTTTTAAGGCTTTGGTTTGGGGTATCTATTTTATACCTTGACACCACACCCCTTCCAATTCCTGCCCCAGTTTTTCATGCCACTTCACAACAAAACTTTTTGAAGGAGATGTCTCTACTTCCTCACCTACTATTCTCTCTTTAACTCACCCCAATTAAGCCTCTGTGTTTACTGCTACACTGAATCTGCCCTTGCCAAGTCACCAGAGATTCCATCTTATCAAACCCACATGCTACTTCTCAGACCTTAACTTACTTTACTGTTTATCTTCGTTAAACACCATTCATCATGCCACCCTTCTTGAAAGCCTCTTTGATTTCTGTGAAGGGAACACTTTCCTAGTTGCTCTCCTACTTCTGTGGGGACTTCTCTGCAATCATCTTTCCTCGCTCCTCCTCCTCCGTTCAGCTTACAAGTTTGGGCAACCCAGTGCTCAGTCCTGGCCCTATCTACACTTTTCCTCCCAGGTAATTTAATCTACTTCTCTTTACCCTTCAATGGCACTTATGTGCAAAGGACTCTCAAATCTCTACCTCCAGCTCTGACTTCTTTCTAGCCCACTTCAACTTGGATGCCAAAGACGTATCACAAAGTCAATGTCAAAAACAGACCTCTTAAACCATGCCAAGATACTTTTCCTTAGTCTTCTCAAATTCAGAAAATGAAATTCTCATTAATCAGTTGCTTAGAAAGTAATGCAGGTAGCATACAAATCAAATGTTATATCTAATTCATCATTAAATCAATCGTGCCAGCTCTACTTCCAGAGAGTATCTCAGATACATCCAATTCTCTTTTTAAAAATATATATTTATTGATTCCACAGAGAGAGGAACAGAGGGAGAGAAAGAGGAAGAGAAACATCAATGTGAGAAAGAAACATCAACCTTTTGCCACCTTTACACACTCTGATCGGGTACCAAACCTGCAACCAGGGCATGTACCCTGACTGGGACTCGAACACACAATCTTTCAGCTTGCGGGATGATGCTCCAACCAACTGAGCCACACCAGCCAGAGCAAATCTATCTAATTCTTAACTTGTACTACCATCACCCTAGACCAAGGCATCACCTCTCATCTAGCCTAATGCAATACCTCTACTTGGTCTCTGTGCTTCTATTCTTATTCTCCTGTATTTAGTCAGAATGGACTTACACTAAAAAATGTGAATATTACTAAATCTCAACCCTTGAGTAAACTTCTTTTTAATATATGTAATGAAATAGGAAGTACACTTGAAGCACTAGACAGAATTGAAACTGGAAAAGTCAGTTTCATGCTGTCTGTCACTACTAGAACCAATAAGCAGAGACAAGGATTGAAGTCTTTATAGATGATTTATTCAGATGCCAGTGATCTGATAAAATGGTGGGTTATGTACCCTCAAAAAATAGTCTTAACATCTCATCTCAAGCTGACCTTTTCATAAGGAGAAGAAAGAGTAGGTAAAGGGGTTAGAAAAAACTTAATTGGATAAGAGTTGTAGCCTGGGATATTTTCCTAGCACTTCTTTTTTGTTAGTCAACAATTCTTTATCTGCATCATGGACATTCCCTCCCTGTAACACAATGGTTCAGATACCATCTCTATTGCTTGCAGATCCCCTGGGGCATAATGGTTGAACTGCTTGTCCACTTCCTAGAGTCACATAGGTCATGCATTCCAGTTCCTGGAGTAACAGCTTTCCACAGGCATTAATCACTTAAGCTTATTGACTAAGGGCTAAAATCTTTAATTCTTGAGATCCCCTATCAGACTAAACTTTCAAAAACTCAAACCAGATCAGGTCGTTCCTCCATTAAAAGTTTTTGATGATTTCCCTTGCGTTTAGAATAAAAAACAAACTCATATCCTCACCTCACATTTTCTACTACTCTTCTTTTTTACACACTCTCTGCTAGATATTTTTGCCTTCTTTCTGTTTCTAAAACACACCTTATCCATGTAGGAGGCAACTGATGGATGTATCTCTCATACAAAGGGATGTTTCTCTCCCTCTGTTTCTCCCTCCCTTCCCCTCTCTTTAAAAATAAATAAATAATATCTTTAATACAAAGTTATATCTCCTGCCCTGACCATTGTCCTCAACACAAGTCTGCTATGTGAAACTACCTACTTGATGTCTCCACTCAGATCATCAATAGCCATGTAAACTATAACATGTTCAAATTTGATTCTATGTTCAAATACATGCTATAACATGTTCAAATATGATAAAATTGCTAGGATTAACTTCCGCCCCTTATCCCCAAACACATTCTTTTACCTAGTCTTTCCCATCTCAGTAAATGACAGCACATTTTTACCAATAACTCAGGCCTTAATATCTCTCTTTCTGTTAAAGCATGACTTATCCATGAACCAATACTGTAGGCTGTACTTTCAAAATACATCAGGAATCTAATTCCTTTCTGCCTCTCCACCGCTACTCCAGGGCAAGCCATCATGACTGTTTGCCTCAACGATTGCAATTGCCTCTTACTGAACCATAGGGCTCTGCTCTCACTTTCTTTCAGATTGAAACTGGAAAAGCCTGCATTTGTGCTGCCTGTCATCTACCAGACCCAATAAGCAGAGACAGAGATTGATCTTTATGGACATTTTATTCAAACGGCTGGTGACCTGAGAAAACCACTGGTTTGTACCCTAATGGACTGTCTTAAATTCCATTTTAGGCTGATCCTTTTTATAAAGAGAAGAAAAGTGTAGGTAAGGGGTTTGGAATTCAGAGAAAAAGTTAATCAGATGAAAGCTGAAGCATTCTCTCATCTGTGTCCTGGGTGGTGGTCTTTATCTGTGTCTTGGGCGGCGGAGATCTCATCCTGGAGCACAATGACTCAGATACCATCTTGATTGCTTGCAGTCCCCCTGAGGCACAAAGGTGGAACTGCTTATCGTCTCTTGGAGTCAAGGTGGGTCATACCTTCAGTTCTTGAAACAATAGCTTTTACATACATTGATTACTAAGCTTATTAGCTATTACCTGAACCTAAAATTTTTTCCAACATTTGAGTCCCCCACCACGATCTCCATTCAGACATCTTAGAAGAGATGCATTCCCCGCCTACCTTATATAAAATTGTACTCTCTTCCCTGTGTTTTCCCTTATCTTTCTTTATTGTTCATAACAGCAACAAGAAGAACAACAATATTTATATAGCACTTACATGCCAGGTGTCATTCTAAGTACTTACATTTAACCCTCACATTACCTTATAAATTGGGTAATTTTACTATCCCTCTTTTATAGATGAAGAAACAGAGATACATGGAGGTTAAATAACTTGTGTCAAAGTCACAAATCTAATAAGTGCTAGAGCTAAGATTTGAACCCAGGCTGTCTGGTGCCACTATGTGCTTTTAGCTACTACACTATTTTGCCTCCTTTTAGCCCTAGTCAGTACCATATATGTTCATTATCTCTCACTCTTCCTACTTGTTTCAATATTGCTGCATAACCAAACATTTCAAATCTTAGTGGCTTAAAGCAATAAATTATTATTTGTTGGTAATTTGGGTCAGGAATTCAGGCAGGGCTTGACCAAGCTGCTCTTCTCCACTGGGAGTTAGGTGGTGTCAATCATTCAGCTGCATTCAGCCAGTAACTGGGCTAGCCTGGAAGGCACTTGATGGCTTCACTCACATTCTGACACCTTAATGCTCTTCCACGTGGCTTATCTCTTTACATTTTCTCTTATCAGTCTGTAGTATTGTTGAAGCTTCTTTAGAGCATGATAGCTGGCTTCTCAGAGGGAGATCTGGAAGCTGCCCGTTCTTTTTGAGAAGTTAATTCAGAAGTCCCAGAACTTTATTTCTGCCACATTCTATTAGTTAAAAAAAGAAAAAGAAAAAGAAAAAAAAAACACAAGTGTAGTCCTTAATCCAGGGAAAAAGAAATAGATTCCATCTCTTGATGTAAGAGTGGCACTGGTATACAGGAAGGCAAGAGTTGATGGCTGCCATCTTTGGAGATTATATTCCACGGCACCAGAGAGCAGGTTCCATGAGAACAGAGACTCTTGTCTGTTTTGTTCATCATCATGTGTCTCTAGTGCCAAGAACAGTGCCTGGCATATAATATGTGTGGAATAAATATTTATTTAATCCATGAATTTAGGGGACAGTCTGTAAAGATCAAAAAGAGTAGGAGAAACACCCAGAAGGAGTCTGTCCCAGGAGTCTAGGAAAATAAGAGGAAAAAGAAGATAAGACCTCACTTTTTTTCATATTTAAAAGTTTTTTCAAAATAAGTAAAATGTATATTCAAACTATATTTGTAAAGTTTGAACAGTGTAATACTGCGTAAATTATGTGACTTTTCCTTCCACCTTTGTTCCCAATTCTTTTCAGCATTAGTCACTTTTTAATGTATCCTTTCAGAACTAATATATACATATACAAAGACAAGTATATATATCACACCTCTCTCTCTCTCTCTCTCCAAAAGACACACATATAGCTCTGACTGGTGTGGTTTAGTGGGCAGGGCATCATCCGGCAAACGAAAAGGTTGTAGGTTCAACTCCCAGTCAGGGTGTATGCCTGGGTTGTGGGCCAGGTCCTTGTTGGGAGCCTGTGAGAAGGAACTGAACAATGTTTCTCCCCCTCTGTTTCTCCCTCCCTTTCCCTCTCTCTACAAATAAATAAATAAAATCTTTAAAAAAAAGATACACACATAATATACAATTAGTGGATTACAATACACATGACTCAGTATCTAGTATTTTTTCTCTTAATAATCTAATTTCCAGATCATTCCATAGTATCAATACAGATAGATTTATCCTTTCATTTAAATGGTTGCATAAAATATTTTCATTCTTAGACTGTGCCATTACATTTCAAAAGTAGGAGGTGACTACTGGTGTCTATAGACCTGAAAAAGTAGAGATTACAGTGTGGGATAAGGAAGAGTGGGAGGTCAGAAAGTAAGAGGTAGAAAAGTAGGTGTCAAAGAAATGAGGACAGAGGAAAAAGAAATTAAAAGATGGGATAGGCAGGAACAGGATTATATACTGAAGAATAAGAGTAACAGAGGAGCGGAGATTGAAAGTACCCAAGAGTTCTTTCTTGCAGACCAGAAAATGTCCCAGCACCTCTGCCTGCCTTACTATGATCCTCCCTTTGGATCCCAGGTCCTCTGGCTCATGTAGGAGTGTGTCTTGGACCCCCTGGTGGGGTGAACCCCTCAAACCTAGGTCAGGCCACTCAGAGGGGCTGCCCTGTGACATTTTAAGAAAGTGGAAAATATCACAGTGCAAAGGTCCACCTCCTGCTTTTTATGGATAGGAAACTCAGCCACACAGTAGTGGCTTCTCTTATGTTATATTTTTTGAAAATTCAATGAAAACTTTATATAAATAACATCTGAAAAATGTGTTAAGAAAGAAATAACTGCTATGCAGCTTGGGCATTAAAAACTAGCATGTTAAAAAAAAGATCATGCACAAAAGAGAGGGGATAATAATGGAGTAAAGTCTCTAAGGGGATGGGAAGGGATCTTTGGTTCGGGTGGAGAAATAAACCTTGAGAGGACAGAATACCCCTTATAAGGAGAAGGGAAGGAAGGGCTGCAGGTAGATTTTGTAATTGTGTCTGGCAGAAGTCAAGGAAATTCCTTCGCAGCGGTCTCATTTTCCTCAGAAATGTAGGAGGCAAAGTTTTTTTTTTTGTTTTTTTTTTCCCCCAAAGGGATGGGGTAGGTGGAATTCAGTACGATGTTAGGAGTGTAAGGGTTGGGAATATCAGGGGACTGAGAATAGGAGAAATTCAGAGTGGCAATTTTAAAAGACTATTTTAGGCTTAGCAAGATCGCCTGGGTCCCATGGAAGTCCCGACTGAAGTTGGACACTTTTGGTGCACTGGTGCAATTCTCAGGGTTATGTGATTTCCAGCACTGGTGCAGAGTGGACTGGTGCAGAGTTGGTTGGACTGGTGCAGAGTTGGTTGAATTGTTGCAGACTAAACGGTTTTGCAGCAAAGGATCCAGGAGACATTTCACTTGAGGGTGTTAGCGAACGTGACAGACCATTTATGCCAGGAGCTTCAGACCCTGAATGCACACATGTCTTTGGTGGTCTGAATACAGGTTTGCAGGTTCAGCGATGGCACACTCCCTAGCAGCAAAGAGTTCGCACCCAGTGTGCCAAGAGCCGCGGCTCGGCTCGGGCTAATCTTCAGCAGAGCACTTGGGTGAGAGCTAAGTAGGAGTGGGGTTGCGGCTGCGGAAAGCAGACTGTCATGAAACTGTGTGCTGGGCAGGCAAACTGGTTTTACTTATATTGTATAGTGGGGAGCCTTGTAGGAATCGTAGGAAAGGCCAATTCATTTCCTCCGACCCTACTCCATCCTTTGGGGTTGCAACTAAGCAGTCCAACCTGCATCTCGAGGCGATAATGTCATTCGCAGGGGCAGGAAGCGACCACCGTTAGGGTACAGCCCATACGAACACACTGAAGATATTTTAGCCTTTTCGCTGTAAAAAGTAGCGAACTCAGCCTTCTGACTATTGCAGTGTGAGGTGGTAACAAAATGACTGCAACTACCAACCACTCTTGCCACTAAGTCACCGCAGTAGTTAGACACCCGCCCTCCACTCTAGGTTACGTCATCGCCCAAGTCAGCTTCAAGACCTGTGACTCCGCCCTATGCTAAGAGTGGGGCAGTGCGTCTGAGAACTGGGTTCGTGGTGCGCTACACCTCTTGGATAATTTTGATCCATACCAGACGCCGTAGGCAGCTAACCCCGCCTAGTTCCCCGAGCAATGCCCAGCCGCCTGGACAGATGCTCGCTGCCCTGCGGCCCCTATTGGGCCGGACGCCCCGCCCCTCGTGAATCAGCTGATCTTACGGACTCCCTGTGCTGCTAGCTTGCGCCGGATGCAGACTGCTTTGCTGCCGTTGGAGCGTCAGGTGAGCTAGCGCGTCCCAGGGGGGCCCTCGCTTCCGAGGGCTGACGGGCTGAGACCTCCTGTGTGCCTGGGAGGCGGGGTCTGGGAGGGAGGCAGAGGCGCAGGTCCAGGCCCGAGAGTGATCCGCGGAGACGGCGCCCACGATTTTCCAAGCCAGCATCCGACGGATGGCGCCCCTTCACCCGGGCCCCAGGTTTTTGCACTCGCCGCGTTTCCTCCCTCCCAAGATGGGGTGCCCCCGCAGCGGTCTCAGTAGCGTGAAATTCCTTCACGCCTCCCTCTTCCCAGCTCTACCCACGCTGCCTTCCACCCATTCATTCATGGGGATTTATTGAATGCTCACTCCAGGTGCTGAGCAGAAAAACCCGGGTCCCTGAGCGTGAACAGCGGTGAGTGTACCAGGCGGGTTTGCCCCAGGATACAGATCGCAGTGCTTGAAAAGGTGGTTGCGGAAAAAGAAAATGATAGAGTTAGTAGTTTAGCCAAGTCCTTTGGTGTTTCAAGTGATACCATAGGGTGGTTAAGTTCTTTTGAGATGCGGAGACAGGAAATTAACAGGGGCTGTCTTGAGGAAATAGTACTGATGCGACGCTGGTGTTAGTACTCTTAGGAATTAGGGCCACTTTGGAGACGAGCAACTGTATATTGGCAGAAGTGTTGTACACGAATGCATAGCCTTAAGTCTATTGCCTTTTAGATTTGTTGATGGCTGTGAATGTTCTTTTTTTTTTTTTAAATTTATTATTTATTTATCTTTTTAGAGGGGAAAGGTAGGAGAGAAGGAGAGGGAGAGAAATATCAATGTACGGTTGCCTCTCATGAGTCCCCTGCCGGGGACTGGCCCGCAACCCAGGCATGTGCCCTGACTGGGAATCGAACCGCGATCCTCTGGTTCGCAGGCCCGCGCTCAATCCACTGAGCTACACCAGCCAGGGCCGTTCTTTAAAAGGCTTTATAATTGTGTGATGTGTACTTATTCTGAACAGGTATAAACATTCAGCAAACTTATTGGCTCAATATTTTTTCAGTTTATCATTAATATGAATGGTTTGGAATGACCATTTGACCTTTGAGTTATTGTATATTTAAAAAAATTAAATCAGTGAAAAATTTGCTTTTGCAGTAAATTGCAATATTCTAATCTTATTAATATTAAGCATAATGGTTAAGATCCTAGGATTTGGATCTGGACATATATCCACTTAACATTAGGAAAGTTACTTAACTTTTCTGTCTCAGTTTCTTTATCTCTAAATTGGGGATAAAAGTACCTTCCTCATAATAATATCTTGACATTTAATGGTTCATGTATCATACATTACAGTACCTGGCACATGGTAGATATTCAATACATATTAGCTATTTTTATAGTTATTTTTCTTTCACTATGTCATGAACCAAACTAACATTTGTTTCCTAAATGGTGGGAAAGAGAACTGAATATTTTTAGAAAATCACTATAATTCACTTTTTAAAGTCAGGATAGTTTCCAGATAATTTTTTGATACATTCTTATACTTAGAGAAAATATGATTTCAGGGTGATCTGTAGTAACTTTGATATTCTATAAAGGTATTTTGAAGTGAAAAAGATGCTGATGGAATCTATACCTAGTCTAAATTTAGTACTTAGTTTGCAAACTATGATTATTGACAGATTCAAAGTTTATATTTAAGCAAAAAAGTTCAAAGCTGTTTCACAATATTAACATTTGAAAAGATAATAATGAAGGAAATAAAGTACCATGGCCCTGACTGGCATGTCTCAGCAGGTTGGGTGTCATCCTGCAAATCAGAAGGTTGCAGGTTCGATTCCCCATAGGGTCACATGCTTGGGTTTCGGCAGGGTCCCAGTTGGGGGCATGGTTTCGAGGAATGCTGTGAGGATTTTAATGACTTCTAAATCAGTTAGCGTTTTTTATAACTTTGTGGAATTAAACCTACCACGTATTCCAGCTGTATTAGGGATACAGATTTTTTCTGATAGTTTTTTTTTGACCTTTTTTCTTTTTAATTCTTCTCTATTGATGACCAAACAATTCAGTCATCAGTAATGAGAGTAGTAAATTTTACAGGATATCAGTCTTTAAGAAAATGCATGATAACCACAAGTAATATAAAAACAAACTATGACTTGGTGCTGTTTAGTATTGCATTTATTTTTCTGTCCCCATCTACTGTTCCTGTCTATATTGTAATGGCGCTGTCTTATGTCTTGATGTTTGCCTGCATCATGCAATTGGTAGAATGGCTGTGAGCAATTGATAAAGTAGCTGAACTAAATTGATCTATATGGGTAGAGCAAAAATATTTTTTAAAAGTAATGAGTACTTTTGGGGGCTCTTGTTCAGTTAGTTTTTTATTGTAGAGTCCTTTTTTTGAAGAAGAAATAAAAGGACAATTCTCTCAACTCCTATGGGGAAAAAGACTGGGCTGTTTGGTAGAGTTTTAGTTGGCTGCCAGTCAGTAATGCTTATAGAGAGGTCAGCTTTAGTCTCATTAATTCCAAAAATTGATCAACTCATGTTTCCCTTATTTATCACATATTATTTACATATTTTTCTACTGAATAATCATACAGTTCTTCCTAATACGGAGTTCACATGATCTCTATATTAGGAAGGCGGTGGTTATACCTAACAGTGGCACCTGGTGCTTTCATTCCAGGGTTCTTCTATAACCTGAAGTTTTGTTGAGCTGAATTCTTAATTAACTGGGGGCAATTGCCCAAATAAACATATAGCAAAGATGACAATAGCAGCTCTTAAAATGGCAGTAAAGTAGAACAATCCAGCTATACTTTAGTAGGGAAATGGATAAACAATGGTTTATTCATGCAATGGAATACTATCCCCTAGTATAAATGAATGAACTAGAGCTATGCTTTTCAACATAGATACATCTCTAGTAATAATATTGAATGAAAAAAGAAGTGGCCAAAGGATATATACACTGTGATGATTTATGTAGAGTTTTAAAGTAATATAGCATATTGTCTATTGATACATCTGTATCTAATGAAAGTCCATAAAAGTATAAGAACATAGAGGGAAATAAGACACATTAACTTAGGAGAAGAAAGTTTTGGACAGAGATCCTTTAGATCTCACATGAAAATATGCTAATATCTGTTAAAACTGATAGATGCATGGATTTTCTTTTTTTTACAGATTTATGTATGATTAAGATGGTTTATGTAACTGGCACTTTAACGTTTTTATTTATAATCAGGGTGCTCTCCCAATATGCTTTCCTTATTTTATTTTCTAGTCTCAAGGTAGTCAACTCTGAAAAAATAATTATTTTCTCCCTCCGATAGAAAAGGAATGTGCCTGTGCAGCCACTGTTTAAATTAAAGCTTTTCTAAGGCAAAGTGACAGACCAATTATTTAGTCGATCTTACTTTGCTGTTTGACTTGTGCTCCTGGGGAAATGCTTTTCTTAGGATATGGGAAATGATCTTTCTTAAGAGGCTGCAGGGGAATTTAAATCCTAGAGACTCTTGGGAAATAGAAGCATATACTGATCATGAACTCTCTAAGTATTGCAGAGCCTATTGACAGGGTGACTCAGATACAAAATTACCACAGATACCACCTGGTTATTCACACTCAAAGTTTGGGTTGGTTATATTTTTTTTGAAAAGATTTTATTTATTTATTTTTAGAGAGAGGGGAAGGAAAGGAGAAAAAAGGGAGAGAACCATTGATATAAGAGAGAAACATCGACCAGCTGCCTCTTGCACGGGCTCCCTGACCACGGCGAACCTGCAACTCAGGCACATGCCCAACTGGGAATTGAACTTCGACCTTTGTTTTGCAGGATGATGCCCAACCAACCGAGCCACACCAGTCAGGCAGGGCTAGTTTGGTTACATTTTATTATAATGTGGTAAACTTCAGCTTATACTGTGAATGCAGGTATCCTAGTTGTTGCTCAAAGAAAATAATTCTCTCTTTTTAGTTATTAATAAGTAAACCCAATGACAGTGTGTTAAGTGGTTGAGTAGTGGAGTGAACAGTAAATTTAATAGCTGATCCATAATATGACCTCAGTATTTAAACTTGTGAGTTAAACAGTATTCTCATTTCTAATCAAGAATACCTGTTACTAGCATTTTCAAAATAAGTCAAACATATCTCCAGAGAATTATTTTTTTGGCAGGTATACTCCCTGTTCAGTTATGTGACCCCTTGATGATCTTGAGCATTAGATGTTACTGATTGGTAAAGTAAGCCAACATACTGGAAACTGTGTTTCTGTAATATTGCCTTTAAAAAAATTGCGGCCATTTTAATAAAAGCATAGTAGCAAAATATTAAAGGAATAAACAATTTGTGTCGGAAGTTATACTGCAACATGTAATAATGGGCACAAATTATTGCAGTACCTAGGACTTTGAAATTCAATTGCTAGTATTATATCCACCAACATGTTTCATGGGAATTTTAGTAATCTGAAAAAAATGTACTTTTAAAATATGCAGTAGGTACAAAAAGGAGCTTAATGGGCATTGCTGAACATTTATGTTTACCTTTCCCCCATGTTTACCAGCTCCCTCCATGGGTAACGTTCATTTTAGAGTGTAGTTTTAGTAATTTTCAAGGTGAATTAGTAGGCCATATAAAAGACTGGTGTTCCTGATTGCACCAAAAAACTGTCTCCATGTAATAAGGAGAAAGGGACTATTCTTTCCTGCGTGTCTAACATTTGTGAAGTGACATGAAATAAAAGTGTCTTTATATTTAGGAAATACCATTAACAAATTATGTATGAGAGTTTCTATTATGAGATGACACTTTCCTTTTGTGTCTAATATTGACTTTTATTACAAGCACTAGAAATCTTCTATATCTTTTGGAAGTCTGTGGATTGGAACCTGAGATCAAGGTCTGTCTTCCATGGATTACTCAGCTTGTACCTAGGTGGTTGCTGTGGGTACAAGAGTATACTGATAAGCCATAGTTTCTGACCTCTAGGAGTATATAATATATTTTGAATCAATGACTTAGTGCATTATCTCATTAATAACAACATTGTAAACAACAAGTCTTTTTGGCCAGCCTACTGACTTTATTCAGTGCATTAATTTTTTGAATCACTGAACTCTAGGTCAGGATTTAAGAGGTTGGTGAGCTTCTGTAGCGTTATCAGGCAGTGCTTCTGCTGCATCAGTTAAGTCTGAAAGGACTGGAATTTTTTTTCCCAATTTTTATTTTAATTGTTGATCTTGTACAGTTTTCTGTTTTTTACTCCCACCCCAACCCACCACCCCAGCCCTCCCCACTTCCCTCCCATTTCCGTGCCCCATAGTTTTTGTCCATGTGTCCTTTATACTTACTCCTGTAAACCCTTCCCCTTTTCCCCTGAAATTCCGTCCTCTCTCCCCTCTGGTGAAAGGACTGGAATTTGAAGTGACCTTGACCTTCGATGGTGGTTGGTTTGTCAAGGCTTCACTGCAAGGTGAGTGTTTCTTGACCTTTGGTAGTGTCGGTAGTGGCTTTGGTGACAGGATATACAGGAAATAGCAGTTGTTGGTGTTTAGATTACTTGTAAGTCAGGTGGTTGGGTCAAAAGTTGCCTTAACCTATGTGTAAACATACTGCCTGAGCCTCTAAAACCAAACATTTGTTAAGCATGTACGATGTGTAGAATACCATAATGTCTTAAATTATTGTTTACCACATTCACAGTATAAACTGCAGTTTACTACATTGCAATAAAATGTAATCAGACTTCTAAAATAGAGTATAAATGACCACATATGGTCTGTACTAATTTCATATCGGATTCACTCTATGTCCAATTTTTTTTCAGGGCATTATGGTGCAGTTTGCTTCTCTATTATTATTTTTATTGTCTTGAGATCTTAATGTCTTGCTCTTCAAAACACAAATCATTACTTTTGTAACTACAATTATTGCTATTATTTTACTATATTAATCAATACACCTGTTTTAAACCAGTAAGTGAGACAGGAGAATCAGACTGGAAGGGCCCAACTTTGCGAGTGTATGTTAGCTTTCTGGATATTGAGGGTAGTCTGCTTTACAGAGAGTCATTCTTCTAGTCAGAAAGGCAGAGCGTACTAGTACGTAAACTCTTTCAGAGCAGGACCTTGTTTATTTTTACATAGGCTTAGTCCGTCTATAGATATTTATTGAGTACTTGCGATATATCAAGACTATGTTAAGTAGCTGGGATATAATAGGGAATAAGATATTTTTTGGCTTCTGTGACAGTTTTAGATTAGCAAACCTGGAACATAGTAGGTGTAAAAAATACATGTAGTTTTAGCCGTTGAAATTTGAGCATTTGAAAGTTTGTATATTTGTGACTTGCAAAATTTACCTTTCACTAAATAATTAAGGCAAAAAGGACTTTATCCAGAGAATATAGTTTATTACAGATGAATTTATAGACTCCTACATGACTTAATTTTCTCTTTGCATTTGGGATAATAGTCTAATAACACATTTATCTTCCCATTTAAAAATTATTTAGATTCTCCCTTGTTCCTAAAAAAAAAAGTTAAGGCAATTTACAAAAATGTATAAATATGGCAACATTAAATAAAGAAACAGAATGAATGGAGCCAGGAGTGAGATTCGAGTACCTAGCACATCTACTGTAAAGTCCTAGTCACTTAAAGGTTCCGTCTTATGGGACTGTTATCCTCCTACCACAAAATCTGTAACACTGCCTAAACCTACCTTCACCTGCTGTTTCCTTTCTTTTCTTTTTCTTTTTTTTTTTTTTAAGATTTTATTTATTTTTAGAGAGAAGGGAAGAGAGGGAGAAAGAGGAAGAGGGAGAGAAACATCAGTGTGTGGTTGCCTCTCACACATCCCCAACTGGGGACCTGGCCTGCAACCCAGGCATGGGCCCTGACTGGGAATTGAACCAGCAACCCTTTGGTTCTCAGGCTGGCACACAATCCACTCAGCCCCACCAGCCAGGGCTGTTTCCTTTCTTTTTAAAGTGTAAATCAATCCCATGACACATGTTTCTGTTTCACTTTGTCCAGGACTTGGTTCTGCCTTCTGTCCTTACCTCCCTTGCATCTAGGATTAATGTCATTGTCCTGCAAACATGTTAGATTATTTCCCCCCAAAACGCATGAAAAATTTACCTTTGATCTTCACATTACAGCTATTGCTTCATTTCTCTGTTTGCCATTTCAACATTTTTTGCAAGAATCAGTTACATGAACTTTAATTTCATGTCCTTTCCTCTCATTTATAGTCATCCTACTCGAATCTGATTTTCAGTCCTCTCCCATATGCTGAAACTGTGTCCATGGTCAGCAATGGTGTCTGTGTTGACATACCCAGTGGGCACTTTTCAGTTTACATCTGTGAGATCCCAGCTGCATTGACCTAATTGACCAGTCCTTCCTGCTGGAAACACTCTCTGCTTTATTTCTGTGCCCACACCAGGCTCATGTTTCTTCCATCTCTCAGGCCACTTCTCACTTCAGCCATGTTGCCTTATTCCTCCTCCTATCCAGCCTAAGTTCAGGAACTCTTCACAGCTTGACCCTGTCTTTCCTTTCTCATAATACACAGTACAATGATACTATCACTTGTCTTGATTTCAGATATTATTCACATGACTTCCCAAGTTTATATCTGTAGCTGAAACCTTTTTGTCTGAACTCCATACCCATATATTCATCTGCTCAATTGATATGTACTCTTGGATTTCTCACAGGCATCTTAAACATAACATAAAAAGATTTATCTTACCAGAATCTTAATGCTCACTTCAGAAGGCTCTCTCTTTCACTCTTCCCCATTTTAGTGAATGGTATCACCAACACAGAGTTGCATCAGAGCCCTGGCTCGGGTAGCTCAATTGGTTAAAGCGTCATCTCTACACACCAAGATTGAGGGCTCGGTCCCTGGTCAGGACAAATGCAAGAATCAACCAATGAATGCATAAGTGGAACAACAAATAGATGTCTGTCTCCCTCTCCCTCCTTTCTTCTCTCTCTCTAAAATCAACTTAAAAAAAAATAGTTGTTCAAGGCAGAACCTAGAGATCATTTTAAAAATATATTATTTTTAGAGAGGGGGGATGGGAAGGAGCAAGAGGGAGAGAAACACTGATTGGTTGCTTCTCACATGCCCCCCCCCCCCCCCCCCCCCCCCCCCCCGTCACTGGGAACCTGGCCTGCAACCCAGGCAGGTGCCCTGACCAGGAATCAAACCATTGACCTTTCTGTTTGCAGGCCTACACTCAATTCACTGAGCCACACCACTCAGGGCTAGAGATCATTTTTGATACCCCCTTCTCCTTTATCCCCCCACCTATGTCTAATACATCACAGGTCTTAGTTGTTCTAGGACAACACACCTTTTAACTTTTCCCACCAAATTGGAGGCCTTGTCTGAAATTAAAAAGCCCAGGCCTCCTTTTTCCATTGAGAAGATGATTCAAATAAGTATAGGATAGTCTTGCAAAATTAATTTGGACACTCTATGTAAGTATGTTTACCATAGAGTTGACTTAAAACTTTTGAAACAAATGTAAATTGTCACCATTAAAATAAATCATTAAAGCACTTATACAATGTCTTGTAAGCAATGCTACTTCCTATTGTACTCTCCAAGATGGAGTTGATGTTAAAAGTACGTAAAAGAAACTAATTGAAGCATAAAATAGTTAACAGTTTGGGACCTCTACCAAAAACAATAGTTGTTATTTTAAAATACAGGTTCCTAGTTCCTTTCTTGAAACCTTTGAGGTAGGATACATTTTGAAATTCAGAATTTTTTAATCTTTTTAATAAGGTGCATAAGCCACATATAACACTTCCTGTGGGACCTTTGGTACTATCTCATCATAATCATATTAATATTTCTGCAGCAAAATATATGACTGTTCACACTAAAGGGGTCAAAATTAAATAACCTCATGTTCAGATCAGGTTTTGCTATCAGATGAGTTCCGGTCAGATTAAATTTTACCACCAAAAGAGTTATGAAAAAAAAAAATTTAGCTTTCAGAGTGTTTTGGATTTCTGGTTAAGGAATTATAGACTTGTGCATGGTTTGTAGCTTTCTTTCTAGCAATAATTAGGACATCTATACCAGATTTTTTTTTTTAGGACACTCCCAGGTCATGGGGTTAAAACCATATGTATCTTCTGGATGTATAAGGTAGCTTTTTTTTAGTTAAATGTAGCAGTAGGGTGTGTACCAGTGGAACCTCAAAGTGGAGTCAATTCTTTAAGAATCAGGGTTGGCTTTTTGTGTTCTAAGGCCATCTGAGAGTTTAGTAACTTTACATTTCACTCTGAAAGACAATAATTTGAAGTATAGAGTGGTATGCTTTAAAAATGAAGCTAGCTTTGTCCTGTGGCTCATAGATCATAATACCTGGAGGAAGTGCTAGTCTGTTTTGCTCATTTCACAGATATCATTGATCTCTGGAAAGGCCATGCAAAGCACAAGAGGACCCCACATTTTCTGACTGTTTGTACACAGCTCTGGTATCAGAGCAGAGTACAGGGATCCTATTCCCCAAAGGAATGTAGAGTAAGAACCTTAAAGCTCACCTGAGGAGGAATACCCCCAGAGGAAGCTTCATGATTAGGCAATTTTATAACAATTAGAAACATGAAGCACTTAAAGAACAAAAGGCAGTTTAAATGCTTTTTGAATAGTTGAGGCAAGTGTTAAAGATTTCTTGGAGAGGGGATCATAAAAATATTAAAAAAAAACAAATTTTATGTGAAGTATAACTTTATGATATAAGCTTCCCATAATATTTAGCCTCGATATTCCTTCTTAGTTATATTTCCTTTGCTGTCTTTTATCTTTTCTCATTGTCCTATTTAAGTTTCAGGCAGACATTTCTTGAAAGGAGCCAAACATTAAACACCATTAAAACAAAATGAGATAGATCTATAATAACTGATAGAGAAAGATATCTATAAGATATCTGTAGTGTATTAGCTAGCTTTCTGTTGCTACTATAACAAATTATTACACACTTAGTGGCTGGATATAATACAGATTTATTACCTTACACTTCTTAAGGTTAAAAGTCCAGTAAGTCTCTCTGGACTGAAATGAAGGTGTAGAGGACTGCATTCTTTCCTGGAGGCCCAGGAGATAATCTGTTTCCTTGCCTTGTAGCTTCTAGAGGCCACTCACATTCTTGGGTTTATCCCTCTCTCCCTGCCCAATCTTGAAACCAGCAATTGTAGCATCTCTCTAACCCCATTTCCATCGTCACATCCGTTTCTCTCCTTCTGCCTCCCTCTTCCACTTTTAAGGACTCTTGTAATTACATTGGGTCCACCTGGATAACCAGGATAATATCCCTATCTCAAGGTCAGCTGACAACCTTAACTTCCCTTGTATAACCTATAACCATATAACCATTTGCCATATAACCTAAGATATTCACAAGTTGTGGGCTTTAGGATAAAGGCATCTTTGGGATAGTTATTGTGCCTACTATATATAGTAACAAAAGAAAGTTGTGTAACAGTTTGGAGAATTTTAATTCCCTTTGGATTTGAAAAAATGAGTGGTAGTGAGAAATCATATGCCGTAAGGTGAAATCCCCCATAAAAAACTGCATTCAAAAATAGGGCACTAAAAAAGAAGAGAGTTTAACTGTTTTACTCAATTTCCCAAAAGATTCAACATTTTTGAACGTCAGGCAGTGGGACAGAATTCTATTTACATACAGTTAATCAGTTGTAAAGCTTGTTCCAGCATTTCCACACCCTCCCAGAGGAGTTCTCAGGTTTCCGTTGGGTATTGTTTAACTCTAATCAAGGGAACAGTTACTTCTTGATCTCTGATAGATAAGCACAAGATAGATATGGCTTCAGAATTTCTCTGTATACCATGAACTGTACATTTCACATAAAGTTAATTACTATCACACATAAAACATAGTGTCACTTAATCATATTTATCAAATTAATAGCATTTATTAAATCTATTCAGATATATCTTTTGTTTACATAGTACCCTTCATCCAACTTTGAATGATTCAAAATAATTCTAAAATAAGTGTTAGGTAGAGAGTAATTTCCTCCAGGTATACAGATGGGAAACTGTAAGAATTCACAGGCAACCTGGAGTCAACAGATGGACCTTACATCACTCCTGCTGGTGTGGGCTGTTTTCTGAGCACAGTGACCATGCCACATCTTCTGCAGAAAAATCATGCATTCGGCCTCAGTATTTTTGTAGTTCACACACAAAAAACCTCACTGCCTTTATTTTCATGAGTTTTGTTCCCCTTAAATATGAGAATTTCTCAGTTGAAATGCATTGAGTATTTCTGTCTGCCTGTTTATATTTCTATCTCTTTATTAAATATTTCATTTCTGAACTGATGGGTCATGATATTTGTACTGTAATTTTTATATAGCTCCTTTCTATTCAGGGTTTTTTTTTTTTTTTAGTATACTTTATTGATTATGCTATTACAGTTGTTCCATTTCTCCCTCATCATTCCCCTCCACCCTGCACACCCTCTCCCACCCACATTCTCCCCTTTAGTTCATGTCCATGTGTCATAAATTCTTTAGCTTCTACATTTCCCATACTATTCTTGCCCTCCCCCTGTCTATTTTCTACCCACCATCTATGCTACTTATTCTCTGTATCTTTTCCCCCTCTCTCCTCCTCCCATGCCCCTGTTGCTAACCCTCCATATGATCTCCATTTCTGTGGTTCTGTTCCTGTTCTAGCTGTTTGCTTAGTTTGCTTTTGTTTTAGGTGTGGTTCTTAATAGCTGTGAGTTTGCTGTCTTTTCACTGTCCTATTTTTGATCTTCTTTTTCTTAGATAAGTCCCTTTAACATTTCATAGAATGAGGGCTTGGTGATGATGAACTCCTTGAACTTGACCTTATCTGAGAAGCACTTTATCTGTCCTTCCATTCTAAATGACAGCCTTGCTGGGTAGAGCAATTTTGGATGTAGGTCCCTGCTTTTCAAGATTTCAAATATTTCTTTCCAGCCCCTTCTTGCCTGTAATATTTCATTCTTCCCTTTGGATTATGGTTTTGAATTGAGGCTGATTTTAGGAAAATACTGCTAGTTCTAATAAATGAAAAACTTCCTGTTTTAATAATGTAATTTTTTGTGTGCATTCTGAAAAATACAAATTAAAACTACTTAAATCTGATATATCACTGAAGAGATTTTAGTAATTCTTACTTAATTGGTATTTAAATGTTCATGTGTTCCAGAGGCATTTAAAAAGTAACCTCAGTGTTTATGAAATGAACTTAACACATTGAGTTTTCAGAATGAGCTGTCTTCTTTATAATAAAAAACAAACTAAAGTTTGTTGCCTGACAAAGTACAACTTAATTGTAGCTAGTCTTCCTTTGACATTAGTTTGGACAATCAACAGGCATTTTTATAAGCTCAGTGGCCAGGCTCAGTCTACATACTCCTCTTTGGCAGGCAAGATTCGAAATAGTTTACATCGTTTCACTGCATATTTATTGCCCAGTGAATGTGTACTTGTCATAGGGCTTCCTTTTTTTTTTCTTCTTTTTTAAATCTGTGGGATAAAATAGCACAGTATTCTTTTACTGTTCTTTGTGTTTTGCCATTAGGTCTTTAATTACTGTAAAAAGGAAATGATTTGGTGATGGAGTGCTCCCACTGACCCATGGACTCAAAGAAGAGAAGGTGAACCAGTTTTTTCTTTCTTCCTCATCTTTCTAGGAAAACAACAAACAGTTCCACATATGTGTAGCTTCTTTTCACGTTAATTTTCTTGTTGATAGTTATTAAGCAGGACTAGTGGGTGACATTTGTGTTGATTGGTAAAGAGAGAAAGGTATTAAAATAAAGCTGACTAGTGATCACCTTTGTTGCTAGTTCCTTTCTTATGCTTATATAAGGCACACAATGTCTTCATTCCATTATAAAGCCTTTGAAAACATAATTTTTCTCACAAATAATTTCAGGTTTTTAGAAATAGCCTTATTAATTGTAATCATCTTCTATCTTTAGAAAATTAGTCATGGATATTTGAAAAGAAAGGTAAAGTTTGTGGTTTCCCTTCCATGAAACCATGGTATGCCTAATTATAATTTAGAGAAATATTATTTAGCAAAAATTATTATTTAGAGAAATATTATTTGGCAAAAATCACTAGGTATTATGAAATAAAGAAAGCCAAAAAAGTTTCTGTTCCTTAGTAAAATATTGGCATCAGTGTTCTATAAAAAAGACTATAAAAAATGTACTGTCAGTGGTGACACATAGAAAAACTTTATATAATGGAAACCCAGGGTATCTTAATATGCCCTTTTCTTAGAAGGGGAGGCAGTTAGGATGTGGTCATTGTTATGCAGCTGTGTGTTTTGTGTTCTTCGAACCAGAGTTATTAGATGGCTAGATAGAATTCTTTGACTAGAACATGAGAAGAATATGAAGGATTTTATTGGTACCTGTTATAAATTTGATTCTTAAAAATTGTAATGGGGGAGGGGAGTATAAGGGGATTAGATGGTAATGGAAAAACACACAATAAAGATTAAACTTAAAAAAATTGTAATAGCAATTATACACTAAACTCAGTATAAAGTGAGATATGGATCCCTGTTGCTTCTGTTTTTCTCATCAAATACTTTTTTACCACATTTAAAACTAAATTTTAAAATAAGATTCCAACTTGGGCCATGTTATAATTTTAATATCTAAACAAGGAATTATCCTATTGAGAATTTAGATTCTTGACTTTTTATGCTACTAAATCATAAACCTTCAAAAAAAATCCAAGTTTTATTTGCTTCTTAGATAAAGATAAATAATATGTGGGTTTAGATCATCACCGTTTATATAACTAGTTTTATCTCCACTTCTGTGTCATACCAAAGCATACAGTAGATGCTAAATTATCTGACCCAGTCTCCTATTGTGCTAGTGAAAGGTACAAATCTCAGAAAAATATTAAGAACAAAAGATACAACTCTGAATTGCAGGAACATTTAAGCAGTTTTTCTTGATGTTTGTAGCTCAACAGAGCCAGAAGGATCCAAAGAAAGAGGCCTGGTCCACGTGTGGCAGGCAGGATCCCGTTCTGTAACACCAGAGAGATTGCCAGGCTGGGGAGAAAAGACAGTTCTTCAAGCAGCCCTTGGAGCGAAACATGGAGTTCTTCTGACTGAAGGTATTGAAAAGAGTGGCTTAACAAATACTGTATGAAACTCTTAACAAATGCCTGAGCATTTAAGAGCAGGTAAGAGAGTTATTGGATGGGTGTTTTTAATGAACTTTGCTGGAGCTTATAGTCTTTTTGTTTTCGAAATATGTTCTTATTCCCTTTATCAGAAATCAGATTAGTTTTTGTATTTAAGATATATCATAATAAGAATAAAAGGAAGAAGGATAGTTTTTCAATTTTATAGTAATAAGTACATGAAAAATTAACTTTTTTGCAAGATTACCTATCCAGAGACTCTTTTGCTATACCTTTGTTCATTAAATGTACCAGAATAATAATACTAATAGTAGCTAATGTCCATTAAACAATTTTATGTGCCATCCACTGCACTAAGCACTTTATATGTGTTACCTCTTTGAGTCTTCATCAGCTGCTATTATTATCCCCACTTTACAGATGAGGAGGCCGAAGGTCAGGGGGGGTTAAATAATTCTGTAATCACAGCTCGCTATATATTAGAGTGTCAGAGTCAGGGTTGGAACCCAGAGTTTTAATTTCAAAGCTTGCTTTTAAGTCACTTGCTTATACTGTCTCAGTAGTTTTTCCAGGTATAAATAACAGCTCATAGGAATTGCTAATAATAAAATCTATAAATTTATAACAGATAGAAATATAGACTAAATTTATATAGAAAGTTATCTTTAATTTTAATGACAGTTTACTAACTCAATTGTGCTGAATTTAATTTGAGCCAGAACTGCCATCAACTTTACTAATTTATGAATTTCTGCTCTGTAAGCATTTATTAAGTATTCAATGATGCTTTGGTATTTTCCTTGGAGACACTAAGTGAAGACAAATTCTAGGAAATAAAGCTTAAATCTGACCTTGGTGGTTTTATGGGCTTAACATGAATTTTTTAAACTTCTTAATTATTAAATAACTTTTCTTGTAATAATATATAATATTATATTAAGCTAGAGTTTGCAAAAAGCCTTATTTTAAAAATGTGAACTATATTTAATACCCTCCTATGGGCTTAAAATATATCAGTCTTGAGCATATATAGGTGGAATTCTGTTATTGTTTTATTAGCCCTTCAGTAAGATATTTAGGAAACTTCAAGAACCTAATATCTTTAAATATGTAGAATCATACCTAAAAGGCTGGGACAACTGAGGGAAAACTTTTAAAAAATGAATAGCCTACTACTTGTTGGTGTTGAAATTTTACTGTTCTGGTTTTAAGTGTTAAAGTTTGAAAAATATCTTCCCTGACAGAAGTGTGTAGTTTCAAATGGAAAAAAGATCTCCAGTGATACCTTTTTTTGGTGAGGAAATGGCACTGATAGAATGCTAGAAATTTTTGAGTTTCTTTGTCACTATTTAATTTGACCATTAGCTCATAATTCAGTGAGGACACTTCATTGACTCACTATTTTTTTTTTCAAAATTGCCTGACAAATTTCTCAGAATGTATTCCTGTTGTTAAGCAGCAGACGACTGTATATTATATAAAACATTTTAAAATTATACATCATGTGGTACACAACCTGAAGACAGCCACATCTTGTTAACACTGGTGCTTTCTGTACAACCTGGAGGTATAAAGCTAATTTCTTAATTTTGGCCAAAATGAATCTCAATATTTTTATGCCATTGCATAAATTTTCTGCTGCTCTCACTTACTGAATAGTAATGAATGTTGTAGATATTAACAAATGTGTCTTATGATTAACAAATTTTATCCTCTGCTTATTTTATCTTGTCATGATCATTTTGTCTTTGGACAGTTGGACTCTGCTTTGGTACTAGCCTATAGTCACTGCTAGAGTTTGTAGGATGAAGCTGAAGGAAAGGAGCAATATCCTTCATTTAAAGTCACATTCTACAATTTGTAGAAATTCTCACTGCATTTCAGAATGTTAAAAGATGTTATTTTTTAAAAGATGAATAAATTTGGAATATTATATGCTTGAACCTAATCTCTGCACTGTGCTTTTAAAAAAATCCTATTTTGTTAAGTTTAGAGGGGATTAAAAGTTTGCTGATAAAATTTCTAGTTAATTCACTAACTCCCTCCCCCCACATTTTTTTCCTTTTTGTTTTAACTTTCAGATGGTGCAGTCTACAGCTTTGGGAATCTTCCCTGGAGAAGTGAACCAGCAGAAATTTGTCCAAGTAGCCCCGTTCTAGAAAATGCCCTGGTTGGGCAATATGTTGTTACTGTGGCAGCAGGGAGTTTCCACAGTGGAGCAGTGACAGAAAGTGGCGTAGTATACATGTGGGGAGAGAACTCTGCTGGCCAGTGTGCAGTAGCTAACCAGCCGTATGTTCCAGAACCCAATCCTGTCAGCATTTCTGATTCTGAGACCAGTCCCTTGTTAGCAGTCAGGATTTTGCAGTTGGCATGTGGTGAGGAGCACACTCTGGCATTGTCAATAAGCAGAGAGATTTGGGCATGGGGTACCGGTTGTCAGTTGGGCCTCATTACCACTACCTTCCCCGTGACAAAGCCACAAAAGGTGGAACATCTTGCTGGGCGTGTAGTGCTACAAGTTGCCTGTGGTGCATTCCACAGCTTAGCACTCGTACAATGCCTCCCTTCTCAGGATCTGAAGCCAGTCCCAGAAAGATGCAACCAGTGCAGCCAGCTCCTAATTACTATGACTGACAAAGAAGACCATGTGATTATATCAGATAGTCATTGTTGCCCGTTAGGTGTGACCCTGTCAGAATCCCAGGCAGAGAACCAGCCAAGCACTGCCATCAGCCCCGCCACTGAAACCCTTGACAGCCAAGGAGAAGTATTTGAGAATGCTCTTGTAGAAAATGATCTGCCTGTAGCTACTAAAGTGAGTGTGGAAAATGTTCCGATCACAAGAGGCGATGCCATTTCCTCCCAACTAGACATCATGGGAACAACAGAAGTGTCTTCTGCTAGAAGTGTACCATCGTACCCTAACTGTCAGGCAGTAAATGAGTACATGCGGAAACTGACGGATCACTCAAAAGGAGAGAACTCAGAGAACAGTGAAAAACCAGTGCCATCCCAGGTACCTACCTGCTCACTTTTATAATATAAAGCTATTTCTGGAGTTGAACCATCTGAGTTTTTCTTTAGAAACTTCAAAATGCCTAAGGCTTGGTAGCACTTTTTATTTTTTGAATTTGTCTATAAATCTGTCTCATAAGCCCAGATAAGGAAAAACCTAGATTAATTCAAAATTACACTTTATGCTCAAATTCTCACCTTTTATGATGTTCAGAGGTCATACCGAACTTGTTTTATAAGTAGCAAAATTCTATTTTTTTCGCCTTAGTACTCCCCACCCCCATGGCTAAGGTACTGCGTATTGGTGGGCCCTTGAATAGTTTAACAAAGATTCTGTTATAGTACTGAAAGAGTTAGACCACCCGGTGCCAGCAAAGCCAAACATTAAATGCCGAGAACTGCGGTGGAGAAATATTGGCTATTTTATTATGAATGGCACCATTCAGGAGAACAGGAAGCTAATGATCCAAAGCTGGAGCTCCCTGATGATGGCATGTAGGTTAGATTATACAGAGCCAAATCACAAGACACTATGGGTTAGGCAGTTCAGGGTCATGCTGGGAGCTGGTTGGTCAGAAGTGTGGTAAGAGTAGTAAATCATTTCTTCAGATCTTGAGAACAGTTCTGAGGTCTCTTCTGGTGTTCTTCTGTCTAGTCTCATGGGAAAGTAGCCAGTGGGTGGTTCCACATTAGGGCTCAGAAGCTGGAACAAAACTGAGGTCAAGATGTTATCTTTAGACTGCCAGAGGCCAGATCTTGTGATCATTAGTCAGGTCTGGGCTTCCCCAGGGGTTGCTGATTATCCAGGGAAAGGGCGGTCTCTAGAAAGAGAGAGAAATATAATTTCTAGAGCTAGGACTTAAAGCTAAATTTAATCAAAGTCATGAAGACCCTTGGTTTCAATTCTTGTATTTGTACACATTTTAGATTCTGAAGAGTATAGTCTTTCATTATCAGAGATGATTGCTATGTAGCAGATCCTTCAGTTGTAAGCAGACTTAAAAATGAAAAACCGTACTGGCATTACATTGAGTTTTTTTCAATTGTACTTGGGTCTTTACCGGGCTTTGTTTGGAGGGGTGGTGGTGGTTAATATTTTCTCCATCTTATTTAAACTACTCTCATTTTGAAAACTGGTAATAAGTGGAGAAAAGTTACCAGTAGCATATGGTACAGTTAGTCTCCTCATTAAAATAAATTGTTCCAAAAGGATATGTTTTTTTCTCTTAGTGTAAGCCTTTTGATTTTACTTTGCCAAAATTCTCAGATAATAAAACAAAACAACAACAACAAAAAAAAACAAAATAAAAACATCTGATCATAAAAGGGGTGTTTTCTCAGGTTTGTGAAATGACAAAGCTTTTGATTTTCTATTTCTGTTGTTTACTCCCTCAGAAAGAGAACATGATTTAGAAGTATTTTTAAAAATAGTTTTATTTGACAGTCTAATCATTAAACCTAGTGGATGTTTGATTTTTTTAAAAATTAAGAATGAGCTGTTTGGAGAAAGGTATGATTAAAATCCAAACAAAAAGACTAATTTAGCAGGAATGCATGTACAAAATTTCCAGACCTGTACATGTTTATGAAAAAGTTTGACTTTTTAAAAGTCATTCCTCTGGCCTTGGTTGGTGTGGCTCAGTGGATGGATCACTGGCCTGCAAACCAAAGGGTCGCTGGTTTGATTCCCAGTTAGGACACATGCCTGGGTTGCAGACTGGGTCCCCAGTGGGGGCTGCACAAGAGGCAATCACACATTGATGTTTCTCTCCCTCTCTGGCTGTCTAAAAATAAATAAAATCTTTAAATGAAACAAAAGAAAATACATATTAAAAAAATGAAAAAGTCATTCCTCTGATTTATTAAATCAAAGTTAAAGATTATTATATATAGTTTATTTGATTATTAGATTATCACTATTGAAACTGCATTTTTCTTTGGGCTTTTTTTTGTTAAACATTTAAAGTTTTTGCTACTTATGTTAGTTTTTCTTTTTCTTTAGAAAGCAAGTTTTAAATGTTTTTATTTTATTTTTGATTATTTTTTATTGATTATGTTATTAAGGTTGTTCTAACTTCTCTCCCTTTGCCCCCCTCCACCCAGCACCCTCCACTCTTTTGGGCAATCCCCACACCTTCATTCGTGTTCATTGGTCATGCATATAAATTCTTTGGCTACTCCATTTCCTATGATGTACTTTACAACCCTGTGGCTATTCTATAACTACCAATTTGTACTTCTTAATCCCTTCACCTCTTCACTCTTGCCCCCAGACCCTCTCTGCCTTCTGGCAACCATCAAAATGTTTCTGCATGTGTGCTTTTGTTGCTGTTCTGCTTGTTTGCTTAGTTTGTTTTTTAAATTCAATCATTGA
Source organism: Glossophaga mutica (assembly GCA_039655065.1). Lineage (NCBI taxonomy): Eukaryota > Metazoa > Chordata > Mammalia > Chiroptera > Phyllostomidae > Glossophaga > Glossophaga mutica. The sequence continues at coordinate 28,455,532 of CM077306.1, forward strand.
TAGATGTGTATTTATTGCCATTCTATTGTTCATAGTTTCAATCATTTTTTTCTTAAATTTCATATAATAATGTTAAATATTGGACTCCTTTAATTTCTCTTGTCTGGGAAGCCCTTTATAGGCCCTATAATTCTAAATGATAGCTTTGCTGGGTAGAGCAGTCCCGGCTGTAGGTCTCTGCTTTGCATGACTTTGACTGTTTCTTGCCAGTCCCTTCCAGCCTGCAAAGTTTCCTTTGAGAAATCAGCTGACAGTCTTATGGGAACTCCTTTGTAGGTAACTAACTGCTTTTCTCTTGCTGCTTTTAATATTCTTTGTTTATCTTTAACCTTTGGCATTTTAATTATGATGTTTCTTGGAGTGGGACTCTTTGCATCCATCTTGTTTAGGACTCTCTGTGCTTCTTGGACTTATATGTCTAGTTCCTTCACCAAATTAGGGAAATTTTCTTTCATTATTTTTCAGAAAGTTTTCCCATGTCTTGCTCTTTTTCTTCTCCTTCCATCACCCTTATGATATAAATGTTTGTATGCTTGAAGTTGTCCCAGACGCTCCTTACACTATCATTGTTTTTTTGTATTCTTTTTTTCTTCTTGCTGTTCTGAGTGGTTGTTTTTTGCTTCTTTATGTTCCAAATCATTGATCTGATTCTTGGCTTCATCCACTGTACTGTTGATTCCCTGTAAATTGTTCATTTCAATTAGTGTATCCTTCATTTATGACTGTTTCTTTTTTATGCTGTTGAGATCCTCACTGAGTTCCATGAGCATTTTTATAACCAATGTTTTGAACTCTGCTTCTGATAGATTGCTTATCTCTATTTTGTTTAGTTCTTTTTCTGGAGTTTTGATCTGTTCCTTCATTTGGGCCATGCTTCTTTGTCTCCTCATTTTGGCAGCCTCCCTGTGTGTTTTTATGTTAGATATAGCTTCTGTGACTCCCTGTCTTGGTGGTGTACCCTAATGTAGTAGGTGTCCTGTAGAGTCCAGTGGCACAGCCTCCCCTATCACCTAAGCTGGATACTCAAGGTGTACCCTTTGTGTGGACTGAGTACACCCTCCTCTTATAGTTGAGCCTTGATTGGTGTTGGCAGATAAATGGAAGGGATTTACCCAGGCCAATCAGCTGCAGGGACTCGTCGTGACCACTGACCACTGACCTCCACCCTCCATCCTCCATGGAGGATCTTGGAGCCCGCTCCACAGGGCAGGACTTACTTCAGCAGGGCTCTAGTGCTTCTTGACTGTGTCAGTTGTGGAGGTTGTTGGGTAGCTGTGATGTGGTATATAGCTGTTTACTGGATGGGCAGGCTCTGGGGTTTCCCAGGAGGTGCAGGCCAAGGTCAGCCACCACCTGTGTTCTATCTGGGGCCACTTGGCATAAGCTATAAAGCAATCTGCAGATAGCTACTACTTATGCTGGGCTTGGATGTGCCCAAATGTGGCCAGGCCATGAACCACAGCCAGCTGTTATTAGTGCCTGGCCTGGGGCCACTTAGCAAGAGGTTGGGGTGGCGGGGGAGGCTTGTTGAGGCCAGCTGGTGATTGTTTAAGAGGATTTAGGAAGATCTGAAGTATGAGCTAAGACAAGCCATTCATATGGAAAAGTGACAGTTAAGAGTTTGTGTGTGCCCAAACTCTTGGGGTAAATTGGGTGGCACATAGCCACAAGGAATCACCAGGGTGGGGCAAACAATGTGTGTTGGATTGATGGATTCTCAGATATGTGCCTGCTGCTCTATGGCTCTGTGGGGGAGGGCTCAGAAAAGGAGCAGTAGCCTCTGCCAGCAGTCTGGCAGAAAGCTGTCTCCCGGCTCTCTGCCTGATGCCAGACACTGCAGTTCCTCCCCATATGCCACTGGTGCCTTTCAAGCTACTGTCCTGGTGCTGAGGCTCACAGGGAGTGAGTCTGAGTAAGTCCGTGCATGGGCCCTTTAAGAGGAACTGTTTGGGAGTATATAATTTCTTCTACTCACTCAATCCCCACTGGTTTTTACCACCAGAAGTTATGGGGACTTAACCTTCCTGGCACTGGAACCCTGGGCTTGTGGGGCTAAGATCCCTCACTCCCAAGATATCCCTCCTGATTGTTACCCACCACATGTGGGTGTGGGACCAGCCTGTTCTGCATCTCTGCATCTCTGCATCTCTGTGCTTCTGGGTCTCTGGGTCTCTGGGTCTCTGGGTCTCCCCGCCTTCTACCAGTGTGATGGATGCGGTTTCTTCTTTAATTCTGTAGTTGTGGACTTCTGTTTGGCTCGATTTCTAACAGTTCTGAGTGGTGGTTGTTCTTGATGTAGTTGTGTGAGGAGGCAAGGCCTGTTTGCCTAGGCTGCCATTTTGGAAAATCTCCCACCTGTGATGGTTTTGGCAGTGTGTGTTTACACTCCATTTAATTCAATTTTCGCAAATAGTGTGTGTGTTACATGGCTACTTCTAGGACAATTTGTTTTCCTTTGGCCAGATGTAACTGAAAGAGCATCTTACTTTTGTGAAATAAACCAAAATATTTGTCAATGAAGCTTATTTTTAATTATTGAATTTCATTATTGGTGGACTGGCACTCCTAAAATAATGTCTTTCCATCACATTGCTAGCTATGTTTTTTTATTTTATTTAATTTATGTATTGTTAAATATAATTAAGTAGAGGAGCCTCTTAAAAACAATAGTTTGAAGTTTACATAAGATAGAATTTTGTGACTTTTTTTTACATAATGGTAAGAACATCCTCAAGTAGTCACCCCTAAATGCCATTGCTGCTTCTCATAGGTGCCTTGGTAAACAAAGGGTAGAAATGGTAATGCTGGTTCTTCTGAACAATATAATGGGGACTGTGTCACCAAGGAAGGTACAGGCTTTGTATTGATCTTTTGTTTTAAATGGAACATTTATTTGTTAAACACAGGATTGCCAAAAGTAGGTTTACAGTTGTTTGTATGGAAAATAATACAGTAATAATAAATAATAATACAAGAATAAGCTGTGTTTCGCATACTAACGATTGTAAACCTACTTTTGCTCCATGCTGTATTTTAGTTAATGACTCACTTGCACAGAAATAGCTGTTTTGAATTTAGTATTTAATTCAACAAATATATTGAGTATCTGTAAAGCATTGTTCTAGTCAACAGTAGTTATTTCCTTTAAGATCATCAAAAGCTGCCCTAGCTGGTGTGGCTCAGTTGGTTGGAGTTTTGTTTCATAGACCCGAAGGCCAAGGGTTCGATCCCAGGCAGGACACATACTCAGGTTGCAGGTTCAGTCCCCAGTCAGGCCCATACGAGAAGGCACCCAGTCGATGTTTCTCCCTCACATTGACGCTTCTCTCTCCCTTCCTCTATATCTAAAATGGGGGGGAAGCCCTTGGGTGAGGATTTTTTTAAAAATATCAAAAGCCAATGTTAAAAAAAATTTTGGGGGGGTTTGTTTTTTAGTTCAGGATAAAGTAAGGAATGTGTATATACCCTTTGACCTTAGGGTAGCATAGGAAGCAAATTGTTTACTGTGACCTGTGCTAGTAGGTCAAAAGCTTTTTGTATGTAGCTATTTAGGTACTTTTTAATAAATAATAGTGCTTGACAGTGCACAAGAAGTTTCAACTGATTTTTCATTAAGATATTTGAAAACTTTAGTTTGACTTTCTAATACAGCAATGAATAACACAAAGAACATGGGTTCCAAATGTTTAATTATTAACCTACCATATTTACTCTTTGTGGTAGCAAGAGCAAAAGTAATAACTTCAGTTTACTTAGCCCCTGGGTCATGGAAAATAACTCAGTGATGAAATAGTAGAAGGACTTGAACTAAGAGCATAATTTAGGGGGCTGATGGGCCAGAGGTATAACTTATTTTTCTACCTATATATGTTGTATCTAAATTTATATTTATAAAACATTTTAGGAAAAGCTTTTTTATTTTATTTTATATTTTAAATATTTTATTTATTTATTTTTAGAGAGAAGGGAAGGGAGGGAGAAAGAGAAGGAGAGAAACATCAATCTGTGGTTGCCTTTCATGCATCCCCCACTGGAGACCTGACCCGCAACCCAGGCATGTCCCCCAACTGGGAATAGAACCAGCGACCCTTTGGTTCACAGGCCTACGCTCAATCTGCTGAGCCACACCAGCCAGGGCAGGAAAAGTTTTTTTAAAAACATATAATTTTTTCCCTGATATTTCTTAGGAGCATTCTATGTGAATTTTCATAAAAGTGATAGATAATAAAACTTTCATCTTTTCAACCTTGTATTCAGGGCTGTTACAGTGTACTTCATATTAAAGATTGTTTTTCACACCTTTTTTGTCCTTTCCCTTGTTACTATGCTTAATTTTATGAAAGTAGCTGAGGCTTATTTTTAAATACCATAGAAAAATGTAACACTAAAAAGGAAGTACTTTTGATAAGGAACTATATTTTGCATATTCATTTTCATTTAATGTCAAAGTGATGACCAAGAGGGCAATATGTTTAAATTGGAGATAATGAGACTTTTATATTACATTCTTGTATGTGCAGATAGTGATGGGTGTTAAACTTTTTTTATTGATTGCTATTGTATAAGGGATCATATTTTTATATACTTTTTTATGTGTATATTTTTTAGCCTCTTGTAGAAGAAGCAATTCCCAATCTTCACAGCCCACCAACCACAAGCACCTCAGCCCTAAACAGCCTGGTGGTCTCTTGTGCGTCTGCTGTTGGTGTGCGAGTAGCTGCTACATACGAAGCTGGGGCCTTGTCTCTTAAGAAAGTTATGAACTTTTATAATACAGCCCCTTGTGAACCTGGAGCTCAGGCAGGCAGTGGTTCCATAGGACCAGAAGGTCTGAAAGACAGCAGAGAAGAACAGGTTAAACAGGAATCAATGCAAGGAAAGAAAAGTTCGAGTCTTGTGGATATCAGAGAAGAAGAATCAGAGGGAGGCAGCCGAAGACTCTCCCTCCCTGGACTGCTGTCACAAGGTAAGGAAATAGCCAGGTTTTGTGAGTTGACTTGTGCTGAATCCAAGATGCTCCTGACATCACATACTATATTATTATAAATTAGCTTTCCAAATTGCTAAAGCTGACATTGAAATGTCAAAATTTATTTAATGATGGTTTTACAAGAAAGTTACAAATAAAAAAAAGAAAGTTACATTATTTGTCTGCTCTAGAAATAAGTTTAGAACCTAACTTTTTAATGATGTTTGCTCCTGCCTGTGAATTTTATTATGAGCCTTATTTTTTTCTGGAATGTAGCAATGGCTTCCTTATTTCCTAATTGGGGCCTATACTCCAGGTAGGTGAAGTTGCAGATGTGACCATTGGATATGTGCGTAGTTACATACTTGACCTGAAAGTATAGATAATTTTAAGCATCAATAAGAGAAAGACTTTGTTTTCTGAAACCACTAGCAGTAAATGCTTAGAATGTTAAGAATGTTATGCAGTTGGTCCTACATTTCTCAGTCAATTTAGGAATCTTAGTCATCTAGACTTCTGCTTCTCAAAATGTGTCCTGCACACCAGCAATTTCAGTAGCATCTGGGAATTTGTTAGAAATGCAGGATGTCAGGCTCCTCTTCAAACCTAACGAATCAGAATATGCATTAGAACAAGATCCCCAGGTGACTAGTGTGCGCTTTCAAGTTTGAAAAGTATTGCATTTGACTAGGAGTTGGCAAACTTTTTCTGTAAAGAGTTTAAGAGATATATTTTATGATTTGCAGGCAATATGCATAGACTCTGTTACAACTACTTAACTTTGCTGTTGTTGCTTAAAAGCAGCCAGAGATAATAGATAACGAATGATCAAAGGTATATTCCAATAAAACCTTATTTACAAAAATAAGCATTGGGCTGTATTTGACCTACTGGCTATAGTTTACCAACCCCTGGTTTGCACCATTTTGTGCAAAGCTCCTATACTATAATAAAATTTACCTTTTCTTCTCTGTCCCTTTTTCCTGCGCTTGTTCTGCTCCAGTCATTACACTTTCTTGTGCCACTGAGCACTTAAGTTATCCTGACTCCTAATTCTCGTTGCCACTAGGTTTTCATCTACGCAAATAAAACCCGTAGCCTTTATTAATTTGAGTATATGTGTATAAAGAAAGCCCATAAATTGTATTAAGTCTGAAGGAGAATCTTGTGCCAAAATTTTCTTATTCTTAAAAGTCCTCTAGCATTTTATCTTGGAGATATCTTTGATCACAAATGTGGAATATTGATTTTTGTTACACAGAAATGTCATACAGAATAGGGTTCTATGGACAAATATTTGGAAGGGACCTGGATTAGACAGATATAAGCAGGGCTTTTAATCACAGGATTTGTCGATCCCTTTAGTATGTTCATGTATGTGTGACTTTACAGGGCTGGTAGTGGAGGATAGAGTCTAGTAGTCAGCATTTGCCAAACTCATTTGACTATTTTTGCAGAGAGCCTATAGAATATGCTTCACAAAACCATGTTAGTGTATTTCTTTGAAAATCAGTAGTTTATCAGAATGATATCTCTTTCCCTCCCCACACCTCATTGGCTCCCTCACCCTATCTCTGGTTTGTTTCAGTTTCCCCCAGGCTGCTAAGAAAAGCTGCACGGGTGAAAACACGGACAGTGGTTCTAACTCCTACATACAGTGGAGAAGCAGATGCACTCCTGCCTTCTCTGAGAACAGAGGTGTGGACATGGGGAAAGGGGAAGGAAGGGCAGCTGGGCCATGGCGATGTTCTGCCTAGGTGAGTGCTGCCAGTATTCACTGTTAGGAAGTGACTTAAGTAACTTGTCTCCTGCAAAGGTCTCTAAATCTTTATTTCCTCATAGAGCAAATCTGGTCTCTTCTAACTCAGAATTATGCGCTATTAATCTGATTTTAAAAAACAGCTGTCATCTTAGTCTTGAGTTTATTCTGAGCAATAAAGGACTTAAGTATCCATGGTATACCTTTCCATCCCATTTTTGATGTACAGGGTGGGGCAAAAGTGGGTTGACAGTTGTTTGTATGGAAAATAATACAATAATTAAAAGAGAATAATGCAAGAATAAACTGTGTTTTCTGTACTCAGTTTGTACACAACTGTATAAACCTACTTTTGCCCCACCCTGTGTATTCATCTTGAAACAGAAAAGCGTGTTTGAGATAAGGTTGCATTTCATTGAATGATTCGAATTTTTAACTTATAAAGAAAAAAAACAACATTGTTTTAGCCTCAAAGATATTTCTCAGCTGCTGCCAGAATAACTATAACTGCAGTATTAAACCATGTCTAGCCACATACCTCAGGGAAAAACTGTTGTTTAAGGGGAACTCTTATGATATTAACAAATTAGACATTTGTGAAGGTGTACAAATTGAATGATTATCTAAAGTAGTCAGTTAATGTCTCTGTTCTTAGCAGAGTGTAGGCAACTATGGCATTAAAAAAAAAAACTTAATTCCTCCTTTTGGTTATATTTCATTGTGTCCTGAGTGACTCTAACTCTCTACAATATGACTCATTTAGTAGTTATATGATTCTTAACATGTTCTGAATTAAGTGGTTAATTAGTGATTGAAAGACAAAAATTAAAACCATCCAAAATTACTTCCATTTAGAAGTGGCTTGAACATATATCCATCATTTTTATTTCACTGTTTTCTTTTGAGATGTTTATTATTACTTGAAAGCACTTACTGTATAATTTGAGAAAAGTCTTGATTCTTGCTGTGGATACTTACTTTGAGTTTACGTGTGTATATATGTTTTTCTTTAAGGCTTCAGCCATTGTGTGTGAAATGTCTGGATGGGAAAGAAGTAATCCATCTGGAGGCAGGTGGTTACCATTCTCTTGCACTTACTGCAAAATCCCAGGTAGGAGGAAGACTATCAAAAGCTTATCTAAATTTCATGGAAGACCTGAATAACAAGATTAAACAGTATTTATTGAGTATCTGTTGTGTGTCAGGCAACAATTGCATATTTCACTTGATCTTTCCAGTGTTTTATGTTGCATAACCATAGTTTCATTTTACAGGAAGGTTTAGAGAAATCATGTAACTTGTCTAAAGTCACACATGATGTGATAGTAGAGTTTGGATTAAACACTGGTCTACCTGTCCAAGAATCTTTCTATAATGTGCTTTCAATGTAAAAACAACTCAAAATTTTCCAGGGTATTGGTGAGTTTCCATAAGTAAGACACTAAAAAAAGAAAACAAAGGCATTTTTCTCTTTTAAAATTGTGGGACCTGGGTACTTCCAGTCAAGATGGCTGCATAGGCAGACATGGCTTGTCTCCTCACACAACCACATCAGAATTTCAACTAAATTATAGAACAACCATCACATCAGAAATTGAATAGAATGGAAGTCTGACAACTAAGGAATTAAAGAAACCACATCCATCCATATTGGTAGGAGAGGCACAGATGTAGAATAGGCTGGTCCCACACCCACATGTGGTAGGTAAAAATTCAGGAGGGATATTATGGAAGTGAGGAGTCCCAGCCCCACACAAGGCAATGCAGCCCAGGATTCCAGTGCTAGGAAGGTAAGTCCCCACAACTTCTGGCTGCAAAAACCAGCAGGACTTGGATCAGTAGAAGAAAACTGCTGGAACCCCAAGTAGTTCTGCTTATAGGACCCACACACAGACTCACCTGCTTAGACTCCCTCTGAGCTCCAGCATTGGGGTAGCAGCTTGAAAGGCACTAGTGGTATACAGAGAGAGGCTGAAATATCTGGTATCAAGGTGAGCAGAGGCCATTGTCCCTTTTCTAAACTCTCCCCACATAGAGCCGGTAAGGTGGTGCCATATACGAGAGTACATCAGCCTGGCTAACACTGTGTGACCTGCCTTGGAGATCCCCAGAGACTCTACTCCACCCGACATAGGGGCCCATCCAAGTTGCTTTTCCATATGAATGGCTGGTCATGGCTCATGCTTCACAATTTTCCTAAATCCTCTCCAACAAGCGACAGCTGGCTTCAGTGAATCCTAGGCCTGGCACTAGCAGCAGCCAGCCTAGATTCACAGGTTGGCTTCACCGTGGAATCTCCAAGCCCACCCAGCACAAGTAGCAGCCATCTCAGATTGCTTTATAGTTCAGGCAGGGTGGCTCTGGGCAAAACACAGGTGGGGGTTGACCTTGGCCTGCACCTCCCGGGAAACCCCAGTGCCAGCGTACCCAGTGGACAGCTGCAGACTATGTCGGATCACCACCCCAGCTGATTCTCCATGGAAGGTGGAGGTTAGTGGTCAATGGTCACAACCAGTCCTTGGAGCTGACTGGCCTGAGTAAGTCCCTCTCATTGATTTGCCAACAGCAGCCAAGGTTCAACTACAAGAGGAGGATGTACTCAGCCCATCTGAAGTGCATACCTCTAGTACCCAGCTTGGGTAATAGCAGAGGCTGTGCCATTGGTATCCTACAAGACACCTACTACATTAGGCCACACTACCAAGACATGAAGTCCAAGCAGCTCTCCCTAATTCATAGAAACAAACACAGGGAGGCTGCCAAAACAAGACAAAGAAACATGGCCCAAATGAAAGAACAGATCCAAACTCAGAAAAAGAGCTAAACAAAATGAGATAAGCAATCTGTGAGATGTAGCATTCAAAACACTGGTTATAAGAATGCTCATGGAACTTAGTGAGGACCTCAGCGGCATAAAAAGGGTCCAGTCAGAAATAAAGGATACACTAACTGATAAATAAAGAACAATTTACAGGGAATCAACAGTACAGTGGATGAAGCCAAGAATCAGATCAATGATTTGGAACATAAAGAAGCAAAAAACAACCACTCAGAATAGCAAGAAGAAAAAAGAATCCAAAAAAAAAAAAAAAAATGATGACTGTAAGGAGCCTCTGGGACAACTTCAAGCATACCAACATTTATATCATAAAAGTGACAGAAGAAGAAGAAGAGCAAGACATGGGAAAACTTTCTGAAAAAAATAATGAAAGAAAATTTCCCAATTTGGTGAAGGATCTAGACATACAAGTCCAAGAAGCACAGAGAGTCCTAAATAAAATGGATGCAAAGAGGCCCACTCCAAGACTTGTCATAATTAAAATGCCAAAGGTTATAGATAAAGAGAGCATCTTAAAAGCAGCAAGAGAAAAGCAGTTAGTTACCTACAAAGGAGTTCCCATAAGACTGTCAGCTGATTTTGCAGACTGGAAGGGAGTAGCAATAAAGATTCAAAGTCATGCAGTGCAGGGACCCACAGCCACGATTGCTCTACCTAGCAAAGCTATCATTTAGAATTGAAGGGCCAGTAAAGAGCTTCCTGGACAAGAGGGAAGTAAAGGTGTTCATCATCACCAAACCATTATTATATGAAATGTTAAAGGGACTTATTTAAGAAAAAGAAGATCAAAACTATAAACAATAAAATGGCAACAAACACAAATCTATCAAAATTGAATCTAAAAAACAAACTAAGTAAATAAGAACAACAGAGACAGAATCATGGATTTGGAGAACATTTTGATGGGTGCCAGATGGGAGGGGCATGGGGGATAATGGGTGGAGAGTGAGAGGATTAAGAAGTACAAATAGGTAGTTACAGAATAGCCACAGGGATGTAAAGTACAGTGTAGGAAATGGAGTAGCCAGAGAATTTATATGTGTGACTCAAGGACATGAACAATGGTTGGGGGATTGCCTGAGAGTTGGGGAGGGGTGTGGATATTCATTGGAGGAGGGCAAAGAGGGAAAAATCAGGACAACTGTAATAGCATAATCAATTAAATGTAATTTTTTAAACAAATTATGGGACCTGAAAGTGACCTCCAGAACCACTTAAAGCCAAGACCATATACGTAAACTCTCCTAATAAAAGTAGTTGTTTTAAGTTATTCTTAAATATATACATATAATGATTCTTCATCATTTCCTTTATCTTTCCAGAAAAAGTAAATGAAGGATTCTAAATGCATTAAATGTATTATTTTAAATTTCACCTAGCAGGCTAGCCAAAAACTAACATAGCATGTATAAATAACTATAAATATTAGGAAGGAAATGGATAACTTATTGTAATTAATGTGACGAATCATCTAAAAGTCTTAAAAGTAAGAGATTAGGAATGTGGTTAGTTACAAAATAAACATAATTGCTAGCCTTCCTACATACACAAAGTAAAGCAGAAAACATGCCAAGGAAAAAAGCTGTTTACAATTACAATGAAAGTATTAAGAAAATAGGAATAGCCTTTGGAAACGTGTAGACCCTATATGACACAAACTCAAGAACTCTTCTAATAGGTCATAAAAGAAGATAGAAGTAGAGGGAGAGAGGTTTTATTTTCAGATGAGAAGAGTCAGTGTTGCAGAAATGCCACTTCTTCCTCGATCATTAAATCGGTACAGAGTAAATTCAATACAGTCCCCCAAATATTCCGATGTAATATTTACAACTTCATAAAATGACCCCAAAACTATTCTAGTAGAGTGAAGATAGGCAGTGAGCCACATGAATTCTGAAAATGAACAGAAGGGGTGGATTAGAATTAGCCATGTAAATATACTGTGAAAGTACAAAAAGATAGTGGAACAGAAATATTCCTGTAGACTAGAAATAGACCCAAATATATGTGATGAAATGGGCATTTCAAATCAGTCGGAGAAACAAGTGTTCAGTAAGTGCTGTTGGAACCACTGGCATCTTATTTGCAGGATAAAATTAAGATAGCTTTACATATTCTACTTCTGGATGAATTAAAGATGTATATGTTTACAAAATAGACCCTTAAATGTGAAAGAACAAATTTAGGTGATTTGTAAGAAATAACCTTAGGAGTAGAAAAAGACATCAAAACCAGAAATTAGTAAGTGAAGATGATGTTTGTCTGCTTAATGAACAATCCTAAATAGCAAAAACAAAACAAAACACCCACAAACAAAATTAAGACACATAACAAACTAGGAAAAAACATTTGTAACATACATGACAAAATGTTACCTGGTACATAAAGAAAAGTTGTCATAGAATATTTATATTCCATTTGTGAAAGAAGAAACAGAAATGGCCAGCAGTGAGTGAAAAGGTGGTTAACCATTTAGTAAACAAATTGAAATAAGAGTAACATATATTTCCCCCATCACATTAATGCTAAGTGTTAGTGAAGATGTGGGGAAAAGGTACATACATTGCTGGTGAGAATGTGCATTGGACTTTGCTGGAAGACAATTTGTCAGTATGTATCATAAATCAGAAATCATATTTGTTGGCCCAGAGTTCTTTGCCTAGGAATTTATCCTAAAGAAATGTATACACAAATATATATATTCAAAAGTTTTAATATAACTTTATATTAACAATTTGAAAGAAATTATTAATATATATACTTATTGAGTAATTGATTAAACTATGCTCATAGTAAGGTTCTATGTAGTTATAAGTGATGTTGTAGCTCTATGCTTATTGACATAGAAAAAAATGTCAAAACATAGCATTAAGTAAAAAATACCAGGTCACAAAACAGCATTGATAATATAGTCCCATTTTGTATGTACATTTCATCTAGTAGGCATTAAAATTTCTGGAAGCATATATTTGTGTGTTCCCAAAACAAAATAGCAGTTGTTTATAAGTAGTCAAATCACTAGTGGTTTTCACTTTTAAAAAATTTCTTTATACTGTCACATTCTTGCACAGTGACCATGAGTTACTTTTATAATGAGAATAAACAAAACTACTTTTATTTTACACATTCCCACTAATCTAGTTTTTCATTTTGTTTTGTTTTGGTCTATGATGGAGCATCAGTACTTGTGTTTCTCCTTCAGTGACTCTTGTATGAAAAGGCTTTCTAGTCATTCCATCGTGCTTCTATATACGGAGCAAAAAATCATGATTACTTTTTTTTGCAGCACTTAGCTATATTTTTTATCACTTTCTTTGTAAGTGACAGTATAAGATAATTTCCTGGGATTAAATCCTGGCTCTGCAACTTACAAATTAGTTTCCTATCTGGGCCAGTTTTCTTATCTGTAAAAAAAGAATTATGAGAATGAAACATTAATTAATACACAGAAAGTGTTAAGAACAAGCCTGGCAGATAGTCAACACTTGAAAAATGTTATTGTTAACCCTTGGACTCTGTCTTCCTATGTACTCTATCTACCCATTGTCTTTGCTCTTGTTTAAAATAAATTTCCTTAATATCTATTATTTTAAAGAGTAGAAAAACTAGTATAAATTACTAGTATAAGTGATTTGTAAAAAGACTTGTATAAGTAATTGATGTGTAACTATTGGTGTGTGTGTGTGTGTGTGTGTCTGTTGTTATAAAGGTTCACATTGACATGCAAAGTCAGATTCACAACCCTTACCTACTTCCTTGTGGTTTTCTAATAGGTTTACTCATGGGGTAGCAATACCTTTGGTCAGCTTGGGCATTCCGATTTTCCAACAACAGTCCCTCGTCTTGCAAAGGTACTTTTGCGAACGTGAAGCTTCTATATCAACTTATTCCAGAATTCTAAGTTATAACGCTTAATATTTCTTAATGTCATGTTTTAAAACAAGATATGAAATTTGTAAACTAAATGTGTTTTGATATACTTAATGTAAAAAAAATATATATGAAACCACTTGTTTTCAAGCCAAATGTTGTGATGTGTTGTATTTTTGATGTGTTATATTTATATTTACTGATGTGTTATATTTCTTCTTAGCTTCCACTGTTCATTGAACATTTAGTTTTCTTTGTCCTTTTATAAAAGTAAAAAATGATAAAGTTCTTTCTTTTAAAACAAGTGTTTCTGGAACTATTATGTCGACTTCTGAACTTTATATTACCAAATGCCTACTCTTTGACTTCTCACTCAATTTTGACTTTTACATAACATTATTTGGTGGTGTTATGTTTTGTTTTGATTTCTTTTATATACATAGTCATGGTAGTAAAACCTTTTTTGAACCTTCTCATTTTCTGTAGTGAAACAAAGTGTAGATGATTTCTTCACTGCTGTGTGAATTGGTTTTAGTTTACATAATGCTGTTCAGTTGTTGGTAATTTCTACTCTCTTTGATGCAATTCTAGAAGAACGTTTCTCAACCTTTTTTCTCCCCCAACACCCTGAAGAAATACCAAATCCTCATCAATAGTACTGATTCCTTATACAAGATTTGTTTGTTTTTTTGGGGGGTGGGGTAGTTAGTGAGGAGTATTCATGGTGGTAGCCTAACAAAATGGAATATGGAGCTCATGTATTTGTGATTTGATTCTGGTATCTCCCACACCCCAAGACATGCTCCCACTACTCAGAGTAACAGAGACTAAAAAAGGATAGTTAACCTCAATCCAGTGATCCATGTTAATACATAGCCCAATGATTCACCCATGTATTCAGTGTGCACTTGCATGCACCACTATATAAGAGTTTTACATGCTGCCTTTTCTTCCAGCAAACTTAGTTTTCCTGGGAAGGAAAGATTTAAATAAAACATCAGGGAATAGTTATTACTTCTATCTCCAATCTTAAATATTTTCATTATAAAACATTGCAGTGGTAAGCTATTTAATTTCTGCTACTTTATCATGAATAAAGATATGGTAAATCATTGTTCCTTGTTTTTTGTTCATTTGAATAAATTACAACATACATTTATTCATACTTAGGAAGGTTTTATAATGTAGCATGGAGACCCTGGAAATAAATTTTTTTATTTAACATTTCAGAGTCAGGCAAGAAAGAATAGAGTTTGTTACTGGGTTGGCCAAAAAGTCCATACAGTTTTTTCTGGAAAAGAAAGGACACATTTTTCATTTTCATCAATAACTTCATTGATTTGGATATTTGAGTATATTAGTTATCTACCACATGGTATAACATTGATTGTTTTTAGTTGATGTCTCAATTTGATCTCTATCAATTTCAACTGGTCTTTCCGACTGTGAAACATTGTCCAGGGAGAAATCTCCAGCCCGAAACTTCGCAAACCACTTTTGATATGTTTGATCAGTATAGCACCTTCTCTATACACTGCACAAATCTTTTTTTGTGTTTCAGTTGTGGTTTTACCTTTCTTGAAATAATAAAGCATAATATGCTGAAAATGTTGCATATTTTCTTTCATCTTCAACATTAAAATGGCTACACAAAAGTTTACCAATTTTTTTTAATGCATGCTGATATGACAGCTGTCACAAACAATCTAACAAAATTGTTTAAGTGAAATTAAAGACAACTAAGCACTACTAGAGCCATCTTAGGAAAAAAACCAAATGAACTTTTTGGGCAACACAGTACAAGGTTTTAGTTTCATTACTCTTTAAATGTACGTACAAAGATACAGCATTGGGATTTGGATGATTTTTTTTTTTTAATTTGAGGAAAGGATGAGAAAAACAATTTGAAGTCATTTTAATTAAAGTCAAGGTAGAGTGAGATCTGAATTAGTTTTGATTAGAGACTAAGAAGACTCTTCTCTGGAGAAAAAATTCATTCTTTGCAAAAATAACAGTAAGTCAGTTTTAAGGAGAGCCTGAATTTGAGAAATAGTATCATGTGGGAGAAGATAGCTATAAAGTAGTTGAGATGCGTGCACACACACATTCACTCACTCATTCACGCCATCACCTAATGTAGTATTTGGAACCTATCTAGACACAAAGAATCTAATAGAAGTTTTTATTTTGCTTATCAGTCTAGGAGCCTAGGAGACATGGCTGAAGTTGGGTCTGGATGTTAGGGGCAGTAGTTTTCATAGCAGAACACTTTCCTCAAATGAAATCTTATGTGGAATTCCATACATAAAACAGATACACATAGAACTACTTTTGTCGAAGAGTGGAGGGGGTGGGGACAGATCCCTGGCACCTGCCTTTCCATGGTGGCTCCTGAATCACTATGTGGAATCCTAAGGTTTGAAAACTATTAGTTTAAGGCATACTTTGCCACACATCAGAATCACCTGGAAAGCTTGTTAAACAGATTGCCAGGTCCCAGCCCCCAGAAGCTCTGTGGCTGCAGAATCTGCATTTCTAACATATTTCTAGGTAGTTACTGCTACTGCTACTTCTGCAAAGATTACTTGCTGTGAACCACTGGTCTAGGGGATCCATGTAAATAAAATTGTAAGGGGTCCTGTCTGTTTCAGCATCCTGGGAGTTGGCACAGTGAAGTCACATCAGAGAGGTAGTGAGTTCCAAGTGTGAAAACTGAATTTTACCATTCAGTTGGCCAGCATGGAATTTAGCCTTGTTAGATTTGTTTTAACCTTGAGTTTTGTGCACACAGCCAAATGAGAACAGACAAAGGTGTGTGCTAGCTATCAGAATAGGGCTTTAGAAGTTTCTGGTTCTCTTGGTAGTAGTACAGGCCAAGTCCTATGGGGACTTAAAAAAAATAACAAAAAATCAGATCTGTGTTTTTTTCTTTTTTAATTCCAATTATTTAGATTTTTATAAAACAACTCAGTTCTAAATTTAAAACTGAACAAAGGATTTCTTTTTATCCCTGTGTCTGTTCTGCATTTGATTAGGTACATTGCCTGGTAAATTTTGCCCTCTGAGATATGACTGACTTTGCACCACACTTGTTTAAGTAACCTACTATTTCATTTCCTGTGGATCTGAAGTTCTGTGTGATTCCTTCATGTTGGACAGACAATATCTTTCTGTTGTTGCAGGTAAACAGTAAAAATGGAGTCTGGAGTGTAGCTGCAGGCCAGGATTATTCCCTGTTTTTGGTGGATACGGAGGACTTTCAGCCTGGGTTATATTACAGTGGCCGACAGGACCCTGCAGAAGGGGACAACCTTCCAGAGAATCACAGTGGTACTAAGACTCCAGTACTTCTCTCCTGTAGTAAGGTGAACAGGAATTGGATCCTAAGGCCCACATTCTATAGCGCATGAGAAGTATTTTGTTTTTGTTATTTGTATGTATTAACAGGTATACATACAGTATACCTGTTATTAAGCATCTCTGACTGCTGTGTTTAAAATCGCAAGCCCCGCCCTGGCCAGGTAGCTCAGTTGGTTGGAGCGTCATCCCGTGCATGGAAAGGTTGCAGGTTCGGTTCTCAGTCGAGACACTATGGAAGGCAACTGATTGAAGTTTCTCTCTCACGTTGATCTTTTTCTCCCCCACCCTTCTCTAAAAGCAATAAACATCTGCTGAGGATGTAGAAAAAAGTTGCATGCCCTCTCCTTCATCCCTTATCTCCTTTTTCTGACTTATTTCACTCCATACTGCCAGTCACCATCTAATACACTATATAATTTACTTACTTTGTCTATTGTCTGTCCTTAACCATAAGATTCATAAGAGTAGGGCTTTTAGGATTTATTTACTTCTGTATCCTTGTAGTAAATACTTTATAAATGCTTGTTGAATTAACACCCTCATATAGGAATATTAAAAAGTACATTTCATGGTGATGTTTCCTGGCTGCATTTGTGGATCTCTCAGAGGTGAATGTGAATATAAAGCGAGTAGATGAATCTTTAACTATAAGTGGGAAATAAAAATTTCAGGGACCTGACAGGCCACCAACAGTGCTCTGCTTCCCATCTCTTCCCTGTTCCTCTTAGCTTTTCATTTTATTTACTACTGTTTATCCCTTTTTCATTTGTTGATCTGAATTTCTTTGCTTTCCTACTTTCTAACTCTTTGTCATAAACTTAAATCATTAGCCTGTTTCTATGTCATCCCCAACCCCCCACCCCCCACTAAGGTGACTCACCCTGTCAAAGTGATAGGCCTCCAGGAAATTAACCTTCTTCAAAGCTAGTACATTCTAGATTTCTTATTCTTATTGAATAATATATCTTATGGACTTTTTTTTTTTACCCTTTGTTTTTTCTGGCTAAATATGTAAGCTATGAATGTACAGAGACAAGATCTATCTTGCTAAAGGCAATGCTGGCCAAGATTTAGCTTTAACCTATATATATATCCTGTTATTCCAGACATACTAATTGACTCTTTGTAGTTGTTGGCCCTGGCTCCACAGTCCCCATCCAGGATGCTGCAGTCCAGATAAAGGATGAAATATCCTGATGAAAGGGATGAGGCTATAATGTGTCTTTAGTTACAATGGAATTTTAATAGACTGTTGGGTCTGCAGCTTGGTTGCTTAGTTTAATAGTGATATGTGAATGAGGACATTGAATGTTTTTATTCAGTGGTGTCATAGATAAATAAAAAAAGTATCTTTTAAAGAAAATCCCTGTATGTTGTAAAGTATTTTTAAGAGACGAGATAACTCCCAGACCTTTGATATTTTGATCTATAGCAGATTCCTCTCTGCTCTCATTTGTACTATTTTATGCAAAAAGGAGTCCTGAGACATGTATCCACATCATTTGGATTTTTGTCTGTTTAGGGTATATGTCTCTAAGCGCATGTAATATAAAATAAAAAGGTATTTTGGCAATAAATAAAAGTATAGTACATGTAGTTATATATAGATCCAGATATCTATATAACAGTGCTGTACTGGTAAGCCATCTCTAAAATTCAAATCAAAACAAGACCAAAAAGCAGTGATCTGTAATGTTTGCCATTGGGATGGGGAGTAATTTTATTATTGCCAATTTCAAGCTACCAATGGTTTCGTTATCAGCTTGCAAAATTCCTGAATATTTATCAGTTGGCTTTTACCAGGTGATATAAGCCACCTCCAATGCCCAAATTGCTACTAGTAAGTTATATTTTATCTTTAATCTTTTTTATTCTCTGTTTTAGCTTGGATATATAAGTAGAGTGACAGCAGGAAAAGACAGCTATCTAGCCTTGGTGGACAAGAACATTATGGGATATATTGCCAGTCTCCATGAGTTGGCTACTACGGAAAGACGGTTTTATTCAAAACTTAGTGATGTCAAATCTCAGATTCTCAGGCCTCTTCTCAGTTTAGGTAAGTAGAGTACTCTTGTTTTATCTGTTCTTCCTGCATCACAACTAAAACCTTTGAGTTATGGTTTATGCCTTTCTTTCCATTCTCTTCTTTCTGTACACAGGCAGTCAACACCTTGCAAACTATTCCCACTTTTTCAGTAGCCTAGATACCACTGCCCTAGTGTACCACTCCCAGAGCTCCTTTCACTCGTGGAAGTAGAAAATGGAGCTTTCCAAATATGCACACCAGAGAAGTAGAAACAGCTTTTTGGGAAAGTAGGTCCTAGGAGCTAGACTTCTAAACAACAACACTTCTAGCCCCACCAGTCTTAAGGTATCTTACATTATACTACCCGAATTTTTCATTTTCTTTGTTTTAGCTCTTAGAATTCTGTCAAACAGAGATTCATTTCGATTTACATGTAGCCTCTTGAAATTGCTGATAACTGTCACAGTGTTAAGGGTCTTATCCCACATTAGCATGAATTGAGTAAATCTGATTCCTTTCCTTAGCAGTAACCAGCTACAAAGAGGATTGATTGAAGGTGAAGAGATATTACAGAGGAAATGGATTATAATGGTC
The DNA here is from genome assembly GCA_039655065.1 of Glossophaga mutica. Lineage (NCBI taxonomy): Eukaryota > Metazoa > Chordata > Mammalia > Chiroptera > Phyllostomidae > Glossophaga > Glossophaga mutica. Next base: position 28,474,949 of record CM077306.1, read on the forward strand.
CTAGATAGTGTGCTACTATCTACATACGCTAGGTACCTGGGGCCTGTAGGAGGTTAGAAAAGAATACCAAATGGAGATTGGAGGGGGCAGCTATTAAAAATAAACTTCCCTTTTTTTAAAATTTTTTCTAGGTTTGGCCCTGCACTCAGCAAATGGAGAGAAAGTTTTCTTTCTCTTTCTCTCCCCTGTACTCCTTGGCCCCCTCGGAGGACCCAGAATTCAGGCCAATACTCTAGTAATTAAATGCTGCCTTGTTAGTACATCAGCTTTTCCACATTAAAGTGAAATTGGCTTTTATGGACAAGCTCATTGTTTTTAGTGGGAAAACATCTACTTTCCAAATAACTAACTTAGTGTTTCCTTTTTAAGTTGGAGAATATCTGCATTTTTTAAAAAGTGTATTTTGCTTATTTAAATGTTGTAGAGTCCCCTGCTGTGTAAATCCCCTCCAATGGGTGGACCCAATGCCCCAGGACTTTGGCAAAGGAAAGGAAGTAATCCAAGCTGCAGACTTCTGCATTGCTCTGAAAGGAAAGTGCAGTCTGCCTTTACTCTGTCCTGTTTTCTGATTTCTATGTTGGTTTTACTTGGTCTGCCCATCAGCCTCACTGCTTGGTGAGAAGTCCTAGAAATTAGGAATTTTGGATTGGGAAAAAGCAAATAATCTCCTGATGTTTAGAGCAACCTGGGCAGTCTGGTTTTTGGATTGCCCTCTGTACTGACATGTTGGGCTTGTCCAAGGGACAAGTTGAACAGAAGTCAGTACAAAAGGCTGAAAATGTTAGCAAAGATATAACTACTTTGAGCAGTTATGAGTTTAATTCCTGGCTGTCACTAATTGTTGCGCGAAATTGGACAGTCCCCTTCTCGTGGCTTCAGATTACTTATCTTCAAAATGAGAGGAGAGTTGGACTAGCTCAGTGGTCCTTAAATTTGGCTGCTCTTCGGAATTACCTGGAAAGCTTTTCTTTTTAACATACCCATCCTGGGGTCTTAACCCTGGCCTACTGAGTCAGAACCCATGAGATCACTGTGAATGTGTTTTTAACAAGTTCCTCAAATGACTGGATTCTGTGATCTCTAAAGTTGCCGCCTTTAATATTACGATTATTTGGGTTCATTTATCTCAACATGTTAAGTATTTTTAGAAAAAGGGAATTCATAATTTTGATCATATGGAAATATTCAGGTAATGAATCCTTAGGTTATGTTATCATCATCATCGTCATCATTTTGTTACAGAAAATTTGGGCACCGCAAGTACTGTCCAGCTGTTGCAGGAGGTGGCAAGCCGATTCAGTAAGCTATGTTACCTAATTGGTCAGCATGGAGCCTCACTGAGCAGCTTCCTTCATGGGATAAAGGAAGCCAGGAGCTTGGTCATTCTGAAGCATGCAAGTCTCTTCTTGGATAGTTATACAGAGCAAGTATCCAGTCCCGTGTCATGTTCAGTCTCTGCAGGGTTCTTCTGCCAAGGAGAACAGCTCCTTAATCAGAAGAGACTAGATTAGGGAGAGTGATATAAGGTAATAGAAATTGCAAAGCAGTATTTTAATCTTAAGCCAATTATAGTTCTGCATTGCTAAAATTTTAGTTTTCTCTAAGGGGAAAAAAAGATTTAAAAATAATTCTCATATTTCCTTCTATGTTCTAGCAGAATGTTTGATAGTGTACTTTATATAAAATGTACTATAATAAATATGAATATATAAACATTCCCTTTAGAGAACAAATTTATTTACTTAAGTAAATTGTACTAAAATTTGAGGAAATAAGTAACTAAAATTATTTAAGATTGCTGATTGTAAATATGGAGTCGTTCCAATGTCTGGTTTTCACTGTTGTGTAAATGGAAGGTTTAAAGACCAAACTGTCTTTAAAATAAAGATATTTTCTCTCTCTTTTTTTTTTAAATATTTTATTTATTTATCTTTAGAGGGGAAGGGAAGGAGAGAGGGAGAGAAACATCAATGTGCGGTTGCCTCTTGTATGTCCCCTGCCGGGAACTGGCCTGGCAACCCAGGCATGTGCCCTGACTGGGAATCGAACTGCGATCCTTTGGTTCGCAGGCCCGCGCTCAATCCACTGAGCTACACCAGCCAGGGCTAAAGATAAAGATAAAGATATTTTCTTAATAAAACTGAGGATAGTTATCTAAGGCTCTTTTCATATTTTTCAAGTAAAATATCCCAAATGTATATGAAAATTTAAATATTTCTCACTTTTTCTTAATTTGAATTTTGACATGATGTAGGACATAATTTAAATGTTTTTTTACTGTATATTAATTTTTACTGTTGGTCTGAAGTATAGGTTTTCTTCTTTGACTGAATACCCTCTAAGGGCCAGGCTCTGTGGGAAGCTCCAAGACCACAGCAGCCATAGCGCAGAGGCAATAAAAAGCACCAGCCTCAAGTTCATGTTCTGTTGGTGTTCTGTTTAGGTTATTTATAATATAAGTAATGTAGGTTTATTATAGAAAACTATGCAAATAAAGATAATCAAAAGATTATCTTTATGTCACCCATAACCTTCCATCAGAAATAACCATTGTTAATCATCTTAATGTATTTTTTATTTAACATATATGTACAAATAGATGTATATGATTTTAATTCTAAGCAAAGTTTAATATACTTGAAGCTGTTGTCTGAGAGAAAAGGCCCTGATTGGAGTCTTTTAACTCCTCATCTTTCAGACATAAAAATAACAATTTGATATCAATTTACTTTTTAAGCTAAATTTTGCTTGTGTGAAGGTTTCGGTTTTTATTAGTATAATTTTTCTTTTTTGACTTGTGTTCATCACAGTCTGTTTCAGTTCTTTTTTTCTTCTTTTATACTTCAGAATTTATGCTTGGAATGCTTTTTATTTTGATGTCAAGGGCTATTTTTAACATAAATTATTCATATAGATAGAGCAAGAAAATTTTATTTATAAATTTTAAAAATTATTTTTAGTTGTGGTAAAATACATGTAACAAAATTTACCATTGTAACTATTTTTAACAGTATATTACCTTGGGCTGTTTTTGATCTTGCCTTCTCTTTCAAAGGCAGTTGATTCCATTTGCCAGCCCAGGAGTATAGAAAAAATGTACATGGTTCAAAGCAGTCTATCAAGACTTAATCTCTAGCAGCAGATCAGTACTTTAACCAACATTTTCTAATGCTGTTTCACTCAAGCTTTTAAAACATATTTTCTTACTGTTTCATCTCTGTTCTTTATTTCTGAAGACTTAATTGGAAAACCTAAAGTGAAGATTAGAGAAAATTTTCATTAAAAATCCAACAACTTTAATCATACTTTCTCAAATTTAAGTCACAAAGAAAAATCTACCAGATAAATTCTAGTATCTTCTGCATAACTTTAGGTGTTTTTTTAAATTTCCTATTACGTTAACATCTTTACTAAAATGGTTTATTTCCTTCCCTGATTATTGTGATTATTGCCTGACCTGCCCTTCTCTTCAGTCCTTTATAGTTCATCAGTGTTGACTTCACAAAAGTGCCGAAACTCATTGGTGAGGTACCAAGAAGTATCCGTTCTGGATGCTTGTTCAAAAACTCCAAAGAATTAATATACATTTCAACACTAATGTACATGTGTTTCTTTTTTGCTTAAGGTATTGTACATCTATTACAAATTTCGTGGTTATGGGAGGATTCCAGCTTCTTGCTAAGCCTGCCATGTAAGCATTCTGTTATCATTCTGTCAACCAAAAGTCATGTTTTAAAGTGTTTTGTGTTTTTGAGTGCCCGTGAAAAGCTTTTACCTGGTTATTTTACCAAATGAATCAAAATGTAGACTTTTACTAACTCTTCTAAAGTACAGGTATTAGTAGCCTCCGATTAACATTGGAAGTAGTATGGTATTGAAAAAGCCACAAGATCTGAGTCTTTTTTATTGCTACCACATATATTTCTGACAGCTCTCTTCACCAAATTGAGCTTAATTTTTTCCTCTGAAAAATGGGAATGTGTGTGTGATGCTACACAGAAAAGTGCACAGTGTTGCATAAGTATAACGTTTTTGCATTCAGCTCCTGGAAAAATAATAAATATCAAAGCCCCTTATATAAGGCCAATCACTCTAAACCATGCAGTTTCTTAACAAGTGTTGACCTACAACAAAGACAGGTTAAAAAAATCAGTCAAATGTTTATGTTAACAGAAAACATTTCCAATATGTACTCATGACCCAGATTTAATAGGTGTTAATGTCTGCCATGTTTACTTTGGGTCTTCATGTCTGCCATGTTTACTTTGGGTCTTCTAAAGGGAACACTTAATATTTCACCATTAAATATGATTGCCCTAGATTTTTGGTAAATATCATTTGCAGGGTTTAAAAGCTCTCTTCTATTCCTAAAAATTGAATAGGATTGATTTTTTTAATATTAAATATTCTTGAGTTTAAAGGTAAATTCATTGATCTCTATGTTTTTAATATGTTGCTAGATTTAATGTACTAATTTTTCAGATTTTTGCATCTTAAATGAATATGGGATGTTCTTTCTTTTCTAAGCTTGCCCAATTTTGGTGAGAGGATTGCACTAACAATTATAAAATGAGTTGCGAAGCTGTCTCTCTTTTTCTGTTTTCTGGAATAGTTTGCATGAGATTGCGATTATCTGTATTTGGAAGATTTGATAGAATTCATCTGTAAAAATGTATGGCCTTCATGGGGTGTTTCCTGTAGGAAGTTTTTAATCTTCCAATTTGGTTTCCTTTTTTTTTTTTTTTTTTTTTTTAAGATTCTATTTATTTATTTTTAGAGAGAGGAGAGGGGAGGGAGAAAGAGAGGGAGAGAAACATCACATTGACTGGTGTTGCCTCTCCCATGCACCTAACCAGAGAGCTGGCCTGCAACCCAGGCATGTGTCCTGACCAGGGAATTGAACTGGTGACCTTTTAGTTTGCAGATGATGCCCAACCCATTGAGCCACACCATTCAGGGCTCTAAGTACTTATGTAAGGTTATAAATTTTCCTCTAAGTATTGCTTTAGCTTTATTTTTTAAGTTTTGATGCATTTTGTTTTTATAGATTTCAGTTACAATTTTTTAAAAAATTACTGTCGTGATTTCTTCTTCAGTTCATATCATGTGCTCATGTATTTCCCAAATATAGGAGTTTGGCCTTCATTTTTTTAATGACAGGTTAAGAGTGTTATATTTTAACCTTATGTAGTAATTTTAAAATCCTTGCTCTTGTTATTTTGTAAATATTAATATGATGACACCATCTCTACTCTTTTACTTTCAGCCTTTCTACATTGTGTTATAATATTTTTGTATATTTCTTATAAGCAACAGATGGATGGACTTACTACTTTGGTTTTTTTTCAGGTGTTTGTATATTATAATGATTACAAGTGTAGGTGGAATGCTGAATCTTGAAGAAAATAGGAGAAAATGACTGCCAAAGCAGTAATTAAATGAAGCAGAAATTGAATAGTTATTTTACAAATAGTAAATCTTGGAGAAAAGCAAGTTTAATTACAGGAGAATGCAAAAATAGGTGGATACTTGTGGCAGTTTAAATGGGGAAACTTCTGGACTTAAAGGACTGTGGCTGTTGCTGACCCTGGTGCCTTATTGTACTTTATTGTTAACCTTCCCCTAGTATTTCAGAGTTGAGTTCATAGTTTTGTACTTAAGAGTTGTCCTGACTTCTTGTGAGAGAAGTTAACTCAGATGATATCAATGAAAGGCCCTTGCTAGAGCCTGGGCAGAGGGAAAGCAATTAAGGAACACTGGGTGACTCCGAGCTATGGCAGCAGATGTTAAGTCTGGATTTGGGCAGCATTTCCCAAGCAGTGGTTTATGAACCACAGGGTTTTACATAGTTGAAGGCAGTGATAATGTCTTTTTTCAACTTCTACTTATGAAGTCAGTATTTAAAATTATTTTTAAGTATTTATTTGAAAAGAGAACAGTTCGAGAACCTCTAGAGCACAGCTGGTGAGCCCACGTGGCAGTTGTGGATCTTGGATAATAATGCTCAAGCTCTCTTCACTTAGCTGGCTTATCACTTAGCTGCTTACTTCAGGCTAGCCCAGTGGTTTGTTCACTCTCCAGGATTAATAATGATAGTATTATTAGTATTATAAAATATGCACAACATAGTACTTACCATTTTACCATTCCTAAGTGTCCATTCCTGTGGCATCAAGTATATTCACATGGTTTTATGAACCATCACCATTACCTATAAACAAAACCTTTTTTAGCATCCCCAATAAGAACTCTGTACCCATTAAACAATCACTTACCTTTCCTCTCTCCACACAGGCCCTAATAACCAATATTCTATTTCCTGTCTATGAATTTGCCTATTCTGTAAGTGAAATCATACATTTGTCCTTCTGTGTATGATTTATTTCCCTAAGCGTAAGGCTTTCAAGGTTCATCTATATTGTTGAAAATACCAAAGTTTTATTCCATTATATGGCTGAATAATATTTTGTTGTATATACACAACATATTCTGTTTATCCATTCATCTTTCGATGGACACTTGAAAAGAGCGATATTGCCCCTATTTGATCAGAAGCTCCCAAGAGAAGAAAGAGAAGCTAAGCAGGGGATCTGGTTCAGATTTCCTCAGAGCATACCAGGGCCCCTGTTGGGAAAGACTGTAGGCAAGGAAATGAGTGAGTCCTGAGAAGTAATAAGGTTCACAAGAGTTGGAACGTTTCTGTCTAGTACAGGGCATTAGGGAGAAATGTGGTCAGAGGAGTGTGTGCGCACCATGTAGTACCTCCTCCTCTCAGGAGCAGGTGAGAGCACTTCTGAAAGGTATAAGCGAGTGTCCTCAGATGAGCTCAGCAGCAGAACATAGAGGTGGAAGTAGGAACATTCGCACAAGCCAAGTATAAATAAAAATCTGGGCCACGTTCCCCAGAGCACTCTCTTAGATCTCTTAACTACATTATAAAAGAATCCAATTTGTGCCATTAAACTTTTGGGTTCTTGGAAGTTATTACACATTTTTCCATCTTTCTGCAATAGTATGTCGTAATTTCTGAGTTAAACATATCTTTATTTCATAGTTCCTCAAGGGATTATAAAATGGTTCATTCTTGCCTTATAGTCTTATTGCGTGACATTGTCTTATTTGAGGCCTTGTAGCTAAGAATTATTGTATAATTCTTGTAAAGCACTCAGGGCCTGGCACACAATTATTGCTCATTAAGTGGCAGATGCTTAATATTCTGTCACACTAATTCTTGCTTTTTTTATAAAAGTATCTTGGTCTAGTGCATATAGTCTCAGTGGGTGATGATCAGCATTAAAATCTGCAGTAAAATTTTAATAAAGAACTTATATATAAAATTGAATATAAAACTAAATGCTGGCCCTGGCTGGTGTGGCTCAGTGGAATGAGTGCCAGCCTGCGAACCAAAAGGTCACTAGTTTGATTCCCAGTGCCTGGGTTGCGGGCCAGGTCCCCAACTGGGGGTGTGCAAGAAGCAACAGATCAATGTCTGTCTCACACATTGATGTTTCTCTCCCTCTTTCTCCTCCCTTCCTCTCTCTCTAAAAATAAATAAAGTCTTATTAAAAAAACTAAATGCTGGCTTCAGCTTTAAAATGCTTTTGAAGAGCACAGCATTGAAATCTTTGCATATCATTTGCTTTATTTTTTCTATTAATTATAGTACTGGTACCTGTAGTTTTTTATAACTCTTCCTGTAATAAATATAAATTTAAGTGATCAACAATTTAAGAATAAAGGTAGAAATTAGAAGTTTTATTAATAGTATTTCATTCCAGTTTTGTTGGAGCAAAGAGCTTTGTTTTTCCACCAGTATTTCTGTATAGCACAAATGATTAGAGCAATTAACCTTGCCATTTATCGCTATGACTTTTGGCTTGGAAATTAATAGGTAATGATGTTAGCTGGTCTCCAATTACTCCCTGAAACTCAGGTGCATGATTTATTTTCTAGAACATGAGGCACAAGTCTGTGGTTAACCATCTCTGATATAGAATTACTATTGCTACAATTTGCTAGTTTTCATACTTAAAATAGCTCATTATACACAGGGACATTGTTCTAATTATATCTGGCTTATTTTATTGTATTCATCATCTACTATTTCATAGCACCTACAAATGTGAAAAAAATCTGAAAAAAAAAGTGGGATCTAGTGAAATGTTTTTAATCAATATCGTGCATGTTGTCATTACTAAAATGATTAGCTGAATCTTTTTTTTTCCTACTTTCAGTGATTTCCTAAATAAAAACCAGGAGTTGTTGCAAGATTTATCAGAAGTGACTGATGAAAACACCCAGTTGATAGAAATACTGAATACTTTGTTTTTCTTGCCAACCAGACGACTTCATAATTATGCAGAAGTTCTGCTGAAGCTCGCTACGTGTTTTGAAGTGGTAAGCTCCCATGGATACCCTCTGTGGACACTTGGGAAGCCAAGGATTATATTTTGTTTGTTTGGATTATGCCACCCCACAGTCTGGAACTCCACTAATTTAATATCTATATATTTTTAATTAACTTTATTTTTCTTAATAAAAGGAAATGAAAGAAAAACATACAACTGTAGGTAAATCTAGTTTTCTTTGCTGTGGGTTTACTTTCAGGATGTTGTCAAGATGAATTGTACTCATTTTATGCAACCGTGTTCTACAGTTGAGAGCCAGGTATGAGTGCTACTCATTGAATAGTTGTCAAAGTTTATTGAGTGCACACTGAGTACAAGTCGCTAGAGCTATTTACGACCCTGGCTTTCTGTATAAACAACACACACCTGTAAGGCAGTGGAGTTAACACCAGGCCTAGACTCAGGCTAGATTCATACCAGGTATTTGGGTCACCTTGGCATGTGCTGTGAGAAATCACAGTGTTAGACGATTTCCTCATGTGTTAACTGGCCTACTTTCTATATAAAGTTAGGTGGAAAATCCTAGAAAGTTAGCACTGCTCTAGTGTATGGGTACATGATAAAGCAGGTCCTAAGACATTTACCTTTCAAATTGTACCGAAATGTGTAATTTCATTTCCTGTCTGAAGGGCTCCAGAGAAGCTGTCATGACTTCAGGGTTCCTTACAGTTTAGAATCTTTTTAATCTGTAGGTCTCTGTCTCCTTATCTGGATAGATTTCAGTCTCCAGAGTGACCCAAGAGCTGATGTGGGGTTTTGACATTTTATCATACTCATACTGCAGTCCTATAGGTCTTTTCTTTAGTTTAACCCAAACTGGCTTAGTTTTAGCAATGGAGGTTTGAGCTACACACATAGCCCAATGAGGTACAGATTTTACCTTAATGTACCCTCAATTAATTAAAAAATCATCCCTCCTAGATCAACTTGGAATATTCAAAGAATCTGATACTGTACTATTTCCAGTCTAAAGGTCTGAATTCTGTGTAAAAAATCTGGACTCCACAATCAGATAACCATTTTTGTTTCATCTACCCTGTGTCCTACATGTTAGTTCAGATTCCCTGGAGATTCTCATATGCTTTATATTTTCTTTCCTGAAACACCCTATCTCTATCTTCTATATGGGAAACCTTCAAGGCCCGGGTCAAAAGTCATTTTCTCATGAAAATGAAGCCCTCTTTGACTATACCACACTTCCTTCCTTTCCCATCCCTTAAGAATTAGTTACTCCCTCTTCTACGCTTTGTTACTACTTTATCTCTCCATTATTTTCTTATCACATTATGCCAAGGGTCCTTAACCAGAGTTAAGGATCAAAACCATCTGTTGAAGTTTTTTCAAAACACATGGCTATGTTCTGTCACTTCAAATGGTTATTTATTAAGTCTAAGCTATAATTTAGATTATATATGTAAGCATAACTAGGTAAAAATAATACCTAATATTTATTAAATGCACTTCATGTATCAGGTACTGTTCTAAGTATGTTATGTATATTTATTTAATCCCCACATTAACCCTGTGAAGTAGATACTATTATTACCTCCTTTTGCAGATGAGAGGATTGAGGCACAGCTGAGAACTGGAGAACTAGAATTCATGGTCATTCACTCTGGCGGCAGAGTCTGTTCTTTTCATTTTACTGCGTTGCTTTTTCTGATAATCTGTTAATAAAACCACTGCATTATTCTGGTATGCTGTGTTTCTCTATCTTCTCTGCCTAGTTATGAGTTCCCAGAACACAGACATTGTACCTTACTTATTTTTTTATCCCTAGAACTCAACAGAATATTCTGTTTGTGGTAGAAATCATTAAATGTTTCTTAAATGAATGGGAAAAAATGAATGTGATTGACTCCAATAAGAATTGGGAATGTAAGATAATTACTCATGAGCATACCAGACCATCCTTTCATCTTACCCTCTGCCCACCCCCCACAAGGCCCAGCAGTTATGCCCTATCCCATGACTGGTTCTGCGGACCCCTGAGGATTCCAGAGACCCTTGCAGGAGGGTCACAAGGTCACACTGTTTTCAGGACAGTGCTAAGACGTTTGCTTTTCTCACCGTGCTGTCATTTGTACTGACAGTGCACAGTAAAGCTGAGTGCAACTGCTGGCTCCCTGGCGTGAGTCAAGGTAGAGGCACCAGCTACAGTCATAGGCATTGTGTCCTTTGCTGCCATGTGTTTGCAAGTAAAGGACAAACAGAAAACATGCAGTTTCACCTAGGAATTCTTCTCTTATTTTTAAATTAAAAAAATTACAGTTGACATACAATATAATACTGGTTTCAAATGTACAACATAGTGATTAGATATTTACATAACTTACAAAATGACCACCCTGAATATTCACTTAAGAATATTCTTGATGAAGCAGTAAAAATTAATTTTATTTAACTTCAGCCATTGAGTATACATTTTTTATTGATATGTAATTGACATATCATATTATATTAGTTTCAGATTATAGCCTGATGATTTGAGATATGTGTATATTGCAGATTATCACCACAGTAAGGCTAGTTAACATTCATCACCACACATAGAAGTATACAGCTTTCTGATATTCCGTGTGATGAGATGGGAAGTCCACTTAAAACAGCCCTGCTGCACACCAAAGTATGAAGTTTTCTCAAGGAAAAGTACAAGATGGTGATGGTTTGAGTTGAGAGCTACTTTTTTTTTTTAACTTGAAAGAACAGTTAAACATTATTCAGATTTGGGTTTTTGACAAATGTTTTCTCAAAATTGAGTACATGATGAGCCTGTCACTTCCAGAAGAAAACTGACAGTATTTGTTGCCAATGATAACATCTGGACTTTTAAACAGAAATTAAAATGTGGGAAATATGTACGTATCACTGTGAGCCTGGCAGTTTCCCAGTACTCAAAGTGATGCAATTGGCAATATTAACTAACGTGATTTCGTGTCAACGTTTGGAAGATCTGCATAACTCAGTAGGCCAATATCCAAATGTCCAATCTACATGTTATAAAATCATGCATGGATAAGAAAGAGTTCTATTCAAAATGTAAGATGGACCAGTGGGTTTTTATGTATCAGAGTACAAAAAGTTTACTCAATGTAGTTTCAGATTCCTCATTTCAGCTACTCTTTAAGAAATTATGGCACAGGTTTTGGTACCGTTTCAAAGGAGTCTACCCTGATTATTTGGAATGGCTATTGAAATACTCCTCACTTTCCCAACTATATATTTTTATAAAGCCAGATTTTTTTCATATACTCAACCATAAAAGATTAAATGCAGTGGCAGAAATTGTTATCTTTTAAGCCAGACAATAAAGAGATTTGGGAAAAAATGTAGAAAAATGCCGCTTTTCTCACTAAACATTTTTTTAAACATAGTTTTTTAAAAATTTTAAATGGTATTGTTTTTGAAGATATTTTTATTTCTCAACTATATCTTCAAATGTAAATATCAATAGATATAACCCACATAAGCAAAACAGAGGAATACTGAGACCAAAACATTTGAGAATTTCTGGTCTATCCTGAGTTCTCTGATTCTCTCTTCACTGATACTGGCCAGGTTGTTTCTTTTCCCCTTGAGTTATTTCTCTGTTTCCCACGTACCTGAATGTTACAGAGTTTTCTGGGACCATTGTGCTTTTTGTTCAGCTGTATTTAGTGTACCATGTCTACCCTTAGGCTGAATTTCCTCTCTAAATTTAATAATATGTATCTAAACCACACTGAGGCTACAGAATCTGGACAATTGATTTATATTATTTTTTTCCTCTTTTAATATATTGGCCTCCAGACATCTCCAGAATACCAGAAACTGCAGGATTCCAGTTCTTGTTATGAGTCTCTTGCTCTCCATCTCGGCAGGAAAAGGAAGGAAGCAGAATACACACTGGGCTTCTGGAAGACCTTTCCGGGAAAAATGACGGTAAACCATGCCAATTATCATTACCTCAGCAAACAGTAGGCAACTGTCATCGTTTCCTCATTCCTCACTTGTTCATGATAATAATGCTTTAATGAGCCCGTTTCTAAGGGCGGTCTAAGGACCACAGCGATGGATGTTCGAAACTTCAGCACCTTTCTTCACTCCTAGGAATTCTCTCTGAACATGTATCTCACCTTCCTTTGTCTCTGTCTTCTTTTTAATCTCCTTTGGGTGCTAATTTTATGAAATGTTTGGATTATATTTAAACTTAGGTTTAACACCAACTAAGCTAAGCTATGACCAACAGATTTCTCTAAATGTGATTTGTATATTTTTCATTTTCTCTTTACATATTAAGATAATTTTGATTATTTGATTTTATATTTGTTTTTAATTCCAGGATTCCTTAAGGAAGCCAGAGCGTCGACTGCTGTGTGAAAGCAGTAACCGAGCCTTATCTCTGCAGCATGCTGGGAGGTTTTCTGTGAATTGGTTCATTCTCTTTAATGATGCCCTAGTCCATGCCCAGGTGGGCCAGATTCCTAACCTAAAAAAGGCACTGGAAAGTGGAGTACCGTTCTTACTTAATCAGTTATACCATCAGTTTGTGTTAAAATCTATTGTGATTTTGCTGCAGCTGTTGAATAAACAAGAATGTTTAGCTTGCATCTGGTATGGGATAGATTTCAGAGAGCTTATTTAGTTTACATCTTGGAAATGAGTATCAGCCATGTGACAGGGTCCATGCAACAGACATAGGGAGCCCCATTAGGGTCAGCTATGTTGTGGGAACTATTTGGCTGAGATGGTGACACCCTTGTGGACTTAGCCATTTGGATCAGGTTATGGCACCAGAGACCCCAGGGCCCACATGGGCTTTCTCAGATGTGTCTCCATGTTCTTTGTTTCAGTTCTCCACGCACCATGTTTTCCCTTTGGCCACACTATGGGCAGAGCCACTTTCCGAAGAAGCTGGTGGTGTGTAAGTGTGCCCTCCTCCCCTACCTCCACCCTAATTCTTTCCCTTTTGTTACCCAGGTTGTTTCCTTAGACATGAAAAATGCTCAGGAGGCCTCCCCATTCTGCAAAATGAGGCTCACCCTTCCAGCATGTAGACAGTAGAGTGGCCTGTTGTGACAGTCATGAGAGATCAGAGGCGGTGGAAGGGCGTCTCCATTGCTCACAGCCCCATTGCTCAACACAGAGCACAGTAACTCTGTGTCCTTTTTTCCACTCTGGGACCCAAACCCAGGGCGCGACTGCATTGCGTTTAATTGACTTCTGCTCTTCTCGAAGTAAACAAGTTGCTTTTCATGTTTGAGAATTGTTATTGTAATGACAGGTTGTCATACCTACTGGTATTTATCCATATGAATGTTTTAGGAATGGCTTAAAGATAACTACACCTGAGGAGCAGTTCACTCTCATTTCATCAACACCCCAGGAAAAGGTTAGTTAATTGTAGTGTTTTCTTTCAATCTTTGATATTTAAGATATTTGATATTTCAATCTTTAGATATTCCTGTCTTTAATAGTTGTAAAGAAGAGACAAAAATTATATTTGCTTGGCTAATGATCCATAATTATGTTAGATAAGTCTCCATTAACCTAGGCTGTAGGCTGTGGGGTTTGTGTGTTTGTTTTTTATGTGACTTTATTTTAAACATAGAGCAGTGAATTCCAAGAGCCAACCAGCATTACCTAATTAATAAGGAAAGCATTAGAAGTCATAAAAATTATTCACACCAAGGAAAACTATCAGGATTTAAAGCAATACTTGATGAGTTATTGCCTTAAGCCTATTTGTACATTTTGCTCCTAGACAAAGTGGCTACGGGCTATAAGCCAAGCTGTGGATCAGGCTTTGAGGGGGACATCTGATCTTCCACCTTATGGAAGCGGCAGCAGCATTCAGAGGCAGGAACCACCCATTTCTCGCAGTGCTAAATATACTTTCTACAAGGATCCTCGCCTAAAGGACGCCAGCTATGATGGACGTTGGTTTTCAGGGAAGCCTCATGGCAGGTGAAAATGTTAAAGATCTATGCCTAGAGTGAGGATGATAGTCTAATTACTGAGAAAGAAATGATTATCTGAGACATTAATTGACATGTATTATTCTTTGCTTACACATTTCAGAGGGGTTTTGAAGTGGCCAGATGGAAAGATGTATTCTGGCATGTTCAGGAATGGCTTGGAAGATGGGTAAGAATATTGTGTAAAACATGAGGGTAGATTCAACTTCAGTCACAAATTAATGGTATTTTGTATTCAGAGATATTTTCAGAACAAGTAGATTTTTCCTTTTGTTTTTTAGAAAGACATACCTTGTATTAGGGCCTATAATGCAGATGTGTGAACAAGAAGAAAGCTAGGAATCTAGGATGCAGCCTTGATTTACTTAGAGCAAATCATTTACCTCAGCAGCCATGTGGCCTCGAGTTACACAGCCTATTAAAACGGGACTGTGTTTTCTATCTGCATCTCAGTTGTAAAGACTCAGAACCTTGGGCAATATTGATGGTAATACCGTTGAGATAGTATTGCACTCTTTACACAAAGGATACAGAAATTTTCCTTTCAGAAGTTTTAAATCATTTAATTTCTGTGATATGCTAAAGGGACAGTCTCCTGTGTGACATATTATCCTAATGGTACTCAGTGGCATTATTTTTGTGTAAGCTTGTCATATTTTCTAACCTTTAAATATATTTATATGATAAATTTATGGCAATAAATTATTTTGTATTATGTTAGAGAAGTAACTTATTTTTACCATAAGGATTACCATATATTTAGATCAAGTAGGTGATTTTTGTGTGTGTGATAATGTAAGTTTTTGTGATTTTTTTGATATATGTTATTGATTATGCTATTACAGTTGTCCCATTTTTTTCTCCCCTTTATTCCCCTCTGCCATGCAGCCCCCCTCCCACCAGCATTCACCACCCCCTTAGTTCATGTACATGGTTTGTACATATAAGTTCTTTGGCTGCTCCATTTCCTATACTATTCTTAACCTCCCCCTGTCTGTTTTGTACCTACCAGTTATGCTAGTTATTCCCTGTACCTTTTCCCCATTCTCCCTCCTCCCCTCCCCACTGATAACCTTCTATGTGATCTCCATTTCTGTGATTCCGTTCCTGTTCTAGTTGTTTGCTTAGTTTGTTTTTGTTTTTGTTTAGGTTTGGTTGTTAATAGTTGTGAGTTTGTTGTCATTTTACTGTTCATATTTTTCATCTTCTTTTTCTTGGATAAGTCCCTTCAACATTTCATATAATAAGAGCTTGTTGATGATGAATTCCTTTAACTTGACCTTATCTGGGAAGCACTTTATCTGCCCTTCCATTCTAAATGATAGCTTTGCTGGATAGAGTAATCTTGGATGTAGGTCCTTGCCTTTCATGACTTTAAATACTTCTTTCCAGCCCCTTCTTGCCTGCAGTGTTTCTTTTGAGAAATCAGCTGCTAGTCTTATGGGAACTCCTTTGTAGGTAACTGTCTTCTCTTCTCTTGCTGCTTTTAAAATTCTCTCTTTATTGTGGATCTTGAGTACTGTAATTATGATGTACCTTGGTGTGTGCTTCCTTGGGTCCAACTTCTTTGGGACTCTCTGAGCTTCCTGGACTTCCCGGAAGTCTGTTCCTTTGCCAGATTGGGGAAGTTTGCCTTCATTATGTTTTCAAATAAGTTTTTGATTTCTTGCTCTTCCTCTTCTCCTTCTGGCACTCCTGTGATTTGGATGTTGGAATGCTTAAAGTTGTCCCAGAGGTTCCTAAGCTTCTCCTCGTATTTTTGAGTTCTTGTTTCTTTATTCTGTTCTAGTTGAATGTTTATTTCTTCCTTCTGTTCCAAATTGTTGATTTGAGTCCCAGTTTCCTTCCCTTCACTGTTAGTTCCCTGTACATGTTCCTTTATTTCACTATGCAGAGCCTTCACTTTCCACTATTTTGTAACCATACTCAACCATTTCTGTGAGCAGCCTGATTACCAGTGGTTTGAACCCTGCAACTGATATATTAGCTATCTCTTCCTCGCTTAGTTCTGTTTTCAGAGCTATGATCTGTTCTTTCATTTGGGCCCTATTTCTTTGTCTTGATGCACCTGTTAACTAGTAAGGGGCGGAGCCTTAGGTATTCACCAGGGTGAGGCAACCCATGTTGCTGCGTTGTGGTGCTGTATGTGGGAGAGGGGCCAGAGAGGGAACAATGCCATTTGCTTGGCTGTTGGCCCACTTTCAGACACATCCCCTGCTACCCACAAGCAAATTGGGCCCTTCTGGTGCTGATTCCCAGGTAGGTGGGCTTGTGTACATTTTAGAACCCTGTAAGTCTCTCCAGTGAACTCTTTTTGAAGCTGGGAGTTTCTTCTACCACTGCAACCCCTACAGATTTTTGCAGCCAGAGGTTTTGAGGCTTTATTTCCCTGCTCAGGAACTCTGAATTGCAGGGTCTGTCTTGCTCCTCTGTGATATCTTTTAATTTCCTTTTACTAGAATTTTATAATGAGAAGAGACTTTAGATAACCCAATTTACCCCCTTACTACAGAGTTGGAGGACCTGGGTACCAAGATCTCATTATCCAAGATGATGTGACTAGTAAGTGGCAAAGATAGGCCTAGGACCAGGTTTTCTGTTTTTCGTTGGACTTGGGATAAAACATTTAATCTCTCTGTGTAGTTGGGTTGATATCCTATTCCTCTAAGACTTGTCAAATAGCTTAGATAATAGATACAGCTTAAACCAAGACTCCATTATACCCCTTTCCTCCTGTTGGTAAATCTTTTCTCTTTTCTCCATGTTACAGTGTTTATAAGTGTGTACATATAAAAGGTGAATAGGTCATAAATGCATCTTCTGCCATTTTTTATTCTCCTTGGCAGGTATGGAGAATACCGAATCCCAAACAAAGCACTGAACAAAGAAGACCAGTATGTGGGCCACTGGAAAGAAGGAAAAATGTGTGGTCAGGGAGTCTATAGGTAATAACATCGGAAAGGTTGTTGGACGGGTGTTGCTTTTTCTGAGAATCATGTAAACTTAAATGTTTGTGTAGCCAAAATTTTCAAGGAGTAGATAGTACTTATTCTTCTTATGACTGAAACTGCATGAAGTCTTATTTTAAAGTTCCTCTCATTTATCACAAGGTGAAAATACTAGGCTGTTATTTAGTTCTTAACAAAACTGTACAAACCTTATAAACCCTAACTTTCTCATAAAATCTCCTAAGTATCCTGCCTATAAAGTTATCTTATATTTATCATACCACTCTTCTATGGACAAACATATCATTTGTTCAGAGATCACTCATTTCATTTTCCTGTAAGGAACTAAATGCACGTTTTCCCCCCATGTTACCACAGAATACCACCTGTGACATCTTAAATTTCTTAACCTCAGGCATTCAAAAATAAGATTTTGATTGGTGAAAGATAATCATGTATATAAATAATTATAATTACCATTAAGACATGAGTATAATTTTGAATTTCCCAACTTTGCAAAGATAAGCATCAGAATTCAACGTGCTTGTGATGTTTCTCCATTCTTTTTAACCACAGTTATGCCTCTGGCGAAGTGTTTGAGGGATGTTTTCAAGATAACATGCGTCATGGTCATGGTCTTCTACGAAGTGGAAAATTGACTTCCTCTTCTCCCAGTATGTTCATTGGCCAATGGGTAATGGATAAGAAAGCAGGATATGGTGTCTTTGATGATATCACAAGGTACAGTGTCTACTTCTAATCTCAAACTTTAGTGGGACAAGCTTTTTATAATTATATATTTTAGAGTTATCTCAAAAATACATAGAGTATGTGCAGATCTATGCCAGGTTGAATATAATATGTAATTCCTGAGAGAGCATTGCTCAGAGTAAGGTGCTTTTTCCTCTCACATTGCCTTACTTTTGAGGAGATGGAGTTAACCACTTGAACTAGAAAAATTGAACACATACCAACCTAGGGTGATGGTTGGTATCTTCCATGTGATAATTGTTTTTTCCTCACTTCATCTTTATCATCATTGATTTTTTTTTTTTTTTATTTCACCACTTTTCTCTTTCTGTGAAGAGGGGAGAAGTATATGGGAATGTGGCAAGATGATGTGTGTCAAGGGAACGGTGTGGTAGTTACCCAGTTTGGATTATACTATGAAGGCAACTTTCACCTTAATAAAATGATGGTGAGTCTGATACTTACACATAGTTATTGATATTTTTAAAATTTCTATGTTAATTAACTTTAAAATTTATTCGTTAATGTTCTGCCTTATTAGTACTATTTTTCTTATCTTTTAAAATCATGTAAGGCTTTGGGGGATATGTACTCTTAAGTTACTCTGCATTTTATGTATTGTGATTTTTTTGTTTCTTCACACAGGGAAATGGGGTTTTACTTTCTGAAGATGATACCATCTATGAGGGAGAATTTTCAGATGACTGGACTCTTAGTGGGAAGGTTGGAAACTAACTTTCTTCTTTCTCTCTGTAATACAATCTTTTACTAATTATTTCTTTACTTTTAAAAGGGCTAAAACTTCAATGATTTTTTCCGTAAATATACAGAATTGTACAACCATCACCAAAGTTCTATTTTGGAACATTTTCATCACCCAAAAAGATTTCTGTCACCATCTCCTGCCCATTTGAAGTCACCCTTCATTTGTACCCCCAGTCCTAGAAAACCTCTAATGGACTTGATCACTCTATAGATTTTCCTGTTTAGGTCCTTATATGTAAATGGAATCAAACAATGTGTGGTCTCTCCTGTGTGGCTGCTACACTTAGCACAATGTTTTTGAGGTCTTCCCATATTATGGCATGTGCAGTACTTCATTCCTGTTTTTTGCTGAGTAGTATTTCAAAACCACACTTTGCTTATCTCTTTCCTCACCAGTTAATGCGCATTCAATTGTTTCCAATTTTAAATTATTATGAATAATAGTGTGTAAACATTTGAATACAATTTTTTTGTGTGAACTTTTTTTATTCCTCTTGGGTAGATGCCTAAAAGTACAATTTCTGAGTTGTATGGTAAATTGATGTTTAATGTATTAAGAAACTGCCAAATTGTTTTTCCAAAGTGGCTGCACTATTTTATATGTCCATCATTGGTGTATGAGGGTTCTAGTTTCTCCACATCTTTGCCAATATTTTTTTATTTTCTGTTTTTTTCTTTTTTGCCATCCTAGTAGATATAGAGTGTTATTGTGTGGTTTTAATTTATATTTCCCTTAGGACTGATGATGCCATATATCATTAGAGCACATTTCATGTGCTTGTTCATGATTTCTATATCTTCTTTGGTGAAGTGTCTATTTAAACATATTTTTAAAAATTGTTTTTCAGTTTATTTAAGCAAGAGAAACCACAGTTTATCCATTCAAATATTCAAATATTTTGACATTTTAAGAATTAGTTTATAGTATTATTGAATTCTAAGGATGCTTTATATATTCCAGATAGAAGTCCTCTATTAGATATGAGATTCGCTTGCAGTCTGTGGCTTGTCATTTTTAGTGTTACTAGAGCTTTTTCAAACCTTTCTAGTAAAAAGGTTTGAAACAAACCTTTTACTTTAATTAAGTCTAATTTCTCAAATAATTTTTATGAATCATGAATTTGATGTCATATCTAGGTAATCTGCCTAACTCAAGATTAAGATTTTCTTCTGAAAGTCTTAGAGTTTTGTCTCTCATATTTAGGTCTGTGATTCATAGTGAGTAACTTTTGTGTATTGTGTGAGTTAAAAGTCTCAATTGATTTTTTTTTGCATTTGGATATCCAATTACCCCAACAACTTTTCTCATTGAATTTTCTTGACATCTTTGTTGAATTTATCATAAATGTGTTTATTTCTGGACTCTGAATTATATTCCGTTGATCTTCATGTCTCTTATGCCAATACTGTAATATCTTGACTACTATAGATTTCTAGTGAGTTGTAAAATCAGGAAGTATAAGTCTTCTAACTTTGTTATTTTTTAAAGTTGTTTTAGTTATTCTGAATCCTTGGCCTTTTCATATAAATTTAGAACTGGCATGTCCAAATCTTCAATAAGACCTGCTGAGATTTTGATAGGGATTACATCTATAGGTTAATTTGAGAATTGCCATCTAAATGATATTGAATCTTCCAATCTGTGAACATGGAATGTCTTTCCATTTATTCAGATCTTCTTTAATTTTATCAGCAATGTTTAGTAGTTTTCACTGTGCATCTCTTGCATATCTTTGCTTAAATTTATTCCTAAGTCTTTTTTACGCTATTACAAAAAAGAACTGTTTTCTTAATTTTATTTTTGGATTATTTATTGCCATTTATATAAAAACGAAGTTGATATTTATATTTTGTTCTTGTATACTGAAATCTTCTTGCTAAACTCATTTATTAGTTCTAGTAGGGTATATGTGCATGTGTGTATATTTCTTAGGATTTCTTGCATATAGGATAACATTGTCTAAAATAAAGTTAGTTTGACTTCTTCCTTTACAATCTGGAAGGCTTTTATTTCTTTTTCTTATCTTATTGCACTTGCTAGATTCTCCAGTAGAATGTTGAATAGAAATGTTAAGAGTAGGCATCCTTCCCTTGTTCCCTATTTTATGGGAAAAGCATTAAATCTTTCACAATTAAGTATATTAGCTAAAGGTTTTTCATAGTTTAATTAGATTGAGATAATTCCCTTCTGTTCCTAGTTTGTTTAAAGTTTTTTATCATAAATGGGTTTTGGATTTTTCAAAGGCCTTTTTCTGTGTCTATTGGAATGATCATGTGGTTTTGTTCTTTATAAATGCAGTGTGTTATGTTGGTTGCTTTTCTGATATTAAACTGACCTTGCTTTCCTAGAGTAAATCATAGTTGGTCATGGTACATAATCCTTTTTATATGTTGCTAATATTTTGTTAAAGATTTGTGCATCTATATTTATAAGAGATTATGGTTTATCGTTTTCTCATGTTGTCTTTGGTATCAGGGTAATGCTTTATAGAATGAGTTGGGAAGGATTCCCTTCTCTATTTTCTGAAAGTTTGTGAAGCTTTGATATTATTATTTCTTCTTTGAATGTTTTAGAGAATTAACCAATGAAATCTGGACCTGAGCATTACTTTATGAGAATATTTTAAATTCTAATTTAATTTCCTTCTATTTAATCTATTCAGATTTTCTATTTCTACTTGATTCAATTTTGGTAATTTGGTTCTTCCTAGGAATTTTCCTATTTTATCTAAGTTATCTAATTTGTTGGCATAAAGTTGTTCTCCTTATATTCCCTTCCAGCATTTTAATTTCTATAAAGCTGTTGTAATGTACCCTGTGTTGTATTTTTGATTTTGTAATTTTGTCTCCCTTTTTTTCTTGATCAATCTACTTAACTGCCAATTTTGTGTATCTTTTTAATGAAGCAATTCTTTGTTTAATTGATTTTTTTCTCTCTTTTTTGTTTCGTTTTCTCATTTCTGCTGATGTGTATTATCTCCTTTTTTCTTTGGATTTTCTTGCTCTTAGTTTGCTCTTCTTTTAAAAAATTTTTAAGATGAAATTTTAGATTACTATTTGAGATCTTTCTTATTTTTTAATATAGGCACTGCTTTAGTTCGGTTAAGTTGTTTGTTCATTTCATTCAACTCAACGTGTTTTACTAAGTTTTTCTGTGATTTTTTCCCTTTTACTAAGAGTTTATTTTCACATACTCTTTTTGCACATGCATGTACATACTTTTTAAAAAACAGTTGGGGGTTAGTAAAGGGTAACTTAAAAAAGGGAAATGTTAACCATTTGGTGCTCTTTTTTTCTCTTGAATTTTTACATTGAAAATCTTTCTCTAATTTCACGTTTTCTCCAACTCCGCCCTAGGGAACACTGACTATGCCAAATGGAGATTACATTGAAGGCTGTTTTAGTGGAGAATGGGGATCTGGGATAAAAATCACTGGAACCTACTTTAAGCCTAGTCTGTATGAGAGCGATAAAGACAGACCCAAAGTTTTGTGAGTTACTAATGTTAATTCTGGGTTAATTATTGAATATTTTTGGTTGTCTTGCTTTTATCAAATCTGGTTAATATTTTAAATGAAGAATAAGGTTTTAAAGTCTTCCTTTTTAACAAACTGTAACTTCCTTGATTTGTCAACTGATCCTACTATGAATAGCTAAATCTAGAGGCTTGGTTTAGATTAAGGCTTTACAGCATAGTTGTTTAAAATGAAAGTGTGGGAATGATGCTATTGTTAATGGTGTGGCTGTCCAAGCTGATTGAAAGAGAGCATTCTTAAATGGAAACCTAAACAACTTGATTTTGAAAAGTAAAGATCAAGCTCATATATATGTACACCAAGTGGAATAGTACACTCTCTGCACATGTGGAAAAGAAAGGCAAAATATAAGTCTCTAAGTTGTACTTTGTCTTCCGATAAATTTTTGGCATATGTATATTTTTCTTTATTGATTGCAGCTTTCACTTTGTTTTTGTATTTTGGTGGCATCTCAGGTTCTTTTTTATGATGGGAGTTTGATATATTTTCTATACCATGTTTATTTTTAGAGTATTTTTAGAACCCAGTATACAGTGCATTTCACAATTCCCATTATGAGTTGTGCAAAGCACAGAAAGTCCTTGTTTTAACAACAGTCAATTTTACAGAATCAGTTCTGTGGATATGTAGAAAGCAAAGGAGTCAATTTCTCTTCGAGTAATCAGACAGACTCAAAGGAGTCTGATGTGCTTTTACTTAATAAGTCATAGACTTTAGTACCTGATGAACATTAAGTGGTTAAAAACTATCTCTTTGAAAATTGTATTCAGTGTTTTTAAAATACAACCACCATTAAATCTAGGAAGTTTTGTCACAGAAGCACTCACAGTTATATGTTAGTTTCTATTCAGGATTTTTGCACACACACCAACAAAAGGTGATTAATTAAAGCTTGACATGACTTTTTTAGCAGGAAGCTGGGAAATCTGGCAGTGCCTCCTGACGAGAAGTGGAAAGCAGTGTTTGATGAATGTTGGCGTCAGCTGGGCTGTGAACATCCAGGCCAAGGGGAGGTTTGGAAAGCGTGGGAAAATATCGCTGTGGCCCTGACTGCCAGTCGGCGCCAACACAGAGACAGGTGAGTGAGTGCCTGCCCAGCACAGGGCGGAGCGTGGTAGGAAGAGGGAACTTAAAATCAGTAAGTAGTCAAGGCTTGCCACGTTTAACATAATATAATTTAATTTAAAAGTCAACGATGTACTTCTGTTTCTGGGTAAGAGAGTTAAAATACACCTGCTTTTATCTTCTACTGAACTCAACTATAAAACCCACACAGAATATGTGGATAGCTATTAGAAAACTCTCAAAAGTAAATATCGGCCAGTGTATTGGGAAAGATCACCTGAATTCAGGGTGCCACTGAACTAGCCATGACTTCACTGGGTTTTTAAACTTCAGTATTCCTCAGCCTGAGCTCAGTGTAAGCTGAAACCTTGAAGTAAGCATTGTGTGGTAGATTGACAAAGATCCAGAAAAAATGCTTCTGGCTCAAGTTGTGAAAAAGAGACTTAAAGCTCAGATACAGTGGAGGAGGTACACTGCGTTTTCTTTCTCTCCTTTTTCTCCATTTTCTCACGCTCCAGCCCCCAGGTACTTCTGTGGCAGGGGCAGTGTTGGCAGCTGCTTGAGAAACCGTGACAGGAAGCTTGCAAGAGCTAAAACTTACAAGGGAATTCTTTCCCCTTTGGTGGATCCTCAGGTCCAAGAGTCTTGGCCAAATCCCATTGCTTTTTTTGGTTTCTCTTTCTGTCCTTCTACCACTTGGCTCTTGAATGTGGCACATTGGTAGAAGTGGGCGGTTTCTGGGCAGAAGAAATAGAAGGGGAACCAGAAAATGCTGGCAGGTCATGCAGAGAGAGGCTCTGGAAAGCAGCCTTATGAAGTTGTTTATGAATTCCTGGGTTCACCCCATGCTTGCGCATGTGTGGATTTGATCCTGATTTGCATATCAACACTTTGAGAAGTGAGCTAATAGGGAGACTTCCACCCAGGTCCCAGACTGACCCCTGAGTGGTATACTCACAGACAGATCCAAATAGGACTACTAAGGCTTTATTTTTTTAAATAAGTCTATCCTTTTTTTTTCAATTCCAGTCACTTTTTTTAAAAGACTTTATTTATTTAATTTTAGAGAGGGAAGGGAGGAAGAAAAAGAGGGAGAGAAACATCAGTGCGTGGTTGCCTCTCACGCGCCCCCTACTGGGGACCTGGCCCACAATCCAGGCATGTGCCCTGACTGGGAATCAAACCAGTGACCCTTTGGTTTGCAGACAGGTACTCAATCCACTGAGCCACACCGGCCAGGGCAGGACTACTAAGACTTTGAGAAGTGAACTGACACTGGAACCACAGCCCAAAGCAGGCTGAAAAAATGCATCAGCTGTTCCAGAGACTTCCCAGATGACTGCATATTCAGGATTCACTAGAGGGACTCACAAGACTCGACATATACTTGTACTCTCAGTTGAGAGTCGTTTCAGAAACAGTAAGGATCCACAGCCAGATCGTTAGGGAAGAGGGCACCAGCTGAGTGTGGAGGAATTCATGTGCAAGATTCCTACACTCTTTCCCTCCTGAGGGGGTTACACAGAGCATACTCTTTCCCCCAGGAGTAAAATGCAGCTACACATGTTCAGTGTTTCTGCCCGGGGAAGCCAATTAGAGATTCAGTGCCCAAGGTTTTTAATGGGGGCTGGTCATATTGGCAGCCTGTGCTTAGCAACTACCAGGATTCTAGTCCCAGAAGGAAAGATGTCCATCATAAAGCACATTGTTAGTATAGTCTGTGGACAACAAAATACCCTATCAGTTAGGGAATGTTTCATATCTGTATAGGGAACTTTAGGACGCTTGATTCCCAGGTACCAGTGAGCTTAATTCCCAGGTACCAGTGAGGGGTCAACTTTACAAGCAGGTCCTTCTAAAGATAATAATTTCAAGCCTACTCTGTGCACTCTATTATGCATGTCAACATTCTCCATAAGAGATAAGTAAGACTCATAACATAATACTCAGAATGTCCATGATATAAACCAAAATTACTTGGCAATGAAAGAACCATGAAAATCTTAACTTATTTGGAGAAAGACAAGCAATAGACCTCAGTGACACCCTAACATAGATTTTGGAATTATCTGACAAGAACTTTAAAGCAGATAGTGTAAAAATGCTCAAAAGAGCAATCACAAACACTTTAAATAAATGTTAAAATTGGTAAGTATAAGCCAAAAATAGAAGCTACAAAGAAGAACCAAATCAGTCCCTGGCTGGTGTGGCTCAGTGGATTGAGCACTAGCCTGCAGACTGAAAGGTCATCAGTTTGATTCCGGTCAGGGCACATGCTGATCTCTCACATCGGTGTTGCTCTCCCTCTCTTTCTCCCTCCTTCCCCTCTCTGTAAAAAGAAATAAATAAAATAGTTTTTAAAAAAACCTCAACTTTGAAAAAAAGAACTAAATCAAAATTTTAGAATTGAGAAAGATAGTAACCAAAACTTTTTTAAAAAATCACTGAGTAACTTTAATAGCAGACTAGAGATGACAGCAGAAGAGTTGGTAAACTTGAAATTAGATTAATAAAAATTATCCAAACTGCAAAACAGACAGAAAAAAATAACCAGAGCTCTAAGGACCTGAGCATCTAATATTTGTGTCCTTGGAATCCCAGAAAGAGAGGAGAAAAATTGCAGGGCTGAAAGACATATTTGAAGAAATAATGGTTGAAAATTTCCCAAGGTTGGTGAAAGATATAATAAACCTACAGATTCAAGAAGCTGAGCAAACTGTATCCTAGAAAAAAAGCAAAGATATCCATGTACAAGTGCATCATATTCAAATTGAAAGAGAATGATATTGAAAGCACCTAGATAAAAATGATGCCTTGCATATAGGGAAACCGCAGTTCAAATGCCTGCACATTTATCAGTATCCTTTGGGGGCCTAAAAAAGTGGCACAGCAGTTTTCCTGTGCTAAAAGAAAAATTATAGATATGCTTTTTTATTTCTCTTTTCTTTTTCTACTTTTTCTTACTTTCCCCTTTTTTCTCCTTTTCTCCTGCTTTTCTTTTCACTGCCTTTTTTCACATCCTTATTCCTTCACTTGGCCAGTAACTTCCACAAGATTGTTGAGCATTTGGACCTAAAGAACCTACAGTGCAGAAAGAAATTGGGGTCTTTTTTTTTTTTCTATACTTGGGATAAATGGGAATTGATTACAGTGTTTCACTCATGAAATTCATAATATTTACCTTCTACTCTCGCTATCAGTAGAAGAAATAGAAACTCCCAGAACTGATAAAAATTGTGGACTTGCCCTTTTGTGTGATGCAGATGGTCAGCCTTTACTGATAGAGCCTGCTGTAAACATTGATATTTTAGACCTCCAGTTGACCTTGGCTACCTGTTGTTGAATGTTTACAAGGAGAATGAATGAATTATTATGTAAAACTGTATCTCATTTGTTTCTCTAAAATACTGTAATAATAATGATTGTACACTGTTTCTAATTTCTGATTGGTTATAACCTAATGATAGGGTGCTATTACCAAAAACTACTGCTGGTTTGTATTAGTACATGGTCATCCAAAGCTTCCCTTTACCTCGCTACCTGCTGTAGTATCCTCGTTATCTCCTTACCGCTTGAGCTTATTTTTATTTCTTCCGTTGCCCTTTGATTTGATTTCTTTTTTCCTTAGCTCTCTCTCCCTGATATTTTTTCTCTTGTCACTAACAAATCTATCACAGATTTTCTCTTCAAGCTGACATTACAGTATCTTCCAACACCCTGGTTTATATTAGAGCAAAATCTTTTTCAATTTATTGTTGTGATGAGGTATCATTAAATGCTATTTTGAATGACTGTTACATAATTTAATAGCAGGCTCCTTTGGGCCAGACACACTTTTGGATGCTCTGTTTTATCCTTAGTTGGTGACTGTGTTTTATGTGCACGTTACAATTATCTTGCTTTCTTGACATGAAAGTCATAATAGGTTTTCTTTTCCCTTTCACTAGTCCAGAGATATTAAGTCGTTCACAGACTCAGACACTGGAGAGTTTGGAATTCATCCCTCAGCACGTTGGTGCCTTCTCTGTAGAGAAATATGATGACATCAGGAAATATTTAATAAAGGTAAAACTAGAGTCTCACAGTTACACCGGTCTTGTCAATTAAGGATGCAGCTGCCACAATATATCATTCAAATCTGTTTACAACTTATTTTTACCTTAATCTTGTTTTTGCTTTCTCTGTATTTCTTTTGTTAATTCTCTGACTAATAAAAGCACATTTTTGCATGAATATTACTGTATAATGACAATAGAACTTTTTAAGTTTTATAAAATGTTCAAGAGGGTTAAGAACTAAGGTCAGAGTTTAAAATGGCTTTTTGTTAGTAACACTAGCAAAGTAGAGGTTATATAAATAAAGCAGGCTGCCTTCATCCCCTGGTTATGCTGTCTTTGCTTCTTTCTCAAATGCCATACAATCAGCTACAGTTTAACTATGACATGTATTGAAACGAGGTACAGGAAGGAATAGGAGAGAAATCAAGGGAACTGAAGAATTACTGTTTCAGAGCATAATCAACAGTAATTATTTCGTTTTCTCCCAGGTAACACTGTATATATATATATTTTTTTTTTTTTTGTGAAGTTTAAAGTATGTTAGAACCTTTCTTTTAATGATATTCTATATCAGTATATCTGAAGCTATTTTCCCAAGATGTTAAAAGGATTTTTTTATTAAGATTAGGAACTCCTACTTTATATAATTTGGGTAGACTCTTCACTTTCCGAAAAGTTGAGTATTTGAATTTTCCTGGTCCATAAGTTGACTCCTGAAATTTTGACAGTTGTTTATTATTTATGGACTGTTTCTCTGTTAGTGCACATGGACCAACTTCATTGATTCTCTTCCTGCTCAGGCCTGCGACACTCCTCCGCACCCCTTGGGCAGGCTCGTGGAGACACTGGTTGCAGTGTACAGAATGACGTATGTGGGTGTGGGCGCCAACCGCCGGCTACTGCAGGAGGCTGTAAAGGAGATTAAGTCCTACCTTAAGCGAATTTTCCAGCTGGTCAGGTAAGAGATCTTTTCAATGAAGCCTGCAAGTTGTGGGATATTAGTTTATACTAATGGCTTGGTTATCTTCACTCTGAATCTAGAGATTACAACTTTACGAAGAATCTTTAATGTTTCCCTTTATCATAGAAATTATTCATTAAGAAAATGGTTTTATGCCAGAGATCCTTAAATAGATTGAATAATGGCAACATGTTTTTACTTTATGTTTATGCTATGAGAATAAAAAAAGAACCTTAGCCATTGTTACTTATTTCCTTTATGTATTTCTTATTCATTAAGTATAATAGAAGGCTAAAATAAATGTTATTTAATTCTAATTTTGGAATGAAATATAATAGTCTTACATGGATTTCATCTCTAGGCAAAATAATGTCCCTAAAACCTAACCACAGAGAAGATAAAGTCTAATACAAAGTTTTGTCCCTGAGTATTTATTGTCACTTGACAGCAACAACATATTTGTTCATTTATTCAACAAATATTTATTGAGTGCATCTGTGTGTCAGCCACCATTCTAGTTCCTGGAGGAGTTTATCAGTGAATAAAACAACAACAACAAAATGTTTAAAATCTGTCATGGAGCTTACATGGTGGCGGAACACAGTATGTAGTACGTCAGATGACAATAAATAGGATAGAGGGAAAGAGGATGGGAGCGAAGGTAAGATGCTACTACTTTAAACAGAAGGTCAGGGAGGCCTGACTACTGAGGTAATATCTGAACAGAGATTCCGAAGGAGCTAAGAAAGTGAGCAAGTGAGCACTTCTCAAAAGAGTTCTAAGGCAGCAAGCAAATCTGGAACTAGTGAAATTCAAAATCTTCTACTGGGTATAAAGAAAATATTATGTTAAGATAACTAGGCAAAAGTTTAAATTTGTCCCAGAAAACTTTACGTTATTAGCCTCAAATTAATAAATGCATATGAAAATGTTTCATGTTGTAGGGGGTATTGTGATGATCCACTGAAAAGACCACTGGGTTGGGAGTGTTTCAGCTCTGACATTAGCAAGACGGGTACAGTGAAGACAAGTTTCCTGACCTTAGCTTTCCCAACTGTAGAATCAGGGGCAGAGGCAGGGGCAGGGAATAAATTTACAAAACTAGAGAAGATTGCAGACTGCCTTTAAAGAGAAAGGTCATGGTTAAAGAGGACAATGAACTTGTTCATGGTAGAGCCCACCATTTGTATATAAGAGATTGGAGATAAAATGTAGGGCAAATTCAAAGCCTAGAAAAAAAACCCTCAACAATTTTGGAATGGTGGCAGCCTGATCACCTGGAAAATTTTTTCTGCAACTTTTTATATAAACACTTAGAATTATATGGATTTTAGGTAAAAAAAATAAATTTTATTAACCCATGCCACCCCAATAAATTTAATTTATAGAAAAAGTTTAGCCCAGACTGCTGTGGCTGTATAGATGGGGTACCAGCCTGTGAACTGAAAGGTGGCCGGTTCCATTCCCAGTCAGGGCACATGCCTGGGTTACAAGCCAGGTTCCTGGTTTGGGGACATGCGAGAGGCAGCTGATCAATGTGTCTCTCACACGTTGATGTTTCTCTCCTTCCCTTCTCTCTCTAAAGATAAATAAAATCTAAAAATATAAAGAAAGATTTAAGAAAAAGTTTAAAATTTTTACAATAATTGTTTTTTTCCTTAATATTTGACATTTAAATAATTTCTACTGATACTTATTTATACTCTGAGAAAATGGTCTCTGCGAAAAGAGTTTATACAGATTGACCCCAAATGAAATTTGCCAGTAAGAGAAATATATATAATATAGATCAGAAGTCTTCATTCTTAAATAACTAGACAGAGAAAAACCATAGTACATGAAAATTTTTAGTGGTATTATTAGCTCTTAATTCTATTTTGTAAGAAGCATCAGTTAAGAATCTCAGACAACTAAAATATTTAGTTAATACAAAGTTTGATATCATAAGTCCTTAAATAGATAAAATAATGGAAATGTGTTCTTACTCTTTTAGCCACACTATTGGTATAATTGCATAATTACATTTTTTTATTACACCTTAGGTTTTTATTTCCTGAGCTCCCTGAAGAGGGCAGCACAATTCCTCTCTCTGCTCCTCTACCATCTGAAAGGAAATCCTTTTGCACTGGGATGTCAGATTCCAGATCCGAATCGCCAGAGCCGGGGTAAATGGAGTTAGGTGGAGAGAGTGAAGAAGGGCAGTGGGGACCAAATGATCCTATCCACAGCATCCTGGGAAAGTTGTTTTTCTAGATCTCCATTTCCTTATTTCTAAAATGATGTGGTTGGACTAGGTAATCTCTGAAGTTCCTTTTAGCTCTCAAGTTCGTGAAAGTACAGCCACAGATGACTGGACTCAAAGGCAGCTGAGCAAAGTAACATCATGCTGACCTAAAATAAGAACAACAGAGAAATGTTTCAAAATGGGAACCAAGGAGATTTTCAGTTAGATTTCGAGTTATGAAAAGAATTCACAGTCGGTCCAAGATAAAACTCCGGGGCTAAGCTCCTCATGTGAACTCCATATATAAAAGTAGAATAGTTTTATACCCGCCTTTTTACTTAAATTTTTTCTCATCTTTACATTCAATTTTGATTATATAGTGAATTTTAATATTAATGATTTTTTCTCTGATATTTTGTAGTTATGTGGTAACAAGTTCGGGGTTACTGCTTCCTGTGCTCCTACCTCGGCTGTACCCACCGCTGTTCATGCTCTATGCCCTGGACAACGATCGTGAGGAAGACATTTACTGGGAGTGTGTTCTGCGACTAAATAAGCAGGCAGATATCGCTCTTCTGAGCTTCCTCGGGGTACAAAGGTAAGTACAGTAGTTATGAGTGGAATCAAGTGGTTTTAATTTAAAGTGAAAACAGCATTATTAGGAATTTGGTACTTTGATGTCTAATTATGTATATGATTTGCAGTTTACTTATTTATTTGCATATCTATCTATTCCACAAAATAGTGATAGTGAATAATCTTTGAAAATGAGTATGGACCCAATTGTTGTTTGGAGTGTGTTTTTTACTTGTGTGTACACACACACACACACACACACACACACTTAAATTTGAGTTATCCCACCCGATATTTTGTGGTTCTTTAAAGCAAAATACATATATCCACATTTTTAGAAAAAGCTAATTGTATTCATTCTTTGGCATTCTTCCTTCACTTCTTTTTCCTCCTTCCTCATCTATAATTTCCAATTTAAAAGTTTTATAAGTGCTCTTTTTGTTATAAGGCATTATTGCTTGTTATTCGGGGGATATTAAGTAATTATGCTTGTTTTCTAGTGCTGTGATAAGGCCAATCACCCCAATGCCCAGTAATTACATATTGTGCTATCAAAAAAGTGAATAAACCTGAATTGAAACACACATTTTTTTCAGTGGAATAATTTAATATTGAAAATGAGACGAAACTGAGTGGAGGAAAGCTTTTGGCCAGTGTTGGGTCATTTCCGTAATGTGTAGGGTTAGAATGACAAATTCGTTAGGGATGTGACAGAAACTTTTAAATTACTCCTGGAATGTTTATTAAAACTTCACCTGTTTGTGGTACTTATTTTAAATGGGGAGCTCGTATAGCCATTACCTGTTTTTATGGGGATTAATTTATCAGAAGTAACAACTTGTAATAACAAAATATGGATTCTGTTGTAGGAAATTTTGGCCAGTGACCTTGTCAGTCCTTGGAGAGACTAAAAAGGTATAGTAGATTTTAGTTTCCTCAGCAACTTTGCTTTTCTTTGGAATGGGGGATTTGAGATTCCAAGAAATTCCCGTCTTACTTCACTGGAATAGTACCCAAGCCCGAATTACTCCCCAAAGACCTCTGCCCTGCCATCAGTATCACCCTGTTATTACAGTAAAGGACAGCTTTTCTCATTGAGCTTCATCAATTCTCTTTTTGCAGGTTTTGCCAACTACAAAAGATGCTTGTTTTGCCTCAGCTGTAGAATGTCTACAGCAGATCAGGTAATCTGATTTGTTGAAAAATCACATAAATCAAAGTAGCAGTTAGTCTATTAAAAAATTAACGAGATCTTAGTTTCATTTAAGCTCTAAGCAGCCCCTCCACTCCTAGATGGTGTCAGTCTCAGCCTGGAGATAAGAAAGGCTCTTCTGAGACATTTAGATTACCTTTTACTCTGCAAGGCCCTTGCATTTTCAGTAGTGGTGGAGTGCCTACCCAGAAACTTGTCTATATAATCACATCTTTAGCCAAATGGAAATTAACTAAATTCTTACTCGGAAGAACATATATTAGGAAAGTAAGATCCACTTCGGTAAAAGGAGATGATGTATGACTTAGTGGATTCTTCCAGGTGAATCGTAGATAGTTGGGAGCTTCTTTTCTCAAAGAACCATAGGATTACAAAGGTCATCCCTTCCAGCGATTCATTATGTCTGATGTGTCCAGTTTAAGGCACATGTACCCCAGGAGGGTATTCGTTCAAAAATGAATATCAAATGGCTCTATTAAGAAGATTATAAGGTATCTTTTTGTCCTTTTTTCCCCCCAACAGCACAACATTTACCCCATCAGACAAACTTAAAGTCATCCAGCAGACTTTTGAAGAGATCTCACAGAGTGTCCTGGCATCGCTGCAGGAAGACTTCTTGTGGTCCATGGATGACTTGTTTCCTGTTTTCTTATACGTGGTGCTGCGGGCCAGGTGATCAATCTTTCTGACTCTAATATCAGTGACTACTTATTTTAACGTGTATGCCTTTTGCCTTTTTTAGAGATTTTATTTATTTTTAGAAGAAGGGGAAGGGAGAGAAACATCAATATGTGGTTGCCTCTTGTGTTCCCCCAACTGGGGGCTTGGCCTGCAACCCAGGCATGTGCCTTGACTGGGAATCAAACCTGCAAACCAGTCCACTGAGCCATACCAGCCAGGGTTTCGTTTGCTTTTTTTGAACTGATGACAAGAATATGTTCTTCCACTAGAAAAAAAAAATCTATTTTTATTAACCCACTTCACTATGGCATTACCTCTTTGTTGAGCTATTTTTTTCCCTTCAAACAGATTTTCAGGAAGGGTGTACATGTAAGTAGAAATAACTCAGTATCTTTTTTTCTTACTGGGCAGGATTAGGAATTTAGGCTCTGAGGTCCATCTCATTGAGGATCTGATGGACCCGTATCTTCAGCATGGGGAGCAGGGCATAATGTTCACCACCTTGAAGGTAAGTGTAGGTGTTACTTATTATTTGTTATCTTAAAATCGGTCCTTCATTTACCATAATATAAATCTGTCATTAGCTACTTTTCTTCTTTGTAAAAGTTTAATGCAAACATTTTAAGTGCCTTTAGAGCACATATTATTAATATTTTGAAATATGATAATATATTAAAGTACCAGTCAGTTAATTATTATGCATAAAGCAAATTATTCAACACCCAATATTCCCTATAAATTGATCATTCAAATCATTACAGATGCTTATGAGTATAGACCATCCATATAAATGTAACTCTAGAAAAGAAACAAAAAGGATTCTTAGTGTCAAAAAAGTATTAAAAAATGGAGCTTTTTAGTGGTACTAAGGTAGAAATGCAGAAGGCAGTATGAATGGAATGGATATGAATTGCATCTTCTTTTTTCTCCATGTACTTACTGTAACCAATAGATTACAAGTGAGGTTCCTTGATCTGGGTGCTCTCTAGGGGTTGTTGACAGTCACTTCAGTTTTTCTTGGACTACGGTAGAATCATTCTGAAGTTTATTGGAAGAACAACAGATAGAAAATGACAAAAACATTTTTGAAAAAAGAGAGAGAGAATAGACCCACTCTGCCAGGTTGGAATTATAATAATTAAGATAGCATATTACTGTCACAGGAATAGACAAATAACTATTCAATAAATGGAAGGGATAGCCCCCATGTAGACATTATTATAATAAAACTTTCACATGTGAAAATGGAAAAACCAGACACAAATGGAAAAGAGTTTTATGTAATAAATGGTCAGAGTATTGGGATAGCTCATTAAGAATTCTGGAAGGAGAGTGAAATCAGGGTGGAATCACCCACCTTGAAAATTACAGATACTTTAGGTTTAAATACAGAAAAAGGAAGAGAGAAGAAAAGACAGACAAATTAAAATGAGAAAAAACCTAGAATTTAATGTCAGTTTTCTGGTTTGGGTTAATTTTTTTTAACTTTTCAACATAAATACCATTTCTAGTAAATAAATAAATGAAGAAGGGTGGTGGGAAAGGAAAATACTGACCACCAATGACTTATTAACTACTTATGTTTATTGATGAGCATCTTTAAACATATCACGAAGGAAGAAACTTAATTAATACATTTATATGTAAGAACATACTCAACCTCACTGAATATAATAGTACTGCAGATTTAAACAAGGTGTCATATTGTGCCTGCTAAATTGACAAAAATGTTTTAAAATTTAACCAGTGCTGGTGGGGTTATAGTGAAATCAGTATTATTCCCATATTGCTCATAATGGGTTAAATTAAATAGCAGTTACCCTTTTGGAAAACAGTTGTTATTAACATTGATATCAAAAACACCAAAAGTGTTTATGGAGTTTGCGTAGTCCTACTCCTGGAGATTTGTTCTTATTAAAGAATGGAAAACATTCTATATGATTTGGATGAAATGCTCTTTGTAGTGTGAGTGGCTCCCAGGCCTGGATACCTTCAGAATCACCTGGGGATGCTCCGTAAAAATGCATTCCTGGAAGTTCTGACTCACTAGGTCTAAAATGATGCTTAATCTGCATGCTTACCAAACACACTAGATGATTCTGATTTCAGTTACTTGTGTACCTTATAATGAGCAGCACACTCTAAATGTCCAATTAATAGTGGCTTAGCAAATTGTCGTATTGCTCCTTAGTGAAGAATATTATACAGCTTGTCAAAAGTTTTGTGTGTATGTGTTTTACAATTAGAGAGAAATGTACAAAATTTTATCTATTAATTAAACTAAGCAGTAAAGACATTGGATGGGGGGCTGAAAGAAAACAGGAAAAATGAAAGCAACCAATTTTGTCAGGCTGTTAGAATTAGTAAGGGATTTCCTTTCTTTAGTCCTATGTGCATTGCTATGTTTATGTAATTTCTCTCAAAGTAAATTTGAAATTGTATTGAACTTTTTTTCAGGCATGTTACTACCAGATCCAGCGTGAGAAGCTTAACTAGGCTGCATAACAGCTTGACAACTGGATTATCTATACAGACTGTTATGGCACCATCTGGCATCTTCCCATAGTGGCAAAAAAGGATGGTCTTGAAATTAGAATGTTGTGTTATTTTGGTGGTTTTTTCTGAACCTTACAAATGATCAGAGCCCTGAGCCCAGGAGAAAAGACTGTACAGTTTAAAGGGAGAGTTGAAAATGATGCAGAAATCAGAATCGACTGGTCCCTGGCCAATAATAAGTTTTCAAAATACCATACACCTACTGTTTGAAAAAAGAGGGTATCTCTTCCTACAGTAAAGGTTATGCCAGCTTCATGATGTTGCAAGAAAAGTTCTCAGTATGGCTTCTTATGTTAAAGAAGATGATGGATAATTGGGAGTTTCTGGTTTGCCCACAGTTACCCCAGACCCCTTTGCAAGGAGCAGATTACACTTGAAACTGCGGTAGCCGCACTCTGCCTTCCTGAATCCCTTGCAATCATGTGTGCATCATGCTTCTTTGCTGAGAGAGGGGAAAGAGAACTTTTAAACTACAGTTTTAACTTTTTCTAAGCTTTTCCACCACGGTATTCATCATGGGAGACATTCGATATAGTGACCAGCAAACCACAACCCCAAACACAGAACGCAGCTATATAGGAGTGTTCTGCCTCCTGAGTAAAAAAGAACATAGGAATTTTGTCCTACAGAGTAAATACACTGGAATTCAGACACTGACTCTGCGCTGCTATGGATCCTCATTTGTCCGTCTGCAAACGCTGTATCCCGAGGCCTGTGAAGAAGCCTGAAGAGCTTTTGCATGCAGGCTGCGTTTTGGAGCAGGACAAGAGACTAGGAGACGGGGAAGCGAAGAACCGCATCCCTCCTACATCCTTCCTAGTGTTGTGGCTCTTCCCTATACCTCGCATTAAATTCACAGAGGGGAGGAAAAAGGAAACAAGCTTTGGCTTTTCCTATTTCGAAAGTATTATGACACTTCAATGTTGTAGTGTTTGTTTTTTTTATGTCCTATTGTAAGCGGTTGGTTTATACTGTACAAGTAACACTAGTAGCTGTTCTGAATAACATAGGTGCTCTTCCTCATCTCATCTGCACAAATGGTGAGCGTATGGAGTATCCTCCTAATTTGTTAACATCAGCAGATGTTAATTTGGAAAAAGGATCATGGTTTCTGCTCTAATTTATAATCAAGACAAATGTTTATTAAAATATTGTTTTGGAATGCTGGCTATAATGTAACGGCAATTTTCATAATAAAAGACATTGATCTTTACGAGGTTGTTTTGATTACAAGAGAGATGGTACAGGGCAGCCCAAAAATTTAAAAGAAATCCAGGTTTAGTATTTGTGCTTACAGTATAATCCATGCCTTTGTATTGGCCTCAGAGGATCCTTTAGGATTTTAGACATCTCTCTTTACAGTGAACATAAGCTTATAATTATAGCACCTTTGGTGGCAAAGAACAAATTAACTTTCTGATCCTAATAACCTGAGGATGACGGTCTTTTTTTATTTTATTGTTTATGCTATTGCATCGGTCCCTCCACTTTTTCCCCCGAGGACAAGGGTCTTAAAGGAAATCTGTTATTTCTTGGGACAAAAGGCATATTTTGATAGTTACTTCTCTCTTTCTCTCTCCGTGCCCCTCTCTCTCCCCACCCCTCACCCCTCACCCCCCACCCCCCAAACAGATTCAGGTAAGGGAAGAGTGAGGAGTTAAAATATTCTGGTAGAAATATTAGGCCTTAGTTAATCATCCTCCTGTTGTGATGTCTTCTCAAGAAGCCTGTACATGTCCCTGATGCTTTGGGATGAGACCAACACTTAAACATTAGTTTATGTTGAATGCTTTACATTAATTCCACATATGACTTATAAAAGCAAATGTACTGAATGCCTTTGACTCCTTAAGAGAGAGACCCTGGGCCCTGGCCTGTGTGAC
Source organism: Glossophaga mutica (assembly GCA_039655065.1). Classification (NCBI taxonomy): domain Eukaryota; kingdom Metazoa; phylum Chordata; class Mammalia; order Chiroptera; family Phyllostomidae; genus Glossophaga; species Glossophaga mutica. The sequence goes on from CM077306.1 coordinate 28,512,530, forward strand.
TGAGTGGATTGAATGCTGGCCTGTGAACCAAAGCGTTGCCAGTTCGATTCCCAGTCAGGGCACATGCCTGGGTTGCAGGTCAGGTCCCCAGTAGGGGGCGTGCAAGAGACAACCACACATTGATGTTTCTCTCCCTGTCTTTTTCACTCCTTTCCAAATCTCTTTCTAAAAATGAATACATAAAAAAATCTTTTTTAAAAAGTTATTTTTAAAAAGTATAAAAGAGAGAGAGGGAACCTAGGGTAACTGGAAATGGACAGAAACACTTGACACCCACTGAGAAATTCTCAAATACTTGGTAGGCTGTTTCAATTCTTAAAAAAAGTTATAACTTGTCCTTTTATTGGAGTCATGAATGAAATTGCCCAGTTACTTTAGATTTTTATAGTATATTTGTACTTTTCAAATAGCATATTAATAAAATGTCATTTTTCTTGGGGGAAAGCCCTAAACCTCCAGACCCATGTCTATAAATAGAAATACCTAGGTGTCATGCAGCAGTTTGCAAAGATCTCACACACACGATGAATGCTTGAGGCAGCCCGTGAGGCAGACGATCACCCCACTGGTCCCTGTTTTGCAGACAAGGAGTGGCTGTGATTTGCTCACTGTTAAGGCTGGGATTCAAACCTAGAACTTCCCATTGCTCTTTGTACTACAGCTGCCAAAGATGTCATTTCATATGGATTATGCATTAAAGTTCAGCATGAACTTTAAAGTAAAACATGAGTTGAAAATGAAAACTTTGAGTGAAATTAAGTGCTTTTGATAGAATATGCTGTGCTCAAAACATTCACAAATGCATCGCATTCCAGCTTGGATTTTCATCCACTGTGGAGAGCAGGGGAAAGCCGTAGGCACGTTTAGGACCAAACAGCTGATAACCCTCTTCTAATCGCATTTTTCGCCCTGTGCCTTGCTGTCAGCAGCAGCGTTGTTCCTTTGTGATACCTACTTTCAAACGTTCTCCCCCTCACTGGGGGAGATCATTTAAATATAAAATTTTCAAATAAAGAAGTAGCTCCAGTCTGAGATAGAGAATGGGCTAGCTATGAAGTTTATTCAGAACAGGGGCTTGGTGGGGGAACTTTCAGAAGGAACTGCTACAGACTTTATTATTGGCTCAAGAGTCTATCAGTGCTTTCTCAGCATAACGTGAGAAAATGATTAAGGTTAGTAGGTCAGTTTATTCTCAGGTATCTCCACAGTTTTTCTTTTCATTAAAATAAAAATGCTGTCTTCTGTTGTGGGTGTCCGTTATCCTGAAATAGTCAACAAAAATATTAATCTTTAAGTATGAACTACATGCTTGGCAATTTGAGAGAAAACACTAAAGTGAAGGTTGAAAATGATAGAAATTACTAGACTCTTCAGTGCAAGGAATACTTAAGATTTGTGACAGGAGGCTTGTGAGTAATTTCGTGGTTAGGCTTCTGTGGATTAAATCAAAGAGGATGTGCAGAGATTTTCTCTAGAACAGCGAGGTGACTTTGGCAGTTAATAACCCACTGGTATTTCCTATGAAGCTTTTCTCTGGGTGGGAGCAACATTCCACGTTTGCGGTGTTGCGGGTAAGAGATGCTGCCGAGTGATCCTCAGTTACCCAGGTCTATGTGTCCGCCCTTCTGTCCCTTTTTAACAGTTAAAGATACAGTTCTGGGTAATCGGATTTAAGTGATTTAGTTTCATTGCAATCCAAATTATGTGGGAAATTTTATGAGTTTGAAAGGGGTTTTGCTTTCAGAAGCTACTTTTAAAGTATCGAATAATGAGTTGTCATGAAGGTAAAATAAAATTGAACATTTGCTCTAGTCCTAATCAGTATTGTGACCCAGAGAAAACTGACCATTTTTTACAGGCCATTTTTCACAGGCCATTTTTCACTGTTTTCAAGTCCTTTTCAGGCTTCGTTTAATAGAAAGCATCATTCTGAAAAAGCATAATAGGGGTAGAGGGTGTAGCATTTAATAGTAATCACTACAGTTTTTAAAAGTTCATGGCTTATAAATAATGTTCAGGACAAACTCCTCAGGAGTCAGTGGTACTAACACAGCTTCTAAGTTAACCGTGGAACTGGCTGTCCTTTCTGTTAATTAATCCAGAATTGTATGTGGTTCGGTATTTAACTTAACAGTCTCAAGAATTCTCGTTCTCAAGACAGCAGAAATAGGGAAGTCTTAGACACTTGGTGCAGAAGTCGTGAAAAGGAGCACAAGGTTGTGACATCACAGTCTTCTGCCAGGACCTGGCGTCTTTCAGGACTAATGGAAACAGAGGAGGAAAACGTGATTTTACTGCTTGATGATGCCGCTTAATACCTCTTTGAGTGTCCCGTTCCTTATCTGTAAAATGAAGGTTGCCTTTGATTAGGTCAAAGGCCTCCTGCAGCTGCTATGTCCAAGTGTGATAGGGAAGAAGGTCAAAGTTCAGTAGGACCAGGCTGAGGAGAAGAGGAAGGGCACAGGCCTCCCAACTCTGGCTGCCTCCCATCCCAGGATTGGCATCCCAGCTTCTCTTGAGCTCCCTGTGGGAGGTATCAGCCTTTTCCTTCCATTTCTTGGCCTCCCATTTTCTGTTCCTTCCCAGCAAAAACTGGGAATATCAAGTGCTTGCTACAACCCGAGCCTGTTAGAGCTGCTGAGGCCACGGCATTGAACAGGACAAGCAAGCCGTCCACTCCCTGACCCTCTACAGACATGACCCACACAGGGGCTGGCTGGACACTGAACAGGTTAATGCGTAAGAGAACTGTGAGGCATGGTGAGTGCTCTGAAGATAATAAATCACTATAGTTTTCTTAGCCACCTGGAGGGAAAATCATTTTCTGGGCATTTCTATGAAATTCTGTCTTAGTTGCAGCTGCCAGAACAAACTACCAGGGACTGGGCGGCTTAAACAACAGAAGTGTATTTTCTCAGCGTTCTGGGGGCTGGAAGTCTGAGATCAGGGTGCCAGCATGGTCAGGTTCCAGTGAGGGCTCTTCCTGGCTCACAGACTGCCTCCTTCTCTGTGTGTTCACGTGGCAGAGCGTGAGCAAGCTCTGGTGTCTCTTAGAAGGTCAGTAATGCCATCGTGAGAGCCCCCACCCTAATAATCCCCTAAGTCCCCATCTCCAAATATGGCATTGGGAGTAAGGCTTCTATCAGTATATATGAATTGGGGGGTGGGGGGGCATGATTTCAGTCCATAGCAAATTTATCACAGAAACCTGAGGATGACCAAGCAGGCAGAGGTTTTAGAATTCACCCAAGTTGTGATGATGAAAATCACTGTTTATGCCTCTATGGCTGAGAAACTAGTCAAAATGGGCTTTTTAGAATACATGAATTATCTGTGTGGCCCTGAGTTGGACATTAAATATGGGAGAAGTGTGGCCCACCTAACGATGCACGAACAGTGTCTGGTTTGTTCAATCTGCACTGCCCCACCAAGGATGTGGGATTTTTGAGATGTCCTTTGGGTAACAGGTTTTAAGAGGTTGCCTGATGAGCATGATGACTTGGAGTCAGCCCCACCTGTTCGCTCTGACTTCGGCCTGTGTGGCAGATACTCCATCTCCCTTTTCTGTTCTCTACCCTGGAAGTCCCCTCTAGGAAGGAAGATGAATCACACATGCAATTGTTGCACTAAATGATTTAGCAGAGGTTCAAAAATTGGAACGCAGGAAAAGGCAGCATTTAACCTGACTCAGTGAGGGCTGGGCAGGTAAGGGTGGTGGGCAAGGCAACGCATGTGGTATTAAGAAGCATGTGCATGAAAAATTGTCTAAAATTCCGTAACAACTTTCTATGTTGCTCTTCTCACTGTCTTAGAATTTAGAGACAATAATGATGTCTTTTTCAATATAGCTTCCCTGACTCAATCCCACAATCTGTCTAGATTCTGGAGAGTGGTTTTCAATCATATCAGATTCAATATCCCAGTCTTTACTAATTTGAAACGCTCCTTTGAAAAATTTCAGATTAATTCTGCATTATCCTATTATAACAAATGCTGCTGGTGCCCTACCCATGTTCCTGCTGTCCTTATGAATTTGATGCACTCTGGGCTGACCTCCAATGGCCAGCAGCTGCACTCACCTCAGGAAGTACCCATGTAGCAGGCTGCAAGTGCCAGAAGCAATGCTCTCTGGGATCAGCCCTTAACCAATGACGGGTAGCACTGGTGTATAGTTAGCCCCACCTCCTTGTCCCTTGTTCCCCATGGGATTAAGCTCCAATTGCCCATAGTAGTTACTTTATAAAACTTTTACTGGCTTTTCCCCTCTGCCCAGCCTCAATACCCTACTTCTCTACTGGTGTTTCTTTCATCTTCTTTTAAAAAATATTTTAATTTACTTTTTAGAGAGGGGAAGGGAGAGAGAAAGAGAGGAATAGGAGCTCAATGTGTGGTTGCCTCTCACACGCCCCCTACTGGGGACCTGGCCCACAGCCCAGGCATGTGCCCTAGACTGGGAACAAACTGGTGATCCTTTGATTCTCAGGTTGACACTTAACCACTGAGCCACATCAGCCAGGGCTTCTAGTGGTGTTTCTTGAGATCACTTTCCAAACAAATCACCTCCCTGGAATCCTTATCCTGTGTCTGATTCTGGGGGAGACTGAACTAAGAAACTTGCCTACACAAAACTTCAAAAAATTCATTCATATATATATATATATATATATATATATATGAAGAATTAAATAGGTGTAGTTGATAAGACATTGCACATTTCAATATGTAAATATGGGATACCACTATACCCAAGATACAAAGAAGTAATACATATTTATACCTATAAAAATCCACCACAGATGCAGCAGCTTTGAACGCAGATGCAGATAGAGTGGTGTGTAGTAGTAACCCCCCCCAAACAGTACCATCAATGACAGGATTTTCTGAAATGACAGGCAACTTGATAGAGTCCAAGCAAAACAAAGTAAATTAATCCCTTAGTTGTGATAGTAGTAGTCCAGAAAATTCAGTGTGTATTAAAACTGTGCAAAAATACTTTGTATTTAAAGAACATGTAAAGAAAAGTTGAGTTCTAGGCTCAAATAATGATAGAGGTTTGAGTTCTGGGCTCAGATAATTATAGAGGTCTTCCAGCAGCCTGGAAGTCCAGTGGGGCATTCGAAGTTTATACAGACCATGAGGTGATTCTTCATTGCGTAGGACAACTTCATGTGGGAAAGTTCTTCAGAGAGCAGTGGGCGTATTTCCCTTGCCCTCATTTCCTTAAGCCCTCCCCTGTCCTGTTGCCCAAGATGTAGAAGTGATGGCCGGAGTCCCAGCCACCACCTTGGGGCAGGAAGATGAGCACACCGCATCCCAGGGTGGTGAAGTGGTGAGTGGAAAGAACCTATTCTCTGAGAACTTCATGGAGCAAGGCCGCCCTACCAGCCCTGGCCTGTCAGCCTCTGGACTTTGACATGAGCAAGATATAAACTTCCATCCTGTTAAGCCACTATTATTCTGGGTTTCTGTTTGTTGAAATTAAACCTACCTAAAGCAATATAGAAAATAAACTCTAAGAGTAGGCCTCAGCAGTAACACACAACTCTCGAAATCTCAATCGGCGCCATGAAGAACTAACTACAGGGCACAACGGGAGGGGAAAGGGCACGAGGGCAGGCAGACCAGGAAGGCTCATCTGAGCTCTGAATCAACTAGGCAAAGGGGGGAAATAAACAAATAAAACATCACTTGTGGAAAAAACAAAAAGAGGGGAGTAGAGGGAGTATTTTATGGAATAGTTCTCTCTTTCTCACAGCTGGTGATGTTAGAGAGCCAGGGCCACAGTGCAAGAATTTTTTATCATGAGGATCCCAGTGTGTGGCACAGCGCCTGAGCTGTCCAAAAATGCTGTGGAAAGTATATCTCAGTGCACTAAGAACTTCATGGCCAGCATGATGGAATGAACTGTGCACTGTCTATTGATCTGCTCCCTAGTCCTGAATTCCGTCTAGAAGCCCGGGCCCGGAGGATGATCCAGTCAGACAAAGGAGCGGATCCGCCGGGTAAGGACGTGACGTGTTCTACAGCATCCCGTCCAGAGAATGGTACGTGGCTCCTGGATTCTTTTTCGAAACTAGGAAGATCTGATAGTATCACTCTGAATATGTGATCAAATGAATGGGTAGAAATTCTGATAGATTTATTGTGATTCCTATAAGAAACGTGTACATTTTTGAGTGTCCTATACATAAGTCAACATAATTTTCAAGGAAGGAAGGAAAGAAATGGACACAATGTTTTACTTAAACTTAGAACCTCATACCTTATTCACATTCAAAATATAACTGCAACAAATAGAATTTCTGTGATAACACTTGTAAAAAAAATCAAGCATTCACTAAAATCTGTTCAGTCCCTTTAATCAGTGGAACCCTGAGACGTGTCTTTAAAAACTCACTGGGAGAACAGACTGACAGCTGTCAGAGGGGAGGGGTGGGTGGGGCTGGGTGGAAAAGGTGAAGGGATTAAGAAGAAAAAAGACCTCATAGACTCACAAACAAGACTTATTGGGAGTTAGAGGTTTTCAATAACAGTTTCAATAAGAATTTTCAGAAAGGGTAAACACAAATGACTCTACGAATTAGAGAAGGAGAGTCCAGAAAACAACCAGATAATTTTGGAATAAGCCAAAGGCTAGTAAGATTGGGGAGGAGAAAGCAATATTGCTCTCATAATATCTTACATCTGCGTACTATGATCTATCATTTTGTCTAACGTTAGCAGCACCCCTATGGGAAAACTAGCACATCCTTGTTTTGCCACAAGGAAACCAGGTTTCAGATAGTTGGGTGACTTTCTGAAGTTCACAAGCAAGCAAGTGACAGAATAGGGCTTGAAGGTAGATCTTCTGGCCTTAAATCCAGGGTCACGTCCACTCTTCATGAGTGCCTGTGGCACATCCCAGCTGACTAGTCCTTCACATTTAAAACACCCGCCTTTATTTCCACCCCCACCTGCCTGCCACAGCGGCTCTGCCCTCTCCCTTTCCTAGGTCTCTCCCAAATCCTGAGGCTTGTGCTGCAAGAGCTAAATCTGTTCTACAGCCGAGATGTGAACGGGCTGTGTCTCCTGTACGACCTCCTCCACTCCCCGTGGCTGCAGGCCCTGCTGAAGGTGAGCGCCCTGAAGCTTGCGAGCCTTTGCTTGCTGTGGGGGCAGAAACTGCTCAGGCAGCAGTGTCGCTTTCGTCAGGGGTGGGGGGCAGGAAACTGCAACTAGGAAGAAGTTCTTAGGAGACAGTTCTCAGAGCGCGAACTATCAAAGTTTAGGAAGGAATTAATTTTGAAGGCAAAGAGTATGGCAGCTCCTTTCTTGTCTCCCTGAGGCCCCTGGGAGCACAAAGCAGGCACCACAATGGCCACGGCAGCGCTCCTAGTAACCACCTGCAACCGTCTGTCCTCGAGGCCAACTCAGGACAAGTAAAAAAGCTTCTAAAAAATTATTCCTTTCTGTTTTCTTTCTTTAAATCAGGAAATGAGGTCCTATAGTTCTGTTTAGGTATCTTAAGTTTTTTTTTACCCTGAACATTTCTTCTTCTTTTTTAAATTTTGGCTAACATTTCACATACCATACACTTGCATCTACTATCTGACTATAATTTTGTTTTTCTGAACAGGCATTATTATTAAGAAAGATCCTTTAGAAGTTATTTTTGGTGGGTGGGGGGTGTGTGCAGTGGGGAGGGGAATGGTGGGGGAGAAATGGGACAACTGTAATAGCATGATCAATAAAATATATTAAAAAAAGAAAAAAGAAAAGGTTATTTAGGTAGATATTATACAATCAGAATGACTGAAAAATAAAAACATTTGCTGTGTTTAAAAGAAAAAAAAGAAGTTATTTTTGGCAGTGTGGGTGTTTCCTTAAATGTCGAATGTGGTCGGCATAAACAAAGAAGCGCTCTGCACAGCGCTCGTTGCAGAACTCCCGGTCTCTGTTCATTCATCCATCGATGGACGCCTGGGTTGTTTCCACGTCCTGACTCTTGTGGATAATATTGCAATGAGAATGGGGTGCACCAATCTCTTTGAAACAGTGATTTCATTTCCTGGGGATATATATCCAGAAGTGGGGTACATGAGGGAATATTATTCAGCCATGAAAAGAAGGAATTCTTCGTGTTTGCAGCAACATGGATGACTCTGGAAGGCATTTTGCTAAGTGAAATAAATCTGACAGAGAAACACAAATAGTACGTGTTGTCATTGATATGGAATCTAAGAAAGCTCAATTCGTCAATTTTCCCCCACCAGGGCCCGGAATGTGGGGGAAAGGGGGAGAATTTGGTCAAAGGGTACAAACCTCCAGTTTAAGATGAGTGAGTTCTGGGGATCTAATGCATGGCACGGTGACTGTAGTTAACAAAACCATACTATATGCTTGCAAGTTGCTGAGTAAGAGAGTAGCTCTTATACGTTCTCACCACACACACAAAATAGTACTCACATGCGGAGATAGAGGTGTTAACTAACCTTAGCGTGGTAGCCATTTTGAGATAGATATATATCTCAAAACATATATACATGTTTTATATATATATAACATGTATATATAATTATGTTTATTTCTTAAACTTACACACTGTCATACACCAATTATATCTCGATAAAGCTGGGGGAGCCCCACCTGCTTCCTGGCAGGCACTTTCCCTCCCAGGACTAGCTAAAACACGAGCTGCGATGTCACCGAAGGTGCTGCCTGTGCTCTGCACCCCCTGCACCCGTCCTCCCGCCTAACCCTTCCAGGGAAGCGCGAGCACTAGCACCGACATGGAGCAGGGAAGTGCCACCATTCCAGGCCTGGGTGGAGAGGGACCCTGCCAAGCTGGCCCTGGCTCCCATCACAGCATCTGTGAGAGAAACTGTATTTCTAAAATAAAATTAAGGACTGCCCAGTGGAGCTGGGCAGGCCTGACTGTACTCAGCCCAACCTTAGATCCTGGTATGGAAGAAAATTCCCAAGGGTCAACAGAGACAAAGTTGGAATTTTTATAAGTGAACTTTTACTGGAAAATGAAGGGAAGAGAGGGAAACAAACCAAAGAGCAGAGCAGAGTACAAATAAGCGTATAGGGTGCTTATTTTGTTCCGATCCTCCGGGGAACCCTGGTCCCATAGCTCGTGTCCAGCTCCTGCCCAGCTGCCCAGCCCTGGTCCTTGCAGGTGTCTGGCCCCAAACCCCCACTGGTCTCAGCCCTAGACACCCGTCTCTTACCTTGTTTAGCAAGAGTAAAAGTTTGAATTTCTTTCAGTGGAATCAGTTAGGGCAGATCACTTTCCAATGGCAGCTGGTAATTGAGCCTTTGGAGCTCCAGCACCACCAAACTGGACCTCATTTCTCTTTCACAACTAGAGACACTTTATCAAAGGCCAACACTCACGCTGTTCATGTTTCCCAGGCTGTTTCTTCCCATGGAGATTCTTAAATCCAAAATGTCAACAGTTCTGTTATCCACATACCTTCTGCAGGTTTATGACGGCCTCCAGGAATTTAAAGAAAAACAACTTGCTCCTGCCAGCTCCCACGCGCAGGCGTTATGCTATGAGGTGAGCTGATTCTTGGTTCACGGAACAGTAGAGCTTTGATACGAAGCCATTTTACTCACAGTGCTAGTTTAAATAAGTTAAAGGCTCTAATGGAAAAGTTGGATTATGATCGTGCATCTATTGTTTCTAATTGAGCTTTACTAGATGGAAGAAAATTGGCCTGCTATCTCCCAAATTAAAACAAATAAAAATAACAGTTTTAGCATGTGTCCATTCTCTCTTTTTTCTCCAAACCTTGGACTCAATTTACCCTGTGTAAACAGGGTAATGTTACTGTAATGATCCCCAAATTTACAGCTCTGGCTGGGCTCTTTCCCTGAACTGTGGGCCTGTATCGAACTGCCTCCTCCCCACCCTATGCAGATGTTTGTGGGCCCTCACACTCGGTGTGCCCCACGCTGAGCTCCTGACCGTCCCCACCCCCACCACAGCTACTCCTCTCCCGGCCTTTTATATCTCAGTAAATCCATCTTCGTTCTTGCAGTGCTCAGGCCAAAAGTCCTCGAGGTCAGCTTTGACTTTCTCTTTCTCTCACACCTCACACCCAGTCTAATGGCAAGTCCTCTCCATTCTAGGAATACCAGCTCTCACCACTTCCACGTACCACCTGATAGTATAAGCCATCGTCATCTTACGTAGATATTTGCAATATAGCCTCCTACCTGGTCTCCTGCTTCTCGTCTTGCCCCTGCAGTCCATTCCCAGCATAGCCGCCAAAACAACCCTCTTTAAGGGCAAGTCAAATCAGGTCGCTTCTCCGCTCAAACCTTTCCAGTGACTTCCCATCTCAGAGGAAACGTCGAAGTCCTTACACAGCCAAACCGAATGGAGCCCCATCACCTCTGTGACATTCCGCCCTTTGCTCTCCCCCTTGTTCATGCTGGTCCAGCCAGATTAGCCCCTTGTGGTGGTGTGAACCAGACACGCTCTTGTGGCAGGCTCTTCGCTCTTGCTACTCCCTGTGTCAGAATGCTGTCGCCTGTGTATTCAGGACTTCCTTCCTCACCTCCTCCTGTCTCCACTCAAATGTCACGTGCACACTGAGGTTTTCCCTGGGCATCCTATCTAAAATTGCCATCCCCTGGTAGCACTCCCTACCTACCTTCCTTGTTTTCATTTTCTTTGAACCCTTCTCACCATCAAATAGAACTATTTCTTTGACTTGTATTGTACATGTCTCCTCACTAGAAGGTACACTCTATGAGAATGGGGACTTTTGTCCACCAAACTCACCGCTCTATTTGCATCACTCTGAACAGTGCCTAGCACGTAGTAGATAGTCAATAAACATTTGTTGAGTGAAGAAATAATGTAATCTATTTTATTATTATTTATTGCTCAACCTATATTAAAGGAAATAGAAGGAAAAAAAGAAGAAAACTTTACCCTCGATTTCAGTAATCAGCAAGTCAAATTGTGCTTAGTTGTCCAATTGTAATCCTGGTGAGTGGAGGTGAAGCTTGGTGAATTGCCTGTTTTCATTTGCTGTATGCAAGGGCACTCAACTGCTAAAGACTCACCGTGCTGATTGAAGTCTTGAAAGGTCTATGCCCTGTCGGAAAGCAGATCTACACCTAAACCACAGCGAAGAGATTAGAATTTATTCCATTAAGCACTTTTCCCTTGCACAAATATTAAAATTGTTAATCAAATAATAAGCTCTAAAATACAAATTACTATTTCCATTTTCCAGTAGCAGCCTGGAGCATCCCATAGGATTATAAGTTACCTGAGTTCTCCAGGTATTTGAGCCTGTGCCTCGAGAACTCAGGTACCTTAACCCGCCCATGAAACCCTCACAGGAGCAAACAGCTGTTTTAGAGCCACTAGAGAGAAATTGCCTTGGAACATACAATATCACAAAATGGTGTTAGTTCTTTAGAAGCTAAGAGCCTGTGAAGTGCCAGGCCTGGGGCCAGAGGCTTTTAGATCTACTCCAAATCTTGAATTCTACCTGCTGTAGCAAAGCTTAATAAGTAAAAAAGGATCATAGGCCTTGCCTTTACAGATGAAAAAGAAGGCTTCCATAACAGCTTTTCCTAGGTCAATATCATGTTGGTGAGTACATCTGTTCTGCAGTCTGGGTGAGGTTAACTAGGTGATAAAGATTTTTAAAAAGTTCACAGCATATGCTTTTTCCATCAACCAGGTGGTGGAGATACTACAGGCAGCCTCCAATTCCCCTGAGATCCAAGAGCTGAGACAAATCCTCCAGGCCCCACACTTTCAGGCAAGTGCTCACCAGCGTAGACACGGCATGCCTATCGGTGAGCAGATGAAGTCGGGGGGTGGGGGGAGGAAACTCGATGGGAAATGCGCTCTCGGAATAGATGCCCCGTTACTGTACATGGGTCCCCAACGGTGCGCACCAAAACAGGTGGGGCTCAGATGTGGGCCAAGCCTGACATAGTTATGAGGAGTCATCTAGAACTTTCCTTATGTCCCCTCTGCAAAACCTGTAAAATTTGGGGGCAATCAGGGTAGTATCCTTCCTGTCCATCTTGGGAATATTCTAAGTTTTGAATAAAGTGTGTGAAGGTATTCGGAAACCACAGTATAATGATGATTTTTTTCTATGGGAGACGGAATAAGTGAAAGACATTTAATGGCAGAACAGAAGCCCACCTCTTAATACTTGCAGATTTTGAGATCAGTTTACTAGCAAATTAGAACTTTAAGAGAATATCTGCATTTGGAGCCATGGAATTGGCATCAAAAAGCTTAGTGCACAAGATAACCCTAAGGAATTTTCTCCACATTCCGGTGAAGTTCTTTCCAGCAAACTCAGGCAGGGCTTCAGGACGACTGCTTCCCCACCCCATGAAGTAAAAAACTTAGCAGAGTGGGTCAGTAGAAGGAACTTTCTGGTCGTAGCTTAAACTGGGGAACTGCTTTTTCTCGTTTGGCTCTACATGGGCTTTTGGAGGTCACTGACAGGTTAAACCAGCAAGGTATTTTGATTACTGCCTCACCTTAATTAGGGGAAATATTAGAAAAGTTGTTTTTTAGTTCAGAATCATAGGAGCACCATGGATGACATGGGTTCCCAGAAAATGAGAAAGTGATAGAATAATACATTTAAACAGAAATGAAAGAATATATCAGGTATAACAATACACAGAGCACAGACATGGGTTTGAATCTAGTATGACGTATTGGCCTCAGTACATCCGAAACATCTAGTATGAGGTATTGGAGCAAATTATATAACCCCTCTGATCTTTATTTTCTTTATTAATAAAATGGTGATAAAATTTACGAAATACATACGACCTCTCTGTGTCTTGTTTATCTGTAAAATGAGGACAATAAATGTACCTGCTTCACAGAGTTGTCCTGAAGATTGAGTTAATCCACGGAAAATGCTTAGAACTGCGCCTGGCATGTACGTGTTGGTTGTTCTCACTGCTGTGTCTCACATCGCACCCAGACACTGTGTTCTAGGTGGATATGCCCTGTTGTGCCCTATGTGTGACCTCTGTTCGCCTTCTCCTTCCCTGTTCCCAGGCCTTGCTCAGAGCCCATGACACTGTTGCTCAGAAAGATTTCGAACCCCTCCTCCCCCCACTGCCAGACAATATCCCCGAGAGTGAGGAAGCAATGAGGATTGTTTGTTTGGTGAAAAATCAACAGCCCCTGGTAAGGAAATGGTTTTATATTTTTCTTTAGAATTATATCAGGGTGAATTATGAACTAATTATCTCTAGTAGTTACTTGGGCCATATTCTTGTCTGTGGTCACAGATAGAGTTCAGGCATTCAGAAAATGTGAGGGACTCCATAATAATAAAGGCTGACATGTCACTTAAAGATTTTTGCCTGTGGCTTCAAACACATTACATGTAATGTTTTCATTAGGAAGGATTTCTGTCGAATGTTTTTCTTTTTTGACAGAGCTATGAGAGATAAGACATTTATTTTATTATTTGACTTTCTGACAAGTACGTGTATTTCACTCAATTCCAATGTATTTGCCTGTTTTTGTGGGTTTTTTTTTTTTTTTTTTTTTTTTTTTATCCATCAATAGGAAGCTAAGTACGGCATTCTTTTGATTTTCTGAGAATAGCCCCCATGATTAGATTGTAATTGTGGGAGGTTTATTTATCTTTAGAAAGATCTAAATATTCTTTTCTGTGGACATGGTGGTTAGATAGAGAACTCAGGGGCCAAGGTTGCGAGGCCTTTCCCTTTTGATGGCGCAGTGTGGCCCCGCTTGGCACGAATACTCTCATCTGAAAGACCAGGGAGGGAAGCCACCAGGAAAACGGTCGCATAGCTGAAAGAGGGATTCCACTGTGCCCTCTCCCCAGGGAGCTACCATCAAGCGCCATGAGATGACAGGGGACATCCTGGTGGCCAGAATCATCCACGGCGGGCTAGCCGAAAGGAGTGGTAAGCTGGGGTGGCAGGATACAGGTGGGACCAGAAAAGTAGAAACCCCTTCATTGTTTAGTCTCCATTGCAGGGAAACCTCTGTTTTCCAACCAAGGTTGGGGCTTTAATAAGGGCCACTGCACTGCTTGGTTATTAAAGAAGGAAGGAATAAACACTCCAGAGAAATCCTGTTCCCCTCCTTCGATGAGTTCCTCCGTTCTGGGAAGTGTATTAATGTTCTCTCAGTTTACATTCTCGTAGCAACCTAATGAGGTAGATATTATCATACAGTCTTTTTTTTCTTTCTTTTAATATATTTTATTGATTATGCTATTACAGTTGTCCCATTTCTCCCCCATCATTCCCCTCCACCCTGCACACCCTCTCCCACCCACATTCCCCCCCTTTCGTTCATGTCCATGTGTCATAAGTTCTTCAGCTTCTACATTTCCCACACTGTTCTTGCCCTCCCCCTGTCTATTTTCTACCCGCCATCTATGCTACTCATTCTCTGTACCTTTTTCCCCTCTCTCCTCCTCCCACTCCTCTGTTGCTAACCCTGCATATGATCTCCATTTCTGTGGTTCTGTTCCTGTTTTGTTTGCTTTTGTTTTAGGTGTGGTTGTTAATAGCTATGAGTTTGCTGTCTTTTCCCTGTCATATTTTTTATCTTCTTTTTCTTAGATAAGTCTCTTTAACATTTCCTATAATAAGAGCTTGGTGATGATGAACTCCTTGAACTTGACCTTATCTGAGAAACACTTTCTCTTCCCTTCCATTCTAAATGACAGCTTTGCTGGATAGAACAATTTTGGATGTAGGTCCCTGCCTTTCAAGACTTCAAATACTTCTTTCCAGCCCCTTCTTGCCTGTAAGGTCTCTTTTGAGAAATCAGCTGACAGTCTGATGGGAACTCCTTTGTAGGTGACTGTGCCCTTATCCCTTGCTGCTTCTAGAATTCTCTCCATTTTAATCTTGGCTAATGTAATTATGATGTGCCTTGGCATGTTCCTCCTTGGGTCCAACTTCTTTGGGACTCTCTGAGCTTCCTGGACTTCCTGGAAGTCTATTTCCTTTGCCAGACTGGGGAAGTTCTCCTTTATTATGTGTTCAAATAAGTTTTCCCCTTGTTGCTCTTCTTCTTCCCCTTCTGGTACCCCTATAATTCAGATGTTGGGATGTTTAACGATGTCCTGGAGGTTCCTAAGCCTCTCCTCATTTTTTTGAATTCTTGTTTATTCCTTCCTTTCTGTTTGCTTGTTTGTTTCTTCCTTCTGGTCCACTCCATTGATTTGAGTCCCAGTTTTCCTCCCATCTCTATTGGTTCCTCATGCGTCTTCCTTCATTTCACGTATTGTAGCCTGCATTTTTTCATCTAATCTGTGAGCAAAATCAACCAATTCTGTGAGTGTCCTGATCACCAGTGCTTTGAACTGTGTATCTGATAGGTTGGCCATCTCTTCATTGCTCAGAGGAATTGGCTTTAGGGCTTTGATTTGTTCTCCAGTTTGAGCCATTTTTGGTGTTTTGTTTTGTTTTGTTTTTGGTCTGGTCATGGCTGTTACGTAGTGAAGGGTGGAGCCTTAGGTGTTCCTCAGTGCAGGGCAGCCCAGTCACTGGGTTGTGATTCTGTATGTGGGGGCGGGGTCCGAGAGGGAAGAATGGCACCTGCTCCGCTCTCTCCTGGATTCCAGTCCCCTCCGCTGCTTCCCCTTCCCCTGGATTATCTGCACGCGCGAATGTGGGACCACCTGGTCAGCCAGTCGCCTTGTGCGGCCTCACTGGGTCTGCACAGTTGCCACCCCGTGCCCAGAGTCTGCCAGTAGCTGCCTCTGGGCCTGGGGTCTGCCAGCCGCCTGCACGCTTGGGAACCACCAGCCACTGCTGCCTGCGTCCCGGGTCCGCACCTCCACTTTTTCCTGCCGCCACTCCACCCCTCTTACTGGTCTGGATGAGTGGTTGTTGGACTTCCGTACAGTTCAATTTTCTATTAGCTCTGGTTGTTTTCTTGTTTCTAAATATTTGTTGTCCTTAATTTTGGTTGTGAGAGGAGGCACAGTGTGTCCACCTATGCTTCCATCTTGGCTGTAAATCTTATCATATGGTCTTATAGATGAGGAAACCGAGGCTTGAAGTGATTAGATAACTCACTTGCTCAGTTTGAACTAGGGTTCAAGTCCAGGTCAGCCTCACTCTGTTTCCAACTTTCATTCTTCACTTGGTCCCTCTGCTTTCAAAAAGGCACAGCTCTTCCCCATCCTGAAACTCGTTTTGCTGGTCCTTCCTGCCAGTGACCCTTTCACTGCTCTCCTAGAAGCAACCAGTTCTATGACCTACTGCCCCTGTCCTCACTGTCCATGGCCCCAGAAACCTGGCACAGGGATTTACCCCAACATTCTTAGAGCTATTACCCCCAGAATTTCCTAGTGGCTAAGTCCATTGGCCCTTCCTTCATCCTCGGTTGTATTACTGTTCTCTAGCACATCTGATGTTGTTGACCATGCCTTTCTTGAAATCGTCATGGTTTCTGTTCGATGGTGGCACCCCGTGTTGCTTCCTCTCTCTGAAAGTTCCATTGTTTCACTCCGAGTTTCTCAAGGCTTAACCTTAACCCCCATGTTCCTCCACAGTGTCTCTTGTAAGGTGTTTCCCCTTCCTTTTCATTGATCATTTCCTCATGATCTTGACATCTTCATGTTTAGTGTTATCTTCTTACCAGTGTTCCAGTTCCATTTCACAACATCAGGTTAGCAAAACTGAAGATCTTACCATCAGTTAACCCCAGGGTTGGCGAGGAAGTGGAAAAACGCGATTCTCATGCACTTTGATGGTTGTGTCAATTAGAATAACCATTTTGCTTTATTAGTAGTAGTAGTAGTAGTATTTCATAATAAATTTTGAAATGTTAGAGCATGCTTGAGTTAGCAAGTTTGTTACAGTTTTGGGATAGGTGCCCCTGTTTTTGCCAGTATCTTTGTACCCTTCCTTGTTTTGTGTTCCTGTTTGCCTAGGTTTGCTGTATGCCGGAGATAAACTGGTGGAAGTGAATGGAGTTTCAGTGGAGGGACTGGACCCTGAGCAAGTGATCCATATTCTGGTAACAGCCCCGTCTTGGCCTTCTTCATGACTCCGTGAAAGGCAGGCTGAACAGGGCCCAACCGGCCCCTGGTGTGTGGCTTCACTGTAATGTGAGGGGAGCCTGATCACTCTCAACAGCTTCCTCTCTCCAGACCACAGAACTTGTCTGTCTCTGGGCGCCCCCTGCCACCTGCCCGCTCCCCCCCACCCCCACCAACCCTTGGTAAGACACTTACTTCTCTGCCCAAACTGCTCTTTCTGTCTCAGAGAGCCTGCCAGTTCCCCAGCCCAGGGCCCTCACTACCTGGATTGCTCCACTGCAAATAGCCCAAGTGGGCAGAGTGAGACTCTGGAAGAAAGTCTGAAGCTGAGCAAACCACCCTGTGCTCCCCTAACATTTTTGTACAGCTCAAATCCACTTGAGATCTTCCTTGAGGCAGTTTGGGGGTAGGAAAGATGTCACCGGAAAGCAGCATGGAGAGGGGACATCCTTGCTGGCTCTGCCACTGTCCTTGGTGGTTTGAACTGGAAATTTCTGACATGATTATTACCTTTTTCTCTTTTGAGGTCCCCATTTCCAGCTGGCATGCCCCAACCCATCCCCCTCCGCTATGCACACCCCAAGTGCAGGGGCCCGAGGTCGATCACTGTGTGTCAAGTACACTAGTGGTTCTCATACTGGGTTCTTTGGGGAATTTTTAAATTTTTTTTTGCTTTGGACTGAGAGGAGGGGTGGTATTATAAGGAGTATATCAAGCACCTAAATATTGCAACCATTGCTGCAAGACTTTGTGTAGTATACAAGATACTACAAAGGGAGCTCAGAGTGTCAATCACAGACCCACAGGCCTCCACCTCGGTCCTGGTGCCAGCTGTGGAGTTGCCAGGACAATGGGGTTGTGAAATTCTGAAGAAGAGTGAGAAAGAGGTTTTGCTAATTTCTAGATCTCCAAAGCTTATCACAGTGTGGCTGACAGAGTGATTCTTACCTCCCCCACTGGGCTGACAGGTTCTCTGTCTCCTCTAAATGTTTTAGGGCCCCTCATTAGCTTGGAACTTGTCAGTCCCCCCAGAAGACTTGGGGGTCCCTCATTCTCCCCATTAGACTGGGCTTCCTGGTGCAGAATCAGGAAATAATTACTGACTGAGGTATGAAGAGGGAGTGGCAGACCAAGAGTTCATCTCCTCTCCTGTGGGAAGACCTTGCTGAGTGGGGTGGAACCGGTGGCAACGAGATGGAGGGTCCCTGCCAGGCCTTGGGTCTTAGCAGACCAGTGACTCCGGAGCCCCACCAGTGACTATAGAGCAGGGCAGAAGCAGAGCTCACCTTCTTCCTAATGTCCAGTTCTGGGTTTCCATTTAGCTGTTGAACCCTTGTAAAAGTCCCTGTGGAGGAAATCACCATTAGACTCGAACATTTGAGTTGAAACGCCATGTGCTGAATCCCAGGAACTGCTGAACTCTGAGAGTTGCCATTCTTCCCCCTTTGACATTTTCTAGGCCATGTCCCGTGGCACAATCATGTTCAAGGTGGTTCCAGTTTCTGACCCTCCTGTTAATAGCCAGAAGATGGTAAGAATTTACTGAGCCTTCACACTCTCACACGGTGTATAAAGTATCACACTTCTGTTCTCTATAATGTGTTGAACATTTGTTGAGTACTGTGTTGTATATTTTTCAATACTGATCACATGAGAGGCAAATGAGTAAAATGGATACAATACAAGGAGATGATGTACCAAGAAGTTAAGAAGTCACATCAAGAATGGTGAACATTTGAGCAAAAACTCTCAGCATTAAGAGATTATATTCCCAAAGTGATTTTTTTCATAGCTCTTAGACTCCGTTCAAGAGGCAAATGCTCCTTTTTTGCGAGGATGGAGAGGAAAGATAGGAACAGCAGAAGGAAGGGAGGGAGAAATTGTTTCATCTCGATGGCCCATGCGTGCACGGGTTCTTCTGATAGCGCCATTATGCACCACTGTCAGGTGTACGTTCGAGCCATGACTGAGTACTGGCCCCAGGAGGATCCCACCATCCCGTGCATGGATGCAGGACTGCCTTTCCAGAAGGGGGACATCCTCCAGATTGTGGACCAGAATGATGCCCTCTGGTGGCAGGCCCGGAAAATCTCAGACCTCGGTACCTGTGCGGGCCTAATCCCTTCTAACCACCTTCTGAAGAGGTAAGAAAAGTTACAACTCCTGACCTCAGGACTGAGGCATAAGGAAATAGAGCATTGTCTCAGGCTCCTGCTCTTGCAGTTAAGATAAGGCAAAGAGAGACAAGCAGATGAACAACCTCACACACTGGTTTATAAGACCAAGTGTCAACTTATCCATACACCTAAGCATCTTAAATACTAAATGATCATAATAATAATGCCAGCTAGAAAAGAGAGAAAACATGTAGGAAACTAAATTAAACTGAACATGGTAGCTCTGACTCCCTCTGTAAATCTTTCAAGTCTGAATTTAAACCTCATTTGATGAATCTCAACCCACCACCCTCACTTCTGTGCTACTGAGATCCAAGGGAGCAAGTAAAGACAGAAAAAAGATTTTAAAAGGTTGAAGCCTCAGCCCATGTTAAGAGATCAGGAAGTAGACAAGGAACTAGCAAAGGACATTGAGAATAAATGACCAATGAGTCTGCATGAAAATCAACACGGTATGGTATTCTGATCAACTGTGTCAATTGCTATTGAGGGGACTGAGAGCTGACCATTGAATTTAACAATACAGAGATCATTGGTGATCCTGATGAAAGCGATTTTAGTGGAGGAGTGGGGCCACCATCCTAGGGGAGTGAGATTTGAAGAAATTGATGACAATGAACACGGAAAAATCTTTGAGACACTTTGGTATAAAGCAGAGCAGAACAAATAGCTAGAGGGGAAAATAGAGTGGTATAATAATTTTTTTTAGATGGGGTAAATGATACTAGTGGGAATGAGCCAGTGAGAAGGAAATTGTTTGCGACAGGAAGAAGAGAAGAGGATTGCCTTGAGCCAGCAGAAGAAGAGGGGCTGGCTCACGGGGGACCACAAACAGGTGGCCCACAGTGAGGGTGACAGTGGGGAGCCTGGAGAGCGCAGCGGAGTTGGTGGGATGTGGTGGAGCTTGTGGAAGTTCTCTTCCAACCGCTCTGTTGTTTCGGTGAAAAAAGAGGTGATGCCGTAAGTTGAGAGTCAGGGTGGGTAAGGAGGTCCGGGGAAGGAGAGGGGAGACAGCTTGAAAAGCTTCTTTGAGAACTGGAGAGCAAGGGGATTAGGTAAATACAGTGTGATCTACGGCCAGGGGCCCCTGAGGGTTAGAGGCCATAAATGTGAAGTAACTCTGGTCAGTTTCCTGGGGACAGGTCCAGAGCAGACAGAGGTGGATTTAACAGTAAGTCAAGAAAGAGCCACAGGAGTGACTCAAATGAAGGAACATGATGTGTAAGCTGCTGAGGAGGGAGGTGAGGAGGTAAGGGTTGGTGGAAAGGTCCTAGAAAGGTCAATGGATTGTAGGTCCCATGGGGTCAACAGATTATTGGGGTTGGGAAGATAGGAGGTGTTGGTGGAAGAAAGGGATGCTGGGAATTGAAATTATGGAGGGACTGCAGCTATTGGTTCTGGAAGGTTCTAGGGTATGACAGTGGGAGGCAGTGGCTGAGGTAGAAGGTGGGAAGGGCTTTGAGAAAAAGGCAATCAAGGAATGGAGAGGCCAGGGTGTAATAAAACCATCAGGAATTATGACAACAGTGTTAAGAGCATGCGAGTGAGCAGGAGTAATCGGAATAGTTACCAGGAAAGTTGAGGGACTAACAGTCAGGAGCTGGGGATTCTAGGGAAGAGGGAGCATGGCCTGGAGATGGCCATGAGGAGCAAGGACCGGGACCCCACACCCCAGCCTGTGAACAGCGGTGCGCTGGAGCCAGCTACCAGAGCTCACCCTCTGCGCTTCTCACATCCACGGTCAGGGAAGTCAGTGCAGCGGCTTAAAACCAGCCATGTGACAGTACTGTCGCTAGAGAAGTTGGCAGAAGCCACACATTAGGGCTCGCCTGCCCCAGAGCTGCCGGACCAGCACACCACTAGGAGTGGGAGACAACCCAGTTTCCCCTTGAAAGGTGCGGGGGAAGCTATGAACTCAGAGTGACCTGGGTTTTAGTTAGAGCTAGACTTTATATTCTCTAAAGAGCTTATGCAGAGAAGAGGCTGAGTTGAGGTCTGATTTTGCTGGAGGTTTGTTTACTGGAGTTCCAGGGAGTGTGCGTGCGAATGGGCTTCAGGGATTAGAGTGTGGAAGATAAGGGATGACCTGGGCTTTGGGGCCTGAGGACAGGAACAGGGATAAAGGCCAAATGAGATTAGTCCTCTTGGGGTCACGACGGGCAAAAGCAGTGAGGATACCTTGGTGGGGGTCTTGCAAGGAGCACACAGCAATGGCAGGTTTTTTGGATTAGTGCCCAAATAAGGAATGACAGAAGGTGCAGAGATCATGTGTCTCTAAAGGAACTGTAGAGGGCATCCACAGCCTGTGAGAGAAACTGGAACATGCTATAAAAATTCCAATAAGACCAGGGTAGCAAGCTGAGGGGGTGGGGTGTTGTGGCTCCTTTCTGAAGTCTGCAGCCTGTGAACTACTGGTCACCTGCCAGATTTTCACTTTAAGTCATTGTGGCTCCAAAAATATCCCATGAAGCAGTTGGGGGTGGAGGGAAGACTGTGTATTTAGAGAAGGTATTTGACCATATGTTTGGAGAAGAAATCTTTTATACTTGGGTGGAGGCAGCAGAATTCTGGGAAAATGCTAGCCTGGAATCCTGGATCTATTTCACCTGGGTTTACCTGGGTTGATTCTTTTTTTCCTCATAGCGTATTTTTCCCCCATAGGAAGCAACGAGAGCTCTGGTGGTCTCAGCCATACCAGCCTGATACCCACCTCAAATCAACCTTCTGTGAGTGTGCTGCCCCCTCAAACCCAGCATGTGCACCCTGGGGAAACTGGCTTCCTCTCTCCCAAGGCTGACTTCCTGCCCAAGAGAGGGTCTTTAAATGTCCCCACTGCCCCCAAATAACCAGGCAGTCATCTGAAATCCTGCCACAGACATTCATTCCTTTGGATTTAGAAGAATTTTCAGTTTATGTAAATGCGCATGTTCCTGTGTTTGTGACACCTTTAGGGATCACTCCGCACTCGAAGTCCTCTGAGATCTCTAAGCCAGCACATGCAGGCACGCACCGGCAGGCAAGGCTACAGAGCTGCACGCCAACCTCCTTACAGGTTCTCTTTAGGGTGGTTAAAGTTAGCACTGTTCAGAAAGAAGCTCAGATTAACAGTTGTGCGTGCCTTCGATGAATAAACATGGGACTGAATAATCACCTAGTGAATGTAATTTATTTGCTAGGCAGCATCATTCAGATGTCAGGGGAGGAATGCTTAGTAAAGAGATTCATGGTGGCAAATGCTTGTGAAGTCCATACTGCCTCACAAAGGGTGCTGCAGCTTGCAGAGCCCAGCTGGAACCCGCAGAGTAAGGCCAGTCAGAAGCGGCCCTCACGCAGGCCCCTGGAAAGGAGTTATCGAGGGGGATGGGGCGCCTGGAGGAGGGCAAGGGGCACAGAGAAGACAACTTGGCATCAGCGTCAGATTTGACCATGGGAAGTCCTCACTTTATTTCTCAGTTCTCTAAGCCAGAAATAATTTTTCATTTTTTTCTCAAAGAGATATAATAACAACTATGGAGACATTTTTGAAAGAAGAAAACGCTCTTATAATTCTTCACATTGACTATATTTTTATACCACCTTCCAGTTATGAAAATATATTTTGCATGGTTATAGTTAACAGCTACAATACCACCTTTTATCTTTATTTTATCTTAACATATTATCAGAAACATTTTTAAGGTATAATTTTCATAGCGATATTTTAGTTGTATCCCTTGTGTTTTGAAAAAGTTTGTTGTTTACCAAACCAAATTGAAACACTTCCTTAATTCACTTTTCTATTTCATTTCTCAAAGACGCATGGAAATGCTAATAAAGTTTCTAATCAGCATCTGATAACTAGTCTGGCTACTGGTTGACTTTTAATTTGTTTGCATGACCTGATGGCATTTTTTATCAGAGTTCTTGAAAAGTCCATCCTGAAAAGAGCTTGCAGACCCCATTACTATCCTCACAGATCTCTAAGTCCAGGAACACCAGGGCTGGAGCCACTGACTGAAAGGGTCACCTCTCACGGGGAGGTTTTGGATGGGGCAGGATCATTTTCTAAACTGTTAGATCATTTCTTTTCTTTGTAACTGTTGTAGACAATTCGGCAATAAATATAATTTTTTTATCTTCCTGCTCTGCTTAAATGTTACCTTAAGAAAAAGAAATCTCAGGAGCAGTTGACTGAGTCAAAGGATTTAGACATTTTTTAAATCAAGAGTTACTGAAAAATTACAGGACTACGTTAGTTTGCAGATGGTTATTAAAAAGTTATTTACTGAAGAGTCACTTAGGATTGTCATCCCTCTTTCTTTCCTTCCCTCCTTCCTTCTTTCCTTCCTCTCTTCCTCCTTCCCTTCCTTATTTCCAGTCAAGACACTAGTTTCTAAAATATGCTGTATTAAGCATATTAATTCAGAAGAAATTAGAATGTAATGTTTTATGACTTTGGGGGATGAAAAGGAGCAGAATTTGCCAGAAACAAATAAACCCCCATTTTTAACAAGGCTCATAAATATATTAGTTCTATAGGCTATTCACTTATCATTTTGTTACTAAATCTTTACTAAATTTCTACAGAATAAGTCCAGAATATTAATTACTATAATTTTGGTACTTTGCTTTTCTTATTTTAAGTAAGTTAATCTGAGAAACTGAGCATAGACTAATATATGCATTTTCTCTGTCCGTCTGTCTCTCTCACTCTCTCTTTCTTTTCTTCAATCATTTGTCTGTACCCAGCAACATCTATGGAAGAAGGTAAGAAATAATATTTGAAAAAACCCTCATCTCCAAAGTCTCCTAGAAATTTCCTATAGTCTCATTCGGTTCAATTCAGTTCAGCTATTTATTAAGCTTTTACTATGTAACTAGTAGTAGTATTCTAGTTACTAATACCCTAATTTATAAAAAGATGTCATTCAAAAGGACATACACACAGTACAATTGTCCTAACACTGAGAGGAATGAAAGAAAAGAGAACCAACACTTACAGTGTGCAGTCCCAGAATCTAACACAGCACATTGCAAGAATTCAACAAAAGTCATGAAATTGCTCCTCTGTTTTGTGTCAAGTGCTTTGTACACATTGTTTCCAAAATAACCCTGTAATGAAAGTATTATTCCCATTTTATGGATGAAAAGATTGAGGTTCAGTGAAGGTAAGAACAACATTGTCAGAAGTTGCAAGTACTGCAGTCTGGGTTGGAGCTTCTGTCTGTCTGAGGGCCCTGCACCAAGGGCAGGTGGGACCTCTGGTTATTACCTCTGCCCTTCTCTGTGTCCAGACACCCAGGTGACTCATGATGTCCATCACACACACTCACAAAAGTAAGAAAGTCAGGTGCTATCTGCTTGAGGAGAGGAGAGAGAAATGAGAAGAGCAGTCCCCTTGGCCACCACCCCCATTTCATCCCTGACACTGGAGGGGGGACGGAGGAGCATGGGCAGGCCTGTGGAGAGTCCTGGGCCTCTGTGGTCTTGGTGGTAATGGGCCCGCTGTCTTAGTCTGCTTGTGCTGCCATAACAAGATATCACAGACCACGTGGCTCAAATAGCAGACACAGGTATTTATTTTATCACCTTCTGGAGGCTAGAAGTTCAAGATCAAGGTCCTAGCAGGGTTGGTTTCTGGTGATGTCTTTTTTCCTGTCTGGCAGATGGCCACCCTCTCTCTGTGTGCTCACATGGCCTTTCCTTTGTAAGTGCACAAAGAGGAAAAGAGAGAAAAAAAGAGATCTGGTGACTTCTCTTCTTTTTATTGTATAACACTACTAATTCCTTTTGGATTAGGGCCCCAACCTTATGACCTCACTTAACCTTAATTACCCCCTTGAAAGCCCAGTATCCAAATGAGGTTAGGACTTCAACAAATGAGGGAGGTGGGTGCGGGCGGGCACACAAAGAAGTCCATAACAGCAACCCTAGCCAATAGTGTGGAATTGCCAGTTTTATTTATTTATTTATTTATTTTGAGAGGAGAAGGGTAGGAAAGAGAGGGAGAGAAATATCAATGTATGGTTGCCTCTCATGTGTCCCCTGCTGGGAACTGGCCTGCAACCCAGGCATGTGCCCTGGCTGGGAATCGAACCTGGATCGTTTGGTTCGCAGGCCCGCGCTCAATCCACTGAGCTACACCAGCCAGGGTGGAATTGCCAGTTTTGAGAGAGTACAATCAGTGGCTCTATTAGATCACAGAGCTACAAGTTTAAAAAATCAGGACTACTTGTGCTGTACAATAGACTCACTGCTGGCCTCTGTAAAACAGGAATGACAACGGTAATTTTTGTTTGCCTTAAAAAAAACAAACCTCAAGTTATGTCCTAGGAACCGATGAATTCATTGTTATATATTACTAATCTGGAAAATGATCTCTAAATGAATATAAGACATTGAGTGACACTGTCAAAAATCTCAGCTGGTTGCTTGTGTCCCTACCTCTATCAAATAGTAGTATTTCAGAAAATGTTTCATATTGAATATGTTATCTTAAAAGCATTACTTAATGATGTGCCTTTTTAAGGTAGTGACAAGTGCTACTTTATAATATTATAGTTTATTAGAGAGAGTATAACATGTACTTTTAGAACATAGATAAGACATTTATCTATCAATAAACCACTGTTTATTGATCACTGGGGGAGTGCTGGCCACTCTGCTAGGCACAGGATGTACAGTGCTGAAATAAAAAAGACATTTTTTCAGAATATATATTCAAATCACTATTTTGATAATAAAAGGTAAATTCAACTCAGTTTAATAAATAATTTGTGCAATTACTACATTCAAGACCCTGTATGAAGATTTGTAAAGTATGCAAAAAGTTAGATATTTCCACTTTCAAGGAGCTATATAGAAGGGTAAATAAGGCAGAGACCCAAGTGATTCTCTTACAAAGTAGATAGATGTACAGTAGCAGAAAGCTCAAGGTCATAGGAAGAAAATGCTATTCTGTTCATGGCAAGGTTACTCATTTTGATCAGTGTTTGAGATGGAGCTTGAAGCATTGCAGGCCAAAGGAACAGCGTAAGTACAGGAACAGAGGAAGAACCAGTGGTACCTTCTCTAAGGGGAGCATAAGATATGTGAAGAAGAGAAGTGGACAAAAGCCCTCACAGCTGGGTTTGGGTTATGTTGTAAAGCAGTGATTTTCAATCTTTTTTTATCTCATGGCACACATAAAGTAATTACTGAAATTCTGCAGCACACCAAAAAAACTGATCTGACAAAAAACAGGTATAATTTTGCTAATTTACAAAAATAATAGTAGTTACCTACCTTTTTTGCTCCAAAGTGGCTATTTAAAAATTCAGGTGTCTGTACTTGGATATAAGGATTTCTGGTACCAAGAATTAACCAATCAGATGCAACCTTATCAGGCAACGTGATCAATAAGATGCGACTCTATTATTTGACCTATATATTTATGGTTCAAGATAGGGCATTCACACCTAATGCTACTGCGTTGGCTATTGTCATTTTTTTTACTTGACAATCTAAGGGAGAAGAGGTTAGTGCCCCTGACTAAATAGTCAGCTATCACATGTTTTAAAGATTCTTGCAGCAACTCAGGTTGAAAATCGCTATTGTAAAGAGTTTTCAGTATTACGATGAATGATTTTAAAAGTTATATTCTTTCATTCTCTTATACACACCCAAGCTAAAGGTAAAATTAGTTAACATTTATTGAAATTTACCATGTGCCTGAACTTTTCATGCATTATCTTGCTTATTTCTATCCTATACGGTAGGTATTATTACTATCCCCATTTATAGAAAGAAAACTGAAACTTATAGGTAAATTGTAATAATTTGTCCAGCATTCAAAAGCCTATGCTTTTCAATTTTAACCATTTTATATCATGTAGCTTCCCATATCATGTATTTTCATTTAATACAGTGGAGTCCTTTCCATCTCTCTGAGTTAGCAATGGTTGTAAGAGTATCATTATTATAAGGTGGTCTGTGTTTTATTGGCATAAGCCTAGATAGAGGGATTTTTGTTTGTGGTGCTAACACATTTTCAGTTCTGTTGTTCTCTATGTTCTTTTACAGAGGACGACATGAAGATTGACGAGAAGTGTGTGGAAGCAGGTAACAGGTCCTCTGTAGTTTCTCAAGCAGAGTCAGCCAAAAGCACCACAGGCCTTCCTGCTGGAAGAAATGTGTAAAATGAATGCCCACCCTGTCCTTGTTCCGTGGTTCTGACACTTGGAAGGGAAGCACAGCTGTGGGCATGTCTCCAGGTCCAAACCAACCTTCTAGAAATCAGTATCTTGGAAATGATCACGGCAATACTTAGTAACACTCAGGTGTTACATTCAGCAACATTCAGGTGGAGCATCTGGGAACCACCACGCTCTTTGTGAAATACTATAAAATATTGAGATATCAAATTTTTAAAAAGCAAAATATGTATTTTGTTACCGTCTGATACCGTCTTCTAGTAGATTCTAGCCTAAATAAATAGCAGGTTCCAAATTTGAGAAATATATATAACCTTTTTACATTTCTATACTTAACTTTTTTTATAAACTGGGAAAATACTTTTTTATGCTTAGTGGCAGAACTAAGATTGCCTCAAGAATCACTTGTGTTTTGTTGGGAGACTAGTTGGAAAGCCTTTGTCTTGGCTTTATGGTGCTAAAAATCAACATGTCACCCAGTAAGTTCTAAAGATCTTACAGGCTTTATTCAATAATCCATGAGTCGGTGAGCATCTCACTGATAGAGAGGAACCCTGAGGAGCCACACTAAACGAAAGACTTTCATGGACAAAAGGGAGTGAGAACAAGGAAGTTATACTAGCAAAGAGTGGAGAGAGCAAAGACTGGTATTCATTTCTGCCATCATTTATTAAAGAGTGGATTGGTCCCGTTTCTTTGGGGATGGCAGGGGTCTGTCAGTCAGGGGAGGTCAAATTATAATTAAGGCAAGTCTCAGTTTGGTGATGTGAGGTACAGCATAAGTGACTCCATTTTGGGACTATTGTCTTGTTTTTAATAATAAGCTAAACTAGTTTTTAGAAACTGAAGAAAATATGAAATCTTTAAATAGTGGGTATTTCGAAGGTTCACATATACTTCCTAGAATAACTACAGAGTAATGCTGATATTAATGTTTATTTTTCCAAATACAAATTCTAGTCTTTAAAATTTTTTCAGTAATATTCTTTTCCTTTTTATAATTTCAGTTTGAAACTTTTGTTAGGCAATACTTTCACATATTTCTAATTCAAAAACCTCAAAACTATATTCAGTAAAAAGGTCCTCTCTTTCCCCACCACCCTCCTCAGTTTCTTTCCTGAGGCAGTAAATGCTCTCAGGTTCCTCCGCAATCCCTCCAGACGTATCCTGTGCATATAAAAGCAGTGATGTATATTTTTTCTCCTCTCTTCCATCCTCATCCTCACCTTTAAAAAAAATACAAATATCCTTTGATGGTACGCTACACAAACTACTCTCTTCCTGGCATTTTTACTTAACATTATATATCTTGGAGATGATTCTCTCTCAGTACATAAAAATCCACCTCATATTTTTTAAACAGCTTCTTGGCCAAGTAAGTATGCATTTATGCAATCATTTATTGGTAGATGTTTGACCTGTATCCAGTCCTTTTTTTTTATAAACAATGCTACAGTGAATGGCTTTATAAATGCTTCACCTCACACATGTGAGTACACCTTACCTACAGCAATGCCCCATTACAGTGTGTGCATTGGTGATGATGCTACCTGGTTCAAGTTGCTCTCCACATAAAATCTAGCTTCTTAATCCTTAGTAGCTCTTTAAAACAATAACAAGAATATTTTAACTGGTGAGAAAATTGGGTTTTATCATCATATCCTGTCACTTAAACAAGCCTACACATGCAAACCATTCATATACTTCTGGCCACATTGCCCAGGCTAACAGAGCCCCATCCTCAGGCAGGGAGCAGCCCTCCTACACCTTCAGGCCCCCTAGAGGCGAAGCCGTGCAATATCCAACAGTCTGTAGGAGCTTCCTCGACATTCCACCTTTCCGTCCCATCTGAGCCTCTTTTTTATTTTATTTATTCTCTCCTATTATTTAGTTGTTTGTTTATTTGTTTATGTAAAGCTACTGCTGCACTTCTGCTTCTCATAATGGCCCGACTGTTACCACCAGCAATCTCCTTGAAGGTTTACACATGCCATAGAGACACCACCGACTTGGCCTTGATTCAGGAAGAAAATTTAAAAGTTGGTGTGGGTGCAAAAGCATAGGGTCAGGAAATCACACTGTTAAGATACAGGTTCAGTATGGCTAGTAATATAATGACACTTTTGGGTTTTTGCCTCCATGGAAAAGCACAGATGAAGAAACATTTGAGTCTGGTAAGTAAAAAATGAGTATTTGGTACTGATTTTAAAATGTATATAGTATTTCAGAGGCTGATGTAATTTAAACACATATTTAGGGATATGATACAATAATTGTTTAAATTCACCAACAGTTTAGTCTTGAGATGTAAATTTCACCATAACCATTAGGGCCATTTTGGGACTTGGAGGGCATTTTTGGTTGTCAGTTGATTATGGGCACTACCGGCCTTGAATTGGTGAGAATCAAGAATGCTAGACATCCTGCCATCTCTGACTCCACCCTGCACAATGTTCTGAGTTTCCTGCTGAACGAAGCTCATTACAAATATAAGTGAGTAGTTTATTGATACACAATAGTTATGTAAGTTTTCATATGACCAACATAAAAAGACTGATGGTTTAGAAAGTTATCATGGAGAGAAACATCTGAACAAAATAAAGACATCGTCTTGCAATTACTGAATAATTTATCCCACACATTCTATCTACTCCATTCAGATAGTAAATAAGCTGGAAAGTGAGGTGTGAATACTGAATCAATTATTTTCTTTTTCTTTAATATGTTATTTGTTATTATTGATGACACATAGTATCATCAAGTGTTTGTCCCTCAAAATAATGTTGACATCATTAGTAACAACATAGGTCCTACAGAATAGTGGGATCTCCCATCTGCTCCATTTCATCAGACTACAACTGCTTTGGCATACTATCTATCCCTAGTTCGATTAAGGCGATTTCCCTCTTCCTCTTATCATATACAAATAAATGTGTGTGTTCCATTTCACCTGTCCTCAAGGGGCCAGCTGGAGATGGCACTGTGTGCATCTGCCCAGGGAGCGGTAAGGAATGAGGAGGCTCAGGCCAGAGGCCACTGCAGAGCCTGCCCCGGGGGTCTTGGCCCACTTCCTCCAACTCACAGGACCGCAGCCATTTCAGCCTCTGGTGGACAAGGAAAGCAGAGGCTCACATCAGTTCCTTTCCTATAATTTATCTCTTTCAAGCCTCATTTTATGCCAAGCAGAGAGGAGTCTCATAGATAAAAAGCTTTCAGGGAGAGTCAGATAAGCAACTTGCAGAAAAGGTCACTGTCCCCGGAGCAGCAGTCAGGGCAAGTGAGTTCCTGGGGCCCCCGCTGTGTGCTGTTCTGCCAGGACTCACGCCAAGTTGCCACTTTCTCCAAGGCACGCACGAATGCCTAACTTGTCCTTTGTCTTTATTTGATGGCTGCCTTGATCTTCCCAAAGGCTTAACTTTTTCATGTTTTTTTTCTACACTTATCCAAATATCCAGAGGAACTTTCAGAAGGTAATTGTTTTTATTTACTGGGCAAGTCAAATAAAGCTGTGCTTATGGTCTTTCAGCACCTCAAAGTGAATACTCGACAGAATAAACTTTAAGACACATGATGTTTTAAGGGTGAAATTAGTGATGAAATATTCAATTTCATTGAAAATATTTTTAAATAAACAATGAAAGAAATTCAGCTTAATGAATATATTTCTAAGTAAACATTTCCTTTTAAACTTACTGACATATTTCAGTTAGAAAACTGTGCTTACTTTACCAGAGATGAAATTAATGATGGTGTGTTTTCCTTATATCCAATGTTTTAAAATGTGTGTTTTTTAAAAACAAAAACAAAGGTTAAGAAAAAAGATTATATGTGTCAGTTCATTCTATGAACAAATGCTCTTTATGTAATTTTTCAATGATCAGAACAGAGTCGTGTAAGTGAAGAGAAACATATATTAGTAAAAAGTAGTTTGAAAATGATATTTCTATGATTTTTTCCTGGAGTTTATGACAATTTTATTTTTCTGAGCCCCCAATGAAAGCAGAGACAGGAGTTTCAGAGCCACTGGGCAGTTTTCCTTACTCCTTATCTCGCACATTCTTGGACAGTAAGAAATAATTGGCAGCTATAGAACAAATACTGATTATACAGAAGGAACTATTTTGTAAGGGAGAAAATAAAAACCCATCTCTAACAAAGAAGGTAATTATAGGGCCCACAGAAATCAATACCTACAAGTTACAGCCAAAGCCAGTCTATCTGTTCTTTTTTTTAAATCAGTTTACTTTGGGCATGTTTTAAAATGTGTACCCAATTTTTAAGTTTTTATACAGTGATTCAATCTTTCTTATAACTTTACATAATCCTAAAATAGGTTTTTGTTCCTGACCATGCTAGACAGAATATATCTGGTGTATTGCTACAGTTCTGAAGAGTGTCTCCATACAGTTTGGCACCTGTGATAGGGTGGAGAGTGCTTAGGACATTCCTGAACAAGCCACTCAGGGCTAAACAGCTGTGCTGCCAACTACTGGAATAGTGTCACTAAGATTTGGAGATAATTTCACACATCTGTTCTAAGTAAACTTCTCTTCCTCCTCCACCTATTCTGCTCCTGCTATTCTCTGTGTTCCAGACAAGGAGGAATTTGTTGGCTACGGTCAGAAGTTCTTTATCTGTAAGTACAGATTAATAAGAGGTGGGTCTTTGTCATTTCCTAAGTTATATATAACTTTCCTAAGTTATATGTCATTTCCTAAGTTATATTCCTTAACTTAGGAATAACTTATATTCCTAAATTATAAGTTACACATATAACTTATGTGTAACACATACACATAAGTTATATGTGTGTATATATGTTATACACACACACACACACACACACACACACACACACACACCAGTCTGACATTCTTCTGAAAGCTTGTTTTGCTGATGGACATTTCCAAACTTGTTCCTTGTTCTGGTTTCCGTCCATCTTTTTTGCAAGGAGGGGGGCTCTCTATTGTGATGTGTTGATCATTTATTGTTATTCATCTGGTTTCCACAGGATATTTCTTAATTATTTATCAAATATAAACCTTTTGTTTTCTTTCAGACAGTTCCATAACATGTGTATCTTACTCTAAAGAGACCAATTCTCTGACCACTAAACTTAGTTTTTAGGGCCACCTTTTCATAATCTGTCAGCTGGGCAGAGCTTTCTGAAGGACTAGGCACCGCTCATTTAAAACTGCACTGGGCTTCCTCCTCCAGCGAGAGAGGGGCCAGGCTGCAGGTTCTGCCAAGTGCAATGTTGGTTTCCAGACCTGGTGCTCCTTGGAATCATTGGGGGAGTTTAGAAACAAGACACTGGGCCACTTTTCTGCATCCATTCCAGAATAGTTCATCACCAAGCCATCTGTAAGCCGAACAGGATAGGCATCTGCACAAAGGTGGGGAAGAAGCAGGCTGGGGTGAGGCATCGGAGCCTGAGCAGAGTGAAGAGGGCACCTACGCAGGGACGATGCTGCCTGGTGCAGGTTGTCAGGGACAGAGTAGAGGGAGGAGGCAGCTGCTGTCATGCTCCCTGACACCTCACAGCCTCTGCAAAGATGCCCTCCTCCCCCCAGCTTGGGCTCTGACACTTTCTGCCAGGCTGCTGACACGGTCTGTCCACCCCCCGCCCCCCTACACAGGTGTTCTTTGTTGATACAATAAGTCAATATATTGAGAATAATAAGTGCCCGTTTTCTTTGTTAGAGAAAGAGTTACACGTATTGAAGGAGGGGGTGGGCATGCCAGAATGAAACCCGTAGTGTTGAATTGGCATTGCAGGTATTGGTGTGAACTCATGGTTTTAACATTATAGATAAAAATGTGGATATGTGTGTGTGTGAGATATATACATATAATCCCTGGCTCTATCTACTGAGAGGACCTGGGAACAGCTTTGGAACTACCAGAAAGCCCTGTGGTTGGGTGGGCAGATTAAGCAAGATTCTGGGAGTTTGGAAATCACGACCAAGATGTCCAGCTCTGCCACCGAACACACAGTTGTGAGCAACCACTGAGCCTGTCTGTGTCTTAGTGTTTCCATCTCCAGGATGTGAGTAAGAAGCCTGCCCCACTGCTTCCACCCTGGCCTGAGCCACTAGCCCCCCTCATCTGGGAGGAGCTCCCTAACTGCTGTCCCTGCGCCTTCAACTACTCTGCCTATGGTTCACATCCCCTTTCAGCAACCAGAGGAAACATAAATCAAATCATGTCACAACCATCTCTTGACCATCCAGTGACTTCCCATCCCACTTTGGCCTCAGCCTAACACCGACCGAGGCCCTGTGTGGCCTCCCCAGCTTCCTCTCCAACCCACTTCCTACCACCAGCCCAACCGCTCACTGCCCACAGCTACACAGGCCTCCATGCTGCAGCTTCCTCAGTCGCTGCCAGCGCACTCCTTGCTCCGCACCTTTGCAGTTGCTGTTCCCTCAGCCTGGACTGCTCTTCCCCCCAGACGCCTCCTCTCGCGGCTCCGCTGCTTCAACCAGACACCTGCTCAATGTCAGCTTTTCAGACACTTAACTGAACCACCTACCTGAAGAAGCACCTCGTCAACTCGTTAACCACCAATCCTTCTTCGAAGCACTTATTTTTGTTGTTTTGATATTGGTCTCTCCTCCACCATAAAGTGTAACTTTCATGAGGAAATGGGCGTGGTTTAGTTGACCATTGTAGGACCAGCACCTAGTACAACACCTGGCACATAGTGGGCGTTGGGTGCCACTTGGAGGTCATATATGGGGCGTTTTGTTATTTTTCCTTCCTATTGCTTCCTTTCTTCTACTTTTAGTCAGATGTGACTGTGTTAGTTAACACTTTGGAATCTCAGTCGCTGCGTGCTCCATCAGGTTTGAAGCTGGCAGCAATCTCTCCTACCCTGCATCTAATGTTCTGCGTGCTTCCACCCTCCCCAGCTGGCTTCCGCCGCAGCATGCGCCTTTGCCGCCGCAAGTCTCACCTCAGCCAGCTGCGTGCCAGTGTGTGCTGCGCCAGCAGCTGCAGCAGCGCGCTGGGTGCCCCTTACGAGGAGGTGGTGAGGTACCAGCGGCGCCCTTCAGACAGCCACCGCCTCATCGTGCTTGTGGGTAGGTCCAGGCAGGCAGTGCCTCCCCCCATCCACAGTGAAGTTTTCCTTCTTGATTCACTAGTCTTGCGTTGGGTGTAGTGATAAAAGTTGAACTCTTTGTGGGTAGCCATGTAAACACCTTAAAAAAAATAAAGCCTCTGTTATATGTGTGTTTATAAACAACAATAATGTTTTATAAACAAAACATTATTGCACCATGCTTTTATTGTCTAGTTAAATGTGATATGCCATAGTGTATTTGAATTTGCCTAACAAGTTTATTGTGAGGAGGTAGCCAAGGGTTTTGTTTTGTGTTTATGCCTGTTTAGAATTTGTTCTATAAGCATAGATGAGTATTCTCCCAGACTGGACCATTAGTCTGTATAAGAAAACAAGTTCTTAAGATCCATTTCTCTAAGATATTCATAAGCACTTCCTTTAGAAAAATGTCAAAAAAAGTCCTGGACTGTATCGTTGGTGCTAAAGAACAAGGCAAATATAGTGCTGGGGCGACCTGCTTTTGCAACCAAGATCTCCCCAAAGCTGGTTCCTGCAGCAGCAGCAGCAATAACCCCCACCTTACTGCCATCTTCTCTGTGTGTTCCAGCTGTGAACAAGGCAGGTGTGCACAGAGCAAACAACCAGCTGACAGCCAGGACCAGCTACAGAGTTCGCAGGGCACAGTGCAAAATGAAAATGCAAGGGCCCCTTATTCAAAAATTATTCAGAATTGCAATGTGGCAAAAGAAGAGCATTTCACCAAGTGCAGTATCCTGAGTGTGGGCCTGGTGAGACCGCACAGGGTCTACACGCATGGAGTCAGCCCTGTCTCCAGTAGCACAGGTGGTGCTGACTCACCTGTCGGGAAATGTGCCCCTGACTTCTGTAAGTCCCAGGAGCTGTCACTGCGGAGCCTGATTTCTGGGATGTGACCTGATGGAAACTTCATTTAGAGAGGAGAGGCAGGTTGGTCTGAAATGGCCTGAAATGAGGCCAGAGAATTCACACAGGGTCCAACATTAAACGAAGTTTGTTGGAGTGACAGCTTTTGGCAATTCCCCATCTCATTTCTGAATGTTGAAAAGGTGTGGGTTCTTCCACAGGCCACCAGGAAAGTTCCCAGAAGTCTTCTGGGGTCGTCCCAGTTTGCAAGGTGGAAAGCTGTGTAATTACCGTAAGAACATTTGCTCTCAAATGTAATTTCCCTAAGAACATTTGCTTTAATAGAAGTTCTGAAATGATTATTTCACCACATAACTACACTTATCCACATCTAATGATTTCTGTACGTGACTGTTTCTATTTAGGACCTTCTGGTGTTGGAGTCAATGAACTGAGGAGACAACTTATTGAACTGAATCCTAACCATTTTCGAAGTGCTGTGCCACGTATGTTTCATTTTCCTTTCATCACAGTTCACATATGGGTAAAATTTTCTTTGTGTCTACAGGTGCACTGAGCTCACTTAGTTATGCCATATTATCTTTGTCATGAAAACATAAGACATGGGATAGATCTTAAAATTTCTAACTATACGATTTTAATAGAGGGAAATGATTTACTAATGAGGCTATCAAAGGGCAATTTTGTCTTTTTTTCCCCATTTCTTAACAATCATATAAATGACCTTTCAAAACCACTAAAATTTAGCAATAATAGCTAACATTCATTCAGTACTTACTATCTTCCTGGCACTGCTCTTGACTCTTGTTTTTTTTTTTTAAATTAAAAATTATAATATATGCACATGTAATGTATAAATTTATAAGTATGATTCTACCATGCCTGGTGGGAAGAGCTTGTGGGTGCTTCCCCTTTGCCTCAAGGCAAGAGAGAGGAACTTAGGGAAACCACTTAAAGAGCTTAATATGTGTTTCCTGCAATTTAGGTGTCAAACTATACCTAAAAATTCTAACAGAGGAGAGTTTAGAGAAAGTGACCAATAGCTGTAGTTTGGGAAGTAGCTGCCCTTTCACAGGCTGTCACAGCAAAAGTGTTGTGATGTTTCCCCAGGACCAGATCCAGGTGGATAATGTGGGAGAAAGTCACTTTGAGGTTGTCTTGGTTTCTGCCCAAGAGGAAGTCTCAGCAGAAAGAGGCCAAAAGTGGACCCTCAGATACCTCAGGGTGTGGAAGAAGTCACAAAAGACTAACTGGAATAGGGATGGATTTGAGATACTCAGCAGTGGTGGTACGGTGCTGGTAGGGTTTGCAAAATTAGCCAAACATCCCCTGGGAGAGAAAGAACCAGATCTTTCTGGTAATGTACAGTAAACACCTGCCAAGTCTAAAGGAGCCAACAGCAGCCAGCATCAGTTAAGTAACAATTTTCCTGTCCTGCTTTCTCTACCCTCTCTCTGCACTCCAGCCTCGGGGAGTTACAAAACCATGGCAAGAGCAGTAGGAATGCCATGAAATGGAAAAGAAGTGAATGCTACTTCCTTCTCTGACTTCAGGCTCCCTGATTACAGCAAGTCTGAGCAGGATGTGGGGAGGAGAAGCCTAAAATACAAATGAAGTTCATAATTTTAATTGTTGCATGGGGGTGGACTTTAATTATTAAACAGGTGGAGTTTTGTTGCATGACTGATGGACTTTTTTTTATTTTTTAGCCTAAGACTGACCAGAAGAGTCATGGGAATGGCTAGGTTTTTATCGAGGGCCAGGGGGAGGTCTTGCTCCTCAGAAGGGCAGTAACAGACAAAGGAAGAAAACATTGCTTTATGAGCACATCCCATAAGTCCTGCTTTCCAAGTACTGTTTGCATGGGCATTAATCTCAAAAACAAACATGACAAAAACAAAACAAAAATCCCTGACTGGTGTGGCTCAGTTGGGTGTTGTCTAGCAAAGTGGAAGGTCATGGGTTCAATTCCCTGTCAGGGCCCAAGCCTAGGTTGTGGGTTCGACCCCAGGTTGTGGGTTTGGACCCCATTTAGAGTGCATATGAGAGGTAACTGATTGAGGTGTCTCTCGTTTTCTCCCTCCCTTCCCTTCTCTCTAAAAATTAATAAATAAAATCTTTTAAAAAAACTACCAAAAAATCACCGTATTTCAATAATCAGGATGAAAATGAAATGCTCACAGGACATTATAAGGAGTATGGATTGCCATCATTCAAAGTGAGAAACTGTTGATCATATTTTGCTTTTTAAATTGATTGGTTTTAAGCTTAAAATGAATACCTCCAGTTATGTAAACACCAATTCACAGACTTTAATATACCATATAAAATACAGCCCAATAGAAGCCAAGGTGAAGGGATCATCGTGGCTTTATATTAACATAACTTACTATCACCTGAGAACGACAATGTTTTATTAGAATTTTTTTTAGTACAAAACTATGGGACAAGTGGCATAATTGTAGCAACTCTAAGAATCTGAAGAAAGGTGTGAACAAAGAAAAAACAAAAATGACCCCCAGATAACGTTTGCTTTTTGAGCCTCTTGGATGTCCTTAACTCCTTTGATCATTTAGAACCTTTTTAAAGCTCCTACTACAGATCACGTGTTGACCTTTTTTATCCTTAAACTTTTTCAAATGCAAATACACAAATGCTTTATGAATAAGGACAATTTGTTGTAATGCAGATTAAAAGACTAGCTTTGCAGCACATACAGGACACAGAGTTGGAACTGCGCCTTATTCATCTTTGTGTTGTGAGAACCTAGCATGGTAGCTGACACATAGACACTCAGGACGTGTTAGTTGACCAAATGGATGAGCAGACAATGAAGCACTTTTAGGGATCAATGAACTCCTATGTTCTATACCAGGTGCTACTTAAGTTGAAGACTTTATAATCAAAGTGGTCATATTAACAAATTAAACAAAATTCAAACTCCACCAATCTTTCCCTTCTAGAGATCCCTAAAACTAATCACCATCTTCACTTGCATTTTAGTGCATCTGGGCAAGATTGCAGACTGTCATTGGCTTTCTCCATTTCAAATCTGAGACAGTCTGTGTTAGTAGAAAAGATTAGTCTAGGGAGAGTCAGAACACCGAGGTTCTTGTTTTCAACTTTGCTTTTTATTAGTCTATGTATGTGAGCAAGTAAGTTGCTCTCTAAAATCTTCAGTTAACTATGGTGATAACACTTCACCTCACTAGGAGTATCAGAGATGAAATGAGGTCTTGTGAACTGCACATTCTAAACCTAAGATATTGCTGGTATTGCAGCCTGGGAGCCTTTAGGTGTCTTAGGGCTCACACATAATTAATTTGTCTAGAAGTTAGAGCAACTGTTCCCTGAGGGCCTCCCTATCCTGGCTTAACACCTAAGGCAAACTTGTCCACACCATGATCATTACATAAATGTTCATAGGTTAAATAATTTTTATATGAGAACTACTTTCTTATCACCAATTCAAACTCCTTTTTAGTTCTGGCATTTTATTTATCTACCTGTTTATATATTCATTCATTCATCTTGATTGGACTTTTTTATCCAAATGCATATTGGTAATAAATCAAAACATTTTGAAGACTCTAAAATCTTTTGGAAAAATTCACTTTTTTTGACAGATACTACTCGTTCTAAAAAGAGTTATGAAATGGATGGACGTGAGTATCACTATGTGTCAAAGGAAACATTTGAAAGCCTCATGTATAGTCACAGGTAAGTTAAGACGTTCACAATCTGATTCTCACCTCTGCTTGTTTGACAGCTTATGCTCTGCCCAAAGCTTCTAAGGTAATTTATCTTTGTTTCTGAGGAGATAACCAAGGAAATGTAAATTGATACACAAGTACACCAATCACTGGGTTATGAGAGGGCGTAGAAGCCAAGTGCACATTTTAGAGAATTGGGAGAAGTCATCATGATAGTCCTCGATCTCTGAGTAATAGTCCTCGATCTCTGAGTATTTTTTCTTCCCCTGTCAAATGTCCACTAACTGTTTTTGTGTTGGCAAAATCCAATATTTCATTTTATTCTGTTGGAGTTTATCTTCATGCTACTACTACTAATATTGTGCTTGTAGAGACAGTTCTTGTTTTCTCTTGTCCCACCTTTGCAGGATGCTCGAGTATGGTGAGTACAAAGGCCACTTCTATGGCACCAGTGTGGATGCCGTTCATGCTGTCCTCAAGGAAGGAAAGATCTGTGTCATGGATTTAGAGCCTCGGGTGAGTCTGTAGTAGACTGTTTTCCATCTTCCCAAAGTAACAAATGTATGCCATCCATTTTGCGCACATTTACAAGTTTTATTCTGTTACTGTTATCCTTTTAAGGATAAGAACACTTCCCAGGTCTAAGGGCCAGGATATTATGTAATGGATCAATTGCCAATAGCTTGTCTTTAGTTGGGGAAGAAATTTAGTTTCTCAGGCACAATAACAGAACTGAGCAGCTAGCCGTAAAGAAAATTTAGAATCTTGCTTTGACCTCAGTCACAAAGGCATCAAGGTAACTTCTTCTGGAGAGAGTAAGATGTTGCTTTACACAAGGAGGTGAGGTTCCCATATTGTCATATCTGTAGCTACCTCTCCAAGATTGTATGGGAAATGGAGCAGGAGTGAGCAAATTTAGGTAACATAAAGAACATACAGGACTTCCGGCCAAGATGGAGGCGTAGGCGGACACACTGTGCCTCCTCTCACAACCAAAATTAAGGACAACAAATATTTAGAAACAAGAAAACAACCAGAACT
Source organism: Glossophaga mutica (assembly GCA_039655065.1). Classification (NCBI taxonomy): domain Eukaryota; kingdom Metazoa; phylum Chordata; class Mammalia; order Chiroptera; family Phyllostomidae; genus Glossophaga; species Glossophaga mutica. The sequence goes on from CM077306.1 coordinate 28,552,637, forward strand.
TATAGAAAATTGAACTGTATGGAAGTCCAACAACCATTCATCCAGACGGGTAAGAGGGGCGGAGTCACGGCAGGAGAAAGTGGAGGTGCGGACCCAGGAACGCAAGCAGCAGCGGCTGGCAGTTCCCAGGCGCACAGGCGGTGGCTGGGGGACCCTAGGCATGGGGTGGCAACTGTGCAGACCCAGTGAGGCTGCATAAGGTGGCTGGCTGACCAGGTGGTCCCACATTTGTGCACAGATAATCCAGGCAAAGGGGAAGTGGCAGAAGGGACTGGAATCCAAGAGAGAGTGGAGCAAGCGCCATTGTTTCCTCTCAGACCCCGCCCCCACATATAGCATCACAACTCAGCCACTGGGCTGCCCTGCCCTGGGGAACACCTAAGGCTCCACCCCTCATATGTAACAGCCGCGACCAGATCAATCAATCAATCAAACCAAAAATGGCTCAAACGGGAGAACAAATGAAAGCCCCAGAGCCAATTCCTCTAAGCAGTGAAGAGATAGCCAACCTGTCAGATGCACAGTTCAAAGCACTGGTCATCAAAATGCTCACAGAATTGGTTGATTTTGCTCACAAATTAGATGAAAAAATGCAGGCTACAATCCGTGAAATGAAGGAAGATGCATGGGGAACTGATAGAGATGGAAGGAAAACTGGGACTCAAATCAATGGAGTGGACCAGAAGGAAGAAACTAACAACCAAACAGAAGACGAGGAAGAAACAAGAATTCAAAAAAATGAGGAGAGGCTTAGGAACCTCCGGGACATCTTTAAACGTCCCAACATCCGAATTATAGGGGTCCCAGAAGGGGAAGAAGAACAGCAATGAGTGGAAAACTTATTTGAACAAATAATAAAGGAGAACTTCCCCAATCTGGCAAAGGAAATAGACTACCAGGACGTCCAGGAAGCTCAGAGAGTCCCAAAGAAGTTGGACCCAAGGAGGAACACACCAAGGCACATCGTAATTACATTAGCCAAGATTCAAATGAAGGAGAGAATTCTAGAAGCAGCAAGGGATAAGGGGACAGTCACCTACAAGGGAGTTCCCATCAGACTGTCAGCTGATTTCTCAAAAGAGACCTTACAGGCAAGAAGGGGCTGGAAAGAAATATTTGAAATCTTGAAAAGCAGGGACCTACATCCAAAATTGCTCTATCCAGCAAAGCTGTCATTTAGAATGGAAGGGAAGATAAAGTGCTTCTCAGATAAGGTCAAGTTCAAGGAGTTCATCATCAGCAAGCCCTTATTATATGAAATGTTAAAGGGACTTATCTAAGAAAAAGAAGATAAAACTATGACAGTGAAAAGACAACAAACTCATAGTTATCAAGAACCACACCTAAAACAAAAGCAAACTAAGCAAACAGCTAGAACAGGAACAGAGCCACAGAAATGAAGATCATATGGAGGGTTAGCAACAGGGGTGTGGGAGGAGGAGAGAGGGGGAAAAGGTACAGAGAATGAGTAGCATAGATAATGGGAAAAAAATAGACAGGGGGAGGGCAAGAATAGTATGGGAAATGTAGAAGCTAGAAAACTTATGACCCATGGACATGAACTAAAGGGGGGAATGTGGGTGGGAGAGGGTGTGTAGGGTGGAGGGGAATGATGGGGGAGAAATGGGACAACTGTAATAGCATAATCAATAAAATATATTAAAAAAAAGAAAAAAGAAAAAAAAGGAAAAAAAAAAAAAAGAACATACAATGTTGGTGGTACACTGTGAGAGCTGGGGCCCTGGACCACCGCAGCCTGGCGGGCTCTGAGGAAGAGCCGTCTCCCTCCTCTGTGCAGATTCGGTCCTCCAAGGAAATCTGGCCATGACTGGAGAGGATCCCCGGATAAATATTTAAACCTCCATCCCACTCATTTTTATATCCATGAAGACAAATCACTACCACAACAAAGGCTCAGAGAATTAAGACAAGAAACACAAGAATGAAACCAACAGTTCTGGGCAAACCAGAATTTGACTTTCTGCAAGGAAAAAGAAGAATTACTCACTCAAGACTAAAAGCTGCATGCCTGGAACTGAGAGCTGGATGAGGTCAAAAAGCAACATTGAATGCAGAAGAAATGACTGACTTGTACAAGGAATTTTTAAGTAAAATTTTTCAGAAGAATGGTTATTATAATAGAGACTGGTACAATATGATTTTGCCATCACCTTCTTCATGGGAAGAGTGGCCCTGGAGAGGATTTGGAACAAGCTAAAACTGAAACAACAACCAGCAGATAGGAGCCCGCGTGGACCCACCCACCGCTCCCCAACGCTTCGTGAGAAGTGTCTGGTTCTAAGGGCTCATTTCCCGAGGGATCTAAAAGCTTGTGAGTGAACTGAGTTCCACCCCTTCTTCATGGGGCCCCTCTACCTATGTCCTTGTAGGGAGAATGTGGGTCCTGGTGTGCCAGGGGCCACGCAGCTCTGTCCTAACTGTGGATTCCTGGCTAGCTCTTGGTCTATAAATAAAACCCAAGCACTGTGTGCCTATTTTGTTATGGTTTTGAATTATACCGGGTTGAAGCAGAATATGAAAAAAACGAGTAAAACGTCATCTAAAAAGTTTGACTCCTCGGACAGAAATGATCTGGAAGCTGCTGCAGTGTCTCCAGTCCTCAGTAACCACGTGCCAGAAAAGCAGTTGCCCTGGGCCACCGAGAGGACAGACTTGGAAGCAGGTGCAGCTCCTCGGTAGAGACCAGGTGACAGCAGAGGCACTTCAGAGAGCTTTCCTCCCTTTGCGCCAGCGAGGTAGTAGAGCCTCTGTTTCCAAATTGCGTGCGCTGAACTATGTTCCTCTGTTTAAATTCTTTCCAAATCAGCACGGTTTGAATAAGCTTATATGCTTATGAAATGATGAGGTTCTTTGTACTGTATCCCGGAGCCATGTGGCATGGCAGGCCACGGCCTGCAGGAAGGGACATACGCCTCAGCAGCCTAACCAAAAGCCCCTTGGCAAGCAGTTTTTATTCCACAATGAGGCAATAGAGTTGGAAGACTGGATTTTTTTTTTCCGGCTTATAAACTGCCACCGAATATGATTTCCGGAGAAATTCCAGTAACCGGAAGGACAACGTCACCCCCCCCCCGCCCCCCATGAGCCCCTCAAGGGCTGCGCCGGATGAATGAGGGTGAGCGTGAGCACTTCGTCCGCGAGGGTCCGTGCGCCGCCTTGGTCAAATGCAGTCTTTCCTGGAGACGCTGCCCTGCCTGGGGCGGGCTTGCTTGGGTCTGTGAACCGAAGAGGGGAGTCCCTGCATCAGACAACATGGGACACGGTTTCACAGAAATGACACTGTGTCATTCGCTCCACTACTGCTGCTAACCACAGATTCTCAGCCTGTCACCAGCGTGTGTGACACTGCGCATCTGCAGAGAAACGAAGGGAAGAGTGATAACCAGCAGGGTTAGGGTCCCAGACTGGGATTCCGTGTGGGCGAGCCTAGAGGGCAGGAGCTGTTTCCTAGCTTTTAATCCCTCCTCTCATCCGCTCAAATTCACCGACTGACTTCAAGACCGTCGTCTTCTACCTGAGTAAAGAGACGCTGGAATAAACAGCAACTTCCATTGGCATCCATTCTAATTCTTTTTGCACATCAATTCTTCAGAGACCTTGACAGTGACTTTTCATAGTGACAGCAGAAGACAAATGGATCGCCCTTGGAAAGGAAATTTGTTTTCAGGAAGGTGAACTCCAGCGTGGGCGGTAAAGGTGTGCGCGGGCGCAGGCGCGCTCCCCGCGGCCTTACAGACGGTTAAAGAAACGTTAGACAGTTACACGTCACTGCCTTCGGTGGCCGAGGGAGGACATGGAAAGGATGTGTTTGTAAACTCTGAAAAGACTGAGCAGCCGCACAGGTTGTGCTGTGAATAGCCTTTGCAAACAGGGGTGTGTGGAAGCACACTCGGCGCTGTGGGGCGCTGGCGCTGTGGGGATTACGTGGTCTCGGGTTGGGAGCCTGACTCCAGGTAGCTCGTTGGTCGGAACCTTGGGCGGATGGATCCTTCCTCTGGAGGCTCGGGGCCCACAACCTGTCATTGCACGGTGCAGAAGAGTCCGCGAACCGTAGCCCTCGCAGTAGCTAAGATGCTCAGGGCCTCTAGAGACAAGTCTCTCCAGGATTCACGGAACAGAAACTTACTCAGATGAGTTCCGGTCAAGGGCGGGGCGCAGGCAATGGTGAGAAACAGACCACCTGGTCCCTGGAGCAGGGAAGGCTGAGAGCCCGGGACTTTGGATCACTGGCCAGCAGCTGCCTCCTTTCGATGGTGCGCTGGACCTTGGGCAGGTCCGTGTCCAGTGGGCAGGTGCAGGGCAGGCAGAGTGACCGATGGGACTCCTATCCTCACCAGAGCCCCTCAGGTCTTAGGCCACAGAGACACTCTTCACAGCTCCAAGGATGCTTTTTTTCCTGAGTGACATAAAAAGCAAACGTGTTTTATATTCAGACAAAGGAAAGCATAAGTGATTCTTTGACTCTGTAAAGTAAAAATTGTGAAAGTAAATCTTCCTTTGACAAATGTCAGCCAGAGGCAGGGCCCCACGGTGATCGCTCCAGCTGGAAGGACATAAGAGTTGCCGGCGTCTTGGTGCCCCCAGTGCGCCCCGCGATGGCATGAGGGCTGAGGCCCCGGGCCACAGAAGCACTTGAGAAGCACCCACGAGGCCCCCGACTCCCAAGTGCTTCTCCTGAAGTTGTCCCCAACTGACATAAATTACATGGTGGTTAGCCACTGATTGGCAGAAGAGTTTTAGCAACTCAGGACCTAAGTATAGTTTAAATCTCAGTAACCTATGCATTTTCCTTTTGTTATAATAATTTAAAGTCAAAAAGTTTAACTTGGCTCATGGTGTTGACTGTTGCTAGGTTCTTAAATGCTCTGAGTGAATTCACCAGAAATGACAAAGCTGTTTTCCTCTTTTTTTGATTCTTAAACATTTAAGATTAAATGACTGTGGAAAATATTAAATCACAAATAAATGCAAATAAATTGTAATTAAGGTTATTTTGAACCTAAAATTTATATGCTCAGTTAAACAAGTAGTGGGTTGTTTTAAGATGATTCTCTGTCGCAGCCATATTCAAGTAAAGTATTTTTGAGGACTTTTAAGTAATTACAGAATAAAGATGATCTCAGTGTGTTTTAAACTGCTTTCCCCAGAAAATGTCTGTGATAAAATTTAATCCTTCTGTTTTCTGAATTAAAAAAACTAAAATAAAATTGAGTTTCTTAACAAAAAAAAAGAACATTCAATGTGTAGGCACAATTTCTTGTTTTTATCTTTTTAATTTTTATTGTATTTTTCTATTACCATTTAATACCCTATACCTCCCACCCCTACCCCCCACAATCACCACCCTGTTGTCCAGGTCCATGAGTCTTTTTTCCTTTCTGCTTGATCCCACACACCCCCATCCTCCTCCCCCGCTAAGCTGTCATCCTGGTCTCCATCTATGAGTCTTTCTCTATTTTCCTTGTAAGTTCATTTTGTTCATCAGATTCCACATATGAGTGAAACCATTCTCTGACTGGCTTATTTCACTTAGCATAATGTTCTCCAAGTCCATCCATACTGTCTCAAAGGGTAAAATTTTCTTCTTTTTTATGGCCTAGTAGTATTCCATTATAGAAATGTCCCATAGTTGTTTTAGCCACTCATCAACTGATGGACACTTGGGCTGCTTCCATATCTTAGCCATTGTAAATAATGCTGCAATGAAATGGGGTGCTTAGGTTCTTTTAAGTTAGTGTTTTGGGTCAATTTCTATAATACTTTTATTTTCTTTGCATTTTCTGTAGTCATTTTAAGTATACGCATATCTTGTGTCCTAAAGAGAATCGGGTGACAATAGGCTTGTGGCGGCTGCTCCGGGAGGAAACACTGGCCAAGATTGGGGCCGGGATGATGAGGCTCCTGAGCTGGGTGGTGGCGGGGTGCCAGGTAGGGTTCAGGCCAAGACGGAGGCGTAGGTAGAAGCACTTCACTTCCTCATAAGACCAAAAGGAGGATGATAACTGATCTAAAAACAATAAACCAGAAGTGCCAGAAAATCAAACTGCACGGAACTCCAACAATCAAGGAGTTAAACAAACATTCACGAGACTGACAACGCCACAATGCAGAAAAAGGGTTGCCTCACCTACCTAATGCTCCACCCTCTACAACATAACCGGTGAGCTGAGACCAAGAAATATGACCCAAATGAAATAACAGATCAAAACTCCAGGAAAAGAGCTAAGCAATGAGGAGATAGCCATTCTATCTGATGCAGAGTTCAAAACACTGTAATCAGGATGCTCACAGAACTGACTGAGCTTGGTCACAAAATGAAGGAAGAAATGAAAGCTACCCAAAGTGAAATAAAGCAAAATATATAATAGGGGACCAACAGTGAAGAGAAAAAAACCGGGACTCAGTCAATGATTTGTAACAAATAAACATCCTACAGGAACAGAATGAAGAAACAAGAATTCAAAAAATGAGGAGAGGCTTAGGAACCTCTGGGACAACTTTAAATGTTCCAATATGTGAATCATAGGGGTGCCAGAAGGAGAAGATCAAGAGCAAGAAATTGAAAACTTATTTGAAAAAATAATGAAGGAGAACTTCCCCAATCTGGCAAAGGAAATAGACTTCCAGGAAGTCCAGGAAACCCAGAAAGTCCCACAGAAATTGGACCCAAAGAGGAACACACCAAGGCACATCATCATTAAGTTACCCAAGATTACAGATAAGGAGAGAATATTAAAAGCAGCAAGAGGAAAGGAGACAGTTGCCTATAAAGGAGTGCCTATAAGACTATCAGCTGATTTCTCAGAAGAAACCTTACAGACAAGAAGGGGCTGGGAAGAAGTATTCGAAATCATGAAAGGCAAGGACCTACATCCAAGACTACTCTATCCAGCAAAGCTATCATTTAGAATGGAAGGGCAGATAAAGTGCTTCCCAGATAAGGTCAAGTTGAAGGAGTTCATCATTACCAAGCCCTTATTATATGAAATGTTAAAGGGACTTATTTAAGAAAATAGAAGAAAATAAAAAAACTATAAATAGTAAAATGACAACAAACTCACAAGTATCAACAACTGAACCTAAAAAAAGAAAGAAAACAAAAACTAAGCAAACAATAGAACAGGAACAGAAGCAGAGAAATGGACATCACATGGAGGGTTTTCAGTGGGGAGGGGGAGAAGGTGGGAGGGAAGGTACAGGGAATAAGAAGCATAATTGGTAGGCATAAAATAGATGGGGAGAGGCCAAAAATGATATGGGAAACAAAGAGGTCAAAGAATTTATATGTACCCATGGACATGAACTAAAGGGGGAATGCTGGAGTGTTTGGGGGTGTAGAGTGGAGGGAGGATAAAGGGAAAAATTGGGAAAACTGTAATAGCATAATCAATAAAATATACTTTAAAAAAAGAGAATCAGGGGACAATAAGTTTGTTCTTACTTGGGTTGAAGCTGGTTTCAGTGTGGAGATTTCAGTGGTATCAATGGCAAGAGATGATCCATCTTCAGAGTCTGTCTTGGCCTTTGTCCTGTGAGATCATACATAGAATGCTATTCTCAAATTTCAGTAAGGGTGTCATGGCTAGTAAGAGGAAGAATCAGGATTTGTAGTAAGTTTTGATTCTAAAACCTCATGTCTTAATTATTAAAAATTTTTTTAGAGGTGAGAACTTAAGGGCACATGAGAATATACTCTAGCTAAAAATAATTACTAATTTCTGGTCTTAGAAATTTGGCAAACATTCATGTTGACTCTAGGAAGTTATTTTGACTTCTGTTTTGAAATGTGCACTTAATTTTTCTGTGTAGGGTATTCAAGTGGCTCGAACCCATGAACTGAAGCCCTATGTCATATTTATAAAGCCATCTAACATGAGTTGTATGAAACAATCTCGGAAAAATGCCAAGATCATAACAGACTACTTTGTGGACATGAAGTTTAAGGTAAGACACAGAGGAAATGGATAAATGCATTTTTTCTCCTAGTCAAAAATCACTGTATTGTTTCCTCAGTGTCCCTTTGTGATGGGATATAATTTCTGTTTCTTTTTAAAAAATTTTTTTTGTTTTAATTGTTGATCTTGTACAGTTTTCTGTCTTTTACTCCCACCCCAGCCCACTAATTTCTGTTTCTAATGAAGAAAAATTCCCTTATAATTTATCTTTTTTAACATAATTTAGAAATTAACTGCTATAATGCTACTCTTATTTTTTCTTCTCTTTGGGCATCTAGCTCTAAAATAAGACCCTCAAACCACAGTTTGAAAACCCACACAGAAACAGGGTGTGCACAGGCCTAAAATTTGTATTTAAAATGAATTAGTTCACAAAAACATTCCAGGATTTAGTTTTAAAATGCTTTGGTGGCCCTGAGCAGTGTGGCTTAGTTAGTTGGGCATCGTCCCACACAGCAAAAGGTCTGCAGGTCAATTCCCAGTCAGGGCATGTGCCTAGGTTGCGTGGTTCCTGGTCGGAGCATTTACATAAATAACCAACTGATGTTTCTCTCCCTCTCTTTCTCCCTCCTTTACCCTCTCTCTAAAAACAAATAATAAAATCTTTAAAAAGAATAAAATGCATTAGTGAATATACCTATCTCATCTGTAATTTGAGGTATCTTTATACATATTTCTAAACATAACATATTTTATTAATCATGATGCTAATAATAGAGGGGCCAAACCAGGTGGAATTAATCAGAGAACTCTTCCTAAAGTAGGTGATCCCTCCCCCACCCATTTTGTATGTATATTTTTTCACTAAATTCACTTTAAATATTTTAAATCATAACATATATTCAACAAGGTGTATAAATCATAAGTGTACCCCTCAATGAATTTTTACACCCAGATAACCATTGCCTTGATTGAGATATTACATCCATTTATTTTTTGTATGTGTGGTAAAGAAACGAAATAAGTCACATAACATAAAACACAAAACTTACCCTCTCAACCATTTGTAAGTATGCCAGTAGTGTTTAGTATACTCACATTGTGAAAAATACCTCCAGAACTTTTTCTCATCAAAATTAAAATTTTATCACACTTGAAATGTGTGACAAATTTGCATCCTATCTGTGCATAGGGGCCATGCCAACTTCTGTATCTTTCCAATTTTAGTATATGTGCTGCTATAGTGAGCACGAGATATCTTTATATTACCCTTTGTTACTTTTAATCTTCCTATTTTTCAATGATTGCTCTATGAAAGTCTGATTCTCCAATTTGCATTTCAGATACTGGAGTCCATGGATATATTTTCTGAGTCTGAGTCTATGGGTATTTAAAATTAAAATTATACTCTCATGTCTATGGCAATCTAAACAAATTAACAAAATTACTTTTGGATCATGAGTATGGATACCTTGTAAAGGAGTATTGCCACAAGATTTCAGTGCCTGCATTTATTTGTTTATGGTTCCACTGGCAACAAGTTGTACTGTTGTAAGTACAACAGTACATATGATAGTATTGTAGTACTGTGAAATACTATTGTATTAATCATTATGGACAAATGAGAAAATAACAGCATGAATTTAATGCATTAGTGTCAAGTGAAGGCCAAATGACCTTCACTGAATGAACGTTTAATAGTAGAAATACACAACATTATAGGTAAATTAAGTCATCATGAAGTAAAGTATAATCTAGGTATGCCAAATTCAATAGAACATGTCATACCATTCTCATGTTAAAAGTGAGCATTTTATATCTGCAAAATATTGTCATTCTTATCAATTATATTCTATTTAAATGTTCACTTGAAACTTATGTTTGCCCTGGCTGGTGTGGCTCAGTGGATTGAGCACTGGCCTCTGAACCAAAGGGTCACCGATTTGATTCCCAGTCAGGGCACGTGCCTGGGTTGCAGGCCAGGTCCCCAGTAGGGGGCGCGTGAGAAGCAGCCACACACTAATGTTTCTCTCCCTCTCTTTCTCCTTCCCTTTTTTCCCCTCTGTCTAAAAATAAATAAAATCTTTTTAAAAATTTATGTTTAAGTTTTATTTATATTTAAGTGGTAAAATTCTTTTGGTTTTGTGTTGTATATATATGGTTTGAGAGCTTCAGGTGTTTAGATAATAGGATAACGTCGTCCAAATGGGAAGTTGAGATGATTGGTCTGTCTACAAACCATCATTTAATTTTGTAAAACCAGGGAGACATATACAAGACTAAAGATAGAAATATAGGTTTTGTGATTTAAAATAGAGGACATTTATTTGACCTAATTTTTAAATAAATAGTTTGAAACTGAATGTAACAGCATAAACTGCGTATTATTTCTACTTGTCTAATTAAGTTTGTGGTATTTGTGCTTTTCTGCTCTGCTGAAGGATGAAGATCTACAAGAGATAGAGGATTTAGCCCAAAAAATGGAGACTCAGTTTGGCCAGTTTTTTGATCACGTGATTATCAATGACAACCTGCAAGATGCATGTGCCCAGTTGTTGTCTGCAGTTCAGAAGGCTCAGGAGGAGCCTCAGTGGGTACCAGCAACATGGGTTTCTTCTGGTACTGAGTCTTAAGGGCTTCTGCTTAATGTTGGAGTTTTAACAATGTTCATCTGTTACAGAGCTCTGGAATAGCTGCAGTCTAAAACAGCAGTATTTGCCCTATTGTAATGTACGCAACTTCAAAAGTCCCGCAGTTTATTAATTAATCTTACTTTAAAAATTTGCATTGTATGGTTATGCAGAGTTACCTATTTGGGTTTTAGGGGGAAAAACTTGTTTTCCTTTACTTTTACAGCATTTGGCAGAATACAAACAAGGTCAGGTCACTGAGTTTGAGAACCTTTCATTGATTTCATATAGTCTTTGTACGATTCAGATCAAAAGAGCGTTCCTAAATAAAATAATACTTAATTTCAGAAACTGTATTTTATCTCATGGAACTTGTTTTATGAAAGTGACTTATAAAAAGTGCTTACTTGACTACTTCAGCAAGAAATGTGGGTTAATACACATAATTCACATCTAACATCAAAACCTATACAAACCGCACTGCCCTTATCATTTTACACATCAGGCTACAAGAAAAAAAGTATTTTCCTGATCAGAGCTGTAGCAAATCATTAATTCTCCTGAAAATCAGTATCTACTTTTATGCCTAAGTTAGGACAGGGCAATGAATTTTAGTCCTAGAGACCAATATCTGAGCAAAACACAAGATGAGGATGTTATTTCAAGAAGTCTTGTTTTTCTTCTCCAGGGCTGAGACTTCCAGTCCCTTCCTGCCCCTGTATCTATTGCATTTTCCCCATATCCACGCCATCCCGCACCCTTAACTATAAAATAGAGGGCATGCTTCAAAATATTGGTAGTTTCTTATTAAAGCGAGTATTATCTTTCTTCAAAAATCAAAACGAAAACTGTCATTTTTAATGAAGCTTAGTGAGGGCAGATCTGATTTTATGTTGTGCTTCTTTGAGAAAAAAGTTTTCCAAGGGGTAAGAAAATTGGAGGAAAATCAACACCCCACCCCGACCCCCGCCACTTCCGAACTGTAACTTAGTCCTCCTGGTGGCGAAGAGCGTGCGTCCCGAACTCTGAAACGTGGGAACTCCGGGCGGGGCGGAGGCAGTCAGAGACCCAGTCCCGGAGGCGGTGGCCCAGTTAGGATCCGCAAAGTCCCCGCCTCCCGCAGGTCCCGGAGGCCGCGGCGTCTCGGGGAACTAGGCTCGGGCCCGCGGCGGTTGCGCGGAGGGAGCCCAGCGGGGAGAGCGCCATGAGGGACCACTCTGGGCTTCCACCGGAGGACCACCCGGTGAGCGGCGAGCGGCGCGTCCCCCAAGAGAAGTGGCTTGGGAGGAGGGTGCAGCTCTAACGCCGCAGCTATCCCTGGGGCGGGGCGGACGCCAGCGCGCTAGGGATCGGAAGGGGAGAGGTCGGCTGTGGACTTGCGCGTCGACCCTCTCGGGCGCCAACAGGGTTGGAGTCGAGCCAGGGCTGTAAATTCATCCCAAAGCCGAGACCCGAACTTCCGCAGCCAGGCGTGAAGTTTCCCGGGCCTGGTTGAGCATGTTGCCATGACAACGCCTCCTCTCACGGTCGCCCGGGCCCCTGCGAGTCCCTGGCTGCCAGCGAGGCAATTCCTACTGACTCCTCCCGGAGGGCATTTACCCGCCCGGGAAACATCGCTTTTTGCCAGCGGAGACTTTTAATCATGGTCTTCTCTCACGTTTCTCGAACAAATCACTTGGGAAGCCATGGAGAAAACCGTGATTACAGCCCCACGCGTTCTGGAGTCTCCCCTTCCGGACTCCTCAGCCACGACCCCGACACCCCTTTTCCGGCTGGGGTAGAACTAAAGGCCCAGCCACGGGCGGGTGTTTTCCTTCGCCCGCGTCGCCCTGGAAGGGGGCTGCGGGCCGTAGCGCCTGGGCGACGCAGCCCGATGACGCATTGCGCCCGCGCGGAGCCCGCCGGGGCGAGTTTGAGCGCTGCGGGGGAGTTTAGAGAGAATGGGAAAGAAGCAGGTGGTAAGCCTTAATTACTTTGAAGTTATTTGGATTTTGTGTTCAGTTGAACTGTTCCACTTTCGAGAGGCTTAAAGTTTGGGTTTTTGGGTGGGTGACTCGCGATTTTTGCGGGACTTTTGAAATGTGGAGTTGTGTGAACTGAGCCTTGCGTAGAACGCTACTCATAGCATCTTTAGAACAGAAGCGCTGTCATGTAACTACCGTACTTTCCCTGTTGTAATTTTGGCTACTGGATAGTGTTAAGACAGCCTACCTTGCCTTCTTCTTGTAACATTTATATTAATACACAGTTTAAACGAATGGATTGCTAAACGGGACAGCTGCAGAACTACAAGAATGTCTAAAATTTAACCCTTTTGAATCAGTGTTCTCTGCAAGCAGCACGAGATACCTGGAACGTTAAACTAATTTCTAGGCATTAATGCTAGTATTTCATTTTGAAAGATTCCAGAATGCTTCTTAACTATACTCTCACTGAACTGCAAACACAACTCTTATTCATGTAAAGTGCGGCAAGAGTCTCCCCCCTCCCCCGATTCTGTCTTGAAATGCATTCTTCATCCTGTATTCAGAGCGATCTTTTCAAAAAGTATCGCTTTCTGTGTGGCTTAGAACCTCCATCGGCTTCCTACAAATTCTAGATTCCTTCCCTCCGTCGTCCGGACCCTAAATTAATTTGGCCTCTGCCTACCTACCTCTCCATGATAACTGCTGCAGCCTTACTCCTTTTACCTGGGGCACTCTAAGTCCATTCTCCCCTAAAGACTTTTGTTTTTGCTTCCCTTTGTCAAAAATGTAGGCTCTTTTTAAAAAATCAGTTTTCAGTTCAGATATCTGAGAGAGAGTTTTCCTAACTAAAGTAGAAGCCCGCATCCTCCCCCAGTTATTACTACACACACACACACACACACACACACACACACACACACACATACTTAACCACTAGAATGTAAGGTTTCATGAAAGCAGGATCTCTTTGTTTTGTTCATTAATGTATCCTCAGTGCTTAGAACAGGGCCTGGCCTGTAGATAAAAGGCACACAGAAAGGAAGGAATTTTATATGAAATTTAGAATAGGTAGACGAAATTTAAATATTGCCCATTTGAGTCTCATCAGTACCACCTGGATTTCACTGATGAACAGGGTAATCAAAAGATTTGAACTATCTGATGTAAAGATGCTGTAGGTTTTTACTTACAAGTAATTTTCTTCTTTTCTCCATAGCGTCCTCCACGAGCCCTTCCACCTGTGCCAAGGTAAAAATAATTTACAGTAATTATATTTTTGTCAAATGCAAAATGAATATAAAGTGAAAAATCAACTATCATTGCAAAATTAAATACTTCAGAAAAGACTTCTTGAAATTTTTAGTAAAAGACTTCTTAACAGTTTAAAGGTGAAAAATCTCTGAATCATTAGGATGACAGTTATAGTTAAATGTTCAGTTTCGAAGCCTGAATGTCAGTATGGCAGAATAATGGATCCATTCTGAATGTTTAAGTGTCTTGTTTGTCAGAATTCTGACCTTTTGTTTGCTAGAATAGTTTCCTCCGAGTTTAAGCTGATTTTAATTAGTGACAAAGTAAGAGTTCTTAATCTGTTTAATCCACTTTATTCATAGGTAGTAGGGAATATGTACATGTAGATTCAGAAAATATTGGGGTTTTTATTTGCAGTCTTATTTAAAAAGATCATTTGTAAATAAACTAATCTGTAAACTAGCAGACTGTGTGTGAAAGCTAATTCTATTTTAGATTTGTAATTAATTTAAGTCAGTTTTCAGTCTGACAATATAATAGATTTCTAATTAATAGAGTTGTGTTTTTTTTTTTGTCTTTGCCCGGTTAAATTTGGTCGGTGTCATGTAAAGTGATATTAAAGGTGAGTTAGTTCACTATTAATGTAAAACTTTCTAAATGTAGTATTTGATGTTTAAAAGTTTATTAATGTTTCTCTTAAAATTGAATATGAATGGTGTAATTTATAGTACTGCAATATCTTTTTATCTTAATAATCTATGGCTGCCCTTTTAAAATGATGGTTAATAAATAACACTGTTATATGGTTGATATTTGACCTTAATAATATGATAAAAGTATAAAAACATTCATCCTTGAATGGAGTCCCCCAGGTCATAATTGTTGGCTAATTTGTAGTTCTGTCTTAGAGATTGCATCTTCCTTTGTCTCCTTTAGTCAGGATAGACTGGATTATGCTACACTAACCTCCAAATCTCAGTGACTAAATATCATGTAGGGCTATTTCTGGTTAGTGCAAAGTCCATTGTGACAACAAATCAGGGCATTTGCCTGTTACTACCTCTTCACTAATGATGGCAGTGATTCAGTCTACTTCCATTTGTGGTTCTGCCATCTTAACATGAGGTCTCCCCAGTTGCCGCACCAGGGAAAGAGAAAGCAGGAGAGTTTCTCACGGGCTCTTTCAATGCTTTGGCCTCAAAATGACAAAGATCACCTCTCACAGCCTGCTGGACAGAACCAATCATAGGCCACACCTCAGAGCTAGGGGGATGGGAAGTGTAGGGGATCAGATGACTATTTGGTGAGCATACTTTGTATGTCATGGTTTCTAACTGTGTCAAAGTCTCTTGGACTTTTTTCATTTTCTTGCCTTCTCCCCTATTAAAAGTTCCCATTTGGCTGTTCCCTGCATAGAATTTTAGGCAGTCTTATCTGTTGTTCTTTTTGTTTTACAGATAATATTCCACTTAGTCGTCCTAAGAAAAAGAAGCCAAGAACAAAAACCACACTAGGTAAGAAGTTGTTCTTTGCTGCATAGAATCACAAGTTTTTCCAGGACTTCAGGCACAATAAACATCACAAATCAAGGAGAGACAAGTCACTGCTGACTTGAGGATACAATCAAGGTCACTTTGAAGCAAAGAGGCTCCTGATGGTGCTGAGGGACAAGGCAGTGGGCAGCCTGAAGAGAGTCTAGAAGGATTCATAAAGCAAAGGGTTGTGCCACCAATACTCTTACTTCCCCTACAGTCTTGCACTCTTGGAAGCCTTTTATCCCCAGAAAACATTAAGTTGTCTTAAGCTATGATTTGTTTCAGACCCTTGAACAGGATACTGGATATAGAGTGACAGGTTCTTGGGTATGTCATTTTAGTCAGAGAATCTCTGTGTTAGAGCAACAGTCTGGAGGCAGGACTTGTCATCCAGGTATTAAGCTTCAGTAATGTGCAAGTTCTGTGAACTCCTTTTCGATTGAGTTATCCACTAATGATCCTGGATGTTTTGTCAGTAACTCCGACTTGCTCATTCAGGATTCATCAACAAAAAATCAATTTTTACTTCTCACAAATTTCTGTTAATGGAACCCACCAGTCACTCAGGCTGGAAACCTCAGGGTCACCTCTCACTGGTCCCTTCACTCTACTTGCTGCTTCTACTTGCTTCTTCTGCGGCATCTTTTATGTCTCTTTCCCTTTTCATTTCACTGAAATAACATTCACTAAATCCTTGACAACATTGGACAATATCAATCTTTTGAAATCTTTCATTTCCACTGTCACAACTGTAGGTAGTGTAGCTCTAACCTTACACTGTTAGACCTTAGCTATCTTCTTCTAACTTTAGCTATCATGGTAGCCTCCAATATTGTGCTTCTAGCTTTCTTTCACTCTCGTTGGTTCTGTCTCCACAGCTGGGTGAGCTTAAAGCTTGTAGCTGATCAGACCTTACACTTGGTCAGAAACTTACTTTGGCTTACCATTGACTTCCTAATAAATGGAGGAATATATAAAGAAAAAGAAATAGAGATGGATGCATAGAAAGAGAAAAAGAAAGACACAGATAAAAAGAGGTGCAAAGAGATTTAGATTCACAAAGATACTGAAATGCTAGGCTCTAAAGATGCACTCACTGTTTAATATAGACATGTACATCTGGATTTAGGAAGGTCGCAGGTGGAGGATGCAATGAAGACAAGAGTTTGGAGCAGAGATACTGTTCTGTCCCAGCTGCCAGCACTTTTTTTTTTTTAAGTCAGTGCCCTAGACGTAAAAGAGGATATGTAGCTAGGTTATTAAAACTGTTCATTTTGATTATTTCAATTTTTCACTGCTCTAGTTTTGCTCTAGATCTAAAACAGTGGGTGGTGGGGAAGAAGATCTGTTTTCGTAGGATGGGTTGCTAGCAGTAAAATAGTAAAGAAAGGACATGTGCATTAGTAATATGATAAGGTCATGCTAAATTGCCTTCAAGGAAATTAGCTATTTATTGCCATCAACAGTTTGAGCATAACATTCACTAAATCCTTGACAACATTGGACAGTATCAATCTTTTAAAATTTTTTGTCAATTTAATGGGCAAAATGTGCTTATTTTAGTTTTTATTTATCTGAATACTAATGAGGTTAAGCATATTTTTGTTTATTAATACATTTATATTTATTTTGTGAAGAACATGGACATGGGAATGTAGTCAAGTAAAATTCAAATCTGCCAAAATGTGTCAAAATCTGTTCAAGGACTTGATGAGGAGAGAGATTGAAATTAATGACCAAATGAAGAGATTTATAAATTATCTGTTAACTCCAGTTGTCCATGATGATGTTATCATGTGTTAATTTAGTAATGAAGTACTAAACTATATAAAGGCTAATAATTCTTAAGGCACAAGACAAATAAGAGAATTCTCTATGGAAACAGTTTCCATTATGTTTTTACTTTGTTGAAAATTCTAAAGCAAATTCTCCACCTCTCCTTCTTTTGTTCTTCATGCTAGCCCCCACCCCTTTTTCTTCTTCATTTTTCCTTGTTCCCTCATTTATTTCCTTTCTCACTTAAAACCCAAAGTTACAGGTGAGGAAGTAAATCAAGATTTGGGGCATAATCAGTTCTGTAGGAGAAGGAGTAAATATAGGGAACATTCCAGTTCCCTCTGTTTCCATCTTCTGAAGACTCAGTGATCTCTGCTCAAGTTATCCCATTTTTTTCCACTCTGTATTTCTGTAGCGAGTGCTTCTTTGGAAGGCCTTGGTCAGACTGCTGTTCATAGGCCATCTGAGGGCAGTGAGCCACCACTTAAAGAACCCGAAGACCATGTAGAAGCTCCTGTTCAAAGAAGACAGAAGAAGACAAGGCTACCTCTTGGTATGTAAAAACAAGGGTAGGTTGTGAAAGCAGTTGTGGTTTTGGGTGTATTATTAAAAACCTGTCTGTTCCCATTTTTTTCCACCCATATTCATTTTTTTCTTTCTTAAAATTCTTATCACTAGAGTAACTCTATTGTGATAAGTTAAGAACACTTTAGAGTGTCTCTTTTGATCATATGTGTGTAGATTTTAAGGGAAGTGGTACAAATTCAGGACTAAAATAGAAAATTTAGATCTTGATGGGTATAAGAATTTAGTATATGATGAAATGGACATTTGAGATTAGTGGAGAATGGCTGGATTCTCTATTAACAATGATATTATAAGGCAACAGCTAACATTTATTGAGTTTTTCTATGTCCCAGGCACTGTTCACAAGGTAAACAATACTGTATCATTTATTTTGCCTATCAAATTGGCAATGCTTTTTATTTTTTAATTTTTTTCAGTTATTTTTTAAATATATTTTATTGATTATGCTATTACAGTTGTCTCATTTCCCCCCTTCACTCCCCTCCACTGTGCACACCCCCTCCCACCCACATTCCCCGCCTTTAGTTCATGTCCATGTGTCATAAGTTCTTTAGCTTCTGCATTTCCCATACTATTCTTGCCCTCCCTCTGTCTATTTTGTACCTACCATCTATGCTACTTATTCTCTGTATCTTTTCCCCCTCTCTCCTCCTCCCACTCCCCTCCTCCCACTCCCCTGTTGCTAACCCTCCATATGATTTCCATTTCTGTGTTTCTGTTCCTGTTCTAGCTGTTTGCTTAGTTTGCTTTTGTTTTAGGTGTGGTTGTTAATAACTGTGTTTGCTGTCATTTTACTGTACATGTTTTTATCTTCTTTTTCTTAGATAAATCCCTTTAACATTTTATATAATGAGGGCTTGGTGATGATGAACTCCTTTAACTTGACCTTATCAGAGAAGCACGTTATCTACCCTTCCATTTTAAATGAAAGCTTTGCTGGATAGAGCAATCTTGGATGTAGGTCCTTGCCTTTCATGACTTGGAATACTTCTTTCCAGCCCCTTCTTGCCTGCAAGGTCTCTTTTGAGAAATCAGCTGACAGTCTGATGGGAATTCCTTTGTAGGGGACTGTCCCCTTTTCTCTTGCTGCTTCTAGGATTCTCTCCTTCATTTGAATCTTGGCTAATGTAATTCTGATGTGCCTTGGTGTGTTCCTCCTTGGGTCCAACTTCTTTGGGACTCTCTAAGCTTCCTGGACTTCCCCGAAGTTTGTTTCCTCTGCCAGATTGGGGAAGTTCTCCTTTGTTATTTGTTCAAATAACTTTTCCACTTGTTGCTCTTCCTCTTCTCCTTCTGGTAGCCCTATAATTCGGATGTTGGAACATTTAAAGATGTCCTGGAGGTTCTTAAACCTCTCCTCATTTTTTTGAATTCTTGTTTCTTCCTTCTTTTCTGTTTGGTTGTTTCTTCTTTCTGGTCCACTCCATTGATTTGAGTCCCAGTTTCCTTCCCATCACTATTGGTTCCCTGTACATTTTCCTTTAATTCTCTTAGTGTAGCCTTCATTTTTTCATCTAATTTGTGACCAAATTGAACCAATTCTATGAGCAACCTGATCACCAGTGCTTTGAACTGTGCATCTGATAGGTTGGCTATCTCTTTGTCGCTTAGTTGTATTTTTTTCTGGAGCTTTGATCTATTCTTTTGTTTGAGCCTTTTTTTTGGGGGGGGGGTCTTGTCCCACCTGTTATGTAGTGAGGGGCAGAGCCTTAGGTGTTCCCCTGGTCAGGGCAACCCTGTCGCTGGGTTGTGACGCTGTGTGTGGGGACAGGGTCCAAGAGGGAACAGTGGGGCTTGCTCCACTCTCCTGGATTTCAGTCCCTTCTGCCGCTCCCCCCAAGCAAACTGGGCCCTTCTGGTGCTGATTCCCGTGTGGGTGGGCTTGTGTACATTCTAGGACCCTGTGGGTCTCTCCAATGAATGCTTTGAGTCAACCCCCACAGGAGTTTTCAGTGTTTTGAGGCTTTATTTCCCTGCACTGGGACCCTGGGTTGTGTGGTCTGTCTTGCCCCCCCAGTTTCACCTGATTTATCTGCATGCGAATGTGGGACCACCCTGTCCACCAACTGCCTTGTATGCCACACCCCTCCACAATCTGCCACCTAGCTGGGTCCTCCCGCTGCCACCCGGCGCACCTGGGTCCACCAGCCACTGCTTTTTGCTTTTCTTTGTTGTGACCCCTCTCTGCCTGGCCGCCCAACTCTGCCCCTCCTACCAGTCTGGATGAGTGTGTCTACTTTAACTCTTTGGTTGTTGGACTTCCATACAGTTTGATTTTTTCCCCCTCAGTTCTGGTTATTTTTTGTTTTTAAATTGTTGTTGTCCTTATTTTGGTTGTGTGAGGAGGCACAGTATGTCTACCTATGTCTCTCTTGGCTGGAAGTCTCTCAAATTGGCAATGTTTTTTAAAACTTACAAAATCCAAAAGTGTTGATGAGAAATGGGAACATTCGTATGCTGCTGCTAAGAGTATAAATTGGTATAGCCTGTTTGAATTTATAGGAATAGAAGTAAGTACAATAGCTATAGTAATTAAAGGATGTTAACTGCGGTATTATTTATAAGAGTAGAAACTAGTAACACCAAACATTTAACAATGTGATCCTGGCTAAATAAAATATTTTATTCATTTAATAGAAACCAAGTAACCATTAACAGGATTGTTAAAGTGATATGGTGACATGGAAAACCATCAATATATTGTTGAGTTAAAAACAAAGACTATAAAAGAGTATATATGGAGGATCCCATTTTGTAAAATATGTTGTATTAATTTTTAGGGCTCCATAACAGATTACTACAAACTGGGTGACTTAAAACAACAGAAATTTAGTCTCTGACAGTTCTGGAGGATAGAAGTTCAAAAGCAAGGTGTGCACAGGGCCGTGTGCACAGGGCCATGCCCCCACCAGAGGCTCTAGGAAAGAATGCATTGGTGGTTCTTAGCAGTCCTTGGCTTGTGACAGCATAATGTCACTCTGTGCCTCTTGTTCTCACATTTCTCCATGTGTGTCTCTGTTGAATTATGCAATGTTTTTCCATATTTTTTTTGGCATTGCAATTTCAAATCTTTTGTTGTGTGTTTTAAGGTGTAAAATTTTAAAAATAAATGTGTAAGATGCTAAAAAAAATGATTTGTCCAATTAAATTTTTGAAGGTTCTTTTGTATTACAAAAGTCTTGTACATTACTTTTCTTTTTACATTATAGGAATTTGAAAATTTACTCTTTTTTCAGAATTGGAAACTGCCTTCACCCAGAAGACATCTAGTCCACCTTTATTACGAAATGAAAATGGTATTGATGGGGAGCCAGCTGAGGAGCCAGTTACTCAAAAACCTCGCAGGAAGACAAAGTAAGAATTTACTCTCTCTTCCAAATATTCTTCAGGGACACTCTGATGCTTTATTTGGAGCTCCCCAACAAAAGCTTCTGATTAGGTCTTATAAATACTTGTAGTTGTATGTCTCTAGGTTAAGTAGTATTACAAAAATATCAGTTAAACCAGTCTAATGATAAATTTGAAAAGTGTAAAACCACCGAGAAAAGTAAAATATTGTACTTAAATAAGAATTCTTAGGAACTGTCTCTAAAAAAGGAGTAACACAAATATAACATTTTATATAAGTAGCAACAAATTACATAATAAAGTTATAAAAAATTAAAGGTAATATAAATAAAATAGGTGATTATAATTTATTTTCTCTTGTTAACAGAATTCAAATTGTGACTATTTCAGCAACAAGTAAAAATGCGTATTTTAGCACGGGGAATTGTGTCAGATAAATGAAATGGCATACTTTAAAGAAGTACACTGGAAGTTATATAACACTATTATTTAAATTTAGAAATGACCCTATACTTGGTAATTGGTATCTATATGAAATGATATAGTTTTAAGTCTGAAAAGAACCTTACAAATCTAATTTAGTCACTTCATTGTCCAGAGGAGAAAGCTGAGGCCCACAGAAATATAGGTGACTTGCTGCACATGACAGTTAATAACTGATCTGTTTGAGTAAAATCCAGATTTTTCCACTCAAAGTCCAGGGCTCTTTTCATTCTACTCGCAGGTATCTCCTTGTGTAAGTCTGTAAAAATTCAGTAATCATCCATTTTTTTTACATTCTCCCTGATTACAGGAAAACACGGCCCGCAGAATTGCGGTATGCCGATGAGCTGGGAGTAGAAGATGAAGACATAATTACCGATGAGCCACGTAGTCCAGAACCGCAGTCTGTGTTCACTGCACCCGCTGGCATCAGCCAGCCTGTGGGCAAAGTATTTGTGGAGAAAAGCCGTAAGTGGTTCATCGTTTTGGAACAGGAGCACTTTAAGAAGTACGCAAGGATATCACTTGACCTAGGATTTACACTTCTGGAAATCTGAATTAAGGAAATAAGCAAAAACAAGGACAAAAATTTATACACAACACTAATCATCACACTGTAATTTGTGAGAACAAAAAACTGAACATAACCTAAATATAAAAGAGCCTAGGAATAATTTCAGTAAGGTATGCTCTATGTATACAATAGTATTTGCATCATTAAAAATAATATTTAGGGAGAATATTACATTTTGTGGCATCTAATGAAAAATAAATATATACACACATATACTTTGATCTCAACTATAGAATGCACAGGACAAAAGAAGGAAACATGCCAAAATATTAATCCTGGTTGTTACATAATTTCTGGGTTATGGGAGTTTGGGTAATTTAAAAAATCTCTTATCCTCTGCCCATTTTTTTATTCTTTGTTTTACTTTAGTAGTTGGTCTGCAGTTGGTAGTGGTATAGGTGGTGGGTCAGATAATGATACAAATTCTATAATTAAAAACAAATGAGAGAACATACACGATCGTATTACCATATTAAATAAGAAGCACAACATTATAGCCATAAATTCTTTTGGACAACAGTTCTGATGTCAGGTAGCGTGCACTGGTTGAAAGACTGCATTTGCAGTGTTTTAAGAAAAGCTTACTGGAAGCATGATCATGGCCACATGCTCCCCCCATGGATATGCTGTATGCTATGAATATCCTGCCTAAAGAACTCATCTGAAACAAAGCTTAGTCCTAGAAATTTACAATGTAGATTTTACGCAACTTGTTTTAAAATTGTGGTTCTGTAGTATCCCATCTGAGGGACCTTTGCCAGCGAGAAACCTGTGATCTGGAGAGGCTAACTGACTTACCCAGGGTCTCACAGTTGATTAGTGCAGAACTGGAACTCAGGCTTTCGTGACTTCTAGTCACGTGCTTTTGCTAGCATACCATGCAGCCAGTTAATTTACTTCAAGCTATTATCAAGCATAGTCACTCAGTCATTTTTATTCTTGCCTTCCTTAGCACAGAAACTTCCCTACTAAGAGTAACTGACCATAAAAAATATGAGTTGTCTGTCCAGAAGTTGTCTTTGCTTAGGGAAAATTATGTGATGCATCTTTGCCTGTGTTCTCCAAAATACCTGGCAGCCAGGGTTAGCAAGCATGATTGAAACGGGCCTTTCTGCCACCTGAGGTCCATTTGTGGGTTGGTAGATAGATGAGGAGGGACCTCCTTGCCAACAGTGAAAGGGTAAAGCTCCGCTTACACAGTTTTGCAGTGCTGACATTTGAACTGATACTTTTCACAGGAATCTTCTTAAAACAAGTTTATGAAACAGCCCATTTCCTTTCTGTCGTCACAGAGTACCATGTACATACACTGGTATCTTTTCCTAAGAAATGTAAAGTGTTTTCAAATGTTGACTTACCTTTATTTGGTTGACATTTGAACATTAGTACTTCTAAAGTCTATAAATTAGAATATTTTAGACTTTGTCATGTTAAAGGTTGCTAGACTTTTTTTTCAGGTGGAAGTTCATTATTGTATTTCATTAAATATAATCAGTTTCTAAAACTGTTACTTCAACATCATTTTGGTTTGAGAAGAAAGCACACGGACATTGTTTATTTTTCCTAAAGATGAAAAAAGTGCTGTGTTTAAGCAACTGAAAGTAAAGAGCCTTTTGAAATAAGGACTGAGTCAGGGAGGATTTTTAGAGAGAAAAACAGCAAAATTTCATATTCCATCTAAGTATGGAATAATAAAAATAAAGACTATCAGGGTTCTCTTTTGTTAATTAATCATTGTGTAATGTGTTCTTAGGGCGATTCCAGGCCACCGACCGTTTAGAGTTGATAAAGACCACAGAAAACATAGATGTGACCCTGGACACGAAGCCTTCCTGGACGACCAGAGATGTCGCACTTTCAGTGCACCGCACTTTCAGGTGGCTGCTTTTGCTGGACTTTTCTTAAAACAAATATTCCATATATAGATATATATTTTAAAGTGTTGATTGTTCAACACTGGTTAATAATCTACCTCCCTTGTAGTAGAAAGAAAAAGCATGTTTTTGTTTTTTTGTGAAATGGCGAATTTTACTCTTATAGGAGTAAAATCTTAAAATATTTTAGCTTTTCACTTTAGTAATTCATGTATAATAATAAAACCCTTTTCCATTCAGGATGGTTGGTCTCTTTTCTCATGGTTTCTTGGCTGGCTGTGCTGTGTGGAATATTGTTGTGATATATGCTCTAGCAGGAAATCAGCTTTCCAACCTCTCAAACCTTCTGCAACAATACAAGACCTTAGCATATCCATTCCAGAGTCTTCTCTACTTGCTTTTGGCTCTAAGTACAATTTCAGCTTTTGACAGGTAAGACTGTTGTGACTATAGGTCCCACTAATTTTTCTTCAGGAGGAAATGTTGAGCAACATCTGTCACTGACTATGACAGTTTTCAAAACAGAATTATAGGATATTAATATTTGACTGACTTTTAGGCCAGTCTGTTTTTGTTATTTTGGGAGGTTTGGAGTGGTTATACTGTAAAAGAAAAAAATAACCAAAGTCTTAACTCATTTCTGCACCAACTCTAAGTTCAAAATTTCTTCCAAATATAATCAACTCAAAAAGTCCCAAATGTAATCTAAATCCCCTGAATCGGGTACAGATGAGAGTTTGGATATTGTATCAGTTTCTTAGGGTTGCTATAACAAATACAGCAAACTGAATGGCTTAAAACAATAGCAATTTATTCTCAGAACTGGAAGGTAAGTCTGAAATCAAAGGGTCAGCAAGGTTCGTTCCATTATGGAGGGCTCCAAGAAAGTCTGTTCCATGCTTCTCTCCTAGCTTCCACTGGTTGCTGGCAATCATTGGTGTTTTTTGGCTAGAAGATGCATCACTCCAATCTCTGCCTCTTTTGTCACATGGCAGTCTTCGCTGTGTATCTTTGTGTTTGGGCCTCTTCTCTCTCTCTTTTTAGTCCTCATCTGAGGATATGGTTTTTACTGATTTTAAAGAGAGAGGGAAGCAGAGAGAAACAGAAACATCGATCAGTTGTCTCTAATACACACCCTGACCCAGGATCAAACCCGTAACCCAGGCATGTGCCCTGACTGGGAATTGAACCTACAGCCTTTTGCTGTGTGAGACGGTGCTCCAATCAACTGAGCCACCCAGCCAGGGCAATGTGTCTCTTTTACAAGGACACCAGCCATATTGAATTATGGTCCGTTCTAATGGTCTCATCTAAACTTGATCACATCTGTAAAGACCCAATTTCCAAATAAACTACCTAAGGCTTAGTAAGAAAATAAATGTAGTAGCATGAGAATAGAGAAGGAAACACTAAAGAGAATACAGTTTTGTAAGAAGTTTACAGTTGCACTGTGACAAGAGACTTTGGTATTTTCTAGGATTGACTTTGCCAAAACATCAGTTGCAGTCCGAAATTTTCTTGCTCTGGATCCAACAGCTTTAGCCTCTTTCTGTGAGTAAATAGTTTAATTTGAGGTTACATTTGAGTTACATTGTAATTTTGAACAAGGAAAAGTTTAATTTTATTTTGTAAAAGATTTTATATTACTGCTGTCTGTAAACATTTATAGATGTTCAGTAGAATTTGTATTAAAAAACATGTTAAGCATAATTTTGATTAAATTATTTTTCAATAGAGGTTGAACTAAATAACTTAAAAGTTAATTTGTTCTATATTAAATAATATTTAACTTGTATTTTCTACTTGACATTAAACAGATTGAGCTGGCAATGGCATTTCAGTAATAAATAATGTTTTTTATCTTTTGGATAATTTGGAATACATTTTATTCTAAGTTAGGAAAATATTAATAAAACTGGTTTTAGGACCTTGAGTCAGTTACTTAATTTCTTAAAAAATCTTCTAGGTTCTAGTCAGTTCTAATGATGAAATAGTGAGCACCTCAAAAGACCATTCTGTGTTCTTGAAAAATAATCCAGCCTATTGAAATTGATCAAATGAATTACTTTTATATTGTCATTCCCTAAAGTACAGATTATTTGTCTTCCTTAAAGTAACCTATACATTCAAAATAAATTTGGCTATTAAAAATACATTATTAGTAATTTCATTTATCTTTTTCTCAGTGTACTTTACTGCTCTCATACTATCTCTGAGTCAGCAAATGACAAGTGACAGAATACACCTTTATACACCTTCTTCTGTTAATGGTAGCCTCTGGTAAGATCCCCAGTAGCATTGGCAATTGTTGATGGTAATATCAGTGATAATGGGAGTAATGATGGTAATAGCAATGATAATGGGAGTAACAACAGTGATAATGGGAGTAATGATGGTAATACCAGTGGTAATGGGAGTAATAACACTGATAATGGCAGTAATGATGGTAATAACAGTGATAATGCAAGTAATAGATATATGTAAAAGAGTGGAAGGATTAGAATGGTACCATTATCTATAAAAAAGTAATTAAGGCCCTGTTTGTTTTTTTAAAATATATTTTATTGATTATGCTGTTACAGTTGTCCCATTTCTCCCTCGTCATTACCCTCCATCCTGCACACCCCCTCCCACCCACATTCCCCTTTAGTTCATGTCCATGTGTCATAAATTCTTTAGCTTCTACATTTCCCACACTATTCTTGCCCTCCCCCTGTCTTTTTTCTACCCACCATCTATGCTACTTATTCTCTGTAACTTTTCCCCCTCTCTCCTCTTCCCACTCCCCTGTTGCTAACCTTCCATGTGATCTCCATTTCTGTGTTTCTGTTCCTGTTTTAGCTGTTTGCTTAGTTTGCTTTTGTTTTAGGTGTGGTTGTTAATAGCTGTGAGTTTGCTGTCTTTTTCCTGTCATATTTTTTATCTTCTTTTTCCTAGATAAGTCCCTTTAACATTTCATAGAATAAGGGCTTGGTGATGATGAACTCCTTGAACTTGACCTTATCTGAGAAGCACTTTATCTTCCCTTCCATTCTAAATGACAGCTTTGCTGGATAGAGCAATTTTGGATGTAGGTCCTTGACTTTTATGACTTGGAATACTTCTTTCCAGCCCCTTCTTGCCTGCAAGGTCTCTTTTGAGAAATCAGCTGACAATCTGATGGGAACTCCTTTGTAGGTGACTGTCTCCTTTTCTCTTGCTGCTTCTAGAATTCTCTCCTTCATTTGAATCTTGGCTAATGTAATTCTGATATGCCTTGGTGTGTTCCTCCTTGGGTCCAACTTCTTTGGGACTCTCTGAGCTTCCTGGACTTCCTGGAAGTTTGTTTCCTTTGCCAGATTGGGGAAGTTCTCCTTTGTTATTTGTTCAAATAACTATTCCACTTGTTGCTCTTCCTCTTCTCCTTCTGGTACCCCTATAATTCAGATGTTGGGACGTTAAAGATGTCCTGGAAGTTCCTAAACCTCTCCTCATTTTTTTGAATTCTTGTTTCTTCCTTCTTTTCTGTTTGGTTGTTTGTTTCTTCTTTCTGGTCCACTCCATTGATTTGAGTCCCAGTTTTCCTCCCATCACTATTGGTTCCCTGTGCAATTTCCTTCATTTCACTTATTGTAGCCTTCATTTTTTCACCTAATTTGTGACCAAATTGAACCAATTCTATGAGCAACCTGATCACCAGTGCTTTGAACTGTGCATCTGATAGGTTGACTGTCTCTTTGTTGCTTAGTTATATTTTTTCTGGAGCTTTGATCTGTTCTTTCGTTTGGGCCACTTTTTTTTATCTTGACGCGCTTGTTACGTAGTGAGGGGCAGAGCCTTAGGTGTTCCCCAGGGTGGGGCAGCCCAGGCGCTGGGTTGTGACACTGTATGTGGGGGTGGGGTCCGAGACAGAGCAATGGCGCTTTCTCCGCTCTCCTGGATTTCAGTCCCTTCTGCCACTTCCCCTTTGCCTGGATTATCTGTGTGTGAATGTGGGACTGCCTGGTCAGCCAGCTGGCTCGAGCAGCTTCACTGGGTCTTCCTATTGCCACCCCATGCCCGGCGTCTCCTAGCCGCCGCCTGTACACCTGGGATCTGCCAGCTGCTGCCTGTGCGCCCAGGTCTGCCAACCTCCACTTTTTCGTGCCGCGACTCTACCCCTCTTACCGGCCTGGATGAATGGTTGTCGGACTTCCATACAGTTCAATTTTCTATCAGTTCTGTTGTTTTCTTGTTTCTAAATCTTTGTTGTTCTTAATTTTGGTTGTGCGAGGAGGCACAGTGTGTCCACCTATGCCTCCATCTTGGCCAGGAATCCATAAAGGCCCTGTTTTTGTCTCCAAAATTGTGGCAAGAAAATATCTGTTCCTTTGGTTCATGGATAAGTATTGTTACAAACACAGTTTTAATGAAATGTCTTCTTTTTACAAATCTGTTTGAAATCTCTTTAAGTTATGGTTTTAAAATATGTCATTACACAATGAATTGGAAGAATCCTGTACCCTTACCCCCGAACCTGGAGCGTGATACCCAAGAATAGTGATGACAGTGAGCAGCTGGGAGAGAGTAGGAAAACCAAGCAGTGCTAGCAAGAGAGCAGACCAGGGAGTGCCAGCTTCCTCAGAGCAGTGGCCAGCCTGGACGCTAAGAGGAGGCTGAGATTCCAGTTCGCAAAACTCAGGGGGACAGTCTTTTTTGAGAGAGTAACTGAAAGCATGAGGTAAAGAGAGAAAGGAAAGATACTTCATGAAGAGTAGGTAACAACATAATTGGAAGATAAACTTAGAAAAGTTTTCGGCAACACTGAATTTCCATTTTTATCAGTGTGCAAAGCACATCTGTTTAGAATTCGATAATAACCTTTGAACCTTTGTTCTCATGATATATATTCATAATATATGTGGTGTATTTTATAGGGTATCATTTTATTTCATTCTTTTGTTATCCCTGTTAGATGAAGACTGCTATGTTTTTAAAGTTTATTAAATGGATATATTTAGATATATGAACAAAAATAAAGACATTAATAATGAGTATTTCTGTATCTTTAGGGCAGCAGGAGCTGAGGAACAGGTTCTGCAGCCATGGATCGTGGTGAACCTGGTGGTGGCCATCCTGGTTGGATTATCTTGGCTTTTTTTGTCCTATAGGCCGGGCATGGATCTTAGTGAAGGTATTAAAGAACAAATAGCCCTGGCTTATGTGGCTCAGTGGATTAAGTTCTGGCCCATGAACCAAAGGGTCCCCAGTTCGATTCCCCGTCCAGCACATGCCTGGGTTGGGAGCCAGGTCCCCAGTAGGGGATGCGCACAAAAAACAACCACATGTTGATGTTTCTCTTTCTCTCTTTCTCCCTCCCCCTTACTCTAAAAGTAAATAAGTAAATACATAACTTTTAAAAAGAACAAATAGTATGAACATATAATGAAATCTTCTATAGTGATTGTAGAAATCTTTTAATGGCTATAGCTTATAATATTGTCATAGCAAAGACATAGTTAAAATAACACAAAAACAGTGACGGTAAAGTGGTGAAACAGAATATCAGGAGAAACGGAGGAGTGTCTAGGAGGGTGGGAATCTCAAAGCACTGAATGAGGGCCTTCTGTGGCCCTGATGCATATTTAGGAGGTTTTTTTTTGGAACCCTTCAAAAATTTTATAGAACATTGTTGTTCTTCATTTCTCCTATTCCCATTCAAAGTGTCTCTTTATTTCGTTTTATTTTTTATTACAGTTTACTTTCAATATTATTTTGTATTAGTTGCAGGTGTACAGCACAGTGGTCAGTCTTACACTTCATAAGGCCAAAATACCTTTTAATTTGAAATAAATCATGCTTCATCCATGTAGCCTGTCAGATGCATATTAGAGTGAATTTATTCTTACCTCTTTTTCTACTCTTAACCTTTCATTTCTAATAAAATGTTTAGTAATCTTACCTTGAGTGTGCCCAGCGAAGTGAGATTTACTAATCTGTAGTTCTCAGACTCCTTTTGGAACCCTTGAAGGACAGGAGCCGTATTAACAGACTGCTAGGCCTTCAGCACTGCTTTAGGAACTGTTAGCTGCTTGTGGTGTAAGTTGTATTTCATTGGCAGATGTTCCACGATTTCACACTTGAATTTCTGTGATAGTTTCTGGAGTTTGGTTACTACTATGTTCTTGATTGTTAAACATTCTGAGCATTTAACTGCAATTTGATCATCTGATTACAAACTGTCTCAAAAGTCTTAGAACTGAGAATTCTTCCAGCATTTCCATTTGTAAAAATCAAGACAAAAAATGTAGTCTTGTATTTCATTATGAATGTACCTTTTGGTGTCATTCTTATGTTGCTTCACTAAATATCCTGTTGCTTTATTTCTTTTGATATATGTAAAGTATTTTTAAAAATCTTCTCAAGGTTTATGTATTTTGCTGTTGTCTTTCATTCAGTATAGTTTTTAGTCATTCAAATATATTTTTCATTGAATACTTACATCAGAAAACTTTATTAGGTTCCTAAGGTTTTCTTTTTTAATATTTCTTGGCATTTTAATAAGTTATATATATATGCTAAGTAATAGTTTAAATGTAGAAATGTCAACTAATAACATTCTATACTGTAGTTGGGATTGAGCTGGCTTACTCAGTATTCAGTCTAAATCACAAAGTGTGTGCTACTTACAAAATATTTACTGAATCCTGCTCTCTTCTAGGGCCATGGGAATTATATAACATTTTATTTCCATGAGGATAAAAAGTAAATATGAAATGGAAATGCTAATACCTCCCTTACAGGATCATTACGGTGATTAAATGAGATAACACATTTAAGATATCCTGGCAGACACCTCATTTGTTAGTTCCAGGTCCTTCCTCTATATCTGTGCCCTACATTTTAGGTTATCGGGACCACTGTAGAATTAGACATTTCAGCTGTGTGATGATCCTGTATTCTCCAAGTGACTTAAATTTCCTGGCGAGTGTTATTCTATTATCTCCATTATTTATTGTTTTATTTTCCAGGGGTTAACAATACTTAAAACTTGAAATTCTTTATTTTTACCTTTTGAAACATATTAAATGCAAAACTTGTACATTTGTCAGCTCACCTTTTAAATCAGATCTTACTATCAAGAATTCTTGTACTTGAGGATTTTCTATTGTTATATTACTTTCTAATATATATGTCAATATCTTGTCAATATGTCATGTATTCTATAATATACATGTCAATATGTTATATATATATTATGTCAATATTTTAAAGGATTGTTTATAATTAAACTAAAAACGTCTTTTTGAGGTACTGGGAAACCATTTTAAATATGATCTGTCCATTTCCTCTTCCAGAGTTGATGTTCTCCTCTGATGTGGAAGAATATCCTGATAAAGATAAAGGAATCAAAGCCTCTTCCTAATACCAGCTCACCTTCAGAGGAATGATAACCCAGTATTTAGAATTTTTCTCATTCTTGCTTTTAAATGTATTTTTGTAAGATATGTACAGGTGTATTTGGAATTGATTTGTTGATTATATAATACTGAAAAAATTCTCAAGATTATGGAAAATGTTGAAACTGTATCTGTAATTTATACCCATTCATTTCAATAGCATTATTATCTTAATGACAAAAAAGATAATGAGCTAGAAACCAGTAGGTGAAAGTGTTTATTTCCTGTTCTCTCACATTAAGTGCATTTATAATCATTAACTTAAAAAGCACTAATACAGAAAAAGCTGTAACTTTAGTGTTACAAAAGATGTATCAGGTTTAAACATAAATTTAGGGAAGAAGGGGAAAAAAAGACCTTCATTTTATTTTTGATGTCTCCTTTCTGAATTAATTGAAATATGAAATGTCTTTTTTGAAATGGACTTAATGGTTGTGTATCATGTAATAAGTATAATGTAATATAATTTGGTTTGAAAGGTGCTTCACTTTATAGCTAATAAAAAGAAAATGTATCTTTTTCATTCGAGAAGTCTTTTAACTGAAAAAGTTTACTTCCCTTAAAACCTGTATCAGTGGTTCCCATAGCTGGTTGCACATCAGAATCATTTAAGCTTTAAAAACACAATATAGCAAAAGAGAAGCTGAGTAGGCCAAGAGATCAGGGAAATAAAGGAGAGGCCAAGTGAACTTGTTGAGCTAACACTCAATTGACTTCTGACAGGAAATATGAGTAGAAATTCACTGTGTGTATTCTTAAGTTCTTTGTCAGAGAGAGCTTTGGTTCTTGAAATTCACTCTTGATGTGGGTCCTGCACTGGAAAAGGTCTCTTCAGGGCTGTATCCAGTGGTGCCTCAGCTGACATGAAACCCTAAAACCAAAGATAATAATGCGACTCTATAGGGAAAGGTGTCTCAAAGGCTCTGGAGCACATCAGTAAAACTTGGGCCAGCCCTGAGTAGCAAGCAACTGAATGTTGTAGCAAAGAAGAGGGTTGAGAAATTGATGATAGAGAGGGATGGCTCTGAGAATAGGTCTGAGTTTGGTGTAAACATCATAGGAGGAGTATTTTGCTGTCTGTAAGGCTGGAGTTGCTGAAAAAGGAATTTCCCATGCTGTCACCGAACTGTGAATCCACTGGCATCTTCCTAGTTCCAGCTTTCACTGTGATCAGCGATGGTCTTCATGCTGACAGCAAGCTGGCAGTGCAGGAGTTCATGATGCCCCTTGTCAGCAGACTTCAAGGAAGCCATGCTCATTAAAGCTGAGGCTTACCATACCTGGACAATGTCATCAAGGAGAAATATGAGAAAACCAGTGTGGGGGATTGTGGTAGGCAGAATAATGTCTTCCAAAACTGTCCATGTTTCAATTCCTGGAACATTACATGTCAAAAGGGATTTTGCAGATGTGATTAAGGTTGTGAACCTTGAAATAGGGAGATTGTCCTGTAGTATATGGTGGGCCCAGTGTGAACACGAGTCCCTAAAAACAAACTTCCACTGTCATAATGATGATGAAAGAAGGGTCAGAGAGCTGTGATGTTGATTGCTTTGAAGAAAGAGGAGGGGGCCACAAGCCAAGGAGTGCGAGTGACCTCTAGAAGCTGAGAACAGCCTTTGGCTGACAGCAGCAAGGAAATGGATATGAGCTCCATCCTACGCCTTTAAGGAATTGAATTCTGCCAACATGCTGAAAACAAGGAAACAGACCCTCCTAGGACTCCCAGAAAGGAATTCAACCCTGCTGACACCTTGGTTTCAGCCTGGTGAGACTGGTGTCAGATTTTTGACATGCAGAACTGTAAGATGGCAATGTGTGTTATTTAAGCTGCAATTTGTGGTAGTTTGTTGTGGCAGCAACAGAAAATTAATATAGGGTTGAAGGGGTTTTGCTCCCACATTTTAGAAAATAGAGAAACTCTGGAGCTGCTGTGAATGCCGTTGGGAAAGTTGGCTACATTGATAATATTGTAACTAGTATAGGCATAGCTGCCTTTGAGTTTTTCAAGTCTTGGCAGTATGATTTGTACTTTAAATCTCCTGAGTAGCTGGTGGATCTGCATACATTTTTATCAGGGAACATCCAGTAGTGTCTATCAAAAAACTTTGGCCCTGATGATGGGGAGAGTTGGAAGTTCATTGCTAGTGTATATTTCCATGATTGGCTCAAAATCATCATTTTCCTCACCTTTCTCCTCTCATCAAGTGTGGGTAGTGATATACTTAGAAGAGCTTCTTAGGTGTTAACCGACAAGATCCCCAGTGGGTTTTTAATTTTTTTAGGGTGCAAAATAAGGTGTTCAGTAATTAATACCTACTCCCCTCCCACTTCCCCCAGGCAGAACAAAACATATATAGGCTCCTGAGCCCCATCCCCAGAGATTCAGATTCAATAAAGCTGAGGTGGTGCCTGGAAAACTACCTTTTAGAAAGATACCCCAGGTGACTGTGATAGAGCCAAGTAGACTAGCTGGCATTTGGGACCTCTGGCCTATTTGCAATCTGTTGTGAAACATAAAGCTTGGATTGAAATAATGACTTAATCTTGGTCAAATTGCTAGGTCTGTGTGAAGACAAAAACAAAAAAAAAGTAGAACATGCTACCTACCTCTAGAAGCTCATAATCTAGTCAGAAGACAGGTTTGGGAGCTGAAGAATCTAGGAAAGTATTGTAATTATAAGTTGAATCATAGGGAGTGTAATCTTTCGAAATTAGCTTTTTCTACTCAGCATAATTCCCCGGGAATTCATTGAGGGGACAGTGCAAGGAAGCAACGATTGATATTTTAAGTCTCCCAGAAAGAACTGGTGCAACAGGGGACACTTAGGATGCTTTAGGGGGTAAACTAGAAAACGTTCGATCGGTCACGTGCTTGAGGAGCCTGGCTGCCCACCAGTAAGAGAAACTGAAATGACCCTCCCAGGTCGCTACGCTCACATGCCCCCGAAGCGAGCCCTGGACCAGAGCCGCACCTACACGTGCGCGTCACGCAGTGCTGTACGCGGGTGCGTGGGGGATTGGAGGTGGGGGCGGGGAGAGCGCGGGAAAAGACGGGAGAGGGCTGCGCCTGCGCAGTAGCCAGCCGTCGGTTAGGCGCAGACCCTCCTGGCAGAGAATGGAGGGAAGGATCCTCCCCAGCGGATGACTAAGGTTTCCAACACAGCTGATAACCACGGCCTTGTTCACGGACCCCGCATTCAGAGGAGTTCCCATACTTCCCTGGAAACCTCGCACATCAGAGGGTCGGAGTTTTCTTCCGTTGGTAACTTCCAGGAGTCGGCAGATCCTCGGGCCTGCCGGGGAACCGGGCCAAGGAGGGCAAAGGGCAGCGCCTGATGGATGCGAGTGCTCCCCCCACCGCCGCCCCCCAGGAGAGCCTGTCCCCTACCCGACCACCTAGAGGAACAGGGAAGGACAAAAAGGTCAGTGTAGGCAACTGGGAGGGAGGGAGACCTGTCCGTAATTGGGAGGTGGTAATACCTGAGAAAGATTTTGACAGTTACTTAACTTGTCGGAGCCTCGTTTTATTAACTATTAAATGAATACAGTAACTGCCTACATTACTTACAGAGTTATCTGGAGAACCAAAGGAGAGAATGATATAAAGTGCTTAACAATGCAAAGCCCAAAGTAGAGTCGATAAATGCTAGCTGCTGTACTCATCATCATTGAGATTTCATTTTTGCGGCTAAAGCGCTGAACACCCAGACACTTCAGTTACCCTTGTTTTCAGTACCAGGGGTTCTTTTCTTTTTCCAAATAAATGTCCTAAAATGATTTAAAAAATCCATCTTTGCCCTAATTACTGGAGATGTCACTTTACACTAAGTTATCATACGTATTTTTTCCCCCGGGCTTTCTATCTATTCCACTGGTTTGTTTATCAATTTCTGTATAATACATCAATCTAACATAATATACCATATAAACTGTGCCTTGCTTCTTTATGCTTTTACACTTGTTTCTCGTGTTTAGGTTACTCTCCTACTTCTTAATTTTTTACTTCTTCAAACCCAGTTGAAGTATCACCATCTCCTTCCCTAACACTCTCTCCCCAACCCCCGTATTTGCCTTATGTTTCTGACATAGTTCGTAGGCATTCTGAATGGGGCTTGGTACTGGAATCCTACCCCTTGTTCCTCTTTAGCTCCTCTTTGCGACCATCAGTATTTGTGAGAAAGGGGGTAATCAGATGAGGGAGTCAGTCTCAGCTTTATCCAAGGCTTTCTGGTAATGAGTCTAAACTGAAAACTATTAGGCTGTCAAATGGAGATGGTGAACCTCCTTCGTTCTAAGCAGACTGTGCCCAGGTGGGCATATACATGGCAACCGGCAGCTTAAAGTCTCCAGAAAAGGCAGATTTAGGACAGTGAGACGTATTTATAGGAACACAGATGTGACTCTGTATCGGTGGTCTCCAAATTTCTTTCATTGCACAATCTTGTCAGTAAAAATCATGTATTATCACCAGTGTTTGTACATTTATTTACACATTACATAACATACTGAAATTTACTGTATAATTTGTACAACATACAAAATGAAAAATAAGAAATACTATGGAAAACAATATGGAATTTCCTCAAACAACTAAAGATGGAGCTACTTTTTGATCTAGTGATCCCATTGCTGGCATTATACCCCAAGAATCCTGAATCACCAATTCAAAAGAACCTATGCACCCCAGTGTTCATAGCAGCACAATATACAATAGCCAAGTGCTGGGAACAGCCTAAGTGCCCATCAGTAAATGGATGGGCCAAAAAACTGGTACATTTACACAATGGAATACTACGCAGCAGAAAGAAAGAAGGAGCTTCTACCCTTTGCGACAGCATGGATGGAACTGGAAAGCATTATGCTAAGTGAAATAAGTCAGGCTGGGAAAGTCAAATACCATATGATCTCACCTATAAGTGGAACTTAATCAACAAAACAAACAAGTGAGCAAAATATAACCAGAGACACGGAAATTAAAAACAAACTGACAGTGACCAGAGGGGAGGGGAAGGGGGATAACAGGGGAATAAAGGGGTAACGGCAAGTCAAGGAACGTGAATAGAATACTCATGGGCACAGACAATGGGGGGGGGATTGACTGTGGGAGTGGGGTTTGGATGGGGCAGGGGAGAGCAGTGGGGAAAAAGATAGGATAACTAACTGAACAACAAGAAAAATATTTTAAAAATAAAATACATTTCTTTCAATTATAAAAAGTTTCTAAAAATGATTTTAAATTTCATTTTGTTTATTAGTGGTAAAAACTCATCAAGGATCTCTATATTTGAAAAGCTTGATTTAATACTTTGTGATGTAGTGATTTGAGGTTCTGGTTCTAAGGCACATTTATTCCAGTGTTTGTTGTTAATGCTGTTATATTTGGAGAAAAATACTGTCAAAGATTTGCAGTTCCAAAATGGAAGAGGTGCATCTTGGTTGTGCTTAGTAAATCACAATACTTATTTGTCATTTCTGTTCAGTTTTGCAAAGTTCTAAATTCAGATTTTATCAGTAAAGTATCATCTTTTCTGATTAATTAGTTCTGGCAAACTAATTGGAAGGCATTGCATTTTTATATTTAAAAGGAGAAAAATGGTCTCAACCTGCTGAAACTTTCACTTGTGAGATTTTTAAACAAGAAAATTGTTTCTAAGTTTTTAAAGTGTAATAGCATGAGTTTCTAATTATAACACATATGCATACATATAAAATAACATTAGATGGAAGTATTGCCAATCATTTTCAAAATTTTACCACCTTAACACATGTTTATTGCAAAGATACGTTTTTTCTCTTTTCTTTTTTTAATTTAAAATTTATCTTTTCAATTACAGTTAACAATCAATATTATTTTGCTTTGGTTTCAGGTATACAGCATATTGGTTAGACAATCACATACTTTGCAGTGTTCCCCCAGTATTTCCAGTGCCCACCTGGCACCATACAGTTATTACAGTATTGTTGACTGTATTGCCTGTGCTGTGCTTTACATCCCCATGAATATTTTGTAACTACCAATTTGTACCTCTTGATCCCTTCACCTTTTCATCCAGTCCTCCAACCCCGCTTCCCTCTGGCAACCATCAGTCCGTTCCCTGTATCTATGAGTCTGTTTCAATTTTGTTGTTCATTAATTTTGTTCTTTAGATTCCACATATAAGTAAAATCATATTTGTTTTCTTGGACTTATTTCACTTAGCATAATATGCTCTAGGTCTATCCATGATGTTGCAAATGGTGAGATTTCACTCTATTTTTATGGCCGAGTAATACTTCATTGTATATATGCACCATCTCTTTTTTATCCGCTCATCTATTAATGGGTATTTGGGATGCTTCCATATCTTGGCTATTGTAAATAATGCTGCAATGAACATACAGGTGCATATATTCTCTCAAATTACTGTTTCGGATTTGTTTGGATATATATATCCAGAAGTGGAATCAGTGACTCATAAGGCAGTTCCATTTTTAATTTTCTGAGGAAACTCTGTACTGATTTCCATAGTAGCTACACCAGTCTGCATTCCCGCCAACAGTGCATGAGGGTTCCCTTAAAAAGACGGTTATTTTCACATCCATTAAAATGTCATCACCTTACTCTGAAAGGAGAAATTAAGGAACATATATTTAAAAATATTTGCTGGTTTACATACTGCTGATAGCCGTTTGTTATCACAGAAAAGGTTAGTAAACTTAGAATATTTGTTTTTGGTAAAAGCAAAATGCATAATACATCTTTTTTTAAATTAAATGTATTGGGATGACATTGGTTAATAGGATTGTATAGGTTTCAAGTATACATTTCTATGATACATGTTATGCATATTGCATTGTGTTCCCACCACCCAAAGTTAAGTCATCTTCTGTCACCATATGTTTGGCCCCTTTTACCCTTTACTACCCCCTACCCTCTTTCCTCTGGTAACCACCATACTGTTGTCTGTGTCTACATGAATTGCAGTTTCATATCTCATGTGTGAGTGGAATAATAGGGTTCTTAGATTTTTCTGACCAGCATTTTGCTTAACATGATATTTTCAAGGACTGTTCATGTTGCTGCAAATGTCAGGATTCCATCTTTTTTATGGCCAAGTAGTATTCCATTGTATGTATGTACTGAATCTTCTTTAGTCCTCTATCAAAGTACATTTTTGTGAAAACTTCTGCCCAAGATGGAGGTGTAGGTAGACACATCGTGCCTCCTCGCACAACCAGAAAGAAGGACAACAATAATTTAAAAACAAAAACCAATCAGAACTGACAGAAAAATCGAACTGTGTAGAAGTCTGACAACCAAGGACTTAAAGAAAACACATTCATCCAGACCAGTAGGAGAGGTGGAGATGGGCAGCCAGTTGGAGAGGACTTGGGGCGAGATAGCGGCTGGAGGACCTGGTACAGCGGTGGCTGGTGGAGTGGGTGGTCTCACATTCACATGCAAGTAAACCGGGAGGAACAACTAGGGAGTGAGACAGACCGCACAACCCAGGGCTTCAGCATGGGGAAATAAAGCCTCAAACCTTTGATCTAAAACACTGGTGAGGGTTGAGGTGGCAGCGGGAGAAAATCCCAGCCTCACAGGAGAATTTGTTGGAGAGACCCACAGGGTCCTAGAACATACAAAAACCTACCCACCTGGGAATTAGCACCAGAAGGGAGCAATTTACTTGTTGGTAGTGGGGGAAGTGACTGAAATACAGCAGAGAGTGGAGCAAGTGCCATTGTTCCCTCTTGGACCCCTGCTCACATATAACACAGCAACATGGGTTACTCTGCCGTGGTGAACACCTAAGGCTCCGCCCCTTACTACATAGCAGGTGCACCTAGACCAAAAAAAAAAAAAAAAAAAAAATGGCCCAAATGAACAGATCAAAGTTCCAGAAAAAATACAACTAAGCAACAAAGAGATAGCCAGCCTATCAGATGCACAGTTCAAAGCACTGGTGATCAGGATGCTCACAGAATTGGTTGAATATGGTTACAAATTAGATGAGAAAATGAAGGCTATGCTAAATGAAATAAAGGAAAATGTACAGGGAACCAACAGTGGCGGGAAGGAAACTGGGACTCAAATCAATGGAGTGGACCAGAAGGAAGAAAAAAATCAGCAAAAGAATGAAGAAACAAGAATTCAGAAAAATGAGGAGAGGCTTAGGAACCTCCACATCTTTAAACATCCCAACATCTGAATTATAGGGGTACCAGAAGGGGAAGAAGAAGAAGAGCAACAAGTGGAAAAGTTATTTGAACAAATAATAAAGGAGAACTTCCCCAATCTGGCAGAGGAAATAGACTTCCAGGAAGTCCAGGAAGCTCAGAGAGTCCCAACCAAAGAAGTTAGATGCAAGGAGGAACACACCGAGGCACATCAGAATTACATTAGCCAAGATTCAAATGAAGGAGAGAATTCTAGAAGCAGCAAGGGATAAGGGGACAGTCACCTACAAAGGAGTTCTCATCAGACTGTCAGCTGATTTCTCAAAAGAGACCTCCCAGGCAAGAAGTATTCCAAGTCATGAAAGGCAAGGACCTACATCCAAGATGACTCTATCCAGCAAAGCTGTCATTTAGAATGGAAGGGTAGATAAAGCGCTTCTCAGATAAGGTCAAAGGAGTTCATCATGATCAAGCCCTTATTATATGAAATGTTGAAGGGATTTATCTAAGAAAAAGAAGATAAAAAATATGAACAGGAAAAAGACAGCAAACTCACAGCTATTAACAACCACACCTAAAACAAAAGCAAACTAAGCAAAAAACTAGAACAGGAGCAGAAACACAGAAATGGAGATCATATGGAGGGTTAGCAACAGGGGAGTGGGAGGAGGAGAGAGGGGGAAAAGGTACAGAGAATAAGTAGCATAGACGGTAGGTAGGAAACAGATGGGGAGGATAAGAACAGTGTGGGAAATGTAGAAGCTAAAGAACTTCTGACACATGGACATGAACTAAAGGGGGGAATGTGGGTGGGAGCGGGTGTGCAGGGTGGAGGGGAATGATGAAGGAGAAATGGGACAAGTGTAATAGCAAAATCAATAAAATATATTAAAAAATAGAATGGAAGGCCAGATAAAGTGCTTCCCAGATAAGGTCAAGTTAAAGGAGTTCATCATCACCAAGCCCTTATTATATGAACAGTTAAAGGGGCTTATCTGAGAAAAAGAAGATCAAAACTATAAACAGTAAAATGGCAATAAACTCACAGCTATCAACAACTTAACCTAAAAAAAAACAAACTAAGCAAACAACTAGAACAGGAACAGAATGACAGAAATGGAGATCACATGGAAGGTTATCAGTGGGGAGGGACAGAGAGGAGAATGGGGGAAAGGGTACAGGGAATAGGAAGCATAAATGGTAGGTACAAAATAGGGGGAGGTTGAGAATAGTATAGGAAGTGGAGAAGCCAAAGAACTTATCTGACCCATGGACATGAACTAAGGGGTCGGGGGGAATGCTAGAGGGAGGTGGGTGCAGGGTGGAGGAGAATAAAGGGGAAAAATGAGACAACTATAATTACATAATCAATAAAATATATTTAAAATTTTTTAAATAAAAAGGCACCAAAGTACATTTTTGTTATCTTCATATCTTGGCCACCATGAATTATGCTGCAGTGACCATAGGGGTGTATTATATCTTTGTGAATGATTGTTTTCAAATTTTGGGAGTTGGTACCCAGAAAAGGGATTGCTGGGTCATATGATAACTCTATTCTTAATTTTTTGAGGAACTTCCACACTGTCTTCCATAGCAGCTATACCAGCTTACAGTTCCTTTTCTTCACAACCTCTCCAACATTTGTTATTACTTGTCTTGTTGAATTGGAATGAAGAAGTAAAAGTGTCACTTTTTTTGGATGACATGATCCTTTATATAGAAAACCCTAAAGACTCCACCAAAACACTATTAGAAACAATAAATGATAAAGTTGCATGATACAAAAATCAATGTTCAAAAATCCACTTCATTTCTATATACTAACAATGAAATTTCAGAAAAAGAAATGAAAGAAACATTCATTTTACAATTGCAACAAAAATAAAATAAAATATTTAGCAATAAACCTAACAAAGGATGTGAAGATATCTGTATTCTGAAAACTGCAAAGCATTATTAAAAGAGATTGAAAAGATACATTGACATGGAAAGATATTTGATGTTCATGGATTGGAAGAATCAACATAGGTAAAATGTCCATATTATTCAAAGCAATATGCAGATTTAATGCAGTCCCTGTCAAAATTCCAATGACATTTAAAAAAAAGAAATAGAACAAAAAATCATCAGGTTTGCATGGAATCATAAAATACCCCAAGTAGCCAAAGAATCCCAAGAAAAAAGAATGAAGCTGGAGGTATCACACTTCCTGGCTTCAAATTATATTACAGAGCAACGATAATCAAAACAGTATGGTGTTGGCAAAAAAAAAAAAAAAAAAAAACAGAGCAGTGGAACAGATTGAGAGTCCAGAAATGAAACCACATGTATATGGTCAAATAATTTTCTACAAAGGAGCCAAAAACATACAGTGGAGTAAAGAAAGCCTCTTCAACAAATGCTGCTGGGAAAACCAGAGAGCCACATGCAAAAGAATGGAACTAGATTACAGTTTGTCCCAGTGTACAAACAATTCAAAATGGACCAAAGACCTAAATATAAGACCTGAAATAAAAAATTACATAGAAGAAAACATAGGTTAGTACCTATTACTTATGGTTGTTGGTCTTAGAGGAGATTTTATGTATTTGACCCCAAAGGCAAGGGAAGTAAAGGCAAAAATAAATGAATAGGACTATTTCGAACTAAATTGCTCGCAACACAGCAAAAGAAACTGCCAACAAACAAAAAGGCAACCCACCAAATAGGAGAAAATATTAGCAAAAAGCAGCTCTGACAAGGGGTTAATATCCAAAATATATAAACAACCCATACAACTCAACACCAAAAAAATAATACAATTAAAAAATAGGCAGAGAACCTGAACAAACACTTCTCCCAACAAGACATACAAATGGCCAACAGATACAGGAAAAGATGCTCAACTTCACTAGCTATTAGAGAAATGCAAATCAAAACTACATACCTCACACCTGGTAGCACGATGCATCTTTATGTTTAACAACTTTTAAAAGTGCTTTTCTATGAAATTTTTTAAAAGATTTTCTTTCTTTATTTTTAGAGAGAGAAACATCAATGTGTGGTTGACTCTCACATGGCCCCCACTGGGGACCTGGCCTGCAACCCAGGCATGTGTCCTGACTGGGAATTGAACCAGTGACCCTTTGGTTCACAGCCTGCACTCAGTCCACTGAGCTATACCAGCCAGGGCTCCATGAAATTTTTTATGGTCA
This sequence comes from Glossophaga mutica, assembly GCA_039655065.1. Lineage (NCBI taxonomy): Eukaryota > Metazoa > Chordata > Mammalia > Chiroptera > Phyllostomidae > Glossophaga > Glossophaga mutica. The sequence continues at coordinate 28,595,357 of CM077306.1, forward strand.
ACTCTCATCTACTTATAAAGTAGACTAAATGGTCTACTACTTAAGCTGATATAATTGGTCAATCCAGCTAACTAGCAAACACAATACCCTGAGAGTGTGAAGGTACTCATATGAAGCCCTCTGAGCATGAAACACACTTTTCTTCAGATTATTTGTATATTGCTTAGAGTCAGCTGTGTATGCATACTTTTTTACTTGTTAAAGAAAACTGCTAAACTCTAATGTTTTCTCTTGCTACTCTAGGGGATAATTCTTGGGTCTTGCTGTGAGCGTCCTTATTTTGGGGGGACAGAAAACCACAGAAGGTGAAAAGAATCCATTGCTCTTGAGCTTAGGCAGGGAAAAAGAGGATTAAAACAAATCTTTTTTAGAGTTAATAACTCCATGTACCTGTAGTTTGCACAATGAATGGCAAGATCTGGCTAATCAAATCAGTTACTCTTTTTCCCATGTAGAAAATCTGGGTTGGGCAAAGAAAGAGTAAAGACAAAATTCTCTCTTCTCGGCAATTAATTTTCTTATAGTGAAACTATAATTGTTTTTCCACTTGCCTGTCTTCAACACTAGACTGAATTTCTTAAGGACAGGAACACTTCAAGCCAGAATCAGCACAATTCCAGGCAAACGGTTATAAAAATGCATAATGTAAGGATAGCGAAGTATCCATTAGGGCTCTAGGAAGTAGGAATTTCCTAGGGAAAGGTAAGCACATAGGCTAGTGATTTTCAAAGAAAACTGTGGAATGGAGGGGAGTGGGTCAAAAAGGTCACTGGGAAAGAAGTGCAGAACAGTGCGAGTGAATGTACGGACTTTTTAATAGACGTGCTAAGGGACTTCTATTCAGGGTATGGCCGAAAGTGGCAGAGATGATAGCAGAATTAACTAAAATAAAAATTCTCAGGTTCAGGGGAAATTCTAGGTGGTATCAAAAGGATATGAGACTGCTTTATAGAACTTTTGTTCAAAGTTCTAATAGAATTTTGGCAAATAATTGGTTTGCTCATGTTGCTCTCATTGAAGAGCTCTTTTCTCAGGTGAGGAAGGAAAAGTAAAAAGGTAGTAAAATGAGGGGTAAGGTGGAGTTTTTGCCAGTTTGTTAAGGATAAATTGAGCATCAGTATTTTAAAGGTTTTTTTGCCTAATTTGAGTTTGTTAAGAAGATGAACATTCAAAAAAGTAATAAAAGCACATTCAAAGTAGATGTCCATAATAAGGTTATCAAAACTTTAGAAAGCATGAGGTTCCACATTAAATACATATATAATGTACCACAGTTTGATATTTTTGTGACAGTGTAGTAATTGTCACTCAGTTATCTTAAAGTACAAATTAAATCATATACAGGGTGGGGCAAAAAGAGACTTTAAGTTTTAAGTATGCAAAACACAGAATTTATTTTAGTATTATTATTAATTATTGTATTATTTTCTGAACTTACTTTTGCCCCACCCTGTATATAAAACACATTAAGCCAGTTAGATGCAACAATAACAAAATGATCCAAAATATATAAAACAGATTTTTCAATACAACTAAGGTATCATATACTTTAAAACAAAAATTTCCGCATAATTAAGGATTTCTCATGTAATTTAAAAATCAAACAGTGATTCTTAAAAGACATAAAGATTTTGGGGAAGTTAATGTTTATAAATAAGGTCATGTTAATTCATGTTCAGCAAAGGTTGGGGGTAAATATACTTTATTACAAGTCAAATTTTTAAAATTAAATTTATTAGAGTGACATTGATTAATAGGATCATCTAGATTTCAAGTGTACAATTCTGTGATACATTATCTGTGTATTTTATTATATGCTCACCACCCAAAGTCAAATCTTCTTTTATCACCATATATTTGACTGCCTTTATCCTTTACTACCCCCTACCCCCTTCCCTCTGATCACCATAGTTGTCTGTGTCTGTGAGTTTGTTTTCCTTGTTCATTTGTTGCTTTCAGTTTTGTGCTGCACATATGAGTAAAATCATGATTCTTAACTTTTTCTGTCTGACTTATTTTCACTTAGCGTGATTTTTTCAAGATCCATCCATGATTTCTCAAATGGCAACTTTTAAGTTACATTTTTATTTTTTAAAAGATGTTATTTATTTATTTTTCGAGAGAGGGGATGGGAGGGGAAAAAAGAGGGAGAGAAACATCATTGTGTGGTTGCCTCTCACACAGCCTCCATGGGGGACCTGGCTGGTAGCCCAGGCATGTGCCCTGACTGGGAATTGAACTGGTGGCCCTTTGGTTCTCAGCCTGTGCCCAGACCACTGAGCCACACCATCCAGGGCTTAAGTTATGTTTTTAATAGGCAATTTTTCCTTATTCCCTTTGCCTCTCCCCTCCATCCCCCTTCCCCTTTCTCTTTACTTTTAAAATCTATATTAAAATGTCTTCCAGTTTTTAAAAACTAACCATTATATGTAACAACTGGAGCCCTTAGCACAAAGTTAAATAGCAATCCAGTGACAACTAAAACCCCCAAACCATCTGTTCATTGCTTCATTCCAGTACACTATTACAAAGGATTAAATTCCAGTTCCTTCCTTGACTGATACGTGAAAGAATATTGGGATAACTTGCAAGTAGAATCACTACATTTGTAGGATACAGTACCTAGTCCACATCAGATTAACTGGAATGTCATAATAATGGTCTTTTTTTTTTTTTAGTTAGCAAGAACTCATTGTTTATGCTACTATGTACTTTTCTCCTTTGTTTCTCTACTTACTTATTGATAAACTGATTGAGGGTAGGGATGAGTTTTCTAATCATATTAACATCCCACTTCCTAATGTAATACCTAATACTTACTAGATACTCAGAAAATTGAAGTAAACTTTTAGTTATGTTCTTTGCCTTCTAAAGTCTTAATTTATTTACATTGTAGATGCTGAGAAAAACTCCTAAAGGGTCTGAAAGTAATGAACTGAAAATAACACCTGGAACAGCAAATTTAGTGCCATTTGGGGATGTGGTATGTATGACTGATCCTTAATAAACCTGTGCAAGTTAATAACCTGTACAAGTTATTTCTTATTTTACATTAAGACTAGGTAATGTTTATTATTTGGTAGTGAAAAAGTATGTATAAAAAATGGTACTCTCTGATGATATATTCATCGGTTTTTCATTTCTATGAATCAGAAAAACATTCTGATAATCAGTGAAGTTATGGAAACCATCCTGATTCACAGGAAAAAAAAAAGCTTTTTATATTATGTATTACTAGGGATTTCCAAACTCAAGCTACATAAGAATCACCTCAAATAATTTTTAAAAACATTGATTTTTGGGCCCAACCTAAGATCTGCTAACTTAGAATTTGAGAACAAGGCGTAGGAATCAGTATTGTTATTGAGCTCTTCAGGTTATTGATTGTGTTTATTGTCAGATTTATGAACCTTTGAGCTATAGTTTGAAAATTGACCCTACACCTGTCTTTCATTCAAAATACAATAAACCCCAGAAACAAAAATCAAACACACACAAAAACACACAGGTAGGACCTAATATCTAGGCTGAGGACCAGAAAAATCTGTTTTCTCTTTTGGGTGCTATAGAGCATAGGATGTGAGGATCTGTGTCAATTTAGAGCTGTCGAATCCTATGGTATTCTTTTATAGTTATCTTTTTTCTCTGAACACTATGAGAATAGTGGGTGGCTGTGAAATAAGAGTTTCTCTTATTTCTCTTCTCTAGCTCTTATCATATACTAATACATTTTTTATTAAAAACCATAATTAATTTAATACCTCCCTTTGGGGGGAATAGTAAGGCTATATTAATGTATACATTTTTGTTTTTACAAAATGATCATGGTGTGCATTTATCTATATAATCATGTAACTTTTTCTTTCTTATATCATAATCAAAGTTGGTGTATAAGTCTTCACTGTTGGAATCTAAACTTACAAGTGATTCTTTGAAATCATTTTTGCCCAAAAGCAATTATGCATATCATTATGTTGACATACTAATTTCTGTAATCCATACTCTTGAATATGACTTCTATTACTTTTTAGAACTGACATTTTGAAAACCATTCTGGTTTCACTCATACTTTCTAACTTTATAGTTTGTATTTTCTTATTTGAATTACATGTTGCTAGATTGGAAAAGCTTCTCTCAAAGGTCCACTGGAAGTTTTTTTTTTTAATATTTTATTTATTTATTTCCAGAGAGAGGAGAAGGGAGGGAGAAAGAAAGGGAGAGAAACAGCAATGTGTGGTTACCTCTCACATTCCCCCAACTGGAGACCAAGCCTGCAACCCAGGCGTGTGCCCTGACTGGGAATCAAACCAACAATCCTTTTGTTCCCGGATCAGCACTCAATTCACTGAGCCACATCAGCAAGGGCTCCACTGAAGGTTTTTAACAGTGTGATATTTGACCCTGGCTGGTGTAGCTCAGTGGATTGAGCACGGGCCTGCGAAGCAAAGGATCGCGGTTCGATTCCCAGTCAGGGCACATGCCTGGGTTGCAGGCCAGTTCCCAGCATGGGACACACAAGAGGCAACCGTACATTGATATTTCTCTCCCTCTCCCCCTCTCCTACCCTTCCCCTCTAAAGATAAATAAATAAAAATTAAAAAAAAATAAAAAAAAATTCTCTTTAAAAAACAAAACAAACAAACAAAAAAAAACAGTGTGATATTTGGCATGTAACTGATACTCCCAGTGCAGGGTTTAGTCTCACCATTTTCTCTTTGAAAGTTCTGTGATTTATTATGATGTATTTGGCAAGGTTTGCACATGTGTAAACAATGATAACTACATCACTACTCACTACTCCTGTTTCTTATAGTTACATCTTATTTTCAGAAAAAAAAATGTAAAAAATCTGTGTCCTAAAATTGGACACAAAAAAGTGCTTTTGTGAATAGCTTTCTGGTTGCTTTCCTGTTTTAAATGCCTGATTGAAAGTGTTTGGGAGTGAAGATATTGACATGGTTATTGCTTTGGGCTACAGATGGGTCTCAGATTCTGTGGCAATATTTATTATCTACAGTCTGTAAATGCTTGTTATTATATTTTTGAGTGTTAAATCTTTTTCTGTATTTGAATAGAAATTCTTTTTTCTATATTATATGGATATATTATGTAAAAGTTTAAGGAGCTATTGAAATATAAGGAAAATTAAGGTTGTTGCCCATGGCTTCATGTCGAGATACTTGGCAGGCAGGCAGTCATTTACGTTGTATAGAATAACACAATGCAAAATTATAGCTATACTTTCTTGTTCTATCCTCCTATGTACAACCCAGTTTTAAGAAATTATCAATGGTTTATGGAATCACCTATGGCAGTACGATTTAAAATCCCTCCCAGATTGTATAATAGACATCACTCCCCCAACTTTGAATTTGAAAATCTTTCAAATTCTTTCCTTTACCCTAATATTTCATGCCTATGTTTTCTTAAGAAGTAGACCATAATATTTCCTTCTTTAGAATTTCATCATTCAGATACAGTATTCTTTTAATTAAATAGTGAATGCTAACCTCTTTTTCTGTTATCAAAACAATTACATTTAAAAATACTGTTGGGCCATTTTGTTTCATAATGTTTAATATAATATTGCTGTTACTTTTACTCTTTTAAAAAAAACAAACATGGCTAAACATACTAATATTGCATATTACTTTTAAGTGTTTCTGTATTCACTGTGTATTTAATTTTATGGTTAAACACAAGACACAATTTTCTCTAACATTTAGAAACACCTTGTATAAGAGAAAATGAATATTTCACAGTCCTTGGCATATTATAGTCAATGAATGATTGTTGAATGAATAAAGCGGTTTTAAGATACTGGATAAAAAAAGCTTATCTCAAGGAAGGCTTATTTCTCTTCTTTTCTTTTTTTTAGTTATCTGTTTATAGAGAGAGGAGAAGGGAGAGAGGAAGAGAGAGAGAGAAACATCAATGCGTGGTTGCCCTAATGTGCCCCCTATTGGGGACCTGGCCCACAACCCAGGCATGTGCCCTGACTAGGAATCAAACTGGCGACCCTTTGGTTCACAGTCTGGCGCTCACTCCACTGAGCCACACCATCCAGGGCCATATTTCTTATTATTATATGCAAAATGCTACATTTTACCACTTCTAACCTAATATAAAATATAAATACTTCAAAGAGTGATTACTGGATTTAAGTTGGTAATGAACTATTGTTTTGCTTTATAGTCTTGTTCATTTTAGGTTTGTTTTAAACAAATCCTGCCTATTTTTTTTCTGTATTTCTGCTTTCTGGTGTTTTCCAATGATTAGATATTTCTAATGAGAAACAATATTTCTAATGAGAAAGAGTAACAAAGTAGAGCTTTAAAAAATATGTAGTTTGTTGTAGAGTAAAATGGAAGAAAAGTTAATTTAAAAAATTCATTCACTGCCCTGGCTGGTGTAGCTCAGTGGATTGAGCGCAGGCCTGCGAACCAAAGGATTGCGGTTCGATTACCAGTCAGGGCACATGCCTGGGTTGCAGGCCAGTTCCCAGCATGGGACACACAAGAGCCAACCATACATTGATATTTCTCTCCCTCTCCCTCTCTCCTACCCTTCCCCTCTAAAGATAAATAAATAAAAATTAAAAAAAAATTAAAAAAAAATTCATTCACTGTGTTTTTCTTTTGATTGTTGTAGGTTGGCTGTCTGGCTATTCATCTAAAGAGCTGCAGACATTTTGCACCTCAGAGTATCCTTTTTTAAAACATTTAAGAACCATGCTATGATCATGTATCACTGTTTCAGTGACATGTTACTGCATTACAAGACACTGGTTTAAGACTTGATGGCTTCGAACATTAACTGTTTCATTATTGATCACTATCTGTGCATTCACTAGGTAGTACTTCTGCTTCATTATGACCATGAGGTTCAGAAAAGCTGGAATATCTCAAATGGCTCATTTATGTGTCTGGTGCTTTAGTAAGACTGCCTGGAAGACTGGGCTCAGCTGGTATACTGCAGCGGGTGGACCCTTCTCTCTTTCCATGTAGTCCCAGGGTCTTGACTTTTATTATTTTTTTCTGTATTCATTTTAATTTTAAAAATATATTACATTAAAATATTATTTATTTTCATTACTGAAGTTTTTGGTGTCCCTTTAAATTTTGCACCCTTGCTAGTGTCTCTCTGACCCTATCCTAGTCCTGGCTCTGGTCATGTCCATTGCATGTTCAAGCAGTCACAGATCCAGGCAAGATTCAAGAGCAGAGGAAAATAAACTCCACTCTATGATGTGGAGAGTGATAAAAATAATAAAATACAGATTTTCAGTCATCTGTCACCCACCTCAGTTACCATATAAGTTAAGGGAAAAATATGTACTTTCTTGGAATATCTAGTACTAATTTATTTATTAATAATAACAACTGTGCTTCTCTTAAATATTATTTAAAGGATTTATTTGTCTCAGGACCTTCAAATAAGCCTAATACCCATTATTAGATTTATCATGGTATTAACCCAGTCTCAATTTGAAGACTTGGTGTTTCTTTTTTATATAAATTAATTAGTGAAGAGAATTCTATATGAAGAGATTTTTTAAGGTAATTAGTTAAATCATAAAAACAAAATTGTTTTAATGCATAGAGTGCTATGAAAGGTAAAAATGCAGGCCAATAGTAAATTAGAGTAGAATGCTGCTTTAAAAAATAAATTATCTTCAAATGACATATTTTTGAAGTTCTATATAATTATACTTAGAAAAAATTTCAACTTATATTGTAAATGTTAATTCACCTTACAATATAGAAAAATTGCAAAAGATTTATAATGCAAATGTGAGGATAAAAATATGAGAATTAATCTATGGAAGAACAACCTTTTCCTACTTATATTGTAGCTAACTGAATTGATGGGCAAAAATACTATTTTAATGAACTTTTTCATTATTTAATGTGCTCTACAATTACCTGTCTATTTATTTGGTTGATTCTTAGGTTTTGGCCTGCATTGTTTAATGGATTAATTTTATAATGTGCTATTGTTCAATTACAACAAAATTTCCTTCCTAAATACCTACGTTTTTTCAGTCAATTTGCAGCATTACAATAATTTGTGCATTCGCATCTTTATAAACAATGTTGTGAAATGTACAAAAATGTATAGCTTGCTACCCCAAAACACACGATTTAGCAATGAAAAAAAGAAAACTATAAAGTTTGATGAAGTGAAGTATTTTTCTGTACAGGTAATGTTAATGTTCTCTTCTAGATATAAGAATGAATTTGTTTTAAATATGCTAATTAATGCTATCTTTTTGGGGGGATAGGGAGGAAACAAAAGCAGTACCTTTTTACTTGATATTTTACAGTATTCTATTTATGTATTTTAAACTAATTAATGTTCTTTTGAAAAAAATGAAGAACTTACTATAAAAAGCACACTCTTGTTGGTCTTTTTCCCTGAGATCTTACTGGCCCTGGTTTATCACACATGCATTTTTCTCTGGCTTGCTCTTCCTTTCTCATCTACCATCTCCCCTTGGCTTAGTCAGTTTGGGCTGCTGTAACAAATTACTGTAGATCAGGGGCTTAAACAACGCATGTTTATTTCTCACCTTTCTGAAGGAGGGGAAGCAAGATCAAGGTGCTGGAAGATCCAGTGTCTGGTGAGAGCCTGCTTCCTAGTTTGCTGATGGCCATCTTCCTGTTATTATAGTGATATGGCAGAGAGCAAAGAGAGATCATCTTTTTTTGTGTGTCTTCTTATAAGGGCACTAATCCAATTCATGAGGGTTCTACCCTCATGGATTAATTACCTCCCAAACACCCTACCTACAAATACCATCACATTGGGGATTTAGGATTCAACAAACAAATATTGAGAGGACACAGACATTCAGTTCATTGTACACCATTTCTTTTTTCTCATCTCCCCCCTCCCTCTCTCCTTTTTTCTTATATAAAATCTCTCCAATTATTTTTGCATGGATTAATCTCTTCAGTTCTCATAACAATCCCCCAATATATACACTCTCATTAGCATCAACAAAATGAAAGCACAACGTACAAAATGGGAGGAAATATTTGCAAATCATATATCTGATAAGACATTAGTATCCAAATGTATATAAATAATAAAGAACTCGTGCAATTTAACAAAAAATAATCTGATTAAAAAATGGGCAGAAACTTCTGGTCAAGATGGAGGCATAGAAGATACACTTTGCATCGTCACACAACCAAAAGAAGAACAACAACAAATTTAAAAACAAAAAATGACCAAAGCTACCAGAAAATCAAACTGTATGGAAGTATGACAACCAAGGAGTTAAAGAGGAAACATTCATTCAGACTGGCAGGAGGGTTGGAGAAAGGCAGTTGGGGCAGAGAGGAAATGCAGCAAGATGGCGGCAGGATGACTGGGACAGGAGAGGGGTGACTGGAGGACTGGGCAGTCCCACAATTGCATGCGGATAAACCAGGAGGAACAACTGGGGAGCAAGACAAAACATGCAACCCAAGGGTCCAGTGCAGGGAAATAAAGCCTCAAAACCTCTAAGTGAAAAAACCTGGGGGGTTGAGGCAGCAGGAAAAGCTCCCAGCCTCACAGGAGAGTTTGTTGGAGAGACCCACAGGGTCATAGGAGGTACACAAACCCACCCACCCAGGAATCAGCACCAGGAGGGCCCAGTTTGCTTGTGGGTGGTGGGGGAAGTGACTAAAAGCCAGCCCAGAGCCCAGCAAGCAGCATCGTTCCCCCTCAGACCCCACCCCACATACAGCACCACAAAGCAGCAAAGTGGGTTGCCCTGCCCTGGCAAATACCTAAGGCTCCTCCCCTTACTATGTAACAGATGCATTGAGAAAAAAAAATGGCCCAAATGAAAGAACAGATCAAAGCTCCCAAAGTAGAACAAAGTGAGGAAGAGATAGCCAACTTATCTGATGCAGGGTTCAAAACACTGGTAATCAGGATGCTCACAGAAATGGTTGAGTATGGTCACAAAATAGAGGAAGAAGTGAAGGCTATGCAAAGTGAAATAAAGGAAAATGTACAGGAAAACAACAGTGACAGGAACGAAACCAGGACTCAGATCAATGGTTTGAACCAGAAGGAGGAAATAAACATTCAACCAGAATGGAATGAGAAACAAGAATTCTGAAAAATGAGGAGAGGCTTAGGAACCTCCAGGACAATTTTAAATGTTCTGACATCCGAATCATAGGGGTGCCAGAGGAGAAGAGGATGAGCAAGAAATTGAAAAGTTATTTGAAAAAATAATGTGGGAGAACTTTCCCAGTCTGGCAAAGGAAATAGACTGTCAGGAAGTCCAGGAAGCTCAGAGAGTCCCAAAGAAGTTGGACCCAAGGAAGCACACACCCCAAGGCACATCGTAATTACAGTACCCAAGATCAACAGTAAGGAGAGAATCTTAAAAGCAGCAAGAGAAAAGGAGACAGTTACCTACAAAGGAGTGCCCATAAGACTATCAGCTGACTTCTCAAACCTTGCAGGCAAGAAAAGGCTGGCGAGAAGTATTCAAAGTTATGAAAGGTAAAGACCTACATCCAAGATTATCTATACAGCAAAGCTATCATTCATTTAGAATGGAAGGATAGATAAAGTGCTTCCCAGATAAGGTCAAGTTAAAGGAGTTCATCATCACCAGGCCCTTATTATATGAAATACTAAAGGGACTTATCTAAGAAAAAGAAGATGATCAAAAATACGAACAGTAAAATAACACCAAACTCACAACTATCAACAACTGAACCTAAAAATTACAAAACCAAAACCAAACTAAGCAAGCAGCTAGAACAGGAACAGAATCACAGAAATGGAGATCATGTGGAGGGTTATCAGCAGGGAGGGGAGAGGGGAGAAAGGGAGAAAAAGTACAGGGAATAAGAAGCATAATTGGTAAGTACAAAATAGACAGGGGGAAGTTAAGAATAGTATGGGAAATGGAGAAGCCAAAGAACTTATGTGTATGAACCATGGACATGAACTAAGGGGGTGGGGAATGCTGGTGGGAGGTGGTGTGCAGGCTGGAGGGGAATAAAAGGGAGGAAAAAAATATGGAATAACTGTAATAGCATAATCAGTAAAATATATTGAAAAATGGGCAGAGCATCTGAATAGACATTTTTTCCAGAGAAGACATCCAAATGGCCAACATGTACATGAGAAGGTGGTCATCATCAGTAATAATCAGGGAAAAGCAAATCAAAACCATAGATATCACCTCAAACCTGTCAAAATGATTGTAATCTAAAAAGACAAGAACTAGCAAGCATTGGCAAGGATGTGGAGAAAACAGAAGTCTTGTGCACTATTGACAAGAATGTTAATTGGTACAACCACTGTGGAAAACAGTATGGAGGTTCCTCAAAAAAAATAAAAAATAGAATTACCATAGGATCCAGTAACTCTACTTGTGGGTTTTTATTCAAGGAAAACAAAGTTATTATCTGGAAAAGATATCTACACCCCCATGTTCATTGCAGCATTTTTTACAATAGCCAGTACATGGGAAAAAAAAAACAAAAGATAAATGCCATCCACAGATGAATACATTTAAACAATTTTAAAAATGAAATGTTGTTCAGTCACAAAAAGGAACTCCTGCCCTTTGCAACAACATGGATGGACTTTGAGGACATTATGCAAAGTGAAATAAGTTAGAGAAAGGCAAATACTGCATGATGTCACATAAATGTGGAATCTGAAAAAAAATCCCCAAACCTCACTCATATATACAGAGAACAGATTGGTGGTTGCCACAGGTGGCATTTTGGCGGTGGGCGAAATGGGCGAAGGTGGGGGAAATATACAAACTTCCAGTTACAAGATACTGGGTTGGCCAAAAAGTCTGTTTAGTTTTTTCCATAAAATAAAAGACACATTTTTCATTTTCACCAATAAGTTTATTGATTTGGATATTTTGAGATGTCAGCTATCTCCTGTGTAGTAGAATGTTGGTTATTCTCAGTTAATGTCTTGATTCGATCCCCATCAACTTCAGCTGGCCAGCCCAACTGTGGAGCATTGTCCAACTAGGAATCTCCAGCACGAAACTGGAAACCACTTTTGACACATTCGATCAGTTACAGCACCTTCTCCATACACTGCACAAATCTGTTTTTTTAAAATTGTATTTTTACCTTTCTTAAAATAATAAAGCGTAATGTGTCAAAAATGTTGCTGATCTTCTTCTATCTTCAGTATTAAAATGGCTACACAAAAATTCACCAATTTTGATGTTTTTTTTAAATGCCTGCTAATATGACAGCTGCCACAATACAATCTAACAAAATTGTTTTGAATGAAGTTAAAGACAACTAAGAGCTACTACAACCATCTTACAAATGAACTTTTTTGGCCAACCCAATAAATATGTTTTGGATATCTGATGTGTGGCATGGTGACATACTTAATAATACTGTATTGTATATTTGGAAGTTGCTAAGGGAGTAGGTCTCAAAAGTTCTCATCCAAGAAAAAAATTATGTGTGGTGATGGATGTTAAGTAAACTTATTGTAATACTCTTTTTGCAGTATATACAAATATCAAATTATTATGTTGTACATCTAAAAGTAATGCTATGTTACATGTCAATTATATCTCACCTAAATTATTTTTAGATACACTTAGAATTTTGGGGTGGGTAGGCATGAAATTTCTTTCTAATAAGCAAGAATGTATGGACTTTTTAAAAAAGATTTAATTTATTTATTTTAAGAGAGAGGGGAAGGGAGGGAAAGAGAGAGAAAGGGAGGGACAAAGACAGAGAAATGGTTACCTCTTGCATGCCCACAACTGGGGACCTGGCCAGCAACCCAGGCATGTGCCCTGATTGGAAATTAAACTGGCGACCTTTCAGTTTGTGGGACGATGCCCAAGCCACTGAGCCACACCAGTCAGGGCAAGAGTGTATGAATTTTAAAGGTGACATCAATATGGTATTGTATTACAGATTTCAAACTTCCAAGTTGAGACAATAGTGTACATTTTATCACAAAGTTAAAAAAGACTGAAATGGATGTTGGGTGTCTTGGTATTGGATGTTTGGATTACCTAGATTATTTGGATTGGATATTGGATTACCTTTTATATTACATTTTCAGTAGAGTGTTGAAGCCAAACTTCTGTGTAGAGTTTAAAGAGAGAATGTAAGCATGGGTGTTTCAAAAAGATTGTAATTGACATTAGACATAAAAAAGATCCTGATTTTTGTTGGCATTAGGGTATATGTGACTCTGAGATTGGAAACGTGTAAGGCTAATAACAGGAAAACTAACCATTAGATATGCACACAATATAATATAGCTTATGGATGTACAAGGCCTATCCAGAAAGTATCCAGTCATGCACTTTGAAAAATGGAGACATTTATTGAGGAAGATGCAAGATACAAGAAACACTGTACATAGGACAGTGATGTCTCAGACCCCTTCAAAGTAGGCACCCTGGGACCTCACACAGTTTTCCCAGTCACCGTCAGCTGCCCCCTCATATTTTCCTGAATCTCATCAATAGTCCGAAATCTCTTCCCTTTCAAAGGTGATTTTAGTTTTGAGAAAAGCCAGAAATCAGAGAGCACCAAATCTGGGCTCTATGGGTGCTGTGTCACCTGGGTGATTTGATGTTTCACCAAAAAACTCTGCAAGAGACATGATGCATGTGAGGACACATTGTCATGATGCCAATCACCAGATGCCCATAGCTGCGGCCTTCTGAATCGTCTGAATAGTTTCCATGAAGGAATGTTCAAGCTTAAAGCAAAATTTCATGCAGAATCATTGCTCTACTCACTCAGTCATTTTGAATGCAACGGCCACACAGTACACATGTTCACTCAACAGCATCTTCTGCCCCCACTAGTACAGTAAAGTCATCGTTGCTTACTCATGCACATTCCAGTCCACTCTCCTTGGCTGCCAGGTTATGTCAATGTCATGCAAACCATTCTCGTTATAGTAACAATGGCTAGACGTTTTCTAAGCATATCTCGTATTTATTCAGAAATTATATATGAAATTCATACTTTTTCATATAATGCTGAAAATTTAATGCTTTTTTTATATGTATTTGAATCAAGGTTCCCAGACGTCAAGATGATGTGCGAAATAATGTTTACTTGGATCTAATGCAATGTAACAATGAAAACAATTATAATCTTATGTTAGGGAGTGTTCAGATACACCTTTATGAAATAATTCAGGTATATATCAAAATCATTTTTTATTTGGTATCACATTATCCAGTTGATGTTTATTGTTAAGGTTTATCCATACCTGATGGATTCCTTGCATTTATTATCTGGTTTCAAACTCATGTGCTCAAGAAACAATATCTGCCTCTGGCTATTAAAAAAAAAGATTTGGTTTATAACAGCATGTTTTTGAAAATTGATTTTCTGGAAGGTCAATGATACAACCTGAAAGACTATGGATGTTTTATTATATTTTCTGAAATGTTTTAAAACAAGACTCAAAACCACAAACCCTATCCCTTGGCAGCATAAATTTCAATTCTTTTCTCCTTAGCTAGGCTGCTTGCTCTCTGCCCTGTGCAGTGTCATTTAGGGCTCACCCAAAGCTTTGGGCAGAGTTTATACACAGATTTTGTAATTCCTTCTCTCTTGCTTTCTCTCTCCTAGGAGTGTTCCCCACTCCCCCCATTGCAAATTTTGAATAAAGAAAAACCCATGAATCCTTGGTGATCTTCAAAAAAAGAGAGAGAGAGAGAGAGCATGGGAAGGAAAAAGGAAGCTTTTTATTTTTAAACAAAAGAATGCCAGATCATAAATGTAGAAGGAATAATATAATTACAAATTCAGCATGTTTGCAACATTTTATAGTGAATAATGATTCAGTCACAAGCTAGCAATGGTACTAAAAACATTAGTACCATTAGGTAAAAGGTGCTTAGAGAATAAGGTATTTGCATGGTGCCACAGTAAGAGCCCACAGATTATTACAAAATGGAAAATATACCTGTACAATACTAATACGTGGTGGTTACCATTTTAACCAAGAGCTTGGAAAATTTAATACCTAAGATGGTACAGTATGTTGTATACAACCTGTGAATTACTCTCATCAAAAATGTTTAACCCAAGTCTAACCCACCTGAGTCTAGACCTAACTTTCAGGGAATAGGGAAAAAGTTAAATAATGCCATGATGACATGATAAGGTAAATACATAATGTGACAAATACTAAACTTGCTTCTTCAGAAAGTTAAGGTCATTGAAAAAAAATGGAGCATGTTCTAGATTAAAAGAGATACAACAACTTTGATTAAGTACAGGTTTGAAAAAGTTACAAAAGACATTCTGTGAAAATTGGGAAATTTTAAATATATACTGAATATTAGATAAAATTCTAAAATTGCTAATTTTCTAAAGTATGATACTAATATTCTGGTCATGTAGAAGGGTATCCTTATTTTATTATTTTTAATATAAATTGATTTTGCTATTGATTATGCTATTACAGTTATTCCATATTTTTTTCTTCCCCTTCATTCCCCTCCAGCCTGCACACCACCTCCCACCAGCATTCCCCATCCCCTTAGTTCATGTCCATGGGTCTTACACATAAGTTCTTTGGCTTCTCCATTTCCCATACTATCCTTAACTTCCCCCTGTCTATTTTGTACTTACCAATTATGCTTCTTATTCCCTGTACTTTTTCTCCCTTTCTCCCCTCTCCCCTCCCTGCTGATAACCCTCCACATGATCTCCATTTCTATGATTCTGTTCCTGTTCTAGCTGCTTGCTTAGTTTGGTTTTGGTTTTGTAATTTTTAGGTTCAGTTGTTGATAGTTGTGAGTTTGGTGTTATTTTACTGTTCGTATTTTTGATCATCTTCTTTTTCTTAGATAAGTCCCTTTAGTATTTCATATAATAAGGGCCTGGTGATGATGAACTCCTTTAACTTGACCTTATCTGGGAAGCACTTTATCTATCCTTCCATTCTAAATGAATGATAGCTTTGCTGTATAGATAATCTTGGATGTAGGTCTTTACCTTTCATAACTTTGAATACTTCTCGCCAGCCTTTTCTTGCCTGCAAGGTTTGAGAAGTCAGCTGATAGTCTTATGGGCACTCCTTTGTAGGTAACTGTCTCCTTTTCTCTTGCTGCTTTTAAGATTCTCTCCTTACTGTTGATCTTGGGTACTGTAATTACGATGTGCCTTGGGGTGTGTGCTTCCTTGGGTCCAACTTCTTTGGGACTCTCTGAGCTTCCTGGACTTCCTGACAGTCTATTTCCTTTGCCAGACTGGGAAAGTTCTCCCACATTATTTTTTCAAATAACTTTTCAATTTCTTGCTCATCCTCTTCTCCTCTGGCACCCCTATGATTCGGATGTCAGAACATTTAAAATTTTCCTGGAGGTTCTTAAGCCTCTACAGAAGATGATTTGACTGTGGGTGTGGGCACATGATGCAATATACAGATCAGGTATCATAGAAATGTACACTTGAAGCCTACATGATCTTATTAACCTATATCACTCCAATAAATTTAATTTAGGAAAAGAGTAAGCAACTGAGGATCTTCAGAGAAATTTGGGGAAGAGGATCTTGGAAATGACTAAAATTCCGTCTATTACATGGCAATTTAGGCATCAGAAAAATGTGACAATATTCATTAGTCACATTTTGTTGAATGAGCTAGTGCATTTTATGTGTAAACACTTCAGATTTATTTTTGTAAGGGCAAATTTTTTAAAATGAAAAATAACACCTACCATCCCATAATTCTTTTTTTTTTTTAATAGTTTGAATTTTCTGGCACGTCTTAGGACATGTGTCCCTTTATTTTATTTTATTTTTTTTAAGATTTTATTTATTTATTTTTAGAGAGGGGAAGGGAGGGAGAAAGAGAGGGAGAGAAACATCAATGTGTGGTTGCCTCTCACGTGGCCCCCACTAGGGGCCTGGCCTGCAACCCAGGCATGTGCCCTGACTGGGAATCGAACCCGCGACCCTTAGGTTCCATCCCATAATTCTAATAGAGCATTTCACTGATCAGAAATTACTTCCAATTCTTTTTTTAAATATATTTTATTGATTATGCTATTACAGTTGTCCCATTTCCCTCTTCACTCCCCTCCACTCTACACACCCCCTCCCACCCACATTCCCCCGCTTTAGTTTATGTCCATGTGTCATACTTATAAGTTCTTTAGCTTCTGCATTTCCCATACTATTCTTACACTCCCCCTGTCTATTTTCTACCTACCATTTATGCTACTTATTCTCTGTACCTTTTCCCCCTCTCTCCCCCTCTCACTACCCTGTAGCTAACCCTCCATGTGATCTCCATTTCTGTGTTTGTGTTCCTGTTCTAGATGTTTGCTTAGTTTGTTTTTGTTTTTGTTTTAGGTGTGGTTGTTAATAATTGTGAGTTTGCTGTCATGTTACTGTATGTGTTTTTTATCTTCTTTTTCTTAGATTAGTCCCTTTAATGTTTCATATAATAAGGGCTTGGTGATGATGAACTCCTTTAATTTGACCTTATCTGGGAAGCACTTTATCTGCCCTTCCATTCTAAATGAAAGATTTGCTGGATAGAGCAATCTTGGATGTAGGTCCTTGACTTTCATGACTTGGAATACTTCTTTCCAGCCCCTTCTTGCCTGGAAGGTCTATTTTGAGAAATCAGCTGACAGTCTTATGGGAACCCCTTTGTAGGTAACTGTCTCCTTTTCTCTTGCTGCTTCTAGGATTCTCTCCTTCATTTTAATCTTGGGTAATGTAATTATGATGTGCCTAAGGAGGAGCACACCAAGGTACTTTTGATTCTTTTCTATAAGCATAAGAAGAAAAGCAGAAAATACAAATAAAAAGAACCAAATACAAATTCTAAAACTGTAAAATTCAATATCTGAAACAAAAAATAACCGGATAGACTTTGCAGAATAGAGATATCAGAGGAAAGGCTATTCTATTCTTCCTAATTTCTTTAAGATATATCACTATTAAAAGCTATAACATTGTCTTGTGGGGTTTATAATGTTTGTGAATGTAATGCGTACGACAAGTAAAACAGAAAGGATAGGGAAGGGGGCTGAAGTATAAAGAATCTATAAAATTGCAAGATTTTTGTATTTCTCCCTTGATTGTAACATCTTCCAAAACTGTAGTAAACCATCACAATGAAGATACAGGGTATTTTTATTTCTACAAGGGCATCTCATATTTCCCCTTCCTAGCTATACCCACTTCTCTCCGACCTCCACCTGCTTTGAACCCTTGGCAATCACTAACCTATTTTGCATTTCTGCAATTTTCTAATTTCAAGGATGTTATATAAATGAAATCCTACAGTATATAACCTTCTAGGACTGGTTTGTTTCACTTAGCATATGTAACTCTCTGGAGAGTCGTCCAGGTTGCTGCATGTATTGAGAGTTTATTCCATTTTTGTTATTGAGTAATAGTCCATGGTGGAAGGTTCCACAGTTTGGTTAACCATTTGCCCACTGGAGGACATCTGGCTGTTTTTAATTTTTGGTTGTTGTGAATAAAGCTGCTATAAACATTCATGTACAGGTTTTTTCATGAACATAAATGTTCATTACTCAGATAAATTTCTGGGTGGTAAGGTATTTGCATGTATAGTTTTTAAAGAAGCTGCCAAACTGTTCTCCAGAGTGGCTGTGCCATTGTATATTCCTACCAGAAATGTATGAATGATCCAGTTTCTCAGCATCCTCATCAGTATTGCCATATTCTTTATTTTAGCTAATCTGATAGGTGTGTGGTGATATCTCATTGTGGTATTAATTTGCAATTTCCTAATAGCTAATAACATTGAGCATATTTTTATAAGGGCTTTTAAATTTATTGACTATTCCACGTTTCTTGAGGTGTTTATTTAGGTACAACAAGATGTGTAGGTACTGCACAGACTCTACCACAGCTGTATAGTAAAGGGTCAAGGGCAGTTTTGTTATTATTCTAGGCAGCAAATTTATATCAATCTGTATGTTCTATAAGCTTGAGCTGTATCATTTGCTGTTTGAGTCACATGCAAGGATAGGTTAAAGATTTTCTGTTTTAGTTCTAGAACTACTAGATCAGTGGAAATCCTCATGGATACTGGTAAAAGCTAGTTTTTGGGTGAAGTGGAAGGACCTGGTGACCATCCCAAAACTGCAGATCATGTTTGGAAGCACAATGATCTGCTCTGGTATCCATGGAGAGGACACATGTGTTTAGTTATAGCTACCAGTTATTATCAATTGCTCTCTGAATATACTCAGCCTGATTGTGGAGGAAGGACACCTTGAATTGAATTAAACAAATCACATGATAGGTGTTGAATAGCTTTATTTAGAAAAATTGATCTGTGGCTTAAATCATTAATCCCTGGGTCCTTCCTATCCCTGATACATGTGGGGTTCCTTTGAGGTTCTGGGAGAAAGCAGAAATATGAGTTAATTATTAAGGCTTAGAGTCCAATTAAGGCATATCAGTTAGTGTATTGGAGTTTATAATATTGCTGTATTGATTATAAAAGAAAAGGTGATGATTACATTTGGGATGCATTGTAGTACAATTTGCATTTATTGGTTTGGCTCTACGATCCTTCCCAGACAAGCCTAAGATTAGGTGATAAATTCAACAGGCAGATTGATAGCCATTGTAATTATTTGATAAAGGTAATAGAGAATTCAAAGGTATGGAATATTGTTAGAGTAATGCCCCCTAAAGAATCACACCTTTCTGTATCCGTACCTTTGAGTAGTCCACAGGTTTCCCCTCCCCACTAGGCTTAGCCATGAAACTTGCTTTGGGCAGAGCAGAGCCAAATTCAAGACAGGGAGCCAGATAGCTCACTGCCATTCATTGAAACTCACCAGAGGAGCTGAGTGAAGGCAAGCCTAAAACTCAGTGGATTTTGATGAGGTGCACATTCAGGATGAGTATTTTAATAGGCTCCAATGAAGACTCAGTTGGGCAGATCTGTGTGGGATCTCCAGAAATAACTCAAATATTTTTATAATAGTTTACTTTTATATGAGGAAGGTGAATCAGTACGTTGAGATATTTGATCAAAAGTAGAGACAAAGAGTATAAAAGTGAAGGAGAAGGAGAAAAAGGCACTCTTGGAACAGTTAGATATTTCCCCGCCTCCACCCTCATCCCCATTTTGGAAAAGGGAAGTTATCAAGAAAAAGAAGCTATAAAGAGTAGGTTGACAGAATCATTAAGAGTATCAATTTCAATTACTTATGAGTTCTCAGAGAAATCTTGTGATTTTTACATGAAGAACATATAGCAGGTCCTCAAATAACATTGTTTTGATATGACATTGATTACATACCGTAGGAACCTAACTCTCATTATATCAGTTAGCCTATGGTAAAATTGGTATCGTTATATGTCATTTGGCTTAGAGATGCATAACCTATTGGCAGTGAGTGAGGACTTGCTGTTTACGATATTCTAATTCTGTGTGATGTCTGCCATTGTAACCACCTGTTATTTCCCTCGCTATGATGTCTTACCAGGAATTGAGAGGGCACATGTTAAATAGGTTCTCATGGATTGTTAGGTTTGGGGAGTGAAAGGAGTACAAAGGCCATGGGAACCAGATACCAAACTTTCCACTAATGAGAATTAGTGACTAGAATGTCTGGAAGACATTCCAGATAGCTAAAAGAAGAAAACTGTTTACATCTACATGGAAGCAATGGAAGGGATTGTGAAGGGTGATATTGACCTTGAAGTATATGGGCCTTCACTTGAGTTTATAAGGGAAGCAACATCCTTAGTAGTGAACCAGGCTCAGGTAAAGCAAAGGGGGGATGTTTAGTGGGTCAGTTGTAGATGTAAGATTGTTTGTTAATCATGGAATGGGAATTCCACGAGCTGCAGTGGAAAATGCTGGGAAGAAAGGGAACTGTGTGATGTTGATCTGGTTGGGAGAACTGATAGCACAGCAGAGATGACCAGAGACGGTGACCAAGGATACCACAGGTTTACCTGGTTTAAAGATCCCAGCAGTTCCCAAAAGATGGAAGAAGCCTCAGTTCTGTCAGGAGTCAGCTTATCATGTAGAGTTATGTGTAGTGACCCTTCAGAAACTAACTGTAGAAATGATCTGAAAGTCCTGTAGGCAGTTTGAATTCTTAAGAATTCAAAAAGGAGGACTATATCTAGCAGGGGCATTTTTGTCTAAAATATAAGTGTAAATATTAACTTTTATTTTTGGTACAACCTGGAATTTTTATTTTCTTTCAAATATTTATTTTATCTGTGTTTTAGCTACTAAATATGTGCATTAAAATCATTACCTGATTTTTAAAAAATTTATGAAATAGTGTAGATTATATACGTGAGTCTATATTTAAGAATTTTATTACTTATTTTTCTAGAAAGGGTGCTTTACTGAAGAATTTCAAGTATTGAATAAAAACACAGTAAGAGCTTTACTGAAACTTCCAAAGTTTTGTGCCTACACTTAACACTCCATATAACTTTACTCTGATATTGTTTTTATTTTTTGTTACCCTACTAGACACTGTTTGAATTAATGGAAATATATTAAACAGAAAATACAATATTTACTCACAAAATTTTCATCTCCACTTTAAAAAATTCTCTGTCTTACTGCTAAATAGTGAACAAGAAATTTAGAAATTTTGGGGTAGGAGGGTAAAGTGCCTCTTAGTCTGCACAGACTCAGGATCCTCACTTGGTGAGGAAATATTTTTCCCTTTGAGGAGTTTCTAAAGAGTTTACAAGTCTTACTTGAATTTTTAAGTACTCAAAAATTATTATCTTAATTAATTGATCTTCTGTTCAGAGAGACATCTGCTGCCAAAAGCCAAAACAGGGATAAGGAATGTAAAAAACAGAATGATGGACATTTGAGGTCATAACCTCTGAGACCCTCCTTCATTTCACGTATAAGTGAGCCAGGTTCAGAATCTAAGTCAAAATAATATCTGAAAATAGAAGTGGAGGTGGGAGAAGTGTAAGTAAATACTTTAAAATGTATAACTCATATACATGTATATGAGTATATATATGCATATACATGTATCTTATCATAATTCTATTAACAATTATAAATTGATATTCTCCACATTTTTAGTCATACAATATTCCTTAACTTGAACATAACATTTTTTAAAGTTCAGGAACTCCACAGATTCTTCTATAGGAGTTCCTTGTATAATTTTTTTTAGTCAGGAGATTTCGTGCTTTAGTTTTCTAACTTAATAGATTAGTGAAGTAAAAATGTTACTCGCTCTTGCTTCTTTATTAAAATATCTTTATGATCAAATAATAAAATGAATTTGCCACATGTTTAGTTTATCTGCAGGATGGAGGTGGAGTTTACATTCTCCTATGGAAATTTTGGCTTTGGATTTTCACATCAGGTTAGTTCCCTTTTAAAAATCATTCTCCTTCAGTTCTTCAGTCAGTCGTCCATCTCTGAGCCTCCATTCTTCCCAATTTGATAGATTCTTTGAAATAAATATTTTAAAAAGAATGCTGTTTTTCTGCAGCCTAAAGAAAATGAAACATTGTTATTATTTGCTTATCCACTTTAAAATAATGATCTTTTATTCAAAATATCTATTATAAAAGTTGTCCGTGTGTGTGTGTGTGTGTGTGTGTGTGTGTGTGTATACACACATACTTATATAATTTAGAACAAAATTATTTAAAAAGTGAGTGTGGATTTTTATATATAGAAATATGTACTAAAATGGATTCATTGCTGTCATTCAGACAATGTTTGTGCTCTGATCACCTGTACTCCTTTCCCCTGTGGTTACCTCAATATCTAGTGCTATTGGTATCTTCCTTGATTCATCCAGAAAGCGATATACCCAAAGAAGATGTCTTCCTAGCTTTGGCCCGCCCTTTTAAATTCACTGCACATATCCACATTGCAGTGAAAGCTTTTGCACATTAACGTATGTCCTTTCATTGTGTCCATAGGTTATATTTCTAGAATGGAAATTATTGTGCAAGCAATGAACTTTTCAAGGAATTACTCTAGAAATGTTGTACCAACATACATTCTCATCAAATGTATGAAAGAATTCTTGATGTCCCTGGGCATTATCACAGCTTGGGGGCATTTATTAATCCAGTCATACTAGTGCTGCAGTTATATAGGGGAAAGGACCCCTATACGTTGCAAACAATCTTTCATTTTTAGTTTTCACTTTTTTTATAGTCTTGGTTGTTTTTTAATTGCAAATCGAAAGTGGGTAGACTCATTAAAAAGTCTGCCATTATGTTAACTGAGAAATCACTGTAAAATGTATTTTTAAATTTTACCTGTGGTAGATCATAATGATTTTTAATGCCTTTTCAGTCAGAAGTAAGTAATATAGAAATGAAAACCAGTAGGCACAAACAGTTCTTTCTTTTTTCTTTCTCTACTTTGATTTTTTTCCCCTTCTGCCTATTATCTTTTCTTATTATTAGTTAGGTCTTATAGGGGCCCCTAACTGTTGAGCCTTTTTTTGTGACAGTCACAGTTTATAAGCATCAACCTCAGAGGCAGGCTTCGTGTTCAAATGTTAGTATAGCATGTAACAATTCCATTCTTAGGGAGAAATAGCCTTTCAAATAAAACTGGACAAGTATTGTTTTATGTAGGTGGACTCTACTAAAAACAAGGAACAAAGGTATTGTATGGAAACGAGTGGGAAATTTAAGAAAAGTTCAACTTGATATTCTGTCTATGAATTTTTTCAGTAATATAGTTCCCTACTTACCCATCATGATAATGTAAAAAAAAAAAAAAAAAAAAGTACCGCATTGGGAGCAGATAAAGCTGCATTGAAATCCTGGCCCTCTTGCCTGTTGGGTAACCTGGAACATATTACTTATCTCAAGTATTATATGTAAAGTAGGCACAGTTATCTACCACATGGGATTACTGAGAGGATTAAACAAAATGAAAGAAGATTCTTGGCAGATATTTAGTGCTCAATGAATGTTAGTTCTTCCCCTCTTATGTATTATTTAAGGCCTGTTTTATACTCCTGGAGCATAGTGGTATTAGGGTGAACTCTAACTGTCATTGAACAGTGTTAAAATATACTTATCATTTTCTTCAGTTAAAACCTCTTCAAAAAGTTGTGGAGCCATCCATGTTTATGAATATTGCACCACCTCCAGAAAGAACAGACCCTGTGACGTAAGTGTTTGCAGTCTTGGTAGCACAGTCAGATCATGTGGCCTTTGAAACATTTCACCATTTGATGGAACATTTGGTTGTGTTAAGACATTGGCCAGAGTGGGTTAGACAAGGGGTGTCAAACTCATTTTCACTGGGGGCCACATCAGCCTGATGGCTGCCTTCAAAGGGCCAAATGTAATTTCAACTCCTTAATAGTTAAGGAGTAGTTACACTTATAAATTCCTAAAAATTATTTTGGCCCTTCGAAGGCAATCGAAAGGCTGATGTCACCCCTGGTGAAAATGAGTTTGACATCTCTGGGTTAGACTATAAACAAAGAGAGTAGTGAATTGTTTTGCTTTAAAAGGGGGAGAAAATTTGAGTTTCTGGGTATAGCACTGAAGAGAGCTGCTGGTGGGGGAGTCTGGAGATAAGGAAAGTAAAGGAGGTGGGTGCCAGCTTCATGGCTGAAGGCAGGAGAGGAGGGGTAGCCTGATGAGGAAAGTCGGCCAATGAGGTGTTCTTTGTGTAGAAAGAAGTGAGGACTTTTAAGTTCGAGGTGTCTAATAGTTTTTAATTCTCTGCTCCACAGTGCAGTAGTGTTTACCCGACTTCCACACACTCCATTTGTTATTTCTAAATCCAGCCAAGTCTGTCTATGGTCAATAAATGTCATTAGCAAAACAAAAGCAATGTAAAATATAATATGTCAACTAGTCTTGAAATTTCAACAGTAAAAAATAGATCCAAGAAAAATGAGCACCTAAGAGACATTTTAATCTATAGTGTTAAGAATAAGAAATGGAAAATATTTGAAATGGAATTAGTGAATTAGGTATAGGATAGGAAATTATTTTCTGAAGTATTTATTGTCTTATAGCCTCACCAACACTGGGTATTATTATTAAAAATAAATTTCGTCCATTTGATACTGGTGATTTGTTGAAATAGTAAAGTGGAATGTTTTTCTTATGTTTGTTGATTTTTATTTCCTTATCCATTTGCTCATTGATTCAACCAACATTTACTGAATGACTGCTATACCCCAAGGCACTGCAAACATAAATATAAATGAGGCCTGGCTCTTGCCCTCAAGTAACTCATGGTTTAATGAAGACATAACTGTGGGGGGGCTCCACCCACAGAGCCCCATCCCTCCATCACGGATGAAAATAAAACTACCAAGACATGATCTGCTTGGGGAGGAAAGGTGGTCAAACTCTCAGAGGAGAATGACCCGGAGCCCCTTCCTCACTAGGCTTTTATTGGGTTCCAATACACAGGAATACAGATATGTCAGGCGGCAAAGATCAAACAATGGTTAACATTTCAAAGAAATCTGAGGGCTTAATCGGAGTCAGTGTCTGTCAGGAAAGGGGGTTGCCAAACTTTAGGAGACATACTCATTTCCTCCTGGGACCCTTATCATTTAAATGAGAGCACTCTTAGCAAACAAAGCAGGTTTCACAGGACTTTAGGAATTCTTTCTTATGCCTGATCACACAGGGAACCGTCCTGGCTGGCACAGGGCTGCACCACTTGCCCTCATAGTTTCAAGCTTTAAGCCGTTTAGGAAGCAGAAGACATCTCCCAGATGGAAATGAGGACTCAGGCTATGTCAGAATAGCCGGGGTGGGGGGTGGGCAAGGGTCCATCACATCCTCTTTGCTGCAGCCCCCCCACCCAGTCCTTCCATGAGGGCCTCCCAAGTGGTCGTGTCTGGCTTAGGTTGCCCCTCCCATGAGGAGTCTTACCTGTCATTGACTACTGACCAAGCATTGGGGCCAGAGATGGATGAGGCAGAAGCAGCGCTCCTGCCAGGGAGATAAGCTTTGTCTCCTTAGTGGCTCATGTCCTCTTGACAGAACAGACCCAGATGAAGTGGGTCCCTAGGCTCTTACATAGCCCACCGTGGGGTGAGGGTTACAACTCCTGAAGCCAGGCTGAACAGTCCGCAACACATAACCTGTAAAAAAATTGTTAAAGAAGATAAGTGCTCCTCTAGAGGGAAACATAAAGAACTATGGGTTTGGCCAGGGAACTTTTCATATCCATTCTTGAAGAGCTCTGTGATTGCTGTCTCTGTAGTCCAGCCCTTGTGATGGGAACTGCAGTCACAGAACTGGGAAACCTGAATGAATTGGGAGTAACTGTATCCCAGCATGGCAGGAGCCAAATGATGCCACTCACCCACCGAAGACAAAGTGGAGTGGGTACTGTAATAGACAACAAAGTCAAAGCAGCAGTCAGAATAGTATGACTCACACAGACCTACAACACTGGCTAGCTGATCATGATATTCTTAGAAAAAAATGTATAGGAAGCCTACTAAATTATTAGTTGGTCTGTATGAGCAGAAAAGTTCTAGGTAAGGTGAACAAAAGCCAAACCTGAATCAAAAAAACAGAGTCACAGCCCCTCAGTGAATTCTGAGTCCAAGCCAGTCTCCCGTAAACAAGGAGGAGGCCTGGTCTCTTGAGGAGAGAATCTGGCACACTGCCAAAAATTTATAATGTTAATTTTTCTCCCAGCATTTTATCAGGGTAACTGTGCACTAGTGAAAAGGAAATAATCCAAGCTTGCAGAGACTGCTGAACACTGGCTCTCAAGTGACACTAATTTCAGAAGGTCCAAGGCATCACTGTTGTTGACCATGGTAGGGGCTTATGGAGGCCAGGTGATTGATGGAGTTTTAACTGTGATCCGTCCCACAGTGGACCCAGTGGGTCCCCGAACCCATCCTCCAGTCCTCTAATTCCAGAATACATAGTTGGAATATACACATTCAGCAGTTGGTGAATTTGTACATTGGTTCCCTGACCTGTGGCATGAGGGATATTATGGTGGGAAAGGCCCAAGGGAAACCACCAGAGCTACCTCTACTTAGGAAAATAGTAAAACAAAAGCAACACCACATTCCCAGAGGGATGACAGAGATTGGTGCCATCATCAAGGACTTGAAAGATCCAGGAGGTGATTCACATCTGCATTCCACTTGCTTATTTGCCTGTGGGTAAAACAGATGGCTCTTGGAGAACCACAGTCGATTATTGTAAGCTTAACCAGGTGGTGACTCCACATGCAGCTGCTGTTCCAGATGTAGTTTCATTGCTTGAGCAAATTAACACATGCCCTCCCCTCATACCTCGTGTACAACTATTGATCTGGCAAATGCTTTTTTCTCTATGCTCCTTAATAAAGGCCATCAAGCAGTTTCCTCTCAGCTGGCAAGACCAACAGCACACCTTCACTGTTCATCCTGAGGGGTGTATCCATTCTCCAGCCTTATGTCATAATTTAGTTCACAGGAATCATCACCTTTCCCTTATGGCATGGCCTCTCACGGTGATGACATCGTGCTGATTGGATCAAGTGAGCAAGAACTAGACTTTTAAAAGAAATTTTAGTTTCAGATGTACAGAATAATGGTTAGACAATTACATAGTTAACAAAGTGATCCCCCTTATAATTCTAGTACCTCCCTGGCACTATACGTAGCTCTAGACTTACTGGTGAGACATTTGCATGTCAGGGTGGAAAGTAAGTCTGACAAAATTCAGGGACCTTCTACCACAGAGAAATTTTAGGGATCCAGTGGTATGGGGTTTGTCAAGATGTTCCTGCTAAGGTTAATGTGTGTCTGGGCCCTCCTAAACAAACAAATAAAAAAAAAAAAAAAAAAGATGCACAATATCTGCTGGGCCTCTGGATTTTGAAGGCAATGTATTTCTCATTTGGGTGCGCTACTCTGGCCCATTTACCAAGTGATCTTAGGGAAAAATACACACACTCACACATAGAAAATACCTTTATTTTCTTTCCTCTCTTGTTATAATTTACCATAAGATATTTTGATGTTACATCATAGTATTTAAGTTATATCATAGTATTTAGGTTTCAGGATATGGAGGAGAAGGGTTAACACCCAAGGACTTTACACCTCTTCTGGGGAATGGGATAGTGAGTTTTGGTTTGTGCAGGTTAGTTGTAGGAGGAATTATGATCTTGTTATTGCTTTCATTTGGAGATTAAATGTGTTTTAAGGAAATATGAATGGGTGCCAAGTTGACAAAGGGTGGACTTAAGGTAGTTAATTTTATGTGTCAACTTGACTGCACCATGAAATAGAGATTTGGATCTAGAGATTGGAAGAGAAATTTGGGCTCAGACACTTTCAACTTCTCTTTAGAACTTTAGGTTCTCCTTTCCCATTTCTGTTGCCCATACTCTTAATAGTAAGAGTACTCAAAACAACACTTCCCTCAGGATTTCTGACTTCTGTCATCTTTCTTAGCTCTGTCCTCTGATGGTCCAAAGTGGATAGGTGAGCTTACAGCGTAAAAAAGAGAGTGATTCAAAAGTGATAGCTACCACTGGTTTTAGACGTGCACTTATGTATAATTTCAATATTTAACTTGATTACCTTTTGCAGAAATGTTATTACACCACAGTGGATACAATATCCAGCCTTCTTATCCCCAGACCTGAATGTTACTGTTGGGATGCCAACGTCAGTTCCCCAATCCAACCGGCCCTCTGTGGTGCGACTCGAAAAACTTCAGCAACCACCTCGGGAAAGGTAATAAACAAAAACAAAATATTTTAAAATCTTATTTGTGTGTTGTTTGCATATTAATTTTTTTCTTTGAGGCATGGGCTTGCTATTAGTCCAGAAGCCTTCATTGTGGTTATAGTTCATGATTTCAGAGGTTATTCCTGAGTTTTGCTTATTGTACTTAGATGTTTGTTTCAAAAAGTCAGCGCTATGGCAAGAAAAGAGCTGAGAACTCCTTTATAAGGTAATGTCAACAAAATAAAGAGATAAACTGAGGCAAGCTCAAAATTGTAAAAAGATGAATTTATTCAGGAGTAACAGAGGAATTGCAATTCAGGACATGCAACTAGTAGCAAGCTATGAGTGAATCCATTGAGGGTTTGGGGTCGGCTGTATTTATGGGCAGGGAATGTAAGGAGGGGAAAGTTCAGTTAGAGTCTGTTAAAATAAGAAACAAATGGAGACCAGCTTTGAAAATTCCTTGAGCTGACAAAACCAGTCAGCCAGTCATACAAACAAAGCTCAATTTAGCTTTTTTTTTAAATCCTCACTTTGGGATATATATACTACTTTTAGAGAGAGATGAAGAGAGAGGGAGGGAGGGAAGGGGGAGAGAGAGAAACATCAATCAGTTGCCTCCTGTCTGTACCCTGATCAGGGATCAAACCCACAACCGAGGTAATCGCCCTGACTGGGAATCAAACCTGCAACCTTTTGGTATATGGGACAATGTTCCAACCAACTGAACCACCCAGCCAGTGATGAATTTAGCTTATTTTTAAAGACCAACTTGCCTTGGGTCACTTCTTGTTCATGACCTAGAAACCATAAATAAAATTTCCCAAGGTTGATTTGAGGCAACCCTTGGCCATTTAAGAAAATTCATTTAAGAAAATTCCAGTATTTTCAGTTTTCTGTAAATTGGAGATTTATGGAAAGTCAGTTTTTCAGTTCTTAAGTTTTGTTTCTCTGAGGTCACATGTGTGAGATTTTCCATTTTATATCCTCCAGTTCCATTTCAGATTGAAATTCCTTCACAGGAGGAAGTACATTTGCTCTGCCTCCTGACTCAATTATATATTCTATAGGTCTCTCATTCTCTGCACTGTATATCTTTTTTTTTTTCTCTATAGTTCAATTGAGATATTTCCTTCTGACCTATTTTATAACTCACTGGTTCTTTCTTTCCAAGCTCCACCTGCAGAACCTCGACTTGTCTGGCTCACAACGACAGCCGTGGTTTTTGCTGGGCCTTCTTTTGAGCAGTGATACCACTCAACTCCTTTCTAGCAGAATCAGTCACAGTGAAGCATCTTCGCTTTCTACTGACTGACTCACATGTATCTTTGTTGTGTGCTTTCATAATCTTGAGATGTTATTCTCCCTATTCTTTTTTTATTGTTGTTCAAGTACAGTCATGTACATTTCCCCCCAATCCCCCCAACTCCAGCCATCCCCACCTCCCACCCCTGATCCCACCCCTGCCTTGGTTTTCTCCATGTGGCCTTCATAGTTGTTCCTGAAAACTCTTCCCCCTTCCCCCCCCCATTATCCCCTCCTTCCTCCCCTCTGGTTACTGCCAGATTGTTCTTAATTGCAATGTTTCTGGTTATATTTTGCTTGCTTGTTTGTTTTTGGAATTTGGACTGGATAGTTTTCTGTTGCTCAAGTTTATATGAAATTAATTTTCCTGGTTTTCGTAGGAGACTTGGTTTAGAAAGCTTTCTTAGCTTCACAGAGCTCCCACACCTGATGTTTTCATCTGGTGTTTCAAAAATACAATGAGCTGATTTCTAAGATTTTTCTGAGTCCCTGTACTGGAGTAGAGACCTGGCTGGTCAGCTTTGAGCACTCGTGGTGGTTAAACCACTTCAGTTCTTTTAGTTCTTACCACAAATCCTTTGCATTCACTCACTTTCTGAATGAACAAACTCCTCCCAGTTTTAATTGCTATTCTTACATTGGCCAGCTGTGCTGTCCTGTGACTAATGTTAGTTATTTGGGGTTTTCTTATTCTCAAGTTGATTAGATACTCCTTTTGTACTGGTTGCTTTCTCCCGTGTATACACTGTACCACAGAGATGTTATGTACAGGGCCCGGCACAAGTAAAGCCCCTATTTATTACACAGTCTTTTATTACAAAATCGTAAGTATGTGATTCTGTAACATAACAATATCACACTCAAGCACACCATATGACATTTTAGGTGAAATGCTCAAATTGAAACTATAAATTATTACACCCATATTATTACCCTACCAACCACACTCAAGTAGGCCTTACTTCTACTGGACCCGCATATGTGCTTGGGAGCTCACAGGAATACCTTGTCACATGATTTTATTGTGAATGTTGCCTAATTTACATTTGCTGTAAATGTAAGTTTTTGGGTTTGCTGTCTAGATACTCTGAATATTTTATTTTATTATTTTTATTATTAAATATATTTTATTGATTTTGCTATTACAATGATCCCATTTTTTTCTCCCCTTTACTCCCCTCCACCCTGTGTCCCTCCTCCCACCAGCATTCCCCCACCTTAGTTCATATCCATGGGTCATACGTATAAGTTCTTTGGCTTTTCCATTCCCGTACTGTTCTTAACCAGCCCTTGTCTATTTTGTACCTACCATTCATGCTTCTTATTCCCTATACCTTTCCCCCATTTTCCCCTGTCCCCCTCCCTGCTGATAACCTTCCATATGATCTCTATTTCTGTGAATCTGTTCCTGTTTTAGTTGTTTGCTTAGTTCATTTTTGTTTTTTTTAGGCTCAGTTATTGTAGATACTCTGAATATTTTTATGTAGATGTTTGGGAAGATTCAAAAACTGTGCTACCTCTGCTGCCAGTATCTTTTTAGAATTTCCCTTTTTTGCCATGTTTCACATTTATAAAAAATTTTCTGTAGGGGGAATTTATTTAAACAATCATCTATGAATAACAGTTTTGTTTCTTTATTCATATTCTTTACTCTTTAATTTTGTTTTGTCTTACTGTGATAGCTAGAAGTCCAGTCAGTGTCTGATATGAATAGCAGGGCATGGGGGAAGATATCTTTGTTTTGCTTATGATCTTTAACGACAATGCTTCTAGCACGTAATAGTCAAAAGCATTATTTATATTTTTTTTTGGTAGATATCCTGTACCAGCTTAAGTAAATTCTTTCATTCCTTTCTAGTTTTCTAAGAGTTTTCTTTTTAATTTACTGATGAGTGGATGTTGGATTTTGCCAAATGCTTTTTCTCTTTTTGCCAGTTAAATTGTATTTAAATTATATTTTTTGATGTTAATGAAAATATTCTTGTGTTTGTGGAATAAACCCCATTTGTTTATGGTATAATATCTTTAGGACACTGGATTTTTTTTTTGTACTAAAATTATGTTATTTGTAACATTTACATGTACATTCATGAATAAGATTAAACTAATTTTCCTTTTTCGTCATGTCCTTGTTAGGGTTTATTATAAAATGAATTGAGAAACATTAACTCTTTTTCATTTAATTCTTACCAGTTATATCTTTAAATTTTTAAAGCCTTTGGATTAAAAGCTTATTTCTTGGATTATTTCTTGGACTAGAAGCTAAAATCCTATTTTTAAATTTATTTTACTGTGGAAGATACCATATGTTTATTGAATAATTTCTAAAATATACATATATAGTTTAAATAACAAGATCAATATGTATTGAATAATTTTAAAGACATGTATGTATGGCTAAAATGTAAAACCATTGCCTACATACTTATAATTCAGGTTAAGAAATACAATATTCTCAATATGAGAACTATGTTTCATGTGCCCTCAGAAGATTACACCTCCTTCCCCATCCCTCCCAGGTAACTACTGCCTGGTGTTTGTTGTAATTGTTCCTCCCTCTTTGACTATATCTTTAAATAATATATTGTTGGTTTGCCTCTTTTGAACCTTTTAAAAATGGATCACTGTATGTATTCTTTTGTGAGTCTACCATATATATTTTTCCTGCTTTTAAATCTGTAACCGTTTTCTTTCTTTAGGCTGGAAAAAATGAAAAAAGAATACAGAGATCTGAGTACATGGAGAGAAAAAGCTATGTATTTAGAAGAAGTTCTTACCTCCAAATTGGAACCTAATGAACTTAAGGTAATTAACATAATATGTTCTCCCATATGTAGCTTTTAATACTTTTTATTTTAAAAGGTTATGATAATTAAAAGCAGTGGTCAGATACTCTTTATATTTTTTATATAAAAACATTACTCATGGTTCATGCACTTTATTATTTTGGTAATGTGACATTCAATAAATATTGATTGATAATTTATAAGATTTAGTTTTTTTAACAGATTTGTTGAGATATAATTTGTATACATATAATTCATCCACTTAAAGTATACAATTCAGTGGCCCTTATTATATTCAGAACTGTGTGTCCATTGTTACAATTAATTTTAGAACATTCTCATTACCCTGTGAAGGAACCCCACACCTTAGTTTATACCCTCCAATTGCCCGTGTCCCCCACCCCTGCTCTCTGTTTCTATAGATTTGCTTTTTCTAGACATTTCACGTAAATAAAATCATACAATATATAGTGCTTTATGACTTGCTCTTTTGACTTAGCACAGTGTTTTCAAGGTTTATCCTTACTGTAGCATGTATCAAACCCATCATAGTGTGTGGGAAGTGGTATCTCATTGTGGTTTTGATTTTCATTTCCTCAGTGACCAGTGATGTGAGCATCTTTTCGTATACTTACAGGTCATTTATATGTCTTTTTTTGGTAAATATTTACTTAAATCAATTGCTGATTTTTAATTGGATTATTTGTATTTTTATTTTTGAGTTGTAAGAGTTCTTTATATATTTTAGGTACTAGATCTTAATTAGGTATATAAGTAAGGCTTAATATTTAGAAATGCAGTCTAACCTATACATTTTTATCTGGCAATACAAAACTCAAGGATTTCAGTAGATAGATAAAACATTGAAATGAAATGATATTTATAACATATTGATATATTCATGGTTTTTTAACTTCTTTTATTATTATTTTTTTTTATTGTTGTTCAAGCACAGCTGTCTCCATTTTCCCCCCACCATGTCCCTCCCACCCTTGATCCTACCCCCTTTGGCTTTGTCCATGTGTCCTTTATATATGTTCCTTGACGACCCTTCCCCTATTTTCCCACATTATCCCTCTCATGCCCCCTCCCCCCCGTTACTGTCAGTTTGTTTTTTATTTCAGCATCTCTGGTTGTATTTTACTTGCTCTCTTGTTTTGTTGATTAGGTTCCACTTATAGGTGAGATCATGTGGTATTTGTCTTTCACCACCTGGCTTATTTCACTTAGCATAATGCTCTCTAGTTCCATCCATGCTGTCATGAAGGGTAGGAGCTCCTTTCTTTCTGCTGTGTAGTATTCCATTGTGTAAATGTGCCATAGTTTTTTGATCCACTCATTTACTGACAACCACCAAATTACACCATACACGAAAATAAACTCAAGATGGATAAAAGACTTAAATACAAGTTGCAACACCATAAAAGTCCTAGAGAACATAAGCAGGAAAATCTCAGCTATTCCACACAGCAGTATTTTCACCAATACGTCCCCTAGAGCAAGGGACATAAAGGAAAGAATAAACAAATGGGACTTCATAAAAATAAAAAGCTTCTGCACAGATAAAGAAAACATTAGCAAAATGAAAGGGGAACTAACCATATGGGAAAATATATTTGCAAATGATATCTTGGACAAGGGTTTGATCTCCAAAATATGTAAAGAACTCACATGACTCCACTCCAGGAAGACAACCCAATTAAAAAATGGGCAAAGGACCTGAATAGACACTTCTCCAAGGAGGACATATATTCATGATTTTTATTTATTTTTTATTTTATTTTTTAATTATTTTTTAATCAGTACTTTTTTAATTGTTGATATTGTACAGTTTTCTGTCTTTTACGCCCCCAGCCCACTGCCCCAGCCCTCCCCACCTTCCTCCCATTTCCACCCCCCATAGTTTTTGTCCATGTGTCCTTTATTCATGATTTTTAATGCTTCTGCTATAATCGAACAGAGTTGTGTTGCTATAGGATAATCTAATTAACATACCAAACAGAATTGGTATTTTAGGGAAAATTTAGGGAATCCTTCATTAATGGGACTATGGACCTTGGGTTCTTATTGAAAGATCAGTATTCTATAAGAGCCAGTGATCACTCTACCTTATAATCTTGGAATTTTGTAAAGAGCCACAGTACTTTTCAACTCATAAGCCATTATGTATTTTAATAAAAAGGTAATCTGTTTCCTGGAGATATCCTCATATAGGCCTTGAGATTACATTATATCATTTATTTTGTAATCTTTTCTCTCACATATCCATAATTTAAATACCGTATCAATTCTTCAGTATCCTTTCCCTAGAACTTCAACTCCTAGCCAGGGAGTTGAAGGGGTCATGGGAGGGGAGGACTGGATGAAAAAAGGGGAAGAATTAGCCAAAGAACATGTATGCATAACCCACAGACTCTTTAAAATAGCGCTGTTTGGTTTGCTTTCTTCACAAACACACATCCTTCTTGTCTTCTGTAAATTTAAAAAAATATAAAAGTTATGAAGGCAGGCAAAAATGTTTTAACTCTTTAAACATTTCACCCAATATTTTTTTATTTTCAAAAAAGAATTTTCTTTTGTCTATGATAAGAAACAATTTATACAAACTTGGTGATAGTAAGTGATGTGGCAGGCAAAGCTGACTTCTCTCTTTTTTTTTTATGTATGTGTGTGTATGTGTGTGAAAATCAAAATTAATAATCAATCAGATGAAAGTTTACCCACCCCACACTTCCATAATTATTCCCCACACCATTGTCTGTGTCCATGTCACCCAATATATTTTGATATATTTTTCTTTCTTTTTATGCTTCTAGAAAAGTAATACCAATGAGGCACTTGAAAGCCAGTTTGAAGAGAAGCCTGAAAATACTATAAAATCAGGTTAAGAATCTAATTTACTTTTTGTATTTATTATTAAGCTAATTAAAAACAGAGTGATTGTATCACAAATGTAAAATTAGTAATTTTCTTTAAGTCGATTTCATATTTTTATAGGAGATACATGTGTGTTTCATTATAGTTTAGTGCATACTATTTATTTTATAACACTTCAAAGAAAAGGCTTAGATCTAATTCAGAATTATTTTAATTTTTTAATTCTTCTTTAAAGTCAAGAAAAAAGTTAAATTTTAACTATGAGTTATGAAAAGGTATTTTTTGGAAATAAAGAACAAACTGACAGTGACCAGAGAGGAGGGAGAAGGGGATAATGGGGGAAAGAAGGGGAAGGGACAAACAAAGGAACATGAATAGAGGACTTATGGGCATGGACAATGTGGGGGATTGACTGTGGGAGTCGGGGTAGGGGTAGGGGAGAGCAATGGGGGACAAGGTGGGACAACTGTAACTGAACAACAATAAAAAAAGAAATAAAGGTATTTTTGTTAAACATTGTTATCTGTACAGCTGTTGGTCTATCATGTAGATGTGTGTGTGTGTGTGTGTGTGAGAGAGAGAGAGAGAGAGAGAGAGAGAGAGAGAGAGAGAGAGAGGAAATTAACATTAAATTTGTAAATATACCACAATTATCAGTAAGACTTTTTTCCAGTAACAGAATTTTTTCTTTATTTTTATTGTCGACACTATTACAACTGTCCCCATTCCTCCCCCCAACCTTTACCCGCCTCTACCCAGCCCCTGCCCCCCCTTCTCTCTGGCTATTACCACACTGTTGTCTGTGTCTATGGGTTATGCATATAGGTTCTTTGGCTAATCCTTCCCCCTCTTTCATCCACTCTTCCCCTCCCCTGACCCCTTTAACAGCTGCCAGACTATTGCATATGTCCATGCCTCTGTTTCTATTTTGTTCATCAGTTTATTTTGCTCATTATATTTAATTCATAAGTGAGAACATACAGTATTATGCCTTTCTCTGACTGGCTTATTTCACTTAGCATAATAATCTCCAGGTCCATCTGTGCTGTCACAAAAGGTAAGATTTCCTTCTTTTATGGCCATGTAGTATTCCATTGTGTAAATGTCCCTCAGCATTTTTATCTGCTCATCTAATGATGGGCACCTGGGCTATTACTGAATCTTGGCAATTGTAAATGATGCTGCTGTGAACCTAAGAGTGCATGTATTCTTTCGAATTGGTGTTTTGGGATTTTAGGATATATATCCAAAAGTGGGATCACTGGGATCAACCAGCCTGGCATAACTATTGTATCTTTAGCCTACTCTTCACCTGAAACATTCAAGTTTTAGGTGTAGGGTAATCACATTTACTTCTTCGATATTATTTTTGAAGATTGTAACTTAACCTTTTTTACTCACTGGTGGTGGCCATCTTTTCCTTTTCTAATTTATTTTTTTTCACTTATCCAAAAAGTTTATCGAAGGCCCATTGTATCATCTAGTGACTTCTTTGCTTTTGGTGTTCCTTTGGCCTCCTGTAGTTACAGCTAACATATATTGACCACAGTGTTCCAGGCACTTTACCTGGGTTTCATAAATCAGTCCTCACAGCAGTCAGGGCACTATTATTATTTACCCACATTTTTACAAATGAGAAAATTGAAGATCAAACCAATCAGTGGTCACACAATTATTAAACGATAAGGGTTGAATTTGAGCCTAGTCCATTTGACTAAAGAGCTCAAGCATTGAACCATACTGATGCTCGCATCTTACATATACTTGTACCATACCTATAAGAAGCCATTAGACTCTTTTATGCATGAGAAAACCAAGGCTCAGAATAATGAACTAACCACAATCATGCAGCCGATAATGACCGTATACATTTTTTTACTAAACTTGTACACTCCTTTGTATCTCAATTCTTTATTTCCTGTCTTTCTTTTAGGTTTTCCTTTTCTACTTGCTAAACATGTATTCTTTGTATTTCTAGGAAAATTTTACAAGTGTTTTTATTAGCCTTTCTTGAATGGTCCTTTTTTCTTGGTTTATTCTAATCTGTTTTTCCAATCCCAAGCTAATCATTGACCCTTTGGGATTTATTTTATTTCCTCTTCACTTTTGACCAAATATACCCCACACCTGGTTTTGTGTCTTAATTGATGGATCTGAAATCTCATCACTTTATATGTTTTCATTTTATCTTCACTCTTGTACATTTACTACTTACTCCCCTGTCTTCCAAGAGATCACCAGTCTGTTTTTACTAAATAGTATTTGTTTGTATAGCTGCTTTGATTTATTTTTTTGTTCTTGGTGAGAAAAATTATAATAATAATTTACCAGTGTATATACATATAAATAACATGTTTACTTTATATGTAATAAAGTATTCTATTAATTTGTTAACAGATGTCCCTTTTGTAACTGAGAAAGCTGAAATTATTTCAAATGAGGTAAGGGAACTTGGAAGATGACTTCTAATATGACTATTTTTTTAAAGGGATAAAATATTTATAAATGGAGAAATATTTATAGATGAACAAAGCACTCAAGAAGTTATTCAGGTTATCCTGGTTATTTTTGTTGTGGCAATGAATTTACAGTTACATGATATAAGTAAAATTACATACTTAAGAAGGAACTTTCCGCATAAAATAGTAGCATTTGAATATACACACACACACACACACACACACACACATACACGAAGATGGGGGACAAAAAGAGTTGATGAAGACAAGGGGGAAACAAGTAAAACAAAAGCATAAAGTTCTGCACAATGATCTTAGAAATAGATACCACAGATCTGACCACTTTCTTTACTTTTTCTTGTGGAATACTAATCTATTTTTGATAATACAATTAAGTAAAAATAGAGTTAACATGATATTATATGCTTTTTATCTAATTTTCCAGAAGGTGCATTCCGTAAAATAGTGAATCTCTATGTAAACCAATAAAAAAATAAAAGGTTCTTCTATTATCACTTGACAAGTGGGATTTAATGGTTTCCATCCTTGAGTCACTGGCTGCCAAGCACCAGGCGAAAAGTCATATGTATTGTTTTCCCCAATCCTAGGAGAGAGTGAAAAAAGACAGTATAGATCATTTTTCACAGAGCTAAGTTTATTTAGCTTAACAGTCTGTATTTTATAAGATACCATTCTTTGTAATATTTTCCTACTAAAATTTCCTTTGTGGTATAGCTGTGATTTTTTGATATGTGCTATATGCTATTAAAATATCCTTTATTTTATATACTGGTGGTAGTGTAACAATAAAATGTTAGACCCCTCAATCTTCTTTTTTGAGATGTTGCTGATTTGTAAAATATGATATATGAGAACCACTGATTTATAAAGTAGTCTAATCATTTTCATGAATAATAGTCCGCGGTGTCAGGAAAGTAGAGAATTGCTCAACTTTTTTAATAGGACTGTAATGAGTTACAAATGTTGATAGTAATTTGTTATGATAAAGGATAAGGGTACAAATGATTTTGAGTCCAGTTTTGTCAGTTTTAAACATTTTCTAGCCAGTAATGATTAATTGATAGCTTGTTTTATTGATATATTTTCTAGTTACTGGATAATGATGATAAGAAGGGCCTGACTCTACCAACTTTGAACCAGATGGATCGAGATAATTCAAGTGCTGTTGCTCCTAAAAGTGATGAATCAACTCCATTGCCCAGTATTCCTAACCTGACAACAGCAGAAGAGTACAAAATACTACCTTTAGAGAAAGACCAATTAGAACCTGCGACAGACAAAAAACTGAATAATGTACACTTTCAACCAAACGTACAATTAAAAAATAACTATCCAAGTGTTTTAAGAACAGACTCATCTGCATCAGAGGTAATGTAAAAAGTATTCCTAATAAATCCAAGTGGAATAAAGAGGAGGAACTTAGATTCATCTCCAACAAAAATTAAGAGGCAAAGTAAAAAACCTAAGCTTAGCTAGAAGGAAGAGCACCGTTTAGTTTCCCCAGATTCAAAATCAAAAGGTAGCTTTCAAAGCCAAGATCCAAAGCAAGACCTTGAACTAAAGGTATGCCCTCATATTAGACGTATAAGACTAGGGAAAACAAAATTAATTCACTTAACATAAATAATTGAATACAAGTAAATTGAAAATGCAATTAAATGTCTGTAAGTGGAAGTCTAAGTATATTAAACATCCCTATCCTATTTATACTCATCAGGTAAGGAGGAAAAACCTTAAAGGAAAAAAGCAAAGCGATCAGAAATACCAGTAATACAAGCTAGTCTCATGGGTTGATGTAAAATTCAGCTGAAAATGTAACAACAATAACAAAATGTCAATTCAAAGGAAATTTAAAAGCCTAGGAAGTTATTTCAGTAGAAATTTTTAATAAAACTGTTGTATGATAGGAAATAACATGTTCTCCCTATTATAAATAATTTTATAGTTTAAAATAAGAATTATGTGAATGTAAATGTAAAGGTACACCAGGGTAAAGCCTTTCTCAAGATGACAGTTACTATTTAGATCTTTACATCTTATTTGAATTACTAGTATAGGTAATTAAACAGTATAAAATATGTACTGGTCAGTGGGTAAACAACTTGATATCTAAGTGAGGCTCTGCCTCTAAATATTTCAACAAGCGTGGGCGCTTAAATCTCTAGGCTTATTTCCTCATTTGTTATATGACGGATCATACTAGGTCATTTCTAAAATCCCTACCAAATCCAAAAAGATATAATTTTATTATATATCTCTAGTTGGGGAATTATTCATAATTACCTACATCAACAACCCAACCAATGTAACTTAATAACATTCTGGTTTTTACTGAATGTGGAAATAATATAGTCATTACAGAAAATTTTTAGCATTACAGATGGCTAACTATAGTTGAGTCTGTTGGAAAAATAGGGCCGCTAGACTTGACCAGTGCAGGGGCTCAGACAACAGTGTAAGGATTGTGGGGACAGAGGAGTGAGTGCAGGTGGAAGAGGGTACAGGGGGATAAATGGTAATAGCAAAAGTACAATAAAAATAAACAATTAAAACAGAAAAAATAAATAAGTATTATAATATAACTCTTGAACTTAGATTATCCTCTTTCTCCAGAGGATATTATTGTTAATTTTTGAGGACTGCAGTCATCTGTTTCTTTTATGATTTATCCA
Source organism: Glossophaga mutica (assembly GCA_039655065.1). Taxonomy (NCBI): domain Eukaryota; kingdom Metazoa; phylum Chordata; class Mammalia; order Chiroptera; family Phyllostomidae; genus Glossophaga; species Glossophaga mutica. The sequence goes on from CM077306.1 coordinate 28,636,182, forward strand.
AACTATTTTTGAAAAGACTGTATTCCTTGCCATTTCTGGTCAGTCACTGAAGTCTTTGTTCCATTGTCTTGGTAGCCAAGTAATGACCTAATAGATTTCTTAATGTACCAAAATTTAGCTGCCCTTTTAAAATTAAACAGTCCCCCGATATTGTAAATTTTGTATTAGATTTTGGAGTTTGAAATAAATGATCCGTCAGTCTCTGATAATTTCTACTTATTTCAGTAGAGGGACCAATTCTTTGAGCAGCCTACTCTACCATCTTCTATAATTTGTCCCCTCTTGATATATGTTTTCCTTGATATTAATCTTATTTTTATTTTATCTTTTACATTATTAGTTTTCCCCCTGAGGCTTAGAGAGAATAAGAAGAGGTCAATGATATTAATAGCACACACGGTTTTTGTTTGTTGGTTTTGGTGCTTGAAATGTCCTCAACAACCTACTAATACAAAATTTCAGCCATGCAAGTTACCTCACTGCCTTCAGTTGCACTGGTTAAATTATAAATGAATTCTTATCCTTATGTAAGATGAAGCCAAATGGTAACATTGGATCTCATATTTTTTTATCATTTATAGCCATAAATAATGCTAACTTTAAAATTCATGTTGATATTTAATTATTGTTTCTATTAACATTTTCTGGTGTTTTATTTCAGGGTTCCCACTGTTCCTTTGCCACATTGAATGAATATGTAAGGGACTCTGATCATGTAGGTATGTTATTATTTACATATAGTTGTAATTTTCAAATATTCAGTGAAATTGAAAACATGAATGGATAAAAAACAATGATTATCAAGACTTTCAAAATGTAAATCACATTATTTTGTGATAGCTGGCATGAAAAATCTGTGGAATTACAATATTAGTGGGAAATCAAACAAAGCAAAATACAGGTGGCATTAAAATCCTAGATAGTTTATTTTTTATGTATTATAATAATACTTAACCATTTATTATGTTTATCTGTGTTTACAAACAATTTGGCTATTCTGGAGGTCTATTGAGTTAAGAGGTTTTTCTAAATCAAGGAATTGTTCAGTGATATCATTATGAAGATATTCAACATATCAGTAAACCCAAAGGTGATAAGCAAAATATTTAACAACTAGTACAACATGAGCACAGAATAACCAAATCAGACAGTGCTGCTGGGTCAGAGTTCTGGAAGTTTCCTGCTGTGCCATATGGGATTGAAGGAAATTGAAGAATCCTAAGAGAAGGTAGCCAGGGCAATGAGTATAACATGAGCACGTGAGTATTTTTAAGCAGCAACTTTTTCCAAATTAGTACAGAAATGTTTCAATATTTAATAGTTGGAACAGTCATAACTGTTTCGTGACTGAATATCTGTCCAGAGAAGACTGCAGTAATATGATTAAAATAAGAAGATAACCAGAACACTTGACAGGGAAGATGAGCAAGCAAACATATTTCTTTGTAACATGCAAGCATCCCTGGGTTGTAGAGAGTATTCTCTGATTATTGATGTATGGGGAAAAGTATCAATGAAAGTATAATCAAGAAGTGTATTTTTATTTTATAATTTTTTAATTTTTTTTAATTTAATTACAGTTGACATTCAGTATTATTTTATATTAGTTACAGGTATACAGCATGGTAGTTAGACAATTACACAAGTTACAAAGTTATCCCCCTGATAATTCAAATACCCACCTGGCACCATACATCATTATTACAGTATTATTGAATATATCCCCTGTGACAATTTACATTCCCCATGACAATTTTGTAACTACTAATTTGTAGAGAAGTATATTTTTAGAACAAAGTACCCAAAAGAGAAATTTAGTGTACCTTGAATAGTTGAAAACAAAAGTGATTAGAAATTAACCATGTTCTTTTGTATTTGTACATATATACACATATGTATATGTACTTACACATCTGTTCTATACAATGATAGCAGTTCTAAAAACATTGTGGGGTTTAGGAAGTAATTTAGGAACATATGATGTCAGTTTCAGAACTAATACTTTAAATGTCAGGAAAAATTGAAAGTATACCTAAGTTACTATTTATTCTATTGTAGAAGAAAAAGTGACCATTGTGAGTAATGTTCAATAGTAATGCAGCATCTTGGGAGACTGGGATACTTAGGGAACCACAAAATGATTTCTATAAAACTTTTTTCCTGATATCCTCTGGATTCTTCTAACCCCAGAAGAACTCTGGGAGCAAATCTAACAGAACAGCAAGCAAACTCCTTATTCTGTTATTTCCAACTGAACTATTAATGAGGATATAAACTGGGTCTCACCCCTACTTAGCCACTAACTACCTCTGTGACCTTAGATTTGCCTTACAAAAACCTTAATTTTCCCATTTTAAAAATGAAAGAGTGGAACTAGATACTAAAAAACAAGTATTTGAGCACTTCCTGTGGTTGCCTTATATTGCATTATTTAGTCATCATAACTTTGTAAACACTTTACATATATTAATTTATTTAATCTTCTTACAACCCTGTGAGATGAACACTAATATGCCAGCTTTACAGATGAGGCAGCTGAGGTATGGAAAGGCTGAGTAATTTAAAAATTCTGTAGAAAGCAGGGGAAACAAGCCAGCAGCCCAGTCTGCACTGCTGAGTGAAGAGCCTTTCTGTGTAAGCAATGTCAAATCAAATGCAGACTTGGAAAGAACAACTATGGTGCATCATTTAAAAAAAAAAAAAAAGCATGCTATTCAATTTCCATGATTTTGAGGGTTTTGGGTTTTTCTCCTTGGGGTTCGTTTCTAGTTTCAGTCCCTTGTGGTCAGAGAAAATGCTTGGTATGATTTCAATTTTCTTGAATTTGTTGAGGCTTGATTTGTGTCCTATCATGTGGTCTATCTTTGAAAATGTTCCATGTGCATTTGAAAAGAAAGTGTATTTAGCTTCTTTGGGATGAAGGGCTCTATATATATCAGTTAAGTCCATTTCCTCTAGAGTGTTGTTCAATGCCACAATATCTTTGTTGATATTTTGTTTGGAAGATCTGTTCATTTTTGACAGTGGGGTGTTAAAATCATCTACTATAATTGTGTTGCTGTCTATATCTTTCTTGAAGTCCTCTAAAATTTTCTTGATGTATTTAGGTGCTCCTCCGTTGGGTGCATATATATTTACAATATTTATGTCTTCTTGGTGGATTCTTCCCTTGAGTATTATGAAGTGACCTTCTGGGTCTCTCTTTATGGCCCTTCTTTTGAAGTCTATTTTGTCTGATATGAGTATTGCTACCCCAGCTTTTTTTTCCTGACCATTTGCTTGGAAAATTTGTTTCCAGCCCTTCACTTTGAGCCTGTGTATGTCTTTTGTTCTGAGGTGGGTTTCTTGTAGGCAGCATATGTGTGGGTCATGCTTTCTTATCCATTCAGCTATTCTATGTCTTTTGATTGGAGCATTTAATCCATTTACATTTAAGGTTATTATTGATAGGTAATTATTCATTGCCATTTTCGTACCTGTGTTCCTCTCTCTCTTTCTCTCTCTGTCTTAACATAGGCAGGAAAATCTCAGATATTACACGCAGCAACATTTTTACTGATATGTCCCCTAAAGCAAGGGACATAAAGGAAAGAATAAACAAATGGGATCTCATCAAAATAAAAAGCTTCTGCATGGCCAAGGAAAACAGTATTAAAATAAAAAGAGAACCGACTGTGTGGGAAAACATATTTGCCAATGATATCTCAGATAAGGGTTTAATCTCCAAAATATACAAAGAACTTACACGACTCCACTCTAAGAAGACAAGCAACCCAATTAAAAAATGGGCAAAGGACTTGGGCAGACACCTCTCCAAGGAGGACATACAGAGGATCCAGAGACACATGAAAAGATGCTCGATATCGCTAGCTATCAGAGAGATGCAAATTAAAACCACAATGAGATACCACTTGACACCAGTCAGAATGGCCCTCATAAACAAAGCAACAAACAGCAAGTGTTGGAGAGGTTGTGGAGAAAAGGGGACACTACTGCACTGCTGGTGAGAGTGCAGACTGGTACAACCACTATGGAAAACAGTATGGAATTTTCTAAAAAAAACTAAAAATGGATATACCTTTTGACCCAGCAATTCCATTGCTAGGACTATATCCTAAGAACCCTGAAACACCAATCCAAAAGAAACTATGCATCCCTATGTTTATAGCAGCACAATTTACAATAGCCAAGTGTTGGAAGCAACCTAGATGCCCATCAGCAAATGAATGGATCAAAAAACTGTGGTACATTTATACAATGGAATTCTATGCAGCAGAAAGAAAGAAGGAGCTCATACCCTATGCAACAGCATGGATGGAACTTGAGAGCATCATGCTAAGCGAAGTAAGCCAGGCAGTGAAAGATAAATACCATATGATCTCACCTTTAACAGGAACCTAATCAACAAAACAAACAAACAAGCATACTATAACCAAAGACATGGAAATTGGGAACATGCTGAAAGTCACCAGAGGGGAGAGGGGAGGGAATTTCAGGGGAAAAGGGGAAGGATTTACAGGAACAAGTATAAAGGACACATGGACAAAAACTATGGCGGGGGGGTGGGAATGGGAGGGAGGTGGGGAGGGTTGGGGTGGCGGGTTCGGGTGAGAATAAAAGACAGAAAACTGTACAAGATCAACAATGAAAATAAAAATTAAAAAAAAAAAAAAAAGCCAAAGCTTATGATGGAAAACAGGGCTTACTTTCTTAGTGTTCACTCATATCTTGCTGTTAGGCAGGCCATTAACTTCATTGGATTTTTTTCTCATTTTTAAAATGAGATAGCTGGTTTTAAGACTGTGGGATCTCCTACTTATCTAAAAGTTCACCTTCCTGAACATAAACTATTTAAAATTTCTAATATATATTTAAATGTTTTTTTGTGTGCTTTGCATTGTACTTTTCATTTACTCATGCAGACCAGTCTTACATTATCAACCCAATATTTCTTATATTTTATATATTGTATGTAGATACATTATATAAAATAAAATGCAGTCACATTAAAGACTTTACTTAGTAGGGCTCATATAGCACTCCTGTTGAATTCATTGAATTATCTTACCTGCAAACAGATTAAAGGCTTGCGCCTAGCTCAGTTTCTTTGGAGCTACTTTCATAGATACTCTCTGACTCCTAATGTTTATGCACATGCATTTTCCTAGAACCACAATTCATTGAAGACTGTGGTCATTCCACTCCATACTTTATAAATGCTTTTCGTTTATTACATAAGAATTCTCTCTAGAGTCATGAGTTGAATTCTTAAGGAAATGGCAGTGTTATTCACAACAGAGTGTAGATTACCATGCATACAGTTTTACAGAGTGGGGGTGGTATAACAATGTAGGACAGAAGATTACCCGAGGGACTGCTAGAGAATAGGCTAAAATAAGGCTCCAAGAAGGATGAGTAAAAGCAGTCTTTTAAACGTCCAATCAAGCACAACTTTGAGTAAAAATGCTTCATTTTTTTGTTTTATATTTTAAATATATTTTATTGATTATGCTATTACAATTGTCCCATTTATTTCTCCCCTTTATTCCCCTCTGCCCTACACCACCCGAACCAGCATTCCCCCACCTTGCTTCATGTCCATGGGTCATACATATAAGTTCTTTGGCTTCTCCATTTCCTATACTATTCTTTTTTTAAATATATTTTATTGATTATACTATAACAGTTTTCCCATCTTTTTCCTCCCCTTTATTCCTCTATGCCTTGCAACCACCCCCCTCCACCAGCATTCCCCCTACTTAGTTCAGGTCCACGGGTTATACATACAAGTTCTTTGGCTTCTCCATTTCCTATACAATTCTTAACCTGTCCCTGTCTATTTTGTACCTACCATTTATGCTTCTGATTCCCTTTACCTTTTTCCCCATTCTCCCCCTTCCCACTGATCACACGATAACCCTCCATGTGATGTCCACTTCTGTGATTCTGTTCCTGTTCTGGTTGTTTGCTTAGTTCATTTTTGGTTTTGTTTTAGGTTCAGTTGTGAGTTTGTTATCATTTTACTGTTCGTATTTTTTACCTTCTTTTTCTTAGGTAAATCCCTTTAACATTTCATGTAATAAGGACTTGATGATGATGAACTCCTTTAACTTGACCTTATCTGGAAAGCACTTTATCTACCCTTCCATTCTAAATGAAAACTTTGCTGGGTAGAGTCATCTTGGATGTAGGTCCTTGCCTTTCATGACTTAAAATACTTCTTTCCAGCCCCTTCTTGACTGCAAGGTTTCTTTTGAGAAGTCAGCTGATAGTCTTACGGGAACTCCTTTGTAGGTAACTGTCTCCTTTCCTCTTGCTGCTTTTAAGAATCTCTTCTTATCTTTAATCTTGGATAATGTAATTATGATGTGCCTTGGTGTGTACTTCCTTAGGTGCAACTTCTTTGGGACTTTCTGAGCTTTTTGGACTTCCTGGAAGTGTATTTCCTTTGCCAGATTGTGGAAGTTTTCCTTCATTATTTTTTCAATTTCTCGCTCTTCCTCTTCTCCTTCTGGAACCCCTATGATTCAGATGTTGGGATGTTTAAAGTTGTCCCAGAGGTACCTAAGCCTCTCCTCATTTTTTGAATTCTTGTTTCTTTATTCTGTTCTGGTTGAATGTTTATTTTTTCCTTCTGCTCCAAATTGTTGATTTGAGTCCAAGTTTCCTTCCCTTCACTGTTGGTTCCCTATATTTTTTCTTTGTTTCACTTTGCATAGCCTTCACTTTTTTCTCTCTTTTGCGACCATACTCACCCAATTCTGTGAGCATCCTAATTACCAGTGTTTTGAACTCTGCATCTTACGGGTTGGCTATCTATTACTTGCTTAGTTCTATTTTTGGAGCTTTGATCTGTTCTTTCATTTGGGCCATATTTCTTTGACTCAGTGCCTGTAACATAGTAAGGGGTAGAGCCTTAGGTATTTGCTAGGGTGGGGCAACCCAGGTCACTGCATTGTGCTGCTACCTGTGGGGGAGGGCCTGAGAGGGAACAATGCCGCTTGCTGGGCTCTCAGCCGACCTTCAGTCACTTCCCCCACTACCCACAAGCAAATTGGGCCCTTCTGGTGCTGATTCCCAGGTGGGTGGGTTTGTGTACATTCTAGGACCCTGTGGGTCTCTCCAACAAACTCTCCTGTGAGGCTGGGAGTTTCTCCCGCTGCTGCAACCCCCACAGGTTTTTACAGTTTTGAGGCTTTATTTCCCTGTGCTGGAACCCTGGTTTGCATGTTCTGTCTCGCTCCCCAGTTGTTCCTTCTGGTTTATCTGCACACAAATGTGGGACCACCCCATCTGCCGGCTGCTGCCTCCCTGACCCCAGTCCTCCGGCTGCTGCCTTGCCGTGAGTCCTGTCTGCCCAGCTACCCATCTCTGCCCTTGCTACTGGTCTGGATGAATGTTTCTTCTTTAACTCCCTGGTTGCCAGACTTCCATACTGTTTGATTTTCTGGAAGTTCAGGTTATTTTTTGTTTTTAAATTTGGTGTTGTCCTTCTTTTGGTTGTGTGAGGAGGAAAAGTGTGTCTACCTACATCTCCATCTTGTCCAGAAGTCCATGTGCTTCATTTTTAACAGCCACAAAAACATTCAGAACTACCTAGAGTACAATGATGAGTTGTTTGTTTGTTTAGTTTTTACTTTATTTTTTGAACTGGCATTAAGAGCCAGAAAAGTAGAAGTACTCAATATAAACATTGACTATAATCTGACTAAAAGATAATCTTTCATGTACATGAAGGGACAGAGCATGATGACATTTATTCTAATCACCTGTATGCATTTTGATGATACTGTTGGTAATTGGAGTTATTAGTGACAGACTGAAGGGTGCTATGTGTCAGGGATTAGAGTAAAGGGAGTAGTGATGATGGGAACAGTAACAACAAAATTAGTATTCCTTTTGTGCTTATTATGAATCACACAACAACCCATGAAGGAGAATTTTCATTGCTGACTTATAAGGAAACTGAGAGAGTCAAGATAACTTGTCCAAAGTTAGATGGTGTGTTACTTGCAGAGACTACCTGAGAACAGGTTGTCTATCTGGCTCCAGAGCATGTGGTCTTAATAGCTGTGCTATATAATCACTGGTCAGAGACTTTATAGAACGTGTTTGTCAAATGCCACAAGGCACAACTTATTTATATAATCATTAATTTTTTTCCAGATACCTTTGGATGGCTGAATACAAATAAAAAAGGAAAATCAGTAAGTAGACAATATATCCTTTAAAACCATTATTTGTTTTGAATTAATATTTCATTTTACATCTATTTTATCATTTATTATAAATGTGTAGGTTATTATAAAGCAATGTAAATATAACATTAACTTCAGCAGACCACACGATTGAATTCATTACTTCTTCTTCCCCAGAAATAGCTATTGCTTAATAGGCAACTCACAATATTACCAGGAAAGCATAGACTCTTTCTGCCATCTATTGTGGTATGAACCATTTTAAAGAGCCATTTTCCTCATCCCAATTGCCCATTAATACTTGAAATTAATTATATTGGATTCCTTTCTTTGAAAATTTCTGATTGTTCAAGATTCAACTGTCTATATGCCAGGCTGCCAGCAGTATTTCAGAAATGGAACAGGGCTTGTGAGGCTTGTGATGAGGACCAAGCAAGAAAGAAATACTGAGATGAAAGGTGAGAAGAAGAGCAACAAAAGCTTGTTCTACTTCATATTTTGTACTCAGTAGATAAGAACCATGCTCACTCAAGGGAGAAGATTCTAAGCCCTAAAAGAAGCATCAGTGTTTTTCCTTGCAGTTTTTAATGACTTAACTGCACTAACAGTTAAAGATGATCTGGCTCAAGATTGGGCTTGACTACATATTAACTATGGCACCTCAGGTGATTTGGCACCAGAACAGTATCACATCCTTTATAACTGATTATGTGACCACAGCCTTTACAAATTTGGGCCAAGATATTTATCTCACTCATCTTTCTATCTTCTGGCACCTGGCACAATGGTATAAAGTGGTCACATGATGGATATATTTTGTCTATTTGCCATGTGCGCTTTGGCTTATTGCATTACCACTAATAGTTTCTGTGAACCAGCTGCCCTGTGACTTTGCCCAAAAGGTGCTGGAAGTGATGAGCAAATGCTCAGAAGTATGCTCTATTTTCCTACTTCCAGGTACACTACATTCCTCACTCTCTCTAAGATAACCTGCAGCAAAGGCCAAAGGCCACCTCTGGGTGTGGCGAACTGCACTCCAGGACTGTACAGGGACCCAGGTTGTGGGTGCTGGGGCCTGGGTAGGGAGGAGGGTGTTCAACTCAGGTAAAACCCTGCACACGATGGGTATAAAACACACACAAACACATACACAACATTTATGTAATTGGCATATGAAAGTTTACCACTTTAAAATACATGCAGAAGAAGAAAAGATAAATGAAAGATAAAGAAAAAAAGGTACTTATGGCATTAGGGAGAAGCACAGTGGTTAATGAAAGAGAAAGGACAGCCTTCACATACATCAGTAGAATAGGAGGCAAGATGAGATCTTCTCATTCCTAATGAAATCCCAGTTAAATAAAAGTGCTAAAGAAACCTACGAATCCTCAGAGCTTTTTGTTAAAATATAAAGATACTTCAGTTCTGCCAAGATGGAATAGCCCTGTTCCTCCCCCGTCTATGGGACGGTGTTCCCTCTGAGCCACCTGTCCAGGACTAAGGTAGATTTTCTTTCAATGACAGGATTTCCTGTATGAAGTCAATATCATATGGAATTTTCACTCCAAGGACAAATCAAGCATAATTTTGGCATTTCTATTTCTTTTCATGAGAAAATTAGCAAAGCCGTTCTCCAGGTGTGGCTTCAGAGGACTACATTATAGTGCATGTAATACCAATTGTAAAAATAGCAAGTCAGACTACATCAAACTTAAAAACTTTGCACATCAAAAGGAAAGGAACAATAAATAGCATGAAAAGGCAACCTATGCAGTGGGGGAAAGTATTTGCAAGTCATTTATCCAGTAAAGATTTAATATCCAGAATGTATAAGGAACTTCTGTAACTCAACAACATAAAAAAAAAAAAACAAGTAACACAATTACAAAACGGTCTGAGGACTTGGATTGATAATTCTCCAAAGAAGATATACAAATAGGCAACAAGTGTACGAAAAGATGTTCACCCTCACTAATTATTAGAGAAATTCAAATCAAAACCACAATGAGATATCACCTTATTAGCTTTTACCCAAAAAAGAAAAGTATTGTAAGAATGTGAAGAAACTGGAACTCTTGTGCTCTGCTGGTGGGAATGTAAAATTTTGCAGCTGCTATGAAAACAGTATGGAGGTCCCTTTGAAAATTAAAAATAGAGTTACCATATGATCCAGCGATCCCATTTCTAGGTATATATCCAAAATAATTCAAAGGAGAATCTTAATGAGATATTTGCACACCAATGTTTATTGCAGCATTATTCACAGTAGCCAAGAGGTAAAAACAACCCAAATATCTATCATAACGTGAATGGATAAAGAAATATGGTATATACTGACAATGGAATACTATTTAACCTTTAAAAAGAAGGAAATCAAATCACATGTTACACATATGGATAAACTTCAAGAACATTGTGCTAAGTGAAATAAGCCAGTTGCAAAAGGACAGATATGTATGATTCTACTCATACTCCCATATACCTCCCATCTTGTCATTTCTGTGTACAACTATCTCTATATATATTTAGCTAAATGCAAGTTTATATTGATGTTTCTGATTCTATTCCGGTATCACAGAGTTCATTGTAGCCTTCCTTTCTTGTTTGTCTGTAATGTAACTTCTCTCTCCAAGATGAGAAATCTGGATTTCCTCATTCACTGTCTATTTAATTATTTATTCAACCCCAATATATATACAAAGCATATTCAGAATTACTAGCTTGTGCTATACTCATGAAGAACAGATTTACCTACTAGAGTATGTACAATATTTACATGCCGTTCATTTTATGTGTAGCCTTACAGTTTCCAGTCAAAACCTCCAGTTACCAAGGCCCGTTCTTTTTTTCTCCTACTCCCTTCAGTGCGGCTATGTTTTACATTTGTGCTAGAGTTGGATTCATTTGTTACTGTCCGCATTATTTGCTGATCCCCAACACCCTTTTTTATTGTTTTGAGTTTAGTTTACATACATTAATGTTTACTCTTTGTGAAATACAGTTCAATAATTTTGACAAATGCATAGTCATGTATTTTAGTTATTAAACAATTTTTAAAATATTGTCTATTTAAGTTTTTTCATTCTACTTGAGTCAGTTTTGCAAAAAGACTTTCCTGTATGCCACCAACATTTTTTTCAGACTGCGTGTCATGATTAACCATATGGTTCTGCATCTTAATTTTTCACTGATTGTCACATTGTTTATACAGCCTATATATCTACTTCATTACTTTAAATGGCTAAAATGTTTTTACTTTAATAGTAATACCCAATACTTTCATCGCAAGTTACTATAAGAGTGCCTTAATGTAGTCACTTATTAAATCCTCACAACAGTCCTGTGAGGTAGATACTATTGCTATACATATTTTATATGTGGGAAAATGGTGGACGGAAGGCTAACTGGTTATGTAAGGACACCTAGCTGTCAGGTGGTCAATCTGGGTTTGGAGTGTAGATAGGCAGGCTGGCCGTGACATCTGTGCTGCAAACCACTAAACTCCACTGCCTCTCATTGTGAGCCTGTACAACGATTATGCACTCGGTGTCCTATTAAGAATGTCTTTTATTATTTTTCACATATTTAAACCTTTTTAAAAAAATTAAAGCTATACCCACACACTCTCCCCTTCAAATTCATTCTGCATGGAAGGGTATAAAATAAAAAGTGAAAGTTGTTGTTACCTACCTATAACCACACTACCAGTCTCACTTCCCCAAATGACTAAACAGTTTGCTTTATAGTTCTTCCAACAGGTTTCATTATATTTTTAAATTATGTAATTGAAACACTATTTGATTTTTCAACTTATCAACTTCAGGTAGAGTGTATTGATACTACACTTGGAAAGATGAGTAATTTAGAGCATTTGTAATATTTCAAACCTTCCCTTTATAATTTTTCTCAGTTTTATTAGACATTAATTTTTTCCTAATGGTTATCTCTAAGGCTTTAAGAATTATATTTAAAATATTTCTTGGGCCCCAGCTGGTGTAGCTCAGTGGATTGAGCATGGGCCTATAAACCAAAAGGTAGCTAGTTCAGTTCCCAGTCAGGGCACATGCCTGGGTTGCAGGTCAGGTCCCCAGTAGGGGGCGTGCAAGAGACAACCACACATTGATGTTTCTCTCCCTTTCTTTCTCCCTTCCCCTCTGTCTAAAAATAAATAAATAAATAAAATCTTTAAAAATATATTTATTGGCATGTAAACCAATAAACATTGTCTACCAGTTTCCTTCTGTGAATAATGAAAAAGATTTTTTAAAAGATACCTTTTTCCTGTTTCCTCCATCTACTACTGTTTTGTTATTTATATATTGTAATTTCGTTGTCAAGGTTTCTAAGACTTACCTTATGTTATATTGTGGTAGTAAAATATCCCAGGCTTTGTTAATACATTGAATGTATTTTAAATCTAAAAAATTCATTTATAGATTATTATACTTTAAATATTAATCACCACTGAACCAAGTAGTGTATATGATAGATCCATGGAAATAAATGTCACATTTCTGCTTCTAGCCAAGATGGAGTTACAGGGACCTGATTTACCTTTCTGCTTAAAAAAAAATAAGCAACCTAGAAAAAAATTTATGGCAAAGTGGTTTTTAGACATTGCAAAGAAAGCAGCATAAGACTAAGACTTCTTATAGAAGGAGACAAACTGAGCATTAAATTTGGACCAATTTATTCCTTGAAGGCAAAAGCCCCAGGAGGGGGAACCAAAATGGAGCTTGGAGTTCTCATTGAGTAGAAGACATAGAGATTGGATTTTGGTGAGCAGAGGCAGAATTTGTGGAGTAGAGTACCAAAGAGGAAGGAATTGTAGAGCAAGAAATCTCTAGATAACTATGAAGGAGTTCCCTTTAAATCTCTGGCTGAGTACCGATCTGAGTCGTGAACCACTGGAGGTAATGGAAAGAACAAGCAAGAAGGATTAAGTAGAAAATTCTGGGGATTCACACAGCTAAAAATGTTATTTTCCCATATGCCAGAGAGGGAAAACTCGTAACAAATGTGAGAGCAAGTAGAAAGAGTCCATTTTGTAGCTGAAGTTCATTTTGTAGCTGAGTCCATTTTGTCTCATTGTGAGCCTGTACAACAATTATGCACTCAATGCCCTATTTGAGTGTACAGTTCCTTAGTAGAAAAGCTAAGTCAGCCCTACAATAAATCACACCCACCAATAAGGCCTAAAAGTAAGCTCAGCTGATTACAAGTAATTTAAATGCGCATCAGAATAAAATCAAACACTATATTAGAGAAGAAAACAAAATCTAGCAACCAAGAATGTAAAATTCACAATTCTAAACATCAAGTAAAAAATTACAGGCATAAAAAAATCAAGAAACTGTGATCCATAATGCAGGGAAAGTCAATCAATAGAAACAGACCTAGAATTGACAGAGAAGATGGAACTAACAAAGGATGATGTTAAAAGAACTATGATAAATACAGTTCATATGTCAAGAAGATAGAATAAACATGAACATAATGGGACAAATGGAAGGTATGAGTAGATCAACTGTAATTTTTAGAAATGAAAAATAGAATATCTGAAATGGATTCAAACCTTTGTGAGATTAATATCATATTAGATGCTGCAAAAGATAAGACCAATGAATCAAAAGACGGAAACTATACAAAATAAAAGACATTGAGAAAAGAAAGATTTTTAAAAAAACAGAGCATCAGTAACTTGATTGAAAATACTAAGTGGCATAACATACATGTAATTGGAGACTCATAGGGAGGGGAAACTGAAGAACATATTTGAAGAAGTACTGGCCATTTTTTTCATTTTGATGAAACTTTAAACTTACAGATTCAAGAAGATCAGTAAACCCTAAGAAGAATAAACCAGAGAAAACCATGCTAAGGCATATCATAATCACATTGCTGAGAACAATTGGTAAAGAGAAAGCCTTAAGACACTTGATGGGGAGTGAGAAGTAGAACGTACATTTATTATAAGGCCAGGGTCCCTGACTCCTGGGCCATAGACCGGTACAGGTCCATAGCCTGTTAGGAACAAGGCCACACAACAGGATGTGAACTTGATGTAATGTGCTTGAATCATCCTGCAACCATGCACCCCCACTCAGGTCTGTGGAAAAATGTCTTTCATGAAGCTGGTCCCTGGTGCCAAAAAGGTTGGGGACCACCGTTATAGTGACCAGATATAAGAATTATGACAGACTTCTTGTTCGAGACTATGCAAGGCAGACAACTATGGAATGATATCTTCAAAGAAATGAAAGGGAAAAAATATCAACCTAGAATTTTCAAACCACTGATAACATCTTTCAAAATAGAAGGTAAAATAAATATCTTCAACAAACAAAAGCTGAGAGAATTCATCACTGCAGAGCCACCACATGAAATTTTAAAGGGGAGTGATGTCTACACAATGGTAGACTAAGAAGCTCCAAGTTCTTGTTCCCCTGAAAAACATTGTGAAACAACCAGAAGCTGTCTGAATCAACTTGTTAGGATCTGTGGAAAACAAATGTTTACAACAACCAAGCAAAATACCCAATCAATAAAAAGACATCTTCAAAATGGTAGGGAAGTTTAATGGCATTTGTACTCACTCTTGCTCATCCCCCTTCCAGGATGGCAGTGCTCTTGGTCTTGCGCAGTGGCAGACCAATTCCCTTACTGAAGTGGAGAGAGCACAGCAGACCTTATTTGCAAATTATTCTGCATGTGTTCTTACATGACCGGGGGATAACTGAAGGACTGACTAGTTCATCTCTTACAAACTTGGAATGCAAATGGAAAAGCCATGGGTCATACACACTACAAAGAAACTATAAAACTGCAGATACTAGGGTTAAGAGATTCTGGGTAAAGGTATACAAGACACTATCTTAAGATCCAGAGGGATTAGCTTTTCATATACAGATTCAACTTTGTATTTGTCACAAGTCTATTCAGATTGTTTGTTTCATCTTGAGTCAGTTTCAGTAGTTTGTCTCTTTTAAGGGATTTGTCCATTTCATCTAAGTTATCTAGTTTGATGGCTGTGTGTCAAATGCTAATAGTATTCTTTTATAATCCTTTCTACTTCTGTAAAATTGGTAGTACTATCTCACTTTCATTTCTAGTTTTAGTAATTTGAATCTTCTTAGTCAATCTAGCTAAAAATTTGTTAATTTTTTTCATCTTTTCAAACAACCAATTTTTAGTTTCATTGATTGTTCTCTTTTGCCTTTCTTTTCTTTATGTCCACTCTAATTTGTATTATTTCCTTCTTTCTTCTAACTTTGTGTTTAGTTTGCTTTTCCTATTCTATTTCTGTAAGGTGTAAGTTAGATTGTTGATTTGAAACCTTTCTCTTATTTTTTTAAAGATTTTATTTATTTATTTTTAGAGAGAGGGGAAGGGAGGGAGAGAGGGAGAGAAACATCAATGTGCGGTTGCCTCTCAGAGGGCCTCCGCTAGGGACCTGTCCTGCAACCCAGGCATGGATCCAGGCATGTGCCCTGACTGGGAATCAAACCGACAACCCCCTGGTTTTCAGGTTGGCACTCAATCCACTGAGCCACACCAGCCAGGGCAGAGATCTTTCTCTTATTTTAAAGTAAGTGTTTATAGCTATAAATCTCTCTTTAGCACTGATTTCACTGCATTCCATCAGGTTTGGTATATCGTATTTTCACTTTCATTTGTGTCAAGGTATTTTCTAATTTCCCTTGAGATTTAGTCTTTGACCCACTGGTTGTTTAAGAATTTTTAAATTTCTACATATTTGTGATTTTTTTTTTCTATTTTTGATTTGTAGCTACATTCCATTATAGAAGACTTGGTGTGAATGGAAGTTGTTGGATCGTTTTAGAATTATGTTTAGTTATGAGTAACAAAAACTTATAAACAGTGCCTTAAATAGTGATGCAGTGCTTTCATGATGTCATCAGGAACCCCGATGTCCTTTCTTTTTGGACAGCTCTCCTCATCATGGGCATGTTACTGTAGATAACACAAAATGGACTCTGTACCTCCAGGCAGCACGGTCTACGAGGTCTGTTCAGAAAGTGTCCAGCCACATAACATGAAAAATAGAGACATTTATTGAAGAAGATACAAGATACAAGAAACATTGTACATAGGACAGTGACTCCTCAGTCCCCTTCAAAGTAGGCACCTTGAAACCTCACACAGTTCTCCCAGTTGCCCATCAGCTGCCCTGTCATACTTTCCCGAATCTCATCAACAGTCTGAAATCTCTTCCCTTTCAAAGGTGATTTTAGGTTTGGGAAAAGCCAGAAGTTTCAGGGCTCCATATCTAGGCTGTGTGGGGACTGAGTCACCTGGGTGATTTGATATTTCACCAAAAAACTGCATGAGATGTGATGCATGAGCGGGTGTGTTGTCCTGATGAAGCTGTCAATCACCAGTTGCCCATAGCTGCAGCCTTCTGAATTGTTGAAATAGTTTCTGCAGAGGAATGTTCAAGCTTAATGCAAAATTTGATGCAGATTTATGGCTCTGCTTACTCAGTCACTTTTAATGCAATGGCCACACAGTACATGTGCTCGCTCAATGGCAGCTACTGCCTCCACTGACCAGTACAGTGAAGTCATTACTGTTCATGCATGTGCATTCCAGTCTCCTCTCCTTGGTTGCCAGGTTACATTGATGTTGTGCAAACTGTTCTTGTTATGTTAACAATGGCTAGACTTTTTCCAGACAGACCTTGTATTCCAGATGGGAAGGAGGAAAAGGAGGATTAATCAGGTACCTGTCACCTGAATCTGCCTTTGTTACAAGATTCTGTCTCTCAGAAGCTTCTCCCAATAACTTACAATTACATGTAGTTGGCCAGAACCTGGTCCTATGACCATTCCTATCTTCAAAGGATGCTGGAATATGTAGCTTTTTAGCAGGGGACATTTCTGTCCCCTAAAAAGATTTAGGTTTTTGAGATGATATGAATTTTGGGAATGGCAGCTATCAGTCCCTGTCAACAGGGTACAAGAGACTAGTTAGAACACTATTGTTTGGCGAGATGAGGGTGGCTTGTATTGTGGTGGTAGTGGAGTTGATGTTGAAATGTGATTGGATAGTTGATATATTTTGAAGGCAGCAGCCACAGGACTTGCTGGATTTGATAGGGAAAGCAGGAGGAGGAGAAAAGTAAAAGGTAACACTCAGGTTTCCGGCCTAACAATTCAATAGATAATAGCACTATTAACTGAAGTGAGGAAAAATAGAAAAAGGCCAAGAGTTGTGAGTTTTTATGAAGGAAGGGAAGCACAGTGGTACACTATAATACTATTTTGTTTACATGACATTTCAGGTGCCTGTTCTAGCTAAGTGGAAATCAATACTTTTTAAAATATTTCTGAGGATACCATTTAGATTCTTTTCCAAGGGCCACCCTCCCTCCAGCCACATCCTTCATCTTCAGAAATATCTCCGTTTATTCTGGAGCTAGTCCATTTGTTCTTATTGATTTTTCACGTACATGTATTGATTTTCTTCATGTATCTGGTGAACTTTGTTGACCGGTATTTGTGAATAAGGAGTGAGGATGCCAACTATAAAGGCATGCAGGCTCATCTGGAGGATGTTTGGGATGGAAGAGGGAAGGCAGTAGCTGGGCACCCTACAGCTTTTCCAAGGAACCAATGTGTTCTCTCCCAAATAGAACTTCCTTTCCTTTCTTTTTATCCCCCTTCAGTTATCTGATGTGGAAATGTGAGTGACAGCAAGTTCTACTCTGCTTCTCTGTAGAGATGCAAAACTCATATAGGATCTCCACCTAGACAGAGGCATGTATTCCTCAGAGAGCAGTGGTTTTAGGTTTGGTCGGTGACTGGGGGAGGCGCTGCTGCCAGCAGTGTGTGCTCGGTGCGCACTGAGAAAGAGTGTGGTGCTGGAGAAGGGGCCAAGCGATCCAGCTGTTCCAAATACAGCTCTTTAATGAATAACTGTGACAATTGCACCGTCATCTGACTTGCTTTGTATTTTTGGACCTCGAATTTATTGCTTCTCAGGCCCACCTGATTTCTGCTGTTTAAGGCTCTGATGTTCTTTCTTTCTTTTTCTTTTCATTGTTGTTCAATTACAGCTGTCCCAATCCCCCCCCCCACCATTGCTCTCCCCTGCCCCATCCAACCCCCTGCTCCCAAAGACAATCCCCACCCCACTGTCCTTGTCCATGGGTCCTTTGTACATGTTCCTTTACTTGACCTTTCCCTTCTTTCCCCCTTATCCCTCTCCCCTACCCCTCTGGTCACTGTCAGTTTGTTCTTTATTTCCATGTCTCTGGTTCTTTATTGCTCATTTGTTTATTTTCTTGATTAGATTCTGCTTATAGTTGAGATCATATGATATTAGTTTTTCACCGCCTGGCTTATTTCAATCAACATAATACTCTCCAGTTCCATCCATGCTGTTGTGAGGGGTAGGAGTTCCTTCTTTCTTTCTCCCATCCAAGTACTAACCAGGCCCGACCCTGCTTAGCTTCCGAGATCAGAGGAGATCGAGCACATTTAGGGTGGTATGGCCATAGACTCCTTTCTTTCTGCTGCGTAGTATTCCATTGCGTAAATGTACTATAGTTTTTTTGATCCATTCATTTACTGATGAGCATTTAGGCTGTTCCCAGCACTTGGCTATTGTAAATAATGTTACTATGAACATTAGGGTGCATAGGTTTTTTTGAATTGGTGTTTCAGTGTTCTTAGGCAGTGGAGTTGCTAGATCAAAAGGCAATTCCATTTTTAGTGTTTTGAGGAAATTCCACACTGTTTTCCGTAGTAACTGCACTGGTCTGAATTCCCATTAACAGTGCACTAGGGTTCCCTTTTCTCCACAACCTCACCAGCACTTGTTGTTTGTTGATTGGTTTATGATGGCCAGTCTGACCTGTGTGAAGTGGTATCTCACTGTGGTTTTGATGGCTAGTGATGCTAGCCATCACATGTCTCTGGGCCCTCTGTATGCCTTCCCTGGAGAAGTGTCTGTTCAGGTCCTTTGCCCATTTTTTAGTTGGGTTGTTTGTCTTCCTAGAGTGGAGTTGTGTGAGTTCTTTACATATTTTGGAGATCAAACCCTTGTCTGAGGTATCATTTGCAAATATATTTTCCCATATAGTTGGTTCCATTTTCATTTTGCTGATGTTTTCTTTAGCTTTGCAGAAGCTTTTTATTTTTGATGAGGTTCCATTTGTTTATTCTTTCCTTTATGTCCTTTGCTCTAGGGGACATTAATAAGCCAGGCAGTGAAAGACAAATACCATATATGATCTCACCTGTAAGTGGAACCTAATCAACAAAACAAACAAACAAGCAAAATTTAATCAGAGACATTGAAATAAAGAACAAACTGACAGTAACCAGAGGGGAGTGGGGAAAGGAATAATGGGGGAAAACAGGGGAAGGGACATCAAGGAACATGGACAAAGCCAAAGGGGGTGGGTTTGAGGGTGGGAGGTGGGAATGAGTGGGATAGGGGGGTGTGGTGAAAATGGAGACAACTGTACTTGAACAATAATAAAATACATCTATTATTTTATGTTAATTTACTTGACCCTTGGGAGGTAAGAAAGAGTAAACCTACCTGTTCAGTTTACCATATTGAAATTTCTGTATTGGTTTATTGTCCTTTCTGTCTTCCTGAGATGAATACCTAGAGCATTTCCCTCAAGTATAACTGTACTGGAGATTTTTATTCACAAAAGTATTGTATGTTTATCTAATTAACAACACAGAGTTTAACAGTGAAAGTTAATAATGTTCTCTTTCCTCTCCTCCAGAGTCACTCCCTTGAGAAAACAGTGTTAGCATTTTGTATCCTTTCACACATTTTTCCACGCTTATACGAAGGGGGAGTTTTTGGTTGTTTTGTGTTTTTTATAAAAATGAGATGTTTTGCTACTACTTTCTCTTGTACTTTCTTATCATACGTATTTCATTTCTTTTTTAATTTCTCTACTAATTCATTTAAGTCAGTAAACCTTCAAATGTTAGAAATCAAGGGAAATTTGAGGAAATTCAAACAAAATGAGAAAAACAGATGTGGAAATGCATGAGCTGTATTTAGAGAATTCCGAGTTAGACACATGTTTCTGGAAGAGAGAAACTATGGTGGCAATATTGGGAAACTTGCAGAGATAATTTAGAGTCAGTGTGTGAGGGCAATGAATAACAGCAAAAGTGGGAAGCCACTGAAGATTTAAAAATAAAGTTATGTTATTAATTGTTTAATGTTAATGAACACCTAAGTGTTCAGTACTGAGGGATGGGAACTAGACCTTTGGGGGTGAGCATACTATAAGCATATACAGATGTTGCATGAGAATGTTGTACCTGAAACTTATATAATGTTACAAAGCAATGTTACCTCAATAAAAAGATATGATGTTTTAAAAAGTGTTTCTTATGAAAACATCATTCATTGAATTGTTACTCCAACTAACTTGATATACAGTGGACCCCCTAGGGACTGAAGGAGATAATGTGTAGGAAAGTGGCAGCAGTGTGTGCTGTGTGTGCACCAGGAAAGAGAACAGCGTTGAAGGGTCCAAGGATCCAGCTACAAAGCATTCTACAAAGAGATGGAGTCAGGTTCTCTCTAGATGAGTTGGGAGAGTGCAGGTTCACTATGATGCTTCCAAAGCGCCGTTCTCCCTCACTGCAGTCCTGATTGTGTGGTGGAAGGTTACTTAGGATTTAGGTTTCTAATCCTCTGGGCAACTTGAAGCAACAAACTTTAATTTCAGATTCTTTTTTTAATTCAATTTTTTATTTTATTTTAATTGTTGTTCTTGTACAGTTTTCTGTCTTTTACTCCCACCCCAGCCCACCACCCCAGCCCTCCCCACCTCCCTCCCATTTCCACCCCCGCTAGTTTTTGTCCATGTGTCCTTTATACTTGTTCCTGTAAGCCTTTCCCCTTTCCCCTGAAATTCCCTCCCCTCTCCCCTCTGGTCACTGTCAGCCTGTTCTCAATTTCAGTGTCATTGTGTAAAACAAGGAGTAGGGCTGAATTCTCTCTCAAAGTGCCTTCTATCTCTAAAAACTTGATGGGTCTGTGATTCTACAGTTTTTCCTGTAAACCCTGGTTTAGCAGCAAGTGCTTTCTTAGGCCGTGTTACATGCCCATTTAACAATTACAGGCTGAGAATCATTGAAATTGCTATTTCAATATAATATCAGATGTCATTCGTTATCTAAAGAATTTCACAATCTTTTAAAATTAGATTACACTTGTTCTGATAATTGTTTTCTACATTTGTTTCTGCTTGAAGTTATGTGCATTGTTTTAAATTTTACAAATTCAATAGAATAAATATTGTAGTATCAAGGAAGCTAAGATTATACAGTATGCGTATGTGTATATACTGATTTCTTTTGATACTTGGAGAAGTATAGTAGTTAAGAGAAACTTATTTAGGTTTCAAAATTTTTTGTATCTTTAATATCTATTGAGAGAATAAAATTATTTTGGGAAATATCTTTTTATTACAAGCAGTCAGAAATTAAAACCTCTCTTTTTATAAGGTGGCTTTTTCACAAAAAGGATATGAGGCACCATCTTTGAGGCCAGAATATGCAGAATTCAAACCAAAATACGAGGTGAGTGCTGAGTTATCCCATCCCAATACTAATTACATGAAAAGGACCCCCCCAAATCCAGAACTTATTTGTAAAAAACTGTTAATTCTTACATGTTTAAATTCTAGTCACCTTCAAAGCACTATCCGTTTGATGCAGTATGCCTATAGAGATGTTTTTTCCCATTGCACAAAACAGTTTTTTAACTTGTCCATTTTGATGCCTTTTAGTGCCTCTACTATTTTTTTGTTTCACCTCTTCCACCTGGGCAAAATGTTTCCCTTTGAGGACTTTTTTCAACTGGGGTAACAAACAAACCAAAAAAAGTCACTCAGGGTGAGATTGAATGAATAGGTAGGGTGGGGCACAGGGGTCATACTGTTTTTGGTGAAAAACTGCTGAACACTCAGCGCAATGTGGGTAGGTGCACTTGTAAATCACCCATCATGAAATGGGCAAATGCGTTGAAAGAGTCTTCAAAAAACATTCACTGAAGCTAAATGCAGCTTCTCACAACAATGCCAGCTGGTACTCTGATGCAGATGGGTTCCTAGAACCCTCACCTAGCAGGGAAAGCCTGTATTACAAGGGACCCGTCCTCCAAAAGATAATTCCAGTTTTGGGAGTTCCCCTTCATAATTAAATACTAGGTTTCTCTAGTACATTATGCAATTCAATGGCTCCAAAACCAAATTACCCTTTAGAAACACCAGGCTATCTTTTAAAAATACACATTTCCAGGTCTCACCTCTGACCAAATGAATCTCAGTCTGGAAACAGAGCCTAGGAATCTGTACTTCTCAAAAACCCAAGGGGATTATTATGCTGTCACCTGGGTATCTGCTACCATTAAAATAGCAGTTATAGTAAATTGTATCCAATAAAATGAAGCTTGAATTACTAAAGTGAAATAAACTAAAACATATTCTAGAGTGGTTATTTCACAATTTGATTTTTTCAATTAGATAATGTAAAAGTCGTATGAACAAAGGGTTTGAATAAGAGACTTCATTTTGAAGCTATTTCAGTGAGAAACTAATCTCAGAGCTATAAAACTGACTATGGATATTACACTGAAATTTCACTGTAATCCAGAATTTTGTCTACTGCCATCTCTTAACCATGTTTGAGGCATATATAGTATTCATCAAAAAGTAAGATTTTACTGTGCTGTGCTAAGGATTGAATGGAACTCATCATTGTTGAAATTCTCAGGTAATATATGTCCCAAGTCAGCCTTTAAAGAATATTTATGATAGTTTTAATTATGCATTTAATACTTTGCATTTTTTGAATTTTCTACATTGATCCTAAATGGTAAATATTTATGTGGATAGGACTTAGATCCTGATGTTAGCCATTGTCTAAGCAGATGCAGCTAATGCTAGAAATTGAATTCTTTAAAAAAACAATTTGTGCGTACCTTTTAATTATTTACAAATATTCCAGGTAGCAAAAAGCTCTTGGACACAAAATAGTATTAGAGTTAGGAATTTGACAGTTTTTCATTAAAATTTCAAATATTTTAAAAATAAAGTTAGTTTTATCTTCATAAAAGTACAAGGATGAATAGATAAATCAACAGATTGCTCAAAGAAAATTAGATAGAACATTTATTATAAATTCAAAATAAATGTTATAGAATATTTTACTTTTTTTTAACATTACAGCATTTCGACACCAGGGACAGTTCTGATTCTTTTCTAAGGAATATAAACAACAAAATGTCAGTCAGAAAAAGGACGGACCAAGATATGTTTGAATGTAGAAACACTTTAAGTGCAGAGGTTATAGAACATGAAGACCAAGACCCTCCTTACACAACACATTCGGGGACTCCAAGACCTGCAGATGAAACCTGGCCTCATGGTGGTGACACTAAGGGAAAAACCTGTGGCCCTGATATCAGCACAATAAAGACTTTAAACGCTAAGGATAATTTAGCCCATGATCCTAGTATCACCACAATAAAGAGTTTACATATTCAGAGTAAGGTAAAGGAAAGACCACCAAATATATCCTTACCAAACTTGGAAAGAAAATCATCACTAACTGGAAATGTGAACATATGTACATGTCACTTCTCAAAATCATTAAGTCTTACTTCCAACATAGAAAACTTAAAACAATTGGTGGTGCTCAAGTCAATTTTACCTAAAAATCTGCAAGACCTTTCAGAGAAATTATTTTCTAAACCAGAAGTCCCTACAGACACTGAAGCAAGAAAGAAAAGTCATAGTTCTCTATTTCTAAGTGTTCCTGATAAACCACCTAGTAGTTTGGAAGACAAGATATCTGAAAAAATCCAAGATTTAAATAGCTGGCTTTCAAAAGGAAACATTTTGTATTCAAAATCTCTTCTAAATACAATAATTAAAGATGCTCCTGTAGTTTCACTTTCGGAAGTGGGGCCAGGAAATTCTCCAGAGGTAGGAAGGGAACTTGTCTCTGAAAAACACTCAGAGGCTGGTGAGAAAGCTTTCCCAATGAAAAAAAAGAGTAGTTTCAAAAAGAAACATTTAGAATGTGACATACCTATTTCTAAACCAGGTTGCAGTGGCATTGCACAGGATTGTGTTATAAAGCAAATATTCACTGCCGAAAACTTCTCCATGTCAGACGTGGGAACAGAAGAGTTGAGTGAGACACAGATGGACTGGCAGAACCAGTTACCCATAGGCTGGGAGAATTCATCTTCAAATATTCTAGTTTACTATAAAGAAAACGATGAAATAGATTTGCCAGGGGCCAAATCTGTCACAAGCCAGGAAATGCAAGCATTTTCTATAGATGCTCTCTTAGCATCTGGGGAAATCAAAGTGATAGAATTAGGTAAAGAATACCAGAAGAGTTCTTTGCTGGATACAGAGACAGCCTTTGCTGAAGAAAAGCCAAAAGATTCCACAGAGGATTATTTAGAAATCCCATGCAAAACACATTCTCTTTCAGAACAGAATATGCCCATCAGTCCCAAAGAAAGCACTTCTTTAAAGAGTGTGGAATTTATAGACAAAGGCCAAAATGTATCCCCACAAGATTCAAAATATCCATCAGCAGCAGATAAAGCAACAGATTTGCCAAGTAGTAGTCAGAGGCTTGATAGAGAAGAAAGTGATCTAAGTTCTACCTTAGAAAATTTATGTAATTTGTTAATGGGTAAACTTAATGAGTCAGATGTAATAATGTTAAGATCCTTTTTCAAAAGCATATTTAATGTTTTTTTAAAATATAATCAGTCTGAAAAGAGAAGACAACCAGAAAAAGAATTAGAAAGACTAATTCAACACCCGTTTCCAAATAATACAGAAGACCTTAAAGGAATTAGAGAGAACTTTGATAAAGCAGACAAATTGAATAGAAAACCTAGTTTGAGTCCAAAGCTGCGTGTATTTCTAGAAACACTCTCAGAGTCAGAAATAAAAAACCTAAAATCTGAATTAAGTAAACACATCCAGCATTATCTTGTAGAGAGACTTTCAGAATCAGGACATATTTCCACAGAGGACTTACCGAAAATCTATCAGAACCTGTATTTGATGAATGAGAGAGCAGAACCAAAAGGGCAAAATGTTTTTCTGGAGAAATATTCAGAAACCATAAAAGAAACTATGTCTTTTGTAAATAATTTTGATCATTATTTCATAAATAAGCATTTGGAAATAAAGTTGAGATCTTTTTTAAATGAAATTCTTCAAAAGCATTTCCTAAAAAACCTTTCAGAAAGCAGTTCATTTAAAGAGACAGAATCTGAACCTATGCACTCAAACATATCTTCTCTAAGAACTAAAAGTGCTTCAGTATCTTTTCACGAGTTACAAGATATTTCAAAGGGGAGTTTTGGTAGAAGGCTTGAAATAAACATGAAATACCCTTTAAATAAATCTCTGCAAAACTATCTCATAGCTTTATCAGAAAATGAACTATTAAATCTAAAAGCTGATTTAAGCAAATACTTCCAGAGATGTTTTATAGAAAAACTTTCAAAATCAGGGCTAATCACTGAAAGGCAATTAGAAGGAGTAAACAACCATATGAATTTGATTAATTCTAGTTCCACACCATTAAAATGTATAAAGCCATACTTATCTTTTAGAGATGAAAACCAATTTGTGGAGGAACATTCAGAAAAGCAAAATAAATATTCAGAAATTGTTCATAAAGCCACTTTACAACAGCTTCCTGAGGATAGAGTTGTAGACACAGAACTGACCAGAAAGGAAGAAAAGGAGTATTTTCTCTTACAGAATACTGAAGAAAATCCATCAACAATTAGAGAACAGAAAAGATGTTATTTTAAAGAAGAAGCTAAAACACTGACTTTAATAAAAGTGCAAGCTGCTTCCAACAAAAATAGCGGAGCAGTTCCATTAAAGACGTCAGCAGCACAACTTACAGACATGGTGCTTAAGAGACAAAGGAAAGAACATGGTGTTATGCAGCTTCCTCAAGCAGAAAATTTGGATTTTAAAACAGAAATTCAAGACGCACATAGTTTGAGTGGTAAATCAAAACTAATTCAAGCAAATGCTTCCTCTGAAAGGACACTCAAAATGAAGTCCCTTGGAAAAAATGAGCATAATAACATCTCTAAATCGGCGGTACAGGAAACACCTGAAGCCGTGTTGTCACCATGTCCTAGAATTCCTTGCTGCAAAAAGCCAAATGAAGATGAAAAATGCATAAATAAGTTCACTTTTCCTTCCAGGCAAAGTAACACTTTAACTCATTTGAGTTCGGAGGCTGGGGAGAACTCGGAAGTCCAGTTTTGTCAGAGACTGAAAGGATATAATAACAATAATAAGAAACAACATTTAGTAACATTTGCACATTACAGAAAAGAAATACAAGCTCTTTGTATAAAACCAAGTGAAATTTGCAATGAAAAGTATGCCAAGGCCCTTGAATCACAATTGTTTAAAGTTATGGAAACTAAGAAAAACTCCAAACCATCCCTCTTCCCAGAAGTAATAAAGAGAGAAAATCTAAAGCCCAAGGTCCAGAAAGAAAGAGACCATGTCAACAAACAAAAAAAGTCAGTGAAGATAGTTAATATCCTACCAACCACACTGCCCACCACAAGAACGCTCAGGAAATCTGTTCCAAGGAGAGTGCTTCATTGGACTGCAAGAACTGCGATACATGTAATAATGTTTTCCTAAGTCTTCTACCTCTGTGTTTTGCAAAGTTCTGCAAATAATCTAATTTAGGATACACACACACACACATAGCTGCATGCAAATGTGTGTGCAACCTTCATTGCCCCAAGATATATATACTTCCAAATTAAAAAAAATTTCTTCTGACATTCAAATATCACCTTACCTGAATCAAAATGCAATCACAAAATCGGGGAACTGTTAACACAATGAGTACTTTTGTATAAAATAGGTAAAGGGCACCCCTTCTGGAGTATGAATTAGGAAAAGACAACCTTTCCTCTAGGGCACAGGTGGCACAAACAGTGCCTGCAGGCTGAATGCGGCCCTCCACCTTGTTTTATCCAGCCCAGTACCTTGTTTCCACCCGGTGGCAGCGCGGAGCACCTTGCCCCTAGTTAAGGAATAGTTACATCTATACAGTCCTAAAATGACATTCGGCCGTTTGAAGGCAACCGTGAGGCTGATGTGGACCCCAGTGAAAATGAGTTTGACACCCCGCTCTAGGAAGAGTCTGCAGGCTGACCCAGCCTGGAGCCAGAGTGCATGGCCCTATCTGGGCTTTCAGAGCTGTGGGCTGTTGTACAACCTGTGCAACCGTTGGCAGTGTCTGTATACAGACACTGTGGAAACACAGCTGGGATTTTTTTCACACAGATACAAGTGTAGAGTTTTTTTCAGTTACTGAGCTATCTGTTTTAGTAAACAAAGATATTATGTGCCAGTTGATCTGCTAAGCACTAGCATATGTAAAATTCACAATCAGATCACGAACAGATCACAAAATTTTAATTTAACTTCTACTCTTCTTTTCTCCCCACTCCACTGCTATATTGTGTGCTGACAAACTTTGGAATTCAAATCTATTTTTTAGTATTACATAAAATAGAAAGATGAATCTCCTACTAGACTTTATGCAAACCATTCTAAAGAAAATTAAAATCTGGGAATGGAAGGACCATATTTTTTTTCCAAAAATATTTTTCTTTAATAAAGATTTCACATATCATGGGTTTAGTGGAAAATAATTAAAACATTGTGTAAACAGTCCAGTATATAAATTACTATTTATATTTCAGATCATATAATTTTTCTGCAAAATCTGTGCATATTCAGCTTCAAATTCAGCAGCATCTTCTTTTAGTTCTGTAGTTAGAGTTTTTGCAAACTCCTGCCACATCATAATCAAGTAAGTCTCCACGCTCTTACTTGAAGTCCATGGCCTTGACGTAGAAATCACCAAGTTTTCTCTTGGAGTAAAGTTTCCATAGAGTACCAAACTACTATTAAGATTTCCAACACAAGGCATCTCTAGGCCTGGCTTTGGATGAAGAGTGCTGAGTAAAGGTGTGTTCTGCAGTTTCTGCAGAAGTTCAGTGCTGTGCTCTGCTAGCTTCTCGTTAGTCTTGTTTAGTATATTTGCTAATGACTTTCTACTTTCTATTTATTCCAGGTAGAGTTGCTTATATTTTTCCAAATTTATTTCTTTACAATTCTGAGAAATTTTTATTTTGGAGAGTTCAAATTCCAGATCTTTAATTCTGAGTTCCAGCTGACTTCTTATTGAAATATTATGATTCTCTCTCAACTGCTCCAGATTTTTGTGAGATGCTGCTTGTGTCTGTAAAAATAGATTGACTTCTTCTAATTTTTCTTCTATATTCTGTCTTGCTCTTTCTTCAATCTTCCATTTATACTGTTCTAATTCACTAAATTCTATCATATTCATTTCTATATGTGTTTTGAGATTTATTCCTTCTTGTTTCCACTTTTTTCATTCTTTAGTTTTTCACATTTTTTTGTAATGCTTTCATAGATAATAACTCCTGTTGAAGACATGTATTTTTTTTCATCCAGATGTTGACATTTTGAAGGTGCAGTTTCCAGTTTTGCTGTAAGATCATTGTTCATATGCTTTAACATATTAATCAGTATATCCAGTTCATTTTGATTTGGTTTCAAATCTCCAGGGAAACTAAGCTTTCCATTTTTATATTCATTTAGCTTCCTTTTTGTAATTTTTAAGTTTCTTAAATCCAGTTATCTCTTTTTCTAATTCACTATTTTTCTTCATTTCTTCATCCAAGCTATATGTCACAGATTGTTTTAACTCAATATATTTCTTTAATTGTTCCGTTTCATCCAGAGACTAATTTGTACCTATCAGGACTGTCTGAAGCTGCTCAATTTTCAGTGATTGCTCTTTGATTGTATCTTTTAAGTTGACATTTTCAATTTCAAGCTTTTGCATGTGATCTCGCATCTCCTCAGCACATCTTTTGGCCGCTGCGCATCGATCCTGTGCTTCTTGTAATTGACTTCTGACTTGGTCTAATTCTTCTTTAAATCCTGTGTCTCTTCTTCTAAATCCGTATGATGAGGTGATGTAGTCTCCAGTGAAGCCTCTGACATAGATTGGTTTTTTAGGGTGTCAGCCAGTTCTTGTTGAAGTTGTCTCACCATTGCATCTCTTTCTACTTTATCATTTTCATACTGATTCATTCTTTCTTTTAAATGATTGCATTCATCGATTAACTCCTTGTTCTTTCATTCAGCATAAGAGCTTGTTTTTCACTTTTGGCTTGAAATGTTTTTATGATCCTGAAACTGATCTTGAATATTAATTACTGTCTTTTCTTTACTGTCAGTTTTATTGTGAGCATCATCCAGCTGCTGTCGAAACAACACATTTTCACTCTATAGTTGAGATAGCCTCTCCTCTAAGGAGCCCTGTTTTCCAATGTATTTATTCACTTCACCCTGTTTCTTTGATACATGTGTTCAGTTTCCTTCTTTTGACACTGTGTTTGCCTTAGATCTCTCTGTATACCTTCTAAAACCAATGTCCTTTCTCTGAGAGCATCTCTTGTGTGATGAAGCTCAATTTCTAGGCTATTGAATTTACTTTCAGCTTTAGAAAGTTGTTGAGAAAGAATCTCATTTCTATCTTCCAGGTCAGACATATCACAATTCATTTTGTCCTATAAACGAAACCATTCATCTCTTGCTCTCTGGAAATCACATCACAGGTCTCTTTTTGATGTCTCCCTTTGCTCATGATCCTGTACAGCAGTAGCCAGTCTAGACTGGTATGATTCAATTTCTGTTTCCAGTCTTTGTTTTGTTTTTCAGTCTCCAGTTTAGACTTTAGTATTGTATTCTCAGCTGTCAGAACATTAAGCTGCCCATTATATTGGGACACTGTTTTTGTAAATGTTTCCTCATTCAGTTTTATTGTCTTTTGAAGAAGGTTATTATTTTCTTTGACAACTGCAATGTCCTCAAAATATTTTTTCCATTTCCTGGTTCTGATTTTTTGCTGTGTCTATTTCCAGTCTTAGCAAGGCAATTTCATCCTGTAACGTGGTTTTCATGCAACTTTTTTTCTGTTTCATAACTACCAGAAACCTGATTTAAATTCTTTTTTACAATCTTTGATTCCATCTCTAGTGTTCAAAGAGTGGTTTCAAGTTGTTGGCTCATTTCAACTACTTTCATATATTGCTCTTCTTTTTTTCTTAACTGCTCCCTTATTTTGTCGTAAAACACATCCGTGTTTCTTCTCTTTTTCTTCTTTTAATATAAACCTCAAGTTGCAGAGTTCTTGTTCCCATTCCACTTTCTGATGCTCTGTGATTTCATTTCTTTTGTTTCTGATAGCTCCTTTTGTAGTTCACTAACCCTATTTTCCATTTTTTAATTTTTTCCTGTATTTCACAGTGATTTTTCATAAGTTCTATTAATCTTTCATAGGAAAGAAGTGCGTCCCCTGGATTTTCAGTAAGCTAACAGAATCAAGACTTTTGCTACTTTCAGAACACATTTTAGGTCTCCTTTCTCCTTTGTATTCAGAAGTTAGTTGATGATTGCTTGTTTCTTGCTTCAATATTTGCCTTGTTACAAGTAGCTTTGCTACTATAGCTGTATTTTGACCAAGGACAGCGTGGGGGAGAGCAATGTTGCCATCGATGTCCATTATATTGGGGTAGGCACCACGGTCTAGCAGAATTTTTGCACATTCCTCTTGCTGGGATTGTATGGCCTTAATCAGAGCTGTCCTGTTTTGTCACTGAGGTTCAGCAGGCATTTTCTGTCAGCTAGGAGAGTGACCAGTCCCTTATGGCCATTGGTACAGGCCAAATGTAGGGCAGTCAGACGCACACAGTCCTTCCTTCTCCCTCTGCCCTAGTCTGGGGTACCTTATCTCAGAAAAAGTAGTAGAAGTCCATGATTCAGGCTCTTGGCACCATCAGCTGTGCCGCCTCTGTGATCTCCAGTCAATCCAAAGCCACATGGCACCTTCTCATGGCCCACCAGCAAGAATCCTTTCACCCCTTTGCTTCCCAGCAAAGTATCTCCTGCTTCCTAAGCTACGTGGCAAAAAGGAGTAACCCAAAGCCACGTGGTCCTGACTCTCACCCAAGACTCGGGATCCCCACTCCACCAAAGCCTTGTGGGTCTCCGGAAGGACCGTATTTTAATTTTCTTGATCGCTGCTTTTATCTGTTGGTATATATAAACAGGCATGACCTACAATTAGAAAAATAATAGATCCTAAAATGATATGATAATTTGATATGTATAATTCTATTTTTGAGAAAATAGATCTAATTTCAGAATAGTTGAATTTCTGCAATAAATTGATTTTCCATAATAAAGCAAATATTTAGCTACAGTAAAGCAAATTAGTAGCAGGGTAAATATTAATATAGCTTACACTCTCAACTTTGGATTCCTCTTTTCTATCTAAATTCAGTAATTTAGCATCCAATAAGTGAAGGTTTGTGCTCACTAGATTAGGTGTAGAAAGACGAGGGATTTATAGTCTTTGGAAAAGACATTGTGAAGTTCCTTCAAACAAATAGAATCATTAATACTCTTTGAAACAAAACAAGAAATTGTGTTTATGTTACATGGTATGAGATTATATAGGATCTCAGAATTCTTATCCTAAGAGCAGGCAGGGGAGATAGTTATCTTTATTTCCCTCTGTTAAACCAACAGTACCTAAACTTTTCTCTAGTGACATTTGGCAACAGAATTGCGTGGTAAGAGGGAGTTTTTCAGATCATCAGAATGCCTTGCTCTTCTGATTCCCTGAAACCCAAGAATCCCCCAAAGGAATAGAAACAGAAGACTGGAAACCGAATTGTAGGAGCATCCAGAAAAATAACCAGTGGGTGGGTCTCTGTGCGCTTCCACTGGAGCTCTAGCAATCCGTTACATCTACTGTAAAGCAAAAATCATGTATTGCTCACTGGTGTAACAGAAATTCCCTTAGTAATCTGGCTTACCTAATTGCTCTGTGTACGTCACAGGGAAGAGGAGGAATGTTTCCTTGCCCTCTGCAACCCAGAAAAAGTGTAAAGTAGGTCAAATTTGTCTAGACTCTTAATACCTTCTGTTCTGTAAATCTCTTTATTGCTCTCTAATTATTCTCAGTGCTGCTGAACCTCCCCTCACCCTCCAATTCCAATAATCCATTTCCACTTTCTCTCCAAATGAAAGCAGCCCACTCCTCGGCTTTGGCCATCTCTGTGAAGTGTTAAGAGACAAGCTGCTTAAACTGCAGAGGAAACTAATTTGAGAATGACTAATAGCTCCAGGTCTTCTTATGGACAATCATAGGTTATTATATTAGTAAAATATAGTCACATTATAAAAAAATTAAAGAGAAAAGGAAAACAAAGCTCATAATCCAACCACCCTAACACAGCTACCATTTAAAAAATTATTTTTGGTATATGTCTTTTAGTTATTTCCTTGAATGTTTTACTTGTTTACTTTCAAAGCGTACATGAAATTTTTATTATTTTAATATAAACATAACTATATTCTTAGATGCTGGGCTCTGTGTGTGTGTGTGTGTGTGTGTGTGTGTGTATTGAAGATGTTTATTAACTTCTAAGGAATGAACATTTGGATGATATTAAATAGTAAAATATAAGAATTCATAATTTATACTTGGGGTTGGGGAAGATGTATTTTGGAGGAAAAGAACTATAGAATAGGCTATTAGCTTTGCCTAGGAGCCTGACGCCTGAGGACAGCTGCCCTAAATTTACCTGGTTTCAAGCTGTATATCTTCTTTCTCTTTTGAAATAACAGATCATCTGAAACAATAACTTTTTTCCCAAAGGCATGATTTCTATAGTGTTACAGTTTCCAATGGGAGGTATTGGGTGTAGGGTCTGAATTTACCTATAAAACATTTGAAGCTTTCATTTTTTTCTCTTTAACTGTTGATATTACATACTTTGGTCCTTAAAAATTTAAAACACACCTTTCAAATTTAATCTTTATTATATTTTTTCCATTACCATTTAGTCCCCTTATAACCCCCTTCCCCCAGCAATCACCACACTGTTGTCCATGTCCGTGAGTCCTTTTTGCTCTCCACCCTCTTATCCCCACCCCCACTAGCTGTCAACCTGCTCTCCATCAGAGGCCTAACCTCACCAACTTGACCTTTTATTTTAATCTTTAGGATTGTTTGGATAGACTTGAGAATTCACCTATGACCTCTTTCCAGCATCTTGAAAAATTGAAATCAAGAGCAAGCCTTTTAGGAAAGAGCCCAGAGGAGAGCCATGATCGGCTAAAACACTCTGCGCGGCCGTACACTGCTCCAGAGGTTAACCAACGGCGAGAAAACTACACTGGAAAAGTTACAAGTCCTCGAATGGTTTCAGCAGGCTTAGTTCATTTAAATGACACAACCCCAGATTATGATAGCCATAAAACTCAGCCCAAAAAAAAGTTTGCTCACCCATGATATTATCCAGCTGTGAAAGAGTTCAGAATGACACGTGAGGCCAACAGTTGAAATATCATTTCACCAGTTAACAAAATGGTTGGGAGATCTGTCCTTCTGTGTGATAGAAGTCGGCAACCAAACTTCATCTTGTTAGAACCATTTTGTTTTAATTAAAATGAAAAGAAACACTTTTTGATGTAAATGTGTTTTTGTTTCCTTCAGGAACAAACCCAGAAATACATATTCAGTTCATATTTATTAGCAAAGTTGTATTTCCAGTTTTCCTCTTTTTTACTGTGTAACAATATCATTCCAATTCATAGTTCTCTTTTTTCTCAAATCTTTGTTATCCTCCAAATTACCCCTGCCTACCGAGTTTTTAGGTTCCGTATTTGCAGTTGTTTAGCCTTTTGCTCTTTAGCTTTGGTTATACAGGGTCCGGCAGAAGTAACGCCTGCATGAGTGTGGTTGGTAGGGTAATATGGGTGTAATAATTTATAGTTTTAATTTGAAAATTTCACCTAAAATGTCATATGGTGTGCTTGAGTATGATATATTACAGAATTACGTTTATGATTTTGTAATAAAAAATTTTGTATTAAAAAGGGGTGTTATATGTGTTGGACCCCATATTTCTTAATTGAACAGAATGCAATTCTCTAGATCTATAGAACTTGTTAATTTTAAATCAGATATTACAGCTTTTTACACTGTAAAGATAACAGAACAGATTTAATATTAGTTCCTGAAGCATCTCTTACACTGTAGTGACTTTCTTACTTGGAAAACTATGAAAGGGCCTCTTTAATAACACAAAACTCAAGAAGTTGCATAAAATCACAGAAACTGTGTAAAAAGGTATCTAGCTAAACAACCTAGGATTTAATTCAGAGACTTCTGAGAATTGGTTCTATTCCCATCAAGTACAATATTTGCATCTTGTTGAACTTCAATTGATAGAATTTTTGTCAGTCTCAATTTTTCTCCCATAAGTCATAAAATCTATGGGGTTTAAGTACGTCGGATGGTAGAAAACCTAACTCTTGATCATTCATTTAATGGTATAATCAAGGTAGCAATTTTTTTTTTTGAGACCAAGATTTTCTAGTAATCCTCGAAGTTGTACCTGTATAAGTCACAGTGTAACAGGGAAAACATAACTCTGGATTTTCATGTAGAAGGAACACAGGGAATTGGTTTCATGAGTGATGGAATCAAGGCTAAGAAACTAAAAGGGATGGTGAGTCGATCCAGAGATTAGTACGAGCAGGAAGTGCTACTACGTCTCACATGGAAGAGATAGCAGAAGCAAGTGGTGCCACCAGGTCTTAAGGTCAAAAGACAATACAGTCACTGCCAGAGACATCAGAAGAAACAGGAGAGTGTGGGAAAAGGGTGAGAAATAACACATTTCTCCCCTCTTTCCCTGCCCTCTGGTCTTCCACTATTTCCTCCCTGGAAACCAGAGACTGAGGGTGTATGGGAAATGTATTGCAGTTCCCAGTGAAGCAGAGCCAGGGAAGAGTGGAGAAATGGATTTAAGAGCTAACAGGCAATTGACCAGCACTACTGATAAGGAAAGCCATTGATCCGGCTTGCAGTAAAGGAGGAACTACTTACTAGATGGAAATCTCAAATCCCTTTGCCTCACTTTAAATTCTTAGTGGCAATACTATGACATGCAAAGAGTTTAAAATTTCCTACTATGGAATCTCAAATTTTCAAAAGTTACTTACAATAAAAAATAAAAAATATCTCATAACCTTTATTCAATGCTGAATTCCATAAATGTTTATTAAATGTCCATAATATGCCAAACACTTTGCTAAACACTAGGAATATTCTAATGAGTAAGACAATATTTTCAAGGAGTCCACAGCCTGTTGGGGACATACACACAGAAGTAGTTAGAGTCGTATAAGCACTTTTTGGGGAAGTACTATAGAAGCTCATAGGAAGGCATTTTAGCTAAGGCGACTGTGCTAGCTTGGGTCCTTCAGAAACCCAACACTGAGATGACTGGACAGGTGTGAAAGGCAGAATAATGATCTACCCACCCTACTTCCAGGAATCTGTGAGTATGGCAACTTACATGGCAAAAGAGACTTGCACCCGTGATTAAATTAAGGGTCTTGAGATGAGAGTGTCCTGGATTACCTGGGTAGGCCCAAAATAATCTCAAGCATCCTTAGAAGGGAGAGGCAGGAGGGTCTGCATTAGAAAAGATGTGATTGCTGAAGCAGAAGTTGGAGTAATGCTGGCCCAGGAAGCAAAGGGAGGCAGGCAGCCTCTAGAAGCTGGAGAAGGCAGCAGATTCTCTTCAAGCCTCCAGAAGGAACATAGCCTTGCCAACCAATTTGAAGCTTCTGATCTCTAGAACTGCAAAAAATAAATGTGTTGTTTTAAGCCACTGCATTTGTGGCAGACTGTTACAACAGAGAGCTAATACAGCAAGCAAGGAACTTGTGGTACAAAATTTAAGACATTCTTAGGGTAAGCCTATCAGTGAAGTGTTGTTCAATACAGTAGCTACTGTGATGATTCATCTCACGTATCCATTTGATGGGGCTGCAGGGTGCCGATATTTGGTCAAGCATTATTCTGGGTGTTTCTGTGAGCCCTTTTGGATGAAATTAACATCTAAGTCTGTGGACTAAATAAAGCAGATTGCCCTCCTTGATGTGGGTGGGCCTCTTCAGCTCAAGACCTGAAGAGAACAAAAACACTGACCCTCTCCTGAGGAAGAGAACTCCTGTCTGAGTG
The DNA here is from genome assembly GCA_039655065.1 of Glossophaga mutica. NCBI lineage: Eukaryota > Metazoa > Chordata > Mammalia > Chiroptera > Phyllostomidae > Glossophaga > Glossophaga mutica. Next base: position 28,672,624 of record CM077306.1, read on the forward strand.
CCTTAACCAGGGGCATCAGCTTTTTCCTGCCTTTGGACTCAAACTGAAACATCAGCTCTCCCTGGGTCTTCAGCCTGTCAACCTTCAGCCTGGAACACCACGGTCTCTGCTAGGTCTCCCTCCAGCTTGCCCATTCACCTTGCAGATCTTGGGACTTGTTAGCTTCCCTAATTGTGTGAGGCCATTCCTGTAATACATCTCCTACTGCTTCTGTTTCTCTGCAGAACAGTAATACACTCCCAGGTCTGAGGGGCACTGTTTCAGTCTTCACAGTCCATCTTTTGCATTTCACGTATCAGTGCTCCACCCTGATTCAGAACCTCCTCAATGGTTCCTGTGAGACTCTCTTACTGAAGGGAAATTTAGGAGGTTAGAGGAATACTGTAGCCCCCAATACTACATGTGGCCTGGGGGCCTCTGCTGGTACTCATCTCCTCTCCCTCCTCCCCCTGGGCAGGTCTTTGTGGTTTGCTTGATGGAGGGACCTAAACATTCTCGATGGGGGCTGGCCAATAAATATGAAAAGGTTTGTGTCTCTAATTGTCTATTAATTTACACACTGTCTAATTGGTTTTAATTTTTTAGTCTTAAGACAATCATTTAAAAATACTTTTAATGGAATGTTAAATAAGAGTGTACAGATTAAAATCCAGAGATAGGTCCCAATTTACCACACTTCAAACCACGTACTCTTTGAGACACAGCATCTCTTTGCTATTTTGATAATACCATGCATTAAGATCTCTCTGTCATTATATGTTGCATCACCTACAGGAGCAAGAATAGTCATATAAAAGACCAGAACATCATCTCCCTCCATTGAATCAAATACCAGGTTGTCTCTAATTCACAGATTATGTAAATAAATCTGTTTGTTTGCAAACTGGGTTCCCTTGGCAAAACAAATTAGAATCTGTGTTTTAGGTTTATCAAACCATACAAAGAAAATAAATAAAAGCATAAACTCAATTCAATAAATCTTTATTAAGCTCCCACGGGGTGCATGAATTTAGGATCTATAATTTATATATGTAGAAAAGTGTTACTTTAGCCCCTTAAAAAAACCCACAACTTCTCTATATATTTCAAGTGAATCATTTAATGTGAGTGAGGCTCAGTTTGATATTACCATATTAACAGAAGAAAATGGGAAAGTAAAACATTCTCCCTGTTACCAGAAAAGAGTTTGATGCCAGGATAAAGTAGCCTGTTGGTCTAACAATAGCTGATCAAAAAGGCTAGAGAATCTGGAAGTTAAAAAAAAAAAAATGTACTTGGAAGCACTGTCCTTTGAGGATTCATTCCCCTGAGGGCAGCAAAATGCTGAAAGAATTAACTGGCTCAAAAACTATATTGAGAGTTTTTTAAAAGAAGGGTTAGTCACAGCTTTGGGGGGAAAAATTGAGAATAGGTGATACTAAATGCGACTGGATTCATAATTCTAAAGTTTCCCTGGAGTTGTAACAGCACTCTGAGCTAACCGAAGGGGCCACGCTCTCATGCTCCTTTGAATAGAGTGGTTTTAAACGATAGGCTCTCCAGTGCACCAACTGTATTTTCAAGTATAATTCTAGTATTTGTACCTAGCAATATAGAAGCCAAACAGCAGGGAGAAAGTGTCAAGTATATAGGACATAAAAGGATTTGGCAGTCCTAGAATTCCCAGTTTGAGTCTTTTTCATCAAGAAAATCACATTCTGGCTCAGTCCAAGGTGATGCTGGAGGCAGTGCAATTGGTGGCTCGTGAAAAGCAGGAGGCAACAGTGAAAGCAAGGAATCCTGGCTTTCTTCTTTCATCTGTTAAAGAAACTCAAAATAAGGCTGTTGGTACATAAGTTCAAATACATAACTTTTGTTAGCAATAAACAACTTCCAAAGACATCATTGAACGTGTTTAAAATTGTTTTCAGGTGTTTTCACTAAAAATGCCGTTGATTCTGGTTATCTGAAAACAGGAAGAAGTGATAGCCAATAAGCTGATCTTTATCAGAATTATTTTGTTTTTAAGTCATTTCTAGATAATATAGAAATAATAAAATATCTTTAAATTAAAGTATAAACAGGATATAGTAACATATGATGATATTCTATTTGTTTTTACTCGTTTTGCAGAATGGATGTATTTTAACAAGTCTGTAACTGAACTACCAAAATGTTTTCTTGATTTTAACTTTATTTTGTAAGAAAGTTATTAAGAGCCTTGGTAACCAAACTGTCCCGTTAAGCCAACAAAATGAAGTGACTTTTTAATAGTATTTAAAAACATCATTTTAGACAACAGAAAAAAGATCAGCTTACCTGTCTGAAGAAAACATGAGACAATAAACTGCTTGCTGATGGCCTGAAAATGTTTTTAAATTATAAAAAAAAAAAACCTCATATTAGAATGTAGATTTTTAGATGTAAAAATATATTAGATATTAGGTTTAGAGCTATAAAATCCAAAACTAAAAATTAAAAGGAAAACTAATATATGTCAGGAAGCCTAATTCTTAGCTTCATCCTTGATAATAAGAAGAATTAATTCTAGAGATACCCTTCAATTAGTCCATAATTCAACATTTATTGGGCACTTATCAATGATAAGGAGCTTATGCTAGGCATTAAGGGGCTAAAAAAAGATAAGACATACATCTTATTTCCAAAATACTAATGATAATGTATAGTTACCTATGATAATAATTTATATTATTATAATAGCAGCAACTAACACTTATACTGATTGGAAATTTCTAAAATATCTTAATATAAGTGCAGTAATTAATGTTCAGAAAGATTAACTGATTTTTACAAGGTGACTTGATTAGGAAATAAAACAGCTAAGACTGGAGCCAAATTTTCTTACTTTGAATCCTGTATTCTTCCCATTTGCTCACTGCCTCTACTTGTTTTTAGCATTGATACTGTCTAGAATAGACTATAATTTTTTGATCAAAAGAGTGATTAAAAATTTGAATTTGTTGAAAAGGGACTATCATAAAGGTTCTATAAAATATAAAACAAATACGTTTTATGTTAATTAGAAGAAGTAAACAATATTACCTTTTCTCAGGATCTTGTTGCAAACACTGCTGTACCATGCTAAAGAAGGCAGGTGAAAAAGTTTTTGAGGATGGTGTTTGCAATCTGTCACTATTCACTGTGTGAGTTCCACTGGAGACAAGCACACTTTCTCCAATCCCAGAGTCTACACCTGATCGGGAATTCTTCATTCTGGATTCTGACTGAGGGAAAATACTGATATCCAATGGGCTATAAGGAGGACCTTTCAGTTTCTGTAACAGCATCTAAAAGAAAACTTTCCTTCAATCCTTTTCAGGAAAAATAGTAAAACATCAACAATAAAGATCCTAAGAGTCTTACAGCAAGGATGTTCAACAGATATTATCTAGAATATAGGGGATCGTATGAAGGAAGGTAGTTCAGGGATTTTAGTAGCATTTACCTGAGTCCTATGCATGTCCTGGAAAGGTACCTGCCCGCTGGCCAATTCACATGCTGTAATCCCAACACTGTAAATATCTGATTTTACGTTATATCCATGTAAATCCTGTAAACAATTAATTGGAAGTTCTTTAGTGTGAATAACTTTAAAAGTTACATACATGTGCTTTTTTGATAAAGGATGGTGAACAATCGTGGGAAAAACTCGTAAGTAAGAAATCAAGCTATACCTAATATATGGCATACATTTTAAAATTCCTAAGGTAATAATTTTGACAAGAAAAAGGAAAATGTCTTGCAGTAGTAGTCCATTCACCAATCCAAATATAAAGTCACAATTGTCCTTTATAGTCAAGCTTATAAGACACTCGAGACGCACAGACAACCCAATGCAACGGCCACACCTGACCTGTCTCAGCAGTTCTGGACTCAGCCACGGCTGCACTGATGTGCTGAACTGTGGGAAATCATACACAGCCCTATGCCTCTGTCCGTGCTTAACCAAACTATGCAGATGGGACAGGCCAGAAAGGGTCACTAGGCCATCACCAGAAATGAGGATATGGCTGGCTTTAAAACTCCTAGAACAAAAAGAAACAATCCTAAATGCTAGGAAATTGGCCAATGAAGAAAGAATAAAAATCTGGTCAGAACAAATCCTTGTATCCTCTTGGAAATTAAATATTCTTTATAAAATAGCAGCACACTGCTCTGTATATTTAGGAAATGTTCAGGAAATTAAGGAATCCTTTCAGCTGTTTAATATAGCATTAGGTCAAGGAAACATATAACTGACAGCTACATGTTTGGAAGTGATAATATTTTCTTCAAAATTGGAATGTAATCAAACGATTAATTTCACTCTTTTAGGATGCTATTGCAAAACACCCAAGAAGTCTAAAAAAATCAACTAATATTTAAAGTATAAAGTTAAATGCAATATTATCCAAAAAAGACAGCCTTCCATGGTATTAACACTATTTATAAAGATATATCTCACAAATATTTCCTTTGTCAAATAAATTACAAAAGAGCCTTGTTTTTCCACCAAGTCACTGGATTTGGAAACTAGCAGAGCTGCTAACAGACTAATAGAGTAGGACGACCAACAGTTTGGCAAAGAATAATAAAATCTTGAGTAATTAAAATGTAGTCCATTATTAAAAAAAAAAAAATGTAGTCCATTATAAATTCTCAGTTAACTAGAATGCTGCTAAAAACACCAAACAGTAAGAATAAAAGCTTTAAGGAAATAGAAAAAAACAATTAAAAAAGCTTCTTTAAAAGTAAATTAAAAAGGAAAACAAAGCCTCTGTGTATTTTAGAACAGCACTGTTTTTTAATATTTAGCCAATTTTGCAGCTACAGTTTGATAACAAGAATTGATATTTAGTATGAAAATTTTAAGATGCTGCAAAATATTTAAGAAATCAAAGAAAGGTTTAGTTACAATTTGTACATGATATAACTATGACTTAAAGACAAAAACCAGATAAAGGAGCTATTTGCTTAAGGGGAGAAAAGCTAACTAGGATCTCACTCCCTACAGCTTATGTCCCTCATGAGACTGAGATGTGGGCTGCGTGGGGGCACAGCACCTGGCACTGCGAAGGTGGTCTGAACATTGGGGCGGATGAACAAAAATGTGAACATCAACAGTAGCAACTCGCCCCTTCCTATTCCTCCTTCTGACACTCAACTGCTCCTTCCTTCCTAAAAGCTCCCTAAAAAATGTCTTCCACTAAAATTCTTTCATTTTGCAAAATACAAATAAGTAAATACCTGTGAATACAGCCATTTTGGTGCAGATAGTTCAACCCTCTCACAGCTCCAAAGAGAATGTTTCTTATTAAAGTTTCACTCATTCCTTCAGGAAAGTAAGTCCTCAAGAGTTGACTTGCTGAACCTGAAAGAAACCCCTGAAATCTTTAAATGAACACTGAAAGTGATTTTGCTTCTAGCTATGTTTTAAATGTTTTTTTCAACCATACACACACACCCCCCTTTGTTCCATTTTAGAGTCTAACCATTTTCCTATGCTAAGGTAATTTTCCTTCAAGAATATTTAAAAAAACTTTTCTAATGATACTCTAGAGATTAGAAAAAAAAATTAACAATTTTCAATATTACTAAAAAAAAATACTGTGTGTATAGACATGTGTATAAATATTTTTAAGTCCAGAGACAATTCACAAAAGCTGTCCTAAAAATCAAAGTTCTAGAACATTCAATTATTTATTCAACACACTTACTGAACACTACTTTGTGCTAGGTACCGTATGAGCACCCAGGTACCCCATATGATAAATACATACGTAATCCTGCCTCCAAGAAGCTCAAATCCAGTGAAGGAGCCAGGTACATACACAGATGTTTCTAATACAGTGCAAAAGTTTACCATGTAGAGAAACAGGGGTGGGGATGATGTCCCTGAAGAGTAATGGAGGCTCTCTACTGAGGGAGAGAGTGGGGGAGGAAACTGGAGGGAAGAGACAGCGGGTGCAAAGGCCTGGGCTTCCTGCAGAAGCAGCGGTGGTTCGCTGATCATCGAACCTATTCTACTTTCTTCTGAAGACTAAAATTCAACACAAATCCAAAATAGAAATATATCATGAAGTCTGGAATTGGGTTAATCATAAATCTAAGATCCCACTCATCCTTCCAATTACAGTATCCAGACAAAAGTATGAGTTGTTTTACCTAGAATGAGTTTTCTTACCATAGGCCATAAATGGAGAAATAACCCAAAGCCAGCTGCCAGCAGTGAAAACAGTCCAATAAGTTGTGATATTGGGGTGCCGGAAAAAGTGGGACAGAATCACAGCTTTCTAGGAGAGACACACAAGGGAGACGACATCTGAAAACCTTTCTCTCCTTATGATGAAGGTAACAGCAGCAGTGGCAGCCAATACTCAGTAAAACTTAGTAGTACCAACCATGTGTTCTTGGTGCGTCATCTCTTCAAACCTCGCAACCCCTACACAGCGTGATAGCGATGTTACCCAAGAGAACACTTGGAAATAAGTGAGAAAACTTGTCCAAGAGCTCATAATTAATAAAAGTGAAAGTGGGATTTGACCTTAGTTTGATTCTAGAGGTCACACTCAATGATGCTATGTTCTTAGTATAGAAACATTTAAAAATACATACATATATGAAGATAAAAGTCACGGCTAACAAGACATCACAGAGAAAACCACTATTAACTTCCAATCTTTTTTTCTGTGCAATATACATGTGCACATATAAACATTTTTTTACAATATCAAAACAAAGTCCTTTCCCTCTTTATATCAAAAATGATTAGTGACAATGAAAATGGTATTATAATGTTCCTGAAAGGCAATTCTGTTAAAATATATCAATTTAGAAGTGAATTTTACTTAACTGGATGGGAAGGAAACTGTTTGCTTCTGTCTTTCCCTTTCCCTATATGACTACATGTGATTGGACGGACCGCAGATATGGTACATCTTCAGACCAGCATTTCAAATATGATATTCATTTGAAGGAATGTATAGTAGTTACCAAAGTTTGAATATATTTGTTCTTTCAGAACTGGCTTTCTAGTATTCTTTCCAACTCTGTAACTGCATGTTTACTAGAAGACAGAAATCCACTTTTCTCTAACAGAACGATTAATTTGGGAGAAAAATTTTTGCAGATGTTAACTCTTCAGACAGACAGTACTCTAAATGTGTCATTTTTTTCATATCGTTACCTGTAAAGCTTTCAGGCGCTCTTCAGTGCAGTTTTCCAGATTTGTAATTTTTACAGTCACCAGTGTACCTGTAGGAGTGTGCCGTGCAAGATGGACAGAAGTCAAGCTGTCAAATCCTCTTCCTGTAATCAGACATAAAACTTGTGTTAGCAGCCAGAGAAGAAAAAAACTGATAATTTGGACTTCATCAAAATTAAAAACTTCAGCTTTTCAAGAAAACACTGTTAACAGGCATTTAATAAACGTTAGTTCCCTCCCTTTTTCTAGTCACCAAATTCTGCCACTTTTATCTTTGAAAAGACATTAATCTCAAAGTCATCCCTTCCTCCACAGTGTCAGCATCACTGCCTTAGTTCAAGTCCCATCCTCTTTCCCTGGAGAGATGCAGTGACTTTCTCACCGTGCCCTGCATTCACGACCAGGCATGCGTCAACATTACTGAGGAAACTACTTCAAGAGCATATGCCTGGCTTCCATTCACCAGAAATTTTGATTCAGTAGGCCTGTAATGGGATATAGGAATTGTAATTTTTAAAAAGACCCAGGTGATGAGGATCATACTTCCTCATAACTAATCTACTACATCTTCTAGAATGCTGCCTAGAATTGCTAGCAGATGTCCTTCTAAATTCAGCATTTTATCAATAGGAAGATACTACAGTGCAGCAGCTGAGAGCTTAGATCCTACGGTCAGAAAGGTTTGCTTTCACATCTCGGAGCCTTAGTATTCTTACTGGCAAAATGGGAGCAGGAAAGGGGTAAAATGAAAATTCCATATAAAATGTTCAATATAATGCCTTATTTGGATGCTATTATTACCATCATCACTGTTCCACAATGTTTTTCTAGCACAGAGAGGAGAAGTCCAAAATTTCTGCCGTAAATCCTTTGAGTAATAAAATGGATAAATTGTGGGGGCTGACACGGAGTGTGAACTTCTAAATGCACCACGTGAAGTCTGTCACAATGTGTTCCAAACCTCCCAGATCTATCTCCTACCACCGCCTGCTCTCCTCTTGTTCCTTCTTCCAGGCAACTATGTAGTCATCTCTTTCTAACCATCCTTCCTCAGTTATCTATTGAAGTAAATATTGGGTTGGTCAAAAAGTCTTTAGTTTTTTCCATAAAATAAAAGATGCATTTTCATTTTCATCAATAACTTTATTGATCTGGATATTTTGAGTATGTCAGCTATCTCCTGTGTAGTATAACGTTGATTATTCTCAATTAATGTCTCGATTTGATGACTGTCAACCTCAACTGGCCTACCCAACCGAGGAGCATTGTCCAGCAAGAAATCTCCAGCAAAAACTTTGCAAACCACCTTTGACACATTCCATCATTCATAGCACCTTCTCCCTACACTGCACAAATCTTTTTTTGCATTTCAGTTGTGTTTTTAGCTTTCTGGAAATAATAAAGCATAATATGCCAAAAATGTTGCATATTTTCTTCCACCTTCAATATTAAAATGGCTACACAAAAATTGACCAATTTTGATAAGTTTTTTCAAATGCAAGCTGATATGACAACTGTCACAATACAATCTAACAAAATTGTTTCGAATGAAGTTAAAGACAACTGAGAGCTACTAGAGCAATCTTACAGAAAAAACAAATAAACTTTTTGGCCAAACCATTATATTTTATCTTTTTTGAATTGACACCAACTGATCCTCCTGTCTAATATTAGGGCATTTCCACTAGTACTATTTTAGAAAAGGTCAGATCCTTATTCTTTGTCTCCTTGACTCTGGCAGGAAGGGTCAATGGCCTAAGCTTGTCCGGCCGGAGTATGGAGTGAGTGACGTTAAGAACCAGGGCAGTCAGAACTCACTGCTGCAGGATCCCAGGGGGCTGTAAGTACCTACTAGACCCTGCACGACCTGGGCTGCTCCTGTGCCAGGGCCCTGGCAATGGCTCCAGTCATGCAGCTTCTCTTGGCTTCTTCCAAGCCAGTTATTTCTCCAGCCAATAATTCTGTGAGTTCACAATATTGTTTTAAAAATTTCTCTTTTGCTTATTAGCCAGGATTGTTTTCTGTTGTTTGTAACAAACACCCTGACTAGAACATTTAGCAAACCCTTCCTAATTCTTCAGGATCCAGCTCCGTTTTGCTCCGTCTTCTCTGTTCCCATAACACTCAGCACACCTCTACTATAGCAGCTTCTAGTGGATAAAGCAGAGCTATCTTATGTGTTCATCTTCCCAGAGAGGATGCGAACTCCCCAGGTGGTTTACATGGCTTTGTATCCCTTGCATCTAACATAGCAGCTGTTTTTAGTGCCTAATAGATGTTTCTGAATATTCAGAGCAAATGTTTCACAGGTTTAAGGATATAAATAATAGCCATCCTGTTCCAAACTTAACAGAGACAGATGTTTACTACCAATGGGATTTTAGGTAAGTTTTTAAGCTGAAAAAAAAGTAGTGTGGTTGAAGGACTATGACTAAAAACATCTTTTTGTAATCAATTTCATTTCTAACAATGAAGGATTAATTATGTAAAATCTATGATTATTACCTATTTCCACTTGGAGTTCATAGTGAGAAATGTTGGTGGAACAGATCACTTCGCTGTGTCTAGTGGATGGAGGCAACCTGGAACGTATTGGCTCATCAACCTGCGTTGTTTTAGAAAAGATGAAAACAAAATAGGTACACACCTTTCAGGTCCCCCAATTTGGTACCCTGCCCCATTATAAAATACAGATATTGTATTTTCAGACACACAAGTGCTCATTAGAAGGACACACAGAAAGGTGACTTAAGACACTATTTTAAGATCTAAAAAGAATTTATAATTGCTAATGACTGATGCCAGTTAGAAAGCTATCGGCCTATAAAGGAGAAGGCAGGAAACACAGATTCACAGGTAGCAATGAATACTCTCCATCATAATTTCCAGTAAGCACTTTTAGGAGTTGTTAAGAATGGTTATTAATTCTTCAGGGTAGGTAATGAATAAATACATCAAAGGAAGAGTCGTGGGGACCTGTGAGTAATGTCCTGTGCTTGGGCTGCTGCTTCAAGTGATCACAAGTTCTATCCATCGCTCAGACAGGCACACCCTCAGCTAGTGGACATATTGACAGGGAACAATGCCCACATCCTAGTCCATTAAAATTGCTGAAGATGTTTTTCACAAGATGAAATGAATCAGAAGAGAGATCAGAAAGAAAAAAAAAACAACAATCAGACCTCCTGAGTTAATGACCATGAAGCAATATGGCATGGCTCACAGGGTGCTCCAGAGTCAGAGTCCTAGCTTTGCACCGATCCCAGTGGCAATGAAACGGGCACACAGGAGAAAGAGGAGGCCAATGACACTGGTGTCATATGATAGCCACGAGGCTCTCCCAAAGGACACCAATGCTCCAAAAGACTCTTAGGAACCTTACAGGCACCAGCAGGTGGCTCGGATCTTATTACTGTCTCCAAGGCAAGGAGAAGGAAGAAGGGGGTTAGAAATTATATTACTATGTGCCAGGAATTGTGTGAACTACTTTTTATATCCTTAATGCTACACATTCCCTAATGTTTTAAGAGAGCAAAAAAAAAATGTAATTATAAGCTCATGGCTATAGATGAATAAAGGTGAATCTTGTTAAAGAAAGGTGAAAGATTATAAAAAGAAATTCTACTATACAATTGGAAACAATCCCAATTAAAAAAAGAAGAAGAAATAAAAATAAATCAATTTAATTTCTTTAGAACAGGTAGTCTTCAAATAAACTGAGATTTAAAGAACACATGTAAAAGACAGAAAGAAGAGCATATAATAATTTAAAAAATGTTTTAAGTGACAACCTATAAACTAGGCAGGCAGGCTATACCACAGAATGAACTGAGGCTTACAGCTCACTGTAAAAAATGGCATAAGGTTGATGGGTTGAAATCAAACGGATAACTGGTACTTTGCTTTTATCTTCTCCATTAGGGAAATAGTCTTCTTGAAACTAGAAGGTGCACGTATGTTGTGAAAAACTAGCTGAAGCCCAAAACAGGTTGTTTCAAATAGGTTCAAACCTCCAGGCCAAAGACAATTAAATCTAGGATATTAATTCTGCAGACATAGTAGAACTCAAGTAATAAACCAGAATGGAAATAGTCAAAACACTGACACAATTTTCCAAATATAGGAGAAAACTATAGAGGGGATAGCTTGCTGCATTTACCCAGTCAAGTATGATATCAAATTTTACAAGATAAATGAATTATGAACACTTAAGAAAACAACATGGTAATAATAAGAAGACAGCATAGATTTACTAAGAACAAATCATCCCAAACTAACCTCTCTTTTCTTTTTGATGTGATCACTAGTGAGAGAGTTAGAAAGCAAAAAATGAAAGTCTTGAAGAGGTATCTGCACACCCATGTTCACAGCAGCATTATTCACAATAACTACAATGTGGAAGCAACCCATGTTCATCCTTGGATGAATGCATAAGCAAAATACATACAATGGAATATTACTCAGCCTTAAAAAGTAAGGAAATTCTGAAATATGCTGCAACACAAATGAACCTTGAGAACATTATGCTAAGTTATGCTAACATTATGCTAACATTATGCTAGTGAGTGAAATAACTCACTAACAAAAAAACAAATACAGTATGATTCCACTTATATTAGGTACTAAGAATAGTCAAGATCATACAGACAAAAAGTAGAATGGTGGTTGCCAGGGGAACAGGAGGGAGAGATAATAGGGACATATTGTTTAACGGGTAGGGAGTTTTCATTTTAAAAGATGAAAAGAGTTATGGGGATGGAAGTGGTGATGGTTGCACATTATGAATGTGTTTAATACCACTGAACTGTGCACACAAAATGCTTAAAATGGTAAATTTGAAGTTACATGTATTTTAGTACTTATAAAAAAGGCAGTGCGTGTGGAAGTTCCCTGAGTTCTAGGCCCCTTTCTTGGCAACAGATACTTTACTCCCTGAACACTACCTCAATCTGAAGGGTAATTTTTTTTAAAAGATTTTATTTATTTACTTTTAGAGAGGGGGAAGGGAGGGAGAGAGAGAAGAAGAGAAACAATGACGTGTGAGAGAAACCAATCGGTTACCTCTCACACACCCCCAACTAGGGACCTGGCCTGCAAACCAGGCATATGCCCTGACTAGGAATGGAACTGGCAACCTTTCGGTTTGCTGGAAAACACTCAACCAACTGAGCCACACTGGTCAGGGCAGAAGGGTAATACCTGAATGAAAACTAGGATTAGACACTACATCCCATTGTACAAAAGGGCAGGTACCTGGAAGGCTTTAGAGAATTAGTGGGTAAAAAGAGAAATGACAGAAATAAAGACAACTGAAGACAGAATCAGGATAAATGTATAAACAAGATTAAATAAGATTACCTTATTTTGTAAGAAATAAGCCATGCAAGGCAGTTTCCTTTTGTAGTGAGAATTACAATATAAAGTCAGGATTAAGGAGGGGAAAGAGAAGTATTTATTCCCAAGTATATTTCTTTAAGTATCATTTACATAAGACATTGCCCATGGGGAGACAATGATGAAAAAGCCAGATGCCTCTGGTGTATACACAATCATTTTGAGATACTACAGTCAATGCCATTTTATACACATTGGGCTGTGTAAGACTTGTAGGAGCATAACGAAATAAAAGGTACAAGAGGAAAGGCTTCAGAGATGTGATATTTGAGCCAACTCTTTATGAATGAGGAGAAATTTTAGAGGCAGAAAAAGGAGAAGAGTATTTTCAAGCAGAAAAAAAGAGTATGTGCTAAAATTCAATAGCAAGAAATAAAACTCAAAAATTATACCTATCCATACCACTAAGAGTCCCTATACCAGGCTAAGAAGTTTAGGCCTTCCCCTTCACTTAACTAGAACACCTCTATTAGTATCCCAAGACTCTTAGTATTATCTCCTGTCCTCGACTCATTACCCGATTCTTCCTCTGGTGGATATGATGGTGCCCAGCCAGATCCCCTTTCAGAATGGAGGCACCTGTCTCCCCAACTACAAGGACAACTGAGTCTTGTTCAGGGAATTGCCCTCTTCAGAAAGAAGCTGCCCAGCCCAAGTTATGCCACTTTCCTGGGGGCAGCCTTTATCCAAGGCTGATGGATACAGGAGTACAAAAGCCCAGGGCCCTTGGACAAGTACGACAATCAAGTAGAGCCACACCAGCTCCAGACATGCTCATGGGAATGGCTAAGATCTCTTCAGATTTCTTAGGTATAACCAACTCTGCCCCCTCCACCTCTCACAAGTGTTGGTCTAGAAGGAACTTCCCAATAAACTTCCTACATGAAAAAAAAAAAAGTTTAGGCTTTACCCATAGTCTTTTGGAAACCAATGAAAACTTCAAAGTTGGAAAATGGCCTACAAGCAGGCCTGTATTGGTAACAGTGCTGAATACTGGTCTGAGTGGTGAGAGGAGGTGGTATGTGTGTCTAGGAAACTAGAGGCAACGAGTCTACCTGCAATAGTCCAGGTGAGAGATGATGAGTATCGCTGGTGATCAGGTGAAGGAGGGCACAGACTCAAGGGTATGTCAGATACAGATTCATAAGACTTGGTGTATAACCCGATGTGGGAGCAGAGGAAGATGCAGTGTGAGAACAATTCCACAGTTTCTAGTTAGGGTGACTTAGATGGATTTTCATTAGTCAACGCAGGAAACACAATGTGTTGGTGAAGTCTGAGAGAAGATTAAGGTTTTACTCAAATTGCATAATGATGCCTTTGAAAACCCTAATCTGAGCTATTCAATAGACATCTCTGGTGCCCAAGAAAGAGCCAGGGTGGTAGTAAATAATTCAAAAATCATCAGTTCTGTTTCATGCCAGAGTTCCCTCTTCACCTGAAGGAAAACCTGAGGCAGCTCCAGGATAATCTGAAATTTGAGCAAGTGAAGCCAGAGGAATAGGTGAGACTGCTCAAGGAGAGATGGTTTAGGCAGAGGCCAATTATAGACCTCTGGGGAAAAGCAGGAGTAGAGGAAGAAGAAAGAGTAAAAGACACTGTAAAGAAGAGATAGAGGAGAACCAGGAGTGAATAATATTACTGAAGGCAAAGGAGGAGCATTAATTGTACTCAACATTTTCTTACCAAGTTTTGATGGATACCAGTTTCAGACTGTTTTTCAGGTCTGAGTGATTCAACTTGTGTTCGTGAAGTGCAGAAGCAATTCTGGAAATTCAAAAATGAATTATGTAAGTGAAAAATCAGCCACAAGCCAAGTAGGGATGATGGATGTGTGGATACACACAGGTCTAGTGACTGGAGTGAGGGGCAGAGGGAAAGGGAGGCATGCAGGGACCAGGGTTCACACCACGGAGGTGCTCAATGTGGGAGACAAGGGAGAGGCAGCTGCCATGTGCAGAAGACAAATTTCATCTGTTATCGTTCTACTTGGCACTATCTCTGATTCTTGTCCTCTCTCTGGAGGTCGTGGTATGAATTCATTTTTACAGCTGGTGTTGATATTTAACACTTCCATCATCTCTGCAGTTTTCTCCTGAATTTTAGCTAAAGATTATTCTGCTGTACCCATTATAATCATTTTTATTTTGATCCTCAGACTTTTTTCCCTTAAGTGTAAGAACCATTTTAATCCACATTAAACCACACATTGAGTATATCTGGAACCACTTTTGTTTCTTAAGGTGATAAACATCTTTAATTTCAACTCAAAGCAAATTCAGAGACTTAGTTCCATGATCACAATTTACACTTTCCTGCACTTCAGCCCATGGTCCTATCATCACATATTGCCAGTAAAGAAATATGACAACTATATGCTATTTACCACATCATCGATTAGTGGGGTGCAGCTGACCTTACACTATTTAGAAAGATAGGACAAGTCAAAAGAAAAATACAAAGAAATTCTATGAAAGAGATTTTCATAATAAATTCTTTTTAAGCATCTCATGAACATTCATTTTTATATGCACGTTAAAGTATCAAACAGGTCTTTATAAATCCACTCATTAATACTCTGTAGTCACTTATGAATAATCCAACTTCCTTTCTTTTAAAATATGCCAGAATTTCTCACTAATCAAACTAATAATTTTCCCACTTAGCCTAAATTACAGATTTTTAAAAAAGATTTTACTTATTTATTTTTAGAAAGACAGGAAGGGAAGGAGAAAAAGAGGGAGAGAAACATCAATGTGTGGTTGCCTCTCACGCGCCCCCTACTGGGGACCTGGCCTGCAACCCAGGAATGTGCTCTGACTGGGAATCAAACTGGCCACGCTTTGGTTCGCAGGCCTGAACTCAATCCACTAAGCTACGCCAACCAGGGTGAATTATGGATTATTTTAAGTTGGATTCCTACAGCTGGTACACCTAACAATCTTATCACAATGATTTGATATATATCCCTACTGTTTTAAGTAAATTTTGCCCTTCAAGAACAGAAGCTAACAATGTCAAGATAGCTGTAGAATCATTTCCTTTGCAAAGCTTCTATTGATTTGCCTATGGCGAATAAACTTGACAATACCAGTTTTGAAAGATACTTATTACTGTTGCTCAGTTAGGTCACTTATATATTATATTTGATATTTATGTATTTTTTGCAACATTTACTCTGAAGTTTTCACAATAATAAGTAACTCCATTGTGCAGAAAAGAGTAAACACACCAGGCCTAAAACTGCTATCATCAGAAAAGGCCAGCTTGCAAGTCTGACCTTAGTTGGTATCTAGGAATTTAAATTTGGGGAAAGTTCCCACCATTCCCTGATAAGAATGGCTCACAGTGCCTAAATGCTGTGCAAACAATATGATTTATACTGAATGCCTGCTTTGTTTCTGGGAGTCTGGAATTAGTTACCTGCTAGCAGAAGGTACCTACATGACCAATCCCCAGTAAATACCCTGAAAGTGAGTCTTTAATGGGCTTCCCCGGTAAGCAATATTTCACAGGTGTTGTCATAACACTATGGGAATAAAGCCCATCCTATGTGACTCCACTGAGAGAGGCTTCTTGGAAGTTTGTGCCTGGTTTCCTCTGAAATTCACACCATGTACATTTTCCCTTTGTACCTTTGTATCTTTTCGCTGTAACAAATCTTAGTTGTGAGTATGTCTATATGCTAAGTTTTGCAAGTCCTCCTAGCAAATCACCAAACCCTGAATTAGTCTTGGCAGAGATGCCCCTCTGACACAGCTATCAAAATACATTCAAGCATATAAAAAGACACTTTCTCTCTAACAAATGCCAATCACTGTTTTAGATGGAAAAGAACTTAATTTAACACATATTGGGCATATTTTTTAAAACTTAAATTGACCCTAATTTATTTCCAAAATAAGAATCGTGATCCATGTTTTCAGTTCATAGAAATATGGAAACCATTTTATAAACTAACATAATAAACTTACATTTCATTATCTTTATATAAAATTTCACAGTGGAAGAAAGCTGCCAAGGTCACAAAACAAAATCACAAAATAGTCATATTTTATTCTTAAAAAACGTTTTTATATATGCACTGAACCAACTGAATGCTGTTGAATATAATAACTTGCGGAAAATGTATACATGAATATCTTAGGCAGTATAATAATATAAACCATCCAAAATATTTTTGAATGTAACTTCTTTTTCATTATCATAACAGCCAAGTGAAAAGCAGTTAACCCTGTTAGAGACCCTAAAAGGAAAATATATTATGTTGCTCCTTTGAAAACATCATTTCTTAACTATCAAACAGAGGATCAAACTTAAATGGGGAAGAGTCCTCATAAGTAAAAATATCAATTCTCTGTTGCACAAATATCTCATTGAGGAAAAAACATGAATGTTTTGAGTCAAAGGATTCTAAATATTTCATCATTGCAGAAAGAATATCATTTAAAGTAAAATTATTAATAAATTAAATGACTGTAAATCACCCATTATTGTATCTATTATTTTTCACAAAATCCATAATTATGGAATAGATTAAAATATCCTTTTTCTGGCCCTGGCCAGGTAGCTCAGTTGGTTAGAGCTCATCTGGATATGCCAAGATTAGGTGTTACATCCTCAGTCAGGGCACATACAAGAATCAATCAAGGAATGCATAAATAAGTGGAACAACAAATCAATCTCTCTCTCTCTGACTTTCTAAAATCAGTAAATTTAAAATAAATTTAAGAAATATATCATTTTCCCAAAATGTGGAAGCCCTTGTAACCATACAAGCCTCTGAATCTCAGGATCTTTATCAAATATTAAGATGTAAAAGCCCCTTTTGCATCTTAAGTAACTCTTTACAGCAAAGGTCAGCCAACTATGGTTAAACTGACCCACAGACACAGTCATCCACATATCGCCTATGGTTGCTTTCACACTGAATAAAACAGAAGAGTAATTTAACAGAGACCATATAACACACAAATACTACCTGCCTCTTTACAGAACAAGTTTGCTGATCCTTGCTTTGGAAAATGAGGTAGGTATTTCACCTCAATGTATTTTCCAGACATATAAAGCTCCCCCTTTAAAGTAGAAAACCTATACTTTAAAGTAAATGCATTCTGAATTTTCTCTGTAACTAATAATACCTTCTCCTAACTACTTAGTTCTGCCTCTTCGACTTGGCAAATGAAGGTGTTGATTGGCAGATATGAGTTCGAGCCTAAGCTCTAATTCTTTGCAATCTTGGACCAAACTCAAAAGAAGGATTATACCACCTGCCCTGCCAATCACTCACAACTTTGAAGACTGAAAGAGATATAATGTATAAGTTTTCTGTAAACTACAAATCCTCATACAAATGTATCATCACTTTTTAAAAGATCACTGCTTTAATATATGACATGATGAAAGTCCTAAAACTACTTAATCTAAAGTAGATGCTAATATCTAAAGTACATTAGACATGAATCTAGTATTAACAGAAAACAAGTTGGTATCTATACCTCATATTGCACATTGATCCAAATGTTTCTTTTGTCTTGTTAAGTCAGGGGGCTTTAAAAACATTTTTTTCCTTTGCCTTTAGTCAGATGGAAGTTTGTAAGAGATTTTTGAAAAATTTAAATAATAAATCATAGCTAACTGGATGAGAGAGGCATTTCCAAGTACAGAATGTATATGAGGGGAAGGGTATGGGTCAAAGGAACAGAATAACGAGTATATCAGAAAAGTATAGGAGAAACTCTTTTTTGAAGAAACAAAAAGTCAACGAGAATTTAACTCATTTCTTAAAACAGTAAGTCATTCAAATCAAAATAACATCTCAGAGTAAAGAATATCTCAGCAGAATATGCCCTTTGTTATGATTCTGCAATAACATCGAACTACTCTGATGTCACAAAATTAGATCCATATTAACAAAAACTTACCAGAAGAGACATTGAATCGCTGTAGTTCACAGAAAGTAACAAAAATCCATCTATTGCAGAGATTTTTGCTTTATCTTCAAGATGCAGAAATATCCTACTATAAAAAACAAAAGCAAAATAATTTAGATTTACATAAAAGTTTCTTGAAGAAGTAATTGCCATAAACCCACACACTATTTAGGCAGCTGTTCTTTGACACAAAGACTAGATGGAAACGTTACTGGAAAGTGTCTTTGAAGAGTATTTCTGTTTACTGAACATTATTTGGGATCTGACATCACAACAGAAAGGTAGAGGGAAATTGAAGGGAGGTTCTGGATATTTTCAAAGCCTCAATATACCTACTTCTCTCCTTCCCTATTTTTTCTGTACTTTTTAAAAGAACCCTAAGCAAATGTGAAAATAATACGGAAATACAATGTTGGACCCACTTTTGATATAAATCATGCCCCAAAAAGTCCACTTATAAGTAAACTTGGAAGCTTCCAAAACTTCCTGATCAGATTAATTAACTTTTAAATCATTTGGGTTCCCTGACTAGCAAATTTGGAAGAATCAGGATTAGTAAAAGACTAAGAATTAATAACATTTTCTTGTTGCCACACATTTAAAAAATTATTTTTTTCAGTTTTCATGTGATAATAACATTTTTATAGGTTGAATATTTTTTATCTTATTTTTAGTTCTCAGTTCTATTCTTGGAATTTACTGACAGCTATAAAAATATGCAGATTATGATGCAAATGAGTCCTGTCCACTTTCACTAATAGAGTATTAAGCTCAATAGTTTATGAAGATTCTGCAACAGATTCAGAGATTTAAAAGAGTGACTTTTTCAGATTCAAGGAGCTACAAAAGCATCACCAAGTTTCCAGATCTTTCCTAATAGAAAGGGTAGTAATGTTCTAAATTTGCTAGTGCCTGGTTGTTTCCTTATACCTAATAAATATCTCTTCTTTCATATTTTATTGCTAAAGAAAGATGTGAATTTATTCAGGATGTTCACTACAAACCGAAGATGTAGGGAGGAAGAAGAACCTGAAAGTGTATGATTACTTTGTCATCTGTCATTCACTGTAACAATTTCAGGTGCTGGAAGTTGCTATGTTACAAAAGGAGGGATGCCCATCTTCCAGGGTAACTGAGATCAAATGAAATATTTCTTCTGAAAGTACTCATAACTACCCAACACCGTATCAGTATAAGAGCTTGAGAGGGTGCTCTGAAAGGCATACTCAGATATACCAGCATAAAATGGTACAGCTCATCTGGATAGCTAGTTGGCTATTTTGATACCATGAAAGTATTCATACATTTTGACCCAGTAAAATTCTCACTTCTAGTAATCTATTCTAAGTAAATATGCAAAAAAATGAAGAAACCACATATACATAGAAAGTCATTATTCTGTTATGTGAAACGGCCAAGTATTCATTCCACAATTGTTTAATAAATGGCTACTATGGATCAGGCACTGTGCTGGGTATTGGGGACACTCACTGGTGATAGGGCAGACAAGGCCCTGACCACTTTAACTTGTAACTTACCTTTCCACAAACAGGAAGACATAGGATGTCAGGATGAACTGAATTTTCTGGTTATTAAGATTTTGTTTTCTCCTTTTTCCACTTAACATCACTAGGTTCTTTCTTAACAACAACAACAAAAACTTTAAGCTTTATTACCTTACCTACTTTTCAGGAAAACTGAGGAGAAATGTAAACAATTTGTGAGAATTGTACTAACAATTCTAAAGGGGTTGTCCATGTGGGGTAGTTTAATCCTAGAGATTTTGCTTTAGATATGCCAGTCTATTAAGAGAATTTTACAAGACATTTTGAGGTCAAGGCAGCAGCTGCACCTAGTGACTGGCAGGGAGGTGTGTATATGTGTGTGTGTCGGGGGGGGGGGTGATGTGCTGTCATATTTTTCTCTACATGATCTTTCACTAGGTATGAATATAAATGTTTTTAATGACAGTGATACCTCGGACAAGGGTTTGATCTCACAAATATATAAAGAACTCACATGACTCCACTCCAGGAAGGTAAACAACCCAATTAAAAAATGGGCAAAGGACTTGAACAGACTTCTCCAGGAGGACATACAGAGGGCCCAGAGACATATGAAAGGATCCTCAGCATCACTGGCCATCAGAGAGATGCAAATTAAAACCACAATGAAATACCACTTTACACCAGTCAGAATGGCCATCATAACCAAATCAACAAACAAGTGTCCAAGAGGTGGTGGAGAAAAGGGAACCCTAGTGCACTGTTGGTGATAATGCAGACTGGTGTAGCCACTGTGGAAAACAGTGTGGAATGTCCTAAGAAAACTAAAAATGGAGCTGCCCTTTGACCCCATAATTCCACTGCTGGGATTATATCCTAAGAACCCCAAAACACCAATCCAAAAGAACCAATGCACCCCTATGTTCATAGCAGCACAATTTACAATAGCCAAGTGCTGGAAGCAACCTAAGTGCCCATCAGTAAATGAATGGATCAAAAAACTATGGTACATTTACACAATGGAATTCTATGCAGCAGAAAGAAAGCAGGAGCTCCTACCCTTTGCGACAGCATGGATGGAACTGGAGAGCTTTGTGCTAAGTGAAATAAGCCAGGCAGTGAAATAAGGCAGGCAGTGAAAGACCATATGATCTCACCTGTAAGTGGAACCTAATCAACAAAACAAACAAACAAGCAAAATATAACAAGAGACACTGAAACAAAGAACAAACTGACAGTAACCAGAGGGGAGGGGGAGGAGATAATGGGGAGGAAGAGGGAAGGGTTGTCAGGAACATGTATAAAGGACACATGGACAAAACCAAAAGGGGGTAGGATCAAGGGTGGGAGGCAAGGATGGGATGGCTGAGGTGGGGGGGCAGTGATAGGGGAGAAATAGAAATGACTGTACTTGAACAACAATGTGAAAAAATAAATGCTTTCTAAACATTCATATTAGAGAAACCTAATTTCCTAAATGTACTCACAAGTACATCACTGTGGTCCCTTGCAGTGGTATCCAAAAAGCTAATTAGGATAAAGCTTTATTAATGATTTAAATTTGTTCTATAATAGAATGGTAGTCTGAAGCTTTTAAACTAAAAGGTTGACACTTTCAGTAGCTGTGTCTTTTTACAGAGCTTGGGTTTTGAGTCAGTTTTAGCATCCAACAGTCCATTGTTAGAGGGAATGCAAAGGAAAAAAAAAAACACCACTCTCTTTGCTAAGCTTTAAAATTACTGTAATTTTCAAAGTCATCTTGGGAACCCATAATATCTTAAAAACTATAGCGATGCACAACTCAGTAGAATTTTCCAAACTTAGTATCGTGACTCATGCTTTCAAAAAACATACTGAACGCCTACTGTGTGCTCTGTGCTAGGCAGGCGTTGTGTCACAACTCCTGATCAAGATTAGAGGAAAAGGGTACCTGACACAACAAACCCACAAGGGAAAAACGCAACGCTAAACTTAAATACTGAGAATAAAACGAAGCTTAGACATTTACTTTTGTAAAAAGTTCCTTCCTAGTCCAGCTTTTTCGGGGAAGGGAAGGGGGCCAGGCTTTGTAGAGTGCACTCGCAGAAGGTGTGGCACATGAGCCCGGGTCAGAGGGTATCCTCAGTCTGGAAACTGCCAGGCCCGTGAGCGCGGCCAAAGATGAGAGCTGCGGGGAGAGAGTGTAGCGGCCAGCTAGGACCCCGCGCACCTGGCGCCCCCAACACCAGCGGGCACCGCCCACAGGAGCCGCAGGTGCCTTCGCCGCCGCGTTGCCCGGGGATCCGGGCAGAGCCGGGGCTGCGATGGAGGCAGGGGCCGCGCTCCAGACTCAGCGGCGAGTTAGCCTGGGGATTCCCGTGTCGTGCGCGGATCCAGCCGTCCTCCTTCCCGTCCCAGACCGGCCCCTACACTTTCCCCTCCCGGGCTGGCCTCCCCTCATTACCCTGGAGGCGATCACAGCCAGTGACTCTTCATCAGACGGCCAGCGGTGCGGGGCCTGGGCGGGCGTGAGAGCCGGGTCCGCCGAGGGGCAAAGAAGGCGCTCAAGGCCCGCTCCCAGCGCGGGCCGCGGGGCACTGGAGGCCGGCGCGACCCGGACTGGGGCGGTGAGCCAAGAACTCTGCCCCAGTCCCAGGCTATCAGTCGGGACGGGATTCGCCCCACCCCGACTTGGGGTCGCGGCCCCGCCTCCCGCCTCAGGGCTACGGAGTTAGGGGGCGTGTCCTTCAGCTTGGGGGCGGGGAAAAGGCAAAACCGCAACCCTAGGGGATGTGGGGGCAGGGTTGACGGGAAACTACAATTCCCAGCAAGTCGAAGGCTGGTGCCGTGGGGGCTGCTGGGAGAGTGGGGCTAGTTTGCTCTTCTCCAGATGCTTGGGGACTGCCATTGACCCGTTGTCGCTGTAGAACTCAAGTCGCGGAGTAATGATGTGAAGTTGCCCGCCCTTCCCAGCCACGCCCGGGCGGTTCCAGGCGGTGGCAGCCGCTCGGCTGCAACTCTGAAGCTGCCGCCGCTTTAGAAGCTTTTCCTTGCGGGAACGGGGGCGGAGGACTCCGGGCCATTCCAGTGAGTAACCTTCCCCGTGCACGATCCGAACTTGCCCTTGCCAACTTCCCTTGAAAACGGGGGAGCCCTCCCAACCCGCGTTCTTCCCGGTCCTCCGAGGTCACGGAAGGAGGCACGGACACCCAAGCCCACGGCTGGGTACTGGAGGGGAGGGTCTCACCGTGTCCCCGCCCTGGGAAGTGGTTTGTTTCCCAAGTGTGGGTGCGAAGCGATGGGCACTATGCCCCGGTTTCCGGGTGCACCCCACTTCTGACGTTTGGCAGCATTCTTATCCCCAGCGGGAGATTATCCATTGAGGCCCCCAATCCTGAGAGTAGAGCGATTTTAGTGTCTGGCAGTTAAACCTTAAGCCTCAGTCGCCATCTGTGATGTGAGCGAGAGGAGAGGATATTGGAAAGAGCTCTTTCTATGTTAAGTTGAATTGGACTTTTCTTGGGATTGATTTTGAGTCAGATACCACACTTCTTTTCAAAGAAACGGTTGACTTGAGTTTCAAGCGCAAATAATGGATACTGGCAGGTGTCCTTTTTAGTGCTGGCATAAAGATAACCTCTCAAACACTTAAAAGATTTCTAGGTCATAATAACTGAAACATAGTACTGAACTCAGTTACTTGCCCACAACCCTTTCATTTAAACCTGCAGTTTATGCGCCGTAAAAACAAAAACAAAACAGTAACCGTTCATTGGCAATTCATCAAGCTAGAATGGACCATAGGGATAAAGTGAAATGGACTCGTTCGGTTTTTTTAAAATACATATTTCAGTAATTTTTTGTTGACCTTCAAATCGTTGCTGTAGAATTGGATGGCTGGCTATAATGGTCTCCAAATGGCATGCTAATGATGGTGACGTGACACTTCAGAACAAATCGTGAAGGACAGTTGGTGGCGAGAAAGGGCAGGGTGAAGATACTTTATCATCTCAACATTTATCCAGCTTTCTAGTTTTAAAATTAAGTAATGTGCAACAAGTCTCAGACATTCAGCAAGCATACATTTAATGAAAGACACTGTTTTCTTATTTTACAGGTTTTTATTCATATGACGGAAGGGGTCAGAAAGAACAAACATATGAGTATTTTCAATCCACCAGGCCCCAGTTATGAGCTTTACATACATCCACTCACTTAATCACTGTAATAACTCTTTGGCACTAAATCTGAGGCTCAAAGACAATAACTGGATATTCAAACCAAGATTTGTCTTGCTTCAAAGTTGCAGATCAAGTAACTTGTATCTACTTCAGAAGTTATCTTAAAGGCTTTATTCAGTATTATTTCCCAATACTGTTTTCTACACTTTGGACATCTACAATATGTCCAAACCCCTGCTTTAGTGCTTTTGAACAAGTTGTTCTCTCTGCTTGTGATTTCTGTCCCCCAGAGGGTTGCTAATTAAGACCCTACAAGCCCAACCCCAGTTGGTCTTCCCAGACCAACCCCAGTTTACTTATGTAAAACATAGGATTAGATTTTTCATCTCAAGGGTCCTTTCTGGTTCAAAGTTTTAGTGAATCTGCAGTTGAAAACCTGAACCAAGGAGTCTTATTATCCACTGAAAATGCTTAATATCTATAGGCGTTAAGAGTAGAAAAACTGCCCTGGCTGGCGTAGCTCAGTGGATTGAGCTCGGGCTGCGAACCAAAGGGTCGCAGGTTCGATTCCCAGTCAGGGCACATGCCTGGGTTGCAGGCCAGGCCCCTAGTCAGGGCCACGTGAGAGGCAACCACACATTGATGTTTCTCTCCCTCTCTTTCTCCCTCCCTTCCCCTCTCTAAAAATAAATAAATAAAATCTTTAAAAAAAACTTGACTGAAAATGTAGTATTTAAAAAAAAAGAAAAAAAAAGAGTAGAAAAACTTGTTTCTTAAAAATTTTACTTCAATATCCATATATATATTAAAAACCAATATAAGGAAAGAGACATATATTATTTCATGTTTATTTTGAGCTCTGTTATCTATACCAATTTTTGAACCTTTTTAGTTACCACCTTGTTTAGCTGGTAAGAAATTGAAGGAATTAAAGTGATATATTTTAAATGACTTAGTATTGAAAGAACTAAGTTATTCATGGTTTCCAGTCATATTTTTTCAGATCTGCCGTGCTCATGAAATAATAGGAAACACATATAATGCTTACTATGCATTAGATAACCATCTATTTTACTTATATTAACCTACAAGAGAACTACATGAGGTACTTTTTAAAAATTATATGTATTGGCTAGTAACATTATATAAATTTTAGGTGTACAGTTTTATAATACAACATCTGTATACTCTGTTGTATGTTTACCACTCAAAATCTAGTCTCCTTCCACCTTGTGTTTAACCCCCTATACCTTCTTTGCCCTCCCTCCACTTCCCTTTCCCTCTGGCAATCACCACTCTGTTGTCTGTGTGTAGAAATTTGTTTTGTTTATTCATTTGTTTTGTTTTATATGCCACGTGACTAAAATCATGTGGTTCTTGGTTCTTGTTCTTTTCCATCAGACCATCAGACTTAACACTAGCTGTAAGGGAAATACAAATCAAAACCACAATGAGATAACTACCTCACACCCATTAGAATGGCTCTTCTCATTTAGACAAGTAAGTGTTGGAGAGGATGTGGTGAAAAGGGAGCCCTCATACCTGCTGGTAGGAATGTAAGTTGGTACAGCCACTATGGAAAATAGTACGAAGGTTCCTCAAAGAGTAGAGCTACCATGTCACCCACCAATCCCTATTCTGGGTATTTGTAAAGATATATGTACCCCTGTGTTCATTGCAACATTATTTACAATAGCCTAGACATGGAAATAACCCAGTGTCCCTCAACAGATGATTGGATAAAAAGATATCTCACACACACACACACACACACACACACACACGCACACACCACTACTACTCAGCCATTTAAAAAAAAGATGAACTATTGCAACTAAAGCAAAGGATAAGTTAACATACCCAAGGCCATTCAGCTAGTAAGTGGTAGAACTGGGTGTCAAATTCAGGCATCTCAGAATCTTTACTCTTAATATTTACTGAGAACCTACTGTGTACCAACTCCACAACTAGATGTTTTTTATTATAATTAGGTCATTTATCTTAACAACTACCTTATGTAAAAGTCCAGCATTTAGTGCCTTGCCCAAAGTCACAAGATAATTAAGTGGTAGAGGTAGGGTTTGAACCCACATTTGCCTTTCTTCAAGTTCATGGGATGTTTATACTTTCTCTCAATAATCAGATCTTTATTAAATACCTACAAGAAACCAGACTAAGTACCAAATGCTAGAGATTTAGTCTCTGCTCTTAAGAAATACAGTCTGAACAGGGAAAGAGACAATTATGATAGTGTGGTAATAGGATAGCAGCATACAGACACCACCATACAGAAGAGCTGTGGGAACACAGAGAAAGGGCACTGAAATCCTCCAGGGGTGGGAAGGCTTGGGCCAGTTTGGAAAAACAAATGGGAATTAGCCTGGACAACGAAAAGGAGAAGGGGTTGTTATGGGCTGAATTCCGTCCCACCAAATTTTTGTTAAATGCCGAAGCCCTAATCCAGATGACCTCAGAATGTGACTATATTTAGAGATAGGGCCTTTAAAGAAGTGATTAAATTAAACTGAAGCCTTTAGAGTGGGTCATAATCTACTTTGACTGGTGTCCTTATAAGAGGAACTTTGGACACAAAAAGAGGCCCCAGCGATATGTGTACAGAGAAAAACCGTATTGAGGACACATGGAAAAGGTGGCCATCTGCAAGCCTCAGGAGAAACCAGATCTCTCAACAGTTTGATCTTGGACTTCTAGCCTCCAGAACTGGGAGACAATACATTTCTGTTGTATAAACTACCCAGTCTGTGGTATGTTGTTATGGCAGCCCTAGCAGATTAATACAGGGATGTTTAGACAAACAAAATGACATACAAAAAGCCTTTTAAGTGTGGCCAGGTAGTTAGGTTTTGTGGTAAGAAGGGTTGAAAGATGAAGTTGGAAACTAGGCTGGGGCCATGTTAGGACAATTTTGTATGAGATGCTAAACAGTTTAATCTTTATCTTAAGGGAATGAAATGGAGAGAGTTTGTAGCAGTGAAAAAACATTAGATCTATGTTTTAGGAAGACCACTCTGTGAATCTTGTGGAGGATAGATTAAAGGGAATAAGAATGGAGGCAAGGATACCAATTTAGGTGTTTATTGCCACAAGAAGCTGAACTGAATATTTTCTTAGAGTGTCAAATGTCAAACTAAAACAGAACCATTGTTAGGAAGATTTTAAAGGGCACAGCTAACCTTTAAGGCATAGGTAAGATTTAGGAAGAATTTGTATATACCTGTTTTGTACCTAGAGACTAGCTTTGCTTTTGACATTTTGCTTTTCATAAATAGATCTTTATTCAGCGCTCACAGTATATTCATTTTTTTCCCACTGTATCTAATAGACACCTTTATGGTGCTTACACTGTTCTAATTCAAGTCCTCTGACAATCTTATGAAATATCTGCTATTACTATATCCATTTTATACATATAGATATTAAAGTTTAGAGAGGTCCAGTAACTTGCCCATGGTCACATAGCTGAAAAATGCCAATGTTAGCACCCAAACTCAAGCTGCCTGTCTTCAGTCTGTCCTCTTAGCCATTATACTCTGCTGTTGCCATATATTATTAAGATCTTCTACTACCTATGAAAGGAGGAGGGAAGAATACAAAAATAAATTGGGTATGTTTTCCATAGGGAGTATACAGTTTATCAGGGGAGGTAAGGAACAATCATAAGTTTTGTTTTTTTGTTTTTTTTTTTTAAGTGCTTTAGAGAAAAGTAGAGTATTGAGAAGCAGTGATTACTGGGGCTTCTGGGAAGCTTGGTGGAAAAACGCCCATTTAAACTAGGGTGTGAAGAATGGCTAGACTTTGGAGAGAAAGAGGACATTAAAGGTAGAAATGATAGCATGAAAAAGTTACAGGATTGGGAATTTCCTGATGTATCTAGGAAAGTAATAAATATAATTCTTTGTTTTGGCTGGAGTGCATTGTGTGGTTGGAGAAGCCAGTTTGGGAGCTAGAAAGATAGCAGATGTCTGGGAAAGAGAACTCTTAGGGATTGAGGAACAAGGAAAATTGTGAGGTTTTAAGTGTGTTGATTGAGATGTACACTAAATGTAATGGTCTTTGAAGAGAGGATAAAGCTCATCTGGTCCCAACTCATCAGTAACAAGTCCTGCCTTCACTGTCTCCCAGATCACTTTCCATTCTCCTTATGATAAACTTACTTAATTTTTTTTTGTCTGTACTCTCTCCATTCCTGAAGTTGATCCTCTATTCTGACTCTAAATTTATTTTTCAAATGTCACTTTCCATTTAGAAATTTGTTCCCTGATGGATCAAATTTAGATTTCTTAATATGAGCTACTCAAATTTAAAGCTCCAAATACTTTCCTCATAATCATTCCCACTTAAATTGGTCGGTATACTGCTGCCAAACTGGCTCTGTCTGCTACTTGCTTTGGGGCCTGTTTTTATTTTGTCTTCACCTGCCAGATACCCGCATTCTCATCCTTGAGGAACACACCTAAATCTTACTCCTATGTGAAGCCAGACCACTTCAGCTAGAAAAAAGCTCCATCCATCCTCTACTGACATAGAGTATTATGTTCTGACATAACACTCTAGTGAATATTAGGACAGAACAGTTTGTCCTAATACTCATTAATACTTAATAAATCAGGTGGTGTTATCTTAGTTTCTTAGATTTCTTTAGATTATTACATCTTAGATTGAATGTAAATCATAGAGATCATTAGAGCTCATACTATTAGCTCTTAGATTTCTTAGATCTTAAATTTCCCATAGGTCAGAGGCCTATTTTTTATCTCCTTTCAGTATTTTTAATTTAATTCAAGAGGCATTGAAAGCTGTCCAATAAAGAGCTGATTGACTGGTTGTTAATTGAGGTCATTTTATTGAAATTTTTTTTTATAACTGACTTCTTAATATGTAATGTTCTGATTTTATTACTATGGACTCAAGTAACTGTGGGCATATCCTATTTGACTACTCTGTATTATGGTTTATTCATGCATAGAAAATGAGCATCCAAAGTCTACTCGTGGTATAGAGGTGGAACTAATTCATGTTGTAAAAATCATTGAGATCTTTGAAACTTACCTATATATCTCTGTCAGTGGTTGCCATACTTTGCGTTTTTTCTCTTCAGAAAGTTTTCTGACAAGTCACAAAGAAGGAAGGAATGGTTCAAATAAAGTAAGGCTTAATTGTGTTACACCATGTTGTGCAACAATGGAGTTGATAAATTATGCATGTTAATGGTGAAAGAATTTGCCCACCAGTTCAGTTGATAGTTCAACAACTGAACTATGTATTGAGTTGCTTGAGCTCCTGCCATTATATTGCCATTCTGATCAGCAAGGAGGAGGAAAGGGAAAAAAGAGCACCTTCTCTCTTCCTTCTTGGAAGTAAATTGTAATATATGTTGTAACAGAAACAAATTAGATTCTGAGTTAGAAAATTAAGATGGCAGAGGAGGCTACTTTAGAGCCTACAGAAGAGACCACAGAAGACTGGTAACTTCTCCCTGAACGATGACTTTTCATCTGAGATCTGAAGGGTAAGAAGTAATTACCATGTAAAGAACAAGAGGGAAGAGTATTCCAAGTATAGTAAACAGTTAGGAAGGCCCAGAGATAAGAGAGTGTGATGAGAAAGTGAAACAATTATAAAAGACTCACGGACAATAACAAGGGGGAGGGTGGAAACAGGGGAAGGAGGTGGGGAGGGCTGGGTGGTGGGGAGATTTGGGGAGTAAAGAGAGAAAACTGTACTTGAACAACAATAAAAAAAGTTTAAATAAAAAAGAAGTGACAGAAAATCTGTGTCTTTGTGGCTAAGCAAGGAGGAGAGTGTTGCAAGAAGGATGGCAAGTAGTCAGGGACCAGAGTAGGCCAGACTTGGTAGACTGACTTAAGTGTGGATTTTATTCAAGGTTTTATGGGAACCCTTGATTTATTTTTTAAAAGGAGTTTAGTTTCAAAAACATGATTCTTGTTACCTTATGGAGAATAGAGAGGAATAAGAGATTACCATGAAGTCCTGTTAGGAGTTGGTTCATAGTCTAAGAGATGAGGATGGCTGGAATTAGGATGGTAGAAGACGGTTTGAAGAAAAGTGGGTAAACTTGAGAGATGTATCGGCATTTGCCCACACAGAATTTGGTAATGGTCTGGGTGTAGCAAGGTGAGAGAAAGCAGGTGTCTACTGTTCAGTGGGTCAGTTTAGGGGATCATAATCAGCCTGCGAGAAATCTGTGACACTCAGGAAAAAGACTGGTCTAGAGCCAGACTGGGAGTGATAAGAAGTAGTTTGATCTGTAGCAATGGCTGGTTTGCAGAAAGGTAAATGAAAAACAACAACAGTAAAGACTGTGGTTACAACTGGAACTCTGGGAAACACCGACATTACAGACCAAGGGGAAGGAATGTGGTGATTCAGTGAAAGGATTTGAGAAAGCATTCATTGTATGAGAGCCATGGCAGGAAAGTTGAAGTAGGGAGTCGTCAACGATAATGGACCAGAGATGCTGTAAGATAATAACCAAGAAGGTATTATTGGCTTGGTTAGCAGGGGCCACTGGTAACTAAAGGGAAGGTGGTTTCAGGAAAATTGAGATTGTCATCATGGAGTCAAGGTCCAAATGATGGATGGGGAAAAGAGAATGAGAGTAAATAAGCTTTAAGGAAACATCGCTGAGAACAGAGGGCAATAGTTGGGGGGGAGCCTTCCTAAGGAACGGAGCTTTTTGAGATTTTATTACCTATTTTTAATGAAGTAGAAGATTTTGAACATGATAACAGGCCATGGGAAAGGTTGAAGCTAGGGGAGGATAAGGGATAACCAGTGGAGCAAGGTTTAGAAAAGGCAGGAATAGAGACTTTTAAGTATTATCACATATTTCATTATTTTTTAACTGGGTGGACATATACACGTGGTAGAAAAACTGAAAGGTATATTATGAAAACTAAGTTTCTCTCCCCCTTCTGTCTTCCATCCACCCGTCTTCTAAGAGGATTGCTAATTTGCATGCCCATCAATAAGCGTGCGAGTGCAAGATGGATATTATGTTTGTAATTAATTCTGAGTTTGGAGAGAAGACTAGCTATAGATTTTGTGGATTTATTGGTGGGAGGAATGAGAGTAAACGGAATAGAGAACAGTTTCAGAGATGAATGAGAATGGCATGGTATGGAATTATCTCAGAAAAGGACACTTAAGAGGACAGTGGAGGGCATGCCTGTGGTGTGAGGCCCCGGTTGATGGCCGAGTTTGCAACGGTCCCATTCAGGTGGTTCTGTGACCTTTCCAGAACTTAACTACCTCTTCATATTTCAAATGCTTGTCAGTTTAGAAATTGGACTTAAAAACTCATCCACTTAAAAATCCACTTATGTAAGGTACAGTTTTGGGGTCCAGGCACCGAAAGCTCTGCTTTCTGTTTTATTGCTTTCAGTCACAGCCATGTCGTGTGTGGTGCTTCAGGGTTATTCAGGCCAGTGGTATAAATCAAAACAAAGAGAAGTTTGTTGGTTAAGAAAGAGCACTCTCTGTCTGAAGGAATAAAGGAAGAGACTGGAAGCCAACTAAAACGACTCTGAGATTGTACAACTGGTCCTAAAGCACGTAATTCAACAACTTAAACTTTTTTCCCCATTATGCTCATCTTTTTAGCTAGTAGTGGTCTAACCACTGTTTTATTTTTAGTCACAAAAATCAAAAGGGTGCAAAAGAGACATATAAGCCATTGTGAGTTTTTTAAGTAGATATTTGCTCATTTCTTATTTGATATGGGACTTAATTTTAAATGCAATTCATAAACAGTTGCAAATTATCTTAGTTGAAAACATGATAAAACTGAGCTGTGAGCCAAAAATTCATTTGTAGCTGTCCTATGAAATTGACCACCACTTCTTTTTAGTTATTACAGGAAAAAGTGGGTCCCATGTTATTGATGTAGAAATGATGAATCACACTTTTAACAGCAAACTCATACAGTTTTTCATAAAGCAAAAACAATATTTTCTTTCAAATGTTCACTCTTAGCTTAAGATTTTGTTTTTCAAGGCAATTCTTCTAGTTGATATTGGACCGAAATGTATTAATAAGCAATTTTGTTTTTTAAATTATTCTATAATTCCATGTATTGACATTTTAAATCATTAATCTTGTAGTTAAGAAGGTATTGCTGGCCTACTATGTGTCAGTTGTCTTTAAGTTTTGGGCATAAAAAAATAAGATACCTTCATTCAAGGAGCTCACAGTGTAGTGAGGAAGACAGTGAGCACGTCATCATTCCAGGAACATTCAGGAGGGGAGTTTGTAAACACTGATTGAGGGAAAAAATCACAATGAAAAATTTTAAGGTTTCTTAAACAACTTTTTCCATGTTTGTAATGTACTCTCCATTTCTCTATAACAATTAACAGTTAAATTCTCACAAAAGAGGAGGACTTAACACTTTTCTTGAGACAGTGAAGAAAGGACAAAGTGTATTATTCATAACCAGCCTAGGGAAAAGATCACCAGCTGAGAAAAGCACTTGGCAATAGTGCCAAAGAAGAGAAGCAAGCCAGCTAAATCCCTAGTGCTGGAGGGATGAAAGAAAGGTACTTGAGGAACCAGCCAAGGGTCAGAAAAACAGGTCCTAAGGTTCAGTCTCCAGCAGACACCTTCTGGACTCTCTGATAACCTGCTTATCTGGTTTCTTAGCTAACAGCAGATTAGAAAGGGGAGAGGCACACTGGCAATAGTACAGTGTAATGGTTGATTGCCTCACAGTGAGGCAGAAAACAAAATTAGAAGTGGACTTAAAATCTCAAAAAAAAAAAAAGTAATTTGAGATTATTTAGTGTGGGGAAAAGTGCTCTTTAAAAGCTTATAAACTTGGAGGATACTACTATAGTCACTATATTACACAGTAATTGCTTAGTCATAGTAATGACCTTGAGTCATCAACTTCAGTCAGTCTTTTCTATCTCACGACTCTATCTGCTTCCCCAGCAGTTTGTTGGACTTTTTGTCATGTCCATGACTTAACTTTACCGTCTTAACTTTAGTAGGGAAACATCTTACTACCAATTTTTTTCAAATAAGAAAATGGGGACAGGGGCAGAAATTAAAGATTTTGTGGGTTTTGCCACAGTGTTTTCAAAAACATCTCCCCAGAGAATGCTTGCAACTTCATTGTCACTGATGTGCAGAATTGATAGAGTCCTGTACATACACTCACATCTCTTACTGAAACTCGTGAGAGGCCTGTGTAGATTTTTGTAAATTGGGCTAAGAAAGCCTTCGATTTTTCAAATGCTCTAACAATCTTAAGTTTCTCATGTAGTTTTGTTTTTATCTCTACTAGAAATTGCAGTAAGATATTGTGATATAGGTGGACTTAATTTATTGCAACAAAAATTTGTTTTGATCTGTATTTCACTTATATCTAGCAGCTCAGAACAAGTGACAGGATTATTCCCCATTTGCAGTAGCACATCTATATTATCAGTATTTTCTCAATACTGTTGAATAATCATTTAATGGCAAAATCAAACTCATATTTGGAATTGTCTTACTAAAGAAACATAGTAAGCATAAAAACACAGATCACTCTGCTTCATTGTAAATACAGCCAACTTTGAGATCAGATGACTCATTTTTTTCTAAAAGAAAGCATTAATATAAACCACATAAGAAAAAATTGGGGGCACCCTGACTGGTGTGGTTCAGTTTGTTGGGTGTCATCCCACAAAGCTAAAGGCTGCTGGTTCGATTCCCAGTCAGGGCACATGCCTGGGTGGCACGTTTGCTCTCACATTGATGTTTCTCTCCCTCTCTTTCTCCCTCCCTTCCTCTGTCTAAAAATAAATAAATAAATAAAACATTTTAAAAAACAAATTGAGGGCTTAGTTGCCTTTTTTTTATCCACTTTCAGTAGTCAATACGTGATTTTTACGAAATGGAGTGGAGAGATAGGATTGTTTTAGAATTATCTCTGAGACTTTTTCAAACCACACACACTCCCCCCCCCCCCCCCGCCCCCTTGCACTCTCAGTCTCTCCCTGTAGCACTCAGAGGTGAGAGGCAGCAGCTCTGGAAGAAGTGCTGGGTTTGATTCTTGGCTCTTACTAGCTTGGTTCTTATTAACCTCTAAGCTTTGCTTTTCTCTGTCTATAAAACTGTGACAGTGATACCCACAGCATGGGGCTGTTGTGAGGATGAGAGGGGGATCATGTGCATAGTGCAAAGACATTTCATGGGAGAAGAAAGTCAATGCCTAGCACACAGTAAGTGTTCTATCAGTGTTAGCTATTTTTAGGAAAGACAATTAGGAACTAAATTGAGAATCTGTTTCTCTATCGTGTATTTTCCATTTGAAATACAGAACTCTTCTGTCCTTATTATCAATTGTTTACCATTATAAGCCAGTCTCAGAAAACTTTGTAATGCTAATAGTTTTATTGGGTATATTCTACAGTAAAGTCATGAATTTAACAAAGAGCTTTTGGGTTTTGCTTTCAGTGTCAAAAGAACTCAGGAAAAGTTCCACAGGGCAGTGGTGTCTCTTCAGTTGTTCAGGTCTAGAAACTGAAGTTTTCTCTTCTCTGGGTACTCGGCTGGTACAGTAAGCAAACTCACGAAAGAATGATAAATAGGCCAGAGTGCCTGCCCTTGGTATACAATAGAACTGTCAGGTGGACCACATGTTTTGGTTCCCATGGTTAGTAGGTTTTTCCCTTATAGGAAAATGTGCATGAGAAACCAAGTTACCAGAGTCATTTTCCTGTGTGTGCATTTAGAGGTGGAGGACATTTGAAGCTAAGGGAATGGGGAGGGGTGGGCTGAGTCAGCAGTGTGCATTCCAAGAACCACAATAGCTTAGAGTGAGAATGAGGGCTGAGGTGGGAAGCTGTTGCAATAGCCAGGGACAGTGAGGGGGGTTTGGATAAGGCCGTAGCAGTAGGCTTGGAAAATAAATTAACAGTAACTGGTAAAACTACATGGAATGCAGGGATTGAGGAGAAGAAAGATGATTTAGGTTTTTGGCTCTGCTGATCAGGTAAATTGATGATATTAGCTAATTAGTAAAGCAAAAAAAAAAACAAACATTTCATGAAAGGATAATGAATTCAGTTTAGAATGTGGTAAATTTATGGTATTATTTAATTATAAGTTGATATTGAGAGTTCCAGTTTAAAGTCAGGAAATGGCAATTTGGGCTTAAGGTAGAGATTTTGGGAGTAATTATCATATAATTAGAAATTAAGGCCTTTGAAGTAAGTGAGATTTCTGAGAAAGGAGAGGGCCCCTGATAAAATCCTGAAGAACTGGGGATACCAGCTATTAAAATTAGGTAGACGAGTAGATTCCTAAGTTTCATCAGCCACCTAGTTATCGGACCCATCAAGCTTATTTAAGAATCTTAATTGTCTCCTAAATTGCAGGTAGCCAACACCCATATCTCAACATTTTTATGTTCTTATTTGGTTCCTGAATTTCATTGGCAAACCAAAATCATTCATTACATGGCAATTCTCCCTCAAAAGGCAACTTTATCATGAAGTCATGGAATTGATTGTGACAGTTGGTTTGGAAAATAATGAGTTTTATGTCTCAACCATAATATAATTTGAACACATTTTTTTTTTTTTGCCCAGTAAAATTATGTTACTAAAATGGTTACATATCTTAGATGTACAGAGTTCTAGAGTCATTTTAGAATTATATGTGTTTATAAATATGTTTATGTAATAAATATTCGGCCCTGACATCACTTGCTCCCATTTAGAGTTACACCCTGTTCCTGGTCATTTAAGATTGCATGTCCTGGTGCCACTGATTAGTTTGTTGGTCTGAAGAGCTATATTGCTTGCAGTTTTCTTTTGGCACCTTTTGGAAACTTCTACTTCTGAAGACTTTAAGTATTATAAATTTAAAATAACAAAGATTTAGCATCCTCATAAGTCAGCAAAAGCATGTTTACACTCAATTGTTAAAGGTGACAAAAAGAAATGAAGATACAGACTTTCTACCTATTGAAATATTTCTGTTTTTAAAATTTGTATTTACTGGTATGTGAAAGTGCTGCTTCAAGGGGTCTTAACTATTTGATTTGAAGATAAATCCTGAAGAACAGATTACACAGTAATCTTAAATTGGCCAGCATAATTACATGTGTTCAGTTTATGTCCTTTTTTTTCCCATTGCCATTTAGCCCCTCTATACTCCCCTCCCAGTTCATTTCTTAATCTGTGAAGTTTTGTAGGTTTTCAGGTGATGGTGTCTCTTGATTTAATTTACTACTTAAAGTTCAGTGAACATTGAAAAAAACAATGCCTTCTAATTTGGTGGGGAAGAATTTTTTGGTCCTAAAAGTATAGTACATACTTTAGTATCCACAGAATCTACTGTATAAAATGCCTCTGCACAAGACACCCTCCTCCCCATTTTTGGTTAAGAGAGCAGGAAATGCGCAGACTGTAATGCCATGTAGTCTGCATTACTCATTTTTGAAGACATGTAATTGTCCCCCCTTTTTTATCCAGTACTTCCGTTAGAAGGGCATAATTTTCTATGTTTAAAAGTATTTTAAAATATAATAGCTATGATGATTTTGTTAATATCCTGGAATATAAATTCTTGACAGCAGCTGCTCTTATGAGCAGATATTTTAATATGTCAATAACCTAAAAATCAGCTGAGTGTCCAGACTTTAAATACTAAAAAGTTATCTTAAACCTTCAGTTTCATGTTACAGGGAAGCCAAAACCCTCCCTAAGATTTCTGCAAATTCCTGGTGTTCTTGTGGCCTCTGAGTTACTGCCATCTGGATGGAACCTCTCTTCCTTCCCTCTCTCCCCCCCTCTCCAGAGAGAGAACAATGACTTCCCTAGTCTGATGCAGACGATTTTGGCTTTTCTTTTGATGCTACAGGCCTCACATTCCACCGTAAGTGGGTTTTCCATGTATTTTCCTAAACAAAAAAGCATTTCTTTCCTCAGAGGAGCTCTGTTGTCCTATATTAAGATGATGAAATGTGCACCTTATTTGATATAACTTGATAATGATAACCCTTTAAGTAACTATTATTTCCTCCATTTATCAAACTTTCATACATATATTTAAATAGTTCATATTAAACTCAGTCTCCATTCTTTAGAAGTTATAGGAAAACCATATCTTAAAAGCGTTTGCAATGTCAGAATTGAGTATGCTATATAACTCTTTGTAGCCTTTTTGCCAGATGGTACAGAGGAGATAGTGCTCTCTTAAAAGGATACAGACTTTCAGATAGAGTTTAAGTATCAAGCTGCTCTTTCTCTTAGAGAAATAAATCAAGACTGTTTTGTGAATGTGAGGCTGAAGTCTACTTCCCTTTTGAGGTTTGCATTTAATATTTTTGAAATATTTTCTATTCTGTTTTCTTTGACTAAACTATATTATGTGACATCACTAAAATTATTTGACTGCCAAATAATAATGTGCTTTGATTTTCATATTGCTAAGCCAATCATGATCTTTTATAGAAACAAGTTTGAAACTCAAAAGATGGAATTCCTGTCTGGAAGTAGTTTTGAAAAGATGTTGATGTTTCTAATTTGGCTATTTGTGGTATTTTCTATAAGAGTTTGATGTTGTTGTAGTCTTATTCTGTGATGCAAAAATACCATGATTTAGGGCACAGGTGGCAAACACAAGGCCCTTGGGACAAATCCAGCCCTCTACCTTGCTTTGTCTGGCCAGTACCTTGTCTCTACCCAGCGAGCTCCTTGCCTCTAGTTAAGGAGTAGTTACATTTATACCGTCCTAAAATTACATTAGGCCCTTTGAAGGCAACCTTGAGGCTGATGTGGCCCCCTGGTGAAAATAAATTTGCACCCCTGATTTAGGGTATATAGACCAGAGGTCAAGAAACTATGGGTGGGCCAAATCTAGCCAGTTCTGTTAGCTAAGAATGTTTTTTACATTTTTAAAGGTTTGGGGAAAAAAAGGCAACAGAAGCCTTATATTGCCTAAAATGTTTACTACTCATCTTTTTACAAAAAAGTTTGCTGTCCCTTGTTATTAATTCTTGAGTTTTAAAGTGAATGAATAACCTGTTCATTTTTATAAAGTCCCTAAAGGAAACTATCAGTAATTATATAATTGTATATTCTAAATATTATAGTACATAATAATGTGCTATATACACATTGATGGCACATATTGATAATAACTTGACAGGGAAAGGTAAGTGAATAGGCTGGTAAACACCATGTTAATATTCTGCTTCCCAGTGACAGCTGGTAAAAGATTACAACCGGCTTTCATTTGTGCTTCATATTATAGTGCCTGAATTTTTTGGCCTGAATTTTTTTAGTGAACATGTTACTTTATTAATAATGAGAATCAAAGGTGCACACATGCATGTTTGTGTTGTGTTTGTGTGTTTTAAAGAGAAAGAAATTAAATGGAAATTTCCAGTGGAGCTTGTAGTTTATTACGTACCACTTTTAAACCCTTGTAATTTTTTAACTTGAACATTTTCCCTTCAAAGCTTTTATGAGATAGCCAAACACCTGAAAATATCAACATTGAGGCTTCATCTCACTTGTTTTTTGTTTTGTTTTGTTTTTGTTTTTATTTTTATTTTTATTTTTTTACCATTTCCTTAGTTGAAATCTAAGTATACTACTTTAGAGGAGCTAGGTAGTAATATAAAGCAGCATGGCCTTTTAAGAAATTATAAGGAACTGTGTCCACATAGTTTGCATTGCTGAGATTGCTAGTTCTTCATAGATTGTCTCCAGCAAATATTTCTGTGTCCAGGCTGGTGATCAGACTTTAAGGATTGAAGAGATGCAATAATTATATAATACATAGCTGCTAAAAGAACAGTGAATTTCCATAGGTTTTTAAAATTTCCCTTTTATTGCCATACTTTGCTCCAAATTACTCCTCACTTCCTTCCCCCTAAGACAAGCATTTTCATATGTCTATAAATATAACACACAGAAATTGAATTTATATAAATGGCATTGTGGTATCTTTCTTATTTTGCTTCTTCCATTATTCCCTTAGGACTGTCTTTGTGCTATGTTGCTCATTTTGCCTATCAACTCTCCAGGGAGTAGGCCCTCACTTTTCACATACAAAAATCCAGGAGATAATCTCAGAAATGTCTGTTCTTGAGCTGATCGGAGAATTTCTTTGGGGTATATATGCCCAGGAGTACAGTTGTTGGGTCTTAGGGGTACATATGTACCTAGTTTGACTACATAGTTCCAACGGTTTCTTTGCATGGCTGCACTGGTCTTCATTTCCACCGTGGGTTTTTTATTTGGGGAAATATTTATGAGTTTCTCTAAGACCAGTAGTTAGTGACATGAAAGGGTTACCTTAGGTAAAAATAACTGTTAGAACTCTTGAATTACTGCTAGGAGGCAGCTCCTGATGAGATATATAGCATATTTTTATAAGAGCATATGCTCTTTGAGAGCTAGAGCTATTAACAATGTGGAAGGGTAATAATTTATGAACTTTCCGGATGAGGACAAAGGATGCTCCAGACCAAGGGATTCAGCTCTGCTAAATGACCATTCACCAACAAATGGTCATTTTCAATTCAGCCATTACTGTTATTGATGGTATGTTTGTTTTACATGTGTATAGTTCTGAGGTATTTTATAGGCATTACAAAACTTTTTTCTCTAAAAGCAGGGTTATGATAAATTGATTTGTATAAAAATAGAAATAGTGTAAAAAGTAAAGGTGAGAAAATTATACATATTAAATAGATGATTGGACAATAAGAATGATTATGGAAAAAAAATGTATCTGTGCAATTGACAGTCGGCCAAGGATGAAGGCACGCGAATGTCTGAAATGGTTTTGGCAGAGGATCATTGTTAAAGTGGGGATATCTTTTTAGTCAAAGGTGAAGGTTAAAATTAGGCATTCAGGAGCTTAACAGCTAAGCATGGTGAATGGAAGTGTGGCTGTGGAAATTTATCAAAAACCACAGTTGGCACCATGGGTTCAAGGCCTTTTCTAATCTGCAGATGTGGATCCTTAGCTGCCAGAGGTTCCCTCCCTTCTCCTATTGGTAGAGATTATGGCAGGGAGGGGTTGCCTACCTCAGCGAAAGCTCATTTTAAACATAACAGGGCAATTTTTTTTAATGTCCAAAATATCAGGAGAAAACGCGGACCCTATAAGGCTAAATTTCACTCACAGTTTGGGCTTTTAAACTAGTGGATTTTATTGCCTTTTGGAATCCGACCTGTTTGTAAGTAGAGCTGCCTCCATATATTTCATATTCTGAAAACCTTACTGATCTTTACATTGAATGGCACTAAATAGAGAGAGACGAAATATTGTCTGGGCAGAACTCCTGTTTCCGCAGGATGAACTTTACAGCTGCTGGTAGGCTAGCTGTGCGCACTCAGTGCAGCCACTGTGATGTGCTGTGGCACGTTAGCGCACCTGGGCTTGGTGTTGGTGTTTGGTCTCACCTTGGTCAGGTCTGCTGCTCACTCTCCAGGTTGGATTTTGTTGGTGGTTTCTCCCCACTTTTCTTTCTTTTCAGCTCTTAACACTGCAGCCATTAGGTAGTCTTTTATGGTTCAATGTCTGGTTTTAAAATTACTGTGTTTTTTTTATTTTATGTATTTAGTATAACTTTGGTGTAGCCAGATACATTAAAATTAGCGAGTCTCTGTAAAAAATCTATTATTTAATGTAGGGACAATGTACATTTATTTTTTTAAATTACACAATTTATTTTTTGTCTGGATTAGAACTGCCACTGCCTAAAAAGGCTGCTGCTGGAGTTGGTGATTGGCACTGTTCCTACTTGTGTATGGTGATCAACACCCAACATGTATTTTAAATTAACCCCTAAAGTATTATTTGTGCAATAAACTTTAATTTTATTGTACACCTGCACCCCTGTCAAGTTTCCCTGAGTTATTTTAGTCTTTCCTGAAGGCTGTTTTGACCAGGCTGTGTTAAGGAAGTAGCAAGATTTTTTTAAGGCGCAGGGCCTATATTTAGGCACTCACTGTTGACCATTAGTTTCCATGGCTAGGCTAAACTAAGTTATTCACCATGTTGTTTTCTGCCAGCAATATTTATATCAATGTCACGTTTTGGTTGTTCTTTTTAAAGTCTTATTCATATTAAAATAAGTCACTTGGCCATTTTACTTCATTTTCTCCTAAATGTGTGTGAGTTACAAAGGCTGGCTTCTTGTTTATAATGCATGCTTGATTGATTGTTTTATAAAAAAGCAGCGAAGTTGTTCCTAGAAAGAGTGAATAGACATCCAGCATAGAAAGTAGATGGTACTCAAAGAAGTACTTAGAATATATGTATACAAAGTAGGAGAGGCACTGAAAATGTGTTGTTTGGCTTGTCAAAGTTTAGTTTCTACTACATTTAAGACTCTGATTCTGCATGATTTCTCTTTATTCATGCATCAGAGAAGTAGAATGAAAATGATTAATGGTGCTAAATATCACTTGTCAGAGGGCAGGAAGTAAATGGAACTTCTAATGTTGAGGGAAGCTGCCATTAAGCAGTCAAGAGTAGGGTTTACATTGTGCTTAACCTTGTGTAAAGTACAATAACAATACTGACAATAAAATAGTACTAACTGGTAGTAATAGAAATAAGTAATATTTGTATAATATTTACTGTTTCTAAGGCATTGTTATAAGAGCTTCACATGTATTAATTCACATGTCCATGAGGACCCTCTGAAGTACATGCTATTATTTTCCTCTCTCAACTCACTTAATCTCTATAGCGACCTCATTATTAGATCCATTTTACAGATGAAGAAATGAGGTTAAATAATTTGTCCAAGGTCATACGACTAGTAAGTGGTGGAGATGGGGTTCAGATATTGGCAGTCTAGTTCCAGAATCCGTGTTCTTAACCACTGTGGTAGGGTGAATAATGGCCCTCAAAGATATCTGGATCCCATCCCCTGGAACCTGTAACTATTACCTTATATGATAAACAGGATTTTACAAAAGAAGCTATATTAAGGATTTGGGAGATGGGGAGATTATCCTGGATTATCCCATCAGGCCTTAAATGTAATCATATTTGTCCTTAGAACTAAGAGAGAAATAAAGGGAGATTTGGCAGAAGATGGTAGTACTGCAAAAAAAACAGAAAGAGAGATTTAAAGGTGCTGTGCTGTTGGCTTTGAAAATGGAGGAGGGGCTTCTTGAGCCTCTAGAGGAAGCACAGCCCTGCCAATACCTTGATTTTGGTCCATTGAAATCATTTCATCCTTTGACATCCAAAAGTGTATGGTAATAAATTGGTGTTGTTTTTAGCCACTAAACCTGTGGTAGTTTGTTGCAGCAGCAACAGGAAACTAATACCACCACTATGCTATGGATGGTGGTACCAGTTATAGCTAAGAATTTTATTAGCAGCAGCCCTTGCCAGAGTCCATGAAGAAATAAGCTTCAGTAATAATCTCCCTCAGTAGTGCCACTTTATGGCACTTGTCTCATTAATGACACAGTTTCTCAGTTCTTACCTGTTTATGAAGATTATTCAGATGTAATCCTT
Organism: Glossophaga mutica; assembly: GCA_039655065.1. Lineage (NCBI taxonomy): Eukaryota > Metazoa > Chordata > Mammalia > Chiroptera > Phyllostomidae > Glossophaga > Glossophaga mutica. The sequence continues at coordinate 28,715,333 of CM077306.1, forward strand.
AGACTATATCTGTTCTGTTCTCAACCAGAGTAGCCATTTTGGGCTTAGAATTGGCTGTTGAGTCAGAAACTTAAATATTAGGCTGAACACATCATCCTCTCTTCAGGCCCAAGTGAAATGGGGAAACTAAAGTGAATGAGCATTTTAGTCCTCGTACCTGATCCTCTCTATAAAGGGTAAGTACCTAATTATAGCTCCTATCTTGACAATGAAGAACTGTTAGATAATGTACTTAGAGCCAGAAAAACAGTAAATAAGATGAAAATTCAGGCTTGTCTAATGCCAAGTTATAAATGTTATTCTATACTCACAGTTGCTACTCCAGACTAGTCCTACGGAGGAGCTCAGATCTAGACCAGAGCATAATCAAAGAGTTTATTTAGTTCTAAAGAGTCACTAGGTGAAATATCTGAGATTTTCGTGCCTATGTTATCCTCTAGGATTTTACTGGTGTCACGGCTTATATTTAAATCTTTTATCCACCTTGAATTTATTTTTGTGTATGGTGTAAGTTGGTGCTCAAGTGCTGGAAGCAACCTAGGTGCCCATCAGTTAATGAATGGATCAAAAAACTATGGTACATTGACACAATGGAATTCTATGCAGCAGAAAGAAAGAAGGAGCTCCTACCCTTTGCGACATCATGGATGGAACTGGAAAGCATCATGCTAAGCAAAATAAGCCAGGCAGTGAAAGACAAATACCATATGATCTCACCTATAAGTAGAACCTAATCAACAGAACAAACAAACAAGCATGATATAAACAAAGACACTGAATTTGAGAATAGTCTGACAGTGACCAGAGGGGAGAGGGGAGGGAATTTCAGGGGAAAAGGGGAATGGTTTAGAGCAACAAGTATAAAGGACACATGGACAAAAACTACGGGGAGTGGAAATGGGAGGAAGGTGGGGAGGGCTGAGGTGGTGGGCTGAGGGGGTAAAAGACAGAAAACTGTACAATATTAACAATTAAAAACTGATTAAAAAATAAAAAAATAGAAAATGGTAAAAAGAAAATCATTAGAAAGGAGAAAACACAGAACTCAAACATTATTTCCTGCATATGCATAATAGGTATTGCTAAATTAAGAGAACAAAACAAATAAAACAGTGTTTCAAAATTATTTAAAAACTTTCTTAAATGAAAAATTGAATTTGCTGATTAAAAAAATAAAAAAAAATAAAGAGTCACTAGGAAGAACATAGTTCTAAATCATCCCTGACCTGCTCCATAGTCTGCAGGTTGGGTAGATTCTTGGATTGCCCTGGAGACCCAGCTTCCTCCTGCGTGACTTTGGAGGCGGATTTAGGTCTGTGTTCAGCTTGGTTTTCTCTGTTCTTGTTAAGAGTTAAGACAAGAGTTTAGACAAAACCATTAATGGAAGCTCCAAAACTGATCAAGAAGCAATTGTCTAGAGCAAAGACCTGGAGTCCATAGTTGAAATATATATAGGGTTTGTGTGTGTGCGCATGTATGTGTTCATATGTGATATATGTAAATATAAAAACACAGGAAAAATAGGAATGGTAATGTAAATGTAAGATTAAACCAGCTGGTGTGAAACAGAGTGTCACACAGAAGGTCTCGAGGTTATCATAAAGTTTTCACAGGGGTCTTTGGTTAAAATATGATTAACAATCACAGCTCTGTTTAAGAACCAATTTGGACCTGTAAGAGAGGCACTTGGCTTTTACCTTCTCTCTCTTAACCTTCCTCCTTTCTCTTTCCCTCCCCTCTCCTCTTCACAAGAAAATTTGTGACTTATTTTTTAAAATGCTTTCTTAGAAATTGAAAATAACTTTAAATATACATGTAGGTATAAAAAGAAGTTTGTACTTTAGTTTACTGGGATTCTTCTAGAGGTAGTGATCTATTTGCAAGTATGTTAAGTGTAGGGTGAACCCTGTTTAAGAAGTGCATGTAGGAAATCATTGATTTAGACAGGTGGTTATTTGATATCTGAAGTATATTACTACGAGATCAGGGATTGGTGAACTTTTTCTATAAAGAGTCACACGGTAAATATCCTACAAAGCACATGACAGTGTATTATCTGGCCCAAAATATCAGTAGTGCCATGGTTGAGAAACACTGTTTTATATTATTCCATTTCATCTCCTTTGTTGGTTTATTATCTGTGATTCTTGAGTTATTTTATTGGTTGCTTTAGAGTTTATAGTATACATCTTTAACTTATCACAGTTTACCTTCAAGCAATATGTTACTATTTTCATGTTATATAAAAGATTTACAACAATATATTTCCATTTTTCTCCTGGCCTTTGTACTATTGTGTAGTACATTTTACTTCTACATTTATTATAGGTCCCACAATATATTATTTTAACTTAAACATTTGATTATCTTAAATTTTTTTAAATAGCTTTATTGACTAATTGACATACGTTATAGTGCACATATTTCAAGTGTACAATTTAGTAAATTTTGACATACATATACACTTGTGAAATCAGCACCACAATCAAAATAATGAATATATTCATCATCCTCAAACCTTTTCCCCAGCCCCTTGATAATCCCTCCCCCAGCCCCAGGCAGCTACTGATCTGCTTTCTGCCATTATAGATAAATTTACATTTGCTAGAATTTTATATAAATGGAATCATAAACAATATACTCTTTCTGTCTGACTTCTTTCATCAAGCGTAATTATTTTGAAGTGTACCCATGTTGTGTGCATCATGAGGGAAGCATTCTTAATGACAACCATGGTAGGTAATTGGACTACTGTTATTAAAGAGCATGCTGATTCTCAAAATCCCTTGATGTATTCTTTGTTTTAGGTTGTGACTGTCCAAGGTATGATAATGAGCTGAGAGTACTCATTGCTGCAGATGTCATTTGTCTCATCAGAAAAAAATCTGGTTAAAAGAAAATATCCATACAACCAGATCCATTTTTTTAATTGAATGGCTTGATGGATTTCCTTTGCTTTAATTCATACCAAAGCTGTCCTTCTCAACCAAAGCAAAAAAGGATCCTGCATGAATCAATTCCAGAATGCCATTTTTACATCACCAGCGGGTGAAGAAAACCTCATGAATAGCAGTCACAGAGACTCAGAGAGCATCACTGGTGAGTCCAGTTTAATAAATATTGAAGTGCTTACAGCATGTAATTGAAATGCCTTAATCCAGTGTATAATATCCCTGTGATGAAACACTGGCTTCCCTTTTCAGCCTCCTCTTCTCAGAAACTGACTGAATTAATTCCTTCATTCCCTAGTCTCCTACCATATTATTAAAATATGCCTTGTGTGCCATTCCTTGTCTGTGTCTGACTCCCCGTACCGGCTGCCTCCCTGGTCAGCAGGAAATGTCGTACTGGTCTTCCTACCTCCAAAGGTCAAAGAGAAAGTTGCTTGTGCTTATATACCCTGCAAGTACCTGACAAGAACACTTGGCACGTAAGGGGTAATCAGGACACATGGTGTGTACAGATACAGATCAAGACCTATAAGTCCTGATTAGCAAGACTAAAATTAAAAAAAAAAAAACTCTGAACATACAAAGTGTTTTCTAAACTTTGGTTAAACTCATTGGTCCATAAAACCTGACCTGTTTAGAAATAGCTATTTCTAAACCTACCTCACTTTGGTTTAGATATTTATGTTTGCTGGAAGTATATTAATGTGTTTAAGTATGGGGTACTGCTGAATAACCAGTTGGGGATGTTAAATAACAGACAGTAAATGCGCAGTACTACTTTACTAAAACTCCAAAAAATTATGAAACCCATCTAAACTCAAAGGTTTTTTATCCTTTAAAATTTAGCTTTATTGAGATATCTTTATGCTGATTCAGTAAAATGCACTTATTTTACATGTGCATTTTGGTTTTCACACACTTATATAAACACCAGTATAACCAAATTGTGGAACGTCTTTATTACCCCCAAAAGTTGCCTCGTACCCAGAAGTTGCTACCCTTTACTGCTGACTCAAGGCAACCACTAATCTGCTTTCTGTTATTATAGATAAAATTTGCCTTTTTCTAGAATTTCATATAAATTAATCTGTGTCTGTCTTATATCCTTTTTGCCTGAAGAATTTTTTGTACTATAGTTCAGCGGGCAGTGGATGGTTGTGATTTTTTGCTTGTCCGAAAAAGTCTTTACTTTACCTTTCACTGGCACTGAATTCTAGGTTGACTTTTATGTGTACTTTAATGACCTTCCATTGTCATCTGCTTTGTATTGGTTCCAATGGGTCATTTTTGCCTTGTTCCCTCAAGTGTAATGACTTTTATTTCCCTTCTCTGCTTTTAAGATTTTCTCTTTGGGTTTTCTTTGTGTTTATTCTGTTTGAAGTAGTTTGGCTTATTTAACTATGAATTTATAGTTTTAATTAAATTTGGAAGATTTTGGCCACTATTTTTTAAAATATTTTTTCTGTTCCTGCCTCTTTCTTCTTCTGTGACTCCAGTTGCGTGTATGTTAAACTGCTCGATATTGTGATACAAGTCACTGATGCTCCGTTCATTTTATTTCCCAGTCTTTTTTGCTCTGTACTTCATTTTAGATAGTTTCCATTGCTATGCCTTCAAGTCTCCTGTTCTCCTTTTCTGGAGAATGTCTAATTTTATTAACGCTATCAAGTGAACTTTTCATTTTAGATAGTATACTCTAGTTCTGTTTTGGGTTTTATAAATATAGAAATTCCTGCTTCTCTTTTTATTAAATCATGCTTTCCTTTTAAATCTTTGAGCATATTAGTAATTAGCATATGTGTACTAATTTTATCATCTTTGTCACTACTGGGCCCATTTCTGTTGACTCATTTTCCAACTGCTAATGGATTTCAGTTTGCTGATTCTTTGTGTATCTAGTAATTTTTTATTGAAGATGAACACGATGAATATTACATTATTAGATGTTTGGATTTGGTTGTCTTCCTTGGAAGACTTAAAATTTGCTTAGGCAGGTCCTTAAGTTACCTACTGATAAGGTGGATCCTTTCAAAGCTTGTTTTTAATCTTTGGTATGTGGGACTCTAGATCATACTCTAGACCATACTCCTGGTATGCTTTATTCTAGCATTAATGTACCCCTACTACCAGTAGGCATGACCCTTCTAGAATCTTTGCTGATTGTCCCAGCTGTTCATGAGGTTTGTCTGCTCTGGCTAGATGAAGTTGAGACCTCATAGCCTTGTGTAGGAGAGTGATGTAATTAAGATAATGAAGATGTGGAGGAAAATTTGATTGTAATGAGAGCAGACCAGAGGAGGCCTAGAACCTAAATGGAGGTAAGGTGGCTAAAGTATTCATGTGAAAGAGACATTTGGAGAATAAAATGGCAGAGAGGGGGTTGCTAAGATTGGACAATCAGGAGAGTAACAAATAGTAGATTATTAGAAATATAGAAGCAAAATGAAGTACTAGTCTGAAGGATATGTAGTTTAATCTATTAAACCGTGTATTCTCATTATTTAAATTACCTTTTAGAAATAGGGAATTTGTAGCCTTGAATTTTCATAGAATTTCATTAATCCTTATTAAAAGAGCATTTCTAGGGAATAGTAGCTTTTTAACTGTTACTTTTGTTCTTCATTTCCATCATACCATTGAATGCCTAACAGTCCTTTCTAGCTCTGCATGTATTTTATCAACTTCTCTTCCTGCAAGTGTTAGTGACAACCTGTATGAGATATATTTATGGCAGGAAAAATTTGGATTACCACATGGAATTCATAGAAATAGAATTTGATGTAGTTTTAGGGCTCAGCATTTAAGAAATCTTGCTAAGAGCTTCTTTAAAAGGATAGTTAAGGTTTTAAATGTATCTCATCTTTGTGGTTATGGAGCCACAGCATGTCCTTCTAGGTGGATAGGGTAGTTTGATAGTTATAGTTATCCTCCTTGTAATTGATTTATTCAATTGTTACTGTTAAGTTAAGGTCAAGTAGTAGAAAGTTACTCTTTTAGGGTATGTTTTGACTTTGTTGTTCTTTGACATGTTCCTTTATACAGCCCACAAAGGAAATACTACATCTCTTAAAAAAGTGAAAGGGTTGGTGTGACATCCTGTATTCTCTCTATTTTAAGCCCTAGTATTTTAAGCATATTACAGGGATAACTTTCCTTTTCTTGTAAACAGCTAAATTTAGAAGGTGTTAATGATGGGCATTATTTGGGACAGAAAGCCAGGAACAAACACGCAAAGGCAGAGAGGCCCAGGTGTCTTCAGAGATACGTATGTGGTGGGGGAGGGGAGTGAGAGGTGTGCAGGTGAGTAGAGACGTGAAAGGTATTTGGGACTTGAAATGGACCACATCTTTCAAAAAAAGTGAACTACTTAGTCCAGTACCAGTGCAGGAACACTTCAGTGGAATGTTAACGTTAATGGTTAATATTTAACTAGTATATGTTAATTTTTTTATATCTAGCTGCTGTGAAAATATACTAAAATGTAATTTTTTCCCAAATTTTGGAGAATCTTCCCACAGAATTCAAATTCTACTAAAGAACATGTAGTTTTACTTCTTTAGAACTATCTCTGCTGGTTATTCTGTGCTGCCTTCTTTCACCCAAGCATGTAAGTTATTAGAGATCAGATCCCTTTTAACCAGCACTAAATAGATTGATAAGGAGGAAATAATAAATCTGTCTAAATTTATTTTAAACTTTAAAAACATGTACACTAAGCAATATATTTTTAGATATTCATGGTATTATTTTTACTATAGAAGTTCTCAAATCAAAGAAACCCAGAGAAAGACCCACTATAGTGCCAGTATATATTAATAAAAGTCCGTGTAGAACTGATCTTGGCTAATGTATCTTTGATTTTTCTACTTTTGCAAAACTCATTTCAGTGATCTTTCTGCGTAGCCTAGTAATTGAAATATATTGGTTCATTTTCATGGACTCTTCTTTAGATGTCTGCTCCAATGAAGATCTCCCTGAAGTTGAGCTGGTCAATCTGCTAGAAGAACAGCTACCCCAGTATAGACTAAAAGTGGACTCTCTCTTTCTATATGAAAACCAAGACTGGGCTCAGTCCTCACATCAGCAGCATCATGCATCTGGTGCCCTCTCTCCAGTCCTTGCTGAAGAGACGTTCCGGTATATGAGTGAGTATTTTTTTTTTTTTTTTACCTTCTTAGAATTTGCCCATTGAAATAAAAATGATGACTACCTCAGTGTTGACTTTCAAAGTGTTTGGCATCCCTAGCCATTGTTCAGTGTGTGCTGACTTTAACCTGAACTAATTTAACAACACAGAGTGATGATTCTAATTGTATCATGCCTGAATGCAGAAAGTTTTGTCATTCTTAGGACTCTGAATATCGTGTCCAGGGTTGCAAGCATACACATATGTTCCCACTTCTCCCACCTTTTACTTAGTACTTCCTCAGACTGAGTAGGAAGGAAAGTGTTGTGTTTTTTTTTTTAAATAGTGAAATAATTAAAAAATTTAATATTCATTTATATCTCTTGGCATGTATTATCCCAACAGTTTGATATCCTAAGCCATCTGCTTTTTGATTCTTTATCTTCCCTACTAAATACAGTTATAGGAACTATGTCAGTCATTAAGAAGCATAGTTCTTAGATACATAAGTAGTTTTAATAATGCCAAGGAGAAATAAGTGTACATTATACAGTAAACTTCATTATTTACTTAAGAACTCATAGAAAATATTTCAGTGAAAGGCCAAGCCAAATTGTCCTGAAAATAAGTCTATTTTACACCAAGCTCTTAGAAATGACAATTAAATAGAATGCTGTTTAAAGTTTAAAGTAGGGAGATGTTTTTGCCTTTGACCCCTTTCCAAAGATCTGCATTCATTTTGGGCTTACTTTATTTCTTATTCCTTATATACAAATGTTTAGTGTATAATAGCTGTTGTAATATATAATAAAGATCTGTAAGTTCAGCGTTGGTATGTTTGTGAAATTCTTTCCATTTGAATTCAATATGAGGTTGCATCAGCTCCTAGACATCTTCCCAGTCAACGCTTCAGTGTTTTTGAAGATTGTGGCTGGAGAATGATTGTGAAATACTCATTTTCATAGTAATCATTAACTTGCTTTTAATAGTAGTTTTCTAGAACAAGGTTATTCACTGCTCAGAAAAAGAATTCTAAACATTGCTTAAACTTGAATTGGAATAACAAGAAACTCAAGTAAAACTGTATTTCTGTCCTCAATATTTTTTTTAAATACCTAAACAACTCTTAAATTTTTCTTAACTTTCTAGTTTAGGTTGCTTCCTTGAAGTTTTCTAGAAAATGCTTTTTCGAAGGAATAATGTTTTTGATTATTATTTCCCTTTGTTCTATGAGTTTTTAGATTTGTGAGAAAGAAATTTCAAACTGAAATTTTATCACAGTCAATTTAGTTTGTCATTATTTTGATGAAGTGGCACAGAAACTATCCCTTAGTTTGCTCGTTCTTGGTTCTGTAAGTCATGAGGTGGGGGGAGGGAGGAACTGTAGTTAGATGTCTTTGATCATGATGTAATGGAGTTATTTTCAGGATGAATTTTATATTAAAAAACTGGAAAATATAAGCAAATTTTTAAAAGCTCGGTTTTTAGGACTTTATACAAAACAAACCATAATGTTCAAGGGAGCAATTTAAAATTTAAGATTAACCATCACTGTTATGGCTCAGTGGATTGAATGCTGACCTGCAGACTAAAAGGTTGCCAGTGCAATTCCCAGTCAGGGCACATGCCTGAGTTGCTGGCCAGGTCCCCAGTTGAGGGCTTGAGAGAGACAACCAGTTGCTGTTTCTCTCACACATCATGTTTTTCTCCCTCCTTTCCTCTAAATAAATGAATAAAATCTTTTTAGATTTATTAGATTTTAGAGAGGAAAATAAATTTTGCTCTCTAAAAATAAATTTTGCTCTCTAAAAATAAATAAAATCTTTAAAAAAAGGAAAAATTTAAGATAAATAGGATGATACAGATCTATCCTTCCAGGTTCTGGAAAACTATCCTATTCCTTTAGTGGAATGGTACCATTTTCATTTCAACAATTTGAAAATTAAATTATACACTGTATGTTGATATACCTAAGATCAAGAAGCAAATAAGCTGGGATTATGATTGGTCCACTAATACTTTATCTTTGTACTGTACTTTAATTTCACTGTTATTTTAAAGGTATTAATTCTTTGGGTTAACAGTGCACTCAAATATAAATAAATTTCATTATGAATTTGCATCTTACAATGTAAAAAATAAGTGATTTATTTAGCAAATTGACCAAGGCTTTAAAAAGCAAGATACAAAACATTCTCTTACCCTTTCTCACAGTTTTCTGTCTCCTTGAAATTTCAAGATTTGTGGTTTTAAGTAATTATTATGTACCCTGGCAAGCACCCTAGTGCTACTTCAGCCCCTTCTTATCTCTACTTCCCACACATGCCAGTAAATACTGTGATCATTAAAATGAATTTTCACAACTAATAAAGGGGGTGGCGTGTTCTCTCTTATATAATGTAAAGAAATTGAAAGCGCCATGAGAAGAAAATAAAGAAATTTGGAAGGAAAAATGAGCAAGGTTTTGGATTGGGAGCCTGTCTCACACAAATGAAATAAAACTGGTTCTTCATTGAAGCCCCACCAAAGAAACCAGAAAGAGGTTGTTTACTTCTAAAATAGAACAGAAGAGCAATGGATGGGTCCAAAAAAAATTCCATCTTAGTCCCCACCGTACACAAAGTTTAAGACACTCAAAAGGATGTTTTGTATGCAAAACAGTCACTGCAGGGTTTTTCTTAGTTTTATTAAGAGTGAGACCCGGAGTGAGCTGTGGGGCAAGCAGTGCAGTCGGAGCACACATGACAGACAGTGCTCTTTGTTCATGTAAAGGCTCAGAACAGAAACCTCATGTACCTTTCAGGATATTTTTATTTGGGAATAAGGAATCACCTGTACCGCTTCCTAATGCATAAGAAAAAGGATGGGAAGAATGATTGTGTAAGTTTTATTTAAGGTGTCAACATCACTTGGGAACTTGGACAAATTCTTGGGCCCCCACCCCAGTGCTATAGAATCAGAAACTGGGGATTGGGCATAGCAGTCTGTCTTAACAAGTCCTCCTGATAGTGCTGATGCACACTCACATTTAATAACCACTAATGCAAAGCTTTGTCAAACAAGCTAAATGGCCATACACAATGATGTTGATTTAAAGATTAGGAATACATTTTTGTAGAAAAATACATTGTAAAAATTATTACTTCTGGTTGGTAGTTATATTTTTTCCTCAATTCTGCCCTCAAATATTATTGGTCTATATTTGCAGAAAAGGAACAACTGATAATGTTCAGGAAGCATTAACCATAGTGAGATCATGGAGATGAGCAGATATATAATTCCTTAAATCAGCCTTCTCAACCAGTTCCAGACAAGAATTAAGCCATGTGCCCTAAAACATCTGTGTATGATGGATTACTCTATCACCTATGCATCATGCACTAGCTAAGTATTATCCTTAAGAGGACTGAAAAAAAATTGTCACTCAAATCATTATCTGTAGGGCTTAATTCCCCCTGGAACCCTGCTGAGAAAGGCTGCCCTGGATGGTATACTCTTGTGCATCATCAGTCTCCTTTTTACTCTGTCTTAGTTCTTCTGAAGGCAGTTTTTTTGTATTGCAGAAATGTGCTCTGTATTACAACAGCAAGAGCTGCAGTTACTTCTTTTGGGTTTAAACCTGAAGGCCTGTCTGTAGTTGTCAGGAGTCATTACAGCTTCTACAATACCATGTGGGTGGTGTTTTTGTGTTTCATGTTTGTTTCTTGTTGGTTTGTTTTTGTTTTTTGATGTGGAAGAGTTGGAGAGTGATGAAAGAGTAGAAGTCTTTTTAAAATTTAGTTTTTGTGGTAAAAATTAAATCCTGAAAAGGGGGCATCTGAGAAAACAATCAAACATCAGCTCATATAAATAACAGAGACATCAAAATGGATTACCATTGGCATTTCTCATCCTGAAAAAAGAAGTGCTTACGTGTGTTACCCTCCACCCCCACGTATAAAAATATATATTACATCTATTTTAGGAATATTAGATACATACATATTTTAAGAATATTAGATTCTCTAATATTATACCAAAAAATGTTGAACATGAATTAAAAGCCTTTCAAAACCAAGTTACAAAATTGTTATGTAAAAACTGTTTATCTGTATGTCAATTATACTTAAATAAAATTAAAAAAAAATTATCATCTTCCCAATGAGAGAATTAGGTTAGGGAATTTCATGTCTGGAAACAAGCAAGAACCATTGCTAGTTTCTGTACCATTTAACATATTTCTATTTTAATAGCTGAGAACTGAAGGGAAAATAAGATTTGATAGGATTGATTTAAATAAAGTCAGCCTGCTTGACTCTCTCTGTTCCTGGTTACAGAATTACGGTGAATAATCAGTCTGTGGTTTTAGAAGCATTTAATCACAATGCCTAAATGCCAAGAGACCATGTTAGAGCTTTGTTCTGAGTACTTTTGAAATCATCCCAAGCAACATGTCCTTATCAGGAGTATTGCAATAAGGAAGGGAAGACAGAATTTATCAGGCTGCAGAGAAGAATCCATTTCCTTCGTACATGACTGATACTGATTCAGGAACTCTGTAATTGAAGTGGCTCAGCCTGTGGGGCTTGGTAGTATATAGCCTGTTTCACATAAAACATAGGAATTAAAGAATTCTGGTTGCATTATCTAACTTCTTTGCCATAATAAATATTCAAGCATTTTAAAATTCATTTTTGCTTTTTGAAACCTCTTAAGAGCTTTTTTTAAAATTGTAAAAATTAACAAATGTTCTTCATGGAAAAGCAGTAAAAAACTGAAACAAAAAGCGGATCAACTATAATCCCTACCCAGAGATAACTGCTATTACCATTTTAAGTATATCCTTCCAGTCTCTCTTGTAAGTAAGTATGCTCACACTTTAGAGACCAAAATTGGGATCTGTGCTGTTCTGTAACAGGTGGGAACTCTAGTACTTCATCAGATAAAGGCCTTTTGATCTTGGTGGCACTGTGGCAGAAATGGCAGGATGATGTTAGAGCCCCTTACTGGGAATGAGCATACCCAAGTTCTATCTTATGACCCGGTGAGATGGGGGTTGTTATCACCCCATTATTATCCTGGCTTTGCCTCTAATGGCTTGCTTTGTGGTATTGGATAGTCATGTAATTCCTCTCAGTCAAGATTCCTCATACGAGAAAATGAGATCATTAAATAAGATTAACTTCTTAAGGTTCAGCTTTAAATTTTCAGACTATGACAGATGGTAAGCATTTATAGGCAGTACATTTTAGTTTCACCTTACTAAAACATGCTTTATTCTAAATATTTCCTTTACGTATTAATGTACCCTTCATTTTTTTGTCCTCTTTCATTATGTGTGACTTGTATGTAGCTCACAGCTATTTACATCTTTAACTTACTGGCTTTATTTCAAATTAAATTTGCCACTTCATTTTCACCTCTGGTCAGTCATGAAATATAAGCCATGCCATGTAGTTTTTAAATTAGTTATATAAAAACTGATTAGTTTTGATATAACTAATTTAAATTAGTTATACAAAAACTCAGTTTTTAACTGAGTTTTGTTAATCTGAAAATAAAGACCAAGGTAAGAGCCAGTGTTTATCTGAGCCCTGACTGGCATGGCTCAGTTGGTTGAGCTTTGTCCCGCAAAGCAAAAGGACAGCGGTTCGAGTCCCTGTTAGAGCATATGCCTGGGTTGCAGGCCAGTCCCTGGTGAGGGTGCATGTGAGAGGCAATCAACTGGGCAACCAATCAATGTTTCTCTGACACATTGATGTTTCTCTTCCTCTCTGCCTTCCTTCCCCCTCTCTCCCTTCCCCCTCTCTAAAAATAAATAAAGCTTTAAAAATAAAAAAATTTAAATTTAAAAATAAGCATTTATTTGCTGTTCAGAAAGCACTGATTCAAGCAGACACCCCAGTGGTATTTCAATTATGGGACAAAGGCAAGGGGTTTTTATGAGAAAGGGAAGGAAAGTAATTACATGCATAGAAAGAAGGAATGTCTGTAGGTACAAATAAGTGTAGTTATTCTTTAGCTGTACTTGGTGGTGCTGATTCTAAAGAATCTCCTTACATTTTCAGTTCCATAGTCAGAAGGTCTGCTTTCCTGTTAGCTTTATAAACAGTTATTTAGAAGAAAATGCTGCTCTGGCCCAGTCCATCCCAGATCCAGTAAAAAGGTTATTTTACCCAGTTCAGACATTCCAAGGAGTGAGACATGCAATGCGGTTCTTCTGGAATGGCTGCCCTGGCCCTATTTTAAAATGTCAACTTTTCACAGTCTCCAGAATTCCTGGTTCCTGCTTTCAGTGTTGATCCTGGATCAATGGTTTTCATCCCTAGCTCCACATCAGAACACCTGGAATCTTACTACCTGTGCCCTGGGTTGCCTCCAAATCAATTAAATCAGAATCCGGAGTTGACACCCACTGCCCTAGGTCAAATTTGGTTTTGTAGCTATTGGCTGGTTTTCTGTAATTAGTTTAGAGCATAGATAATATGACTTGATTTTTTTCACCCTCATCTTACTGTCAAGATCAGAAAAACATTGCGTCTGCCTTATTTTTTATTTTATTTTATTTTATTTTTTTACCGATCTAGCAATTTAATACTGTTTCTGCAGATGCAGGTTTTTTTTTTCTTTCTTTCTTTTTTGCATTCTGCCCTTTACTGTATCCGCTTCATCCCAGGCTGTGCTTCCCCTCCTGATGTTAAAAATGTTGCAACAGTTCCAGGCTTTGCATCTGGCCCCACCAGTATTCCAAGCAAGAATCCTGAAATACAACTTAATCCTTTGTTCTTGCTAAACTACCAGATTAAACTGTGAAGAATTCTTAGGCCCAAAAGCCTGTTCCCCTATCCCTGTGGTTAAATTATGGAGCCAGTTTCTCTACTTATAAATTCTTTTGGAATAAAATGTTTCATTTTAGTTTTTTTGTTTTGGGTAGTTTTTTTGTTTTGTTATATTTGGTTTAAAACTTTCTTTAGCCATCTCCTAATACCATCAACCCAGCATATTGTTTTACTTTTAACTAGGAATAAGATTATTGTTAATAATTAAGGTCTAGGTAATTCTCAGATTCATTTTAAAAAATTATGCTAGGAAGAAAAATTAAAAGCTCAGATAAAAGTAAAATATGTCTGATGGTATCTTTTGGGTAACTTCAAGTGTTAAGATGAGACTAAAGAACTACAAAGGACTCAAATCATGGTGTCTGCTGCCAACTCAGTTAATTATTTGCAGAGAATTTAAAACCAGGGCTATTTTATACATACCAGTTGTGTTTAAAGAGAATAACTGTAAATAGTTGTATGATACTAAGCTGTTTTGCTCAATAAATTATCATATTTGAACCTCCTAATGACCTTGTGAGATTAATGTTATCACCTCCATATCATAAATATGGAATCTGGATCTCACGAGGGTTAAGTGATTTGTTTAAGCTCACTCAAATATGTGAATGCAGCTTTTCTGCTCCAGAGTCTGTGTTTGCTTTAAGACAAACTAGTAAAAGTCTAAGTCAAACACAAGTCTGTTTCATATAGTGCACTTCAAAGTCAAAATGTTCCTTTTGTAGCCCTGTCTGGGTTGCTCAGTTGGTTGGAGCATCATCCTGTACACCAAAGGCTGAGGTTCCCAGTAAGGGCACATACCTAGGTTTCAGGTTCAATACCTTGTTGGGGCATGTATGGGAGGCAGTCAGTCGATCTTTCTCTCTCACATCAGTGTTTCTCTCTCTCTCTCCCCCGTCCCCTTTCTGTCCCTCTAAAATCAATAAATATATCCTCAGATGAGGATTAGAGGATTTAAAAAAGGATCCTTTTGTATTATGCATCATCTTTAGCTTAAAAAGATATTGCTTATTGTGATTGTAGAATCATTGGAGTCATGTTTCTGTTTCTCTTTGAAGCTAAATTATCCAGGTGCATTGACAGTTCCTGAGTTTATGAAGTGCAGAAATACTGGGCTTGGATTGTGCAAGTAATGATGTAGTATACAATTTATTTCAGAGCAAAGGCATAGATATGAAGATTATTATAAAGGGTTTTTAGTGATGCTAAAAAAAGGATTATGGTTCGTAACAGCTACAAGAATTCCTACAAGTTCCATTCTTTGTTTATTAATATTAACTCAAGTAATAGGTGATGATAATTGAAATCATCACAGCAGAATTCTAATTGAATTCCTTAGTAACAGCAAAACTAGCCCCTCAGTAACTTTAATGTAGATTAGGATAAAACAATAGTGATTTGCCCCCCAGTAACTTTAATTTAGATTAGGATATAAAACAATTGGTGACTTGATGCATTCTCACACTCTTTAGTATGAGTGGGCCAAAGCTCTAATTTTACCAAGGGAGGAGGAGGTAGTCAGGAGGTGACTGCCTTGTGATCATATGATACTTTCTTAATTTATTGCATGACACACATTTGTTTGTAATAATTAGTCTGTTTCCAGATTCTCTAATGAAACATTTCTTTCCCTTTCTTTTCATATATTTTTTATTCTTCTGAATGGCTTTTTGTGAAAGCCTGGGTTTGTTGTTGGTGGTATCTTTCAGTTCTTATGAATAGTTAAAATTTTCTGTTATTTCTAAATCCTATAAACACTTTTTAACTATCTTAGTTTTAGGCACGAACAGGGTGGAGCAGATGACCAAAACTTATAATGACATCGACATGGTTACACATCTCCTGGCAGAGGTAGGAATATACTTTTTCTTTCTGTAGTACAAAAAACTAAAACTTAAAGATTGTTTGGAATCTATCAAATTTTTGTATTGAATGAAAACTGATGCTGTCTTTGCTGTGGGTTATTTAGTATAAGATTGTTACAGTTGGAACAATTGGCATACCAGCTGGCATTCCAAAGCAGAATGGTTCCTGAAGTTAATTGTTATGAAATTATAGAAGGTTTAGCGGTTTGCTTACTTGTTTGCTTTTTGTTATAATGGTGCTGGCTGGCCTCTCTATCCCAGAAAAGTAGATGTTACTCAGTCGGGAGCAGAGTTGCCTATTTAAGAAACAGTTCCATTGAAAATCTACACCTGCAGTTTGGAGAATCTTTTAAAGATTTTTACTCTGCTTGAGCTATTTTTTAGCTCACTTTGTCCATGACGTTTTTAATATGTATGGTGTATGTTTTCCAACCTGTAGTCATAAGGAAAAGACCTTAGACTTTCGTTTTAGTTGATCTTATGGAAGACTGTCTTTCTCTTTGAAGTACTCCTTCTCCCTCTCCACCCAGCTCCCCAGAATGATTTTGTGTATGCCACTTAGCCTACATTAAAAATAAGTGGGCCTTAAGTTTTGGAAATAACCCATCAATTTGTTTGCGTGGACTATGGAGTAAAATAACAGAAGCTTAATTTTATTTATAGTGATTAATGTAAGCAGAACCCATACTCATATGTAAGGTAGTTAAATGTATATTGACAATTTCCCATCCTACAGAATATAGTCAGCACTACCACCTTGTAGATGGGATTTCTGTGTCCCCAGAAAGAGTAACTTTTGCTTTGCTTGGCTTTTCTGTAGGCAATCCTGCATCATTACCACCAACTTCTTTAGACTCCTTTTTTTCTAAACTCTAAGCAAAACCTTGTAGCTTCAGAACTTTCAGATCTTTGTCCCTATTTTATTTCCCATCATCATTCTTGCACCAGTCGACAGTAGGATTCTTGACTGTGCTTTCCTCTGAGCCTCTGGCTCTCGATCCATGTAAGTTTGCCCTAAACGAAACTTTTTAGCATACCTACCTGATCCCTATATCTTAAATACTTAATTCTGTATCATTACCATGCTTTTTTCTTTTAAATACATTTTATTGATTATGCTATTACAGTTGTCCCATTCCCCCCGCCCCTTATCCCCCTCTCCCCTGCACTCTCCCTCCCACCAGCATTCCCCCCTACCCTTCGTTCACATCCATGGGTCATACATACAAGTTCTTTGGCTTCTACCTTTCCTATACTATACTTAACCTCCCCCTGTCTGTTTTGTACCTACCATTTATGCTTCTTATTCCCTGTATCATTACCATAATAGACAGATGCATTTAATAAATATTTGTTGGGCTTTTACTATGTGCCACATCCTGTCCTCAGTTGTAAAGACTACATTGATTTTTCTAATTCCCCAAAGTTGTAAGTTTAAAGGTTGGGTTGCTACATTCTAATCAATAAGGTTGATTAATGAATAAATCTCACTTAATATCAAGAAATGCCTTCTTGCATTTATAACTATGGTGGTCAGCCATTTGAGCAACATATACAGGAGTGGGCAAAAGTAGGTTTACAGTCGTGACTATGTGAAACAGAATTTATTCTTGTATTATTATGTACTAATTATTACATTATTTATTTACATTACAAAACTACTTTTGCCCACCCCTGTATTAAATATCACCTGTGTGCCAGGCCTTGTGTTTATTTGGTATCCGGGTATTGAAATGAATCTTGATGCTTTCTACAACATTGCTTTTGTGTTTAGCAAAACCGACTGTAAAATCTCTAAACTAACACTTAATTTTGTTGGAACTCAAAGAAAAGTGTGTTTGGTATTTTAACAGAGGGATCGTGATCTGGAGCTAGCTGCTCGAATTGGACAAGCACTGTTAAAGCGGAACCATGTCTTGTCTGAGCAGAATGAGGCCCTGGAGGAGCAACTGGGACAAGCTTTTGATCAAGTAAGTGTTTGATAAGTTTTTGCAGCATGAAATAATTAGGTCTTGCACAGTGGAGGAATTTCTTTTCCTGGGAATCCCTGAACTGATGACAATAAGTTACTAAATAATACCAGTACATGTGGACTTTGTTTGCAACCATTGAACTAACCAGTAGAGAAATGAAATGATGCTGTACAGAGGATGCTTGTGTAAATCTACCTCAGTCAATATAAGAGCCTGTATTCAGTGCCTGTCGTACTTGTGGCACCCTGCTTAGATTCTAACCTTTTATCCTCACCCCTTTGTGTAGACTTTGTGTGTGATCTTTTCTTAACTTTATTTTTCAAAAATATATCTCCAAATAATAGATACCAATGAAGTATCTTTATTCAAAAACCCAAACAAAAGAAATTTTTGAAAATGTATTTATTAAACAGTAAATATTTTTAGTGAAAACTGATTTATTATTAACTTTAATGATTAAATTTCAAATTCTCTGTAATTTGTTATTTTTATCTAGTTTCATTTATACTTAATATATGCATTATACTATATTAAGTATAAACTTATATATTTATTCCCTAGAACTAAAGTTAGGAGGTAATGCAGAGTTATACAGCTTAAAAGTACAAGCCTTTAGGATGAGAATTTAAAGTAGGGATCTATTCTGATACTTGGAAGTTTCTTCAGTTTTGTTTTGTTTTTAACTGCAAATGTATCATTATCTTATGTGAAAATTTCCTCCTATATGTCTATTACATAGAACGTGAAAACTGGCTTTCCTTCTTACCTAGTACAGAAAAAGCTGTATTTGTTGAGTTAATGCTCAAAGATTATAGCTTAGGAAGTATCTGAGGTTTATTGAATAAATGCTCTTTTTAGCACTTGCTACTTCAATCAATAAAATGTAGCAGCTAATCATATTACTTTGTTTTATGGTAAGAAATAATTGCTTCATGAATTAGAAGTTATGTTACATGTGTTATATTAAAGAATGCAATATAAAAGACATCTTGTAAATCAGGCCCTTTTGCTGTGCAGGTTAATCAACTGCAGCATGAGCTATCCAAGAAAGATGAGTTACTTCGAATTGTCTCCATTGCTTCTGAAGAGAGTGAAACTGATTCTAGCTGTTCTACACCTCTTCGGTTCAATGAGTCCTTCAGCTTATCTCAAGGCTTGCTGCAGCTGGACATGCTGCAAGAAAAGCTTAAGGAACTTGAAGAAGAGAATATGGCTCTTCGATCCAAGGTACATTCAACCTCATTCCCAATTGCCTTTAATGGTTTAAACCCAGGTAACATTTAGGTGAAATGTGACGTAACTAAGGATTACTTTTGACATTCCAATGAGGGAGTGACAGCCACGACATAGGTATTTATTGCCTTCTGTTGTTTCTTAGATCCCACTGAAAAGCAGATAATAGCAAGCTGGCAGGTGAAATAAAGAAAGCCACAGCACAGAATGTGTATCTTGTGGCATGTAAACACATAATTAAATAAATACAACTGTGGTAAGAACTATGTTGGAAAATTTCAAGGCTCTGTGAGCTTGTATGATGGGGGTGGGGATCAAAGAAGTCCTACTTAAGCAAGTGATGTTTTAGCTGAGGCTAGGGATTAAGCCAGGCAGAAATGTATTGCGGGGGGGGGGGGGGGGGGGGGGCAGGTTGGAGAGATAGACATTTACAAGGGCCCTAAGAGGAGTGAGGGGAAGTGTTTGCCATATCCTTTTCCATACCTTTATTTTGTGGTAGAAAAAGCTTTATAAGTGATTAACTTTTCAAATGAGGATTAAAGGTTTTTTTAAGTTAATACTGTAAAACAATTAGAAGATATCACATGCTATTTTTTTTCTTGAAGGCTTGTCACATAAAGACAGAAACTATTACCTATGAAGAGAAGGAACAACAGCTTGTCAATGACTGTGTTAAAGAACTTCGTAAGTATCAACATATTCTGTTTGCCTTTGGGCAGTTCTTTGGCACGATATCTCCAACTCAGAAATTAAATCAATGGTTTTTTAGTAGAAACATCTCAAGAAACAGTATTAAATAATTACTGAAGATCTTGGAATTTCACATTAAGCCCACAGCTCTAAATGAAATACCATGCGTACTTCTAAGAACTATCTTTGTTTCAGTTGCCATCATCATTAAATAAAGACCAATTTTTCTATCAGTCATAGCATGTTAAGAGTGGAAGAAACCAAAGCTCTTATTCTGTTGGTGAGAAAATAGTCCTGGAGAGAATGTGATTCGCCAGAGTCAGAAAACGATAGATAAGTGGCAATGCCAGGTCTTACATTCCATGTGTAATTTATTAAGTGCCGACTACGTGTCTATAAAGGAATATATTTTGGATTGACATGATGTTAACTAAAATAATTTTTAAAATAAATTATTTGGAAAAAGATCAGCTTTACTGGAGAAAGATACTCAATTTCTCTATGTATTTATAGCCTTTTGTGTTGAAAGAGAAAATGTAGCATCACATCAGTTCATTTGGGCTGTGGACCTCAGAATGTGTTAACTTAGAATAACAGAATATCAGAGAACCTGAGGGAAGATAAATTGAATCTTCTCCATCTAAATTGTCATTGCCCACCTTTTACACTTTAAAAAGCAGAGAAGATATTACTTGCCCAAGAGCTGAGATCCTGGTCTCCTTCCTTCTTGTTACCATCCTATGAAATGTTGTTGGCTTTCTGTCAATTAGAAAATAGTTTTATATGACACTGAGAAATGGTTCTGCCACTTGTGTTTAGATATCAAAAATTTTACATGAAATAAAGATTTATTTCCCCAGTGGAATTCTGAAGTTTTTATTTCATGTGTATTCAAGAATGCTAGGCCGTAAGAATTGCTTTAGAGGCCCTGTTCAGTTTGCCAGGTATCCCAGAAAATCTCTCTCCTACAGAAGCATCTCAGTAGCTTGGTCAGTAGGTTTAAGGGATTGTGACTGTTCCATTCTGAAAATGCTCTTTTGTTAGACTTGTTAAGTTTAATTTTCATTGCTTGTGGGAGTTTATTCACATCCCTGAAGAGTTCTCAAAGACATAAGTGAGATTACGTCTTGGCACTTGCAAAGAAATATAATTCACCTATATCTTTTCAAACCTTCTTGTCCTTCATAAAGAAAAGGATTTAAGCATGTATTTTTTTAATAATTGAAAAGATTGAAGCAAAACTTTTAGCTTGCCTTTACAAGTCATCTCTTTTTAGCTTTATTGCCTCATATTAAATTCCTAAGATTAGCCTATTTCAAAAGAATCTTTATTTTTTAAGTTTACGTTAAAGAAAAATGTATTTGTGATAGTTTAGTGCTTGTTATAAAACAGGATTTGACGCACAGGCCATAGTTCGCCAACCCTATCTACATTTGTATTAATTTTTAAAATTCTTATTTGTTTTTTAGGTGAAACAAATGCTCAGATGTCCAAAATGACTGAAGAATTGTCTGGGAAGAGTGATGAACTGATTCGATACCAAGAAGAGATCTCCAATCTCTTGTCTCAGATTGTAGATCTTCAGCACAAACTTAAAGAAGTAAGTTCATTCTTTCATTCAACAGACGTTTGTTAAGCCCTGACCTAGAACCATGCACTGTGCTAAGTGCTAGATTAATCAAAATAAATGGGTCCCTGCCCTTTTACAGTGATCACTGTTTTAGTCTTCTCTGTCACATGAAGTATGGATAATTGCTTTCAAGTCACTATTTCTCTCCTTAATGATACCAAACCCAAGGTTGGCTACCCACAGCTCGAAAACCAGTGATCAAGAGACAAGGGCTGGTAGAAGGAAGGAAGGTTTGTTCACCTTCTGCCTGAGAAGATGGCAGACTCCCGTCACAAAGACCATCTTAACAGCGGGACATGGGCAGGCGTCTTTGTAAGGAGGGAGAAGGCAGGGAAAACAACAGAATAAAGGAATCATAAGAAGGGGGTTGAGAGTTCCCCATTGAGAGGACTACAGGCAAGCCAACAGTCTGTTCAGATAACTGGTTTAAGGTCAGCAAATCTCCCAAAGCTGGAATGTCTAAAGGTTGAAGTCTGCTTCTTTTGAAGTTAGTTCCTAGAATTCTTAAGCAAACAGGGTGTTTATCTAAAGTCACCTATTAGTTAACAGGCCATCATTTAGAGAAATAATGTTAAAAGAATGGTGGGGTTGGTTACAGTAAAAGGGGGTTGGATCTTCCTCAGAAAGTTGGGATGTGAATTATTGACTCGTGCTCATTGTCCTGTGAACACCTTGATGGATTTTGAATTCTTCCCATTTTATTGCTCTTATTTGACTTTTGGAAGGTAAGCTTTTTATAGGCCTCAACATAGACTATACCCCTGAGGGACACCCTTAAAGAGAGTAGCCTCTATTTTATATGGGAAGGCTTCACATGTCTCTTATCATATGTTGTTAGCATGTGATTGAGAAGGAAGAACTGAGACTTCACCTACAAGCTTCCAAGGATGCCCAAAAACAACTGACAATGGAGGTAACGAAATCTTCCTTTATTTTGTGTGATATGGGATGGGCAGGAATGAATAGTTTCTTTCATCTTTGTGAAATAAGATTTAAAGTAACAACAACAAAGAATCAGGATGAAATTATGAGAGTTAAGAAGTAAAGCATTTAAAAAATTCTGTCCCTAAAACTAATAACATGGCAACATCCTTATTGACTAATGGGAAAAGCCTTGACTTTTTGTAAGATTCTTTAGGAATAAGTGACCCTTTTACCTGTTTACCTCAATTAACCCAATAGCTTTTAAAATATCAGGAAAAATAGCAAAAATCTCTTATTTGATACTTACATAAAAATTCTATATATTAGATACAATTTAGTAGTTCTTTAGCAAGCATAAGAATCACATGGCAGTGTGTGTTTTGAATGGAGTTTCCCAGGCATCATCCCCAAAACTTTCTAATTCAGTAGGTCTAAAATGAGGGCCTGGAATGTGCATGTTTAATAAGCATCCCTGGCCCTGATGATGCTGATAATACAGTCCACATACTATACTTGAAGAAATTTTTGAAATTAAATATACTGTGAAAAGCATGTATCTTTAACATGCTTGTGAATCTAACAATAAAAACGGTTCTAAAACAAGGGAAAAGAAATTACTTGCTTAGGACAATCGAACACCCTGAAGTCGTATACAATACTTTGTAGACTTGGTCTTACCATTTACAGACTTCAGAATAATGTTTAAAAAATATATATCTAACAGTGTGCTAAATATGACTTGACCGTAACTATTATATTTCCTCTATAAGATTGTTTAAATGTATATTAAACATTAAATATTGAATCGACAGTTATTGTTGTCCCAGCTACATTTTGGAATTTTAAGAAATCATGTTTATATATAATTCTGGCCAAGACTCCCCTAATTTTGGCAGCTCGAAATATATATGTACTCTCCTTGCTTAGTTTGTTTTAGAGTGTTTGTATTGAAATGAATTATATTCATAAACTTAGCTAGCCCTCTGGATAAAATTAACACTTATCCCAATGGGTTTTTTCCTCTATTGTCATTTTATAATATAATAAATAAACTGCACTAATTACCATCCTTTCTTTCAGCTGCATGAGTTACAAGACAGGAATATGGAGTGTCTAGGAATGTTACATGAATCCCAAGAAGAAATAAAGGAACTTCGTAGTAGATCTGGCCCTGCTGCTCATCTCTACTTCTCCCAGTCATGTGGCGCTTTTTCTGGGGTAACAAACTGAGAAAGGCATTATATATTTAAGGAAATTTGCTTAAAATTAGATTGTCCTGAGAGTGGTACAGTTTCTGCTGATGTAAAGCATCTTAAGAAGAGATAACATGGATTGTCCTTTGATATAGGTCTTAATTTGCATATCTACATGTATCTTAATGACCATCCACATTCATTCTAATATATGCAATGAACCCCAGGGAGATTAGGTTCAGGTTCATGTACCTTCGAGCTCCTTAAACTTGGGTCATCCTTACCCTAGGCCCACTACATCACACTTACTGAAACAGTGCTCTGTGCATTTAAAATCTTTTATAATAGATCATAAGTTTCTTGATATACTTAACTTCAGTTAGAATATAGGCCCTGTGGGAACAGGGAATTATGTTTATTTCATGGAAATGTCTGAGTTTATGCCAGAATTTGTAATGTTGGTTCAAAGACTTATTTTAGCAGTCTAGTTCTTAAACATATACAATGTAATCCTGTGAAATTTTTTAAAAGATGTAAGCTAAATCATAGTAGATTTTCTGAAGAATACTGAGGGCACATTTTTGTTTTTTAACTTTTAATTTTGAAAAAATCTTAAATTTAGAATGAAGTTCCAACAGTAGTACAAAAAACTTTCATATATGTTTCACTTAGAGTCCTCAGTTTTTAACAATTTACTACAGTCTGCCATATTGTTCATTTATTTTCTTCTGGACCATTTAACAGTAAGTTCTAGATACACCCTATTTCCCCTTAATACTTCAGTGTGTATTCACTAAAAACAAGGGCACTCTCCTAACATAACCACACTGCCACCATCAATGTCAGAAAATTGACATCAATATGATACTATAATTGCCAGATGGTGATTTTCTCATTTCATCATGTTTTCAACATTTATTATCATTCTTTTGTAAGTTAGAGCTCTTCTGTCTCATTTATTCATTTGTTCATTAAGTTATTTCAGTATGGACTCATATATTCCTATTTTAGTCAATTGATTATACCTCTTTTCTTTTTTATTTTGATATTCCAGTTGTCCCAGGTATGGCCAGGGGGATCTCCTTCAAGCTTATCTTGCCCTTTTCCAGTCCCAGTCCTGGAATCAGCAATTTCTCCAGCTTGCTCTGGTTACTTTTACTGAGGAATGGTATTTAGAATCCAAGATCTGGATGCTGTATGTCCATTGCCACTAGAATATCGTTGCCCCCAAGCCCTTCAGCAGATAAAACTGAGAAATACATATATGTCCATATGCATACCCACTTCTGTGTCTTTCCTTCCATCCATACTGTTCACACCAGTACGTACCTCCAGTTCCAGTCATCGTCAGCTCGGCCCCCCTGAGCATGCCACCCGTGCTCGTTGAATTCTCATCTCTGCCTAGGGGAAGGAGAAGCCTGCTCATTTTTCTTTTAGTGATTTTTCTATATTATAAAAGCCGTATGTTTTATTATAGAAAGTTAGAAATTACAGAGAAGTTCAAAGAAATTGTTAAATACCATCAAATCCTGCCCTCCACAGAATCACTATTAACATTTTGGTTTATAGCCTTTTGTACCTTTTATTTTTCTGTCTGCATATGTAATAGTTTCTTTTTATCATATCATATTGGTTTTGTCACTGCTTTCCCCAAAAAGTAGTTGGTTTTTGTTTAAAAGTTACATTTCCAGGATGTCTTTTTTTCCTTCTATATTTATTTGAATTTCTTTTATTATAACACTAAAAGTTCTAGATTCTGGAGACCCTGTTAATTAATTTAAGGACAACTCATTTTTCCTAGCAGGCTTCTTACATACTTATTATAGGAATCTCAAACTCTTTTTCTCAGGAATCTCTGGCATCTGAGATTGAGGGGACCATGCGGAAAAAATTGAGTTTGGATGAGGAATCTTTTCTCTGTAAACAAAAGTAAGTACAGTTCACATACATGTGTTGTTACTCAACCATTGGGATGGAAATTTAAAAGAAGCCACAATCCAAACTGATAGGTATTACAAAATTCAGTGGTAAGTCTGTTTACTTTACAGTTTTTTTCCTTAATACTCACATTTGTGAGAGTTCTCTTGTTCTGGATTTTATTTTTTAATGATCTCTCCTAACCTTTAGAGCCTATTTGGGGTGGCTTTATTTTTTAATGAATTACACACACACGTCTCTTTTCTAAAGCGCTCCAGCAGTAGGGAGTGGCAATAATGAACACTTCTTTTTTAACAGAGCCCAGCAGAAACGGGTATTCGATACTGTCAGGATTGCCAATGACACACGGGGCCGCTCTGTCCCATTCCCAGCTCTGCTAGCCATTCCAGGCTCCAACCGTTCAAGTGTCATCATGACAGCAAAACCTTTTGAGTCTGGCTTACAACAAACAGAGGGCAAAACACTGCTGAGCCAGGGGAGCAACTCGGAGGAGGTTCCAGGGTAAGACATAGGTCGTGGCAGTGGGAAAAAATCCAAGTTCATGGCATGTTTCTCATGGCATCGACATAACAGAGTCACATACCCAAATTCTGGCATTGCTCTGTGCTTTCTCCAGGAAGTTCTGGAACTGTCAGTTTCTACTCAGTAATGATGCCATATGTCATTATTGGTAAGACTGATCGTTGATATCATAAAAGTTTTTTGGAGTGAAAAAGCGGCATTTAATTAAGTATATTCAAAATGGAGCTTGCATTAAACTCTGAAATTCTTTTCTCCTTTCTTCTTTGGTGTGGCAAAGTTTAGGTTTAAATCTTCATGTTCAAATTCAAATTTGTTTGAAAGTGTTTGGTCACTTGTAGTTATGCATGGTATCACACGACACGTTCTCATAACCCTTGTTCATAATCTCAACTGTTTTGGTGCCTTTAGGATAAACAATAAGCGTGAATACCTGTTGAGGAAAACTTAGATTGCTCTTAATTTCCTATTTGTTTAAACTTGGATATTTTTCCACTTTTCATTGAACTGAGTATGTAATTCAGTTCACTGAAGTACACATAACTAGAAATTAAACAGCAATTACTGGAAAGTTAGCTGAAAGCTTTTGAAATGTAAATGTTTGGCATCTGAGAGAAACCTTTCCCAACATAGTAATCATTACTCTGGATTTTCAATTGCATAGTCTTGTCTGTAATGAGCATGTTCTGCACCCACAGTAGCGTTATGAGTTAATACTACCTTACCTTGGGAGGCTGAACCAACAGATCTATGTGAATTCATACATAGTAGCCAGGAGCAACTACAACTCAGCTTGTTACTCCTTTTGATATTCAATTGCAACATACCTCTAGTTTAAAAAATGGTGAAAAGTGAAAAAATGTGTGTCACAGGACAATAAAAATGCAGTATTTATAAGTCTTGTTCTTTGCTTTTAAATATTCTACAATATTCATAGAGGGTTCTATGGCCTGAAACAGTTTTTTTTCACATTTTAATATTTTTGAAATTGTTTTGCAGCTAGTGGCATGTCATAGTTTAATGGGTAGCATTTTTTCTTTCTGAGTAGTACATAAAATAATGTAGTACATAAAATAATGGTACCTTTGTAACCAATGGTATTACAGATTCAGTGGTATTACAGATTACACATAAATGATATTACATATTACATTACAATAATATTTACTTTTTGACTAAACTGAATTTATAGATGGTCATATTTCATATACCAAGTGAAATAGAAAAGTTAGTAAACATAACATATCATGTATATTTTTGCCTATCTGAAGTCACTTGAAATGATCTATAAAAGTGATATGTAATCTAGTGATTTTGGTTTGTTGTTACTATTTCTATAACTGTTTATTCCAGATATCTAAGAGAAAGTACTATGTTTTTGAGATCAGTCTTTTGAACATTCGCCATTATAGAAAGGAGAAGTCTAGGTTGTGTTCATGGCCCTTACAGACCTACTCAGTGAATGTGCCTTTCCCACAGGAACATTCAGAAGGTGATTCAACCAGAACCCTCTGGGGACGGTGATTTGGCTACAGCACTGCATCGCCTTAGTCTTCGGCGACAGAACTATTTAAGTGAGAAGCAGTTCTTTGCTGAAGAATGGGAACGGAAGATCCAGGTTCTGGCTGACCAGAAAGAAGGGGTTGGTGGCTGCGGCACCCCCACGGAGAGCCTTGCCTCTCTCTGCACTGACCAGTCGGAGATCACAGACTTCAGTAGTGCCAGTTGCCTTCGGTGTTTTATGCCTGAAAAATTACAAATCGTCAAACCCCTTGAAGGTAATAAATCAGCAAAGGCCATTTTTCAGCCATGTTCCTTACTGGCCTTTCCTTCCCCTAGAATTGAGATTTGTATTGTAATTGTAAGAGCACTATGTGCAGAAGATATCTTTATTATCCCTAAATACCGCTGTGCGGGTGTCAGTGCTTTGCAGTACTTTGTGGGAAATGAATGAAGAGATCTGCACTCTCCGGGCCATCAGCCATCAGATCTCTTTTACTGATTATTTTTTTAATATAAAGCTGAGGGAAAAAGAGGAAGCTTTTCTTGTCCTTTGCCAAGGAATATCATTGATGGCAGTTTTTATGGTAAGATAAATGGGATATGATAAGTAAAAATAACCTAGATGTAATACTTCACCTCTACCTTCCTTTTCAAAAGAGTTCTTTACCCAAGTGATGTCATCTACTTAGAGGTATATGTGCCTCTATTTTTCTTTTCAGGTCTGTTCAGTTCAGTTCAGTTTCTGTTCTCTCCTAAGACATAACTTAAATTCAAAATAAACTTCTCTGTTTTATAGAAAATGACAGTCTTCAAATGATTCTCTGCTGTATCACAAGAGAGTCTGTATTAGATAAAGCTTTGAGTAGGAAACCTGTGAAGACCCTTCAAACTCAAAGGTTCTGTATCTTAGTTTTATTCATTAATGATCAGTGCAAGTGTCTGTCAGAGTTGCCATTTTTGGGATGAAATGACTATACTGTCATAATTAAACATTGCATCTGGTACAAATTCTTGGGATAATCATTCATCAGGGCCTATAGACAGGAACCACGGGGTGACATCCTCTGAGGCGCATATCTTCCTTCTCATCACTGCTTCTGATCTAATTTCCTGTTAAGGGTGTTGTCTTGTTTTTTTACCCCTGCTTTAGATATCCTTTTTAAAGTTAACTTTTGAAGTAGAAAGATTATTATTTGTATCTTCAGCAACTTATCAGTCTTTCACAGAGAACTTCAATTTTCAAATTTTACCAAAATATTAAGACCAAATAAGTAGTTTTGTTATTACATATTTTTCAATATATTGTATTGATTATGCTATTACGGTTGTCCTATTCTCCCCCCCTTTCATTCCCCTCCACCCTGCACACCCTCTCCCACCCACATACCCCCCCTTTAGTTCATGTCCATGTGTCATAAGTTCTTTAGCTTCTACATTTCCCACACTATTCTTGTCCTCCCCCTGTCTATTTTCTACCCTCGATGCTACTCATTCTCTGTACCTTTTCCCCCTCTCTCCTCCTCTCACTCCCCTGTTGCTAACCCTCCATGTGATCTCCATTTCTGTGTTTCTGTTCCTGTTCTAGCTGTTTGCTTAGTTTGCTTTTGTTTTTGTTTTAGGTGTGATTGTTAATGACTGAGTTTGCTGTCATTTTACTGTTCATATTTCTTATCTTCTTTTTCTTAGATAAATCCCTTTAACATTTCATATAATAAGGGTTTGGTGGTGATGAACTCCTTTAACTTGACCTTATCTGAGAAGCACTTTATCTGCCCTTCCATTCTAAATGAAAGTTTTGCTGGATAGAGTAATCTTGGATGTAGGTCCTTGCCTTTCATGACTTGGAATACTTCTTTCCAGCCCCATCTTGCCTGCAAGGTTTCTTTTGAGAAATCAGCTGACAGTCTGATGGGAACTCCTTTGGAGGTGACTGTCTCCTTTTCTCTTGATGCTTCTAGGATCCTCTCCTTAATTTTAATCTTGGGTAATGTAATTATGATGTGCCTTGGCGTGTTCTTCCTTGGGTCCAACTTCTTTGGGACTCTCTGAACTTCCTGGACTTCCTGGAAGTCTATTTCCTTTGCCAGATTGGGGAAGTTCTCCTTTATTATTTGTTCAAATACCTTTTCCACTTGTTGTTCTTCTCTTCTCTTTCTGGCACCCTTATAATTGGGATGTTGGAACATTTAAAGATGTCCTGGAGGTTCCTAAGCCTTTCCTCATTTTTTTGACTTCTTGTTTCTTCATTCTTTTATGGCTGGATGTTTCTTTCTTCCTTCTGGTCTACATCGTTGATCTGAGTCCCAGTTTCTTTCGCATCACTATTGGTTCCCTGTACATTTTCCTTTATTTCACTTAGCACAGCCTTCATTTTTTTTCATCTAATTTGCAACCAAATTCAACCAGTTCTGTGAGCATCCTGATCACCAGTGTTTTGAACTGTGCATCCGATAGGTTGGCTGTCTTTTCATCCCTTAGTCGTATTTTTTCTGGAGCTTTGATCTGTTCTTTCGTCTGGGCCAATTTTTTTTTTTTTTTTTTTTTGGTCTTGACACACCTGTTACATAGTGAGGGGCAGAGCCGTAGGTGTTCATCAGGGCAAGGTAACGCAGGTTCCTGGGTTGTGACGCTGTATGTGGGGGAGGGGTCTGAGAGGGAACAACGGGGCTTGCTCTGCTCTCTGCTTCATTTCAGTCACTTCCCCTGCTTCCCACAAGCAAATTGGGCCCTGCTGGTGCTGATTCCCATGTGGGTGGGTTTGTGTATGTTCTAGGACCCTGTGGGTCTCTCCAGCGAATTCTCCTGTGAGGCTGGGAGTCTCTCCTGCTGCCTCAACCCCCACAGGTGTTTTCAATCAGTGGTTTGAGGCTCTATTTCCATGCGCTGGGGCTCTGGGTTGCGCAGTCCATCCTGCTCCCCGTTTGTTTCCCCTGGTTTATCTGAGCTTGAATGTGGGACCACCCAGTCCACCTGCTGCTGCCTTGCTACCCAGCTGCAGCCTTGAGCACACCACTCCACAATCCTCGGCCTCACCGAGTTCGCCAGCCGCTGCCTTGCCCACTCTGGTCCTCCAGCCACTGCCTTGCCGTGAGTCCTCTCTGCCCAGCTGCCTGTCTCCACCCTCGTACCAGTCTAGATGAATGTGTCTTCTTTAACTCCTTGGTTGTTGGACTTCCATACAGTTCGATTTTTCTGTCAGTTCCGGTTGTTTTTTGTTTTTAAATTGTTGTCCTTTTGGTTGTGCAAGGAGGCACAGCGTGTCTACCTACACTTCCATTTTGGCCCAGAAGTCCCCTCTATTATTACATTTTTTACACATATTTTTAGCTTCTGCTTCAAGATTTAATATTGTAAGAAATTTATAACATGCCTTTTATTTATTTATTTATTTATTTATTTTTGTCTTCATATTCAGGATCACAAACTCTGCACCACTGGCAGCAGCTCGCTCAACCAAATTTAGGAACCATTCTTGACCCACGACCAGGTGTTATCACTAAAGGCTTTACCCAGTTGCCCAAGGATGCCATGTATCACCTTTCAGATTTAGAAGAGGATGAAGAGGAAGGTATCACTTTTCAGGTTCAGCAACCTCTCCAAGTAGAACAGAAACCTCCAGATCCCAAGCCCATTACAGGAGTCTTTCTACCACCCATTACTTCAGTAGGTGGTCCAGTTACAGGTGAGAGGAGTGCTTGAATATGGCCTAGTAATTAGTTGTGCTTTGCATTCTGACTTACTGCATGGTCAGCTGACTACCTCTACTAAGTCTCACTGCATTGTACGTAGTCTTGTAACGTAATGTAAGATAATAAAGATCTATAGCATTTAGTGGCTTTTCTAATTCTACTTTACCTTAGCCAGCTCACAGAAGAGAGAGAAATCAATTCAGTCTCTGGTTTGCAAACTTTCTGGGCCCCAGACCTCTTTACATTCTTAAAAATCATTGAGAATTCCAGAGAGCTTGTCTATGTGGGTTGTGTGTATTGATAATTACCATATTACAAATGAAAACTGAGAAATTCTAAAAGTAGTAATTCATTTAAAAATAATAATTACATGTTAATACACATGTTTTATGAAAAAGCTATTTTTTAAGTAGTGGAAAGAATGGTTTTGTTTTACAATTTTGCAAATATCTAATTTATGGCTTAATAGAAGATAGATTCTCATATCAGCTTCCACATTCAACTTACTGTAATTTCTTGTTTTGGTTAAAGAGTGCAAAAAAAATGTACTCTTTAGAAATGCAGCCTCACACAGATATGTAGTTGGAAAAGGAAAGAGTATTTTAATGGCCTCTTCAGGTATTTGCAGACATTCTTTAATTTTACACCAAAACATGAAGGTGACAGTTTAAGGTTTATAGCAATATGGAATCTATCGGATTCGATATTGTAGCAATATGGAACCCTATCAGTGAACTTTTCATGCTTTGTTGTGTTAAAATCTATTGGACTATCCTACATTTTGAATGCATTTTTCCCCATGCATGATTTTGTAACGTTACGCATTGGTCATTTGGAAAATATTGATGCACCGCATTGTGCAGATCTTCCAAATACTGGCACGTGTTGTTATATAATATATGTTATCAGATAAGTCTTTTAGTATTAGGAAGCTTTCAAGCTCCCAGTGGTAGATACAAGTTTTCGAAAATTGCATTTTCTCTCAAAAGCTCAAATTTTGTCAGTGACAGCAAATACTGTCATCTATTTTTCTTGAAGAGACAGTTTCACTACATTCATTTTTAACAAAATTTCTGCCTAATATTCAAGTCTGAATAACTGTAGTTTGTCTATTAGTTCTTTCAAGTGAAAATGGTGTCCCACGAAAAAATTGTAACTCAGTTGCACATGGGCTTTTCCTCTAGTATCTTGGTAAGCGGCAGAGTGCTTAATACTTCCTTCCCATTTCATCACACACAATACTAAAAAGATTCAAGAGCCCTGGCTGGTGTGGCTCACTGGGTTGAGCACTTCCTGTGAACCAAAAGGTTTCTGGTTCAATTCCCAGTCAGGGCACATGCCTAGGTTGTGGGCCAGGTCCCCAGTTGGGGGCACACAAGAGACAACTACACGTTGATGTTTCTCTCCCTCTCTTTTACCCCTCCCTTTCTCTAAAAATAAATAAATAAAATCTTTTTAAAAACTAAATAATAAAGAAAAAGATTCAAGAGTCAAGATTTAATGAATAATTTTTACTGCTTCATCAAGGACATTCTTATGTGAATTTGGCATTTTGTGTTGTTGACCATTTTTTTTATATTGTTCAAGTACAGTTTTCTGCCTTTCCTCCCACCCCTCCCCACCATCTCATTGTTGTTGTTTTTTAATACTATGAGTAGACAACAGTGAAGAATATTAGTACAACTTAGTGCCATTGCCTTGATTTGTGCTAAGGAGTCAGCAGTCTTACCCCACATTGCTTTTGGACCACCAGTGCAAATGCCAACCCAATTGAAAAGGCAGATAGTATCTTAGCATTGCTTGAAGGTAGTTTTGCTCTATAGCCTCCTACAACAAGGTCTGTAAACCTCAAGAACCACTGGAGCAGGTAGTTTGGCTAAAAAGATTGAATGACTGGATCTTGGTTGTTGTTGTTAATGTATTTTTTTTTCAGAATGGGTTTTTCTCTTATTTCTATGTTATGCGTAATCCTTTTAAATGACAGTTTAAAAGCATTGAAGGATTTAGCTACATACAAACAGTCAATACTAATATTAATACTTTATTTCGGACTTGGGGATTTTTGTACAAATGATACTGGATAAGTGCTGCATTATTAATAAATAATAATGAAATTTTTTACATTATTAACCTGGTCTTCCGATTTTGTTTTGATTCCCTGAAAGTCTCTACTTCAGTTGCAACCTCAAACCCAGGAAAGTGTCTGTCATGCACAAACTTGACATTCACCTTCACCACCTGTAGGATATTACATCCCTCTGATATCACTCAGGTTACCCCCAGGTAGGTCTGGGCAATTTGAGGCTTTACTTCTTTCATCAACTATGTCTTTATGAATTTCTTTTAAAAATTACTTTCATTTTAATGAATTTTAACTAATATTTTTCTGTGATAATTTGCCTTTAGAATATTTTCACATTGTGTTTTCTCATTTCAGCACTATAAGTCTTTGAAGTAGTCAGGGAAAATGAGTCTGTGTTGTGTAAACAAAGAAAATAAGGCATAGAAAGCTCAAGTGACTGGTCCAGGGCAGACATGTAGTAAATGGCCCAATAGGGACTATGCCTACAGTTAGCCAAACTGTCAGAGTTGAGGGACCAGTCCTCTCCACACCAGAGTATCCGCACTTCTGACAGCACTGCAAGGTCAAGGGATTCCCAGAACTACTCTCTGCTAAAAGGACCCAGAACTCTACTAAATGCTGTTATGCTCATGGTGACTGTTGATTACAAGGAAAGGATACAGGTTAAAGTTAGCCAAAGAAAGAGATGCATAGATCAGAGTCTGGGAGGGTTTCACTTGCAGAGCTTCCCTTGTCCTTAGGATTCATGACTTCCCACATTGATGGATGATAGTGCACACAGAGTATTGCCAGCCAGTGTCCAGATTTTGTTTGAAGCTTCATTGCATTGGATGATTGATTGATTAATTGATTACCTATATGGTTGAACTCTCTTCCAGGTCCACCGACCCAAAGCCACCACCCTAATTCAAACGGTTGGTCTTTCTGACATGGCCAGGCCCCCACCCTACAACCGTTGGGTGTATCCAGCCCACCCCAAGATCTACCGTGGCCAGCCTCCATCCTAAACAAAGACACTTCTGTCAGATATGGCATAGATTACCTCCCAGAAGCCTAGAGCAAAGGCCAGACCCCTCTAGACAAGGCCAAAGCATTTACAACACAGGCAAGAGCATGGATATTCCAACATGTAGTTGAGGAATCTGAACTTAATAAGCCATATTGCTGCTATTCCTATCCTAGCAACTCCCAAATAGAATCTAAGGTACACTTCAAAAATATGTGTAACATTGCAGTGATACTATTAACTAGAAGGAGAGAAAAAAAAATAAAGCAAAGAGTAATCAAGAGTACGGCTATAAAATGGATAGAGGAATAAAGCTAGTGTGAAAATTGTACCATAAAGTTTTTATATACTTGCTAAGGTGAGCCCTGTATTTGAGTCTTTACCTTCCAGCTGCCAGTGTGGAGGGAAATAACATGATTCACAGTGTCTATTAGAAGCAAATCAGTTTAGGGAAGCATCTGGGTGATACCAGCGAAGATCTCAATAAAGTCTGTAATGAACAGATATATCTGCAATCTTTCTACATT